>OY856413.1:697270055-698707555 GCA_963693085.1 Alisma plantago-aquatica
GGTGGTAGACGGTGGCGAGCAGATGGAGGTTGTAGATGACGCACAGACGGCGGTTGGAGGAAGAGAACCTAGAGAGAGTGGTGGCAAGCAATGATTGTGGAGAGCACTGATGCAATGGCGGTGGTGGTGGACTAAACAACTAGAGTAGGGGGAATTGTCAAAGACCTAAGCTAAAGGGGGAAAATCGCATTGAAACGGAGAATGGGGAGAAAGTTTATTTCATACGGGTGCTATTAAGTTACCCATAGTCGTCAGTTGCTTAGAAACACTGACAACTAAGTATTTAGTTATTGAGTCATCATAAAACACTAACGATGAACTCCTTATCCAAACAAAAAATAGACATTGGTTTATGGCCATAGTTTTCGATTATGTCTAAATAAATTGGCGACTAACTACATATCCAAATAAAAAAAACTACCCTCGGGTTAGGGGTCTAGTCGTCGGTTCAACAAGAAAAATCGATGACTAAGAAGAAATTTGGGAGAAAATATTTTTGTGGGGACATGGCGCGAAAACACTTAGTCGTTGACTTCATCTAAAAACTAACGATTTAGACCCATCTCCAAAAAGAAATTGTGTCTCATCAAGGGGATTTAATCAATAGTTATTTGAAGGATCTGAAAACTATTAGGGGGTAATTTTTTTTCAGTGAGGACATAGTGTGAACACTTTGTCGTCGGTTATAAACAAAATCAAAGTCTGGCTGAAAATTTTGAAGGGAAATTTTTACTTGAAAAAATATATTTTGTGGGCAATTTCAGACATTGGTTTCTTTGAAATGAAACTGACGTTTAAGTTAAATTGGTACCCATTTCTTTTCTAAATTGGTAAGACTTCATGTATGGTGACGATTTGCATGAGGAATCGACATTGTTGGTACTTTGATGTTGTTTTTTCTAAGGAACCGACATCACTCAAAGTGACATTAAATGTCATATTTGTACTAGTGTTGTTTATGTAGGAGGGACAAATCCCATATACATCACTCAAAGTCATCCTCATGTGTCACGGTGCACCGGAGCATCACCTTTATGGAAACCCTTAGTCACATTGGATGATGTCAAAGTACATCGAATGGCATGTGATGAGTATAGTGATTTCATCACTACTACAGATCCGTACTTTGGTGTCGGTTATTTAAGCCCTTTTCGCGATGGTTTCCAAGCAACGCCTATGTAGGCGCTGCTAAAAGTTGAACCCTTTCGGCGTCGGTTTTCCAACCGATGCCAAAATGCTTTGTGCCACCGAAAACACGCCAGTAGGGCCCCCATTAACGTCGGTTATAAGTAACTAAATCGACGCTATAATCATCTGTGCCACAAAAAGGGCGCCATCTAGGACGCTATCGGCGTCGGTTTGCTACTAATAACCGACGTCATATTATCTGCCACCACGGCCGTGCTGACTAGCACGACGTCGGTTTTCTACTAATAACCAACACCATATCACCTACTGCCATGGCCGTGCTGTCCAGTACGACCGTGTTGTCCAGGCTGTCTGGCAACATTAGGCGGTGTTTTTTTTTTCTATTAACCGACGTTGTAAGCCTTTGTTGTCGATTTTAGATAAATAACCGACACCTATGGTTTGATTTTTTTTCTTATAAGTTTGCAGGTCTGCTGTGGCTGGTCATAGGATGAGAACCTGCAGTTCTGAACTGTAGGTTTATGACATCCATTGATATCATCCAACAAATAGGCCACAAACCTGCAAACTAAACAAATATTCTTTTCACAAATTCACACATAGATAGATACATTCAGACATCAATTCAATTTTCACATTCACACATGTAGAAACATTCAAATATATGTAGAAACATTCAGACATATAGAAACACATGTATAAATATTCATTTACAAAATATAATTCATCATCGCTATCAGCATCCCAATTATATCTTACAGTCCCCACTGCTTGTATGACTCTTGCCCATTCTTCTCTTACGTCATTTAATACTTCCATCGTATATGGAGCATGTACATGTTTTAAGGCTTTACATGTAGTGGGGTCAGTTTTAAACACCTACAAAGAGAATGATATATATATAAGTAATAATATATAAATAAGATTGATATATTTCATATTATCTAATGAGACTATATATAATACCTTAGGTATGTCATTGATTTTATCTGCATGTTTGATAATCATGTCCATAAATCGCATCACATAGTATGCACATGCCCCACCGTTGTCTTGTGTAGTACACTATAAAATGGATATAAAATATTAAAAAATACAAATAAGTACAGTTCACATAAATAACATATACATTGGAGTCGGGAACTTACTTTCACGTTCTTCCAAATTATTGGTTGGTTCTTTTTACTGGGGACCTTTCCTCCAGCCTTTTTGAACGCATCTAAATCCCTACATGTTAATGTAACATAGTAAATTGCATAATTAAATAGTAATGTAATAACAAATATTCATGTATATAAAAATGAAATATTTCTCACCAGAATAATGCCATTCTCATTACGTGTCCAATTTTTGGATTCAATGTACTCCCCACATGATCTAAATAATAGACAGTGAACGTTCCGGGGAGAATAACTAGTAACTCTCAATGCTTAGTGCTAGAGGTAAAAAAGTTAAAAATTAATAACTCAAAATCCACAATAAAAATGTAATTTTCTTAAGTCCAAATTATAAGTAAAGTAAACTTACTTCACATTGAATGGAGCTATTATTATCGTCTTTTTTTTGACCGAAAATTGTAAAAGCATCACAACAGTATTGTTGAATGCTATCAGGGTCTTCAGCTACCAGACTAATCAATGATGGAATCAAAAATCCCACATGTTCAAATCCAAATTGTTTACATTGAATTTCAACTACGTAGCTGCAAAACATGTATTACCTATGCATTAATATATAAGAAACCAGATCACCGGATCATACACAAGGTATATGGATGTATAAACAAGATCTCACCTTATCCATGCCTCTATCATTGATGTATTCAGCCAATCATAGTTAAACAACTCAATAATATCTTGTATAAAGAGAGAGCTTTTGTATGATTGACCTGCATAATCCGCTTCTAAAGAAACAACTATATGGCAATGTATATTATGTGCGCATAGCCATACTACAATTCCCTTACAAGCAGGACCTAACGAGAATTTTAGGTCAGTTGGAACCCAACTTGGTAATGCAGGAAGTGGAGGTGGAGGCCTAGATGCTCTGGGTGTCTTCTTTTTAACATGTATATATAATTTCAGATCAATTGACCTCATGTATACACATAAACAATTTAACGTAATGTAAATTTATCTTACAATTTCAGTAGTGTAGACGACATATGCTTTGGGCCACAATATCACCCCGCCTTCTACCTCAGCAAGTGTATCAATATCCGGGTGGGCATATGGTAATGCAACTTCCCTCCAATCGGGGATTACACGTATCAGGCTCATATGAACGTAACCCTGTGGTATTGGAGTCCCATGAATTGTTGCCCCAAGAAGGGACGGGTAAGCATGTGCCTCTGCAACAACATAATCTTCAATTTTTAAGCAGCATGGCTTCAACGCCTACAAATTTACGTAAAGAATGTTATACATATATACATATCATCTTGAAAAGACTAGCTACTATATCATAAACAATACTTACAGTAGACGTGCTAGGTGGTGGGTCTACAAGATTACTCTCAGCATGTGCATCAGGAGAAGAGCGAGTCGCCATAGGCTGATAGGAAGCCTGAGATGCCTGGCACCGCAACATTTCTTCTTCGATCTTCTTAGCAACTATATCCTCGACTCTCTTATTCTCCTATACATGGATAAAAGAAATATTAGCTTCTTATTATTGAATTCCCTTTTGCAGTAACATTCTAAAAAAGAATAGGTTACCTCTTCTTGTGAAAGTCCCGCTCTTGCGACATGTTTGCGCTGGGATGGCCCAAAGAACGCTTTGATGCCCACACCAGTGCTTGCACCCCTAACACGTCTAGGATGTTTTGGGTTACCCAGAGCAACTATCAATTCATCCCTTGTGCCCTGAGGGATGAACGTGCCCTGTTTTCTCTACTCGTGCAGCTCCCGCTAATCACCATCATCAGAAATTGGTAAGTAAACACCACAAATAATCAATATTCGAACGACATGCATTGTTGAGTTGTATTTTACCATTTTCGCAGCCGCCTCAGCAGTTACAGGCTTCTTTATTTGACCCTTCTTATTTTTCCTCCCAGCTATCCTGACATCATGGCGAGGCATGGGTGTGGTACAAGTAGTAGATGACTCCTGAGTAGCAGCAGACTCTGCCTATAGTCTTTGGCGAATGCCTGCATAGCCCTTTGGACCCATTGTGTGGTCATGCACATTCAATGCACGCCTTGCTCTTTACGCCTCACTGAATGCCTAGTTAGTATGTACATTGATTTGGTTAGTAACACTAAAGGTTAATCTTGAATAGGTGAATACAACGTATATTAATTAAATTGGGAGTGACGCTTAATACCTTGAATTCTTCAGTCTGTCTTGAAGCAACAAACGTGTCCCAGTCTTCTTTGTCCAGGAAGTTCCACTTTTCAAGGACTGACTTCTTCTTCTTATCACCATCTTTTATGTATTCTCTGTTGAGATTTGTCCTATAGTTCCTTAGCATCTTTCCAACACGTTACATCATGATTTTATGATGTAGCTTATCATCCAATGCAAACAGATTCTGTAAAATAGAATTGCTATTAACTAGTATCCAAAAATAGAATTGCAAATAATAGAATTTGTAATCTACAAAATAGAATTACAAATAATAATAACTCACGCATAAATCCTTCCATATCAAGTCTTTCTCCACCTGAGGAGATTTATGCCAATTATCATACTTAACACCACAATGGCTTCGAGTGACAAACCCAAAAAAGTTTACAAAATTATTGCGGTTCACTCCAATTGCATTTCCTACATTATCAAACTCCACAGCGAATTTGGATCCACTGCCCCTTAGGGTTGTTAACTTCTTCAGCAGAGTGATGCCCCTTTTCTTGTTAACTTTTTGGTGATGCACATCAAGTGCCTCCAGTACTTCAGAGGGTACATGTGCATCATCAACCTAAAATTTGACAAAATAAACACAATGAATTAGCCCAATATAGAAATATAGGATATATGACATAACTAGAAGATAATGAATTTCTATAGAAATATAGGATATGTTTTTAAAACTTACATTGGTATCCTCACCATGCTCATCATGGACATCATCCTCATCATGGACATCATGCTCATCATGGACATCATGCTCATCATGGACATCACGATCATCATGCCCATGGTCAACCATCTGAAAATGTCATTAAAAAGGCAAACATTTAGCATTTGTATTAACTAGAAGATAGTGAAACATTATATCTAAAAATGATATTGATATTAAAAAAGCAAACATTTAGCATTTTATATAGTTCACATATAAAAATGAAACATTGAAAAATGAAACATATAAAAAAATATAAACATGCATGCCTTTAAAATTGCGATCTTTTATCAATTAACAATCATTCATTGTGATCTTCGTGCACATATAAGTCATCATTAGCTTCAATATTTTGTGGAGTTGGCAACCCAACTGAGAATGGACTGCAGTCGTCATACTTATCATAGTACTCTTCTTCATCTATAGGATCTTTAATGAACTGTCTTTTACCATGAAGAACAACTGACCATTTATCATTTGCAGGGTCATCGATATAAAATACTTGTTTCGCCTGTGATGCCAATATGAATGGTTCACCCTTCTCGCCAATCTTTTCAAAGTTCACCAAAGTGAAACTCAATTCATCCACTATAACTCCTTTGGTGTTATCAACCCAATTACATTTGAAGAGCGCAATTCTAAAATATATGTAGTCAAACTCCCATATGTCTTCAATGACACCGTAATATGACATTTTAGCTTCACGTGGACTCTTATCCTTTGCACTTGCAAAATACATAGTCGACGCTTGAAGGGTGACCCCACTATTTTGGACGACACTCTTATCATCTTGGTGCTTTGTGTAATATGTGAACCCATTAATGTCAAACCCTTCATAAGACATAACATTTGATTTTGGTTTAAAGGCGAGGCATTTGATAGTTTCCGTAATATCATCTAGTGTTTGAGATAGTTGATGTAAGACTTTATCTTCAAACCACTTAGTAAAAGTCTTTTTATGCTCTCTAGCAAGCCACATTGAATTGGCTCGAGGATTTTGTCTCTTGATGAAATTGGTATGTTCCTCGATATAAACAGTCACTTCGTCCATATTGTGTAAAATATACAAGTGACCTTATTCCGACTGCTCACGACTGATTACTTTCACCCGTGATCCCAAAATTCCTTTGCCCTCCTCAATATTCTTGTCATTAACGGGAGTGTCATTACCACTCAGAAAGTCATTGCAAAAATCCATAACCTCTCTCTCCACATAACCCTCAATAATACTCCCTTCAGGCCGATAACGGTTTCGAACATCACCTTTAAAAACGCTCATGTATCATTCAAAGGGATACATCCAATGCAAGAAAATTGGTCCCAACATTTTCACTTCCCTAGTCAAGTGGACAACAAGATGTACCATGATATTAAATAATGAAGGAGGGAAATACATCTCAAGCTGACATAGTGTAACAACCACTTCTCTTTGCAAATTATCGAGAGTATCATGGTCAATAACTTTGCTGCACAGACTGTTGAAAAAGAAACAAAGTTTGGTGATTGCAAACCTTACATGCTTCGGCAATATAGATTGAATTGCCACGGGCAATATTTGTTGCATTAGAGTGTGACAATCATGAGATTTAAGACCTATAAACTTCAGATCTTTCATTGATACCAATCTACGGATGTTGGATGAGTAACCCTGTGGCACCTTAACATTTGCCAAGCATTCACAAAAAGCTTTCTTCTCCTTTCTAGACAACGTGTAACAAGCGGGAGGTAAGTATGTTCTTTTATTACCCATTTCATGTAATTTTATTAATTCTGACCTTATTCCCATTTCACGTAGGTCCAATCTAGATTTTATCCCATCTTTAGTCTTACCTGGTATATTCAACAAAGTATCAATGATGCTATCACATACATTTTTCTCAACGTGCATGACATCGATACAATGCCTGACTGTCAAAGAACTTTAATAAGGAAGATCCCAAAATATTGACTTCTTATTGAATGAAGAATTGTCACTCCGTGTGGCCATAGTACATTGTGATATCTTACCAAATTCATTGATAATGTCTTTTACTCTTTCATAAACAACATCCCCTGATATAGGTTTAGGTGCACTCCGTTCCTCATTCCATCCATTGAATGCTTTGTGCTTCCTACGATACAGATGGAATTTTGAAAGAAACCTTCGATGACCAAGATATACAGTCTTGCCACCATGTTTTAGTTTTATTGAATCAATGTTCTCTTCACATATATGACACACTTTAGCTCCTTTGACACTATATCCAGACAAATTCCCGTATGCTGGAAAGTCATTAATAGTGCAAAACAACATAGCATGCAAACGAAATGTCTCTCTTCGTGAAGCATCATAGGTCATCACACCTTCACCCCGGAGTTTCTTTAAGTCATCAATCAGAGGTTCAAGATAAACATCGATATCATTTCCAGGTTGTTTAGGGCCCGATATCAACAACGACAACATAACGTACTTATTTTTCATACACAGTCATGGAGGAAGATTGTATATAACATGCATGACTACTGGATCGGTGTGCTCTACCCCACAACTATCCAGCATCGCATCAATGATGTCTACTAGAACTAATTCATTCACATCTACGTCATCAGAGACAATTTCTTCCTCCACCCAAGCACTGCTATCGAGATCCACTAGTTTCGAGTTTGAAATCTCTCCATGCCAGTGTCATTCTATATAGCCTTATACAATCCCGTTGCACATGACATGCTTTTGATTTCGTCACCAGTGTTGACTTTCAAGTTGTTACTGCAATGCCTATATGGACAATAGAACCTATCTCCAGGTTGTTTCCTATGTTCCTCGGAAAATCTAATAAACTGATCAAGACCAGATATAAACTCTGGGGTGTAGCGATTGCGAATGGACATCCATGATCTATCCATTCTATGATCAAAGAGAAAACAAGTATATATTAGGACAAGATTAGGGTCTAGGGTTAACAAATACATGTGATGTCATTCTTATATATAATAAATGTACATGTACCACCTATCCCATCCTTGAACACCTAATCTCACTAGTAAGTGTATAATGTGTATTGGGTTTTCAAGAAAATTTCGGCAGCATTTCCCCACTGTTCTCCAAGTACATATGTACTTAGAGAACAAATGGGGAAATGCTATCGAAATTTTATTGAAAACCCAATACACATTATACACTTACATCCTGAGTGAGATTAGGTGTTCAAGAACAGTCCCAAACCGGGGACTATCTAAGATTTACTCCTAATGAGTAAATCTTAGACTGGTATGTTGTCATTCCAATACCTACAATCCTAATTTCATCTTATATATAATAAATGTGTACCACCTATCCCATCCTTGAACACCTAATCTCACTAGTAAGTGTATAATGTGTATAGGGTTTTCAAGAAAATTTCGACAGCATTTCCCCGTTGTTCTCCAAGTACATATGTACTTAGAGAACAAACGGGGAAATGTTGCCGAAATTTTCTTGAAAACCCAATACACATTATACACTTACATCCTAAGTGAGATTATGTGTTCAAGAACAGTCCCAAATCAGGGACTATCCAAGATTTACTCCTAATGAGTAAATCTTGGATGGGTTTCTAGGCCAACAAATACATGTATGTTGTCATTCCAATACGTGCAATCCTAGTTTCATCATTCATATCCTAGGTTCTAGGTATCATATTCTATAACATTGATTTCAACATTTCGAGTGTCCATGCATGTTCATCATCTTGGATAGATATGTAAATGTTAGGGTTTCATCACAATTGATGTTAGGGTTTCATCACAATTTTAGGTATCATATAGAGTATGTAGATGTTAGGGTCTCATCATGCAATAAGGATTCATGTAGATGTTAGGGTTTCGTCACAATTGATTTCATCATAAGATTTGAACATAATTGATTTCATCATATAATTGAACATAATTGATTTCATTGTATAATTGAACATAATTAATTTGAACATAATTGATTTCATCATATAATTGATTTCATCGCAAATTCATAATTGATTTCCTTTGAATATATATCCTCTTTTCTTCCTTCTCCCTCCTTACCAACAGCAAGCACGGCCGTGTGGGCTGGCCACGACCGTGCTGGGCAGTACAACCATGCTCGGCCAACACAGCCACGGTCGTGGCCAGCCCACATGGCTGTGCTTGCTGATGGTAAGGAGGGAGCTAGAAGGAAGAAAAGAGGGGCAAGGAGCAAGAAGAGGAGGAAGAAGGGTGCCTGCAGGAGTAGCAAGCGGGTGGCTGGAGTAGCAAGGAGGCAGTGAGCGGGCGACAGCCAGGAGGTGAGCGGGCGGCGACCAGGAGCAGGAGATCACCGGTGATCGGGCGGCGACCAGGGCAACCGGCGGAGGCGGCGGTGAGGAGAGCAGCAATGAGCGGTGGCAGCTTGCAGGGGAGCAACGGTGGCAAGATCGACCAATGAAGCAGGCACGACGGCGGCGTCGTCGGGAGCAGAAAGATCATGCATAGTCATTTTCGCAATAAAACAAAAGAAAGGGGAAGAGTCTCCATCTCGCGGGGACTATTAAGTTAATAAATGGCGTCAGTTATCTTAAAAACCGACACCTAAACAGAATAAGCATCGACTGAATATAACAACCGACGTCAGTTGGACAATCCTTTACCCTAAAATTTTTGGCGGGGAGGATGCGCGAACCCTTATCAGCGTCAGTTATCCCACAACAATCGATGCCCATATGGTAAAAATTGCATGCAATTTTTATCTTCTTTAGGCGTCGATTATTAGGTAAAACACCGACGATGTATGTTACACTTTGGGGGCAATTTTTTTTTCACTCGAAAAAATTGGATTTCGTGGGCTATTTTAGGCGTCGGTTTCTTTTCTTCGGCCACGCTGAATAAAAAGCGATACCCGTGTTTGGCTGGTCTTCAAATATAGACGTCAGTTTTCCTCAATAGTTGACGTGTAATCTTTATCAACATTGGTTTCTTTAAATAACCGATGCCTCAAAAAGCGACATTGAACGATGTTTTTGTAGCAGTGCATATATTAGAACCACAATCACCACCAACATAGTGAGAGATGATTCTGACTATCATGTAATGGTTTCCATGTGTTACTCTCATGGTGGGTCTGTTCGATATACTATTCTCTAACAAGTATCTATGTGTTTGTTTTGATATCACATATCATGACTGATGAAATTCGGTCATCAACCAATACACATTCTAGTCTTATGTGTTGTTACTGTCAATTAACCTTCCACAATAACCCCCGACTTGAGACATAACAAGAATGTATATACTCTTAACATCCGTAAGATCTCATTGTTCAGGTTCTTAACATGAAGACATGTGTCATTGAGTAATATCACTCTCTAGACATTTATTATGTTACATCATTGTCTCATAACGGAATAAAACTGAATAAATTACATTTATTAGTAATCAAATCATTTACAAGATATGCAATTACATTCATCATATGATTGACTCTATGGGCAAACACACTAACACATCCAAGGGTCAAGACAATGCCACACATACAAGACATCCCCATTCTTGTGTTGTGTAGATCCAAGGGCACTTCTCGCCCGGTTGACACAACATCTACCCAAGAACTTTGATCAATCAGCCATCAATAATGCACACTATTTCACAATTTCCAAACCTAAATAACTCCCTCTATGATCCTTCGATCTTCATGAAATTTTAACCATACCTTATCACAACTCAAAGTACATCCCATTCAGTGTTGGTCCTAAACTAAATTGTATGACCAATCAATTAAATACCTCAGAAAGATGTAAACTTAGGGATCTTAAACATGATATCAACATCAAGCAATACTCAAACTTTACCAAAACACTTGGAACTCTCAAAGTTACTCAGGCACACATGAATTCAAATATATCATTGGGCATGGAAGACTTCAAAGATTCACTATATAACAAACACCGTCCCCTCAAAGGCCCAAAACCTTTTGGTGAGTGCCCTTTTTAGAAAAATAATTGTGGATATGAAAGTTAAGCTTGACATGACCATTAGACAACATGAAATTTTTGGATATCTACAAGCTGACAAAGCTCAAGATTTTCTCCTTACTAATCCCATCGATGGGCTTGGCTTGCATATGTCACTTGTTGAGTATCATGCAATCCTCAGATATCGTCTTATGATTCCTTTGTTTCCAGTTGATGAGATATGTCTAGTTTACCATAACGCATGTTTGGACACTTTTGGGGAGCATGCAATTCATTACAGGGGATTCTAGGTTTTAAATACATGCATTATCTTGTTAGAGACGTTCTCTTTAATGTACTTAGACACACCGATGTTGCTGCTAAGAAAGAGGCACCTGTGAATTTTTTGGACAAATCCACAAGAGAGTAGATCTACATTTCGACCTACTGATGTTTTGATTTATGAATAGGCTGAAGGAAAACATGTATGTATGGATCTGACATGAATTTCTGCATTGGTGGAATTGAGGAGTGAAGGTTTTACAACAAAACAAGCTACCCTTAAAGTTGCCTCTGCTAAAATGCTCAAGTATGAGAATGCATGTTGTAACGCCTGGGCCCACTGCCCAAGGCTCTAGTGGAGTTTCAGGAATGATGATTGTCCCCACAGACCACCACTAGCCTTAACTGTGCGCTTTGTCCTCACTCACGTGCATGCCAGGAACAACTTCTCGACAGGTCACCCATCCCAGTACTACTCCAAGCTGAGCACGCTTAACTATGGAGTTCTTTAGAGATGAGCTCCTAAAAAAGGAGGTGCACCTTGGTGATATGGGTAGTCTAATCATTCCTTTTAAGATCATGTTATCTGAGGCCTCAAATCCTGGGATGTTACAATCTCCCCCACTTAGACTCTTGATGTCCTTGTCAAGGCTCAACTATAATGCCTCATAATCTGACCCCATTTCAGTGCAGGCCCACAATGGCCCACGGACACCCAACTCCCGATCACAGAATACCAGTGCAAGGATGTCCTTGTCAAGGCTTTGATACCATTTGTAAAACTCGGGCCCACTGCCCAAGGCTCTAGTGGAGTTTCAGGAATGATGACTGTCCCCACAGACCACCATTAGCCTTAACTGTGCGCTTTGTCCTCACCCACGTGCATGCCAGGATCAACTTCCCGACAGGTCACCCATCCCAATACTATTCCAAGCTGAGCACGCTTAACTATGGAGTTCTTTAGAGATGGACTCCCAAAAAAGGAGGTGCACCTTGGTGATATGGGTAGTCCAATCATTCCTTTTAAGATCATGTTATCCGAGACCTCAAATCCTGGGATGTTACACATGTAATGACAATCACCATGCCTATATTCCTTTTGGATTTGATACTTGTAGATTTTTAGTACGAGAGGTTGTGGAGCTTTTGAAGATGGTCCAAAAAGTTATGAATAGTAACGTTATGACTCCCAAGTGTATGGATGTATTATTTCAAAGGATTGATTTTGCCGTCCAAAAAGTACTAGCGACGTAACTTGTTGTCTGCTTGTATATATTTAAATATAATTTATTTATAGATATTTTTTTTCAAATGTTGTATAATTACAATACTTTACAATAAAAACTACATAATGTATTAACATAATGGAATGTTTGGTAGGGTGTAGTTGGACGACAAAGTGCATGTTTGATGTACATTTTTACATTGAGAACTGACTAAACTACACCCCACTACACCTAGGGTTGAGCATTAGGTCGGGTTATTTCTGGTTTACTAAAGCCCGAACCCGGACCCAGATTTTAACAACTGATCACCGGTCGGGTCATGGCCCGAAAATTTTAACATGTTATAGGCCCGAACCCGGCGCGTGTTATATTCTCCGGTTATGGGTCGGGTTTAGATTCAAGTCATGGTGAAAGTTTTGTTCAAAACAAAAATGATAGCATTATCAAATCATCAAGGTCTTTCATTGAATCTATTTATGATAGAATGTATATGCATTATAAGTATACATACACATTTTTCTTTCTATGTTTAAACTTCAAAATCTAACATACACTTGTTATTTTTAATGTTAAACACAACTTGTTCATCCTAAGTCATTCTAGTAGAACTAAAAACATTGAACCAACCAACTACACATTTTAGTTAAAAACATAATAATACACAAAATACAAGATATATTCAACTATTTGGATTATAAAATATATAAATCTTTCGTTTCTCAAGTACTAATGGACAAACAACAAAATGTTTCTATATTAAAATAAAATGGGAGAAATGTATGTAATATAAAAACTAAATATAAATGAGCAATGTGCTTATTATGTCCAATCACACAAATAATAATCTTTCAATTTCTACTTCTTTAATGCCATATTTTAACAATAACAAAATACTCATGTTTGCAACAATAAAGTTGACTAAAAGTAGACATCAAAAAAGTTAAAATAAATACTTGACATGCACATGGTTTAAAATAAATATTGAATGATTACTGGGACGTCATAGAAGTTGATGAGTCTCATTGTCTAACAAATTGTTCTTTGTAAATACAAAATTAAAAGTTGCGATAGATTTTTTTATAACTTTTATCTTATTACATATGACTAAAGTAAATACTATTATATATATAATATGTGATAAATATGAAATATATTGTATATAACTTTGTATATACTAAATATATATATTAAGTCGAGTCTTTGGGTCCTCGGGTTTGGATTTGTTTAGATCCGAACTCGGCCCATATTAAACTATAGGACTAATGTCAAGGTCCTAGGTCCTAGTCCGTCCATAGAAAATGGTAGACTGAGTCAGATCGGATTTCATAAATTGTTTTGTTCACTCAGGTTAAACTCGACCCAATGCTCAACCTTAACTACACCCATGGTTCAAAATTTCGGTCTAAATCTCAAAATTTTGCTAGAATTCCAGTTTCGACAGAATTCGAACATAGAAATGCAACTGTCTAGAAATAATATGTAAAATTTTGAAATTTCGATAGAAGTTTCACAAAGGGGGTGATATTTTGACAAAATACAGAATTTTGTTAAAAAAAGGCTAGTTTGGGCATGTATTTTGTGAAACACAACCGAAATGGGTTCACAACTTCGAAAATCAATAGCCCAAAGCCTGCTGTACTTGGAGGGTTACTTCTTTGGTAATTTTTTGGATTCTCTTACTTGTTCTTTGGACCTAAGGTAAGTTTTTCTCTCTCCTTCCCATCTACATCTATTTCTTACACTTTTACCCTATTTTGATAAAAAAAATTACTCCGAAATTGCAAGTTGCAAGTGATAGACTACAACTTAAACTTGAGTATTTATGAAATTGTGATATAAATTACATATAAATGCAATTAATTTACAAATCCAACTTGGTATATATCTTATTTGTCAAGACAATGGACAAAATGTTTTCAAAATGAGTTTTTTTAAATAATGGAAAGTATGACTATGTAAATCTGACTAATTATGAGTTCCACCCACAAGGGGGTCCTAGTGCTGCATATAGAGATCATACAGTCACAAATGATGGGGGTAAAACATGGCATTGCATTAGAGATACGATACATGTCCCTCCTGGTCAAGGTATTAATATATGACATATACCACTTAATGAGGATGACCAATTAAAAGCGTTGAAGGAGTATTTTCTGACATATGTGATGATGCAATTTGTGGGAGATGAAACATACAAAGAGCATGTTCAAACATATAATACATGTTACAAAGCCACTATGTGGGGGTAATGGGCTTGATCAACCACGACACCACTTCCGTTTGAATTAGGTAATTTAATACTTTCTTGTGGATTACAATTTACAATAGGTTGACTTATATTCAACGCGCTAAGCTATAATAGATTGTTGTTGAATTTATTTATGAGAATGAGATAATTCCTTATGGCACTGAAATTTGCATAGGAACCTTCATCGAAAGTTCAAAACAATTCAACTTCTTTTCACTCACACGTGTAGGAACACCCCCACCAAGATCATTATACGATTTTATTGCATAGATAGGCATATTTATGGATGTAAACCATCATGGTAAAATTTCATGACTTAATTCTTTTATTTAGTCATCAAAATCTTGTGTCGAAACTTTGTATCGAAACCGTCGTAAATGTGGGAATTTCCATCAAAATTTCCGTTTTAAATCGAATTTTTAAACCATAACTACACCCAACCAAACTAACCCTACGCATTAAGCTGAACCTATTGATAATGGCTACTCCATTCCTCCCCGTCTTCTGCCCTGGCATAGATGAATGAAAACCATTAAATAAAAAGAAAAAATCAATGTCGCAGGGCGGCCAACCATCGCCTCTCCCGACGACGCCGGCCCAGACCCAGACGCAGCCATTCCGGCCGTATCGCCTGCTACAGACACTCCGACCCCACTCCCGCGCCGTCTCCTGCGTCAAGTTCTCCAACGACGGTCGCCTACTGGCCTCCGCGTCACTCGACAAAACCCTAGTCATCTATTCTTACTCACCTACCTCCTCCCCGTCATCCCCCTTCTCCATCCTCACTCGCCTCTCCGGCCACACAGAGGGCATCTCCGACCTCGCATGGTCCTCCGACTCCCACTACATCTGCTCCGCCTCGGACGATCGCACGCTCCGGATCTGGGACGCCCGCGCGCCGCCGTCCTCTTCCGCTGACTCCTCCTGCGTTAAGACGCTCCGCGGCCACACCTCCTTCGTGTTCTGCGTCAACTTCAGCCCGCAGAGCAACCTCATCGCTTCGGGGTCGTTCGACGAGACCATACGCGTCTGGGAGGTCAAGACCGGGAGGTGCCTCCACACCATCCACGCCCACGACGACCCCGTGACGTCCGTGCACTTCAACCGGGACGGGTCCGTCATCGTGTCCGGGAGCCACGATGGGACATGCAAGATATGGGATGCATCCACCGGGACGCGGCTCAAGGTCGTCGTAGATGAGAAAGGAGGGCCTGCCGTGTCTTTCGCCAAGTTCTCGCCCAATGGCAAGGTCATACTCGTCGCCACACTTGATGATACTCTGGTGAGCCGTTGTTCTTATGACGATGATGCCCCCTTTTTTTCTTCCATACTGTCATTTTTCTCCCTCCCACCGCCATACCGAGGGATAAGCATCGGGCCGGGTTATACCGGGTTTTGTCTGTCCCAAACCCAAACCCAAACCCACATTTTAAAGCGGGCCACGGGCCGGATTCATGCCCGGATAAAATTGAAAATTGTCAGCCCATACCCGACCATATAAGAATGTTGGTTTTCGGGTCGGATTCGGGTTTGCCCATATAACATCGAATGAGCATACCAAATTTTGCTAGATCTAACTTGCTAACATGAAAACTGAATTACTTTGATATGTATTTTGTGATAAACCTTCAAAAGAATGTATATACACTATATTGAAAGAGTAACAAATCATTTTCTGGTACATGTGAATGTGAATGTATGAGAAGTAAAAAATCAATGGAGTCCACAATGTTGTGCCTATTTGCCTCCTCATCCTATATATATATATATACAATGAAATGGGTTTTGGAAGGGCAAAAGATCATTTGTCTCCTACATGTGGGCATATGAGTAAAAAGATGAGCATAATCTACTATGCACTGAGCAAAAGATCATTCGTCTCCTATATGTGGACACAATGAGATCAAAATAAAGAAATCAAGTATGTTTATTCATGTCAATGATGGTTATCTTACTAGTATGAATTCATTAATCATGTTGATTGATTGCATAGTATCCATGTTGCCATTGGTTAGGTATATAATACATATTGCATCAAGAAATTTGTATGTTTTTCTTTCAAGACAAAGATAGATGTATAGGTATATAATGTACATAAAATATAATCTGGGCATTCGGGTTTTCGGGCCTGGGTTTACCTCTGCCCGTACCCGGCCCAAATAAAATATGGGTTTAAATTTTAGGCCCGGCCCAAATAAAATATGGGTTTAAATTTTAGGCCCGGCCCACCCATATTGTAAACCGGGTTCGGGTCTGGATCGGGTTATGCAGGCTGGGTCGCGGGTCGGATCGGGCCGGCCCAACCCGATGCTCATCCCTAGCCATACCCATACCATTCTCTACCAGTAGAGTAAACCACATGAATCCATATTCTAATAGAACACTACTTTAAACGAGGCAGAGAAATAATATCTAAGCCTCAAACTCAACCCCATCCCCGTCCGCATTCCCATCCCCAATCCCATCCATCTTTTGGCCTACACGCTTCTTTCTTCCCCAATCTGTTTTTTTTCCCGTACCATTTTTCATCCAGCTGTACTAACAAATGTAATACCTTCCTACGTAGTGCCCTACTATTTTGAGATCTCCTTTCCCGCCTCTCCCTATTCATATCACCTCAATCACGTTCGTGTTCCTAACTGTAGTGAAAATTGTAGGCATTTCTTAGAAAGTAAAAGGCGGCTATGCGATGTTGTATTGAATAGAAGAAACCCTGCGAGGACAGGGAAGCGTATAAGACTAACCCTAATGGGCCAAGACACTTGGGCCCATATAACAAAGACACTAATAATAAACACTCTCTAACACTCCCCCTCAAGCCGAAGTTGAATCCTAAATCAGCTTGCAAACATAGTCAGACTAGAAAATAAAGAAACAAAACAAAAGGATAAACCATGCCCATACAAGAACTTTCTCCCCCTCAATTTTACAATTAAAGCACTCAAACCCTCAAACACTCATACGCTCCCCCTCAAGTAGATACTCCAAGCAAGCAGGTCACAAAAGCTTCTCGGTCATCTGGAGCAGAACTAAGCAGCAAGTCAACAACACAATCATCTGGAGCAAACAATAAAATAGCTGATAGACATCAAGGTCTTCATCAAAGTCGTCGTTGTAGTAGCCAGAGAGTGCTGGATCACAGTGGGTCAACGTGCGGAACAGGGCAGGGACGAGCCAGATAATGCTGGCACACAGATGCAGAAGTCGACGACATAGGCAGATGGAAGACCAGTAGGCAGAGTAGCAAGTAAATAAATAACTCCAGTAGATGAAGCTCTATGTAAAGTCAGCAACAAATGTCTTCATCATCTTCCCTCTTCAGAAAGTATCCATCACGGTAGCAGATGTCAAAGTCCACCACAAAGTCCGGAGAGTGCTAGTTTACAGAAGAAAGTCAACGTGCAAATAAAACACGGACAACAGAAAGTGCAAAAGCACAAAGCAACAAACAGAATGTGCTAATCATAGCACAAGTAGTAAGAACGATGTTCGAATATGTAACTTCATAGCAGTAGTCGAGGTAGATGATGAATTAGCAATAATAGCAGCAACAAGCATCACATAACAACAGAAGAAACCATATATCAACAGTAAATGTGGCATGAAGTCCAATAGAACAACAAAATAAAATTCTTCTTCTTCTCTCCATCTCTTCCCTCTACTCTTCATCCTCTATTCTCCCCCTCACGCCAAGCATGGAAGAAGTCTAAGAGTGGTTGGCGTAGAGAGTCAAAACAATGGTAGAGGCAAGGTTTGTGTAGGCAAATATGTGGAGGAGGTAACCGATAACACGAGTCAAGGTAGAAAACGACCCAAATAGGTAGATCCGGATAGAAAAATAAATGGATCTTTTGTCGACCCGAAAAACCGATTAGGCAAAAATTGATCTGATTAGCACAAATATGTAGAGTGTATATAGGTGGGGGCAGTAGAAAAATATGTAGAGGAGAGATAAGCCATGTATGTGGGGTTGTTTGGTTGCGGCGCAGAGCGGTGGCTAGTCTCAATTTGGCTAGCATTGGTGGCAGTAGGCAATTAGGAGGGCCGACAACGGGCAGTAGAAGGCGAAGATGGCGGCTTATTGCAGCGGCGGTGGCTAGGCAGCAACACGGTTTAGTGGCAACAAACATCATGTGGCGGCAACTTCAAGTGGAGATCAGGGCGGCAGAGCGGCATGGGCGCATTACGCAGGGCAGTAGGTAGCGGCGGACTCAGACAAGGTTAGGTTGGCGGCAAGGAGCAACATGGCAGCGTGCGGCGCTGCGCGGCAGCCGTACAGAGGACCAACGGTTGTTGGACAACATGGCGCAGGGGCTAACACATGCAGTAGCAGTGGCAAGGAGTGGTTGGGCGGCGGACAACAACATAGCTGCTTGGCGGCGGCAAGGGCCAATAGCCAGGGATTAGCGATGCAATTAGGAGTGATAGTAAACGATGGCTGGCAGATCTGTAGTCGGCGTTGGCTGTTCTGGTGGCAACAATGAGCGGCCAGTAGTTGATGGCGGCAGGAGTGGAGAAGGCTGGTTGTTGTCGCGGCAACGTGTAGAGGAGCATTAGACGTAGACGATAGAGAGGTAGGATCAACGGATAAAAAGAAAGGAGAAGGTATAGTCACGAAGATCATGGAACAGCCTGCAGGCAGCCAACCCACAAGGAAAAAGGGTGGCCGCCCCCCGGCTACATCTCGCTCCGGTTTCTCTCTCTCACGTACGGCGACGGCTCAAGGATCGCTGCTCAGATACCATCTTAGAAAGTAAAAGACGGCTATGCGTTGTTGTATTGAATAGAAGAAACCCTGCTCCTATAAATAGGAGGACAGGGAAGCGTACAGACATAAGACTAAACCTAATGGGCCAAGACACTTGGGCCCATATGACAAAGACACTAATAATCAATGTTTTAAAAATCAGTCTATGCGGCCGCATACAAGGTGCGAACCTCCAAAAAAATGCATAATGGAAATCCCTCCAAAAAGCGGACCAAGCCGCATAATCGGTTGTATGGCCGCATACAAGGCCAATTAAACCCCGATTTTTAGTTAGAGATATTCTGATTTCTTCTTTTATACATTTACATTCATCTGTGTTTGTTTAAATTTAGATTATAGTGCATGTTTGTATTTATTTAAGTTGTGATGATTGCATATTTGCATAATTGCATCCATTATTCTTGTAATTGTACTATTTAGATACACAATTGCACAAATTAAATATGTAAATCATGATTAATATATATATATATATATAATAATTAATTAAAAAAATCCAAAACCGCATATACTTCCGCATACCGCATATACTCTACAAGGTGACCTCTCCGAACGCATAACGCATACCGCTTTTTAAAACACTGCTAATAATAACATACTCTCTAACAACATTAGTGTGCAAACTGACTTAAGCAGATCCTCTTATTCTTTGACCTTGCTCCCCTCAGTTTTATTTCTTGTATAATTTCAACCAATATGATTTTTGATAACACCCGCGTAACTTTCTTATGTCTTCTACATCCATTTCCACATGAGCTGGAAGTTGGTTATCTTAGGAATCAATTGGTAGGGCACGGGGCTTTGGTTGAGTGAATATTAGAGGTAAACGGAGGAGTAAGACTGGAGGAGTGTAGTCTGACCGTCAAAACGAGAGAATAAGGGTAGTAACGTTTCTGCTGGTGGCTTTAGCGGTTGCAGCAGCTGTGAGTGTAACCTAGGTCAGGGGTCCCTGGGATGAGGAGGCGTAGGGTGACAAGAGGGGATGGGATCTGAGTGATGATAGTGAATTGATCCTTTCTTGATTCTCCCTTTCCCGAGAAGCATTGTTATGGGCCATATCTGTGCTTCCTGGGTAACAGCTCATAAGATTGCTGTGATATACGACAAGCAAATAGATATGTTAGATAAAACTTTCATTTAGCCCATGAGCGTGGTCTGTTATTAGCAGAGTCTATTACAAATGAATTCATTGGATCAGACATCATTTGTATATTTTTGAGGTGGTATGGTTGATGAAGTGGATTCAACCCACCAATGGCTAAAACCATTTCCTCTCTGTGTTCCCTCCCTCTGTACACACAAAAAGGGCATATGCAGAAAGAATTCAAGATGCAATATACACACATGCAATTGATTTCCTAATACTTTTCTCTTAAAAAATAAAAGATATATGATAGTGTTAGAAAATAGAAGCTGTTCATGTAGTCTTTTCTTACTTGCTTTCTTTGTTGGGCCTATTATGTAAATGTTCTCTTCCTAAATAATAAAGGCCAACTTGCTATAGTAGAGCATCGCTTTGGCTCATTACTTTCACATGGTATCAGAGCAAGCCCTAGGGAGTCAAACCTAGCCGCGGGCTTTGCTTCCCTCTCTCTCTCTCCCTCTCTACGCCGCTGCCGCCTCTCTCCTACAACCGAGCGCCACTAACTCCATTCCCTTACCGAGCGCCTCTGGCCTCTCTGTTTAGAGGTGCTATTTACTCCCATCTCCGTTACAACACGGTGGCTGCTTGAAGGAGAAGAGCAGAACCACTCATTCTATTCCATAGAGAGGAGAAACAACCTCCTCCATATTGCTCTTCCTATCCACATATTCCCTATACATGGATGAGTGTCCAAGCTTCTAGGTGTTGTTGATGCGTCAGATTCACATCATTTATTGACACAAGTGGCGGTGCTAATTCTCATCACACCCGGTGCGTCTTCATGAGGTTATCTTCCCCCGATGTGTCTTCCCGGGGCTGTCTTTCCCTTTGACGACACCAATTTCTATCCAGATCCGCAACAGAATCGTTTGACACAACATGTCGATGGAAACTTGTTTTTCATGCCTTCGACATCTTACGCAACATGTTGGTTTTCTGACATGACGTGTCGGTAGAAGTATGTTTCACGCCTCAATTCTTACAAGGCGTGTCAGAATTTTTGCACATGTTGCTGATAGTTTGTCTCAACTTCTGTTACTACTATCATTCTGATATGATCTCACTATGGGAGACGAAAAGCCAATGACTTTTGCTACAATCGTCTACAATGATCAATCACAAATCACCTATGTGAAGCTCAACTCACAAAATTATCATCTTTGGATGAATGCCTTCTACATTGTTCTTGAATCTTGAGAGAAGGTTGATATTGTAGAGTCTAAACCTCTTGTGGAAAGTGACAAAGACTACTCTACATGGCGGAAACACAATGGTCTAGTAATATTCTGGTTCTGGAACAACATAGAGCCCCAAATTGCATCTAGGTTCATGTTCTATTTCACAACTAAACAGATCTGGAAAGCTGCATAGAAACACTTCACGAGAAGAATGCTCTCCGTCTCTCTACCGTCTATGATCACCTCTTTGTCGAAAAACTAGATAGTTGCTCTCCAGGTGCTCACCAGGAGGATTATTTTGGTGTCATACAATCTATCTCTCAAGAATTGGGCTTCTACCAGCCGCTACAAACCAATGATCAAATGAAAGACTGAGACGACCTAGTAACAACTAGATTTCTATCGGGGTTGAATTTTGCCTATGTTTCGACCAAAAGTGTTATTCTTGCTACAGATAAACTGCTAAGCCTTGAGGAGGTGTTTGTGAGGGTCCAACATTCCTATTCAAAGTCATCTCTATCACTATAGGAAGACAAAACTCCAAAAATCACGCCTCTCTTGCTGCTGCTGTCAAGGGCATTGGACGAGGATGAAGCACTAAGATAAGAGACAAATGTACTTTTTGCGGGAAACTTGGGCATATAGAGGACAAGTGCTATTCTAAGCATGTAGATGCACATTATACGACGACTACCCCTGGAGCATCTACATCTGGAGCTTCTAAATAGACACAATCAGATATTGCTATCTCTAAGGAGGAGTATGACTGTCTTCTTTAGGCCACCAAACAAGTTTCTCTTGGTTCCTCTGCCAATCTTGTCTTAGATGCAGGTAACCAAGGGACATCACTCATTGTTTCCACCCATCATCTACATGGGTGGTGGATTCAGGGGCCTCTCAACATATGACAGGTATACGATCCATGCTTCTTTCCTTTGATTCGTATATCCCACATTCTTCTATACTCTAGCTGATGGATTAGTCAGACGAGTTTTGGCTTGTGGATTTGTACAAGCATCATCTTCTTTGACTCTACAGTTTGTACATTATGTACCGGACTTTCCGTTTAATCTAATGTATGTTGCTAAGTTGGTTGATTCTCCGAAATGCTTGGTAATATCTGGATCTTCCTTCTTTGTGTTGCATGATCCTTGGACCCGGAAGACTATTGGTGTGGGATCTAAGAAAGTTGATCTCTACTTCTTTGAGGGTGATAGCCCAACTTGCCAGATTCCTTCCATCACATCTACTGTCCTCAGTTGCTCTCCCTTACAATGGCGTTGTCGCTATGGGCACCCTTGTAGAGTCTTCAGAAGCTGGTTTCCAGCTTATCATCAGTAAAGTATGTCGAGTGTCAGCCTTGTCAACTGGGCAAACATCATCGTGTTTCGTTTCCTAGTTTTACTGTAAAACACTCTAAGTGCCCTTTTAATCTTATTCGTAGTGATGTCAGGGTTCTTGTTAAGGAGTCAAGTTACGACGCCTTCCATTATTTTCTTCCTTTATTGATGATTTCGCCCGAATGACTTGGGTATACTTAATTCTCGGGTGAGGTTTTTTCAGTTATCCAAACCTTTTATCAATTAATAAAAGTTTAGTTTGATGCTCATATGAAATTCTTTGTACTGATAATGCCTTATATTATATTTAAAAGTCTGTCTCTAGTTTTTGTGATGCACTTGGAATGATTCACCAATCGACTTCTCCTCATACACCTCAACAAAATGAGGTTGTTGAGCGCAAAAATCGTCATTAACTTGATGTAGCTCGTAAGCTACTATTCTAAATGTCTATGCCAAAGAAATTTTGGTCTAATGCTCTTCTCACTGCTTGTTTCTTGATTAATCGTCAACTATCTTCTGTCTTGCTTAGGACCACCCCCTTTTCTGTTTACGATCAGACAAACAAGCTTTTCCAATATCCCTTTGTGTCTTTGGTTGCACGTTTGTTCATGTGTTTGAAAGTGTGCCAAACTCCACTCCTATTATACCACCACCACCTAAACCTCCACCTATTCAACCTTTTCCACTGTTTTACACCAGGCGAGCAGGGCATCACTCAGAAGATGTAGCGACATCAGTCCAACACAATGATTGATCATTATCAGTTTCTGCTGAGGTACCTATACATGTTGAGAGTTCTCTTTCTTACGAGGTTTTCAGGAATCATTGAGGACACAGTGTGTGTCCCCTCATATATTTATATAAAAAGGTTAAGAGCATAGTTATTAGAACCGAACCGAACCGAACCGGCCGGTTCAACCAGTTGAACCGGGAACCGGTACCTATATCGGTTCGGTTTGGCCCCAAACCCGGAAATCCCTTTGAACCAGTCAAGAACCGACCGGTCGAACCGGTGAACCGATAAATCGGTCTGATTTTTACTGAACCGGCCGAGTCTGACTGACCAATGATTTGCTGTATTTTTTGCTGAATTTTGTTGTTGCTGCAAGTACATGCTATACCCTCCTTCCTTTTCCCCTATTCCTCCTCTTCCTTATCTTCCTCCTTATCCTCCTTTTCATGTTATTTCAATAGTTTGCTGTAGCATTTGCTTCTGTTTTTGTTGCTACTTGCTGCTGCCTTCTTTTGTGGTATTGATCCTCTAGCAATTGCTCCGGTACCTCTCTTCTTCTTCATCTAGTCCCCTAGTAATTTCCATATAGTTAAAATATTCTACCTACCTTTTCTCATTCTTTAAAATATTCCTACTGTCCTGCTAGGTCAGCGACTATACAAAAGCTTAGTGCTACTGTCTATATTTATATTCCTATAAGGTTTCCAATATCCTCATGCCAATTATGCCGTGGTATCTCCTCATGTTAATGAAAGTTTATTTGATTACTTGATAATTTGACACGGGAAATGCACTTTCAAATTGAATTATTGTCATTTCCATGCTAGTTTTTGATATACTCCTAGTTTTGCTTACTTTTTCCTTGACTTTTCATATATTATAAAGTGATAAAAATAATTTATGGTGTCATGCTGACGTCACCGGTTGAACCAGTGAACCGAGAACCAGAAACCTCACCGGTTCACTCATCAGTTCGGTTCTGACAACCTTGGTTAAGAGAACAATTACATGTAGGTCCATATAGAATAAAGAAATAACAAGAGAAATATAAAGGACTAATATTTAACACTACCCCTTAAGTTGGAGCATAAATATCAATCATGCCCAACTTGTCCACGAGAGAGCAGAAGTGTTTCTTGGCCAACAACTTTGACAAGTCATCAACAATCTGATCTTCTGAGTGAGTGAATGGAGTGCAGATACGACCAATCAAGATAGTTTCTCTGATGAAATAATCAATTTCAATGTGCTTTGTCCGCTCATGATAAACAAGATTATTGGCGATAAAAATAACTACTTTATTATCACAATACATGTTGAGAGTTCTCTTTCTTATGAGGTTTTCAGGAATCGTTGAGGAGACAGTGTGTCCCCTCATCTATACTACTATAAAAAGAGCGAGTTTGATACTGCGCTCTCCTTGATTCACTCTCTTCTCTCCTTTTTTCAAGGAATTTTGCTCCTACAAATATTTATTCTCACACTCTCCTATTAACTTTTATTATCTTTAATTTTGTATTTCTCTCTCCATCCTACGGAAATGGTTCATTGATTCTCTCCTTTCAAACAACTAACACAAATATCTTTTATCGTAGGGAACCTTTCACGGATGAGTCCTCTCCCCGCACATTTCCAACAAATTTTATATGTTACGTGCATGTGCACGTGTGCGTTCCCTAGTATATTTATATAAAAAGGTTAAGAGAACAATAACATGTAGGTCCAGATAGAATAAAGAAATAAAAAGAAAATTATAAAGGACTAATATTTAACACTACCCCTTAAGTTGGAGCATAGATATCAATCATGCCCAACTTGTCCACGAGAGAGCAGAAGTATTTCTTGGCCAACAACTTTGTCAAGACATCAACAATCTGATCTTCAGAGTGAGTGAATGGAGTGCAGATACGACCAGTCAAGATAGCTTCTTTGATGAAATAATCAACTTCAATGTGCTTGGTCCGCTCATGATAAACAAGATTATTGGCGATAAAAATAGCTACTTTATTATCGCAATGCATGGGGATAGGATCAGAAGAGCTCACACCAAAGTCTGTTAGAAGAGATTTTACCCACAGATGTTCACAAGCTGTGTGAGCCATAGCTCGGTACTCGACCTCAACACTAGATCTAGCAACAACATTCTACTTCTTGCTCCTCCAGGTTACAAGATTGCCGCCAACAAAAGTGTAGTAACCAGAATTAGATTTTCAGTCAATCTTACTTTCAACATAGTCAGAATAAAAAAAGCCTTTAAGAGAGCAATGACCATGTCTCCTATAGACAAGGCATTTACCAATAGATTTCTTCAGATACCTCAGAATATGACACAATGCTTCCGAGTGACACTGTCTAGGTTTGTCAAGATACCTGCTAACAAGACCAACTGCAGTAGAAATATCAGCTCTAGTAACATTAAAATAGATTAGCTTTCCAACCAGTCTCCTATATTGTTTATTGTCAGGATATGTGGGAGATTCACCATCATCCCAATTTACATTAGGATCCAACAGATTATCAACAGTTCGAGTTCCAAGCATCCGTGTCTCTTGCAGAAGATCTAGAACATACTTCCTTTGGGACAAAACAAGAGCATTCGAGGTCATGGAGACTTCAATTCCCAGAAAGTATCTTAGCTTTCCAGAATCTTTAGTGACAAAGTGCTTGCACAAATAGGCCTTGGTAGCATGAATTTTAGAAAACTCTCTTCTTAATAAAGATTACTGCCAGATAAAATAATATCATCAACATACATAATCAAAACAACAATACCGGAGGAAGTCTTCTTAATAAAGATAGAGTGATCAGTATGAGATCTCAAGAAGCCATAAGTAGTCAGAATCTTGCCCAGCTTGTCAAACCATGCATGTGGACTCTGTTTGAGTTCATAAATAGACTTCTTGAGACGAAAAACTTTATGTGACTCCCCCTAAGCAACAAACCCAGGTGGTTGCTCCATATAGACTTCCTCTTGGAGATCACCATAAAGGAAGGCATTCTTCACATCTAACTGGATAAGGGGCCAGTCCAGGTTGATAGCAACAGAGAGAAGAACCCACACATAATTAAACCTGGCAACATGAGAAAAGGTTTCAAAGTAATCAAAGCCATAAGTTTGAGTGTACCCCTTTGCAACTAGACGTGCCTTCGGTCTTTCAACAGTCCCATTATGATGATATTTCACAGTATACACCCAACGACCGCCAACTGTCTTGCAACCAGATGGAGGATCAACCAAATCCCAAGTCCCTCCGTAAGTAAGAGCAATCATCTCCTCATTCATAGCATATGTCCAAGCAGTACTTTGTAAAGCGTCAGTAATATTTTTGGGAACAACAACAACAGAAAGGGCAACGACAAAGTTACTAACATGAACACTAAGATGTGCAGTAGAAACATAGTAGCAATATTATGAGATGTGCACGAGCGAGTGCCTTTGCGAAGAGCAATAGGTAGATGCAGATCATAAGTTACCTCAGCTGGCACAGGACCTTCTGGTGGAGAAGATTGGTTGGCTATGGGGGGGGGACGGGTCTTCAGCAGGAGTAGAATGCGGTTGTCGAGTCCTGCGTTGATAAACAATAAGAGGTGGAGACGTAGTCTTCGCAGACTGTATAGCAGAAGTAGAATCACAGATGACAGGTAGGGGTGTTGAAATAACATTGGAACTGGGCTTTTTCCCTGTAGCAGAATAGAAAGGAGTATCTTCAAAGAAAATCTGCATCATTGCTCGTGAACCACTTTCTAGTAGTACGACTATAACAATGATATCCTTTCCGAGTACGCAAATATCCAAGAAAAATGCATTTTCAGCTCTAGGAGACAACTTATCATGATTTGGTCCAAGCAGACGAACAAAATAGGTTGACCCAAAAATCCGTGGAGGAACAGAAAAAAGGGGCATCTGGGGTTGTAGGACCTGGACAAGAATTTTGTTCCCAATAACAGAGGGAGGGCATGTGATTAATTAGAAAACAAGCAGTGAGAACAGCCTCAGGCCAAAACTGTTTGGGAACATTGAAGTGTAGCATAATAATTCTAATAACTTCAAGTAAATGCCTATTTTTCCCTTCAACAACTCTATTTTGTTGAGGTGTGTAGGCACAAGATGTCTGATGAATGGTACCAACAAATCAACAAAAAAAATTCAACATCCTTTTGAATAAACTCCAAGGCATTATCAATGCATAAAATTTTAATTGGCATAAAAATTGAGTTTTAATTTCAGCAAAAAAGAATTTAAATAAGCAATACTTGTGATCTATCTTTCATCAGAAACAACCAAGTAGAGCTGGAAAAACCATCAATGAACAAAATAAAATATGTATCTCCAGATACATTTGGAACATTACATGGACCCCATACATCAACATGAACCAGATAAAAAATGCTTGTACTACCAATCTGAGTCCTTCTAGGAAAGACTGTTCTAGACTGTTTGCCTAACTGACATGACTCACACTGAAAACTGTGCGTTCCTACACCATAAATAACATGCTTTACTTTATCAGCAGACGGGTGCCCAAGTTGATAGTGCCACTATAATGCAGAAACATAAGAAGATAAAGCTGAAGCTAAAGCTGTAGTCCCAATCCTTTTCAAATCATCTAGATAGTAGAGTCCATCAGGTCCTTCATGCCCCCACCAATCTTCATCCTCGTGCGAAGGTCCTGAAAAACACAAGTGCCCGACATAAAGGTCAAACTGCAGTTCAAGCTACGCACAATTTTGCTGACAAATAACAGGTTCAAAGGAAAATTTGGCACATATAGAGCAGATTTCAGAAGAAAGCGAGTATAAAATATCACCAATGCCAGACAACATATTTGGATCCATCAACAAGCATAACAACATATTTAAACAAGGTTCAAATAATTTATAGAAAAGAGTGATTTCCATAAATATGTGAGGAGGCCTCAGAATCAATCACCCATTTGGTATTACCATTACTAGAAGAGGGGGCAGTCAGAAAAGCAGAATCAGACCCAGTGAGTGTAGCAACATGCACCCTAGAATCAACGACAGTTGAGGAGGAAGTGCTGGTTTGCTCTAGCAGAAGACGTTCCACTTTTGAGTGAATAAAATTAGCAGTAGAGGTGCTTGAATTATTAGCAGCAGGAGTCTGAGAATCACCCTCTGACGCAACATTGGCCCACGCAGGTGTGCCATTTTCTTCCGGCACCCGTCCTCAGTGTGGTTGGAGCGACCACATAAATCACAATACCGCCGACCTACAGTACTCCCATAATTGCCTGGAGGTCCTGATGACGAACCACGTCCTCTACCAGAGCCGGGTGGAGGTGGTTCTCCCGATACCGACCTCGACCCCGTCCACGTCTACGCCCGGACATGATAGCAAGGGCAGTATTGTCACCAGCGTCTGAAGTGGGGGCATATGAAGAAGCAGGCAGGTGCTGAAACGCACTCTCCACGTCGACAATGGATCACTGGCAAGAATCTGATCAACCACTCCAACATACGACTCAGGAAGTCCACATAAGAACTGAACCACCATAAGTTCCCGCCGTTGTCGTTGCGTGGTGGCTAATTTAGTAGATAAAGGATGAAAGTTCTCAAGTTCAGCCCAGATTCCTTTGAAGGAAGAAAAGTAATCAACAATGTCGGGCCCAAAAAAATGTAAATGAGTCAGTTGTTTGTTTAAGTCAAATACCTTCTTTGGATTCTTGCTGTGAGAATAAGTACTGGCCAGTTGATCTCACATTTCCTTGGCAGTCGGGAGGCGAAGAAGAGTGATACTAATGCGAGTTTCACTACTGTTTAGGATCCATGTCATCACAATAGAGTCATCTTTGATCCAATCATCGTAGGCCTTTATATCCTTGGACTCAACAGTACTGGACGGAGCAGGAGGGGGATTACGAGTCAGATGGGAATGCTTACCCTGTGATTTGGCATAAATCTCCATGGAGCAAACCCAGTGTGGATAGTTGCGCCCATCCAATTTCTCTATAGTCACTTGTCGACGGAAATCGTCATGGGAGGAAGCAATGACAGAAACCGAGCCCAATACAACAACAACAGAGAACCGCCTAGATTCTCCTCCTAGGCGGCATCAGACACAGAAGAGTCTGGGATGGACTAGTTACATGAAGGCTACGCTGAGGCGCAGTAGAGAACCCGGCGGCTCAAAGGCGGACACAGGAAGATAGAGGAGACGACTGCGGGGAGTTCAAGGCAAGCTCCTTGTGGCGGCGAACAACCCGACTAGCAGCCCGACGCCCGCAACGGCGACAGCTGCCGGCGGTGGGCGGCAACACGGAGCAGCCGGGCGCCGACGATGGGAGCAGGAAGGGTGGGCGCCGACGGCAGGGAGAGAAGAGGAGAAAGAGAGAGAGAGAGAGACGACGACCGTAGGGAGAGACGGCTAGGCTTCCTTCTCTGATACCATCTTACGAGGGTTTCATGAATTGTTGACGACACAATGTGTCCCCTCATATTTTTATAAAAAAAGGCTAAGAGAACAATTACATGTAAGTCCATATAGAATAAAGAAATAACAAGAGAAATGTAAAGGACTAATAGTTAACACTCCTAATGCTTCTGTTTCAGACTTACACTTGCAACTCGTAAAGTGTTCAGTCTTGCACAACACGACATCTGATCTCTAGTGTTTGTTGCTTATCTCATCTGTCTCCAACAACACGCATGTTTGCTCTTCAGCTAGATTCTACAACTATTCCTCGCTCATATGCAGAAACTACCCGACATGATGACTGGGTACAAGTCATGAATAGTGAGATGGAAGCTCTTTATGAGAACTCTACCTAGGACTTGGTGGATCTTCCTCTTAGGAAGCCTGTTGTGGGCTATTGTTAGGTGTATATTGTTGAACATAAATCAAATGGATCTATGGACCGCTTGAAGGTTTGATTGGTGGCTAAGTGGTACTCTTAGATACAAGGAGTGGACTTCTTGGAGACTTTTTCTCCTGTTGCTCGACTCAATTATGTATGGATCCTTATTTCTGTTGCTACTCATTATGATTGGCCTCTTCTCCAGTCGGATGTCAAACATGCATTTCTTCATGGTCATCTTCTTGAAGAGGCGTACATGGGGCAACCTCCTGGGTATGTTGCTCAAAGGGAATGTCAAAAAGTGTGCAAACTATCTTTTTGGCAAGTCCCTAAATGAGATCCAGTGCGGTCAATGATTTAGGAATAAGAAGAAAATTATAATGTTATAAATAAAAAAATGGTTGGTATTGAGTCTTAGTTTATTATAGTAGTGATGATGATATTGATGATGATGATGATGTATAAAAAATGTCAGAATGGCTCTTGGATTATTCCCCTGCTAGAGATTCTGAAGGATTCAACATTGGGACAACGACTTCACATACATAGCTCTATCCTTCATGAAGTATACTTGGTGCACCACTAGGGAAATGGAAAGAAGTTTTTGCCTCTACTTTGTTTAGAAAGTGTAGCTCTCCAACGGTTATGGTACCTTGGTGTGACGCCTTGCCACGCTAAACGAGATTACTCAAAACAAAACACACAATCGATCACTAATGAACCACATAGCAGAAAAAGGAGATAATTAAAACCGATTAAACATCACTAACATATCTAGAAACATATACTAGGTCCAACAACCTCCATATAAGCACATACCATATCAGGTATTTACATATTTGTCCAGTGGTTGAGGTCACAACATGTATACAAAAGATGTGATCTACATATACACGTCATATACAAACATCGGTATACTGCCAAAAACTCGAGTCGATATATACATGTTATCTACAAAACATCCCTTGCCCGGACCTGAGAGTACATAGACGACTCTAGGAAACTCCTAACTACAAGCCAACCTTCTGATCGTACTGCGCTCCAAGTTGCTCCTCAACACCTCGAACCTGATGACGCCGCTGACGATCACCTAAAAAAATGTGGTGACCCACGAGGTGAGACCCATGTCCCAGCGGGAGATATAACTCTCAACAACGGTTATCGATTACAACAAGTTATATTATTTAAACGAGTTAAACTGATTAAGCAGATAAAACAGACTAAGCAACTAAAACAAGTTAAGCATGATTAACATTTTACATAGAGGAACATGTAAATCTATCACTTTGTATATAGTTAATTTCTCTTACCACATTACATAATAACTAAAACATTATAGGAAACATGACAAGGGAAAACAACCAATGTGAGTCGTGTTTAACCCTAAACAGATATACTACACGGTTGGATTACGCCTTTTATTAAGCTTTGGGAAATTTGAGGTATACCATTCAAATTTCTACTGACCACTGCTCAGTCGAAATTAGTTCTGTACAAGATCTAGGACAACTGGAATCCTAAGATCTCATCCGCCCTCAGTAAGTACGAGTCCACCACAACGACATATATAGTCAAGCTGCAAAACAGCCTAGTCCACCCTTGGTATATAGGCCACGACGCTAATAACCAGGGTATACAAAACCCTATCATCCGAGGTATAACCGCAACTGTCCTCCATCACATCTCATATACATATATTCGAGATACGATCGCTGCCGTTCTCCTGCCGAGGTATGACTGCAACTATCTTAAAAAAAACTCCATATACTCAACAATATACGACTTCGGGCTTCCCTTTAGGAATACCCGTTTCCCCATCGAGAAAGTTCTGACACTGGAATGGTTCTACAACACAAGGCACTACATGATTAGAGTTTCACTTGATTAGTTAATGTCAATTGAGTATCTTTGAACTGGATCAATCAAGTTACAAGAAAATCCTAAAAGAATTCTACAAAACATGGGTATGTAACTGAGAAATAACACGAGAGTTGGAGAGCTTAGGGTTACACAATGAGTGTACCCTTATATTTATAATACTGGAACAATTACAGAGAGGTCCAAATATAATATAAAATAACAGAACAGTAATAACAACACATATATTAACAATAACAACAACAAAAGATATAAAATGCATGAGATATAATTCTTGTCACATCATCTCATGATACCAATGACTTTCACATAATTAAGAGGGTTACACCTCCATTAGGGCTCAAACCATGCCTAAGGGTCATTAGTTACATCAATCATTCCCTGCAAGAACATCATTATCTTTCCACAACTTGAAGAAGGTTCAACATGCATCATCATACGTGTAACATAAGATTGCATTACATAAGAGCCATAATGTTAACTAAGTAACATTTTAGGGTTACCACCACATTGAAAGATTATTTCCACATCATGTCATTCGAAGAGCTAAGTATGATTAATCACCATCATTTGATTACATTTAGAGTTAGGTTCCACAAGTAGGTTAAGTTGATGTTACAATTCAGCAATCCTCTAACAATTTGTTCATATGCTCACTTGGGTCAAAGCACAAACCCTAACCCCAGTACCTCCATTGGATCATGGGTGCATAAAGCAAAAGCGTGACCATCGAATTAGGAGCATCAACCCAACCATCGGATCATGAACCTCACCCTAAACCATCAGATTCCATATAAACAAAACCCTTGAATCATGTCTAGTAAAATCATCGAGTTGTGACCTAGATGAGCCATCTAAATTGACCTAGTCAAGCCATCAGTTGTTGACACAAAAGGCACCATCGTTTGCTTACCTCAAAAGAGCCATTGGTTGTGGACATCAGGTTCACCATCGGTTGTGAACCATAGGGCCACCATCGGATCATGAAGCCAGAAGAAGCATTGATTGAAACCATCGACCAAGGACCCAGAGAAACCATCGACCTAAGTGTCAGCAAAGCCATCGAGTTTGAAACCAGAAAAGCCATCGAGTTTCGAATAAAAAAGCCATCGACCTTAAGAGTCAGTAAAGCCATCGAGTTTGCAACCTAGAAGAGCCATTGGTTGATGACCCAGTGAGACCATCGAGTGTGGTACCCTGTGGAACCATCGAGTGTTGTCAATAGGTGGAGAAACAAGCCTCAAACACCAACTAAAACCATCGGTTGAGAGAGGGAGGGAAAACATCAAGTTGCACCACTTGCGGGAGCACCAAAACCATCATTTCTTGAGCATATGAATGTTAAAAAACAGATTTAAGTCAAAGCCATCGGTTGGCACAAGAAGGTACACCAAAAATCAAAACCATCGAGTTGCAACATGAGAAGGGAAATCAGCTCAAAACCCTAGAAAAGAACCATCATTTGTGAGAGAGAAAGCCATTGTTTTCCACATGCAAGCGAGGTCCAGAACTTCCACTACCAAGGAAAGTCGTGCAGAAGATTTAGGGTTCATACAAGAAGAAAAACTACTCAAGGATTATCACATAAGCTTAAAGATAGGATCTTTCTACTTAGAACTTTGTTTTTAAGCAAAAATTAGTACATGCAAGCTAGGAGTAAGCAATAAACGTGGAGAAAGTTATATAACTCGCCTTAAAGTAGATGGAGAAGCTCCAAACAACAAGATAGCTCGAGAAAAAGAGGAAGAAACCCTAGCTTGAGCACTCCACTCGGCCAAGCTAGCTCCTTCTCCTAAAAGGAAGCAAACCCTAGGTCAAGGAAGCAAGAAATAAGGCATCTTTAACCTCTAGCACATGCTCCACAATGGATCCTATCAAGAAGAAGAGAGAAGGTGGGACAACAAGGAAAACAAAGGAGAAGAGGAGAGCTTACTCACTTAGGCCAAGAAACCAAGTAAAGAAGCACCAAATGACCTCTACTAGGGTAGATCCAAACCCTAGGTGCACATGCAAGCAAGATCGGCCACCTTCTTCTACCTTGAGCTCCTTCTCCACCAAGCAAGGGGGACGAGCTTCAAGCAACAAGGAAGAAGAAGGAGAGAGCTAGGTATGTAAAGAACTCGTTTGCATGGGAGGAGGAAGGTTTATAAAGCTATGGGTGCGAGAGAAGAGAAGGTTAAGGTGTCTAGCCATGTTTGCCAAGTGTCCCATGGCCAAAGCATCACGTCCATGCAAACCAGCAGGTTCATCGGTTGTTGGGGCCAGGAGGGCCATCAAGTCTTGACTTTCAGGGTGCCATCGACCTCCACCAACAAGGGAGCCATCGGTTTTGGACCCCTTGGTCACAAGGGTGAAAAACCATCGTTCCAGGGAGCTCAAGGGACCACCATCAGATCCCAACACACAAGGAAAGGTATCGAATCTCAACAAACCAAGAGGACCATCGAGTTCTTTCTCTCAAGGTAGCTCATTTGTGAGAGGGAAACCCTAGGTAGATGTCACCGCTAAACCAAGGTGCATTTAGGCGCCCCAAGGTACAACCAACTTAAACATGATATGAAAACATATAAGGCACAACAAGCATGCGACAAATTACAAGAAAAACCCTAGATATGGGTAAATTGCATAAAAGCCCAAAACAAGCACAAAATTGCATAACTTGCTCAATCAGTGCCCAAACTGGACCAAACTTGAAACTTAAGCTTGTCACATGATATCAAACACATCTTAAGGTTTGATTAAGGTTTTAAGCATCCAATTAAGGTAAGAAGGCATGTTTAGCCATAAAGCAAGGTCAGGGGTCTTACACCTGGGCTAAAGCTATTAGTTTTACTTTTCCAGTTACGATTTCTTCTTTGGGCGCATGCTTAACAGAACATTAAGCAACAATGGAGATAATTCACTATCTTGTTGCTTGGGGGTTTGGTGGTGTAGGATAGGAGTGGAGTTCCTTTAATGAGGACATGTGAGGGACAACCAACTTAAACATGATATGAAAACATGTGAGGCACAACAAGCATGTGACAAATTACAAGAAAACCCTAAACATCGGTAAATTGCATGAAAGCCCAAAACAAGCACCAAATTTCATAACTTGCTCAATCAGTGTCCAAACTGGACCAAACTTGAAACTTAAGCTTGTCACATGATATCAAACACATCTTAAGGTTTGATTAAGGTTTTAAGCATCCAATTAAGGTAAGAAAGCATGTTTAGCCATAAAGCAAGGTTAGGGGTCTTACACCTGGGCTAAAGCTATTAGTTTTACTTTTCCAGCTACGATTTCTTCTTTAGGCGCATGCTTAACAGAACATTAAGCAACAATGGAGGTAATTCACTATCTTGTTGCTTGGGGGCTTGGTGGTGTAGGATAGGGGTGGAGTTCCTTTAATGAGGACATGATATGAAAACATGTGAGGCACAACAAGCATGTGAAAAATTACAAGAAAAACCCTAGATATGGGTAAATTGCATGAAAGCCCAAAACAAGCACAAAATTGCATGACTTGCTCAATCAATGTCCAAATTGGACCAAACTTGAAACTTAAGCTTGTCACATGATATCAAACACATATTAAGGGTTGAGTAAGGTTTTAAGCATCCAATTAAGGTAAGAAAGCATGTTTAGCCATAAAGCAAGGTCAGGGGTCTTACACCTGGGCTAAAGCTATTAGTTTTACTTTTCCAACTACGATTTCTTCTTTGGGCTCATGCTTAACTAACATTAAGCAACAATGGAGGTAATTCACTATCTTGCTGCTTGGGGCTTGGTGGTGTAGGATAGGGGTGGAGTTTCTTTAATGATGAGATGGACACCTAGTATGGTTTTGTGAGATTGTTCAAATTTAGTCGGCGACTCTTTTAGAGGGCCTTAGCTACTAGGAGATTTGGGGTCATCATTGAACTGATGGTTCTCTCTAAAGGGGATATGATAAGAGCAAGGTTTTTGGGGTATAAGCTATTGGGGATGTTTTCTCTTTAAATGGCTATTTTTTATGCAACTTGTTGGTGCATATGTTCCTTTTCTTTGTATTGAATATGAGACAATGGTCTCCCAAAATGAAAACTGAGATATCTGGCTTATATTCTAGGAGGAAAAACGTTCTGTCTCTAATCATTGGTGAATATATGTAGCTCACATCCTAGTTCAACCAATACCATCATTTTATCTTACAGGGATCCTAGGAGTACTACCGCCACCGAGTGTTGAGCTTATCCCTATTTTAAGTGATTTGTGCTGACACGTTGCCAAGGATGCTTTCTCGAGGATGACCGTTCACCCATACCATTAATTACAAAATGTAATCATAATCATATATGTGATTAGAATAGGATTCTACTATTTAGATAACAAATACAAGCATAGACGCTCTCCTTATATAGGATAGGAGTGACTAACTACATAGATTCACTGATATGGGATAGAAGACAAGATACTAAAGAGCACAAAATAAATCGCATAAAAATATGTTAACACTCCCTCTCAAGCTGGAGCATGGTTACAAAATGCTTCCTCAAATATTTATTTGTATCAATAATCCCTGTATCATCACTACTAGATAGGATGATGTCATCCACATAAACAATGGGAATAATAATACCAACAATAGTCGTTTTGATAAATACAAAATGGTCACATTGAGATCGTGTGAAATCAAATTTATGCACTATGAAGGATAACTTATCAAACCATGCTCGAGGACTCTATTTGAGGTCATAAATAGCTTTCTTAAGAAGGCAAACTTTCCCAGAATAGCCCCCCCCCCCAACAACATAACCCAAAGGTTGTGACATATAGACAGTCTCTAGCAAGTCTCCATGTGGAAAGATGTTTTTGATTTCTAGCTGAGATAAGCCAATCCTTGGTTCACATCAATAGAAATGAGAATGCGTACATAGTTAAGACAAACAACATGAGAAAATGTTTTTTAAAAGTAATCAACCCCAAATTCCTGTGTGTATGCCTTAGCAACAAGTATGGCCTTTAGATGCTCAACTGTCCCATCAGGCAAATATTTCACAATTGAACCCAACGACAACTAACAAGATTGCCACTGTTAGGAAGATCAACTAGGTACCATGTCCCACGGGATTGAAGAGCATCCATCTCCTCATCTATAGCTTGTTTGCATCCAAAGTGATGCGGTGCCTCCTGAACATTCTTTGGGATAGAAAAGCAGATAAAGCAGCAGTATGAGAGCAAAGCATTCAGATAATATGTAGAAACATGTTGAGAAATACAATATTTTGTTCCATATTGTTGTTGCTTTCCGTAATGCAATAGGAATGTCAGAATCAAAAGTTTTAATGGAATCAATAGTATTACCATTTAGTCATTGACTTCTGATGGATCACCGATCTTAGAAGAGGCCATAGTAGGGAATACCTAAGGTAGAGTTCGTGGTCTCCTCCATTCATACATTTGTAGAATAGGGGAGGGCTCAACCATTGTAACGGTAGTAGACACAGTAGGATCAAGGATGGATACAATGAGAAGTGACACCTGTTGACTAAGTTAAAAAAAGATAGATGTATCTTCAAAAAAGATGATGTCTGCAGTCTGCACTGACATACAAACGACGTACAACAAGATCAAAATATTTATACCCCTTTTGTGTGCGAGAGTAACCAAGGAAACAATAGCGGAAAGCATGTGGGGACAGTTTATCACGCCCAGGTTGGTGATTGTGAACAAAGCATAGGCAACCAAAAACTTCTGGTGGTAGAGCAAATATTGGTTCATTGGGGTAGAAATTTTGATAGGGGATTTTATTTCTATGAACAAACAAAGGCATCTGTTTGATGAGGTAGTTTGCTAAAAGGATGGCATCTTCCCAATAAAACTTAGGCCTTTCATTTCAATTAGGAGTGTAAGAGCAAGGAGATGCATGTTTTTACTTTAACAACGTCATTTTTGTAGTGCGCTATAGGGACAAGAAGTTTGATAGGACAATCCTCTTTGAGATACAAATCCTTTGAAAACTGTGTTGTAGATATTCAAAACCATTTTCAGTGCGAACAAACTTAGGAGTAGCAAAAAATTGAGTCTGTATTTCATTTAGGAAATCGGAGAACACATCAAAAATTTCAGAATGATCCTTTAAAAGATAAAAGCCAAGTGGCATGAGACCAGTCATCAATAAATGATATTAAATATCACACACTAGTACGCTTACTAATACAACATGATTCTTAGATATCAAAGTGAACTAAATAAAACAAGCTTGAACTCCTGTTGTACTGTGAGGGGGAAACACGTAAAATTTCAAAGGGCAAATTGGAAATCAATGACTTCAACTTATTGGTAGAAGGATGATTGAGCCTCAAGTGGAATTGATGAAGAAAGACATACTGAACCACAAGTACAATAGTAGGAGAGGTGGACGAGGTCTTCCAGTAACACAAACCATCTCCACCTTCATATCCCCCACCAATTGTCTTCTTTGTCCTGAGATCCTGCTTGTAGATAGTGTAAGGAAAGATGGTTACTCTGCAGTTTAAAGTCTTGGTAATTTTACTTACATCAAGTTTAAAGGGAATTTGGGCACAAACAAAACAGACTTAAGAAGATTGCTATTTACATCTCCCTCCAAATGACCGGAGAAGTGGGATCTATGTGCTAAAAGCTTAAAAGGATGACATGCAAATTTCTCAAGGTTAGTAAAAAGATTCTTATTACCAGTCATATGGACTGTAGCACCTGAATCAATAATCTATCATCTTTTGACAAAATGAGGAAGCTTGAAGACATGAGGAGTCGCCACCGGAGTGTTAGGCAATATTTGCTCGAGGTGTAATAGTAGCAACAAAAGTAGCTTCGATCAACTTGTCAAGGTTAGAAGAACAAAGTGTTACAATTTGATGATTGGTACCACTAGAGGTCCATTATGATTTCCCATACTTTTTCCAGCATTTCTCTTCATTTTGACTAGTACACTTAAAAAAATTACGGAATCGAGATTAGGAAGAAGATGACCCTCTCGACTATTGTTGAAACCTTTGCCCGGGTCACGACCAGGATACCACGCCCTCTTCCAGTAACGACAAGGGCAACATGCTCCTCTGCAGTAGTAGAAGATATTAAGCGAGATAGTCGGAGATAAACATCATCTAACATTGGCAACAATAGAGATGCCAAAGAATTTGCTGGTGAATAACTTCATAACTGGGGCGTATAGACGCCAAAGACTGACATATTTGTACTTCATGTTGCAGTTTAGAAAAGATCAGATTACAAGGGATGATGAAGTTTGAGTTCATCCCAAATCCCTTTAAAGTTGTCGAAATGTGAAGCAAAAGATGTGCTATCTTTAAGTTTCAGAGAATGTAGACGTTTATACAGATCAAACACTTAGGATGCATTCCCTCTGCTAGAATAGACCTCATGAATGTGATCCCATGTCTCATTGGTTGTAACAGTGAAGAGGAGATTAGTGGAGACGTGATTCACAACTATTCAAAAAATAGGGGAGAGTTAGAGAGTCACGTTCATGCCATTTCTTATAATTTGTCTTCTTGCCATACGTCTCTTCTTTAGATGGTTTTGGATCAATGAGATGCTTTAGCTTTCCCTAAGAGTGCACATAAATTTGAAAGTAGCATGCTCATATGATATAACTAGAGCCATTAAGCTCCACGGATGTTACACACTTGGAGTGTGTCTCAAGGACCTCAATAGTCGAAGAAAATGAAGCCATTATATACCAAAACAAGGTATAATAGATCAACATACATAAGACACACCGTGTCTTGAATCTACACGCCGTGTAGATTTTTTTCACAACAACAATGGGTGACATGATGTGTCTTGGATCAATACGCGTTGTGCAGCAGCAACCTCAGCAAGACAGAGACACGCCGTGTCAAATTCTGACACTATGTTTGATATTGCAGCACTCGACTCCGCGTGGCAGGTGACGACGATATGCATATGAAATCTTGGACACGTTGTGTTAGGCGGTTTAATAACAGATTAAGTTCGATAAATGACCCAGAACGGGTGGGGAACCCTATGGATCACCAAGAGAAAGAGAGATATGTTGGAGAGATCTAATCAACATCGATAAGAAGTAGGCATAGCCCTATAATAGGTGGTTATGAATGACCACAAAAAGAATGTCATAGGACTTTCCGAAAAACAGTCTTTATGGCATAAGACCGTCGGAAAGACCGCATGCAAATGCCCCTAGATCCTCTTGTTGGAGAAGTGGATAGGGCTAGAGGGGAGAGGAGACCCCCCTAGGTGTGGGCAACAACGATGGAGAAGAGAGAGGAGGTGATGAAGAAGAGAAGGGAGGAGAGACAACGGCTGCGGCAGCTTAGAGTGGAGGGACTCCCGAGATGGTTATACATCCTCTTCTGATACCATGTAGAAAACAACCGTCTTTCTGTATCTTAGAAAAAGTAAAACCCTCTCCTATATATAGGAGGGAAGTCAAGGAAGGGAACAAAACCCCTAATGGAACTATTTTACTTAGGCCATATTACATTAGACTTAAGTAAAAAGGGAAAAGGTAAACATGAATAAAGAGAATACAACAACTATATATAAGTATATCTCAATAATTTTCAATAAATTGTTTGTGTAAATGTTGCGAACTAGTACATTTTCTTCTTCTGGATGCTAAATAATACTAATAATAAGAATTTGTATACTAATTAGTTAGTACTAAATTGGTCACAGATAAATATATACTCGTATTTAGTGGAGTAAATAAGTTGAAATAGTGATTATAATGTATTAAGATATAGTTAGATCTATAATTAGATACTATTAAGAAGATATATAAAATAGTAGATTGGAGAAATCCTTGCATTTATAAGCTCTTTAGGTATAGTTTGGATGGGCACTTCCTGAATCCCGGTAATCAACGTGTATCTTAACAACCCGTCCTGTACTATGCGGAAGTGTTAACTACAGTTCCATGGATAGCTAAACATAAACCATGCGATTTATCAATCACGCCAGAATTTTAAGTAGTTATGACTACCGCATCATCACCGATTTCATCTTGCTTCTGCCCGCGCCAAGCATTGTCGGATGCAGTGAACAACTAGCTGTCCGCGGCTAGTCCCCCCTGACACGCAAAAAAACACAACGGACGTCCGGAATTTGTGAAGTTTCCGGCCAAACTAGGCCTTAATGAATTTAAAATCTAACTTAGATAGATGGGTTGAAAATAAGAGAAAATGGTAGAAAATAATAACATACCTTGGATGAGTTCCAATTGCAGAAATCCCCCGTCTCTGCCTCTCTCCTCTCAAACAGCATTTAAAGACCCACATACTCGAAATCCGGTATATATGTCGATATACCAGTAAATGTTGACAAATTTGGCGGCTTCAACAAAATCTGGAAGTATACCCATCAGTATACCCAAATCTTTGATACTATCAATACAGACGCACAATGACGACATTTTGTGTAGCCCTGCTATCATCTCCATTCGAAAAGTACATGTATGAAGGTCGTTATGGCTGCGTTCCTTGTTGTCTTGACTATGTAAAAGCAAATAACCATACGCTAAAGGTCTGTCTTTTACTAGGACCTTGTCAACACTCATTTGTCCAATATAGGAGTCTAAAAATGAATCCTTTCAAGTAGCATAAATTCCTACTTGCAGTTTGGAAGAATGCTAAGCTGAGTAGGCATCTCTTAATAGCATTAACATTATCTCTTGTTTGTTTTGAGAAATGGGTAGTCATTATGTCTTTACCATCTCACTAGTACCATCATCTCACTAGTATCGAGCTTGTCATGGAAATTGGAAAGGTTGCATTGGCACGGTGTTGGATTATTCGAAGAACAAAAGCCACCAATGTAACTACATAAGTTATAAAATTTTGGTGCAAACACACAATATGCAGTAATGGGATACTCTTTTATGCACTCATCAGATGCTCCTAAGTCTGGCAATTGCAATTATTGATAAATGAAAAACTCTGATGCAAAATATCTTATAGTATGTGATAATCTGCAGACAATTTTAATCATGCTTTTGCTTTTGAAGACTTTGGCCGCGTGCCCCGAGCTCTAGCAGGAGGTCCCTCTGAATATTTTCTCTACTTAATCTTGCCAAGATCATTGATTTAAATAGATGAAGTTACGTTTTGGTGACCACTTTTTAAGCCTTGAACTTGCCATTCAAGAACCACTGTCTTACCATTGAATGCATGCTGAGGTGTTGCATATCTTATGCCCATTATCTTTCTGCAGCAAGCTACCATTGAGCTGTAACCTAGTACCTCTATGAATATCTTGCACTCATCTATGATGCATATTATGCATGCAATCTGGATGATTGGCAACTTCATGGCAATAATATGGTCATAGGCAGATGCATGATGATGTGTTCCATAAATAATAACGTGGTACATAATGTTGACTTCATGTGAACATGATAGGTGTGGAAGTGGAAGTTTGTGTTTAGGAAGTTGCGGAGTAAACTCCGATGCAAAATGAGCTAAAAATAGTGATCTAGTGATGGAATTCGACTATAAAATATCGAGTTTTGGCGAAAAACATAATATCCAATACGAGTTGTTTAGTCTCACATTCGTGTAATATATATGGGTTTTATACATACATATATCTCAATAGGAATAACATTCATATTGAGAGTGTCTTAAACTATCTGAAAAAGCTTCTTTGATGAACCATACATTTACATCGAGCCTTAGCATCGTCAGGATGTGTTTTGGGTACCTACATGTGCATTTATGGTCATACATCAAACCATATACGGTTTGCTTGGATTGTATTTATAGTTACGGTCCAGCTAGTCCATATACGGTCCAACACTGGAACATAAATGTTGCTGAAATGAAAACACATGCCAAGTTAGGGATCGTATATAGTTCAGTCAGACTGTAAACACGGTTGGAAAAGAACCACATGACGTTGGGACTTTGGAAAGGGGTCCTATTCTTATAAATAGACCCCCTACTCGTCCCAAGCATGAAGAACAATGAAGAGACATCAAGAGACGTTTTTCAGAGACCTAAAGCCACATATAGACCTAAGGTTTGTATACAATCCATGCAAATTGTAAATATGGTTGAAAAAGAATCGTATGACTTTGGGACTTTAGATATGGGTCCTATTCGTAGAAATAGACCACCTACCTGTCTTAAGTATGAAGAGCACTGAAGAGACATAAAAGACGTCGTTTTTCAAAGACCTTAAACCACAGATGGACCTAGGATTTCCCTTAGGGTTTTAGGCCTCCAAGAGCTCCCCTCCAAGCAACCATCTTCTTCCATGGTTGGCTTCGAGTGTAAAAGGGGATCGGGTTCTTCTCTCTTACGTAATCATCCTCTTTGTAGTCTCGCCATCAATAATATCAGCTCTGCCAATGGATGTAGGCCGCCACATTGGGAATTTGTTGAACCACTATAAATCCTGTCTTTGTGGTTGCTTGTTTGCTCGATATCACGCTCTCTGAATCTTTATGAAAAGCTCGTTGGGCCTTGTTGTTCGGGTCTCCCATCACCATCATATCTCAACAAGTGGTATCAGGGCAAGTTCTATCACCGAATCTCCATCACGGCGTCGATGTACAACATTGAGAAGTTTGATCACTTAGAAGAGATACTCTCTTTGGCAAGTGAATTGTGAATATTTCCTCAAGCAAGGAGTCTACAAAGCTCTTCTCAGGAAGGAGAAGAAATTAGAATCCATGACAGATGACTGATGGGAGGAGATTGATCAAACATCAAAAGGCTCATACATGGATATTCCTATGCTTGGAGGATGAAATCCTCCGTAAGGTCATTCATCTGAAGAACGTCAAAGAAGTTTGCGATGAAATTGAATGTTTCTACATGAAGTCCATCATCAACGAGCTTGTGCTAAAGAAACACCTTTTCATGCTTCACATGGAAGAAGATGGTTCAGTGAGGATCTGCTGGTGAGTTCAATGATGTGAAGATAGAGGACAAGGAGCAAGCAATTTTGTTGCTTTGCACCCTTCCACTGTCCTACAAGAATCTCTGAGATATGATGATATTCTAGGAGTCAAAGACTATCTCGCTCCATGAAGTTGAAATGATTGTGACGTCTCAAGAGAAATTAGAGAATGATCTTACTTCATTGAAAGTTTGGGTGAAGCATTGACACTAGAGGACGGGAGCATCCACATGACAAAGACCCTAAAAGTTTAAAGCGAAAGAACAAGTCAAAGCTATGAAGCACTGATACTCCAAGACAGATGTCGTACCCGTATCCGATACGTATTGGATACCAATACTCCGTGGATACTCCTGGATACGTATCGGATACTCCTAATCCGTATCCAGGCCGTATCCAGTCGGTAAAAACTAGAAAAAAAATCTAGGCATGACTTTGCTTGATTAGCATTTGACACCAACTCATGTTTCAACCCTCTCTGCTAAGTAGTAGCTAGCAGCAAGGTTGTCACAGTTGCTTCCTTGAAGTAGTTCAAGGTTAGTCACCATCCCTCTTGCTAAATGTCAATCTTCCTTCTTCTCTTTATTGTTTGTACCTCCTCTGTTTTTTGGGATTTCACTTTTTAAAGAACTTCCAAGCACCGATACTCCAAAATAGGTGTCCTACCAATACTGAATGCAAATCTGATACTAATACTCCCTAGATACTCTCTAATACATAACAAATACTTCTTAAGTCGTATTTTTTTTATTAGCACGATATGACCTCAATGCAGCCAGGATACAACCAATCCATTTAGCAGCCAAGAGAGCACCCCAATTGTGTGCTCCCTCAAAATTCCAAAACCATGTGACTTCCAACTCTAGACTCCCCCTATTGTATTGTGATTTGAGAATGAAATTGGTATTTTCTATTAAACTTTTAAAATAAACATTAAAAAAATTGTTGTATCCATGTTGTACCCGTATCTTATATTTTCAAAATTGTTGTATCCCCGTACTGTACCCGTACCTGTATCCATTTCTATATCTATATCCGTGCTTCATAGTAGCTAGCCATACATGAAAGAAGATAGTTTGGTATCACAGATGACACAACTCACTTTACAACACAACATTACATGATACATGAAATGTGAAAGGTTTAGAATATGATATTATCATGTCTTTTTGTAACTTCTGTCTCATATTAATATGAATGAAAGACCCCATTTTAAATCATCGTTTGATGTTATGGTATTGGTTTTCATTTTCTTTAGAAATATTGTGATTTTTAAATGAAATTTGATTGTCTTCATCTGTTTTTAAAATAAATATATTGGTTATTTTTAAAAATATTAAAATAAATATTAAAAAATTGCCGTATCTATGACGTACCCATATCCTATATTTTTGAAAATTGTCGTATCCCCGTACCCATACCCGTACCCGTATCTGTGCTTCCTAGTCAAAGGCACGTCAATCAGAGGTGAAACTATTGCAAGAAGACACGTCATATTCGGGGTGAATGCTACAAGTTGTAAAACAAACAAAAGCATGATAAATCTAATGATGCTGCAACTCATGTTAAGGTGGCTCGTGGAGGTTCTGAAGATGACAACTACACTCTTGCTTCATTGCCGTCCTACAATTACAAGAAGGATTGGATTCTTGATTCATCATGCACGTACCACATGACTGAGTTCAAGGTTTAAATCCATACCTATGAGTCACATCAAGGTAAAGATATCCTTATGGGTGTGACCGTCCCTGCAGGATGATTGGTGTTGGCACGACGGGGATCGAGATGTTTGGTAGTAAAATCAGAACACTGACGAATGTCCAACATGTTGTCGGGTTGAAGAAGAATCTCATCTCATTGGATACATTTCAAGACAAGGGTTGCAAGTTCTCCGGTGAAAATGGAGGTATTGACATTCTTAAACCTGACTGGGTGCTCATGGAAGGGATGAGAGTTTCACACAAACATCTTGCAAGGTTCCACTATCTTGAGCTCCGCAGCGGTTACATTTTCATCCAAAGACACTGCAAGGCTCTGACATATGCCTTTGGAACACATGTCTGAGAAAGGGATGACGCTTCTAAGCAAGAGAGGGTCGTTGTGTGGCAAAAGCATTGGAAAGTTAGAATTCAACGAGCACTGTGTCACGGGGAAGACCAAACACAATAGTTTTGACGCAAAAATTCATTCTTCCAAGGATGCTCTAGATTATGTTCACTCTAATCTATGGGCCCCTTCTCATGTTCCTTCCAAAGGTGGTGCGAAATACATGATGACGTTCATTGATGATTGTAGAAGGAAGGTCTGGGTTTATTTCCTCAAGATCAAGGACGAGACATTCTCTACTTTCAAGTAGTGGATGGTTGTTGAGAGTCAAACTGACAAAAGCACAAATTTTTTTCAGATTGATAATGGCTTTGAGTTATGTTCTAAGGTGTTCCATATTTTCTGTAGTGATCGTGGGATCTGAAGACATCGTTTAGTGCGTCAACATCCCAACATAACAATGTAGCACAAAGAACGAACATGACAGTGTTGGAAAAGCTCATTGCATGCTTCTCAATGCGGACTTGGATAGATCTTTTTGGGCTGGAGCTATATCGACTTCATATTATTTGGTGAACTAATTTCAAGACTTCTAAAGAAGCTTACTTTGGTAGGCCTCTAATCTCCAAATATTTGGTTGTCTTGTTTATGTACATTCTAATACTGGCAAATTAGAACCTAGAGCTATCAAAGGCATATATCGTGGTTATGCTTCTGAGGGTGAAAGGATACTGTGTTTGGTGGAAAGGATCCTTCTTCACCATGTTCCTTGGTAGAGCGCAACATTACTTTTAACGAATCTGCCATGGTCTCTACTATGCAAGACACAAATAGCTCTCTACAAGCTCTCTCTAGGACGTCTCACAATAGGTTGAGACCAAAGAAGATAACGACTCCTAAGTTGATGAACAAGGCCCATCGTCTATGCCAGATGATTTAGTGTCCGCTAAAGACAAAGAGGAGACTCCAGAGACATGAATATCTCTCCTACAGATTGTCTATAGGACGTCTCACAACAGGTGGAGACCAAAGAAGATGACGACTTACATGTTGATGAACAAGGCCCCTCTTCCATGCCAAATGATTTAGTGACCATTAAAGAGAAAGAGTAGACTCCAGAGAGTTCTTACAATGTAGCCAAAGGCATAGGCAGATTGAATGTCAAACCACTCCAACGCTGTGGCTTTGGTGACTCCATGGTGACCTATGCCCTTTCTAACACCGTTGAAGTGGATATTGGTGATGAGCCCACCAATTTCCATGATCCATTCATAGGTAATGATGGACAATAATGTAGTTGCTGGAATGAAGGAAGAGATGAAACCTCTTCACAAGAATCAAACCTGAGAGTTGGTGTCTCGCAAAGGCAATAAAGTAGTGGGTTGGCATTTAGTCTATAAAAAGAAAGGTGACATAAACAAGGCATGCCTTGTTGCAAAGGGCTACAATTAGATTGAAGGCATGATTATAATGAGGTCGTCTCACCAATCATCATGCATAGTTCAATCGGGTGCTTCGGTATCCATTGAAGAACTAGAGCTGCATCAATTAGATGTAAGACAATCTTTCTGCACGCTGAACTAGAAGAAAAGATCTACATGCAACAACCAAGGGGTTTTGAAGACAAAAAGAACCATGTGTGCTTGCTCAAAAGGTCACTTCATGGGCTGTAGAATACCCCAGACAATTTTGTAGGAGATTTTGACTCTTTCATGACGCACAATGGATTTTCCAAGAGTAGCCATGAAGCTTGCGTCTACTACAAAGGGTTGAATGACAATTTCTTTGTTTACCTACTAGATGTGGATGACAAGCTGATTGCTTCTAGACACACATCTGAGACTGCTAGGGTGAAATGTCTTCTAGGTGAAGAACTTGATATGAAAGACCTAAGTGAAGCTAACAAGATTCTTGGCATGGAGATTCAAAGGGACCAAAAAGATACCTGTACATTTTTACATTGCGAATTCACAGAACTAAACCCAACAACACCCAACCAAACTAGCACTGTAGTGCTTAGATCCTGAAGTCTGTTACAACTCCATTGACTGCTCACTTTAGGTCATCAGTTTTGTAGTCTCTACAGTCTGATGAAGAAGAGAAAGAGATGGCACATATACCTTACTCCAATGCTATTGGTAGCATCATGTATTCTATGATTTGAACTAAGACCAAACATCGCTTATGCAGTCAATATGGTTAGTCTTACACGGTTCATCTTGGCTAGGCACATTGGCAAACAATTAAGTGGATTATGAGGTATTTGAAGGGCACTTCAAATACTTGTTTAGTCTTTTGTGGAGTTCAAATCATTACGAAGGTATGTGGACTCAGATTATGTAGGCACATGTACCTTACTCCAATGCCATTAGTAGCATCATGTATTCTATTATTTGCACTAGACCAAACATCGCTTATGCTGTCAGTGTGGTTAGTCGTTTTCTCATCCTGGCGAGGCACATTGGCAAACAGTTAAGGGATTCTGAGATATATCGTGATGGCTTGAATTCTCTGTCAATGGCTGGGATTCAGTTAGGAAATTACACATGAAATCTTCATGCCAAACAGATGGTTACCTGTGAATGCATGCTGAGATGTTGCATATTTAATATCCAATATCCAGCATCTCTCTGCAGTAGACTACTTTGAACTGCAACTTAATATCTTTGTCAATGGCTGGGAGTACTCCTTAACAACCATTATACATGAAATCTCATCATCATGCCAAAATATGATGATAACTACATAAATTAGTTGGTTTGAGTAATTGTGTACCCAGGCTTGGGCTCAGGCTATCGGGATAATGTGCGAAAAAAATGAGATTCATAGCTGTAGATATTTACACAAGCAAGTTTTACATAATCAGGCCCTTTTCCCCTTTGTATTGATGCATAATGCATTAGCTTTCGCTTCATTTCATTATCTTTATTGTTAATAATTTAGTATAATGATTATTGCAGAAATTATGGAACTATTTACCGCTAAAATGTTTGAGAACATATACCGGCCATGTAAACAAAGTCTACTGTACATCATCCACTTTTCTTGTTTCATCTGGTAAGTTTATTGTCAGTGGATCCGAGGATCATTGCATCTACATATGGGATCTCAATACAAAGAACGTTGTTCAAAAGTTGGAAGGACATGCAGATACTGTGATTTCTGTTTCATGTCATCCGTCTGAGAATATGATAGCTTCAGCTGGCCTTGATGCTGACAGGACAGTGAGAGTCTGGACTCAAGAGATTCCCTGATTTAACTTGTCTTGTAGCTCAATATTCACGTATTGAAGTACAGAACCACGGAATTCCCATTTCAAGTAATGATAGGCATTGTAGCTCAGTGTAGCTTCCAAGACCCTCGATGTCTGTTGTATTTTTCTTAATTTCCTGTATATTACGTTTCATGGTAGTAGATGGAGTCTCGAAAGCTCTCCACAAGATAATCCAATGTGGTTACTTGCATGCAACTAAACCAGGAGTGCCGGGAATTGTGTTATAACAGTGCTCCAATAGATAGCAGTTGTACAGTACTTTTAACCTAAGGGAAAATTACGAACACTTTGTTCTTTGACGATACAACTTTGGTGAACAAAGATAAGATTCATCAATCATATATCCAGTAGCTTGTCGCATAGCAGCCTTTGCAGTCAGTAGTGGTTCAACTAGTTCCCTGCTTCATTGATATTTTATCTTCAATTTGACGTCTATGTTATTTTCCATTGACTTTTCCTCATCGAATGGAAGTGACATAGTAAGGAATGGAGTAGATTTATTTTTAAGTGCTTTGAGTAGTTGTGGATGCTTCATATGTTGGTGGGTTGCAAGTTATTACCATTTTTGAGAATGTAACGGGGATGGCTGGCTAAAACTTTTGTTACAGAAGGCGAAGGAACACTGCCATTTTCTGGATGGCATGGGTAAGCTTGGCGGTAATGATTTGATGTATAGAGTGTAGGTATTCCCTTGAGAGTATTTCATTTCCTTGCTGTTGATCGATATCTCAATGCTATTATACAGCAAAAAACCACGTGTTTGAATACAATTCTAAGTTGGTTGCTATGATTTTTTATTTGCTTAATACAAGGCCTCCTAGATCCTAGTATGCCTAGGAACTCACACAGATGAGTGGATATTCTATATGGAGTTGAGGCATGCAACTCTTTCTCACATTCATTTAAGGACTTGTTTGGCAGAGTGTCGTTTTTTTTAATGCTGAAAAAAAATCTCATTTGAGACGGAGTTGGTAATGGTTCGATGCTTTATAACTCTATCTGAACGCCTGTGCTGTTTGAAAATAATGAATTCGTACCACCCAAATATGGTGCGGCTAGGCGCAGTTACTCACACAGTCCAAGTTGCAGCCAGTTCCAGATTACAATCGTTCAATTCGGCCTTATAATAGTATCTCAAAACAGCGCAGTGTTCCATACAAATTCTAAACCTAGTTGTTTCACTCCTTGCCTTTTCCTTTAGCTAAATGTCGGAGCAGATATTATTGTCCCGCCTTCCAATGCAGGTTTAACAACCAAAGGTACAATAAGCGACAAGTACATCACTGTTCTAGGTCAAACTAGGTAATATTACAGTCAGAGTAAGCCTCCTGCTTCATCTCTCACTCCTGCCAACGTACTAAAACAAAAAGAAACACCCAATGTCCAACTTGTATGCGGTCCTGCGTATGTGCATGTTCCAGAAAAAAAGCACACCTAGAGACAAGTCACATATATTGAAGGAGGCAAACAAGAGTGCATGTTAAAGAGAAATAGATTCCTTTATCTTCCCCACCATAGGCTGTGAAATTCGCAAGCTATATTATATTGGTATCTTTCTCTACGTGGACAACCCGGGTATAATCATTGCTCATGATTCTTTTAATGCTCCATTTTGCGTTTAAGATACCACGGAGTATCACGTTGATTCAGTAGGTGCCTACTAATCTAGCACAAATTCAGATTAAAATCCAAGCTGCTGCAACTGGTTGAGTCGTGTAATATAGAGGTTGGGGGAACATTTACAGGTTTCAAGCATCGATTCATGGTAAGATGCTGCTCTGCTTGGTGCTGCGAAATCCCAATGAGATCACTGCGTGGTCTTTGAGAATCCCACCCGCGGAATACCTTGTTTCCCTTTCCTTCCCACAAATTTGGAATCAAATCCAATGTTTGGTTGAGTCATGTAATACAGAGTCTTCAAGCACCGCTTCGTGGTTAGCGGCTGGTTTGCCTGGTGTTGCGAAAGCCCAATAAGATCACTGTATGGTCTTGGAGAATCCCACCCACAGAATACCTCTTGTTTGTTGTTCCCCTTTCCCACTTAAGCCCCATTTGGCCGTGGTGATTTAGAATCCCAGTATTATAACATGTGACTTAGATTTCCGATGAAGGGTGCCATGCTGCATTTCTAATACAAATGTGGTGAATCATGTCATATTTGGCAGGTTTTGCAACCGATAGCGCATACTCTGTCTCAGCTTTTCTTTGGAAGATATTGCCATGCAAATTGGCTGACTGACTCTATGAAGATGGTGACCTTTCACTATTATTGTCCATGGAAGATCATTTCTTATATCTTTCCAACTGTAGGCGTTCAATTAGAAAGGGGTGAAGTCGTTATAAAGACATTGATAGTAATGTCACGAGGGTGATGTTTTTCAAAAAAGGCAGCCAGTTTCCTCCTTTATTTGTAAATAAGCTTGGTACATTGGACGCCATCAGACTGTATGTTGGTTCGACATCAGAATCAGATTTGGTGGGACGGATTTATAAAGTAAACGACAATCACCGACAACTCCAGCTCAAGATTGTAGCATGAAACTTATCTACAAGAGGTCTGGAATGTATTTCATTTTCCTCCCCAGGATAAGTGGCATTTCAGGGTAATTGTCTCTAATTAGTTTTCATGGAGCATCTCAACACCACTTCTAAAGCATTCTTCATATATTAGTTCTTTTTTTTTGAAGCAAATTTTTTTTCTTCATATATTAGTTAATGCCAGTGTTAAAAAATAACATTTCCTATACAAGCTTTATAGAAGAAGATTGGCAGACCTCCGCGGTGTAATATATATGCGAAATAGAATCTCCTGTCTTGAATATAAAAATCTCGTAACCCGCAAATAGGAGGTGATGGTGGGCAGAATCTAACAATCAACTATAGTCCACATGATCCTTACCCCATTTTACTATTAAAGATTCGGCAGAAGGTTTTATTAGAAAAACTTCATTTGAACTTAAAACAACCTAGTTAAGTGAGTATTGCTTAGAATTATGCTATGTTTGATACGTGGTGTGAATGAAAAGGAGGGGAGGGGAAGGTAACGGATGGGAGTAAAAGGGAGGGGACACTTATATTAGTGTGTTTGGTTAACATGGGGAAGGGAAGGGAAAGATCACTTATGTTAGTGTGTTTGGTGACTCCATGGTGACCTATGCCCTTTCTAACACCGTTGAAGTGGATATTGGTGATGAGCCCACCAATTTCCATGATCCATTCATAGGTAATGATGGACAATAATGTAGTTGCTGGAATGAAGGAAGAGATGAAACCTCTTCACAAGAATCAAACCTGAGAGTTGGTGTCTCGCAAAGGCAATAAAGTAGTGGGTTGGCATTTAGTCTATAAAAAGAAAGGTGACATAAACAAGGCATGCCTTGTTGCAAAGGGCTACAATTAGATTGAAGGCATGATTATAATGAGGTCGTCTCACCAATCATCATGCATAGTTCAATCGGGTGCTTCGGTATCCATTGAAGAACTAGAGCTGCATCAATTAGATGTAAGACAATCTTTCTGCACGCTGAACTAGAAGAAAAGATCTACATGCAACAACCAAGGGGTTTTGAAGACAAAAAGAACCATGTGTGCTTGCTCAAAAGGTCACTTCATGGGCTGTAGAATACCCCAGACAATTTTGTAGGAGATTTTGACTCTTTCATGACGCACAATGGATTTTCCAAGAGTAGCCATGAAGCTTGCGTCTACTACAAAGGGTTGAATGACAATTTCTTTGTTTACCTACTAGATGTGGATGACAAGCTGATTGCTTCTAGACACACATCTGAGACTGCTAGGGTGAAATGTCTTCTAGGTGAAGAACTTGATATGAAAGACCTAAGTGAAGCTAACAAGATTCTTGGCATGGAGATTCAAAGGGACCAAAAAGATACCTGTACATTTTTACATTGCGAATTCACAGAACTAAACCCAACAACACCCAACCAAACTAGCACTGTAGTGCTTAGATCCTGAAGTCTGTTACAACTCCATTGACTGCTCACTTTAGGTCATCAGTTTTGTAGTCTCTACAGTCTGATGAAGAAGAGAAAGAGATGGCACATATACCTTACTCCAATGCTATTGGTAGCATCATGTATTCTATGATTTGAACTAAGACCAAACATCGCTTATGCAGTCAATATGGTTAGTCTTACACGGTTCATCTTGGCTAGGCACATTGGCAAACAATTAAGTGGATTATGAGGTATTTGAAGGGCACTTCAAATACTTGTTTAGTCTTTTGTGGAGTTCAAATCATTACGAAGGTATGTGGACTCAGATTATGTAGGCACATGTACCTTACTCCAATGCCATTAGTAGCATCATGTATTCTATTATTTGCACTAGACCAAACATCGCTTATGCTGTCAGTGTGGTTAGTCGTTTTCTCATCCTGGCGAGGCACATTGGCAAACAGTTAAGGGATTCTGAGATATATCGTGATGGCTTGAATTCTCTGTCAATGGCTGGGATTCAGTTAGGAAATTACACATGAAATCTTCATGCCAAACAGATGGTTACCTGTGAATGCATGCTGAGATGTTGCATATTTAATATCCAATATCCAGCATCTCTCTGCAGTAGACTACTTTGAACTGCAACTTAATATCTTTGTCAATGGCTGGGAGTACTCCTTAACAACCATTATACATGAAATCTCATCATCATGCCAAAATATGATGATAACTACATAAATTAGTTGGTTTGAGTAATTGTGTACCCAGGCTTGGGCTCAGGCTATCGGGATAATGCGCGAAAAAAATGAGATTCATAGCTGTAGATATTTACACAAGCAAGTTTTACATAATCAGGCCCTTTTCCCCTTTGTATTGATGCATAATGCATTAGCTTTCGCTTCATTTCATTATCTTTATTGTTAATAATTTAGTATAATGATTATTGCAGAAATTATGGAACTATTTACCGCTAAAATGTTTGAGAACATATACCGGCCATGTAAACAAAGTCTACTGTACATCATCCACTTTTCTTGTTTCATCTGGTAAGTTTATTGTCAGTGGATCCGAGGATCATTGCATCTACATATGGGATCTCAATACAAAGAACGTTGTTCAAAAGTTGGAAGGACATGCAGATACTGTGATTTCTGTTTCATGTCATCCGTCTGAGAATATGATAGCTTCAGCTGGCCTTGATGCTGACAGGACAGTGAGAGTCTGGACTCAAGAGATTCCCTGATTTAACTTGTCTTGTAGCTCAATATTCACGTATTGAAGTACAGAACCACGGAATTCCCATTTCAAGTAATGATAGGCATTGTAGCTCAGTGTAGCTTCCAAGACCCTCGATGTCTGTTGTATTTTTCTTAATTTCCTGTATATTACGTTTCATGGTAGTAGATGGAGTCTCGAAAGCTCTCCACAAGATAATCCAATGTGGTTACTTGCATGCAACTAAACCAGGAGTGCCGGGAATTGTGTTATAACAGTGCTCCAATAGATAGCAGTTGTACAGTACTTTTAACCTAAGGGAAAATTACGAACACTTTGTTCTTTGACGATACAACTTTGGTGAACAAAGATAAGATTCATCAATCATATATCCAGTAGCTTGTCGCATAGCAGCCTTTGCAGTCAGTAGTGGTTCAACTAGTTCCCTGCTTCATTGATATTTTATCTTCAATTTGACGTCTATGTTATTTTCCATTGACTTTTCCTCATCGAATGGAAGTGACATAGTAAGGAATGGAGTAGATTTATTTTTAAGTGCTTTGAGTAGTTGTGGATGCTTCATATGTTGGTGGGTTGCAAGTTATTACCATTTTTGAGAATGTAACGGGGATGGCTGGCTAAAACTTTTGTTACAGAAGGCGAAGGAACACTGCCATTTTCTGGATGGCATGGGTAAGCTTGGCGGTAATGATTTGATGTATAGAGTGTAGGTATTCCCTTGAGAGTATTTCATTTCCTTGCTGTTGATCGATATCTCAATGCTATTATACAGCAAAAAACCACGTGTTTGAATACAATTCTAAGTTGGTTGCTATGATTTTTTATTTGCTTAATACAAGGCCTCCTAGATCCTAGTATGCCTAGGAACTCACACAGATGAGTGGATATTCTATATGGAGTTGAGGCATGCAACTCTTTCTCACATTCATTTAAGGACTTGTTTGGCAGAGTGTCGTTTTTTTTAATGCTGAAAAAAAATCTCATTTGAGACGGAGTTGGTAATGGTTCGATGCTTTATAACTCTATCTGAACGCCTGTGCTGTTTGAAAATAATGAATTCGTACCACCCAAATATGGTGCGGCTAGGCGCAGTTACTCACACAGTCCAAGTTGCAGCCAGTTCCAGATTACAATCGTTCAATTCGGCCTTATAATAGTATCTCAAAACAGCGCAGTGTTCCATACAAATTCTAAACCTAGTTGTTTCACTCCTTGCCTTTTCCTTTAGCTAAATGTCGGAGCAGATATTATTGTCCCGCCTTCCAATGCAGGTTTAACAACCAAAGGTACAATAAGCGACAAGTACATCACTGTTCTAGGTCAAACTAGGTAATATTACAGTCAGAGTAAGCCTCCTGCTTCATCTCTCACTCCTGCCAACGTACTAAAACAAAAAGAAACACCCAATGTCCAACTTGTATGCGGTCCTGCGTATGTGCATGTTCCAGAAAAAAAGCACACCTAGAGACAAGTCACATATATTGAAGGAGGCAAACAAGAGTGCATGTTAAAGAGAAATAGATTCCTTTATCTTCCCCACCATAGGCTGTGAAATTCGCAAGCTATATTATATTGGTATCTTTCTCTACGTGGACAACCCGGGTATAATCATTGCTCATGATTCTTTTAATGCTCCATTTTGCGTTTAAGATACCACGGAGTATCACGTTGATTCAGTAGGTGCCTACTAATCTAGCACAAATTCAGATTAAAATCCAAGCTGCTGCAACTGGTTGAGTCGTGTAATATAGAGGTTGGGGGAACATTTACAGGTTTCAAGCATCGATTCATGGTAAGATGCTGCTCTGCTTGGTGCTGCGAAATCCCAATGAGATCACTGCGTGGTCTTTGAGAATCCCACCCGCGGAATACCTTGTTTCCCTTTCCTTCCCACAAATTTGGAATCAAATCCAATGTTTGGTTGAGTCATGTAATACAGAGTCTTCAAGCACCGCTTCGTGGTTAGCGGCTGGTTTGCCTGGTGTTGCGAAAGCCCAATAAGATCACTGTATGGTCTTGGAGAATCCCACCCACAGAATACCTCTTGTTTGTTGTTCCCCTTTCCCACTTAAGCCCCATTTGGCCGTGGTGATTTAGAATCCCAGTATTATAACATGTGACTTAGATTTCCGATGAAGGGTGCCATGCTGCATTTCTAATACAAATGTGGTGAATCATGTCATATTTGGCAGGTTTTGCAACCGATAGCGCATACTCTGTCTCAGCTTTTCTTTGGAAGATATTGCCATGCAAATTGGCTGACTGACTCTATGAAGATGGTGACCTTTCACTATTATTGTCCATGGAAGATCATTTCTTATATCTTTCCAACTGTAGGCGTTCAATTAGAAAGGGGTGAAGTCGTTATAAAGACATTGATAGTAATGTCACGAGGGTGATGTTTTTCAAAAAAGGCAGCCAGTTTCCTCCTTTATTTGTAAATAAGCTTGGTACATTGGACGCCATCAGACTGTATGTTGGTTCGACATCAGAATCAGATTTGGTGGGACGGATTTATAAAGTAAACGACAATCACCGACAACTCCAGCTCAAGATTGTAGCATGAAACTTATCTACAAGAGGTCTGGAATGTATTTCATTTTCCTCCCCAGGATAAGTGGCATTTCAGGGTAATTGTCTCTAATTAGTTTTCATGGAGCATCTCAACACCACTTCTAAAGCATTCTTCATATATTAGTTCTTTTTTTTTGAAGCAAATTTTTTTTCTTCATATATTAGTTAATGCCAGTGTTAAAAAATAACATTTCCTATACAAGCTTTATAGAAGAAGATTGGCAGACCTCCGCGGTGTAATATATATGCGAAATAGAATCTCCTGTCTTGAATATAAAAATCTCGTAACCCGCAAATAGGAGGTGATGGTGGGCAGAATCTAACAATCAACTATAGTCCACATGATCCTTACCCCATTTTACTATTAAAGATTCGGCAGAAGGTTTTATTAGAAAAACTTCATTTGAACTTAAAACAACCTAGTTAAGTGAGTATTGCTTAGAATTATGCTATGTTTGATACGTGGTGTGAATGAAAAGGAGGGGAGGGGAAGGTAACGGATGGGAGTAAAAGGGAGGGGACACTTATATTAGTGTGTTTGGTTAACATGGGGAAGGGAAGGGAAAGATCACTTATGTTAGTGTGTTTGGTGACTCCATGGTGACCTATGCCCTTTCTAACACCGTTGAAGTGGATATTGGTGATGAGCCCACCAATTTCCATGATCCATTCATAGGTAATGATGGACAATAATGTAGTTGCTGGAATGAAGGAAGAGATGAAACCTCTTCACAAGAATCAAACCTGAGAGTTGGTGTCTCGCAAAGGCAATAAAGTAGTGGGTTGGCATTTAGTCTATAAAAAGAAAGGTGACATAAACAAGGCATGCCTTGTTGCAAAGGGCTACAATTAGATTGAAGGCATGATTATAATGAGGTCGTCTCACCAATCATCATGCATAGTTCAATCGGGTGCTTCGGTATCCATTGAAGAACTAGAGCTGCATCAATTAGATGTAAGACAATCTTTCTGCACGCTGAACTAGAAGAAAAGATCTACATGCAACAACCAAGGGGTTTTGAAGACAAAAAGAACCATGTGTGCTTGCTCAAAAGGTCACTTCATGGGCTGTAGAATACCCCAGACAATTTTGTAGGAGATTTTGACTCTTTCATGACGCACAATGGATTTTCCAAGAGTAGCCATGAAGCTTGCGTCTACTACAAAGGGTTGAATGACAATTTCTTTGTTTACCTACTAGATGTGGATGACAAGCTGATTGCTTCTAGACACACATCTGAGACTGCTAGGGTGAAATGTCTTCTAGGTGAAGAACTTGATATGAAAGACCTAAGTGAAGCTAACAAGATTCTTGGCATGGAGATTCAAAGGGACCAAAAAGATACCTGTACATTTTTACATTGCGAATTCACAGAACTAAACCCAACAACACCCAACCAAACTAGCACTGTAGTGCTTAGATCCTGAAGTCTGTTACAACTCCATTGACTGCTCACTTTAGGTCATCAGTTTTGTAGTCTCTACAGTCTGATGAAGAAGAGAAAGAGATGGCACATATACCTTACTCCAATGCTATTGGTAGCATCATGTATTCTATGATTTGAACTAAGACCAAACATCGCTTATGCAGTCAATATGGTTAGTCTTACACGGTTCATCTTGGCTAGGCACATTGGCAAACAATTAAGTGGATTATGAGGTATTTGAAGGGCACTTCAAATACTTGTTTAGTCTTTTGTGGAGTTCAAATCATTACGAAGGTATGTGGACTCAGATTATGTAGGCACATGTACCTTACTCCAATGCCATTAGTAGCATCATGTATTCTATTATTTGCACTAGACCAAACATCGCTTATGCTGTCAGTGTGGTTAGTCGTTTTCTCATCCTGGCGAGGCACATTGGCAAACAGTTAAGGGATTCTGAGATATATCGTGATGGCTTGAATTCTCTGTCAATGGCTGGGATTCAGTTAGGAAATTACACATGAAATCTTCATGCCAAACAGATGGTTACCTGTGAATGCATGCTGAGATGTTGCATATTTAATATCCAATATCCAGCATCTCTCTGCAGTAGACTACTTTGAACTGCAACTTAATATCTTTGTCAATGGCTGGGAGTACTCCTTAACAACCATTATACATGAAATCTCATCATCATGCCAAAATATGATGATAACTACATAAATTAGTTGGTTTGAGTAATTGTGTACCCAGGCTTGGGCTCAGGCTATCGGGATAATGCGCGAAAAAAATGAGATTCATAGCTGTAGATATTTACACAAGCAAGTTTTACATAATCAGGCCCTTTTCCCCTTTGTATTGATGCATAATGCATTAGCTTTCGCTTCATTTCATTATCTTTATTGTTAATAATTTAGTATAATGATTATTGCAGAAATTATGGAACTATTTACCGCTAAAATGTTTGAGAACATATACCGGCCATGTAAACAAAGTCTACTGTACATCATCCACTTTTCTTGTTTCATCTGGTAAGTTTATTGTCAGTGGATCCGAGGATCATTGCATCTACATATGGGATCTCAATACAAAGAACGTTGTTCAAAAGTTGGAAGGACATGCAGATACTGTGATTTCTGTTTCATGTCATCCGTCTGAGAATATGATAGCTTCAGCTGGCCTTGATGCTGACAGGACAGTGAGAGTCTGGACTCAAGAGATTCCCTGATTTAACTTGTCTTGTAGCTCAATATTCACGTATTGAAGTACAGAACCACGGAATTCCCATTTCAAGTAATGATAGGCATTGTAGCTCAGTGTAGCTTCCAAGACCCTCGATGTCTGTTGTATTTTTCTTAATTTCCTGTATATTACGTTTCATGGTAGTAGATGGAGTCTCGAAAGCTCTCCACAAGATAATCCAATGTGGTTACTTGCATGCAACTAAACCAGGAGTGCCGGGAATTGTGTTATAACAGTGCTCCAATAGATAGCAGTTGTACAGTACTTTTAACCTAAGGGAAAATTACGAACACTTTGTTCTTTGACGATACAACTTTGGTGAACAAAGATAAGATTCATCAATCATATATCCAGTAGCTTGTCGCATAGCAGCCTTTGCAGTCAGTAGTGGTTTAACTAGTTCCCTGCTTCATTGATATTTTATCTTCAATTTGACGTCTATGTTATTTTCCATTGACTTTTCCTCATCGAATGGAAGTGACATAGTAAGGAATGGAGTAGATTTATTTTTAAGTGCTTTGAGTAGTTGTGGATGCTTCATATGTTGGTGGGTTGCAAGTTATTACCATTTTTGAGAATGTAACGGGGATGGCTGGCTAAAACTTTTGTTACAGAAGGCGAAGGAACACTGCCATTTTCTGGATGGCATGGGTAAGCTTGGCGGTAATGATTTGATGTATAGAGTGTAGGTATTCCCTTGAGAGTATTTCATTTCCTTGCTGTTGATCGATATCTCAATGCTATTATACAGCAAAAAACCACGTGTTTGAATACAATTCTAAGTTGGTTGCTATGATTTTTTATTTGCTTAATACAAGGCCTCCTAGATCCTAGTATGCCTAGGAACTCACACAGATGAGTGGATATTCTATATGGAGTTGAGGCATGCAACTCTTTCTCACATTCATTTAAGGACTTGTTTGGCAGAGTGTCGTTTTTTTTAATGCTGAAAAAAAATCTCATTTGAGACGGAGTTGGTAATGGTTCGATGCTTTATAACTCTATCTGAACGCCTGTGCTGTTTGAAAATAATGAATTCGTACCACCCAAATATGGTGCGGCTAGGCGCAGTTACTCACACAGTCCAAGTTGCAGCCAGTTCCAGATTACAATCGTTCAATTCGGCCTTATAATAGTATCTCAAAACAGCGCAGTGTTCCATACAAATTCTAAACCTAGTTGTTTCACTCCTTGCCTTTTCCTTTAGCTAAATGTCGGAGCAGATATTATTGTCCCGCCTTCCAATGCAGGTTTAACAACCAAAGGTACAATAAGCGACAAGTACATCACTGTTCTAGGTCAAACTAGGTAATATTACAGTCAGAGTAAGCCTCCTGCTTCATCTCTCACTCCTGCCAACGTACTAAAACAAAAAGAAACACCCAATGTCCAACTTGTATGCGGTCCTGCGTATGTGCATGTTCCAGAAAAAAAGCACACCTAGAGACAAGTCACATATATTGAAGGAGGCAAACAAGAGTGCATGTTAAAGAGAAATAGATTCCTTTATCTTCCCCACCATAGGCTGTGAAATTCGCAAGCTATATTATATTGGTATCTTTCTCTACGTGGACAACCCGGGTATAATCATTGCTCATGATTCTTTTAATGCTCCATTTTGCGTTTAAGATACCACGGAGTATCACGTTGATTCAGTAGGTGCCTACTAATCTAGCACAAATTCAGATTAAAATCCAAGCTGCTGCAACTGGTTGAGTCGTGTAATATAGAGGTTGGGGGAACATTTACAGGTTTCAAGCATCGATTCATGGTAAGATGCTGCTCTGCTTGGTGCTGCGAAATCCCAATGAGATCACTGCGTGGTCTTTGAGAATCCCACCCGCGGAATACCTTGTTTCCCTTTCCTTCCCACAAATTTGGAATCAAATCCAATGTTTGGTTGAGTCATGTAATACAGAGTCTTCAAGCACCGCTTCGTGGTTAGCGGCTGGTTTGCCTGGTGTTGCGAAAGCCCAATAAGATCACTGTATGGTCTTGGAGAATCCCACCCACAGAATACCTCTTGTTTGTTGTTCCCCTTTCCCACTTAAGCCCCATTTGGCCGTGGTGATTTAGAATCCCAGTATTATAACATGTGACTTAGATTTCCGATGAAGGGTGCCATGCTGCATTTCTAATACAAATGTGGTGAATCATGTCATATTTGGCAGGTTTTGCAACCGATAGCGCATACTCTGTCTCAGCTTTTCTTTGGAAGATATTGCCATGCAAATTGGCTGACTGACTCTATGAAGATGGTGACCTTTCACTATTATTGTCCATGGAAGATCATTTCTTATATCTTTCCAACTGTAGGCGTTCAATTAGAAAGGGGTGAAGTCGTTATAAAGACATTGATAGTAATGTCACGAGGGTGATGTTTTTCAAAAAAGGCAGCCAGTTTCCTCCTTTATTTGTAAATAAGCTTGGTACATTGGACGCCATCAGACTGTATGTTGGTTCGACATCAGAATCAGATTTGGTGGGACGGATTTATAAAGTAAACGACAATCACCGACAACTCCAGCTCAAGATTGTAGCATGAAACTTATCTACAAGAGGTCTGGAATGTATTTCATTTTCCTCCCCAGGATAAGTGGCATTTCAGGGTAATTGTCTCTAATTAGTTTTCATGGAGCATCTCAACACCACTTCTAAAGCATTCTTCATATATTAGTTCTTTTTTTTTGAAGCAAATTTTTTTTCTTCATATATTAGTTAATGCCAGTGTTAAAAAATAACATTTCCTATACAAGCTTTATAGAAGAAGATTGGCAGACCTCCGCGGTGTAATATATATGCGAAATAGAATCTCCTGTCTTGAATATAAAAATCTCGTAACCCGCAAATAGGAGGTGATGGTGGGCAGAATCTAACAATCAACTATAGTCCACATGATCCTTACCCCATTTTACTATTAAAGATTCGGCAGAAGGTTTTATTAGAAAAACTTCATTTGAACTTAAAACAACCTAGTTAAGTGAGTATTGCTTAGAATTATGCTATGTTTGATACGTGGTGTGAATGAAAAGGAGGGGAGGGGAAGGTAACGGATGGGAGTAAAAGGGAGGGGACACTTATATTAGTGTGTTTGGTTAACATGGGGAAGGGAAGGGAAAGATCACTTATGTTAGTGTGTTTGGTGACTCCATGGTGACCTATGCCCTTTCTAACACCGTTGAAGTGGATATTGGTGATGAGCCCACCAATTTCCATGATCCATTCATAGGTAATGATGGACAATAATGTAGTTGCTGGAATGAAGGAAGAGATGAAACCTCTTCACAAGAATCAAACCTGAGAGTTGGTGTCTCGCAAAGGCAATAAAGTAGTGGGTTGGCATTTAGTCTATAAAAAGAAAGGTGACATAAACAAGGCATGCCTTGTTGCAAAGGGCTACAATTAGATTGAAGGCATGATTATAATGAGGTCGTCTCACCAATCATCATGCATAGTTCAATCGGGTGCTTCGGTATCCATTGAAGAACTAGAGCTGCATCAATTAGATGTAAGACAATCTTTCTGCACGCTGAACTAGAAGAAAAGATCTACATGCAACAACCAAGGGGTTTTGAAGACAAAAAGAACCATGTGTGCTTGCTCAAAAGGTCACTTCATGGGCTGTAGAATACCCCAGACAATTTTGTAGGAGATTTTGACTCTTTCATGACGCACAATGGATTTTCCAAGAGTAGCCATGAAGCTTGCGTCTACTACAAAGGGTTGAATGACAATTTCTTTGTTTACCTACTAGATGTGGATGACAAGCTGATTGCTTCTAGACACACATCTGAGACTGCTAGGGTGAAATGTCTTCTAGGTGAAGAACTTGATATGAAAGACCTAAGTGAAGCTAACAAGATTCTTGGCATGGAGATTCAAAGGGACCAAAAAGATACCTGTACATTTTTACATTGCGAATTCACAGAACTAAACCCAACAACACCCAACCAAACTAGCACTGTAGTGCTTAGATCCTGAAGTCTGTTACAACTCCATTGACTTCTCACTTTAGGTCATCAGTTTTGTAGTCTCTACAGTCTGATGAAGAAGAGAAAGAGATGGCACATATACCTTACTCCAATGCTATTGGTAGCATCATGTATTCTATGATTTGAACTAAGACCAAACATCGCTTATGCAGTCAATATGGTTAGTCTTACACGGTTCATCTTGGCTAGGCACATTGGCAAACAATTAAGTGGATTATGAGGTATTTGAAGGGCACTTCAAATACTTGTTTAGTCTTTTGTGGAGTTCAAATCATTACGAAGGTATGTGGACTCAGATTATGTAGGCACATGTACCTTACTCCAATGCCATTAGTAGCATCATGTATTCTATTATTTGCACTAGACCAAACATCGCTTATGCTGTCAGTGTGGTTAGTCGTTTTCTCATCCTGGCGAGGCACATTGGCAAACAGTTAAGGGATTCTGAGATATATCGTGATGGCTTGAATTCTCTGTCAATGGCTGGGATTCAGTTAGGAAATTACACATGAAATCTTCATGCCAAATAGATGGTTACCTGTGAATGCATGCTGAGATGTTGCATATTTAATATCCAATATCCAGCATCTCTCTGCAGTAGACTACTTTGAACTGCAACTTAATATCTTTGTCAATGGCTGGGAGTACTCCTTAACAACCATTATACATGAAATCTCATCATCATGCCAAAATATGATGATAACTACATAAATTAGTTGGTTTGAGTAATTGTGTACCCAGGCTTGGGCTCAGGCTATCGGGATAATGCGCGAAAAAAATGAGATTCATAGCTGTAGATATTTACACAAGCAAGTTTTACATAATCAGGCCCTTTTCCCCTTTGTATTGATGCATAATGCATTAGCTTTCGCTTCATTTCATTATCTTTATTGTTAATAATTTAGTATAATGATTATTGCAGAAATTATGGAACTATTTACCGCTAAAATGTTTGAGAACATATACCGGCCATGTAAACAAAGTCTACTGTACATCATCCACTTTTCTTGTTTCATCTGGTAAGTTTATTGTCAGTGGATCCGAGGATCATTGCATCTACATATGGGATCTCAATACAAAGAACGTTGTTCAAAAGTTGGAAGGACATGCAGATACTGTGATTTCTGTTTCATGTCATCCGTCTGAGAATATGATAGCTTCAGCTGGCCTTGATGCTGACAGGACAGTGAGAGTCTGGACTCAAGAGATTCCCTGATTTAACTTGTCTTGTAGCTCAATATTCACGTATTGAAGTACAGAACCACGGAATTCCCATTTCAAGTAATGATAGGCATTGTAGCTCAGTGTAGCTTCCAAGACCCTCGATGTCTGTTGTATTTTTCTTAATTTCCTGTATATTACGTTTCATGGTAGTAGATGGAGTCTCGAAAGCTCTCCACAAGATAATCCAATGTGGTTACTTGCATGCAACTAAACCAGGAGTGCCGGGAATTGTGTTATAACAGTGCTCCAATAGATAGCAGTTGTACAGTACTTTTAACCTAAGGGAAAATTACGAACACTTTGTTCTTTGACGATACAACTTTGGTGAACAAAGATAAGATTCATCAATCATATATCCAGTAGCTTGTCGCATAGCAGCCTTTGCAGTCAGTAGTGGTTCAACTAGTTCCCTGCTTCATTGATATTTTATCTTCAATTTGACGTCTATGTTATTTTCCATTGACTTTTCCTCATCGAATGGAAGTGACATAGTAAGGAATGGAGTAGATTTATTTTTAAGTGCTTTGAGTAGTTGTGGATGCTTCATATGTTGGTGGGTTGCAAGTTATTACCATTTTTGAGAATGTAACGGGGATGGCTGGCTAAAACTTTTGTTACAGAAGGCGAAGGAACACTGCCATTTTCTGGATGGCATGGGTAAGCTTGGCGGTAATGATTTGATGTATAGAGTGTAGGTATTCCCTTGAGAGTATTTCATTTCCTTGCTGTTGATCGATATCTCAATGCTATTATACAGCAAAAAACCACGTGTTTGAATACAATTCTAAGTTGGTTGCTATGATTTTTTATTTGCTTAATACAAGGCCTCCTAGATCCTAGTATGCCTAGGAACTCACACAGATGAGTGGATATTCTATATGGAGTTGAGGCATGCAACTCTTTCTCACATTCATTTAAGGACTTGTTTGGCAGAGTGTCGTTTTTTTTAATGCTGAAAAAAAATCTCATTTGAGACGGAGTTGGTAATGGTTCGATGCTTTATAACTCTATCTGAACGCCTGTGCTGTTTGAAAATAATGAATTCGTACCACCCAAATATGGTGCGGCTAGGCGCAGTTACTCACACAGTCCAAGTTGCAGCCAGTTCCAGATTACAATCGTTCAATTCGGCCTTATAATAGTATCTCAAAACAGCGCAGTGTTCCATACAAATTCTAAACCTAGTTGTTTCACTCCTTGCCTTTTCCTTTAGCTAAATGTCGGAGCAGATATTATTGTCCCGCCTTCCAATGCAGGTTTAACAACCAAAGGTACAATAAGCGACAAGTACATCACTGTTCTAGGTCAAACTAGGTAATATTACAGTCAGAGTAAGCCTCCTGCTTCATCTCTCACTCCTGCCAACGTACTAAAACAAAAAGAAACACCCAATGTCCAACTTGTATGCGGTCCTGCGTATGTGCATGTTCCAGAAAAAAAGCACACCTAGAGACAAGTCACATATATTGAAGGAGGCAAACAAGAGTGCATGTTAAAGAGAAATAGATTCCTTTATCTTCCCCACCATAGGCTGTGAAATTCGCAAGCTATATTATATTGGTATCTTTCTCTACGTGGACAACCCGGGTATAATCATTGCTCATGATTCTTTTAATGCTCCATTTTGCGTTTAAGATACCACGGAGTATCACGTTGATTCAGTAGGTGCCTACTAATCTAGCACAAATTCAGATTAAAATCCAAGCTGCTGCAACTGGTTGAGTCGTGTAATATAGAGGTTGGGGGAACATTTACAGGTTTCAAGCATCGATTCATGGTAAGATGCTGCTCTGCTTGGTGCTGCGAAATCCCAATGAGATCACTGCGTGGTCTTTGAGAATCCCACCCGCGGAATACCTTGTTTCCCTTTCCTTCCCACAAATTTGGAATCAAATCCAATGTTTGGTTGAGTCATGTAATACAGAGTCTTCAAGCACCGCTTCGTGGTTAGCGGCTGGTTTGCCTGGTGTTGCGAAAGCCCAATAAGATCACTGTATGGTCTTGGAGAATCCCACCCACAGAATACCTCTTGTTTGTTGTTCCCCTTTCCCACTTAAGCCCCATTTGGCCGTGGTGATTTAGAATCCCAGTATTATAACATGTGACTTAGATTTCCGATGAAGGGTGCCATGCTGCATTTCTAATACAAATGTGGTGAATCATGTCATATTTGGCAGGTTTTGCAACCGATAGCGCATACTCTGTCTCAGCTTTTCTTTGGAAGATATTGCCATGCAAATTGGCTGACTGACTCTATGAAGATGGTGACCTTTCACTATTATTGTCCATGGAAGATCATTTCTTATATCTTTCCAACTGTAGGCGTTCAATTAGAAAGGGGTGAAGTCGTTATAAAGACATTGATAGTAATGTCACGAGGGTGATGTTTTTCAAAAAAGGCAGCCAGTTTCCTCCTTTATTTGTAAATAAGCTTGGTACATTGGACGCCATCAGACTGTATGTTGGTTCGACATCAGAATCAGATTTGGTGGGACGGATTTATAAAGTAAACGACAATCACCGACAACTCCAGCTCAAGATTGTAGCATGAAACTTATCTACAAGAGGTCTGGAATGTATTTCATTTTCCTCCCCAGGATAAGTGGCATTTCAGGGTAATTGTCTCTAATTAGTTTTCATGGAGCATCTCAACACCACTTCTAAAGCATTCTTCATATATTAGTTCTTTTTTTTTGAAGCAAATTTTTTTTCTTCATATATTAGTTAATGCCAGTGTTAAAAAATAACATTTCCTATACAAGCTTTATAGAAGAAGATTGGCAGACCTCCGCGGTGTAATATATATGCGAAATAGAATCTCCTGTCTTGAATATAAAAATCTCGTAACCCGCAAATAGGAGGTGATGGTGGGCAGAATCTAACAATCAACTATAGTCCACATGATCCTTACCCCATTTTACTATTAAAGATTCGGCAGAAGGTTTTATTAGAAAAACTTCATTTGAACTTAAAACAACCTAGTTAAGTGAGTATTGCTTAGAATTATGCTATGTTTGATACGTGGTGTGAATGAAAAGGAGGGGAGGGGAAGGTAACGGATGGGAGTAAAAGGGAGGGGACACTTATATTAGTGTGTTTGGTTAACATGGGGAAGGGAAGGGAAAGATCACTTATGTTAGTGTGTTTGGTGACTCCATGGTGACCTATGCCCTTTCTAACACCGTTGAAGTGGATATTGGTGATGAGCCCACCAATTTCCATGATCCATTCATAGGTAATGATGGACAATAATGTAGTTGCTGGAATGAAGGAAGAGATGAAACCTCTTCACAAGAATCAAACCTGAGAGTTGGTGTCTCGCAAAGGCAATAAAGTAGTGGGTTGGCATTTAGTCTATAAAAAGAAAGGTGACATAAACAAGGCATGCCTTGTTGCAAAGGGCTACAATTAGATTGAAGGCATGATTATAATGAGGTCGTCTCACCAATCATCATGCATAGTTCAATCGGGTGCTTCGGTATCCATTGAAGAACTAGAGCTGCATCAATTAGATGTAAGACAATCTTTCTGCACGCTGAACTAGAAGAAAAGATCTACATGCAACAACCAAGGGGTTTTGAAGACAAAAAGAACCATGTGTGCTTGCTCAAAAGGTCACTTCATGGGCTGTAGAATACCCCAGACAATTTTGTAGGAGATTTTGACTCTTTCATGACGCACAATGGATTTTCCAAGAGTAGCCATGAAGCTTGCGTCTACTACAAAGGGTTGAATGACAATTTCTTTGTTTACCTACTAGATGTGGATGACAAGCTGATTGCTTCTAGACACACATCTGAGACTGCTAGGGTGAAATGTCTTCTAGGTGAAGAACTTGATATGAAAGACCTAAGTGAAGCTAACAAGATTCTTGGCATGGAGATTCAAAGGGACCAAAAAGATACCTGTACATTTTTACATTGCGAATTCACAGAACTAAACCCAACAACACCCAACCAAACTAGCACTGTAGTGCTTAGATCCTGAAGTCTGTTACAACTCCATTGACTGCTCACTTTAGGTCATCAGTTTTGTAGTCTCTACAGTCTGATGAAGAAGAGAAAGAGATGGCACATATACCTTACTCCAATGCTATTGGTAGCATCATGTATTCTATGATTTGAACTAAGACCAAACATCGCTTATGCAGTCAATATGGTTAGTCTTACACGGTTCATCTTGGCTAGGCACATTGGCAAACAATTAAGTGGATTATGAGGTATTTGAAGGGCACTTCAAATACTTGTTTAGTCTTTTGTGGAGTTCAAATCATTACGAAGGTATGTGGACTCAGATTATGTAGGCACATGTACCTTACTCCAATGCCATTAGTAGCATCATGTATTCTATTATTTGCACTAGACCAAACATCGCTTATGCTGTCAGTGTGGTTAGTCGTTTTCTCATCCTGGCGAGGCACATTGGCAAACAGTTAAGGGATTCTGAGATATATCGTGATGGCTTGAATTCTCTGTCAATGGCTGGGATTCAGTTAGGAAATTACACATGAAATCTTCATGCCAAACAGATGGTTACCTGTGAATGCATGCTGAGATGTTGCATATTTAATATCCAATATCCAGCATCTCTCTGCAGTAGACTACTTTGAACTGCAACTTAATATCTTTGTCAATGGCTGGGAGTACTCCTTAACAACCATTATACATGAAATCTCATCATCATGCCAAAATATGATGATAACTACATAAATTAGTTGGTTTGAGTAATTGTGTACCCAGGCTTGGGCTCAGGCTATCGGGATAATGCGCGAAAAAAATGAGATTCATAGCTGTAGATATTTACACAAGCAAGTTTTACATAATCAGGCCCTTTTCCCCTTTGTATTGATGCATAATGCATTAGCTTTCGCTTCATTTCATTATCTTTATTGTTAATAATTTAGTATAATGATTATTGCAGAAATTATGGAACTATTTACCGCTAAAATGTTTGAGAACATATACCGGCCATGTAAACAAAGTCTACTGTACATCATCCACTTTTCTTGTTTCATCTGGTAAGTTTATTGTCAGTGGATCCGAGGATCATTGCATCTACATATGGGATCTCAATACAAAGAACGTTGTTCAAAAGTTGGAAGGACATGCAGATACTGTGATTTCTGTTTCATGTCATCCGTCTGAGAATATGATAGCTTCAGCTGGCCTTGATGCTGACAGGACAGTGAGAGTCTGGACTCAAGAGATTCCCTGATTTAACTTGTCTTGTAGCTCAATATTCACGTATTGAAGTACAGAACCACGGAATTCCCATTTCAAGTAATGATAGGCATTGTAGCTCAGTGTAGCTTCCAAGACCCTCGATGTCTGTTGTATTTTTCTTAATTTCCTGTATATTACGTTTCATGGTAGTAGATGGAGTCTCGAAAGCTCTCCACAAGATAATCCAATGTGGTTACTTGCATGCAACTAAACCAGGAGTGCCGGGAATTGTGTTATAACAGTGCTCCAATAGATAGCAGTTGTACAGTACTTTTAACCTAAGGGAAAATTACGAACACTTTGTTCTTTGACGATACAACTTTGGTGAACAAAGATAAGATTCATCAATCATATATCCAGTAGCTTGTCGCATAGCAGCCTTTGCAGTCAGTAGTGGTTCAACTAGTTCCCTGCTTCATTGATATTTTATCTTCAATTTGACGTCTATGTTATTTTCCATTGACTTTTCCTCATCGAATGGAAGTGACATAGTAAGGAATGGAGTAGATTTATTTTTAAGTGCTTTGAGTAGTTGTGGATGCTTCATATGTTGGTGGGTTGCAAGTTATTACCATTTTTGAGAATGTAACGGGGATGGCTGGCTAAAACTTTTGTTACAGAAGGCGAAGGAACACTGCCATTTTCTGGATGGCATGGGTAAGCTTGGCGGTAATGATTTGATGTATAGAGTGTAGGTATTCCCTTGAGAGTATTTCATTTCCTTGCTGTTGATCGATATCTCAATGCTATTATACAGCAAAAAACCACGTGTTTGAATACAATTCTAAGTTGGTTGCTATGATTTTTTATTTGCTTAATACAAGGCCTCCTAGATCCTAGTATGCCTAGGAACTCACACAGATGAGTGGATATTCTATATGGAGTTGAGGCATGCAACTCTTTCTCACATTCATTTAAGGACTTGTTTGGCAGAGTGTCGTTTTTTTTAATGCTGAAAAAAAATCTCATTTGAGACGGAGTTGGTAATGGTTCGATGCTTTATAACTCTATCTGAACGCCTGTGCTGTTTGAAAATAATGAATTCGTACCACCCAAATATGGTGCGGCTAGGCGCAGTTACTCACACAGTCCAAGTTGCAGCCAGTTCCAGATTACAATCGTTCAATTCGGCCTTATAATAGTATCTCAAAACAGCGCAGTGTTCCATACAAATTCTAAACCTAGTTGTTTCACTCCTTGCCTTTTCCTTTAGCTAAATGTCGGAGCAGATATTATTGTCCCGCCTTCCAATGCAGGTTTAACAACCAAAGGTACAATAAGCGACAAGTACATCACTGTTCTAGGTCAAACTAGGTAATATTACAGTCAGAGTAAGCCTCCTGCTTCATCTCTCACTCCTGCCAACGTACTAAAACAAAAAGAAACACCCAATGTCCAACTTGTATGCGGTCCTGCGTATGTGCATGTTCCAGAAAAAAAGCACACCTAGAGACAAGTCACATATATTGAAGGAGGCAAACAAGAGTGCATGTTAAAGAGAAATAGATTCCTTTATCTTCCCCACCATAGGCTGTGAAATTCGCAAGCTATATTATATTGGTATCTTTCTCTACGTGGACAACCCGGGTATAATCATTGCTCATGATTCTTTTAATGCTCCATTTTGCGTTTAAGATACCACGGAGTATCACGTTGATTCAGTAGGTGCCTACTAATCTAGCACAAATTCAGATTAAAATCCAAGCTGCTGCAACTGGTTGAGTCGTGTAATATAGAGGTTGGGGGAACATTTACAGGTTTCAAGCATCGATTCATGGTAAGATGCTGCTCTGCTTGGTGCTGCGAAATCCCAATGAGATCACTGCGTGGTCTTTGAGAATCCCACCCGCGGAATACCTTGTTTCCCTTTCCTTCCCACAAATTTGGAATCAAATCCAATGTTTGGTTGAGTCATGTAATACAGAGTCTTCAAGCACCGCTTCGTGGTTAGCGGCTGGTTTGCCTGGTGTTGCGAAAGCCCAATAAGATCACTGTATGGTCTTGGAGAATCCCACCCACAGAATACCTCTTGTTTGTTGTTCCCCTTTCCCACTTAAGCCCCATTTGGCCGTGGTGATTTAGAATCCCAGTATTATAACATGTGACTTAGATTTCCGATGAAGGGTGCCATGCTGCATTTCTAATACAAATGTGGTGAATCATGTCATATTTGGCAGGTTTTGCAACCGATAGCGCATACTCTGTCTCAGCTTTTCTTTGGAAGATATTGCCATGCAAATTGGCTGACTGACTCTATGAAGATGGTGACCTTTCACTATTATTGTCCATGGAAGATCATTTCTTATATCTTTCCAACTGTAGGCGTTCAATTAGAAAGGGGTGAAGTCGTTATAAAGACATTGATAGTAATGTCACGAGGGTGATGTTTTTCAAAAAAGGCAGCCAGTTTCCTCCTTTATTTGTAAATAAGCTTGGTACATTGGACGCCATCAGACTGTATGTTGGTTCGACATCAGAATCAGATTTGGTGGGACGGATTTATAAAGTAAACGACAATCACCGACAACTCCAGCTCAAGATTGTAGCATGAAACTTATCTACAAGAGGTCTGGAATGTATTTCATTTTCCTCCCCAGGATAAGTGGCATTTCAGGGTAATTGTCTCTAATTAGTTTTCATGGAGCATCTCAACACCACTTCTAAAGCATTCTTCATATATTAGTTCTTTTTTTTTGAAGCAAATTTTTTTTCTTCATATATTAGTTAATGCCAGTGTTAAAAAATAACATTTCCTATACAAGCTTTATAGAAGAAGATTGGCAGACCTCCGCGGTGTAATATATATGCGAAATAGAATCTCCTGTCTTGAATATAAAAATCTCGTAACCCGCAAATAGGAGGTGATGGTGGGCAGAATCTAACAATCAACTATAGTCCACATGATCATTACCCCATTTTACTATTAAAGATTCGGCAGAAGGTTTTATTAGAAAAACTTCATTTGAACTTAAAACAACCTAGTTAAGTGAGTATTGCTTAGAATTATGCTATGTTTGATACGTGGTGTGAATGAAAAGGAGGGGAGGGGAAGGTAACGGATGGGAGTAAAAGGGAGGGGACACTTATATTAGTGTGTTTGGTTAACATGGGGAAGGGAAGGGAAAGATCACTTATGTTAGTGTGTTTGGTTAACATGGGGAAGGGAAGAGAAAGAAAATATAAAAATTAATGTAAATATAATTTTTTAGTGATGTGGAATCTTGGTAATATAAAAATATTTATATATATGAAATTTATATCTATATATTTATTCAGATACATTATTTTACAAAAATGGTTTCACAAAGGTGTGAACAACATGTATGATTATCAATGTTTTTTGGATGACAGAGCCTCTAGATCCAAAAGTAAAATCATAAGATGTAGATGAAGACAACATACATTTCTTATTTATACATAAGTGATTTTTTATAAAGTATTATAATAATATTTTTTATTCATTATGGTTATAAAAGTAGTTTCCTTCATATTTTTGTATTTATAATATTTTTTCTCTCTATGTATTTAGTTGCTTCCTGTCATATTCCATCACATTTTCTCCAATTATCTGTCTTTTTATTTTTATGATTGTAACATTCTCAAAATTTTCAATTAAAAAATAAACTATTAAGTTTTCTTCTGAATTATGTGTAAGAATTGTATTTAGTTTTCTTTTAATTTATTTTCATTTTTTCACAAAAAAAATTCTCCAAATTTTATCAATACTTTCGAACATTTCATGTGTCCCTCTATGTAATATAACACATACTCGATATACTACCGTCGGTTCATATTAGTGGTTTATACAAATTTTTCCTGCCATATAATTTATATTTTTCTCCTATAATTTATATTTTCTCTATATTTTCTATTATATATCCCACCAAGTCTTTTTCCTTCCCCTTGTTTCCACTCTGATTCCGTGGGAGAGAAATGACTAAAAATATACTTGATTTGTTCCCCTCTATCCCCCTTCATCCCCTTCTCTTCTCCATCACTTTGTCCAACCAAACAACTCAAGCCTTTTACCCTCCCCTCCATTCACCACATACCAAACATGCCCTTAGAGGAAATGATAAAACTAATAAATTATATTTAGCCACTTGTCTCATGTAAGACAAATCATTGATGCAAGAACTGAGAGCCTCTTATATCAATATAAAAAAACCCAGAGAGCATCCCCACCATGGGCCTCTAGTGAAATAAAAGAAGCCTCCGGGGACATCATTAATGTGTATAGCAAATCTGAATCCACCACGGGTGTTGAACACAAAAACAACGAACTTATTCATGTACTTCAAAAAGGAAACCCCATTTGACCATGTCAAAAGCTTTATAGGTAATCCCATATTGAATGGCATGCACGAGTTCCTTCATCGTCCTTATCTTTTTAGAGACGTTTCTCCCTAGTATAAAAATGTTTCATTCAAATGCACTACAATTTATAATATGTGGTTGGGCGGTCATTGTTGTGATATTACATAGTGTAGCTTGATTTGCATTGTGCACCCTGTAGTATGCTAAAACTTTTAGTTTGAGAAGCTAGATATAATGACATGAAGCCTTTTGCATTATTTAAATAAGGTGACTAGACGTTTGAGCCATCATTCACAGTACCGTATTTGATACGTGCATATTATGAATGTGTATATTAATTAGCTTTTTTTGTATAAAGCGGAATACTTGCATGATATGTGCGTATATGGGCATCTCGGCTAGAAACATGCATGACTTTGACACCATAATGCAGCGAGTAGGATTTGTCCCTCGCGAATGGATTGGAATACACAACAAATACGAGTAGTATTTGTCCCTCGCAAAAGGATTGGAATACACAACATATACCCCTTCCTCGATTTAGTTCTAGGGTGGATTTTGGGACAAAATCCCTTTTACGAAGGTAAAGATAATGGTAACAAATAAATCTTGGCTAATGCAAATTCTTTACTACTATACTTATTTTAATAACTTGCATATTTAAAATTTAAACCAGCATAGCAATGCAACCTAGTGAAAATTTTAAACTTTGTGTGTACATCCTCACAAACTATGTAACCAAGCATTAGATTCTAATGTACGTTGAAATAATGAAACTTAATTTATTTTTCTCTCTAGGTAATTTCTTCATTTTTGTGTAGATAGTTTGACATTTGAAAACTTCAACACATTGGTAATATAAGCTTGATAGTAGATCCACATGAAAATCTTGAAATATAACATTGGCGACTAATATTTACGAATCACATAAAACTAGCGATTGTCAAATTTTAGTTTAGAAGCAACATTAATTATACGTAAACAAAAAAAGATACAATTTAGAAATCTAATATGATTTCGTTGATATACTGAACTTGATGATCAAGATCTTTATAGTTTTTTGATTAGAAAGTAGCAAATTGCATCTATTTTCTAATGTATAATAATTGATCCATATGTTATTTTATGGAAATTAAATATGAACCACTCAATTAGGATAATAAACCTTTGTAGTAGTAAGGCAAATAAACTAGGACCATGCTAAATACGTAGAATCTTAATAACTGCGAATTATGAAATTTATGTTATAAATTTGGGACTTAATGAACATATAAGTAAAATTAATGACATAGTTAGATTTGGGTCAATAAAATACCTTATATTTTGTTGTCTAACTTGTATTCATAAGTAGGAGTAACCCTTACCAGCCTACCTTAAATGGAACTAGCGTATAATAGACTAGCTCCTAAAATATGAGTGCTAATGCACTATAATTGGCATGTTGTTGTAGTTAAGAAAATAATCCTATTGGAGATACGGTGGAGCCAACACTATACACTAAATAGAATGCATCTATAATACTATCATAGTGTGGATTTAAGGGAGAAGTCCTTTTTTCAAGGTTGGATCTAAAACATACTAACAATTTTCAACTCAAGGCAATATATTTTAATAAATCAATTCATATTTAATTAATTCAGTTTGGTATAATTATCGTATCACATACATAACTTGTCACACCCAGACTCCACAATCACTGATAGATCATAAAATTAGGGCATAACCTGACTTCAAACAAACGAAACACCTCTATTAACTTTTTTATCTCTTTTTAAAACCTGAACATTATAATTAAAATCAATCACATGAATCAATCTTGTTTGAGAAATGAAACCTTTATCTTTGATCTGTTTTCAAACATAAAAGAATAGATTTATATATCCATATTATTTTCCAAAATTACATGATTGTTGGCTTGACTATTATATACAAACACTGTCATGATCAAATATTATTACAACACCATTCATATATAACTCTGTATGCTTCTAAATAAGGACCTAGAGTGACATGAACCAACTATATGAACCTCTCTATTATTTGAAGAACTTATACTATATATTTAGATATCCATATGCTTAGGGTGTACCTAAAGATTTTATGATTAGAATGATGAGCTACTCACTAAGTGAATGATTACTTCTATGAAACAATTTGAAATACTAAAATAGTCAAACATATAGTTTTGAGAAAATAAATACAAAAAAGAACAATAACAAACTATAAAGGAACAAGAAATTTAGAAATATATAAATGGAAGGATTGCTCTAGATACAAGGAGTGAATAAATATATAAACATTTAATTTAAATTAAAGGAAACTAGTCATTATGAAACATACAAGCGACTGTTTACTCTAGATAACTACAAAGAGTAAATCAATAACTAAACATACTTGATTAATCTCTTATACATCTTATTATGCCATGAACCCAAATGAAGTGTACCACCACATATGAAAGCATCATAGCAAGATACGATCTCAATGTACAAGACTTAGAGTAGACTTATGACTCTAAGTATGCTAACTAGCTATCTAATCTACAACGGGCCTCACCACGTTTGGCCTCAAAAACTAAATAGATGGTGGTAAAATATGATTCCTCTTCTAAACCTGGGTACTCAGGCAGAGAGTCAAAAACACTCTGGATATAATTGTCTACTCTAGTGGTTTCACAAAGGTTGACTCACCGAGTAGTAACTAAATTGGGTACTATCGAGATCTTCGGTAGATGTTGAGGGCCTATATGAAACTATATTAAAATTGGTAGCACAGATATATCTGATTGATGTTATGTACCACTGTGTATCACCAAAATCTCTGATTAATGTTGAATAATTCTAATATTAATCAAGAGGTCGTCTACTCTGGGCTTATCCCCTCGTGCCCTACCGATAGGATCCAACTTCCTCTATTGGAAACTTCCAGTAGGTAAGCTATTTCCTCTACTGCGGTGCAAACCTCCACAAGGAATATAAGGTATTTAAGACATCTAATATCTAATTCACTCTTTAATTTCATTGTAAAATCATCTATCATTTCTTGGCTTAACATTATCTTAAGTTCTTTTCATAGCTTTTCTATAATCTATACTTTAGACTGAGCTACTCTACTTGTCATACTAAGAAATACTATAATGAAAATACTTGATTTAATGAATATCCTATTCTTAGGGTTTCATTTTCCTCATTCATATATAACATGTTCACATATATGAATTTGCTACATCATAAAATTTAACTAGTAAAAAGACTATGTCTACTATCCCACTTACAATTAAACATGTATATGAAACTCTGGTATGAAACTGGACTTGGGTGGCCACACTTATTCACTAAAAGATCATGCATAAAGAATAATTTTGATTAGATAAAATGAAAATATTCAAATGAATCATTTTTACTGACTTTCATTCTGTCTATTCACAAAAATCCCAAATTTTCACTCATCTAGGGATTCACCCTCTTTAGTGAGATATCAATCAAACACTGATAACTTCAATTAAATCCCTAGATAATATCTGATGTGTCTGTAATAAACATTCAGATAAAACGATCAAATAATGTATAATTACATCCAGACCCACAATGTTCTTTACTTAGCTATATATTGCAAATTTAGATAAAAGAGAAAATCATAGATTTTACTATATTCTTCTAACTTGTGCAATAACTTAAGGAATTATGTTCTAGATGATATGTCCATTTCTAATATGATATCACTATTTAAAATATATCATATCAAGAAATAATCCATTTCTAAATTTTCTTATAAAATCTAGAACTGAAAGGAAAATTTAGAACTTTTTGTCGCATGTAGAGAGAACTGAAGATTTTGGTGGATTCAATCCATTTTAGAGTAATCTACTATTAGATGGAATTACCCATTAACCTAAGGCATGACACACCTTAAAAATGTAGCCGAAGATCTGATTTCATTGAATCCATATAAAACATCAAGCAATATGCCATTTTCTTCTTTGTTCCAACTCTAAACCCTAGCAATAGAGAATTATAGAGAAAGAGTGAGAAATGAGGCTGATTTGATACTATCTTAATCAAATAAGAGGATGGAAATAATATAGACATTAAGAAAATATTCACTATGAAAACCTATATAAAGAGGGTAAAATTAGTTACTTTCAACACTTCTCGAAATATGAAACCCTAGATCAGCATCTCCATCTCCCTCCTCACCCGCATCCTAATTCCCCATCTCTCTCTAGGATTTCATTATCTCAAATAATTCAAAAAATATGGGAGCTACTAGTGTGTTAGGTTACTCATATGGAGCAATTAAGTTTCTTGGGATAATTGCAAATTAGCCCCAATTTACATTTTCTTTTATTTTAGCATTTTTTGGTCATAAAACCTTTATTGAAAATGTTATCCGAATCACTAAAAAATCCTAAAAAAACTATGAAAAAATAGTAAGTTATCTAAAATAAAATTTTAGAGCTCTAGTAGAAATCTCAACTCATTTAAAATTATTAATAAATAAACAAAAATCAAATGTTACACTGCTATACTGTAGTCTGCAACATGGTTAGTCAAATTGCAACTCGACCGACCAACAGAGTCAAAGAACATCAAAAGATTCTAACAATTTATACTAGCACACATAAATGGGTTATCCAAATATCCAAATTTTAAATAAATACAAATTACCTATAAAATACTAAAATAATTTACTATACCATTATATTTATCAAATTTTTTATTCATAGACTATCAAAACCCTAATTTTAGCCGACTAGGGTTTACACTTCTGAAACCCTAATTATTCAAAATAAAAGAATGTTTATAGTTCCTCATTCAGTTTAAAACATCATAATTATACATCTCATTACTAATCCAGTTTAAATAATGATCACTCCAGTTAAGCTTGTAATTATCCATGTAATCCCTAATTAGATGCTAAGATGAAACCGGGTCATTACGATCTCTCCTTAAAAATAATCTCGAAACATAAATTGCATGAAAAGTACATTCAAGATTTATTTAAAAATTATGAAATATTGTATTTCAGTTACTCTTGTATTTCTTATTTGAATACTGAATTCAACACATAGTCCTTTATTTATCTTCCAATCATAATATATTAAAATATAATTTTTTGATGATAAAAAAGAATTTTCTATGGCACATTGATTATTAGGAAAAAAAATGAAAAAAAAATCTTCAAACTTATAATACTCTCATGAGGTGTTACCTTAATACTGGTGGTCCAACCAATACATATTAATTTTTAAAGTTTAGTTGTTCTCTATCATATCCAAGTTTACTAAAAAGAGCTCACTTTGTTGTTTTGAAGTTTACTCTTCTGTTACTCCAATATCAAAGCACTCATAAGTTGCAAGACTAGAATTAACAATAATTGTACAGTCACCCTTCTCTTTTTGATCATATAAAATAAATGCCTCTAATATTAAAATATCAAATGTCAGAATGGATTGTCCATAATCCTTTCTATCACTATAAGAATTTATTTCAGATCATACTTTGCTCATATTGCACCCCTCCTTGTTTGAATTACACTTATTTATATTTAAAAAATATTTCTTATCCTTTATTCTTTGTCATTTCCATGTTGTTTATCTTTCATTCTCATTTTATACCTTTAATAGTCTGCTTCTCATATTGCTAATGTCATGATCTTGTTTCAAAATATTGTTAGTACTCAAGGTCAATCACTAGTGGCATGCATTGAACTGCTAAAACCCCAAACATCAAAACATGTGATACTTATAAATAACCTAACCTCATAGCAACTGGTTTCACCTCCTTTATTTCAAAAATTCAACAATATCTCTCTTGAAATTTACTAAAATCCTCCTTATCTTTTATCACTTGAATTTGTTTTCTCTTATTGACATTTCTGGCAAGTTACCTTCTTTCTTTACGATTATGTTTTGGTACCACTTGATGATGCCCTTGGGAGATAGTTGGATTTTAGTGAGCATTACATATGTAGACAACTAGTTAGTCAAAGATAAAAATCCAATATTTGAAGCTTTTATGATATTGTGTGATACAGTTTCATGGAAATTGGAAAGATCTCACCTATACAATGAAAGCTATCAAAGGAGTGTAGATCTGTCACCAAGTGAATCTCTGTATGGCAGTCATTGTAGATCACCTATATATTGGTAAGAGACGAGTGAGTACCAACTATCAGATCCTTATTTTGTTTAACAAACAAATGCAATGATATGTATCATCAAGGAATAATAGAGCATGTCATAACATAGGAAAAAGTCTTATGTTGTAACCTATGGATACCACTTGAGATTTAGGTTGGATATCATACATATGTAAAACATTTACCTAAATGAGGTTTTTGAGGTTTGCAAAGAAAGGTAATATTTTTCCAAGGTACATGGGGCTTTATCCTATCATGTATGTGTTGATAGAGTAGCCTATAGGTTAGAGTTTCCCCTTAAGTTGAGAAGGTTTCTTGAAATATTATATTTTCCTATGCTAAGTGTAACCCTAATACAAAGTAGGTGTTGCAATTTGTTGTTATTTTGTTAAATGAGAATGTTATGTATGAGAAAGGACCTATTTAGATATTGTACCGACTTATATAGAAGTTCAGGAAGCATTAGTGAAGGTTGTGTGGCATCACCATTGAGGTTACACGGGAATTATATGAAGAGATTTGTTAGTTGTACCCATATTTATTTTACAATTGTAGGGGGGAAATACTATTAGGAAGGGTGAATTGTGAGACCCTTTTTCTTGTTTTAACCCTAACCCTAATTCCATTTCATGTAAAAACTGCATGGTTTGCTATTTTCTAGTGTTGAATGATGATTATATTTCTGAGTATCTCATACATTTGCTTGACGTGCTTTAGATATTATTAGATAAGGTTAATTTGAATGGAACTCTAATTCTACGAAGTTGGAGCTTCAAGGGTAACTTTTGTCTTTTTATAATTACTAAAACATGGATAAATAATATAACTTGATATGTGCTAATTTCTTCATGTTCAATTTGTTTACAAGAGTTGAATACCTTATCATGTTTTAAATCCTTAGGGTTTCTTGATGTAAGTAAGTTCCTTCTCTTATTCTCATATATCCATATTATTTTCACTCTTATATACCCTCTTGGTCAAAGTTCCACAACATCCAAAGAAGAAAACCAACTTCTTTTTTCTAATTTTTATCTTAGTCCTTATTTTAACCTAGTTGAAGGCGGTTCAAGCAATGTTTGCTGTTATTTTGAGACAAGGTATGTGCTTCTATGACCCTAACATTTAGGAGATCCTTTCTTCATTAAGATGACTGACTTATCTTATGCTTTTCTAATCCTTGTGATGTAATTTATAACGAAAAATCACCTACTTCACTAAATTGCATGTTATAATATAGATATTTATTTTTACAGTGGTTTTGTAGAACATGGAACTTTGATCTTTTGTTTTTCTCTACATAAATTCACCATAAAAATGTAACTCATAATCTTTTCCCTTATACATATGAAAATTTTGTGCCTTCAATATGAATTGGTTCACATTACCAATTCTAGTAATTTTCCACAATCTTTGATCTTATGAGATTTCATGGTGATATTTATTGGTAAAAATTTCCTAAACTGTAACTTATGGGTAAATGATGGTATTTTACCAATTGGTTATGGATTTTGATCCTAATAAACATTATGGATTAGTCATGGCCTAAAGAGAAAATTGTTTGCATGTGATTGGTGAACTAATATTTGGTGTTTACCATCTAGAATGTTCTAATTTCTTAAAGATATTCAAACAAAATTTATTTAATAACCCCTTGCTATGATATACAAGTAACCATTCCAATTAATAAGTGAAACTATAGTTATCATAGTTCACCATGTGAACCATAGAACTTACCTAGTGTTTGTGTCAAAGAATTAAAATTAGTATCCTTGTAGTGATCCATGGATCATGAGATGGTGCCTAGAGTCTTATTGTGATATGCACTTTATCAAGGACCTATATCATATGCCCCCCTCATTTCCCTAAATTCATCTATCATATGTGAGTACAAAATACATAATATCTCCCTTCATGATATATCAGTCTCGTTGATGTGATATGAGGAGGCAACATTGTAAGAGTATCCATTAAAGACTTGATGTTTATGTAGGACACATATAGATGAAACCCTATTATTTAGACTCACACTGATCGAGGCACGATGGAATCTTGGTGAGATTAGAATTCCTAACATCCTTTATGGTGGGAAAAAGGGGTTTAATATTTATTTTCTAGTAGTTTGGATGGTACATTACACATTACCTTGGGTATATAATACATTACATAATCCCTCTATAGTCTTACTTATGCAATTGGTTTACTAAATTTTTGTATGTTGTTCTCTTTAATATGTTATCAGTTGTAAGTGTTATTTTTGATACATATATGCATATAAAATGTGTGATATCTGGCATAATCTTATCCCTTTGAAGATGCTTTATCTCGTGTTGGTAATTGGTCTCACTCTTAAGGTGTACAACTTTTTAGGATCTTAGGACCAAGCCCTAGGTATATTGAAGAGGAGTCCTCTTCCCCAAGGTAGCATTAGTTTGAGGTGTATACCTTGTGTCTTGTTGTTTTGTTAGAGCCATTTGCAATGCTCAGGTCCTAAAAAGGGTAAATTACATATTGCTGTATTATGCTCAAATCATGTTATAATATTGTATATATTCTGAATGTTGTCAATAATACAAATAATCATCTTTTGTGTAATATGGACTATGGCTTGTGCCACTTGATGTCAATGAAGAATTACCTTGGGATGAAAGAATATGATATGCATTTTTTAATTATATTTATATTTTAAAAAAATAATTGTAGCATTGCTTGGTTTACTTGTTGGTCATGATTGTTAGGATCAACTTGGTTCTAGATTCTTTGTGTGGACATCCGGGCTTGGAGCATGCTTATATGCTGTGGCCATCCAACCTTAGGGCATGCTTATATGATGATCTACAGCTCAGTTGATGCATAATATGAAATTGGATCCTGGGTTTGATTAGAGTTGTAGCGACGAAGGATAGTGTGCCTATTGTAATGTGTTATCTAGATCTCATAACCATTTATGATGATGTAGACATGGAAAGGTAGTGGGAAGAGAAAGTGGAGAGTAGTTTCATGCCATTAACGATAGAGTAGAATCCTATGAAAGAGAAACTAGGGGAAAAAGAGCCATGAGTTTCTAAGGTGGGGTCTACACAACCTCCACCACCTCCCCTAAATTTGATGGCATTAGTTAAACTGGAAATCTAGGCCATGTTTGGGTTGTCTACCTATGTACATTTAATGAATTGTATGCCCATACCATCATACTAGGAACAACCTTCACCCCTGAAGTCTTCCCACAGTTTAGTAAATACCTTTGATATGTTGAGGAGAGTTGGGACTACATAGTATGTTGGTGTAGTGGATTTAACTAATGTATATCTATGGTTAATAGAGCTAGAGAAGGCTTTCACAATTTTGAATATAACAAAGGATGAAGAGAACAAGCATGCTATTTATCTTATCAATGTAAGTTCTGGACATTTTTGTTACCACTTTAGATTTATGGTTTTGATTTGATCTTGGTGTTGGATAGTTTGAAGAAGTACAAGGTGATGTAGCTTTTTTGTTCCAAAGTAGAAGAATTTTGATATGGCAGTATATCTTGGACATGAAGGAGATAAGAATATCCTTATGACATGTTTAGTGTCTGAAGTCATATAAGAGAAGATTTTGAAAGAGTATTGCACTGCAGATCTAGCACATGTCGTAGATACCAAGGCAGATTGTCCAAAGACAAAGATTGTACCTATAATGTAGGGTGTCACTATTTTCGAGGAGTTTCCTAATCTTCCACTATCTAGAGATATTTACTTCAAGATCAGTCTAGTTCTCAAAGCCCAACGAGTCACACAATCACTGTATAGGATAACTATAATAAAAATAAGGTAGTTGAAGATGTATTGCATGAAAAATTTATACATATTTATATAATCAATTATTTAATGTCCAAAGTAACTGTTATTGATGTATTCATCCTCATATATCACTAAACTAATTTGCAATTTATTGTGCGTCTATCTCTTAATTTTGAAGCTTATTGCCAATAATTTTATAGATGCATTTATGGCACTAATAGAATATGTTTGGTTTCATATTTCATGAAAAAGGATGAATGAGAGTTGACTCATTAATAAGGGAGTCGATGACATCAATATGGACATAACCCGTGCATCTACAACAGCTTCTAGATCGATGGATCGAAAACACATTGATGACATCGATTTGGATGTAAAGACAAGCCATTATAACAGTAAGGAAGCCGATTCAGTGAATTATATGGTTTATGGCATTGATCTAGAACCATGTAGACTCACTCCATGTTTCTTATGCATTGAAAAGCCAAATCAATGCATCAATCCAATGTTCTTATATTTACTTAAATTGTAGTGATCTAAACCAACATTTGGGATATATTGTTGAGACATTAGGTCTATGGTGACCTAAGTTTGAGAGAATATTATTGTATCATATTCCAATCTTACATTGACGGTCATAGAGAAGACAAGAGGGAGAGAAGACCAAGCCTCATGATTCACCTAAACCTAGAGGTTAATTTGATAACTAGAAATCACATAGATTTTACGAGTTCCCAATAGTGTTAGGGTGGAAATTTTGTGATTTTTCATTAGTGTTACACATATTTCATCTCTTTATCCTTGTTATGTGTATACTATGTAGATCATGAGTAACTATCCTTCATATCTTCAATATATTATTGCATTTTTCATATTTAGTGTGCTTCACATAGTGTCAGATTCATATACCCTAACCGAAATTAAAACATACTAGTCTTATTTTTTTTTATAGAAAACAAAGCATGTTAAAAATTTGGCTTCCACTTACCTACGAAGTTGTTCTAGGTAATTAAGTGACACTAAATCCACAATAAATATCACACAACATTGACCTTTTAAGGAGTGGCATCCGATACTGGGCCCACTCAATTGGTATATAAACATGAGCCATGTAGAGATTAAGAAGTGGAAACCTTAACTATTTATAGAGTTACAAAATGTTCCATGTACATAAATTCTCACCCTAAGGGTGGTACACAAAAAGAAAATACTACATCTAATTTCATCAAAGTCCCAGTTGAAGAGGGCAACCCATCCATTTCAAGCTATCCTCAAGCCAAATTCATGTACACGACCTTCATGTGTCCATGTCCTTTAAAGAACTTATACCCGAGTGGTTTAGGGAGCAACCCTATTAATTGAAAAAAATGGTATGCGTCAACAAAAACTGGTATATGTGCATAATTTAAATATTTAGGCATTTTAAGGATAGAAAGTACAAATGCGGGAGTTAGAGGGGGCTAATTGAATTTAAGTAAGTTCAAGAGAATCAATTTCAAGAGAATGTGACATTTGAATTTTAGAGTACAATATTTGAGATGAAAAATCTTGCCATTATTCACAATTTCAAAACAATCAATTATATTTGCATGCATATATATATATATATATATATATATATATATATATATATACTAAATAACTATTGTACGGCTAAGATGCCACTGGATCTTTGGCCTAATGGGTGGAAAGACGCACCCTGGGTGGAAAGATGAGCCATTGTATATATAATAGGTGGAGCATTCCCTAATGGTTGTGCACACACACCATACAATAGATATCTAGCTAAATTATCAAACATGCGTAAATAAAGTGGTAAGATATGGTATAAGTCATCAATCATATTTTCAAGTCCAAATAGCAATAGAGGTGGGGTCATAGACCCATGAAAACAAGATATTTATCAATTTCAGAGAATAAAAAATTTCATATGGAACAAAAAAGGCAACTAATAAGAATTCCTCATTATAGGAATATTTTAGTCAGACTAATGCCCAAATTAAATATGGAAGAACACATACCTAATCTTTACAACTGATGGTTAACTCAAAGTCTCCAAGGATTTGTTATGAGAGAGCTAAAAAGTACAAGAATATCCATGACTAATTGTCTTGGTGTCAAACTCTATTTGATTTGGGTTATTTTGGATTAGGTTTCTCATCTAGGATTTAAATTACATATTCTTCACTTCATTATAACTTCTTAGGATTTCAACTTGGTTATAATCAATCAATTTTACATAACCCAAGTATATCATCATTATATTCTAAAATTCTATTCTCACTCTTACATTATAATTCCTTTTAGTCACTAGGGTCAAGAATGCCTATTGTAAGATATAAATTATTTATCAAAATACTCTTACTAGGAATGTCTAGGGTTTGAACCCATCATAACAAAACATGTTCTTGCCACACACTCATACTTAAGTCTCAATTACATGTACATGAATACAAGTACATACCATATGGATATATGAAAGAGGATCCACACACAGTCCAAGCTATTATGTAATCTAAAGTCAATTTTGTCAAATTATAAATTCATCTATTTGAATGTTTATAAAGTAACATCCTTGTTTATGTACTTCCTATTTTATACACATTTACTTAATAAAGACAAATACATGTGAATGTACTTCCTATTTTATACACATTTACTTAATAAAGACAAATACATGTGAATGTACTTCCTAGATCCATGTTATAACTCTACATATCATTTGTATATACTCTATGGTTTCGATTTACAAAAAGGATGATTAGTATTACAAATATAGTTCTTAACAATCAGTATAAGTATTAGTATCTCTGAAACTAACTATAACAATATGATACTTGTCATTGTGACATGTTAGCTAATCAAATGTATTGATATACTAAATTTTAAAAGATCTTGGTTCACACATGATCTAATATGGTGCTTCAACATTAATCAATTTCTAGAATCATAAGTTACAATAGACCAAGGATGTTGCCCTTTTTTTACCAATCATCAAGTACATTGGTGTATAAACCCATATGTTATATATGCTTTACATTCTCAGAATTGTCATCCACTATTATCCCTTTTCTAATCAATCAACCTCTTAATGGAATGACTTAATGATGGATGTTTACTGATTTCTTGTACTAGTAACCTTACATGTTTATCCCATCAAATTCTGGTTATCACTTAAGCCATTATGCAATTAACATGATCTATACTACTACAATATTATTGGAGTTCAGATATTCATTAGTTTTGTTAACTAGAGTTGAAAAAGGAAAATAAGGACGATTACACACTAACCTTTATCGATGATGTTTCTACTAATCTCTATATGTGTTTTAAATAGGCCCAAGCACATGATAACTGCTTCACCGAGTTCTCCTTCTCAAGTATGTGGTAGCCTTGATGGTGAGGATACGTCACCACTATAGTGACAATTCCTGGAGTTAATAATTCAACTGAAAAATTAACCACCGAGGTTCCTCCTTTCTCGTCTATTATGAGGAGTCTTTGGGGGTGTAAGGCAAAGCAATGGTGGTGATGAGATGAGGATGCGATAATGAAGGGATTGTCTATGTGGAGGAGGAACTTCTACAAGCCCAGCTTCACGCAGGATGCTTAAATAGAACTGGCGAGGCTAGTATCGAAACCTCCAAGCTTCAGTTCCTTACCCAAGGGAAGTGAAGAAGGTGGCACGAGGTCTATGTTGGAGATGACAAAAGAAGTGTGGGAGCGTTGTAGTTGATCAAGAGTCAGCAACGTTGTAGAAGAGAAGGAGTGGATGGAATGTTGCAAGTGACAGTGGAAGACCAAACAGAGGCCCTCGTCAATAACTCTACTGATCAGGGAAGTTGAAGGTAGCAGTTCTCACACTGCTATGACTGTTGGCGCAAGGAGGGGTGAGTGATGGTGGCCAAGGTTCTTCTATATCACATGTTGGATGATAAAGAATCATGGATCTGCGGTGGTGCCTAGAGTTTCTTGTGTATGGTGAGAAGAAACTATAGAGGAAAACAGTGGTGTTGCGAGATGCATGGGGTATTGGCTTAATGTATGCGGACTGGGAGGGAGATATACAGGTGGTTAGGATTCTAGGGAATCGAGGAAGATGAAGAGGGAGGAAGAAGGAGAGGAGAAGAAGCAATCTTCAGTTACTAAAGAGTCAACCAAGACCGCCACCTATGAAGAAGGAGAAGATGCAGGGGTAGGTTTGTTTGAGGGTTTTAGAGTGAGGAAAGGGGGAAGTAACACCTTGAAGTAAAATGAAACAGATCTGGTTAATATTGGTGAATGAATAGTATTAAATGTAGTTTTACGTGCTCCAACTTATATCGTTTAAAGAATGGTCAAAGGAAGTCCTACTAATATTCAAATTTAACTATAGGCTAATTAAACTGTATGGAGTCCAGATTTAACATCAATTTATCCTTTTAAAAAGGCTTTATATTTTTTATATATTAAGGATTCATTTAATGCATTTTTGGTCAATTTATACATTATTTCACATATATTTAAATTCTTTCATTAATTAGACTTAGGGCGATTCTAACTCACCAAATTAATGTCAAAACTAATTATTAATAAATATAAATAGCTACCAGGCAAATGCTTAATCAATCAATTTTTATATATAGAAAGTGATTTGTAGGAACATTATACTTTTGTTGCTTCAATTAGTCACAATCTAATTAAAATAATATATAAATGTACTTATATTAACATAATTGTAAATGCATAAGAATATAGAAATATTAGACTAGAAACCTAGACTAGGGTATGTTGTAGACATCCCTCATTTTTTCTATCATGCACAAATCATTTTCTCATTCCTCTGGTTGCGATGACTTGTTTCTTCCCAACTCACCGGGATCTTTGAAATCACAGGTCACAATATTAGCATCCTACCTCTATGTTTCCTATCTGCCTCACCACTGTACTTGTGTCTCCTCCACAACCCTTCCATCAATACTACCTATTGTTTCCTCCACCTTACTTCCCGCTATCAGTTTTAATGGTCCTCAGTTTAAGCCACTAATGTTGCATTCAACTGCCACCATCTTAATATTCCTCTTCTCTTATTCATTTAGCTTCTTCTCATTTTTGTAGTTCTTGAATGACCTATTTTTGGCTGGTGTTTAGGTTCTCGAAGATCATTCTCATTATACCCTTTTTCCTTGGTGTTTGTCCATAGAAAATGCAGATACAAGGCTTGAATGACGATTCTTGATGCTAGCATGTGTTTTTCTTATGATTTTGATATGGAGATCTAGGGAAATCATACTTATTTCCCTTGTCATGAGCAATATATGTCCACATTATCTAATTAGAATGAATTCATAGATTTGAAAATGAATTCTAGGTTTTTTGATGGATATTATCTCTTGTGAAAACAAAATAGGATTAGTATACGCTCTTGCTTATGTAAACCACAAAAATTACATTTCTTAATTTATATTCAGTATAAAAATAAAGATGAGTGTTGCCTTTATTAATATCTATGTTGAGTGTCTTTCTTATTGTTGTTAGTGTGAATGTTGTATGGATAAATGATCAAACCTAGGACTCATAGAGGTGGGATAGAGACACCAACACTAAGGGAAATTGTTGTTTGAGTATGGACGACCACAGTTAGAATCTCACTAAAGTTGACATGAACTGGCTCAAATTAACTTAATTAGACTTAAAATTAGAGGTATGTTAACCAAAATTATACATGTATTTGATAATTATACATATTTTTTGTTGTCCAAGAAGGCCATCCAAGATTTATGCATTAGGAGTAACCCTTAGATGGCCTCTAATTTTTCACTATTCTTGAATACTTAATATCACTTGAGATGTGAGTATATAATATGTGTTTAGTTTCAAATATTTTGACAATTATTTCCCCATTTTTTTTCTCTGAACACTTACATAGGTGGACATTTTCTGATCTACATCAGTGTACTTGGAGAACTAAGAAGAAACACTACTGGAATCTTCTTTATAATCAAGAACACATTAAATACTTACCAGTGAGATTCCCCATTCAATAATAGGGTAGGTGGTACACACTTATAAATTTGAACGCTAAATATTATGTACTAAAATTGTAAGTTTGGTCTTGTTTTAAAATATTTTCAACTAAAATATATTGACATAATACCCAAATTTAATTCTTAGTTGCCTTAATTTTCCATGTGATTATAAAATGGACTGAAATTGGATATCCATTCCAAATTTTTGTATGTCATAGTTTACAAGAGGTGTTGATGGGTTGATGAGATTTGTTGAGGAACATAAGAGTCAACCTAGAAATAGTATCTATTTCCCTTCAGGAATTGTGGCATCAGTTTTAAAGTCAAGAATGTTTAGGAATTTAAAAATCGTGTTATGTACAATGATATTATACCATTCTACGGAGAGATCCTCATTGTGAGACCAATACATATCAACATGGCAATTGTATGGAAGAATAAATGGATGGTTTTGATGTGAAGGAACCAATTTAGATTATATGTTGTATGTGATTCTATATAGATGTGGGGTTAATCTTATTGATCCATCTTGCTTATTTGCAAACACTGTACATGATGTCAAGAAACCATTATATTTAGGTTGTAATAAGCTTATGAGGTTGAGTGTTGTGTTGAATTCTATAGTCTTAAAGATAACAACATGTGGAATGACAAAAGTTTCACACTTTTGTTGTCTAATAAAAGAAATACTTCCTAAAGGCAACATGTTGTCTAAAATGCAAGTACTATATTATGTTGTATATGGAAGTCAGTTTTAGGAAAACATCATGAGACATCCAAAATATATAGCAAGTAGTAAAAGGATCACAAGTTTACAATGTAACTTGAATTTTGATCATACTTTATTTTATATTAGCATTTTATTACACACATTCCTTTAGTAGGGCTTTGACACTGAGTGTTACTCGCCTGAGACTCTAGATGCACTCATGGATTTTTTTAAAAGGGTTGACTTAGAATTAGATGTATGTTTAACTAGTTAAAACTTTAATTTACAAGTGTTCTTTTGTAATAACTAGTATGTGAAGCAATCTTGAAGTATATGGAAGTTAGTTTTAGGGAAACATCACGAGACATCCAAAATATATAACAAGTAGTAAAAGGATCACAAGTTTACATTGTTACTTGAATTTTGATCATACTTTATTTTATATTATCATTTTATTACACACATTCCTTTCATAGGGATTTGACACTCACTATTACTCGCTTGAGACTCTAGATGCACTTAGGGAGGATTGTTTTATAAAAGGGTTAACTTACAATTAGATGTATGTTTAACTAGTTAAAACTTTAATTTACAAGTGTTCTTTTGTAATAACTAGTATGTGAAGCAATCTTGTATGCCAAATTTGGTTGATACAAAATTATATGCTTTATTAATGCACACATGGGTAACTGTATTTCAATGATGTAGATATGTGTGTGAATGCATGTATGTTACATGAATGATAAATGATTTGTGAATATGTGAATGATTCCGTGAGTTTGTAACGCATACACCCACTTCTTGAGACTCTAGTAGAGTTTTAATAATGATTACTGGCACCAAAGACCACCACTGGCCTTAACTGCATGCTTTATCCTCACTTGCACACAAGCAAAGATCAACTTCCCGAATGGTCACCCATCCTACTACTACTTTGGGCTGAGCAGACTTAACCACATAGTTCTTTACTGATGGGCTCCATGAAAAGGAGGTGCACCTTGATGATATGGGTAGTTCAATAATTTCTTTTGAAATCATTTTATTTGAGGCCTCAAATCTTAGGATGTTATAATCTCCCCCACTTAGACTCTTGACATCCTCGTCAAGGCTCAACTATATGGTCTCATAATATTTTTTGATTTCAGTGTAGACCCAGAATAAACACATAGCTCCCGACCATGGCTTCCCGCAAAGAGTGGCTACATCACTATAGATAGCCCTTTCTAACATGCCTGGACCGCACAACTCAATACTAGCATGCCACATGCCCATGTGGGCATGTGATAACCCTGGATTTTGGAGTTTGATATCCAATATAGTACCAATGATCATGAATGATTGATACAATTTGACCACAAATTAGGGGATTCATTATTCAACTGGGAACATTTTTCACTTTAAAAGTGGTATTAAGGATAATTTTTACGATTAGGACACCCAACGGAGTTCATTTGTGATGAATACCTTTTGTTAACCGAATTGGGTATTTATAAGGTTAAACATCCCTTAGCTGTATACGTGGATCTGAATGGCTGAGAATTGATTCTAAGGTTGCATTATGATCATATGAAGTTTATTGAAGTTGTGTGGTTGCTACTAGAAATTAAATGACAATTATATTTCACAATACTACCTCCACATATGCTATTATTCGAAGAAATTATTTGAATGAAACGATTGGATTTTGGACGTCAAACTCGGTGAGAGTATACTTTAGGTTATTAGAGACGAAGTTCCATAAATGAACGGAGGTTCCAACTTTAAGTTGTGCAAGTTTGAAAGAATGGGATATTTGATTAAATGATTAAAGCTTCAATCATTTTAGAACAAAGTTAAGCTGCTCCTGTATTGTCACACAATCATTTACTTCACTAGGACAAGCTGAATGGGTCCTACGTCATATTAAACCTCTGGAGATGGAGGAACATGGCCGAAGTGTCCTCTAGATCTGAGGAAGGTGGGGGTAGGGGTGAGCAAATAATGGTCAAGATCGCAAAATCGGTCCAGACTGCTCAATTCGGTCCGGTCCACGGTCTGGGATTTTTGGTGAGTTCGGTCTTCGGTCCGGTCCGGTCCGCTCCAAAGCCGGTTTGACCGTGGACCGGACCACAAACCGACTTTTATATAAAATTCATGTATATTTATAGGTATATTATGTAACAAGTATAAATAAAATACATATATAAGCACTAGTAGTGCAAATGTTTGCTATTAATGTTATATAATTGTTACAACTGACTAAGATGATCACTTTGTACAATTAAATAAGTTGTAAAACATGTTCAAAAGGCTGATTACGGTCCAAAAGGTCCGGTTCGGTCCACTCTTACCACAAAATGGTCCGGTCCTGGTCGGTCCTACCCCGAGATGGTCCAGTCTACGGTCTATAAATTCTTACGAAGTCGGTTCTCGATCCGGTCCGGTCCAATTCTGGACCGATACTCACCCCTTAGTGGGGGCAACCAATGGAAATATCATTTGCAAAACCATGATCTACACAACAGTCAGACAGATCGACCCCTCATTCGACGCTGGAAACCCATGGTAATGAGAGACAATAACCTTCTTCCTCACCATGTCTTCATTGTCTCTAGTAGGTGGTAGCCATAATGGACGTGAGGAGTCTAGGACCACCCTTTTCACCCGTTAAGTTTAGTAGTGGGTGAAGGAACCTTTTTGAACCTCTACGCATGTGGTTATAATGCCCACTGCCGGCTTCACTACCTTTGATCCACGACGGAAGAAGCCATGTACTGTTGTGGGATAGGGAGCTAAGGAGAATTAGGTGAAGGCTCTGTAGTGATACTGGAGACTTTGGGGGATTCTGAAGGTATCATCCATCACCCGAACACTTTTTCATGCATCCTGGTTGTCTGGAACTCCGTCCCCTCTTTTCCTTTTTTTTTTTGTTGCGCCATGGTTATGATGTGCATATTTTATGTAGACTTTTTATCCACTTTTGAACACACTTTTAATCCAAATTTTATCTAATTTTCCTCTAATCATACTTGATTTCAACCTTTTTAGTTATTTTACTTGTTTCATATTTGTGACCAAATGTACATGATTATGATGAGAAAATGGGGTCAGTCCAACCAAAATCCGACCTTAGTTGGATACCCTAGGAGATTGCATACTTCACCTCGATTTTCATGAAGATTTTGAAGGAAACAAGACGCGTGCTAATTAACACACGTTGTGTGAGTTTACAAAAGGATTTTGTTTATGCTAAAGAGCAGTGATACAACACGTCCTTATGGATACAAGATGTGCCGAACCGATCAAAAGATATACTCAAAAGTTCTGTCAAAATACATGACATGTGTTTAATAACACACATGGTGTCGATCAATTTTGATCCATGACTTCACCAACTCTCAACGAAAACTACACACCATGTCGCCATGACTTCACCAACTCTCAACTACATGGTGTGTCTCTCAGACAACATGTCGTGTACTCCTCAAGCAAATCAATTTACACATCAGTTACACATGGCGACATGGTGTGTAGTTTTCAAACACAACGTGCCCCAATCAATTCTGCAGTTTGGCAAAACAGCCGTCCCTTGTTTTAAATACAAAAACTCAGTTATGGGTTGGTTATCTCTCGTCATTATGAAAACACTTTCGACCAGAGAACAATCTAGAGCAGAGAAAGGGATATTTTAAGGAGGAAGAAGTAGTTACTTGAGAGAGAATCCCCATTCTTCTTCAAGGATTACATCATGAGTTTCTCCACCTCATTCATACCTCTTAGGAGAGAAGTTCGTTGGTGTGGAAACACCAGTAAGGGTGAAATTTCATCTCCAAGCTGATATTTGACCTTGTTCTTCTTCATTCCTTGGATCTCCCTTATTTTTTTCTTCTCTAGTCAGGTTTAACTTCAAAGTCTGTAGCATGTGCTTGTGTTTCATCACCATGAATGAGTATACTTCCATTTCTTGGGCATGGGAGAGAATCTCCCACATCATTAGTCATGTGGAAACAAATCTCTTTATTAATGATAGTTAATTTGTTGCTCCAAGATAATCTATGGTGTTTAACTTCTTGTATGAACTACTGGACATCTTGCTCACATGTGTTATGCTTCTTTATGTGATTTAGGAAGATATATAGAGATGTAGGGAGTAGATATCTTGGAAATGTATCTTAGACCATGTGAGTGGATTGGATTGCATTGAAGATCCAAGCTTGCAGTTCAAATCTTGGCATAAGTATAGGAGTACTATGTGGAGATTAGAACTGTCTCATATCACCTGGAGGTGTATGATGACAACAACCTCCTTTGCATGTTAATTATTATGTAATTTTCTATGGTTGTATGTGAGTAGTGATGTGGAAGTGAAATCCCATAACCAAGATCCTTTAAACCTGATCTAAATCTATCTTTAAGTCATTAGGTGTTTACTATTTTCTTTAATTTGCAATCTATCAACCTAAAAACAAACCAATCTTAGTAAATCAATCTAGATTGTTGAATATTAACACACTTGCAACTAGTTGTACCCTTCTCCTTGAACAATCTCAAACATACGACACACACCCATATACTTGCAGGGTAGTGCTCGAGTTATAAATTTTAAGATTTGTGCACACGACTAATAAGTTTTTGGCGTTGTTGTCTGGGAACATATGTATTATTCTGTTAGAGTAAGAAGTGTAACTTAGTAAGAGAGACTAAATCACTCACCCTCTGTTTCATCATTCCTTTGTCACTTTGACCATCTACCATATAGTCTGTTTGTTAAATGTTCTCAACTAATTGTGAATTTGAGGGACTGTATGCAGCGTACGAGACGTGGTCTCCAACCATCTATATACTTAGACCCGGAGATCAAACGTGCCTTGAGCAGCCATAGACGAGCAAGGGGGAGTGAAGAATCTTCAAGCTTGGGATACTCACAACCATAACCACCTTCATCTTCACCACCATATTGACCGGATCAGTAAGAGCCAATCATGGAAGACGATCGTCCTCTCAAGGACTTTGCCACTCCCACAACCATAAACATAAATGGGGCTATTAATAGCCCACAGACTGAGGAAAATTGTGGCATACAACTCATAAAAACATAATTAACTAATGCGGAAGTGTTCACTAAGCAGCGGATTACTGAAAATCACTAAAATTAAAACCTTTTTATCAAGAGATCCATCAAAGGAAAACTTTCTCACATAGAACCAAAGTAACACATTTACATTCTGGATTAAAGGTAATGTACTGTATCATCTATTTCTGTGAATTACAAGCATCAACTGCCCTATTAAACTAAGCACAAGCAATATAAAAATCTCGAGGCACTAAGCCAAAATATCGAAAGCATAACTACTACTCCGAGGACCTGAGAGTACAAAGACGACACATAGGACTCTATATACATCTATACAAGGCATGACAACCAGTGTCTCCACCTGAGACTTCACTGCTGTCCCTACTGCTGCTGTTGCTGTCCTTCACCTACTGAAGGGTTCCTGCCTTCTCGTCTGCATCCACCTAAAAATGTGGTTCCCAAGGGGGTGAGACAATTGTAAATTTCCCCAGAAAGAGATATAACTCTCTGCCAGAAACATTATTAATGCAGCTTAAAAAGATAAATATGAACAGAGGAATCATATTTATTTGACATCAGATATTTCAATGTCTAACAGATTAGAATATTATTCTTATCAGAAGCATTGCATCTATAACTTGATAGAACAACATGTTACTTATCCCTTAAGGAATATGAAGAACATGTATCATATATATTCACTATAAGATCATTACCGCAACATTACTCTCTTTCAAGCTTAGATCATATATCTAATGCCTGGCATTGTCATAGTGGAGTCATGGCCTATAACCATACTCTTTTCACAAAGTATTGGGATCTTAATCCCTCAACTCATCAAGTACAATTCCTCTTCTTAACAAGTTCATCATCATGATTATAGAATCTGGGTATTTGGACCCTTATCTCATCATAGAACACTTGTTACCACTTATTAGGTAACTTCATACCTTCAGGTCATCTGACCAAGGACATTATAATTCTTGCTACACAAGGTATTGCACATAGTTCACAAAGCTCATATCACCTCTTATTACCCCTTAATAGGCAACAAGGCATATTACATCTTATGAAGCTCATAAACAATCTAAGATAATTAGCACATCATGTGGCTCACATGACTCATTAATTGTAGGTTACTTCTCACTAAGCAACAAGGCATATGAAAGCTTATAAGGCCTATAGAACATTTTCAATATACAGAACATTATAGCCCATACCTGGCTGTACTCATCTTCTCAACATATCTGCATGATTTGGAATCATGATACAATTACATATCAGTACCATGCAATACAAGGGTTATCTTATTACATTCATAACCCATTAGTCTGTATTTGAGCTTCACATAGGATTACTCTGTGTTAGAACTTCACATATCATCACCCTGTATTAGGATTTCACATAGCATTAACTTGTATTAGGGTTTCACATAGCATTACCCTGTATTAGGGTTCACATAGCATTAACTTGTATTAGGGTTTCACATAGCATTACCCTGTATTAGGGTTCACATAGCATTAACTTGTATTAGGGTTTCACATAGCATTACCCTGTATTAGGGTTCACATAGCATTAACTTGTATTAGGGTTTCACATAGCATTACCCTGTATTAGGGTTCACATAGCATTAACTTGTATTAGGGTTTCACATAGCATTACCCTGTATTAGGGTTCACATAGCATTACCCTGTATTAGGGTTCACATAACATTACCCTGTATTAGAGTTCACATAGCATTACCCTGTATTAGGGTTCACATAGCATTACCATGTATTAGAGTTCACATAGCAAGGAATCAATATGGATAACATAAGTATTCAATCATACTTATTTATTCTCATCATTCATCATTAAATGAATTATCAACACACAACATGAGTTTCTCTCTCCTCTTTGCCAGAATATGATTACATCATAGTTTATAGGTTTGGATTAACCTTTTCATAAGGCATATTAGCCTACATTCAACAGGGTGCATTGCATCTCAATGTAACCATTGACATGACACATCTCATGTGTCATTCATCCAATTATATTGGACTTATAACACATCAAGGTATACCAGTATTGGGGCGTTGGATGTGATGTCTATCATATCTTGATGTATCACTTCCCTCAACACCTCTATCTTACTTGAGTTCATCCACTTAGCTTGTATTAGGGTGTTCCCCATCCTAATACTTTATGCACCAGTTCATCACATTTATCATGTAATGTATTGGTCATTAGTCACTCACTTAGATTATACAACCATTGCCAATACTATGGACTCATCCTTGAGTTTAGGAACTATTAATATAAGGATATCCATCATCAACCTATCTAGGTGTTACATTCGTCAAAACATTAATCACTATTCCATTATTAGGAATAGTATTCTCCATATTTATAATTTGAGGATTCACATAGCATATTCCATATATTTATGGATTTCACATAGTATTGCTCTTCAATAGAGTTTTACATAATCATCCTTCTATATCAGGGTTTCACCTAGTATTATGTGAAATTAGGATTTCACAACACATCACCCAATGATAGGTCTTCACATAGAATTAGTAGCACTTCCCTATATTAGGGTTTCATTCACCTTACCCCTTTTTAGGGATTAAGGTTTACCATTCACATCCAAATAAGGTTTCTCTTACCTCATACCCAATTTAGGGTTAGGATGTACAATTCCTATTAAATTAGGGTTTTCCTTCATTGTTACACTAAGTTAGGGTTACATCATCACCCTGGATTATGATTTCACTGAGCTTAGCCCTAAATTAGGGTTTCACATAGCCTTGCCCTAAATCAGGGTCAAGGTAAATCAATCTTTTCAATGAGGATTTCATGATCTCATATTATGGATCAAACCCTAATTACACATTTATTCATAATGAGAGAATTAGGGCTTATTAAGTAAGCAATCATCTCTCCCATTCACTCTCCCTCTCATCCTCTCTAGGATGTTAATTACTCCAAGATTGATCTATGGTTAACTCTTCACTTAAGTACACATAGTTAGGGTTAACCATCATAATCAATATTGGTCTACATCATTAAGAACCAAATAGCTAATTAACCTTTGATCATATAAGGTGTCCAAATGGTTCAACCAATTTGGACTTCTAAAGGTCTCGGTCACTTAGACCTCAAACGGGTTTTGGTCACTAAGTTCAAATGGTTTGAAACCGTTTAGCAAAGTTGGTTCTTGAAACCGTTTAGACAACACATCTTGAAACTGTATTAACTTTAGTCTACAAACGGTTTGAGATCATTTGGTCCCAAACGGTCTTGAGACCATTTGGTCTAAACCTTCTCAAAACTGCATGGACCAAAAAGTTACTTCAACACTTAATCGATTCAAGGTTTCAATCCATGGACTAATTATCAATTGAACCACTAAAGTATTCATCAATTGAACCACTGAATCACCATTCAATTAGACCTTAAATTTAGGGTTTTGAACACAATTGAACTAGGTTTGATAATCAAGAAACCATCACTTAGGGTTTTGAAATCGAGGATCCATTAATGGTTGACATTGTGGAACCAAATCAATTGAAATCAATGAACCATCATCATGACATGATATGACCTGACCTCAAACGGTCTTGAATGGCCCCCAAACGGTCTTGAGGTCATTTGGATGATCTCCAAACGGTCTTGAGACCGTTTGCCCATCTCAACATCAAAATCCATGACATCGAATTAGGGTTTGGATCACTGGATTGATTATCAAATCAGCAATTGATTGCATTTCAATTTGGTATCTTTGTATCTTCAAATACCCAACCATACTCAACCCTATACCTTCAAATGGTCTTGGTTGACCTCCAAATGGTCTTGAGACCGTTTGGGTCAATCAACCCAAAACCTCAACTCAATCAATTGCAAAATCAACACTTAGTCGATTAGGGTTTCTATTTGAAAGATTGTCCATATGTTGAACTAATCAATTGGAGCCATTGGATCATAATCCAACACATACTAGGGTTCATACCTCAAATGGTCAACTCATCTAAATGGTTTGGAGTTCCAAACTCCAAACGGTTTGGAAACCATTTGGTATCCAAACAGTTTGATGAAACCATTTGGACCAAACCATTGAAACCGTTTGCTCTAAATATTTGGGGAGGTGTGTGATTATGATGATGTCATCATCATCAAGCTCCAAACCCATGAAGTTTGCTGTGATTTCCATGGTGGTTGCATTAATCAAGCAAGATAAATTTTGGAAATGAAGAAAACATCAACATTTGATAAGGAATTGAATGCAATAACGATATTAAGGGTTCAAGTTATAAAACCCGCCTCCAATTGAGCTCCAAAGCTCCAAGATCACGTCAAAAATTGTGTACGTAACTCCTTTCACCATTCCAAGGCTCGTCCTCAAGGTTTGAGTGAAAAGGAATGGTTAGAATTGAAGAGGGGATCGAAATAGGAAGAATTCATGCATTGATTTGTGATTTCCACCATGAATTCAAGGTGAAAAGGGTTCAAGAAGCTTACCAACAGGTAGGGAGTCGTCCTCCTGGTCCTCCCAAGCTCCTTGGTCGTTTTACAAACAAAGGGAAGAAGTGGGATCGGGGAAAGCCTTTCATTTGGCTTGTAAAAGGTCTTTTTATAAAAATTCAATGAGAGAGAATATGCTTTATTAAAAATTCATTTGATCCCAAAAATCATGTCGCCTCTTCCCCCTCAACTCCTTGGATCCGAGGCTATCTTGTTTGCCTCTTATTCCTCTCAATTATCCATGATTTAAGGAAAAGCAAATTAAGCACCTTAAATCATATTATACTATTATCCATATGTGAGTGGATATTTCTTTTTCTTATAAAATTGTGAGTGAGTTATCCACTCCCTTGGATATTTTTGTGGTCCTTGAAAAGCTCAAGGACGTCCACACACATATGAATCCAACCATTTTAATTTTTTTTTGAAGGTCCTTTAATTAATACATTTATTTTTTCCCTAAATTGAATTAGGGTTTCAATTAGGATTAAATCTTGATTATTTTAATATCAAGATTCTCTCTCCTTCAACTTAATTCAAATAAGACGCCCTTCTCATTTTCTTTGCTCTACATGATTCCAAGAAACATTAGGGACCTTAATGAAGTGGTAATTTGCATATTGAACCCTGGGTTTTGGGTAAATTGCACATTACACCAAAACTAGGTTTTAATGCACAAACATTACTTTATCATCTTTTTCTTGGTACTCAGACTACCACAAGCCATAAATCTACATCATATCTAATCTCATGATGATTCAACATATGAAGAACATATTATCATGCACAATTTGCAATTTAACCCCTCAACTTGGGTAAATTGCACTTTAGTCCAAATCAAGTAAAACATTATTTCGACATTATTCAAAAAGGACTAAAATTGAAATATAAGTTCCTCTTGAGCCCTAATTACTTTTCACAAGATAATATTAAGCATCTATTCAACCTTATTAGGTAAATCATCTAGGGTTAACACATAACCCATGCCAGGGATGTTACAAAAATAACTTCTCAATCAGCCTTCCAATAATGCAGATGATTCAACAAAACCATTTTGGAGGGACTCCCATAGAGGACCCTAATCTTCATATAGTTGAATTCTTGCAATATATGAACACTTTCAAGGTTAGTGGTGTTTCTCCTGATGGTATCACCTACTTTTATTTCCTTTTTCCTTGAGGGACAAGCCAAGGAATGTCTCTCTTCTTTGCCTAGAAACTTTATAAATAGTTGGGAAGAACTATTGAAGGCCTTTCTTGCTAAATACTTTCCACCAAGCAAGACGACTCAGTTGAGAAGCCAACTGGCCAAATTATCTCAAAAAAATGGAGAGACATTATATGACACATGGGAAAGGTTCAAAGACCTTCAATGTCTTTATCCTCACCATGGTCTTAACAATTGGCTACTTCTTCAAACATTCTATGATGGGCTCTACTATAATACCAGGATATCTATAGCTATTGCACACAATGGAGCTTTAATGAAGAAATCCTATAGGGAGGCATGTGCTCTAATTAAAGACATGGAAATCAACCATTGACAATGGAGTTTTGATAGGAGTAATCAACCTTCCTCATCCTCTATTTATTTTGGGAAGAAATCCAACATCCATGTTGTTGATGTTGCTGATCTGATTTATGCCAAGTTAGATGCCTTGACGCAAAAGTTTGATAGGTTGAATACTCAACCAGCTCAACCAATACACCTGATTTTTGATGCAAATGAAGCCATGGGGGAAGGCAGCTTCTTCAAACTACCCATCTTTTATCCCATCTGAGGAGATTATGGAGCAATGTAGTGTAATAGGAAGTTCTAGAAACAAACAACTATACAACACATATTCCAACTCCTACAACCCATGTTGGAGAGACCATTCCAATTTTTCCTACTACAATAATAACACACAAAACCCTCAACAACTTCAAAATAATCAACCACAACTAGTTGGAAATAGCCCATCTACAAACAATCCACTGGGATTCAACAACAATGTCAATAGTAATTTCAACCAAGAACAACAACCTAAGTCCAACTTAGAATCTCTCCTTGAAGGTTTTGTTTCAATTCAAATGAAACAAAATGAAGAATTCCATCAACATGGTCAACTTATGAAAGATGCCATTCAACAACTTTCTTCCAAGGTGGACGACGCTACTACTCATACAAAGATGGCGGGAAACCAAATTACACAACTAGCTCTTACTAATCAAAGAACACCTTCTAGCTACTTTCCTAGCCAACCAGAGATGAATCCTAAAGAGACATGCAAGTCTGTGACACTGAGGAGTGGAGTAGTGATTGGAGGATCCTCACCACCTAAAAAGAGAAAATCCAATGAGGCTATTGATACAACTATAGAAGAGACAGTTGGAAACCAAAGGAAGATGGCTGTTGCAAATTCTCAATAAGGTGATTTTGTTTTCAAGCATAATGCTCCTTTCCCTAACATGTTTTCCAACATAAAGGGTGATGCTAAATTCAACAAGTTTAATTTGAAAAAGCTCTATGTAAATCTTCCATTATTGAAGTCATAGCTGAAATGCCTTCTTATGCCAAGTTCCTAAAGGATATTCTCACAAAGAGAAGGAGGCCCGACCAATATGAAACTGTGATGCTATCTCAAAGAATAAGTTCTATCATTCATAACCATTTTCCCAAGAAACTTGATGATCCCTGCAAAATTGGAGATTCAACTTTTAACAAAGGCTTAGTTGATCTTAGAGCTAGTATTAGCTTGATCCCTTTTTCCCCGTGGGAAAAGTTATGACTTGGGAGACTTTAAATCAACCTCAATGTCGATATAGTTGACTGATCTATCAATTAAATATCCTAGAGAAATTGTTGAATACATCCACTACTACAGAATGGGGATAAAGCATCGGGTATATATTTGCATGCAACCAACAGTGTTATTTTTCATGCCAGTTCTAGGTAGGCAACCACCGTGGGTTTCCCACATGAGAAATGTGGGCTGCACTTTCTTTTTTCCGCCAGGCTCTTCTAAAAAAATGACACTATATATCACCTATGAAGTTAGAATTTCGTGCAAAATTTTTACAAGCATTTCATTTGCATCTAAAAACCCTATACTGTAGGTTTTTTCAGCGCAACCGTCGGGAGAAATATATGCACGCGCTATCTGATCCATTAGAAATCAATCGACCTTTGTCATAATTTTTTATATAAAAAACCAATGGTGTATATCTTAACCCCGTGAAACCCTTGCCCTCCTCATTACCCTACCTCACATTTCTATGAAAAAACTGCTCCGGTGATTCCTCTTCTGCTACTTCGCCTCCAGCTCCTCTGTGTCCAGCTCCTCCTCACATGACTGACTACTCCTCCACCTTCATCTCCTCTAGCTCCAACTCCTCCTCACAACCTCCTCTCTACCGCTGCCTCCTCTCTGTCACCACTCCTTCCTCGTCCTCTCTGCCTCCAGCTCCTCTCTCTACTGCCTCCTCTCTGCCACTACGTCCTCTCCACAACTGCTCATCCTCTTGGTCCTTTCTCGCCATCACTACCACAGTTGTCAACTCTCCTTCACCAAGATGTCAACATTGCTGGTTAGCCTCCATTATTGCTACTACTTGCTTCTGAGCTATAGTTGCCGACGAGCTACCACACTACCGAGCTACTGTTGCCCCCACACTACCTCCTTTGTTGCTGCCTCGAGCTACTGCTCCTCACCCTAGTGGTCTCCTCTTCTTCCTCGACTACTATAGGTTTTGATCTCCTCCTCAAGTTTGCTTTCCTCCTCTTCCTCCTCTGCCCTGTATTTCTTGTTCATATTTGAAATAATTTTATGGTCATTTTTTATTGAGAATCTTGTATTTTTGTCGCTTGATGCCTTGGACCACTTATATGCATTTTTTATTGATGTCATTCTTTATTGAAATGGTTTTCTTAGTCTTAATAAATGAGTGCTTAGGGTTTAGGGTTCAATCTATTATTACCACATCATCATCAATACACCATCATCATCAATCATCACCATCAGATCACCAATCATGATGGCGATGATGATGATGATGATGATGGTGATGATGATTGAGGATGATGATGATGGTGATGATGATTGATGATGATGATTATGGTGATGATGCTAATGATGATCATCACCATCATATCATTATCATCACCATAAATCATCATCATTATCATCATCAATCATCATCATGCATCATGTTGAACAATGTTCAAGAAGATTCATAGTTCTGCACATAGATGCAACATCTGTAGCATATTCAAACTACACAGTAGAATTGCTGGACATGTGTCTGATACCATCATAAGAGATGAATATATCCCGAAGTATAGCCATTAGATCTTTGAACAGTGTCCCTGGCTCATACAACCCCCTACACTAAGGTTTTTTGTAATATTATGTAAGGTCTACTACAATTATGTAATAGAATTAGACATCTTTTTGCTACCTGCAATATTTTGTAAGTCTATTGCAAATATGTTAGATTTTTGGAAGAGTTTGATTGTGATGTGTATTTGAAATGTGAATTAAAGAAGTGTATTTGAAATGTGAATTAAAGAAATGCCAAACGTTAGATTTTTTGGAAGAGTTGACTGGAATGTGGATTGTGATGTGTATTTAAAAAATGTTGAAGTATGTTGGCATGTTTGTGCATGTATTGTGTATATAATTGTTTTTCTTGCAAGTTTGTCAGCCTATTGTTAGGCCACAATGCTTAGAGAGAGTTTGATGTTCTTATGAACTTTTAGTTCTGAAGGACATTGGCTCCAGGAGGTATTTGCAAGCATGGACAGCTGGTCTGCAAACCTGCAAGTCTACATACCTGCTATAAAAAAACTAAATATATACATTTCTCATCGATTATTTATAAAAAACTGACTACATAGACATTCAACATCATAGAAATGATAACAATTGACAAAAAATAATTCTTCTTTGCATTATTCATTACTGGTAAACACATTCTTCGACAAATTTTTTCTTTTTGGCAACTGACACATCATGGACTAACCATCGTCGATTCCGTTGCATAACCACTGTGATAGGTGCTAGAGAAACCAATATTTTGGTAGTTGTTACAGTTTATGTAGTCAGTTCGACTGCACTACTAACCGACGACGAAAGCAACACTGTCAGATAAGTTGACCAACCAAAAATGTGCTTGTTTTTATCGTCGCCCACTTAGGTGTCAGTCAATAACTGACGCTATAAATATAAAATTCCCGACATTTTATCCCCATTATGTAGTAGTGATCACTGTCATATAGGGAAGTTCTTCATTCCTTGTGACTTTGTACTAGACATGCATGAAGATATGGTAAATCCCATCCTTTTTGCATGACCATTTCTCCAGACTGTAGGATGTATTGTAGATGTGAGAGAAGGGAAGTTGACTATCAGTGTAGGAGATGAAGCTCTAGTATTTTCTATCTATGATGCTATGAAAGAACACATCACTAAATAATATCTTTACTTGATGGATAGCATTGATACCTTACTAGAGGAAGACAAGAATGTTATTGAACAAGTTTTTGATGATCTTAAAGGTGAAGAAGACAAAAAGGACTCGATGATTGTTCATAATGGAGAAAAATTTGAAGCTGCATCAAATTCATCATCTAATGAAGAATAAAATGAGGAGGAGGCAAGTGACACCACTATAGTAGAAAAAAAGGTAGAACTTAAACCCCTCCCACTGGGGGTTAACATATGCCTTCTTGGAACAAAATTTCACTTCTCCTATCATAATAAATTCTAAACTGACTTAGGAACAAGAGGATAACTTTTTGAAAGAACTTAGGATTTACAAAGATGTGATAGGTTATTCCTTTGATGATATGAAAGGAATTAATCCTTCCATTTGTATGCACCACATAGCTTTGGAAGAGGATGCTAAGCCATCCATAGAACCATCAACAAGGCTAAATCAAAGCATGATGGAAGTTGTAAAGAAAGAAATCTTCAAGTTAAAAGATGCCAGAATAATTTATCCTATCAGTGATAGCCCTTGGGTAAGTGCCATACATGTTGTGCCTAAAAAAGGAGGGACCAATGTAATGAAAGGGGACGATAATGAACTAATCAAAACAATGGTGGTAATTGAGTGGTGAATGTGCATTGTTTATAGACCATTTCCCTCTACCTTTCATCAATTTAATGTTGAAGAGACTTTCTAATCATTTTTTTTGCTATTTAGGCGGGTACTCCAGATTCTTCCAAATCCCTATTTATCCACATGATCAAGAAAAAAAACCTTCACATGCCCTTATGGGACATATGCCTATAGGTGAATGTCTTTTGGGCTATGTAATTCACCTTCTACTTTCCAAAGATGCATGATGGATATATTTTTCTGACTTCATATAAAAGATTATGGAAATGTTTATGGATGATAATAGTGTATATGGCAATTCCTTTGATGATTACTTGTTAAATCTAACTAAAGTTTTGCAACATTGTAAATAGGTCAACCTCATTCTCAATTGGCAGGAGTGCCATTACATGGTACAATTGGGGGTTGTACTTGGTCATGTCATTTCAAGCAAAAGAATTGAGGTTGATTAAGCAAAGGTAGAAGCCATTGAAAAAATGATAACTCCAACCACAATGAAAGAAGTTTGAAGTTTTTTGGGACATGTAGGGTTCTATAGAAGATTCATTAAATATTTTTCAAAGATTGCAAAGCCTCTCTAATCCTTGTTAGAAAAATATGTGAAATTCATATTCAATGAAGAATGCAAAACAACCTTCCCAAGATTGGAAAATGCTCTCATCTCAACACCTATCATTCAACCACCGAACTAGAGTGTCCCATTTGAAATAATGTGTGATGCCAATGACTACGCCATAGGAGAATTTTTAGGACAAAGATGAGACAACAAGCTTTGTTCCATCCATTATGCAAGAAAAACCTTAGATGCACAAATCAATTATGCCACAACAAAAAAGGATATGCTTTCCATAGTCTATGCCTTTGATAAATTCTGAAATATCTTGTGGGGTCGAAAGTCATTGTTTATACAGATCATGCTGCAACTAGATATCTCATGAACAAGAAGGATGTTGAACCCTATCTGATCTGTTGGATATTGTTGCTATAGGAATTCGATTTGGAGATTAAAGACAAGAAGGGGACATAAACCAATGTGGCCAATCATCTTTCAATCCTTGCAACAAGTGTCGAAAACAATATTCCTATTGATGAAAATTTTTCTATTGGGAAGTTGTATACAATGAATTCACTTGTGACACCATGGTTTTCCAATTTTGCAAATTATCTAGACACTGGATGCTTTCCTCTGAATATTACTTCTCAACAGAAAAAGAAGTTCCTCCATGATGTGAAATTTTATTATTGGGATGACCCGCTAGTTTTTAAACAATGTGCAGATGGGATAATCTAAAGATGCATTCCAAATGAGGAGATCCCAAGTATAATTTCAGAATGTCATTCCTCTCCCTATGGAGGACATTTTAGAGGAAACAAGACTTCAACCAAAATTCTATAGGTAGGTTTTTAGTGGCCAACTCTATTTTGTGATGTGCATGCATTTGTTAAAGCATGTGATAGGTGTCAAAGATCAGGATGAATTTCAAAGAAAGATGAGATGCCACTATATTCAATTCTAGAGATTGAAGTCTTTGATATATGGGGTATAGACTATATGGGCCTTTTTCCCTCTTCATGCAACTACAAGTTCATCCTAGTGGCATGTGAATACATATCAAAATGGGTAGAGGCAATTCCTACAAAATCTCCAGATGCAAAATTAGTGATAAAGTTATTCTGAAAGATTGTTTTTCTGATATTTGGTGTTCCAAGGGAATCATATTTGATGGAGGCAATGAATTCAATGAGAGAAACTTCAACAACTTACTAATAAAGTATGAAGTCAAGCATAAAATCTCTATACCGTACCAAACACAAACTTTAGGGAAAGTTGAGACCTCAAACATGCAATTAAAAGAAATATTAGAATAGACAGTCTCCAACTCAAGGAAAGATTGGGTATTGAAATTAGATGATGAATTGTGGGCCTATAGGACAGCTTGTAAGACATCGATTGGTATGACTCCATTCAGGTTGGTCTATGGAAAATCTTGTCATCTACCTGTAGAACTCCAACATAGAGCACTTTGGGCAATCAAATTTCTCAACTATGATCTAAAAAATGTAGGAGAAAGAAGGCTGCTATAACTCTAGGAACGGGAAGAGCTCAGATTAGATGCATGTGAAAATTCCAAGATATATAAGAAGAAAATAAAGAGATGGCATGATAAGAGAATCTGGAGCAAAGATTTCAAAGAAGGAGACTAAGTGTTTCTATTCAACTCCAAGCTTAAATTCTTCCCAGGGAAGCTGCGTTCAAGATGATCCGGACCTTTCCTAGTGTTAAAGGTTTATCCATACAAAACCGTGGAGCGGCAAGGAATGCAATCTACATTCAAAGTTAATAGAAATGCTGCAAAGTCTACACCAATGCTGAGAAGATAGATTAGGGAGCCTCTTGCTCCCTCTTAGATGCTTGATATTGCTGACTCAAGTCTTACTATAGACTCTAAATGGAGGACCTTGTGGGAGTTGACCCCACAATTAGGATAGATTTTGTTTTTTTACATTTTCTCAAGAACTTTACCTTTTCAAAATAAAATTTTCATAGATGAATGTAATAATATAGACCCTTATTAAGTACATATCATCATTATTGCAAGTGTCATAGGAATATCAAATCACACGATTGATATTTGCAAAAATTTAGTCAAACACAATGTGTCCTACCTAGCACACGATGTGTCACCACAGTCAAGAAGACAATGAGAAAAGTACCCAGAATACATGCCGTGTCTATGCTACGTGACATGTGCCATTATAGAATTTTTTTTGAGAAAGTGCCTACTAGAAACACACATGTCGTGTGTAAATTCACACACGTCATGTGTAAATTCGCACACGCCGTGTTTGCCTAATCATTCATTGCCAGAAACTTGCTAGAAACTTACACATTGTGTGTTTATTAATATATGTTGTGTTTGCATCAGATTAAGAAAATTAACAAGTCCACTGGAAAGTTACATGTCGTGTTCTTCAAGACATTTCCTTGTGAAGGTTTTCAATGCAATAACATGCCATGTGGAAGTTCCCAGACACTTTGTTCTCACCCAAAAAAGAAAAAAAATTAAGAGGCAACTAAGACACTTTGAGACATGGCGTGTGTCCTTTTATACATGGCATGTCCGAATGATGAAATAGGGTTTTAAATTTCCTTTTTAAAACCCATTCACTCCCCACTCCTACAAACCCTTACACCATGTGAGCCCTCAACCCTGTGCTCAGCCATGTGCGACATCTCCATTGTCTCTGACTCCATCTACCAACCCATCACATCTGATGAGGTCCAAATCTAGATCTTGCTCGCTGACGAATCATGCCATCATGCAAGCATCTTCACCACAACAACTGTCGTTGCTCGCACTCAGTATCAAATCCGCCACTATATTCAGCTCATGCATAGATCCATCGTGTGTTGCCACTATACCTCCCCATCCCCCTCTTTCAAGGTTGCTAGTTCTAAACAACACAATGTGACTAAGGTGAACACATCGTGAAGCTTCATTCTTCCCCAACCTACAAGTCGCCCTTTCTGCTGAACACACATCGTGTGCCTCAAAAGACACGACATGTCTATCCATTCATCATTATTTTATCCACACTCAGAGGACACGATGTGTCCATCACAACATATGTCGTGTTCCAGTCTCATGCAACAACATCAAAGCATCAATCGCACCCATCAAGCAAGCGACAAAGTGCCACAGAGGGGAGAATTCTTATTCTGCACCATTATACATCTCCTCCACTTAGTTTAATGTCACCAAGGAGGAAGACAAGACCTACCAAACGATGATAACTCATAGGGTCGTGCCTATAAGATTTTCTTGTGAAGAGACATTGGAGGCAATTGGCTTCAAGGATGAAATCTTGGAATTGCTCAAGGAATTATGGCTCAAGTATACATGCTGCACTGTAAGCCTTACCTATACAAGACTAACTTATGAATTTATGAATACTTTGCATGTTGAGGATGACCCTAAGAAGTCATATGAACCATTTGCTATTATTACTTTCCAATTTCTTGGGCGCAACTATACGATTTCTTTCAAGCAATTATATGATGCTTTTTAATGTCATTATGGAGGGGCATGTCATATCCATATCAATTTAGAAGCAATGATTTTTGGAGGGAAATAATAGAGAATGACATACTTAAGTCCGCAAAATCTAGGGCAACTCGTATCCACAACCCTATTTTCCATTATATGCACATGATCCTTAACACCTATGTATTTTCTAGAAAAGAAACACAAGGTGTTTGTGGAAAACAAGATATGTTCTTCTTGTGGGGTATGCTGAACAATTTCAAGATTAATGTTGGCTAATATATCCCATATCATTTCTTTAAAATTAGATGAAAGAAATTCGTGACATAATGATTTGAGGATTGATCACCCACATTTTCCACAAGGTTAATGCTGAACTGATAGGCCTAGAAGAGGAGGAACTTAATTGATCTCAGGTTACTTATATCCTCATGTTTGATTGCTAGGGACCCCTCTAATGATAACAAATTTAGGCAATTCTTTGTCGATTGTGAAGGATACATTGAGCTCCATAATTTAGAGGAAGCCATCTTGACCAACAAGGATAATTGGAAATTCACCTTTGCTACTGAAAATGATTCTAAAGACCATCCAGAAACATCCCATGATGCTACATCATCATCTCTACCCTCCTCCACTAGCACACAAACGAAGTATAGCTGGGCTATGCCTGACGTACAACATCTCTATGGCTATGTTCAACATCATTTTGACCAATAAGACGTCCATTGTGACATGATGCATCAACAATATTTTGACATGCACAATATGTTATAGAGGATGAATTTGTGGTATATCTCTCAAGCCCACTATACCATGCCTCCACCATGTCCACCAACATATTCTACAAACAATCTTGATGATGATCTTTAGGTCTAACATTTTCAAGCTGGAGATGAGGGCACTGGCCCTTCATTGTGATTCACCACGGCAGGTATCCAATTTCTACCAACTTGAGTTTGATTCATGTAGTAGAGACTACAGGTTTCAAGCTTGGGGGGGGGGAGAAACCAGTCGATAGTGTAGTTATAGTTTCTTTTCATCATCTTGTTCCATGTTTTTTTCCTACTTTATGTTTTATTTGTAGAAAATCCAGAATGCTCTAATTCCTTTTATATTGTGTTTGGATTGATGTTCCTTTAAGCCAAACAATTTGTCCTATTTTGATTAGAGAAATACTATTTGAAGGAAATTGTACAAGTCATGCATCAATTAACAGAAAACCCTTGACCAACAACAAACACTTAAAATTGGTTTATGCTTCTAACATGAATTCTCACCTTTCACACTCTTGATTCTCAAATACATGTAAGGATTCAATATTTTAGATTAATCAACACTACAACATTATGTAGCATTCTAGATGCCTCTGCCAAGCTTTTAGTGCATTTTCAACAGGCCTCTCAATGTTTTTTTTTAAAATAAATGCATGATATCCATTTAATTGTGCAATCTAGTGGACTCTTATATGTTTTGGGGGAAGAACTTTAGTTCAATGTTGCATGGTTCTTAAGCAGAACCTGACTCATTTATGAAAAATCTTGGCTGTTTTTCATATTTTGCACATATACCCTATGAAAAGATGGTTAAACTGCCCACTTATCATTCTAGCCTAGTGTAAATCTGATTTGGCCATGAAGGTTAGGTTCTACATCCTAAAATAGGGTAAAGTAACCTAACTTACATTCCACCTGCGCGTAAGTCCATTTTAGTTGTCGAATGTTGGAACCTACACCTCTTTGCCACATTCTTTTTGAAAATAAGGAGAGTGATGCTAGATTGTTCATGTTCACTTGGATTTCATCTTTTACATCCTTAATAATTGAGAGTTTTAGGTTGCATATTCATTGGTTGTTTGGTTTAGTCATCTAAATTATACTTTTATTATGTTGATTATTCCATCCAGATTGTTACCACTCTTGCTGAACTAAAATTCCTATCTTGGGTGTTTAAATTTAATTTATGCTAATAAGCATAAACCGACTATTATGACTGTATGGGTTTCATTCATTTTTCCATTTCATTTGATGGGTGCATGTACTCGACACTTTCTTCATCTATATTTCTATGCTCTTTTTGCTTGAGGATAAGCAATAGTTCAAGCTTGGGGGGGTTTGATTTGCACATTTTTATATAGATTTTTCAACTGATTTTGCACACACTTTAAATACAAATTATATCTCATTTTGTCTCTCATCATACTCGATTTCCCACATTTTTAGATTTTTTACTCATTTCATATTTGTGACCATAGGCACATTATTATGACAAGAAAATGGGGTCAATCCAACCAAAGGCCTACCTTAGTTCGATGCCCCAGGAGATTGCATACTTCACAAAGATATTGTTGAAGATTTTAGAGGAAACATGACATGTGCTAATTAACACACACAGTGTGAGTTTATTGAAGGATTCCATTTCCCCTATAGAGCAGCAATACAACATGTCCTTACAGCTGCACGGTGTGCCGAACCAATCAAAAGATACACTAAGAAGTTCTCTCAAAATACATGGCGTGTGTTTAATAAGACACGTCATATCCAACCCAATCAATTTCGTCCTAGGAGCTCACCAAATCTTAGCTACACAGTGTGTCTCTCAGACAACATACAGTGTAATTCTCAAGCAAAGCATTTTTCACCTCAGCTACACATGGCAACATGATGTGTAGTTTTCAAACACGACGTGTCCCAGTTGATTCTATAGTTTTGTAAAACAATTGTCCCTCATTTTAAATAGGAAAACTCACTTATGGGACAATCATCTGTCATCATTCTGAAATCACTTTCAACCATAGAACAATCTAGAGAAGTACACGGGCAATTTTGAGGAGGAAGAAGTGGTTACTCAAGAGATAACCTCCACTCTTCTCCATTATTTTTCAAGGATTGCAGTACAAGTTTCTCCACCTCATTCACACCTCTCAGGAGAGAAGTTTTTTGGAGTAAGCACCAACAAGGGTGGGATTTCTTCTCCAAGTCAATGTTCTACCTTGTTCTTCCCCATTCCTTAGATTTCCCTTGTTCTTTTCTTCTCTAGTCATGTTTAACTTCAAAGCCTATAGCATGTGCTTATGTTTCATCACCATGAACGAGTAGATTTCCATTTCTTGGGCGTGGGAGAGTAGCTCCCATGTCACTACTCATGTGAACTCGAATCTCATTATTAATGCAAGTTAATTTGCTACTCCAAGATAATCTATGGTGTTTAATTGCTTGTATGCACCACCGGCCATCCTGGTTACATGTGTTATGCCTCTTTATGTGATCTGGGAAGATATGTAGAGAAGTAGGGGGTAGATATTGGCAATGTATCTTATACCATGGGAGTGGATTGGATTGCATTGAGGATCCAAGGTTGCAGTTTGAATCATAGCATAAGTATGGGAGTACTAAGTGGAGATTGGAACTATCTCATATCATTGGGAGGTGTATGATGACAACGTCCTCCTTTGCATGTTAATCAGTATGTAATTTCCATGGTTGTATGTGAGTAATGATGTGGAAGTGAAATCCGATAACCAAAATCCTTTAAACCTAATCTAAATCTCTCTTTAAGTGAATACTATTTATAGTTTTCTTTAATTTGCAATTGATCAACCTTAAAGAAACCAATCTTAATAAACCGATCTACAATTTTCAAGATTAACACGTTTGCAACTAGTTGTACCCTGCTCCTTGGACGATCTCAAACATACTACACACACCCTATACTTGCGGGGTAGTGCTTGAGTTATAAATTTTAAGACTTGCGCTCACAGATAACAAAGTTGCCAACTAAACCTGAAGCTTGACGGGACCTCAAGGGTCGTATGGAGGATGCAATGACTCCCTATTGATAGTCGAAGGTAGCGGTGAGATCCTATATGATAGTAAGGATAAACTGACATGCACTCACAATGATATATCACTGGAATTCCTCCCTAGGGTGGAGTTGATTCATGGAGCTCAATGATCTCAAGACCTCCACCTTGTAAGAGGCAAGGGATCACTGAGAAGCTAGAGAGGGATGATGGGAGATCATAGCCTCCTTCAAACCACCACGAGTGCGGAACCCTCGACATCAACGACTCACCATAGATCCAATGTTACACCACCTCCTCCTTTATAGAATAATAGGGGACCGACTTTAGAGGAATCACACTTGCAAGAGTGAGTAAGGAGAGAGTAGATCTGGATTCTTAGCCAGTAAACTATGATGGTTCAATCAACACACTAGCCAGTTCAGGGCTGAACTAGAAAAGGGTCGAGTTCCTAGATAATGATGTGGGGAGCATATGAGACATGAATTCTCCTACACAAACCTCATGGTTGTCTCTACATCCCTGCCTCCTTTACCAATCCATGGGCAGAGCAGAGATAACCTGGCAAACTAAAACCACATTGATCAGATGGCTAGTTCTTTTCCCCACCAAGTTAAATGAGATTTTATTATATGAAATGTCCAACATCTTAGAAAATACACCAAAAATTTCATCATTGGCCAAATAATTTTTGGAAAATATCCCTAGACTCACCAAATGTACCTCTTTCTTATAAGACCTTCAGATCAGATTTTTGAGAAATTTTAGTTGATGATATTTATTTTAGATTATAATGCTTCTTATTAGGGTTAGATAATTGGAATAATGAGCAAATGATGCATATTAAATATGAGGAAAATAATATTGAACAATAACAACATAAGAATGCTAAATACATACTCTAAAATGAGTACCATTCCAAATACTAGGTCTTCCCTCATTAAATATTCATAAGTGCTTTTGATGCCATTTTAATTATATAAAATAGACCAAATATAAAAAAATTATAGAACTTGAACCAAAAACATTTCATGGAATTTTAATCAATACAAAATTAGAGACCATATTAACATCATATTAACCTATATTTGTCTAAACCCTAATTTGGACCTAAAATAATCAAGAATAATGGTGTACCTTTATTAATAATGGTTAATTACTATTAATCTGGTGATAATGAGAGATCTAGATGATCAATAAAATAATTATTAGGAATCTCTGAATCAAGGTACGTTGGATTTATTTAATTATATGACTATGGTTTTCTTGGTTGAAATCATAATATGTATGTATGCTCTTTTATTTGCAAATATTGGCTGTAGTGTTGCTATATAATAACCAATGTTTTGTCACTTGTAAACATAAATGGTGAGTAGATGATTTGTAGTTATTAAGGTATTCATTATTCCCCTCATGGATTAATGTTGACTAGTCCACCTCCCTAGAGCACAAGGTGTATAGGGAGTTCCCCAGAGTACTTGGTACATGAGATAGGGACCAACACATATGTTTTGGTTCTATTACACCTGGATAATGAAACTCATCTAGGAAAATGACTTAAATCAGTAAAGTTTTCTTATTAAAGAATTTCCTTCTATGATATTTCTTTCTTTCTTAAAATATTTTCAAGTTATGAAAATTATAAATATATGTATCTTTATGCCCATGTGCACAACACCTTATGCGTTGATATGAGGTTTCACATATGTTTTAGGTTCAGAGTTAGTATGGGAGAAAAGATGAGAAGTGAGTGATGTATAGGTTGTACTTGTTGTGTGAGACCTAGTTAGCATACATGTTCAGATTGTATGAAATTCTCTTTTCAATATGTAAATGTAAGTTGTAGTAAAACTTGTTGTAATATGTATATGTTGATGTTGATAATGCTATGGTGTTAGCATTATGGTTATTTGTTCATGTATGCTCACGTTGCTTCTACAACACACTTTGATATGATTGCCTAACACTTTCAGAGTTTGTCTTTTCGGCCCCATGGGGTTTAAGAAAGGCAGAATACGGGGACATTACATGGCTTGCCTACTATAGGTGTTATGGATCTGATACCATTTTCAATGCCTGATCCCACTTCCCAAGGCGATAGTAGAGTTTCAAAAATGATGACTAGCCCCATAGACACCTCTTCCCTTAACTACACATTTCTTCCCCACTCACACCCAACCCAAGATCAATTTTCTAACTGGTCATCCATCCTAGTATTACTATGGGATGAGCACCCCTAACCACAATATTCTTTAGTGATGGGCTCCCTGAAAGGAGGTGCGTGGTCATGATATGGATAGTGCAATAATTTCTTAAAAGTTCATTTTATCAGAGGCCTTAAATCAAGGGATGTTACATGCACCTCTTATAAAATAAACAATGTGGAAAACATATTATAAAGCCCAAAGTAGGCACCTAACCATCTTTAGGTAAGAGTCACTTATGAGTTCAGTAGACAATATAGGCCAACTGAGTCCTAGTCCATAATGTCATGTTTCTTAGTTTTAGGAACACCCAGGGTCAAATAAAAACACCACAAAGAAAGGCATCAACATAATGTTGGCATGTTGCAATAGAAAATTTATTTGGGCAATAGAAAGAAGATAACAAATAATATAGGTATAAAAATAAGTATATATGCGCATCACACAAAAACAAGTAACAAAGAATTAACGAAGAGTTTCACCTATAACAAAGTGCGATGTACAAACCCCATCTTTTGGAGATAGCCCAAATGTTCACAGATCCCCTGGCCAAAAGGGGAAGCCTTCTCTCCTCAGGAGGTGATAAAACAGGACAGTCTAGAGGAGCCTTCTCTCCTTAGGATCCTATAGAATTTCAATAAGTGGGGGGACCGTAGTTGGTATTAGAGCGAGCCAATTCACATGTTTTATGTGACTTGTAGCATGGAGACACATAAAATAAGAGGTTGGGCTAGTAGAAAGGAAATTTGTCAAACAAATTAGAAAGGTTTCAAGGGAAAATGAACACACAAAATAGAGGTTCTAAAATTTAATGTCACCAAAAGCATGGAAACATATCAAGAAGAAAAAAATATCCATGTCCTAATCCAAGATATATTTTAAGTAAATAATAATGTTTCTTAGTTCACCGATTGCTTGCTTAAGAACAATACCCATGTCCTAATCCAAGAATCCATCTTTTCTTTAAAATTATAGACATTAGTATACATTTTCCCATGACATACTTTGCTTTATACACTTATTACTTTACTTAAACCTCTTAATATGTTTATTATAGGTTCATATTGTTTTTGTAAGGATCTCCTTGAAAGATTTGTAATTTTATATCCATATAATTTTTTATCATTATTTTTCAAAACCCATTTCTAGAAAACTGATAAGAGAGGGACATCCAAAATTTCGCATAAGGAAGCCGGATGAGGAGCTAAATATGAATAGCCAAATACACCAAAAAATTTGCTTCCTAGAACTACATCTATCATGCTCAATATAGAACACACACACATATATATATGTATATATATGTATATATATGTATATATATATATATATAATGTATACAAGAATTGTGTACATGACTACATGTAGCTTCTATTCATTTTTAATGATTGTAAAATTCAAATGAATAACACAAACTTACAAATTTGATGTATGCCACTTAAATAAGACGTGTATCAAGAATCACCACAATTAGTTTTTTTATAGATCATCCAATGAAAGAACATGTATATTTTCTAATTAACGATTGGTTGTAGAAATTGCAGACATTGTTGGATGATATATTGCCATATATTGTGATCTAAATGATATATGTTATGATTATTTAAACACATGTAATCTATATAATGTTGAATCACTCCATATGGTTGGATTTTATTAACATACTCCAATTGTACCATTTTAATAAACTAGCTTCCTATTATTACATTCCTACAAAATGGTAGAAGCATCAAAGGGGACATTGCCTCCTTTTTTCGTTGCAAAGACAACTAGATGGAAGCAACTAAGCCAAGCATCTCAAAATTGGGGATAGTTGGCTCCAATTGTTAGGATGGATTTCAGGTCAACAAGCCAATAGAAGAAGAGCCAAAACACAAGCAACACGAACTGTATGTCCAAATAACCCTTGGTTTCTTTAGAATAACATCAGGAATCCAATGTGATAAAAACACTTATGAATTTTCCAGCCAACATTTGTAGGGCTGAATAAGTTTGAAGGTTGGGAAAACTTGATCCATATCCAAGGAGAACAACTTGAAGGTTGAGGAAGATTTGGAATTATGTCAGAATCTTTTTGAATGTTTTTCCCCACTCACTAGTTCATTGTTGACTGTTCACCCAAGGTCTACACTAAATGAAACCAATCAAAGACCAAGGGATGGTATAGTGGAGAAAGAGATAGAAAGAGAAGGTATAGGAATAATAGGAAGGTGAGTAGTTTGTTTCTCTTGGGTTACTAGGAGGAAAAGCAAAAAAATCCTGAGAAAGCCTCAAGGATGATCCATCAAATGTAATTATATTAGGTATGGGTTCCCAATTTATAGCTTATTATGGAAGAGGTTTTCACAGTTCAACTTGAATTTCTAGTTGTATATATGGACCATCAATCGATGCCTCTTACTAATCTTGTTGAATAAGAAATCATAACTTGTTTGTAGTGTGTCAATCTCTCCAGCCTCATGATGCATGCATAGACCCAATTAGTTTGTGGCAGAATAATAGAATATGTGGTAAAATTTTTGTGGTGGAATCCTTCATTTCACAATAGATATCAATAAGAACTGGTACATATGAACAAGCAATCAGATCTCCTCAGGTCAAATCAGCACACTTGATATAAAACAATCTTGAATAGGAAAGCAAGAATAGAGTCAAAGTCGATTTTGGATGTGTGCGTATTAATATAGAGTTAGAACAATTGAACTTTGAGATTGGATTTTTTTCGTGGTAGGAGTGGATTAGAGCATCCTCTATCACCAAAAAAAAGCATATTAAAAGGAACTAAAACTTCATCCATAAAACTAGACCTGATGGATTCAGTTTAGACCCCATACTCACTGGTGATGGTTCAAATGATTATATAATATACTACTTGTCACATGAAGATGCATCATTCTATGGAAAGCTACATGTGGTGGAATGATATGATCTATGGTGGTAGTTGTTTTGATACATAGTTTTTTTTGCATAGGAGACATTCTGCCCAAAATGTATGCCATTGATTGAAGTTTCTAATCTCAAACCAACTAATTGTATGGACTCACCTCAAAACTATCCATCAATGCACGCTCAAAGAGGGCCTGCATATTCTAGTCTCATCCTCCATGCCTCTATAGTTTCTCCATGGTTTCTAAAACCTTCAAGGCAATAGTGAAAAATGAGATTTTATGCCATGATGGCCTCCTCTCTTATCGTACATAGAGGAGTGAAAGAGATGAGTATTTCCCGAAACAATTTGGCCATGCTCCAAGCTTCCTCAAGTAATGAGGAAATATATTATCCACTAGGTCTCATAGAACAAAACATGCTTCTAGTCCTAGTGTCATAAGTAACATTGCCTCATGAGGGTGTTCATTCAATCAATAACAAAAACTTAAATCACACACATAAGGCCAGTAATAGGTTGGGTCAACACTAGCATACTTCAATGATGTCTCTATAGGAAGTCAATGCAAATCAACACAAAACAGTCTCGATCAATCATGCAATTTGATAAAAAATGTTTAGTTTGATTAATTCATATACTAAACTAAGGTTGTCATGCATTATCAGTTAGGTTATCAATTCAAAACAAATGCATTGGGTGCATTGACACCTATTAATCATGTGATGAACATTCATACAAAACATATATAGTTTCCTCATGTCCACATCTCACATTATATTACAATTAATGATTTTCATCTATGAATTGCTTAGGTAGTTAGATTTTTCTGCAAGTTAGTAATATAAAACACAAGATAGTAATATCTCTTAGATCTCTCTAAAGAGAATCATATATCAAATTTCATTACAAGTATAAGGAGAGTTAGCATGTGGGGACCCCTACTCACTTCCGTGTAATAAGAGTTACATCTCTAATTATCCTCTTGTATCCCTTTAGTGTATGATGAATTCATGAAAGTAGGGATCCCCAACCATCAATTTGATAAAAAATTATCACAATAATTAAATAAATAAGAAGAAAATTCGTAATATCAAAATCAAGTTGTTCATCACATGATTAATAGGTGCCAATTTGGTACCAAATACAAAGGAAACTACTCCATATTAGTGGGTAGTACACAAATTAACAAAGAATATACAATGAATCTGACAAGTTCCATGTAAAAGGAAGAAACTAGAGTAAATGAGAAGGAGAAATGAGATAAAACACTCATACAGGAAGAATCGTATACAAACGAGCTAGATTTGTAGCTTCTCAATCTTGGAGAGAGGAAAATTCACCAATGTAGCCTTCTTGTTGTCCCTTTCAACCTCTACTAGAGTAGAGTTGCCTTCCAAGTCTCCCTCCTCTTGATTCCCCAAGTTAGAATGAAACAAATGAGAGATATATATCTTCATAACCTCTCTCCTAAACTTTGTATTTGTCAAATTATGAAAGATTATACGCCATGCCTTGGGTAAGGCATGTTGTGCACCTTGATAGTTTCTAAGGGTCATGCTTGTAACTACTCGACATAATGTATAAAGGAAATGACATGTTGACTGACACACACACACACACACACACACACACACACACACATATATATATATATATATATATATATATATATATATATATATATATATATATATAAGGAAATGACATGTAGAATGATATATATATATATATATATATATATCTGTGTGTGTGTGTGTGTATTGTTGATCAGTTACTAATGAGATTGTACATGTGTGTTATTGACCAAACACGACAAGAATGCTTGTGGTCAATTTGTTTGTGGCTATTGATGTTGGGCATCGTTTGTTTGAGAGAACACGATGTGCTTGCCAAGGTCAAAATTGTTGATAGCTATTGAGGTCAAGAACAGAGTGCAAATGTCGTGGCATGCTGTGTCCAAAGTTGAGAAACTTGAGTGTGTCTATGGTTGTGATCACACCATGCAAGCTAAGTTCATGTCATGTCTTAATGTAGAATGATTGAATATTGATTTCTAAAGTTCCTTTCTTGATGATGAAGGTGGATTTGGTTCCATACGAAGCAAGCTTCATGATATCTACATTCAAATACCTTTTATTAGTCTACATGACAACAAGATAGCCAACTTCTATAATTATGAAATTACATGTCCAAAATTTGGGTAAAGCATGAAATTTGGATAATTAAATTAGGGACTGAAAGTATTATGAATTGCGTTCATCAAATCTTCCCAATAATAAATCATTATCCTCATTTAATATGATCCATATCAAAAGTCAAAGAAAAATACATCCAACCAAAAGATGGAATTGTACAAATTTATCTAAAATTTTGTTTTGTTTAATGGCATGAATGAACATCCTATTATCAAAGGTGTGATTCCTTTTAAATAGATAAACAACCAGTCCCCCCCATCCTCAAGAATCACACATTGTATAATATTTAACCCCCAAACATGGACTCAATTGCACACTCCAACCTAGGTACTCCCCACCCAAACATAATTAATCCTCTTCTCTTCCATATGAAAGAACTATTTTGTGTCACATTGGAGCATATTGGTGCCTATTTTTCAAGTAGGATCAAGGTACCCAACCATAGAGACCAAATGTGTAAATTAAACTAGGTTGGCATACCAATTAGGTTGTTTTAACCTTTTTATTGGGTTTTAAAGATTTATAATTACAATCTAAATTTTACCAAAGCACCTAACAATCTTGACCAAATTAGTGTTTTAAGATAGGTCATCATGCTAAGTGGACATTATCTAGTATCTTCACCAACTAAATGGAAACAAATAGGGGTGAATGCTAAAGATAAGTTTCTCTAAGTGGTATATCCATCAGCTCCTCTAATGAAGTAATCAATATTTATAGACTCAATATAATAGAGAGTTGACTCCTTATTCACAAGAAAAGATCCACATTATGTAACACCCTCCCTAAGTACACACGTGCACATAAAAGAAGTAACAACGAGTTATCCATAAATCGTGTACTCAAGGGGGAATTACATAAAATTGGCATTCATAAAAATAATATAATCAATCACACAACTAAGAATAATAAACATTCTCATCATTGTTATTACAAAAGGAAACATAAAAGTTATTATATGAAAATATCATTTAACACATTGAGTCTCTAATCTAAACTTCTAAACATTAAAACATATAGTTGAGTCTATAAATTTGAGGATCATCTTATAGTTGGCACCACGCCAGATTTTATCATGCTCTATCTTTGTGCTCCAAGCCTCTAAATGCTACTTCTATTCCTACTCTTCACATGCAGACATCTCATCCCCAACCATGCATTGGGAAAATGATTTTCAATGTAAGTGGCATGAGTATTCTAATATATAGATTCTTGAAGAGATAAAATGCTACAAAATATTCTTGAACATTATAAGTATAAACTAACATCAAACTCTATATAAAATCTGAAACATAAATACTACTTCTTTCTTTAACTTAGTTCTTATCTTTATTCTTATCTTTCTCTGGTACTTGGGACTTATGACACACATGAAGGTGCCTGAGTCACACAACCTGCACTCTGGGCCTAGGTATGTATCTAAATTGGACTACACTCTAGTGCATGAGCTACATGACTTGCACAAAGGGCCTGAATCATGTCTCTCCTATCCTAATATCTTTCATTATACTTATAAATGAGATTATTTACATGCTTTGAATCAAGGTATATTTTATTTATGACTTTTATCTAGTTGTGGCCACCATTATACAGTAAGTCCTCCTTTGTGACATGAAAGTGTCCTCCAAGGTGAAGTATACCCTCTATTAGCACAACGTACCCTCTATTGACACCGAATTCTTCTATGGTGCAACACACCCTCTATTGGCACTACTTGCCCTCTATGACACACAATGTCCCTGAATTATCCCGAGATTCTCTAGTGAGGACTTATCACATAATGTATTAATCTCTTACCTCCAAATCTATTCTTAATTTATATATATAAATCTTAATCTATTATCTCTGACTCTGTATCTCTATTATTTGATTCTAAACTGAATCTAACTCTGAAATTCGATATTACCATTGCCTAGATAAATCTTAATCTAATATTCTGATTTGATCAAATGACCTAATTAAAATCTAATATCAGATATATGACATCTGAGTATAAAGGCTTAGAAAAAATAGTATGAACTGAATATAGGAATACTAAGTATATGAAAGTAACTTAAGTATCAAATATCTAAAATATGATTTCTGACAAGATAACTCAATCTCTTTAGAGTCTCAATAAATCTGATCTTAACATGAATCTTAACACATTGATATGAGCTTAAATATTTTAAATATTAAAACATGAATCTTATAAAATGTTATCTTTCAAACTTAATCATATATTATTGCATTCTACTTTTATATATTATCATTTACTTAATTCTTAAATCTTAATCATCTAAGGAATCTAAACAACACTTATCTAAGAATTCTTAATAGCATGTTTCTACTTGAAATCTTAAATAGAGCATTAAACCACATTATAAAGTATGATTGTACTGCTTGTATATCTTATCTTGTAGTCTTATTCATAATATGAATCATTACTAAGAAATCTTAACACCTTTAGTTTTCTCATGAACCTAGTTCATGAGTCTTAATCAGTTTAAGAAATCTAATTAACATATCTCTACTTGAGATATTGGGTATATGTGAGAACACCATTATGGAGATATGAAATCTTTAATTGCATATCTTACTTAAAATCTTAGAGTATTAGAACACATAAATGATAATGCCTTGTATGAGAAACATGTAAAAGTATTGAGCTTAATAAATACAGATACTCATGGGCATGAACCACTTACCTCTCTTGAAGAAAACATGATTGCTTATTTTAGGTTGAGTAAACCCTAATTAGATTCTTGGGTTGTTTGAACCCTAATTACCATGTTCATTGAATAATCATTCATTAATAACTGTATTCACATTAGTTTCTAGGGTTTTATGGATCTTGGATAAAACATGGAAACTCAGAATCAAATCAGTTTTTGAATCCTCATCCATCATGTAGATCTCAAAAAATTGATCATAATTCATATGAGGCTCAACCTAATTAGAGTTCGTAAGAAATTTCTATAAATTATCTACAATTGGATAAAATTTGACCAATCAGAAGCAAGGAAAATCAGTGAAACAACCATTGAAATCTTGACTCAGAAACAACTACAAATACCAGTTTGCTCTTGAGTTTATTTTCTGACTATGGGAGTGATAGGGGACTTGTGAGGTCCAAAATAAATCTACCAAGCATGTAATTTACATGAAATCTAACTGCGGTAAATACCTTTAGTGTCCATAGTGGCGTGATGCCAACTATTGAGATCACATGAATGTGGAGCTACTTTTACTGGTAGGTTTCTTCTCCAAAAACAATGGCATTGAACCAATCTCCATGAAGCGTGAGCTCAGTGTCAACTTGAGACCAGAGCTTCTTCTCATCGAACTAACTTCACACGAGTCTCCTCACACTTCATCATACTTGGTAAGACTTTGTAGAGGTTTCCCTAGAGTAGGGAGAGTCATCTCCTAGTTGCTGCCATGACATAACAGAGGGGTTAAGGTCATAGTGAGAAACTGATGTGACAAAAGTGACATCTCAAAACCAAGTGCAGTATTAGCTCCTCCATGGTCTACCGAAGGTGAACGGAGAAAACCCAGTAGAAATGTTGTAGGAAGGCCCAAAGGCACTCTCCATCATTGCGCTTGATTGAGTTTGTCAACCCAATGGTTGGGCATAGCAGGCGACTAACTGAAGGTGCAGAATGAAGCTCGATGGTCAAGGAATCTCATCATGCCCTCAATTTGAAGCATGGTGATTGGAGTTGAGGAACTCACGCTACTGATGTTAGAGAAGTAAATTGGATCTGCGGTGTTGTCTCAGAAAACTTCAACCAAATTGGCAATGGATCAAGTTTCCTAGGTGTATAATGAAGCTTTCTAGGTGGAATTCTGACGCCGTGATGATGGAGGCACAAGTCTGCAACAAACCATGGAGAAGAATAGAGGTATTAGATAGGGTGTTTTGTAGATAGGGGGAGTTAGGATTAGTATAAGGTATTTATAGATTTTTAACCACTTCTTGGTTTGATTGGGCTCTTGGTTTGCTAGGATAATCACTAAAGATCGAGGAAATAAGAGAAACAAAATATTTTCTAGCTTGTAGGGAGTCCATAGGTTGAAGGAGATATTCAGACGACTGTGATTACACGGGTTCAAACTCATTGGGATCATATGGCTTAGAAAGAGCATGTCTTTCACCTTCTCTAAAGAAAAAAGTTTTTCAATAATTTTTAAATGTCTTTTAGCCATTATCTTGTTAAAGTAGTTTGACAAGATAATAATCTCCAATTGATTTCAAAATTTTATGTAGGTTGATCTTAACATGAAGATAATTAGTACAACCTTAGAATCTCTATTTTGCCATATGAAATCATGAAATAAATTAATGTCATTTAAACTTCAATATTCATTATTAAAAGTGGGACGATCCTTTAATTTCCAAAATTTGTAATTAAGCCTAACTTCTTATCATATGAGAAGATTTAAAGTTTGAGATGAAATATACCTCTATATTTAGAGATATCATAAAATCTAGGTATACTCAATAATCATCAACATTCCAAATTATTCTCTATTGCATATATATATATATATGAAATCTCTTGATATTTGATTTAATATTTCAACTTATCATAATAGGCCCAGTATATCACTTGATTTTGGTTTATAATAATAAAAATTTAATTTTATGGAACTTCTACATAAAGTAGCCTCATGTTCTTAATTCTTCATTATTGCACATATTTTCAACCTAGAAATTTTATCCAAGCCATTTTTCTTAAAATTTAGGATGTTACAATACTACCTTCCTTATTGGAATTTCATCCTCAAAATTTGATTAGTCTACCCACCTCATGGTTTTATGTATTCTAAGTGAATTAACTATAGTGTTATCTTAAATGTTCATTAACACACTCAATGTGGGACCTTATCATGGTTAAACATCTAAGTTTGACTAATCATGTGCATATACTACTAATGAAGCTTGATGTCTATCTCACATAATCATCTACACGGCCAAGGACCTTCTTACCTCTTTTCTAAGGAAGCTATATTATGAATCTGGTTCTACCCTGTATCTAACTGACTTATCTATGTCAAATTATCTACCCCTTCTATGCATCCTTGGTCTTACTAAGTATCATATTAGGTTTATGTGACTATATGTCTCAAAGTTTTAATGATGACTCTTGTTTTGTTTGTAACTTTTGGATACATGTTGGCCGGTCATATAACTAAAGATGACATGTTTGTCTCAAACTTCTTCTATACATAGGTCTACTACTTATCTTTCTAGATTAGTACTCTATACTCACTTAGCTTCTTATAGGGTTATCTTAAGTAAGAACATGAGAATTCATCTAGTGGCCAACTATAATGTTGCTCTGATACCATATTGTAACACCCTCCCTAAGTACACACATGCACATAGGGGAAGCAACACCGAGTTATACATAACTCGTGTACTTAAGGGGGCATTACATAAAACTGGCATTCATAACAACAATATAATCAATCACTCAACTATGAATAATAAGCGTTCTCATTGTTGTTCTTAAAAAAGGAAGCATAAATGTTACTATATGGAAAACTCATTTAACATCTTGAGTCTCTACTCTAAACTTCTAAGCATTAAAACATATAACTGAGTCTATAACCTAAGGATCATCTTATAGTTGGCACCCCACCAGATTTTATCATGCTCTATCTTTGTGCTCCAAGCCTCTAAATGCTAATTCTGTTCCTACTCTTCACCTACAAACATCTCATCCCCAGCCATGCATTGGAAAAATGATTGTTAGTATAGGAGGAATGAGTATTCTAATAGATAGATTACTAAAGAAATAAAATGCTACAAAATATTCTTGAACATTATAATCATTAACTAACACCAAACTATGTATAAAATATGAGACATAAACATCACCTCTTTCTTTGATTTAGTTCTTATATTTGTACTTATCTTGCTCTAGAAACCTATACTCCGGTACTTGCATCTCATGACCTACACAAAGGTGCCTAAGTCACATAACCTACATGCTGGGCCTGGGTTATGTATTTGAATTGGCCTACACTCTGGTGCCTGGACCAAATGACTTGCACAAAGGGCCTGAGTCATGTCTCTCTTATCTTAATCTCTTTCATTATACTTATAAATGAGATTATGTATATGATTTGATTAAGGTATATTTTATTAATGACTTTTATCTGATTGTGGTCACCATTATAAAATAATTCATCCTCTGTGACATCAAAGTGTCCTCCATGGTGCAACACATCTTCTGTTGGCACAACATGCCCTCTGTTAACACCGAAGTGTCCTCTATGGTGCAACATACCCTCTGTTGGCAATACATGCCATGTGTAACACATAGTGTCCTATGAATCATCCTGAGACTCTCTGATAAGGACTTATCATATAATGTATTAATATTCTGATGTCATTTTCTATCTCTATTCTTAATTTTTGTCTATGAATCTTAATCTCTTGCCTCTGAATCTATCCTTAATTTCTATCTCTAAATGTTAATCTATTATCTCTGTCTCCGTATCTCTATTCTTTAATTTAAACTAAATCTAACTCTTAATCTAAAATTTGGTGTTGTCATTGTTTAGATAAATCTTAATCTAAAATTTTGATTTGATCCAATGACTTGATTAAAATCTTATATCAGATATATGCCATCTGAGTCCAAAGGGTTAGGAAAAACAATCTGAACTAAATATAGAAATACTAAGTATATGAAAGTAACTTAAGTATCAAATATCTAAAATTTGATTTCTAACAAGATTACTCAATCTCTTTAAAGTCTCATCAAATATGATCTTAACATAAATCTTAACGCATTCATATGAGCTTAAATCTTAAATATCAAAACTTGAATCTTATTAAATCTTATCTTCCTAACTTAATCATAAATTAATGTATTCTACTTTATATCTTATCCTCTACTTAATTCTTAGATTTTAATCGTCTAAAGTATCTAAGAAACACTTAGTTCTTAGATCTTAATCTATCTAATAAATCTTAATAGCATATTTCTACTTGAAATCTTAAATAGAACATTATTCCACACTATCAAGTATGACTATATTGCTCGTATATCTTATTTGTAGTCTTATTCATTAATATGAATCATTACTAAGAAATCATATACCTTTAATATTCTCAGGAACCCAATTCATGAATCCCAAATATTTTAAGAAATCTTAATAACATATCTCTACTTGAGATATTGGGTATATGTGAGAACACCATCATGGAGGTATGAAATCTTTAATTGAATATCTTACTTAAAATTTTAGAATATTAGATCACATAAATGATAATGCCTTGTATGAAAAACATGTAAATATAACAAGCTTAATAAATATGAATACTCATGAGCATGAACCACTTACCTCTCTTGAAGAAAACATGATTTCTCATCTTATGTTGAATGAACCCTAATCATGTTGTTGGGTTGTTCGAACCCTAATTACCCTATTCGTTGAATAATCATTCATTAATAATTGTATTCACCTTAGTTTCTAGGGTTTTATAGTTCTTGTCTAAAACATAGAAACTCGGAGTCAAATCTGGTTCTAAATCCTAGTCCATCATCTAGATATCAAAAACTTAATCAAAATTCATATAAGGTTCGACCTCATCAATGTCTCGTAGAAATTTCTATGTATTATCTAAGATTGGATAAAATTTGACCAATCACAAACAAGGAAAATCATTAAAACAATTACTACAATCTTGGCCCAAAAACAATTACCTTGGATGATTTTCCCTTGAGTTCATTTTCTAACTATGGGCATGACATGGGACTTGCATGGTCCAAAATAAACTGACCAAACAAACGATTTAAACAAAATCAAAACATGGTATATACCTTTAGTGTCCATAGTGGTGTGATGCCAACTATTGAGATCACATGAATAGGGAGGTACTTTTACCATCATGTTTCTTCCCCAAAAACCATGGCATCGAGCCAATCTCCCTGAAGCATGAAGCTTAGTGTCAACTTGAGATCAGATCTTCTTCTTGCCAAACTAACCTTCACAGGATGATCCTCACGCTTCATCAGACTTGGTAAGACTTTGTTGAGGTTTCCCTGGAGAAGGGAGAATCATCTCCCAGATGCTGCCATGGCGGAACAGAGGGGTGAAGGTCACAGTGAGAAGCTGATGCGACAAAAGTGGCTTCTCAAAGCTGAGTTTAGTATTATCTCCTCCATGGTCTACTGAAAGTGAATAGAGAAAACTCTCGAGAAAACATTGTAGGAAGGCCCAAAGACGCTAACCATCACCGCTGGCTTAATTGATTTCATCGACCTAGTTGTTGGGCATAGTGGGTGACTAACTCAAGGTGCAAAAATGAAGCTTGGTGGTCAAGGAAGCTCATTGTGCCCTCAATTTGAAGCATGGTGATTGGATTTGAGTAGCCCATGCTACTGATGTCGGAGATGTAAATTGGATTTATGGTGTTGTCTTAGAAAACTTCAATTAAATTGGATATGGATCAATCTTATTTGGTGTATAATGAAACTTTCTGGGTGGAATTCTGACGTTGTGATGATGGGGACACAAGTCTGCAACAAGTCATAGAGAAGAATAGAGGTGTTGGATTGGGCGTTTCATGGAGAGGGGGATTTAGGGTTAATAAATGGTATTTATATATTCATAATCATTTCTTGGTTCAATTGGGGCTCTTGGTTTGCAAGGATAATCACTAAAAATTAAGGAAATCCAAGAAATGAAATCTGTTATGTCTTGTGGGGAGTCTGAAGGCTGAAGGAGACCTCTGGACAGATGTGATTATGTGGATTAAGCCTTCTTTTATCTTTTGTAACGAAAAAGTATTTTCAATAATTTTTTAATATCTTTTAGCCATTATCTTGCTAAATTAGTCTGGCCAAGATAATAATCTCCTATTGATTCCAAAATTTTACTAGTAGGCTAGCCTTAACATGTAGATCATTACTACATCCTTAGATTCTCGATTGGGACATAAGAAATAATCAAATAAATTAATTTTGTTTAAATTTCAATATTCCTTAATAGTAGGATGATCCTTTAATTTCCAAAATTTCCAGTTAAGCCTTCTTATAATATGAAAATATTTCAAGTTTGAGATGAAATATACCTCTATACTTTGAGATATCACAAAATATAGGCATACTTAATCATCCTCAACATTCCAAATTATTCTCTATTACATTTAACTATAATATATATATATATATATATATATATATATATATATATATATATATATATGAAATATCTTGGTATTTGATTTAATATCTCAAATTATCATAATAGGTCCAATACATCACTTGGTATCAGGTTTATAATAATAGAAATTCAAATGTATGGTATTCTTACATAAAGTAGACTCACGTTTTTGATTCTTCACTATTGCACATATTTTCAACCTAGAAATTTTATCCAAGCCATTTTTCTTAAAATTTAGGATGTTACACATTACATCTATGTAAAGATTCAGTAGTCATTTTTATCATTCATGTCTTTGTTTCAGTTGCAACACTAAAATATCATGCTGACAGATTTACTTCAAAAATTTGCAAGAGTGCAACATGCTTATCTTATCATTATCTCAATAAAAGAGTAGAAAAAACCATGATTTAGGTAGTGGCAAGAAATTATGGATTGGTTCAGTAATGAATATCTCATAAAAAGAGTGAAAAAATTCATGGTATATGTGGTGGTAAGAAATGATGAACTCATTTGATAATGAAATCATGTGCCCTTTATGTGTAAGTATTTGATACTTTTGTAACTATTGCATTTTGTCTACAAATAAACTTAGATCCCCACAAGCTCAAAAAATTAATAAACATGCTTACACTAAACCTAAAAAATAAGAATAAGAACAAACATGATGATAGAGTTAAAAAATGATGCATACATGAAACATAACGATAGATGTGATACATAAACATTATAAGAATGAAATAAAGATATACAACATGTAATTAATAAGAAAATACAATTGTCATCACCCCCAATCATATTCAAAAAAGTACCCACACTACAAGAATAAGTGTGTGCAAGGAAAAATAGATGCTCAATATGGGATGCTGGGGTTGTAGGACCCTGGTTGTTGTCCTAGCCACATGGGACAAATGTAGGTTGTCTAGTCACCGAGAGCTACCTCTATAAAACCCGTGTTTTGATAGTGCTCTCTGTTGGTGTACCAAGAATTCATCTTGTTACTTTCATGTGTTGAGACCCATCATGTCATGATTGAATAGGGTTGCATTACATATAATTTGATTTTTAGACAAAAACATCTCCACATGTTACATTTGTTTTAGTATTGAGATCATGAGTAAATATGATATTTTCCTTAGAATATATTTTGAATCAATGAAATATGATTTGGATTGATGACCTGAATATGAGATCATATGTATACTTAGAACATTCATTCTTGTTATGTCCCTATTCAATTGTCATTAAAAGTTTTATGGGACAACAATAATACATAAGACTAGTGTGTATGTTGAATGATGACTATGTCTTTAGTCATGACATTAGATATCCATATAGATATGTAGGTACTTGTTGGAAAACATCTTTTAATGGATATACCCATGATGCAAATCATTTGCACACACAAATTTACCAGGGAAGATGATTCCCTAGAGTTTAACATTAGCAACAACAATTGAGTATCCCCCAAGCAAAGGGGTCAATTGTAGTATAGAAAAGGGTCAACCCCATGGGACAACATGATTAAGAATTGTTTTGAACCAATTTCTTGGAACAATATTTAAATCTGGTTGTTTGAGAATTATTATAGTTAAAAACTGGAAGCAAAGATTGCTTAAGAAAAATTGATTAAACTAAAGAATTAATTCAAACAATAAAGAATATTGGGGGTCTGAGGTTAGTGCCATAGGCTGTATACTCATTATACTTGATTCAACTCCTTTGAATTAAGATTGTTAGATTAGGACCAAGTGTGTTTGTGTCTTATAAACACAAATCTCAAAAGAACAAAATTCCCCACAAACTTGGGATCACATGTTTATGATTCTTTATCCAATCATCTAGTCGAACTTCATCCGAGATCTCATTCAGAGTTATATGTGTTTCATTTAGTCTTACAATCTTAAGATCTGGGATCTCATCATCGATAATTATAACAAACAAGATAATTTGATCGATATAATTATTGAACTCCATCCAATATCTCATCCAAAGATCTATGTGTTCATTTGGTGTTCCAAGCTTAGGATTTGTGATCTCTTCACCCCATATTACAACAATTGGAATACAATTGATCAACTATAGGGCAAGTATATATATAGAAATATAACACATATAACAAATAGATTTCTTAGAATCAATATCAATTCGATCAAGATACAGGCTATGTCACTACACCCCATGCCCCAGTAATGACATCTACTCGGTCATGTTCAGAATAAGAACAAAGATACAGATAGGAAGGGAAGGACACATGTTGCTAGAGTCTATCAACAATTCGGCAGTCTCCATGGGGAAAATGATGGCTCCTTCTCTCTTTTTCTTGCTTCGTGCACCCAAAAGAGGTTCTGAGATGATAGGGTATGGTATCCTCTTGATGTTTGGTGGTTGGATTGTATTTATAGTGAAGATGAGAAGCCTTATGTTTGTCCATTTCCAATGTGAAGGGATATTGAGAGAGAACAATCACTCAATAATGTCAATCAACAACAACTATTTCATTTTAATGGATTGTCATTCATGGAGAGAATATATGAGACTTTGACTGTAGAGATAAATGTTGAGTGAAAGATCATTGACATTGATCTTAGTTATCACAATTCATGATTATAATTAATGCCATATGCTTGACTTTTGGTTCATAAGCATATGGAGACACCTCTTCATTGTGATCGGTCAATGACTTTAACTATATGCCTTCTCCATAAAAAGCACATTCATGTCTTGTTGCTTTTATTGGCCAACTAATATCACTTTCCTTAAGTTATTTAATTACTTACTCAACTTTTTTAACATAAGGGAAGCCAAATGGTCATTTGCCTTTGTGTTCAGTCAAAGAATTAATTGTTGATCATTTTAATTACTTGCTCCAATAGCCAACTTCTTTGACTCATTTGTTGTAGATTTCTATTATAGGAGTTCGGGAGAGTTTCAGATCGGTCACAAGTTTCAAAGAAGTCTAATATATATTTTATATTTGAATTATGACATTTTCTTTCCAACACATTTAAACATTAAATTTCAAGTTTATATGCAAAAGATATGACCGTTTTGATGTGGGATATATCAGACATGTGGAAAGATCTATAGGCAAGTCGACAGACTGGAAAGTCAGTCAACCAGTTGAAATCTGGGAGGCTAAGAAATGGGTTTAAGGCCTCCTTGATCTTCTAATTCTTTGATAAATATTGTGGGTTCTTGACCTTGGGAGTGAAGAGGACAAATTGGGTTGTCCTTTTGCAATCAACGGGCAAATCTAATTAAAAATATAATTTAGACAAAAGAAAAACTAAAGAAATTAAATCCTAAAAACTAAAAAATGACAATAAATTTTTCCTAAGGAATGATCTAAAATATGCAATACAATTATATGGATATACATTACTAAATTACCCAAAATTTGAATGTTGCTCATCCTCAAGCAACACAAAATCATAAACAATACTAAATAATACGAACAACTTCTCCTCCTCTCTTGCATAGAACTACTTGTATCCTTACCTCCTTTCATGACCAAGCAACACTGAATTCCTAAAATCATAAAATGTTATTTTCCATATTCCCTACTCAAAATTGTTTCATGACTTTTTTTTCAACGTCAATACATGTAAATAAACATATGTCATATCCCTTCTAATTTTGGTACTCTCGTATATTTTTACGAGTTTTTGCACAAGAACCATATTTAGTGATTGAGTGTATTGGGGATATGTAGATTCCTCTATGCATAAAATTGGAGTGAAGGGAGGAATGAAAGAAGGTAGTCTCTCCTCTATTCGACTTGACATCATTTTATTTTTGTTATAATTATATTGATTGCATCTTTGTGAGTGCATATTGGCATTTTGTCTTTATTGGTGGTACGTTCCTATTAAATATGAGGGGTGTGGAGGAAGCCGGAGAGGGAGGAAGGTGTGCCACCCCAAACTTAGAGTTTGACTTTATTTTTGACTTTTTATTTATTTTTTGTGAATGGAGGGGCAAGAAAGTGATAGAAGAAACATATAAAAGGTTGAATTAGCACATTAGGAGTAACTAACATCAGTTCATTTTCTCTATAACATGCAAAAATCAAGAAATTTCACAAACTATAACACAAACCAAGTAAAGACACATTGTGTTTGATTTGTGTCAATCCTTTATATCCTGCCATCTTTTCCAAGGATCATTGCTACTTAAGGTCCTAGCTGATAGGGTGAGTTCTAGTAATGGAATTTCACAAATTCGTTACATGAGTAGTCACTTCATTCAAGGGATTTATTGATAAAAATGCATCTAAGGACAACTGGCCGACTAGATAAAGGCCAAAGCATATGGAAAAAAAATAAAAATTTAAAGCTAAACTACATGTAAATGAATTAGCATGAAGAAATAAGGGAATATAGTGTGGGTGGAATAGGTACAAACCACCCACCTCCAACTTAGAAAATTTTCTCATCCCAACCAAATCCTAAATCTAAAATGGAGGGAAGAAAAGCACCTGGTTGCCTCCCAACAAGTGCCTTATTTAACTTCAAAGGTTCGATGCATGTATTGTCCACCATGGTGGAGCAGAATTGGAGATTGAGTCACTACTATATTTTATTGGTTGTTTTCCTCTCAACCACTCCCTTACCCTTGCTTAGATTCTTTCTTCCTGTAAGCTACCACAATTGGTGTGACATATGTCAGAATACCAAGGGAAAACTTGGAGTGTACCTGGTCAGTTCCCACTGCATGATGCATGATGATGAATAGTTATAAGGGATCTAAGATGAATCAATAGGATAATATTGAGGTGGTGTAGGGGAGAGATTCTTGTCATCCCATCATATTGGTCACTAGCATATATGAAGATAGGATTGGGAGGTTGATACTTGGAGAAATCATAATCTATGTTCTCAATTGATTCTTCTAGATTGATGTAAGGAATTGTCGACTCACAAGGTATATGGTATTCCTTATAGATTATCACCCAAAGAGGGGAAGGGTGGAGGTGAGTGGGAAATGCCTGATGAGCAACTGAGGCCTACATGTAGACACATTTTTTTGTAGAAGAGATGGCTCTTGAGCAGTTGGGGTATGCTTTGCAAGAGTGCCAACAAGAGGAAGGGGTGTCTCTTATATTAATGGTGATATTTTACTTTGACATGGAGTGAACATGTACACTCGTAGGCTGCTTTGCATTGTGATCGTCCTCTAGGGATACCCTAAACTAAGTCATTGGTGGAATTCTGAGGAGAACAAATGTTGTTGCATTAGAGTAAATTGATCAATGCAGTAGAGGAAGCATGCTTCTTCTCTAGCATACTTCATGGAATCTCCAAGTGCTTGAAAATCAAGATATTGGTTTCCCATGTGTAGGTTTAGAAGTCCTACTTTGACATCAATTAAGGCCCTGGCGGTGGCAAGGAATGGCTTGTCAAAAATAATATTGTAGAGACGATCTTCCTCGATGTCCAACACTATAAAATCACAAGGAATGTAAAAGTCCCTAACCTTTACTAGTATATCCTAAAAAATACCAACCGATTTGGTTGTGGAATAATCAACAAGCATGATAGTCATCCTAGTGGGTTATACATCAATAAGGCCAAGTATCTTGCATAGGCTAAACATATTCATAGAGATGCTAGCTCCCAGATCTTCCAGACCTATTTGGACGGTCAAATTTCTTATAGAGCATGAGATCCCAAAAGATTTTGGGTCCTTGTGTTTGTGAGGGAACTTATTCTAAATGAAATCTTATGATGTTCTTGTCAATTTTACCATTACTCATTTATATATTTACTGTTTAACATGAGCTTGAAGAATTTAAACCAATGAGGCATTTTGGCCGTGGAATCAAGTAATGGGATATTAACATGTATAATTTTTTATGGTCTCTTCAAATTTTTTGAATCTGGAATCCACTCGAGTTTGATTTAATAGACCTAGGTATGGCACACACAACTCGTATATGGGAACATCAAATGAAAATGTGGATATTTGTGGCTATGGTTGGTTTGATGTAGGTGATGACCACCTCACCTTCATTGTCATGGTTTTCTATTTTTGTAGAAGGGATTTCCTTCTCTTACAGGGTAAGCCGGGGTGAGCCATCACCTCTTTAAGTTGCTCTATGTGATTTTAGTTTGAGTTCCAATTGTCCAACAAAAGAACCTATAGGTGGATGTTTGGATGCCACGAGTTGGACTAATTGTGAAATTGTTGACCTTTGATGAGCTTGCTTAGATAAAATTATCTTCTCTATGGTAGAAATTCTTTCATCTACAGAAGGAGGAGGTTTTTTTTTTCTATGGCACTCAATTAATATTTTGGAATTCTTGCCTCTAGTAGTTGCCTTAGTTCCTGAATATCAATTGGTTATTATATTGGAACCTAGAGGTGTACGACCATAGTCGTTCACTTGAGAAGGTTTTTGTTGTGACACATTCTCTACATCAGGTGGGTTTCTATATTGGAACCCAAGATGGCTTTCTAGTCTGGTTTGGGTTATAGTAGGCTTGTTCGGTTATGCTCTGGATGGAGTTGATATTCTTCATGTGTGGTCCTCCTTCAATTTGTACGAGACTATTGTTTATCATGGTGTTATAGAGGAGTTGACATTGCAGAGTAGAATCGTCATGGCCTTTACAAGAGTACCAGAAGAGATCTGTAGATTTTACTTATTATAGATGTTGTGGATGTCCTCTTCTTTCATAAGCATTGAAATATGACTCTAGGTGGTCCTGCTTCAAGGTAAGTATCTTGAGGACCTCAGCAATTTATTTAAATCATAACTATCTTCGGCCTTGGCTACCTTGAGGACTCCACCTTGTCCTCAATTTGATCGGGCTTGTATCTCAACACTTCTTTTAACAACTTCCCAAGTACTATCAAAGTTTTGGAACATGAAATTACCTCCAGATGAGGTGTCAAGGAAGGTCTTAGTGTTTTCATCAACACTCCTGTATAAGGTCTCGATCAACTAAACTTGGGATATGCCATGATGTGGGCTATGACAAATGATCTCTTTAAATCATTCCCAAGCTTTAGAAAGGTTTTGCCTGGGCCATGGGGAATTGCATGATCTATCCACCGATCTGATAGGTGAGGGAAGGGGGTTAGTAATTCTCAAGGAACTTGGACTGGAGACCTTCCCATGTGGTGGTGCAGTCTCATGTCATAGCGGTATAACAAATGCTGGCTTGATCAATCAATGAAAATTTAAATAGATTCAATTTGTTGACATCCTAATAAATTCCTAGTATCTTGTGCAAGGCACAAAGGTCAGAGAAGCACTAGAGATGATCTTAAAAATTATCACTTATTCTTCTGATGAAAGCGTTGATCTGAAGCATGGAGATCCACTGTGTATATATCTCAAATTGTGGGGTGGTGACAATAAGAGGCACGATGCAATGTAGTGCATTGGCAGATGTAAGGACAGAACAGACTTTAAGCTGCTTCTGCCGCTCTTTTTCTCATTTAGCAGCATCCTGGATTTCTTGTTTCAGCAGTTGTGGTTGCCCTCATCTCAATCCTTATTACCTCCCTTTATATGGCAAGGGCCGCTTCCACCTGAAGGTTGACTTCTTCTTGTTCCATTATGTTCTAATGGGTCTACTTTAGATGATGAAAAGTCTTATCGATCTCAGGATCAAACACATATGGTGTAGAGTTGATGCTTTCTGACCGTTCACATGCACCACTGGTACATGAAAAAAGAGAAGATGACAGTTAGAAACAAAGAAGTAATGGTTCAAGTGGATATGAATGATTATCAATTAAAAAGTAATGGGATTTTAAAGCAAATCTTTTTCCTACAACGAAGTCAAAATTTGATTAAGAATTGTTTGCACACACAAATTTACTAACGAAAGAAATCCCTAGAGTTTAACCTTGACAGTGACAATTGACTACCCCGTAAGAAAACAATCAATTGTGGTACATAAAAGGGTCAAACCCATTAGACAACATGATAAGAATTGTTTCAAACCTATTACTAAGAACAATATTTAATCTAGTTTGTCTGAGAGTGAATATAACTAGAACTAGAAGTAAAGATTACAGAAGCAAAACTAATTAAACTAGAGTGATTATAACTAGAACTAGAAGTAAAGATTGCAGAATCAAAACTAATTAAACTAGGATTAGAGAGAGTAATGGAGGTTCAGAGTTCACCATCATAACTTACGTAGCTATTCTAATCAATTCAACTCTTTGAAACTAGTATGTTATATTATGACCAAATGGAATTGTGTCCTTGCTGAACACAAATCTCACAAGTACCAAACTCCCCACAAACTCATGATTATGGTGCTTATGGTTCTCTGTCCAATTGCCCAGTAAAAATCCATCCAGGATCTCATCAGGAGTCATACATGTTTCATTCGACGTTCTAATCCTAGGATCTGGGATCTCATTACCAAGGATTATAACTAACAAAAAATATGACTATTCAAATCATAGAACTCCATATGGGATCTCATATGGAGTTATATGAGTTCATTCAGAGTATCAACCTTATGATATGTGATCTATTAATCCAAGATAACAATAGGAATATACTTGATCAACCATACAATAAGTGCATAGACAGAAAGAAATACATATAACAAATATATTTCTTAGATCCAATATCAATTAGAACAAGATACGGGCCATGGGGATACACCCCATGCCCCTATGATAGATCTACATAGTCATGTTCAGATTAAGCATAGAGATATGTATAGGAAGGGAAGAAGTTGTGCTGCTAGAGTAAAGCAGTAGTTAGGCAGTATTTGTGAAGAAGAGATAGCTTCTTCTCTCCCACCCAAAGGAGGCTCTTGAATGATAGGATATGAGATGGTTTGTATTTTTCCTATTCCCCTCCTTTTATGGGGAGGTAATGTGGCCACAAACCCTAAAAACACATCCTGACGGCAAATGTAAAGACTGGATCCACCATGCCCATCAATCAGTTGGAGGTCTAGTCAGTCTATTAGGCTAACTTGATGGTCGTGCTTGTAGGTAGGTCAGTCGACCAATTGGGGTCCAATTGATTTATTGGAGGAGTTGATTCTTGAGGTCAAAGGCATGTCAGTCAATTGGTTCAAGGTGAATCAATCGGTTTGTCTAAGACTTTTTGAATTGCATTGAGTCAGTCGACTGGATTGCTAGCTAACCAATTGGAGGTTCTGGATCTATCCAATTCATGCTAGTGAGTTGATTGACTAAGATGTTAGTCGACCTATTAGAATTCTAGGAGGCTGAGATATGAACTTGTAGCCTCCTTGATCTTCAATTTATGGAGTATTTCTAGGGGGTTCTTGATCTTGGGAGTGAAGTGGAAAAATTAAGATGTTTTCCTATAATAACTAAGCAAATATGATTAAAAATCTAATCTAGAAGACGAGCAAAAATATAGCAATTAAATCCTAAAACTACGAAATAACAAAAAAAATGTCTCTAAGGAGAGACCTAAAAGATGTGATAAAATTGGATGAATATCCATTCATCAACCCTCTTTGAGAATGATACAGATAGAGTCATATCTCAATGTCAAACAGGTGATTGTAATCCTCAAACTAAAGTAACTATAGTGATCACCATGTTGTTTTTGTACTTTAACACTACATGATCTGACTTGAGTGAGGGTTTTTGTACGTGTTGTGATTCAATGTAATGTGAAACCTACAAATAATTGTGAGTGATGTAGATGGGATTTATCCCTCCATTGCAGTAATATCTTTACCAATAGATAATTGAGACTGTGAAATGCATATCAATCCTGATGGAGTCTGCATATGATATTGAACCCATACAATCTCAATAGTATGCTTTTGTTTAAGAAATAAAGATTTAATACTATACTTTGTGCCTTAGATTCAACCTATATATCTATGAAAAAGATATAATATAGTCATGGTAACATTTTTCACTTATAGGTTAAAGTTATTCTAAAAAAATCCTATTACTTTGGTAGCAAGGACATGTTGCAAGATACACAAATTTTCTTATGAGATCTTTGACATCATTGCCAAAACAATGTGAAACCTATTGGGGCAAACACATAAGGATGCTTAAAGGAACTGAATTTTGCAATCATACACATGATTATAATGGTTCTAAATTATGTAAAAGCTCATTTTATACCCATTTGATCAACTAGGTAATCCATAAGGTCGACTAGATGGTGCAGATTAATCAATCAACTTGTTGTGAATTGAATGACTATTTTCCATTTAGGAAACTAGTGTAACGGTCAACTGGGTAACCAACCAGTTGGTTGGACATAAGTAGGGAAACAACAATGAATTTAGAGGCTCGTTTGATTTGGAATTAGACTCATCAATCAGATCAGGCCACGACTTTCCTAATCTGACTAGCTGATCAATTAAATTTACCAACCAATCCACTGGGTAACAAACTTGTTGACTGGGAAGTCTATCTGAGCTTTCCTAGTTTCATAATAGTTTGCATTGGGATTAGGAATGAGATTTGGTTTTTTTAAAATCCAAGCCCTTGAATTTCCTATGTAGGGTTGGATGTCAAAAGGGATACATACACATGAAGACACATGTTTTCTAAGAGTTTTTCCTCTTATATAGAGAAACACCCATCCCAAGCATGACAACTCACAATAGGAGGAGAATGAGATCGAGAAACATTAGCATGTCAATGACTTTGAGTTTTGTTTCTTTTAGAGAGAAATGTGGTATACCAAGAGCTCCTACATCTCTATGGAGGATGTAGAGATTGAGACACTTGTGCAGAGGCTTGATGACAAACAACTTATCATGGAGAAGAAATGCCTAGTTTTTGGACAACTAATGTGCACCAAGGTATATACGATATCCCTTGCATGTATTTAATTTGTTGATGTCTTATGGCTATGACATATCCATTTTCTAAGATCTTTTCTAGGATTGTATTTATTTTAAGCCTCCTTAAAACCCCTACAGTGGTATCAGAATCAATGTTGTATGCCTTCTATGTTGGCTTGGGATTTCAATTGAAAACATTTTTGTTTGGTGACATGTGCATTACGTTTCTACATTAATCACCAACTATTATATATGATATAAATATAGATATTACATAAACCATCACCATGCCTTCAAATTATATGTTTGGTAGATGTGGATATGGAAAATAGGTCATTGTAGTGATTTCTCATGATTTGAAACGTGTAAATTAATGGTTTTCATGCATGATCAAACAATGTAACATGTATATGTCCTACTTGACATGCCCCTCTCTCTACTTCTCCATATAAATTTTAGTTTGTACAATTAGAATAGGATGAAATCATGAGATCAAGAGTGGACCATGGTGGAGACAAGAATATAATCAGAAGCCCACACCAACAAGGAAGGTCCTTGGAGGATTCGTGATGAAGACAAAGCAACAAATCCATAAATAATAAAAAAACTTGTCCTAATACAATATCCATTTCATTGATTGGTCTAACCAATCAATCGATTGAAAATGCTTTAACGACATATTTTGGGTTACATTAGATGTGGATCTCTTGATTTTTATACAACTCTTGTTGGCTCAAGATGTTGTACCAGTTGACATATCTAGTTTTATGTCTTCTGGTAATTGTTTGATTATATAATGCGTATAATAATGAATATGTAATGGTGTTTGGATATATATATATATATATATATATATATATATATATATATATATATATATATATATATATATGGCTAAAAGAATTGTGTACCTGAGTACATGTAGCTTATATGTACCCATCTTCATTTATGATAATTTTAAAATTCTATTAAAAAATATAACCTTATGGATGTGATTCATACCCCTTAGATAAGATGTATATCAAAAACAACTGCAATCTGACATTCATACAACATCATATGAAAGAATATGTGTATTTCGTAATCAACGATAAGTTGAAAAAATTGAAGAAACTGTTGGATGATATATTGCTATATCTCATGATCCATATGAGATATGGTGATAATTTTTTAAATACACCTAACCTATATAGTGTTAAATCAATCCATATGGTTGGATTTTGTGAGCATACTCCACATTTTCCATTTTAATGGTAGGTACACACAAGTTACATGTACCGGACGGTACACACTTCCTAAACCCTATATATATATATAATATCAAATCCATAAATTCAATATTCAGTTTAAGACGCCTTATAGTGTGCAATATATATGAAAACAATGATTGACTAAGTGTAGGCACGCTAAAATGTGGTGCACCATCTATATTGAGAAAGTGTGACGATAAGTATGTGGGCCTGCCAAATCAAGGTCTATGTATTATTGTGCTGGCCTTTAATATTTAATTAACTATGGTGATATTAATAGGATCAATTACCTAGATGCATAAAGATTCCATATACTTCATAACATCATTTATGACAAGAAGTTGTGCAATTGGTCATTGTTACCTACCTAAATAATCAACTTGTAAGTTGTCATCTTAAGTTGACTCAAACTTAATGTATTATTGATTTTGAATCACAAGAATATTTCTCTTTGTAATCTTCTAAATTTATATTGATGGTTATTGACTTTATCAAAATAGTGGGAGTGTTGTTAATCAAAGACCAGATCGATATCATCACATCACAATGCATTTTGAATTTAATTTTACTTGTGCAAATATTTTCTTATGGATATAATGGAAAACACACTTAACAACTTCTTGTTGCTATAGGTCCTTGAGAAAGAAAAATTGAATGGGAATAACTTCCATGAATGGTATAGGACATTAAGAACTATTCTCACTCAACGCTATAAGATCTATGTCATAGGAACAATAGAGCTAGAGTGGAAAAGGTTGCTTATCATAAGCATATCAATGACACTACTAACATTAAGTTACTTAGCCAAACTAAAAGAACCATCTTGAAGTTATATGTCTTCAGAGTCATTGTGTGACTTTTCTAATGGGGATACATTGTATATGCTTTGATTATTCATGGAAACAATTCCACTTGTTATGTTTCTTTTAGTGTTGAGAAATGAATAAATATGATAATGTCCTAAGAATTTTTTGACACCATGGTATATGCTTTGTGTGGAGGACCTAAACATGAGATAATATTTATACTAAAAATATGCATTGTTGTTATATCCCTAATAAATTATTATTGTGGATTTTATGGGACAACAATAATGTATAAAACTAGTATGTATGTTGAATGATTAATATGAGTCTTTAGTCATTACATTGGATATCAATTTAGATATATAGGTACCTATTATAGAATGAGTGTACAATACTGACCTACTTTGAGAATTACACATGGAATACATGTCATGACAGTTAGAGTCATATATCAATTTGACACAGCTGATTGTGATCCTTAGTCCTAAAGTTATTACAATGATCACATGTTGTTATGAGTAATTTAAAACTACCCAACATGACTTTGAGTAAGGGTTGCCATATATGTTAGCAATTGGGTGCACCTTGACACTTGTGGATTATTGTTTGTTCTGGAAATGGAATTTTTCCATGCATTTGAGATATATATTGGCCACTTGATAAGAAAGACTATGAAATGCATGGACATGCTCATGTGAGTCAATATGCCATTGAGTTGACAAAATATCAATTGTCTACTCTGGTCCAAAAAAACATATATTGAATACTGACATGATGCCTACTCCATGCCTTGAGTTCAATCGAGATATTATGAGAAAGGTATTATAAAATAATGGTAACATTTATAACTTATAGGGTAATTTGTTCTCAACTTATTCCAATTACTAGGGTAGTAGTGACGTTGTTTCTAGAAACCACTCTTTTCTTGTGAGGTCTCTAACATCACTTTATCATTACGTGGAACACACAAGGTCACATGTATAAGGATTCTTAAGGGAATTTAAGTTCACAATCATACAAATTATTAGAAAGGTTCTAAATTATGTTAAGGTTTATTTCCTACCCCAACCAATTGACTAGGTAAGATAGTCATTCGACTAGGTGGGGCATATCAATTTGATGATTTATTATCACTTAACAATTGGTTACCATTTATGAAACTAGATAATTGGCCGACTGGGGAACCAAACCAGTTGACTAGACCAAATTAGGAAATAACAATAAACAAGGAGAGTTGCTTTATTTGGAATTGAACTAGCCAATTATACTGGACCAAGACTTGCTTAATCTGGCCAACCCATTGGTTGAATGTATCAACTAGTCGAATGAAAAGTTTTTTTGAGTTTTCCTAGTTTGATTATGTTTTGAGTTATATTAGGAATCTGATTGGATTTTTAAAAATCCAAAACCATGAGTCATCTATATATGGGGGTGGACTTCTAAAGGGAGACATACACATTGAGACACAAGTTTTCTGAGAGTTCTTCCTCTTGGACAGAGAAAAATGTGTTCCAAGGATGATATCGCGCAATAGGATGAGAAGGAGAGAGTGCAACACTAGCATGTCAAAGACTTTGTGTTCTACTTCTTCTTGGAACCCTGGTGGTGCACCAAGATATCTATCATATGTGTGGATTACATAGAGTTTGAGGCACTTGTGTGAAAGCCTAAGGATGAGTAACTTCTTCAAGGAGAAGACAAGGTGTTGCTAGAAGGATGAGATGACAACAACAAAAAGAACAATGACTTTGGGTGCAGATTGGGAAGTGGGAGTTTACACTGACATAAGATGTTTCTGTTGTTGTACAACTAATGTGCACTAAGGTATATTCAATATCCCTTCTATGCCTATAATATAATGATGTTTTATGACTACAACATATTTGTCATCAAAGAGTTATTTTAGGTAACATTTTGCATTTCCCATGCACCCCTTTCCTAAAAATCTACACTGGTATAAGACCCAACGTAGTATACCTTCTACACTTGCTCTGATTTTAAACCACAAAATGTTATCATTGATAACATGTGCAATATGTATGTATGTTAATCACCACTATCATATACGACATTATATGTCAATATAACATAAAGCACTATGGTGCCTTTAAAATTATTTGTTTGGTACATATGGATATGGATACTAGGTTAATGTGATGAATTCTTATGATCTAAAGCATGTAAATTCATTATTTTCATGATCAAACAATGTAACATTTATATGGCTTGTGTGCAATAACCCTTTCTGCACTTCTCAATGATAAACTAATTCTTGCAATTAGATTAGGATGGCGTAATGAGATCATTAGTGGACAATGGCAGAGAGGAGGACATGATCTGAACCCCACACCAATGAAGAAGGTCCTTGGAGGGTTCATGATGAAGATGAAATGATGATAAAAAACCAAAGACCTACTAAAAATGAGTGTTTAAGCAGTCAATTGGCCTGACCAATTAATCAACTGAAAAATTTATAAAGGAAGATTAGGGTTACATTAGATGTGAATATCTTGGTTCTTTTGCAACTCTTTTTGGCTCGAGACATTATCCTAGTTTCCATGTCATGTTTAATTTCTTTTGGTGATTTTAATAACATATGACACATATAACAATGTATATGTAATGTTTATTGGATACATATGATTAAAACATAAATACCCTCAATTTATATTAAGTTTAAGATGCCTTTTGATGTGAAGTACACATGAAACCTCAGTCGACTAAATGTGAGCAAGCCAAATCATGGTGCACTATATATCTTGGGAAGGAGTGATATTATGTATGTAGGTCTACCAAATTAATTTGCATAGCTTAATGTATTGGCCTTTGATATTGACTTATGAATGATAACCATAATAGGATTAAGCACCTAGAGACATAAAGATGGAATATATTTCATACAAGACAAGGAGTTGTGCAACCACATATATAAGAATTGCATTAGATGTAATTGGTAAATGTTACCTACCTAAATAATGAAGTTGTAAGAAATAAGTGAAAATTGACTTGTGACTTAATGTATCATGCATGTTGGATCACTAGAAGATTACTCAATGTAATCTTATGAATTGATAGTGGGGGATATTAATTTTATAAGAATTGTGTGAGTGTTATCAATTAAAGACCACATGAATATAATCAAAGCAAACTTACTTTTGAACCAAGATGTTGACTAGTATGCATATTTTCTTGCAGATCTAATGGAAAACACACATAAACTTCTCATTGAGATCGCTCCTTAAGAATGAAGTTTTGAATGGGAATAAATTCCAAAACTCACATAGGATATTAAGAATTGTTCTCACTCATCAACGTAAGCTTTATGTCTTAGATACAAAAGATCTAGAAGAACCAGCTCCAAATGTGCAAAAAACATAAGGGGAAGTTGACCATAAGCATATTGATGATGTTATTAACATCAAGTGATCATGCTAATTTGCATTAATAATGAGATTTAGAAGAAACATTAGAATATGGAAGTCCTAGAGATGACCACAATCTCAGGAATATGTTCCAATAACAATCAAGCCAAGTGAGGTATGACATATCCTAGGCCTTGTTTAAGTGCAACATGATCAAGAGTGATCCAATTGAGCCCATGTAATCAAGTTGATTGGGCATGTGGAAATCCTATAGATACTAGGATCCACCATGGGAGAAGAATTGTCCACTTATGTGATCTTGCAATTTTCACTAGAATCCTACAACCAATTTTCATGAACTACAACATGAATAATTTTACTCCAATCATTTTTATAGTTACTTGGCATGTTAAGAACTTCTGAGACTCAGAAGAAGAAAGAAGAGTCAATAGAGGAAAGGTCACGTGAAAGTTCAAAGGCAAATCTAAGAAAAGTTATACATGTGGCCAGAAACCCAAATCTTTTATACTTAAAACTAAATGAGGAGTAGGCAAGTAAGGAAATTGTCACCATTGTTACTAGGCTAGACATTAAAAATAAAATTTCCTCGTTATCTTAAGGAATCAAATAAGAAGGATGGGATAGAGATCTCCACTACATGTATAGATGTTACAAAGATAAATTTATCTACTCTTCATCTTGGGTATTGGACATCTGATGTGGACTCACATATGCTCTAATACACATCACAAAGAAGTAAATCCCTTAATGAAGGGATATGTGGATATATGAGTTTCTAATTGAGAAAAAGTTGTTCCAATATTTGTAGGCACCTATAGTTTATCTTTTTCTAGTGGGGTTGTAATAGAGTTAGAGAACCGCTATGATGAACCTACCATAAATAGAAATATAGTTTTTATTTCTTGTTTAGAAAAAGAATGGTTTTGAATTTTGAATAAAGAATGTTCAAATTTCTTGTTGAAGATATGAGATATTATATGATAGTGCCCCAATTTATTATGGGTTTTACTTATTGGATCTTAGTAAACATATCTATAAGAGAAATACCAAGAAGGTAAAACTCAATGACTCACACAAAAGTTGTCTTTGGCACTATCGTCTAGGGAACATAAATAAGAAGCACATTTGTAGATTCCATAAAGATGGTTATATAGACTCTTTTGATTTTGAATCAATAGAGAGAAGTGAAGTTGTTTATTGGGTAAGATGACAAAATAACCCTTCACTAGAAATAGTGAGAGGGAAAGTGAATTATTAGGAATCATACATATTGATATGTGTTAACCTTTTATCACAAGTTCTAGAGGTGGCTATCAATACCTCATCACAAGTAATGATGACCTCAGCTGATATGGATATGTGTGTTGGTGTATAAGTCCTAGAGGCCAATCATCAAATGGTGGATATAGGGATATTTTGTACCTTTGATTTGAATAATAAAGGTAGTTCCAATTTATTAATGAACATTTACTTACTATGATGTTAATGCACATAATAAACATCCTTAAAATGATTGGTTCAAAGCCATGGGACTTCAAGTATGTGACTTGAAAATGAGATCCTAACGGATGCTAAGAACAATATAATTAAATCTCCCTACTCAAAAATTATTTTGGACAAGACAACAATAATGCATGTGAGACTAGTATGTGTGGTGAATGATGAACATGTCTCATAGGTCATAGGTATTGGATACCAAATCAGAGATATATGAACTTGTTAGCGAAAAGGCGTATTGGATAAACCCACATTGAGAGTGATTCATGGATCATTATATGATAGTCATAATCAACTCTCAAATGTGATAGTGTTGTTGTGAACCTTTGACCTAAAGTCACTACAATGATGATATGACAATCATCATGCTTTGACACAACCCAATGTGATCTTCAAGAAGGTTGTCATAAAGGTAGTGATTGGTTGTGATGAGAATCATGTTATGCATTGTGAGTGATGTATAGGGAATTTGACATCCTGGAAAAAGCATACAGTGATGACCAAAGAAGGACTAGGCAAAGCACAAGATATGGGACCATCAACTAATATGTTAAAACTTTGTGAGGGTTTGCAGGTCAAATTGTTGGATCTAAAGATGAAATAAGAAAGTTGATGGTTCCTTCGGGAAGGAGTGAACAAGATCAGTGATCCAAACAAAAATACAAAATAGTTTCACCATAAAGTAGATCAGTGGAGGAGGACAAATCACATCAAGGGCCTTGTGGATGAGAATGGTAACTGATAGGGACAGGATGAGGCAATAATAGAGGTAGCCACAAAATATTTTTATTCTCTTCAAATTTGATAGGTGAGACCAGGAAACAGAGGAGGATTGGGGTCTTAGCTAAGGTCTTACTGAAAGGGAAGTGACTAAGATGGAGAATGACCCAACCAAGGAGGAAATTTGGGCGGCACTTTCCCAGATGCACCACTAAAGCAGTAGGTCTGGATGGAATGACAAAATGATTTTTATCAAAAATTTAGGAGCATAGATTGAACCAAACTTGATATATGATTCATTCATTATTCTCGAAGGCCCTTGTTTTTTAGTGAAGAAGGATGTGATCAACTTTATCCAAGGGTGGTGGAGGGGAAAAAGGATTGGAGGAAGTTAATAAAAAAACCATTTTCCTCATCTCGAAGTGCCATAATTCGAGACAGATGACAAAATTTAGACCGTATGTAACGTGATCTATATTTTTTTTAATGTGGTGGCTAATAGATTGAAACCAGTACTGAATATAGTGGTTTTTGAGAACTAGAGTACTTTTGTCCTGGTACGGTTGATTCCTGCTAATGTGTTAGTTTCTTAAGATTTTTTTCATGTTAAGTAAATGAAAAGAGGTGGTAAAATTGGATTCATGGCAATCAACTTGGATATGAGTAAGGCATATGACATAATTGAATGGAATTTTTTGGAGATGGTAATGGGGAAGATGGGGTTTGGAGAGAAGGTTATAAAGAAGGTCGACAAATGTGTGTCTAGCATATATCACTCGATCTGTATGAATAGAAGACTTAAAGGACCAAGAAGAGGACTATGCCAAGGTGACCCTACATCCCCCTATCTCTTCCTTTTTTGTATTGAAGCTTTCTCTATGTTAATTACCAACTTAGCAGATGGTGAATCTATGCATGGCTCAAAAGTAATTCAAGGAGTACAACATCTTTCTCGCCTCTTCTTTGTAGATGACAATATACTTTTTTCTAGAGTGACTCTCGAGGAATGTCCATGTTTACTGATATTATCAGCATGTACGACAAAGATTTCAGGCAAAAGATGAATGCATCTAAGTTAGAGATCTCTTTTACTAACAATGTGTAGGAGCAAAGAAGGGGGAGATATGCAGCAAACTCCAGATGAGAAAAGTGGATCAACATGAAAAAGACTTGGGATTTCCAATAGGGATGAACAAGTCAACAAAGGTGATTTTCTCTCGGATGAAAGAGAGAATTTGGAAGAAACTATAGTGTTGAAGATGGGATTGTTGTCCAGACCAAGGGAAAGAGGTGATGATAAGGGCAGTTGCACATGATATACCCGCATATATAGTGAGCATCTTCAAACTTCCCGAAGGGTTGATTGATGAGATCCATAGCACAATTGCTAAATTTTGGTGGGGTTCAAGAGGTGAGTAGAGAAAGATACATTGGAAGGTGTGGGACAAGTTATGCCTTCCAAAGTCACAAGGGGGAATGGAATTCAGGGATCACAAAGTGTTCAACCAGGCTCTCCTAATAAAAAAAGGATGGAGACTTCTCACCAACTCAGACTCTCTAGCCAAGAAAGTGCTGAAAGCAAAACACTTCATGAGATCTTCCTTTCTGGAGGCCAATAGGGGCTTCACACCAAGCTACACTTAGAGAAGAATCTGGGGGGGGGGAGCGCTTCTGCCTGGAGGAAACAGATGAAAGGTGGGAGACAGATAGAGTATCATGTTTTGAGGGATAGGTGGATACCAGGGAAAAAATACAATATCTAAATAGAGGATCGCCAGGAGTCTGAAGAGGGCTTGTCGTCGGAAGCTTCATTGACAAGGAAAGGGGAGTGTTGAAGATGGAGAAGCTTAGCTGGCTGGTCAGTTCTTGAATTGCTAGAGCTATTGTTGGAATATCATTGCTGCATACAACACAAAAGGATATGCTCATATGGACACTACACAAAAGTGTGGAATTTTTGGTGAAGACTGTATATTGGCTAGGATTGTTGGGAAACACACCTTTGTGGAATCTGGACATGAATGATACACAATGTCATCAGTGGAAGAAATTGTGGAATTTGAACTGATTTCCGAAACTAAAACACTTTATTAGTGTGTTGCTACTAAGGGAAGGATAATGAGAAGACACTGCATAGAAGATGACACTTCTGACCTGTGTGGAACTGAAGAGGAGACAATAATGCATGCACCTGTCGCTTGCTGTGAGGCACAACCATTATGGGCAACATCAGATCTAGAAAAATCCTTCCAAGATGCACCCGTGGATGAGTTTTTGAGCCTTTTCAATTGGGTCCAAGACAAGATTACACAATCACAGTTGGATACATTTGCACTACAATGATAGGTGATGGATAAGAATGAAAGGATTTTGCACTCGGAAGAGGCCAATGTTTCTAGTATTGTGTAGGGGCTATCGTGGTTGCTTGATGACTATAGGAAATATAGTCACAACGTTTTGACCCATACATAGCAACGAGTGCAGCTCCTCATGCTCACGCGCGTTGGATAAAGCTGGAAGTCCCATGTAAATCAATTGTGATGTTGCATGGGCACCACATACTAATGTTGGACTCAGATTTGTGGCTCGTGATCACAATGGTACCTTCTAACTCATAGATCAGATGACACTGTGGTCGGGTGAGGACGCGACAAAGGATGAAGCTGAATGCATCTGATGGAGCTTGGAGGAAGCTGCTAGGAGGGGTTACAAAAATGTTATTTTTGAATCTGATTCCCTTGAAGCCATCATGACCTTCGAGGGAGTTCCAAGGATTAGGAGTAGTATGGGAGTCTTTGCTTGCTATATCATAGATCTTAGGGGAATTTTTTAGAGTATTTCATTTATACATGTAAAGAGGGAAGGAAATAGACTTGTTCACGCTCTTGCGAGTCTGGCTCATTTTGTACCACCTAATACTTTTTGTAACGATTTCGTCTATGCATTACACATTTGTTTTGGAAGGAGGACCTTATTGAATGAATGATATGATCTCTCTACCTTTCAAAAACAAAGAAGGAATTTGTCCCTCCTATAATGGGAGTGATATTTAATGTCTCTTGATAAGTGAGACTAGAGAAACGCATGGCCATGATCATGTGATTCAGTATTTGATGATGAGATCATACATATCTTGCTAGTCTACTTGGAGATCAAGGAACTTAAACTGAAAGTAATGAGGATGACATGTCATACCTTGAGTTCAATATGGATACATATGATAATAGGATTATATAACCTGGTAACACTTCTCGTTATTAGTTTAGTCTTGACTAATTAATCCTACTACTTGTGTAGGAATGATGTGTAGCTAGACACTGCTCATTGCTTATAGATCATAATATTGATTATTGAACCCATTACCAACTTATTATGGTGCCTACACGGTCACACCCATAGATATTGCTTAAAGAAAGGTTGAATTGGACCCTATTGTAATTGTTATAATAAAGCCAGGGACCTTAAGTAAATTTTGAAGACTTGAAGAAATATAGACCCAAACTTTAGAAATAAGTTTTCATAAGTCAGGGAGTCCACATCCTGGCCAGACAGGGTTTAGGAAAACCTGACTCTCCCGTCCTCTATATATGATTTGAGAGGAGGCCTTCAGGTACATGGAATGCACTCAAATCCTCTCATTGTTGCCTCTAAGGTTTAGAAAAACCCTAAAAGCAACTTAGAGAGAGAAAGTGGGAGATGTAAAGGCAAACAACTCCATCGGTATTTGAGAACTCATGTGGATATCGTGGATACGAGTTCACATAGTGAATTTTTTCTGAACAAAGATCTTCATTGGCGGCATGGGAATCGACGTGAGGGCAGAACGATGAAATCTGCTATTGGTATCAAAGGTGGAACGAAGAAATCTGTCAAGCACATAGATCAAGGAGAAAGTATCCCCAAAGGAACAATGTGATCTATCACCTAGGGCACACTAATCGATGTAGAGCTTCTTCCTAGCAAATAGTGTGATCTACCACACGTGTACCGAACCTATTGATGTGATCCATTAGAGTTGACTTAGGGGTCAGATCTAGAGTCAATAGAGACATCTCTTTGATCTCATGATTTGTACGAATCGCCAATGGTTTCCCACAAACCACTGATTGTAAAAAAAAAATAGTCACGATTAGACAACAAAAAGCATTTTTTTGCATGCATCTTATGATGACTCTCAGAGTGCCATAAACACCAAAAGGAGTTCTGAATGTTGATCCTACATAATTCAAGTGACGTGTTGTAACATCCTCAAACTATAAACTTATGAATGAATCCTTAATTGGAAACCCTAGTTTTGAATCAAAAATTTCATGTATCAAATAGAACCTAATGTGACTTTTAGACCCAAAAACATAATGTTTAAAGTATAATCCAACAAATTAAGTAATGTTTACTCTATTATGATGATAGTTGATTCAATATCCTTTAAACATGGAAGTATAATGCACTTTCTCTCTCCTATATGTAACGTCATCATCATTGATATGTATATGAACCCTAATTGAACTCATTTCTCCCTCTATACTCAATATAAGTAAAATGAACCCTAAGTGACCACACATGATAAGATGTATCGGTTAGATACAAATTATAATTCATTCAATGTACATAAGCAATACTAACGACATTATAGTAATAACTCATCTTTGGGTCATCAAAGCTGGAAAATATTTGTGAAAGAATGATGTAGACCCTAAAATGCGGTTATACTCCAAAATTTGAGGCCAATCTAACCTTATATGACCCCTCAAATGAATATATAAAGTTTCCATATAGTTTGAACCCTAAATAACCAAATGTTTGAATGAATGAAATTGATTTTCATAAAGTTATTTGCTATTTCATGTGTGACACACTTCCTTAGCCAAGTTTTATACATTTACTCTGTCATGCAGATCCTTGGATGTCCTATCTTGGTTGGACTCCGATCGCGGAGTCACTTGAGACCTGGGAGACTCTCTCCCTCACATGATTCCTAATCCAAGTGGGACTCCTCCGAATCATGGAATTGTTCCACCATAATCTCTTTATCATCTAAAAATGAGTCCCAAATGAACCCACCTTCACTTTCACCATATTCTCTCGAGTTGATTTAAATCAAACTCTTTGGAGTTTTTTGTGTTAGAGACCACATACCTCAAGACTCCACAATGCCTTCCCTTGTTCCTACCTTCATAAAATCCCTTCATAACCCCAGACCACCAACTAAATATAAGTTGATTCCAAAAATTTCCTTGGAGGGTTGATAAACACTTAAGGAACACCGATAACCATATCCCACAGTGAGCACCTACCTTCCTTACCTACCAACTATGGATAGGAGGTGGCCCTGGATCTCAAACTTCAAGTCAAGACCACACAAAGCATGTTTGATCTTATAGAAAGCTCATGGTTCCTCCAATTTCTTCTATAAGGTATTGATTCTTTGTCCCCTCTTTCTGCCCAACTCTCTATAACCAGACCAATGTCCATGCTTTGGTTGGCATTTGTGGTGGTATTTGCTATCGTCGTCTTCGTGGCATTGTGACGAACCCATCCCCGACCTTAGTTCTAGAGATAAGCACATGAAATACATTCTAGGATCACAAAACTAAGACTATCATTTATGTGTTCTTCATTATTATGAGGAAGAAGGATTTGCAGATATTATTTTTCGGGTATACCCTTGGGTATTGATCATTTTTATTTTAATCTCATGGGTAAAGAAGTATTTTTATCCCTCACTCGTCACTTGTAGGTTTTGGTTGTGTGAGCATGCCGCCAGTGTAGAAACCTTGATTAGGCCAGCATGGATGGGGTCCAATGAGTAATATTTCTTCTTAGATTTTATTAATCAATTTCTCAAGATTCTAATCGGCCGGTACTCTTTAAATTAAAAAGTATTGATTGGATGGTTAGAAAAAATAGGTGTAAATATTCGTTCAAAAGTTTTTTGAACGAGGAACTCAATTTTCTAAGTTTCTGAGTCTTTTTTCTATTGAAAAATCCTAGATTTCTAATAAGCTAATATTAGGGTTTAAGGTGGTAAACAAAATACAAGTGGACATGGAATATGTTATGAATAGGGTAATTAGGCTTCAACCAACCACAAAAATGTGACTAGGGCATTATTAAACTCAAAGAGAAGTATTCTAAGTGGCTCTAAGATTATGTATGCGGGTCCATGCACTTTGAGTATTAATATTAGTTTCCATCGCCTTATGATTATTATTATGACCATTTTAAATTATATGCATAGCCACATACTCAAATTTGAATAGTACTTGCATCAATGTTATTAAATGAATCTTGGACTTTCAAGTTTCATTTCAAGACACTATGTCATGATAATATGGAACTCAATTGAAATAAAGAATTGTCAAGTTAATGATGAATTGTGTAATGGGTAGTATTTTTTTGTCCTCGTCATGTTATTGTTGAGCCCTCGAGCCTTATGGGTTCAAATGGAACATAGTGGTGCACTCATATGATCAATTGGAGCATAAATAATGGCACTTAGGTGCAAATTATGAGTTCAAGTGGAACATCAGTTGAGCCTACATTCCTTATTAGCACAATTGGTGCATAAGAGTAGAAGACACTATAATCAACCACTAAGAGTGTATTATGTGAATTCAAGATTTATTTTTCAATTAGTTTCATATTTTTCCAAATAGCCAAGTTATTATGGTACTATAACAATACTGAATGCCTCTTACTTTAACGTGAACTTTATTTCATGTGTGGATGGGGGTGTGATGCCCCCAGGTACATAAAAACTTCAAGGTAAGAACCATATGAAGACCAACTTAAAAAATTGATCAAGGTTTCCAAATTACCTTCCTAGTGGGGCGCCATCTACAATAGAATATCCTAAAGTTGATATATAATTTCATGTATGTCTTATATAATGTTTAATCATGTTTGATTTAGTTAGTTTCAATTCAAGAACTCAACTATACTATATTGTCTTAGAATAAAGTATGAATCCTTTTTAAAGACAATGTATGGTGATGTATTTATTTGTTTGCAATGTTTATCATTCTTTTGACATCCCTTTGAGCTAAAGTCCCCCATATTATGGAAAAGATGGGAGTTTGTTCCAGTGATACATGTATGATAAAAGGGGGTGTTACATTAATGGTATTAGAGAAAATAAGTAGATGGCCACTGGGCAACAATTTTATTCATATATTCTAGCCCTAGGTAAAGAAGAAGTAACTGAAAGATATTAGAAATCAAGTAGAATTCGGTCTGAAGATAGATTCTTAGATAAGGATAAGGTTTATGTTTCTAGATGGTGTGAAATTTTATATTGACTCTAGAATTTCATATAGTATGCTCTCTCTCTTTCCCACATATGGGACACATGCTTATAGGGATTTTCTAGAGAGGATGTTATATGTATCATGCTTGTCTTTCCCCTTCAGGTGCATGTGGTGTGGGACATGTGCATGAGGGAGGTGATAAGATAAGTGTGACAAGACATGTAAACCTTAGAGTTATGATAGACCAACATGTATTAAAAGGTGACAATGAAAACAAAAGTTGGCATTAAAAATTTGAGGCATATCACCTAGAACTAAATGCATAGATGTAACACCAAGCATGCATATGAAGGGTAGATAATTTGGCATAAATAAGTGAGAAACGTATGCACATGATAATAAATGATGTTTTCTACTATTTTATGATTATTTGTTCATCATGTATCACTTTCATGCTAATGGATTATGGAATTATGAAAATCATGTTTAAGATTAAGAAATCATGTTATGTCGATATAGTCCTTTCAATGAGCCTTAATCAGCCTTATGCGAACCTGAATTGCCCTTATGAGATCTGTTGGAGCATTATGTGAGCCTTAAACGACCTTATGTGAACCTTAAATAGCCTGATGAGCTATGTGTAAGCATTATGTGAGCCTTAACCGGCCTTATGAGCTCTGTGGGAGCATTATGTGAGCCTTAATTGGCCTTATAAGCTATTTGGGAGTATTATGTGAGCCTTAACCGGTTTTATGAGCTCTGTGGGAACATTATGTGAGCCTTGACCAGCCTTATGATCCTTGTGGGTGCATTCAAGAGAGTGACTATATCAAACCAAGTAAAAATTTAGTTTAATATGAAATCATTTCAAGTTAATCAAGTTCTCATGTAATTGTATTTAACCATGAGAATGTCATATCTTATGTATGATTATGAGACCTTAAGATGATATTAGAGAGTTAGAAACATAGAATAAGTAAAACCCTAAGGTGGATAGTCTTATGAAAATTTGAGGATGAAATTTATTTAAGGTGGGTAGAATTATAACATCCTCAAACTTTAAACTTATGAATGAATCCTTAATTGGAAACCAGAATTTTCAAATTTCAAATTTAATTTATCAAATAGAACATAATGTGAATTTTAGACCCAAATATAATGTTTAAAGTAAAATCAAACAAACTAATCAATGGGCACTCTTTTATGATGATAGTTAATTCAATATCCTTAAACATGGAAGCATAATGCATTTTCTCTCTCCTCTATGTAACCTCAGTATCATTGATAAGTACATGAATCCTAATTGGATTAATTTCTCCATCAAGAGTTCAAGTAAAATGAATTCTAAGTGACCATATAAGATAAGATGAATCAGGTAGAGACTAATCATAATTCTTTTGATGATCATAAGCAATACTAAAGACATTATAGCAGTAACTCATCTTTGGACCCCCAAAGTTGGAAAATAATTATTTAAGAATGATGTAGACACTAAAATATGGGTATGGTCCAAATTTGAGGCCGGTCTAACCGTATATGGACCCTCTAATGAATTCAAAAACTTCCTATATAGTTTGAACCCTAAATAACCAACCATATTATATAATTAGATAAAATTTCATAAAGTCATTTGTGATTTCATATCTCACGTGATTTCTTAGCTATGTTTTGGATATCAAATTTGTCATGTGGATCTTTGGATGTCCTATCTGGGTTGGACTCTAACTCACAAAGTCATCCATGATCTGGGATACTTTCTCCCTCACTTGATTCCCTAACCCTGAGGGACTCCTTCAAATCATGGAATCCTACAACCATAATCTCTCTCTCTCATCTACAAAGAAGTCCCAATGGAACCCACCTTCACTTTCACCATATCCTCATGAATTGATCCAACTCAAACTCTCTGGAGTTTGTGCATCAAAGACCACATACCTCGGGACTCCACTATGCCTTCCCTTATTCTGACCTTCATGAAATCCCCCCATAACCTGAGACCACAAGATATATATAGGTTGACTCCAAAACAATTATGGAGGGTCGATAAACACTTCAGGAACACCGATTCCACAAGAAACCCCCTCAACCATATCCCACAATGAGCACCTACCTTCCTTACCTATAAGCTATGCCCAAGAGGTGCCCATGGGCCTCAAACTTCAAGCCAAGGCCATGGATAACATCTTTGATCCTCCAAAAGCACATGGGTCCTTCAATTTCTTCTATAAAGTATCAATTATTAGTCCCCTCTTTCTGCCCAATTTGTGTGTAACCAGATCAATTTCTATGCTTTTGTTGTCATTTGTGATGGTCTTTGCTATCATCGTCTTCATGGCATTGTGACAAACCTATCTACGACCTCAGTTTCTAGCAGTAGGCACAAGAACCACGTTCTAGGCTCACAAAATTGAGACCATCTTTGTCTTATTCTTCATCATTCTAAGGAAGGATTTGCAGACATTGTTTTCCGATTATGCCCTTGGGTATTGATGGTTTTTATTTTAAGCTCATGGGTAAACAAGTATTTTTAGACATAAGTGATTCGTCACTTGTAGGTTTTGGTTGTGTGAGTGTGCCACCAGTGTGGTATTCGTTGGTTGGGCTAGCATGGTTGAGTGTCATCAGATATGTTTCTTCTTGATTTTATTAATTGATTTCTCAAGATTGATTGGATGGGAAGAAAAATACGTGTAAATACTCATCAGAGAGATTTTTGAATGAGGAACTTGATTTCCTAACTTTTAGAGTCTATTTTTTATTCAAACAAATCCTAGATTTCTAAGAAGCTAATATTCAAGTTTAAGGTGATAAATAAAACACAACTTGACATGGAATATGTTATGAAGATGGTAATTCAGATTCAATCAACCCCAAAAACGTAATTAGGGTTTCATCAACCTTAAACATAAGTATTAGGAGTGGTTCCAAGCTTAGGTAAGTGGGTCCATGCACTTTGAGTATTTAGTATTAGTTGTTATTGCCTTATGATTATTATGATGATGATGTTAAATTATATGCATAATCACATACTCCAATTTGAATATTACTTGCATCAATGTATTCAATGAATCTTAAGCTTCCAAGTTTTATTTTAAGAATTTGTGTCATGATAATATGAAATTCAGTTAAAGTAAATATTTGTGAAGTTAATGATGAATCATGTAATGGGTTGTAATATTTTGTCCTCATCATGTTAATCTTGAGCCGTTGGGCCTTATGAGGTCAAATGGAACATAGTGACACTTATTGTGCACTCTTGAGCCCAATTGGAGCATAAATAAAAGTGCTCAGTTGCAAATCATGAGTTCTAGTGGAACATCAGTTGAGCCTACGAGCCTTATGAGAAAAATTGATGTGTAGGAGTAGAGGACACTATGATCAACCACTAGGAGCATATTATGTGAATCCAACATTTATTGTTCAATTTGTTTCATGTTTTTCCATATTGCCCAGTTATTATGTTTTTATAACACTACTCAATGCCACTTACTCTAATATGGTTTTTATTTCATGCATGGCTGCGAGTGTGATGCCTATAGGTACATAGAAACTTGAAGGGTAGAGCCATATGAAGATCAACTTAAGAATCAATCAAGGTTTTCAAAAGCTTCCTATTGGGTGCCATTTACAATAGAAGATCCTAAGTTTTATATATAATTTCATGGAGTTATATAATTTTTAATCATGTTTGGTTTAGTTAGTTTCAATTCTAGAACTAAATTGTACTAGATTGCCTTAGAACAATGTATGAATCTTTTTAAAGATAATGTATGATGAGACATTTATTTATTTGCAATGTTTATTATTCTTATGGCATCCCTTTGATCTAAAGTCCCTCATGTTATGGAAAATAAGGGAGTTGCTTTTGTTGGTACATGCGTGCTAAAAGGGGATGTTACAAGCATAGATTGGGGGGTCCATATATACACTGAGTGTTACAAGTTGAATCATTGGAACCTATTCTATGGTAAGGTATAAACTTGTAAACCCTAAACTGGTTTTGTTGTATTAGATGGACCCCATCAAAGGATTCTAAAAAAATGCTGCATTTTTTGCTCCAGATATTCCTACAGTGGTGTCAAAGCAATGTCTAATGCTCTTTACCAAAATTTTCAATTATGAACCGAGTTTTTGTCGTCAGACAATGATAGCACATATATATCATATCATGAAATTGATTAGACTATAAATCTGATTAATGGGAATGTATGGTTAATATAATGATGATCATGATATGATATGATTATATATATATATATATATATATATATATATATATATATATATATATATCCAAAGAGACGTCTCAAAATGGTTTCATTTGGTGTGTGATGCATGATTATGACGAAACCCTAATTTGTGATTGCTTTTATTACTTATGGTTGGTTTTTTTTAATACAACTTACATGTCATACCTTCTCTATTGACTCCAAATGTATGTCTTCCCACCTTATTCCCCTTGAATGTAATTTGAGGTTTCTCTTACAATTGATGTAATAGTTTTAGGATAGTCTAGGATATAGGTTATCCAACATGGTGAACATGAAGAAGGATGAATGTAAAACAATCATCAACAACGATGGATTGTCCATGATGGCCACTCGTTATTGAAGAACCCAAGGATCAAGGTTTATTATCCTTTATTTATGCATGTGATGCAGGAAATCTTAGAGGAACTCAATCATACATTAGATTAGAAAGAATGTGCTAGGAGGTCATAATCATTTCATTTTAATTTTATTGCTTGTGGTCTTTGTTTATATATTTGATATATCATATATACATATGTGGTGATTGGATAAGTATATGTATTATACAAAATCCCACATTACATATTATCCCTAAGATGATTTCCAACATGCAATACACATCAAGGCCTCAATAAAATTATGTGGGATCACCAAAGCAAGGTACATGATCAGTCTTGGTAAGGTGTGAAGTAAAAATGTGGGTCTGCCAAATTAGGGTATACAATATTATTAGTATCGGTAGTTGGAGTCAGCTTAACTAGATAACCTGAATAGGATTAAGTGTCTTGATCCAGGAGGATGGGTGTTCCATATGATGGAATTTAACAACTTTGTTCCCCATCCATCCAAGGGTTGAATGTGATGCAATTGGCAAAAGTTGTCTACCTATATAATTCAGTTGTGAGCGGTCAGCCAAAGTTGACTCATGATTCAATCAAATAGGAACTTAGCCCACTAGAAAGTTGTTTGATGTAACTTTTCAGATTAATAGTGAGGGATATTAATTCAAAGAAAATACTGGGAGTAAAGATTTAATTAAAGGTCTAATTATATGCAAATATTTTTCAAATAATTTTTTTAATCCCTTTCTATTTTTCTTTGCAGATCACATGGGAAATAACAATAACCTTCCATTGCGATCGATCCTTGAGAAGGACAATCTCATTGGCACAAATTTTGTGGATTGGTACCAAAACTTGAGAATTGTTCTCAAGCATGAGTACAAGATCGACGTACTGGATCATGTTTTCCTAAAGAGCCTACTCCCAATGCATTAAAGGTAGAAAGGGATGCATTCAAAATATATTCTTGATAATTCCAATAATGTTGTGTACCTCGTGATAGCATCCATGGTGCATGACCTATGGAGGAAACATGACAACATGGATGCCTTTTAAATGATTCAGCATCTCAAAGGATTGTTTGAAGGGTAATTCAGACAAGAGAAGTATGACATGTCAATGGTATTATTTCATGACAAGTTAATAGATCTCGTTGTTTCGCATGTGCTCAAGATGATTGCGTAAGTGGAGAACATAGAGAGATTGATTTTCCCAATGGGTCAAGAGTTGACCACATATTTGATTATGCAATCACTTCCTGAATCCTACAACCAATCCGTCATGAACTTCAACATATATGAAATGGCTAAACTGATGCCAAAACTACTCAACATGTTGCAAACTAGTAAACCATACATGAAGAAGATCAAGATTGGGTCTTTGTTGATTGTGAATGCAGTGAAAAATAAGAATAAGGGAAATAAAAAGACTAAGAAATTTTCTTAGTCCAAGTCCCAATCTTCTACTATGAACCTAGGGCATTCGTACTTAAGTGCCCTTCTCCTCCACAATAAAAGTAGACACCTAAGCCCAATCTACACGGCCCTGCATGGGACTTGCCACCCTTGGGGCATGTATCCCTTACTGGAGGATCCTCTGGGGCCTTGCACTTCCTATGATCATTGTGGAGTTGGTCTTGATTGTTGTGGACATGGTGGTGACATTGTTGGTGGTGATTTTGACCATTGTGCGAGTTCTTTCTCCAAGCCCTGCCTGGGTGATCCTCAAGTTCTAGAGGTAGCATCAAGGGTTGTATTGTGTTGTGACCTCACCCAGAAAGCTAGTACCTGAAATCATCCTTTAGACCTCTAATGAACTTCTTAGCATGCTTCAGCTCAATCATTTCAGATCCATACTTCTGGAGGATGTGAAACTTCATGGCGTACTGGGTAATAATCATGTCAGCATGCTGCCACAGATAGAGGGACTCTAACTCCTTATCCATCATAGCTTCTAGCACATTGGCTCTTGAAAGCCTCCACAAACTCCTCCCATGTGAGGAACTCTTCATCTGGGTCTCTGGCAACATGAAAATTCTCCCACTAGACACAAGGTTGTCCTCTCAGCATGTGCATCCCGAACCTAACACAAGACTCTTCATAGCAGTCCAAGTTGTGGAAGCAATGCTCCATGTTATGGAACCAGGCCTCAGCCTTACCCAGAACATTTGACTCTTCTTCTCTTGTGAACATCTCAGGCTTCACCTTAAGGAAGTCTATCAAGGTGACTTCATTCCTCCTTTGATGATGGCATCCATCTAGTCCTCCCATTGCATCAGACAAAGCTTTGGCCGAAACATTGTATGAGAGGGGAGGGTCTGCTCCATGTGGGATCTCCTCATTCTCAAAGTCATGCTCACTATCTCCAACAAAGTGGGGTGACTTATGATGCTCAGGGCAACGCTTAGGGGTCATCTGGAATAGGAAAGGAGACTTACATAAGCATGTGGCGTGACACATAAGATTCTACTACAATGGCCATTCTAGGATTGCTCTGACAACATTTTATCATGACCTCCTTTCTAACACTAACACAACCATAGAAGAAACATTTTCACATAATGGAGATCATGACAAATCATGAAATGATATCATTCACCAAGAAAAATCCACAGAATAAAAGAGATAGACACTAGAGTGCCTTATTACATGCCATAAACAAGTACTACAAGTCCAAGCATAAAAGAGTTCAAATGAATGAAACTCCAACATAACATAACTGAAATGAAAGATAACTATATATGGAATGGAACCTCACTAGGTAGGATCCAATAACTATCCTTGAGCTTATGTCCTTGAGGTTGTTACAATGAGAGTACCTCAACACTACCTACCCTTCTTACCAAGCAACTGAACCCTGGAGACTTCTAAGTTTCAAGTGATAAAGGTTTAATACATTATGTAAAGTGATCTAGGAGATACCTTGAATGTTATGAAACTAATTGTGTCTACTCACTTGGGTTTAAATTCCCCCAAGCAACTGGGAGTTGATTTTCTGATTGCAAATCAATAAAGAGAAAGCTCTATATAAATGGTGGGAAATGTGTTTTGTGAGAATTGACTACATGTTAGTTAATTTTATGATGTTGAAGACAAATTTGGTACTCTAAGAGATATAATTTTAGGGTGCCCATTCTAAAAAGTGTCAAGGTGGTGATTGATGTAGACAAAGGAGGGTTGAACATTGAAATTGTAAAAAGAGAATTACTTTCTCTTTGAATCCTCCAGATCGATACAACCAATACCATGAGACATACAAAGAAGGAGAATGGTTTCATATCCACAATGACTGTGTTGACCAGGACATTCCATTTGACCCTAGTTGTAAAGAAAGACAATGACTGGATGAGGGATAATAAACCCAAGCGCACTTGGGAGGCATCACACGTTTATCATTTCATTTAGATTTTAATAATCCATTTTTAGTTAAGTAACTCCATTATGCATGTATATATTCTTTCATGATAACTCTTACCTTTAATTCATTTGTGACACATGTTGTTTAATATTTTTTAACACATGAATGTAGGTAATTCAGAAAAAGGAACGTTAAAAATTCTTTAGTACACATCATGTCCACAGGCATGCACATGTTGAGAAGCCAAGAGGCAATTTCTGTAAGAAAAATGCACGTCATGTCTCCTCTTAAATGGTGTGCTTTTATTTCCTAAAAAAACCATCATTCACCAAGTATAAGCATAGAGTGCCAATGTTGAAGCATGATGTTCCATCTGATGCATTTTTTAGGAGAAGCATAAGTACTATGTGGCATACGCATGCATCCTCTGGCTTCCTTCTTCCCACCCTATACAAATTGGACCACCTTGTTTGACTGATGAATCTCAAATGGCACTCACAACAACAATAGTAGGACGTAGATGAATTTAAGACCTCTACTGCACCTCATAACTTACTAGCACCACCTTCCACTAGGAACCAGATAGAGTATACTCAGTCCACATCTATCTGGATATAGATGTACACCTTCATGTTATCCTCATTTCTATAATAGTTAGTGAGGTTTAAGTGCTAGGATGCAGAGATCCATGTCCTATACCCGTTGTACTAGGATATGTATCTATCCTTGTCCAAATTTGTATGCTTTTAAGGGAGGTGGCACAACGAAAATACAAAATTTCCCCCAAAAAATTCTTTTAAACAATGGATCCATCTCACACATAAAATTTAGTATATTAAAGGTACAGAAGGGATATCAATATACCTTCACAAACACTAGTAGTCCAACAACTAGACACCTCTTATGTTAGTGTAGAACTCACACATCTGGATCTGGATCTGAAGTCATCATCATTGTTGTTTTTGTTGTTGCCACCTCATCCTTTCCGCAATACCTTGTCTTCTCCTTAGAGAAGTTGCTTGTCTTCAAGCCTCTAAAGAAGTACATCAACCTCTAAATCATCCATGCAGATGCATAAACTCTTGTTGTACCACCTTGGTTGGTAAGACGAAGCAAAACTCAAATTCATAAACGTGCTAGTGTCACTTGTTCTCCTTCTCCTCCTATTGCAAGATGTCATCCCTAGGATGAGTTTTACTCTCCAAGAGGAAGAATTATTAGAAAAATGGTCTTAATTCATATGTCTCCCTTTGGACATACATCCCTATATATAGGAGAGACATGGGGTTGGATTTCCAAAAATCCAATCATGTTCCTCATTATAGGTTAAAATAGAATCAAACTTGGAAAACTTAAAAAAAGTTTCATGTGGACTGGTTGGTCATCTAATCCACCTGTTGGGTCACCCAGTCAATCAGTTGGTACATCCAATTGACCAGTTTAGGGAAGTCTTGGTCTGATCTGATTGACTAGTTTAATTGCAAGTTAAACAAGTGTCTTTTTTTTTCTTGTTGTTTCTTAACTTGTGTCCATTTGATTGGTTGGGTTAACTAGTTGACCAGTTCGCCTATTTTTTTGGATTGGGTAAAATATTACTAGTCAAAAAAAGAGAGTATAGGTTAGCCTATACTATACAAAGGGTGGGTTAACTACAAAAACCCCACTGTAAACTGAGAGTATGGTCTAAACCTTTATGGATCGAAGGTTTGGCCTTACAGGCCATACACAGCCTATCCACAAGGTCATCAAAAAATTTAAATTTATCAACTTTTTCACCACCATGGAGCCTCCTATTCCTTTCCTGCCAAATGAAATAGGTAATGGCGACAACACCCAAACCGCCAAAGCCCATCATGTTCTTGCATCTATCGGTCTTGGACATAATCCATGTCAGAGCTTCACACATCTTTTCCGACGGAACACCTCCCCAACCACATTTGAGTGACCAGCAGGTCCATATGTACTTGGAGTAGGGACACGAGAAGAATAAATGGTCATGTGATTCCAAATCTGAGTTGCAAAGGAGACACAAGGGGTTCACATTCAGTCCCCAGCTGATGAGTCTATCAGCAGTAGGGAGCCGACCCAAAATGTCTCTATAAATGCAGCAACTCCACTTAGGAGTATGCAAGCTATTCCATAAGAGCCTTGCCCAAGGAACATCAAGCCCAAAGGAGAAATGGATCCACAGTTTCTCAACATTCCTCACGTACCAGCCATTCCCATCGAGGGAGTAGTCATTACTAATCGTCAACCAGCCGAGCTTCATCCTTCTCCACACCAGCGAGCACCCACGGTCAACCACAACAGAGTTCAGATTATTGTATCTGCGTCTCATCCAAAAGGTCAAGATAGCTTCCTTGTCCATCAGGAATCTATCAATTCTTCTAAGAGTCGCACCTTCAGCAATGGCGTAGGTGTCCTTCAAGCCCAGTCCTCCCTATTTCAGGTCCCTAGAAATGGTGTCCCAGGAAACACCATGGGCCTTCCCGCCCCACAAAAAGCCACTGATGAGACTCCTCGCTTTATCCATGATAAACTGTGGCAGCTCTGTTTGATTGCACCAGAATCGGAACTTCACCAACAACACATATTTGCACAAGACTAACCGACTTGCCATGGAGATGGAGAGCCCAACCCATCTGCTAATGGTCTCATGAAGGTCATCAACCAGCTGCCCAAAATCCTTACCTCTACCCCTTCCTCCGGAAATCGGGATACCCAGGTATTTTGTCAGAAATCTGCCACCTTCCCGCCCCACCAAAAGCCACTGATGAGACTCCTCGCTTTATCCCTGATAAACTATGGCAGCTCCGTTTGATTGCATCAGAACTGGAACTTTGCCAACAACACATATTTGCACAAGACTAACTGACCTGCCATGGCAATGGAGAGCCCAACCCATCTGCTAATGGCCTCACGAAGGTCATCAGCCAGTTCGCCTATTTTCTACATGGTAATAGGTTGATCAACTGACAATTTATACCATCTAGTTGACCAAATGGCTTACTTGGTCGATTGGTTGGGTAGGAATTTAGTGTTTATAGATTCACAATCTCTTAAGCATCATTTTCTATTTTACATTACATTGGCAGTGATGCCAGAGGCCTCACAAGAAAAGAGTGTTATTTAGCAACACGTCATTTCCACCCAAGTAATTGGAATTAGTTGAGAGCAACTTTTATTTGGAATTGACCAATATTACCATGATTGTATAATCCCTTTGTTGTAGATGTCCAGATTGAAAATAAGGTATGGAGCATTCACCCTCTTAATGTTCAATTTATGTTATTGAACCAAGCAGACTTGAGATTGTGCGAACTCAATACCATATATTGAATCACTAAGCATGGACATGAATTTCACATTTTTTCTATCAAGTGCCCAATATATAGCATGAATGGAGGGATAAATTACATATACACCACTCACAATAATCCACAAGTGTCACAATGCACCCAATCACTACAAGTATGACAACCCTTACTCAAAACTATATACAGTGTATTCTAATTACAATTATCACATGATGAATATCAAGGCATACAACCAATGGTCTCCCACTTGCACTAGAGACACTCACTCATTATTGCATTTCAAGTGTTTGGCAAGGGATCAACAATATTGATTTCAATTGGTACCTTGCAAATATTTACATCTCCTCCACGTATGGTCTCTCATATGAGTTATACCGTTGTAATATGTTCTTAGAACGTTGATGAGATCGGGGTTCCTTAGCCTATGTGATAGATCTATTGCTGTCACAATAAATATTATCTATGTTTTCAATGGTTGGGACCACCCTGAGTTTAGTAAAGAACCTCATTATCCATATGGATTCTTTGCTAGATTGGATGGATCAATATACTCAAATTTTGTTATAGAATTATCCTCTATCTCTTGCTTGTAACTCTTCCAACTACATTTCCATCATCCAGTCAAAATACAAATCCTGATTGCAATAAGCAATTATCCTTGTCAATTTGGAAGATTACATCAGTGTAACCATTTATAGATAACTCTTCTTCACCTTCACATATCAATAATCTCGCCTTTTTTATTCTCAAGTACATCATGATATTCCTAATGGCAATCCAATGACCTTACCTGGTTGTCATGATCATAGCATGTGAGACATCTAGGTGTATACGTAACATTTCATACATGATAGATTCAATTGTTGAGGCATATGGAGTCCTATTCATGTGTGTTTGTTCTTCTAAAGATATGGAACATTGGGATCTAGAGAGACTTATTCCATGAGATGTGGCTAAGATTCCTATATTATAATCATACATGTTGAACCTCTTCAACATTTTGTCAATGTATGTTGTCTCAATTAGGCCAAGAGCCCTTTGAGATCTATCGATATAGATCTTTATTCCTATAATATTGGACGATTCACCTAATACTCATAGTATATGGTATTACCAAACCCAGTATAAACCAATTGTAGAGTAAATATATTATTTCCTATCAATAATATGTCATTCACCTATACTATGAAAATATTATTATGCTCCCACTAGCCTTCAGGTAAACTCAAGGTTCATGTTTTATTTTTTATAGTAGAAAACTCTTTGAGTTTCTCATCAAAACAAAGATTCTAGTTTCTTGATGCTTGCTTCAATCCATAGATTGACATTCTTAGCTTACATTATTTATTGTCTTCATTTGGAGTGATAAAACTATTGGAATGTGTTATGTACACATTATCAAGAAGATTCTCTTTAAGAAAAAGAGTTCTAATGTCATTTGTCAAATATCATAGTCATGATAAGCCACAATGGAAAGCTAAATCTAATGTATTTCATCGTGTCATCTGGTGAAAAAGTTTTATCATAGTAAATAACTTGAAATTGTGTTAAACCTTTTGCAAACAGTCATCCTTAAATATCTGTACATTATCATCCATGTCATTCTTCTTCTTAAAGACCCATTTTCACCCTATTGGTTTTTTTTCCTTTAGGAGCATCCACAAAAGTATATACTTTTTTGGTGTACATGGTGTCCATTTCTGATCTCATGGCCTCAAGATATCTACCAGAATCTGGTCCCTCTATAGCTTCATTGTAGTTTTTTGGTTCATAATTATTCATGATAAACACATCATCAGATCATGAGATATCCAAATCTATTTAGATTAAGTCATGTCCCACTACACCTTTGAGGTTCTTATGCTACATGAGGATTTTGAGACGTTTGTTATTCTCTTTGTTTATCATCTACCTCCATGTGTTTGATGTTGCTTTGTTGAGCTTGATCTTCTTTGAGACTTATTTTCCTTCCACTTGTTCATTTGTAAATGAATTATTTTTAAAGAAATATTTTTTTTTGGAAATATAGAAGTAATAACACTTAGTTTACTTAGGATATTGAATAAAAAAACATTTATATGATATAGGTCTAAGCTTTTCAATGCACTATTTGTTAACATAAGCTTCACCACCCAGATCTTCATAAAAATATATTGGGATGTTTCCCATTCTATATCTCATATGGTGCCTTTTGAACTAGTTTTGAAGGTACACAGTTAAATGTAAACTTGGTAGTTTCAACATCATATACATAAGCAAGTAAGAAGATTAGTTGAACCCATCCTTGGTCATACCATGTCCAAATTGCTGTGGTTCCTTCTTTCTGACACGCCTTAATGAAGATTAATGTTATTTTCAAGAACAAGTAATTGTGATTATAGCTCTCAATATATTCTTCTAAAGTATTATTTGAATATTTTAGAGTATCATTTTCAGAATTAAGTTTATCTAGATTAATGTGAAGTTCATCAATAATTTTAGCAAGTTTCTTCTTTTGTCTTTTGCAATCAATATATTTGTCATGACGTTCTTCAAGAATATCAACTAATTCTTCTTTAGATAAATAAAAAATACTTACCTCATTTGTTTCTTCTTCATCCATTATATTTGTGAGGCATTCTACCTCTTCTTCGTTTCTCTCGCCATCATCACTTGATTGATCCCATCTAGCAAAGTAGGGTTTGTCTTTCTTCTTGAATGAGGACTTTTGCCTTTCTTGGGTTTTGGGAATTCAAAAACCAAGTGGCCTTTCTTTCCACATTTAAAGAACCTAGAAGAGGAAGGTACACTACCAATTTTGTTATATCGAGATCTCTTATATTTCTTGCCATCTACAATTAAGATTCTTTCATCATCTTCATTACTTGTGTCACTGCTTTCTTGGATGATGTTTCTCAATGATGCTTTGGTGGCAGCTTTGAAAGCAATATCCTTCTCTCTGTTTTTGTTGTTTAGCTTCCACCTTTTCTTCTTCCTCAGGCATGACTTCATGCGTCTTTATATTCCCGATGAGATACTCCATCTTCAGTGTTGTAAGATCGTTGACTTCTTTGACATCGGTGACTTTTGACTTGTATCTGGGAGGTAGTGATCTAACTATCTTGGATACTTAATCTTCCTTGCTTATGTTCTTCCTCGATGCACTTAGGCTATTAATAATGTTAGAAAATCTAGCATACATTTTTGCAATGCTCTCGTAAGGTTACATATGAAATAATTCAAATTTATGTTTTAACATAATAATTTTAATATTTTTAACTTGAATAGTTTCTTCATGTGTTACAACTAGTTTGTGACAAATTTCATAAGTTGTTTTACATGAGTATATGTGATTGAATTCATTAACTGATAAAAAAGAATAAAAAAATGCTTACTACATTTGCGTTGAGTGTGGTTTGTTTTACTACATAAGGATTCCCATGTTTCTAACTTTGTTATTAGAAGTGCATATGGATGAGCTATCATCTTCCATAGTTGAAAGATGATTCCTTGAAAGTAGAACTGCATCTTTCTTTTCCAGTAAGTGTAGTTTGATCCATATAATAGTGGTGGTCTGCTCACATAAGCTCCTTCCAAGTTGAGGTGGCTAGTCATGTTCTCCCCCATGATTCAAAATTTGTTAGGGCTCCTTGAGACCTGCTCTAATACCAAATGAAAAGATCTAGAGGGGGTGAATAGAGATTTTTGATAATGTTAAGAAAATTAAAATACTTCGTTCACAAAAATTTGAGAGAAACAAGCAACCACATGAGGACATAGAGATTTAGAGTGGTTCCGTCAAAAGACTTCAGTTCACTACCTAGTTGTTTCCAATCAAGATTTCAAAAGAATGTATTTTATTCCTTTATATATCAATACACAATACACAAAATTTACCAGTGTTGTTTGTGGCATCAGACTAACCCTCCTTTTCAGCTCAAGGAGAAACTACACCTTCTTTGATGGGCCGTAGAAGGTCACCCTCTTCACCTCTTCTTTGACGGATGTGGAAGAGCATCGTTGCTTCACCTCTTCTTTGATGGATGCATAAGTGCATCATTGCTTCACCTCTTCTTTAATGACCAGTGGAAGAGCACCAAGTTGAGAAGACTCCTTCTTCTCACTGGTTCTTGGACAACCTTCACTCTGAGAAGTAGCCCAAGAATAATATAACAAAGAAGAAATAGAATGGAGAAAAAAAGAAACAAAATAATATCACAAGATATACAATTAATCTCTAATGTACAAGTGATGATGATCCACTCCAAAAATGTTTATGCAATGTAGCATTAGGTGGAGAGGATAATATAGCTAAGTTAAGGTCTTAGGCTTAGAATGATAGAAACTTCAAGTACTGGACCTAAGCTCTTTGAGAAAGATGGGAAGTCTGCTCTAGTATGTATCAAATGTTGTTGCAATGTAATATGCAAAGATGGGTATAAAGTTGATGTATAGGTGCCCTAAGGCCACTCTTATTTATAGTAAATGTTTATAAGTGGTTAGGTTACCTATGGATAGTGTCTAGAGTATTCTCAGTTATCAATTAGCCATTTGGTCAAACTTAATTGGGTTGCAACAACTAATTTGATCATGATTCTAGAACCTTTCTCGATTCACAATATTGTCAATCAGAAGATTTTTGGTCCACAATATTGTCGACTGGATAAGGTCCTGGGGTCAAATTTCCCTAACGTCTATGTGTTGGTCCATATGCTCGGTCCAACAGCTCTTTTTTGCTCGAACTTTTCTTCAACCAAATTTCTCAGTCAACAATATTGTCGATCGAGATTGACTCATAACTCTAAATATGCAAAGCTATTTCTCAGTTTTCTAAGTCTTCAACCAAGTGTGTCTCGATCCACAAAATTATCGACTGAGAAGGACTTCGTGCCAAGATCTGCAATGTATGTGAGGTCCTATTAATGAATCATATGAAACATATCAACCCTAAAGTCTTCATGTGAGTATAGGATAAGTTTTTGGTAGGTTTTGGAGGATCATCACTTGTCCTTACATCATGTCTATCAATTTATACAAAAAATGCATGTACAAACAAATACATAAATACATAGTACAGCTTGATTTGCAAGTATCCAAACATATAATTGCAATGTCTTTGTAGATAGATCTTGACTTAGTTCCTTGATCACCTAAAATACATAAATCACATGTTAGTAATGTAATTTGGGAAATGTTTGCACCATCGAAATATGAGTACGACATATCAAAAAACCAACATATAATAGTAGTCACTAATAAGTTATTAAGCACACCATTCATGTGGACACGATTGTGAGACAATACCATAATCTCTCAAAAGATCCTCAAACTTTTGCCTTAAATATTATCCACCAAAATTAGATCTTAGTGATTTAATTTTCTTTCCAAGTTGGTTTTCTGCTTTATTTTGATTTCCTTGAATTTTTTAAGGGATTTGGATTTGTGTTTCATAATATACACATTTTAGGAATCTCAGAGCAAAAAACTTATTGGAACAAAAAATTTCTTAAGAATCCTTCAATATGGATCCATATGATGAAAAAAAACCCAATTATGGTTGACAAGTTTACACTTTATCATGGAAGAGATTCTAATAATTCATCTTGTAACACTCAATGTAGATATGGACTTTCCAAACTATGCCTCACTTGATTTTTTTGGATCAGCAATCAGAACTCCTTTCTGGTGTGCATGGCACTCTGGGAGTCTCCTCAAGATGTGGGTAGAAAAGTGTTTTTGCTATCTAACCATGAAAATCCCTAGGTAACTGTCAGTGGAAGATCATAGGAATCTACTGACCATTTGCATATATCTTAAGATCACAAATATGGATTTATTGATCCTATATATGACCCCAACCTCAAGTCTGGATGATCACACCAACACACTATGCACGTGTGCAGCGCATCACACTAATCCTCCAGGAAGATGCTATGCCTTGATTTGCATACCCTAGGTGGCTGATCATAATGTCCTGTTGAGAAGAATTTTTCCTTGATTTGCATGCCTAGCTGATCTCTTCATTCTGTCGTTCACAACTCTAGAGGATTTCACCATTCTTTTGTCACCTAGATTCATGTGTCGTCAATGAAGATCTTTGTCATCTCCACAGTATCCATGTGAGTGCTCAAAGATGGCCATAGTTGATAGTCTCTACCTACCTTCTCTCTCTCTCTCTAATTTGCTTTTAGGATTTCTCAAACTTTGGAGGCAATAATGAGAGGATCTGAGTGTGTGCCCTGAATGCCTCCTCTCATATCACATATAGAGGAGTGAAGAGTCTTGGTTTTCTAAATCATGTTTGGCCAAACCCTGGACTCCTAGACTTATTAAAAATTTATCTCTTATGTTTGGGCATATTTTATTCAAGCCCTCAAAACTTACTTTTAGGTCCCTAGATTTATTATAAAAATTACAATAAGGTCTAATTCAACCTTTCTTCAAGTTATCTCTATGTGTGATCCTGTAGGAACCAAAGTGAGCTGGAAATGGATTCACTAATCAATATTATGATCCATAAGAAATGAACATTGTCTAGATACACATCATTGATACCCAAGTAGTAGGATTAGTTGGATAAGACTAAACCAAGAACAACTAGTCTTATCATGTTATATAATTCTTTTTTCACATGTATGTATATTGAAATAGAGATAGGACATGCCATCCTTATTACTTTAAATCTAAGTTCCTTGATCTCTAAGCAGACTAGCAACATACATATGAGATTAGCATCATATACTGACTCACATGAGCATGACCATCCATTTCTCTAGTCTCACTTATCAAGAGGCCTTGGATATCACTCTCGTTATATGGGAGGGACAAATTCTTTCTACATGACTACAATGCTAACATGATTCTCATCACATGCAATCATTACCTTTATGGAAACCTTCTCCAAGATCACTTCAAAGCATGACAATTTTCATATCATCATTTTAGTTACTTTAGGTCAAAGGATCACAATGCCACTATAACATTTGAAAATTGATTATGATTATCGTATAATGGTCCATGAATAACTCTCAAGGTGGGTCTATCTAGTACACTTGTTCTCTAACAAGTAACTATGTGTCTGACTTGGCATCCAATACCTATGACCCATGAGACATGGTCATCAGTCACCACATAGACTAGTCTCACATGTATTATTATTGTCGAGTCCATAATATTACTTGAGTAAGGACATTTAAGAATATTGTTCCTCCATTAGGATCCCATGTTCAAGCCACATACTTGAAGTCCCATGGCTTTGAACCAACCATTCTAAGGACATTTATAATATACAACAATATCACATTAATTAAATGTCCATCAATAAATTGGAATTGCTTTTATTATTCAAATCAAAAGTAAAAAATATCCCCATATCCACCATCTAATGATTAGCTTCTAGGGCATATACACCAGCAATCTCCCACTTGCACTAAATATAATCACTCACATATCTGATATCAAGCAATCTAACATGACCATCATGCTCTATATGTGATAGAGCCTTTGTCAAGGGATCAAAAATATTGTTCTTTGTTGGTACCCTACTAATATTCACATACCCTCACTCAATAATCTCTCGTATGAGATGAAAGAGCTGAAGAATATACTTGGAATGTTGATGTGATCTAGGTTCCTTGGCTTGCACGATAGTCGCATTGTTGCCAATGTATAGTTCTACTAGATCAACAAGGTTGGGAACAACTCCAAGTTTGCCGATGAAATTCTTCATCCATACATCTTCATTTGCAACATCTAATGCATCAATATATTCAGCCTCTATTGTAGAGTCAGCTATTGTAGCTTGCTTGGAACTCTTCCACTAACAACACCACTGTTAAGGCAAAACACATAACCAAATTGTGATTTATAATCATCTTCATTCGTTTGGAATCTTGCGTCAATGTAATCCCTTACAACTAACTCTTTCTCACCTCCACATATTAGGAAAGCATCCTTAGTTCTTCTCAAGTACTTAAGGATGTTTTTCAGTGTAGTCCAATGACTTCCACATGGGTCTGCCTAATATCTTCTTATCATCTCAAGGCATGTGAGATGTCTGGATGTGTACATAAAATTTCATAGATGATAGATCCAATTTTGGAGGCATATGTAATCTTACTCATGTGGTCCCTTCTTCCTAAGATTTGGGATAATTGGCCTTAGATATACTTACCCCATGGTACACGGGTAAGTTCCTTTACTTAGAATCTTGCATGATAAACTATTTTGGCACTTGGTCAATGTATGTACTTTAACTTAATCATAGAAGCCTTCTAAATATATCTCTATATATATTGATACCTAGAATATAGGTGACTTCTCCTATGTATTTCATTGACAAACTATTTCCCAACCACATTTTTACCTTTTGTAGAATTGGAATATCATTTGCCATGAGTTGTATATCATCCACATACAATATTAGGAATACTACAATGCTCCCACTAACCTTCTTGTAAACACAAGGTTCATCTTCATTCTTGATGAAGCCAAACTCTTTGATCAATTCGTCAAAATAAAGATCTAGCTTTTGGATACTTGATTCAATCCATAAATTGACTTTTGTAGCTTACATAACTCTCCAGCATCCTTTGGAGATTCAAAATCCTCAAATCATGTCATATACACATCCTTAAGAAGATTCCCATTAAGGAATGCAATTTTGACATTCATCTTTCAGATGTCATAGTCATGGTATGCCGCAATGTAAAACATGATCCTAATGGACTTGGACATGATGAATGGTGATAAATTTTCATCATAGTCAACACTTGAAATTGTTTGAAACCTTTTTCCACCAACTGTCCCTTATAGGTATGAACATTTCCATCCATGTCAGTCTTCTTCTTGAAGACCCACTTGTACCTAATGGTAATTACCCCTTCAGGTGGTTTCACCAAGGTCTATACCTTTTTGGTATACATGGAGTCCATGTTGGATCTCATGGACTCAAGCGATTTACTATATTTTGGCCCCTCAATAGGTTCCTTGTATGTAGTTGGCTCATATCAATCCATGACCAACACCTCACCATCTTGAGTCATGAGAAATCTGAATCTCTTTGGCTCATGGCGAGTCCTACTAGATGTATGGTGAGTCATGGGGTAGTTGTGCCACAACATCTTGTGGTGCCTCCTCATGTTCCTCTTCAGGTTCATTTTTTATTCTGTGGATTTCAAACTTCTTTGAATTTTGTTATCTTGCCACTATTATTTCCAGATATGAAATCCTTCTCTTAGAAGGTACAAATTCTAGAAACAAACACTTTGTAAAGGGAAGGAATATAGAAATAGTATCCTTTGGTTTCCCTAGGATACCCCACAAAATAGCACTTGTCAGATTTGGTCCCAGTTTCTTTGGAAGTCAACGCTTCACATAAGTTTCACAACCTCAAACCTTCATGAAGGACATATTGGGACTCTTCCAAGTTCATATCCCATATGATGTGTTTGGAATAGAAGGAATGTGATTAAGCATACATGTGACATTTTCTAGAGCATGTCTATAAAAGAATTTAGAAGTCTGCCTTGGCTCATCATGTACCACACCACATCCAACAATATGTGATTCCTTCTCTCTGAAACACCATTATATTGTGGAGTTCCTAGTGGAATCAATAGTGATACAATACCACACTCTTTGAGAAGTACCTCAAACTCTTGGATCAAATGTTCACCACCTCAATCAGATCAAAGCATCTTCGTTTTCTTGCCAAGTTGGTTCTCTACATCATTCATAGATACTTTAAACTTTTCAAATGATTCTAATTTGTGTTTCATGGGATACACATATCAATATCTACAAAAATCATCAGTAAATGAAATGAAGTATTGATAGACTCATCTATCTATTGAACTAAAATGATCACTTACATCAATATGTATGAGTTATTAAATTTTAGTTGCCCTCTCATTATTTCCAGTAAAGGTGCCTTTCCCATCTTGCCCAACAAACATGATTCACATGTCTTGAGAGATTCATAATCAAATGAGTATAAGTATCCATCCTTATGGATTTTAGAAATGTGTTTCTCATTTATATGGCTCAATCAATAATGCTAGAGGTATGTCATATTTGAGTCATGCATAATAAGCTGTTTGGTATTTATGTTGTAAACTTGTGTCTCAAGATCTAGCAAATAAAGACATCAACACACTTCCATAAAAGATATCATCCAAAAGTATAGAGAAAACTCCATTCTTTATTAGCAATGAAAAACCACTCTTTTCCAAACAAGAAACAAAATAATATTTCTACTTATGATATGTATGTAATAGTAATTCTCTAACTATTACAAGCCGTAAGGGCAAAGATAAACTATATGTTCCTACAGCCACAACAACAACAACCTTTGCTCCATTAGGGACTTGTAGTTCCACAACTCCCTTCTTAATGGGTCAACTTCTTTTCAGATATTACACATTACAACAATGATATTTTGGCCCTACATACATGGATAATGTATCTCTCTAAATGATATATGAGTATATAATAGAATATTAGAGAGTCCCTCAAATTTTAGTGACACAATTCCCTTTCAATGATCATTAATGCATTAATTACTTTAAGAAGATAATAATGTTAAACACATGTTTTCTTAACTCATATCTAAAACATAATTGGATAATTGAATTCCTCAGGGTCAATTTATTAAACCCACCAAATTTGGTTAGATTTGGATAATCCTAAATGCTCCAAAAGACATTAGGAAGAAAAGGAGAGATAATGTTAATTTTTGACCTAATTGTTTAATAATACACACGACTATACTAAATTTTCCAAGGTCTAGGATAATATGCTTATTATAGACTGTCACACGCAACTCAATAGAACTCGGCTCCTTGAGAGCCTTCAGATGAAGATCGTAAGGGAGGCCCGTCGTCCCCTACCTCATGCAGAGTCTGCACACAAGAAGGGAGCATAACCCTAACCCTGTGACCTATGATAACTCACTCTCCCCTCAATAATTTTCTATTACCCTAGCACCAACTGAGTTAGGAATCTATCATGAATCTAGGGAATCCCTACACTACCCCTATATCTAGCCCTAGAATAAATGCCTAAATCTCCTTTTATCGAGTTAACATGGAGGCCACCCCTCACTCTACCTTACCGCATCAGACCACCTCCTATTGATCCAGAAATCTTAGTCAGTCACTAGGGGATACTCCTTCATAACCAATTTTAGTCATGGCCAACTAAGTAACTACTGTAGACCCGGTCTCCCTCTCTGGAAACGGCGAGCTCAAGCCACCAATCCTCTCTACCCCAGTGAAATTTCTTGCACGGATATTAGGAATGATCAGGTTCCAATCTATTGTTAGTGTACCTCCTCAGATCAGGTGAGTGAATCATGCACACGAAGTATTATTTTAGGGTTATGGGTTTACATTATTTGCTTATATATTTATGATTACTTGATTAAAGTGTAGTTATGATATTAGTCATTTATGCTCATGAAAGTCATGCACATGTCATGAATTTATATTTTTCTACTAATATGATTATCATACTTTCACTTGGAACACTATGAATCATTGACATGCTAATTAATCAAGAAATCATGAAAATAATATTTAAGTATAAGAAGTCATGCTATGTTAGTATAAGTCCTCTTGATCATGATATGTGAGTCGTAACCGGCCTTATGTGAGCCTTAAGTGGCCTTATGAGCTCTGTGGGAGAATTATGTGAGACTTAACTGGCCTTAGGTGAGCCTTAATTGGCCTTATGAGCACTGTGGGTGCATTAAGAGAGAGAGAATATATTAACTCAAGTTAAAATCCAAAACATTATGTAATTATGTTAATTCATTATGTTTCCTAATTAATCATGATAACTATGTTAAGTCACTAAGTTTTTCTAGCTATATCATGTAATTTCAATTATATGTCATTTTCATGTTATAACTACTCAGTTCCACTCACATATTTGTATGTTGCTTTACATGGTTGTAGACGAGATGTTCGCATATGAGGAGAATGAGAAGAAGTAGACCTCAATGACGTCAACTCAAGGACAATTATTGGATCCTACCTGGTGGGATGCCATTCTAGATAGCTATCTTTCCTTTTAGTAATGTTATGTTATGTTGGAGTTTCATTCATTCAAACTCTTTTATTTTTAAACTTGTAGTACTTGTTTATGACATGTAATAAGGCACTCTGGTGGTTATCTATTTTATTATGTGGAATTTTCAAGGTTAATGATATCATTTCACGATTTTTCATGATCTCCATTATGTGATAATGCTTCACTATGATTGTGTTAGTGTTAGAAAGGAGATCTTGACACTCATTTGGTGAAAGTATCATGCGTTGAAGTTCATCCTCCTTTCCTTGATTGACTGAAATCCCTTGATAGCAAATTTTGGAGTGAGCATCTATACCACCTCCTATTCTTAGATGATAATAGGAGGAGGTTTCATAGTTGGGTGCATCAGTTTGTTCTTAAATTGTGGTAGCACATGTGGCACTAAAGTCTTTTCAACTAGCTCATCTTTGTTAGCTTTTCTATTATTGTTGAATGGCGAGTCAACATGCTTATGGAAGAGTTTAAGAAAACACATTCAGTGGTATTGCATGCATGGGTTACTTTTTTGCCTCTCCTCCCTAGTCAACTTAGTTTGAGTAGTTTACCTTGTCAAAATTGACAAGCTATTACAGAGTCACCTCAGTATTGCTAGGAATTGCTGCTTAATTTCTCTTAAGTCCACCAATGGCTAAAGATAATTGATCCATTCTATCATGAAGGCCTTTGATTGAAGCTACTTGATTTTTCATAGGTGTAGAGTTGATCTTAGAAATAATTCCTTTGAGATGATCATTCTATTCATATTGTCGCTCGTGCTTTTCCAAGTGTTGTTGATGTTGATCATTGTCATTCTAGGTGAAAATTGGATAGTTTCTCCACTCTGGATTGTGTGAGTTTGAGAATTGGTTCTTATTTGTATGTTTCCCAAAACTATTAACCTACTCCTCACTATATATTGTTGCAGAAGCATTGAAATCTACATTGTGGTGTGGGCTATTACAAAAATCATACGCCATCACTTGGTGCACGCAATTGGCACTAATTGAATTCAACTTCTTGGTGAATTCATTAAGTTTTCATTGAGAGATGAAATTGCTTCTGTGTCATTGCTATTGCTTTCATGGTCCATGCCTTTAGCACAATGTTTCATGGACATGATTTCTACAAAAACCTACCTTCACTTGCATTCTTAATCAAGAAACTTCCTTCAATTGGCTACATCAATGATTGAGGTCGTATTTTGGGATAGATGTTCATAGAAGGTGCTCAATTGCATCCAGTCCACAATATAGTGGTGTGGATACTACCAAATTATCTATTTATATCTATTCCAAGAATCACCTAGTATATCCCAATATGCGATTTAAATCTAGAGATTCCTTTAGTGTTTTGCTGGTTTTTCTAGGAGAAAATAATTTCACAAGAAAGTTGTCAATAAGGCAATGCAGATCCAGAGCCTTTCTCCATGCATTGTATCCATTGCTTAGTCATGGCTCGTAGAGTAAAGGGGGAGAGGCAAAGATACAGACCATCATCTCTCATCCCATTGAGCTTCATAGTGCTGCATAGCTTGAGGAAGTTCTCCACATAAAGGTTAACATCTTCATTGGCTAATCATGAAAATTAGCTATACTCCATAATGCCTATTAGACATGGTTCTAATGAAGAGAGGGACATCAACATTTGGTATCATTATTTCTGAACTAGACACCTCATTAGGATGAGGATAGGTGTATTCTATCAATGTTTTCTCACCTGGCATGGTTGTCCTAGAAGAGTTGGCAACTCCTTTGTCTTGGTTTTGCTTTTTTCTCCTCGCTCACTATCATCTACTAGTTAACAAAACCTTAGGATTGTCTAGGATCTCTATGAGAGATTACCAACTAGACCAAGTGTGAACCATGCATGATTCCTACTTAACAAAGTCAAGAAATGGTATGAAACACAAGAAGTAAGTGGGTTTGGGAGGTTAAATATAGAATCATACAATCAACTAAAATAGTTAATGGTTGAATTAAGGATAGAAATTGGCTCCCCAAAAACCACGCTAGAAATTGATGTTTCCTCACAAGGGTTTGCATTCAATAAAAATAAAAACCAAAATTAGACACATAAGGCTCATAATAGGATGGGTCATCAACAACATAGTCTATGTTTGTCTCCACAGTAAGCTAATGCAATTCAACACTAAATAGTTCCAAATAACCATGCACTTCAAAAAAGAAAATTGTTGGTTTGATTATGTCCTAAAACTAAGGTTTTCACAAACTCTCTCTTAAGTTATCGATAAAACATAAGCATTTTATGACTTGATGCCTATCAATCATGCTATGATGATTCATAATGAATAGATATAATTTCCTCTTATCCACACCTCGCACTACATTAGGATAAATAATTTCCACCTATCCTCCACCAAGGTGGTTATATTGTTGTCTTCCATCTAATAATCTTACATATGATAGTAAGTTATCTTATATCTCTCTAAGAATCATGACACCTTCATTACAAGTACAATGATCACTTAGAATGCAAGTTCCCCTACTCACTTCCATGTAATAGGGGTTAGATCTCTACTTACCCTCCACAAAATTTTATCCCTTCTAGGTATGTCAAATTTGGATAAGTAGAGAACCCTGACCATTGATTCTCATAAACAATCAACAATAATTAGATAAAAAAGGAAATTCATAATTTTATATCAAGTTGTTCATAACATGACTAATATGTGACAATGAGGCATTAAATACAAAAGGAAGCTACTCCATATTAGTGGGTAATACACAAACAAATCTTTATATCATGAATCTAAAAAGTTCCATGGAGTAAAAGGAGTAAAATATAGAAAAAGAGAAGGAGAAACAAAATATAAAAAAACTCGAAAAGAGGAATTGTCTACAAAGGATCTACACTAGGAACTTCTGAAGCTTGAAGAGAGAGAAATATGCCTTTATAGCCTCCTTCTTCCTCCTTTTAGCCTCTCCTATAGAAGATTCACCTTCTGAGTTTCCCTTCTCTCATTTACCCCAAGTTAGAACAAAAAATGAGAGATATCTCTTCACAACCTCTCTCCAAAAATTTATATTTTTTCACTAATGTGAGGTTACACATCGTGCCTTGGTTAAGCTACAGTGCACACCTTGACAGTTTCTAAAGGGTCAGGCTTGATGATTTCGCATGGCATATAGAGGAAACAACATGACATGTAGTATAGTTTTGTTGATGAGTTAGATGAGACTGCATGGCATGTTGTTGGCTAGACACATCATGCATGCTTGTGGTCAATTTGGTTGTGGCTACTGATTTTGGGCACAAGATATTTGAGATGAACATGATGAGCTTGTTGGGGTCAAAATTGTTGGTAGGCTATGTGGTCAGTCACAATGTTTTGCTGATGTGGCACAGCATGTATGAAGTTGGGAAAATTGAGTGCGCATCTGGATGTGAGCACACCTTGCACGGGTATGTGCACATCATGCCTCACTGTTGAGAAGCTGAACCTTGAGTTCTAAAGTTCCTTTTTTGATGACCAAGGTGGCTTTGTTTCTAGATGAATTAAGATTTATGGTATCAGAATTGAAATACCTTTGATTAGTCTAAGTGAGAGTAAGATAGGGAATTTCTCTAATTATGCAATTACAAATCTACAATGTAGCCAAAGAATGAAATTTGGATCATTAAATGCATTAAATCATCTCTTAAGAAGTAGTATGGCTATGTTCATTCGTAAGTACTTTCCTATTTCTAAAAGGATCATGTCCACGACTTATGGAATCTTATTGCCTAATTCTAGATCCATATTTATGTGTATGTCCTTTATATGTACTTTAGGTCCAAGAATTTACTATAGCAATTACACTAAAGTCCACATTAACCTTTCTTCAATTTGTCTCTATGTGTGTGGCCATGTAGGAATCATACTACATTGCCAAAAAATTCAATACTCCATATTACAATCTATATGAAATAAGTAGTGTCTAGGACCACATCATTGATACCTAAGTAGTATGATTATTCACACAAGACTACCCCATGACTGACCAATCTTATCGTATTGTATGATTGCTTTGTCACAGATATCCAAAGTGAATTGGATGCATGGAAACATCATCCTTGTCAAGTTTAATACAAGCTCCTTGATCTCCAACTATACTATAAAGGTAAATATGATCTCATTGTACCATACTAACTCACATGATAATGGTCATGTATTCCTCTAGTCTCACTTATCAAGAGTCCTAGGATAGCGTTGATATTGCACAAGGGGGACAAATTCCTTCTGCGCCACTCAGAATGCATTGCATGACTCACATCACACCTAGTCACTATCTTTACGAAAAGCTTCTTCAAGATCATATTGAGTAGTGTTAAGGTATGAGGATCATCAAGTCACCATTGTAGTCAGTTTAGGTCAAGCAACCACAAAATTGTATTTGTATTCAGATCTTATTATGACTATAATACGACGAAGCATGATCTCATGTTCACTAAACATACTTGAATTTTCAAGGCTTTAAGGACATTTTTTATGAACATTGATATTGCAAAAATAGATGTTCATAAATAAAATCAAATGAAAAGTAAAATATATCCCTAAATATATCACCCAATGTTTGTCTTCTAGGAAACATATATCAAAAGTTTTCCAACAGAATTGAAGCACATAAGCCAAAAAAGCTAATGCCCAAATTTCCTTGAGGGTAGAAGATAGAGGTAACGGTAGGGAGTTAGAGGGACATTGTGGGAAACTAAGATTTCTAGGAGTTTGAGAGTGTGGGGATCCTTGAAATTTAATAGGTACCATCTAGGTATAAAGAAATCCCAACAAGAAATCATAGTGAGGAAATTAGGTACTGGAATTTGGTCCTTTTCATCCTATAGTTTTAGGTTTCAATTAAGAGGTTGATTTGTTTGGGGAGGAATCAAAGATGCAAACGTGGAAGAAAAATCACTTTAGGAGAAGAGGGGAGTAAGTTTAAGACACTTTAAACCATGGTTACTAAACTAGTTGGAGGTATCTCCTGTCAGAGGTGGTAGTCAAATTCCTAAGAGACTGGTTAGCATCATAGGGCTATTGTCTGAGAACACATTACAGATAAACAAAAAGTAAATTGAACATGGATGTCATACTAGAACATAAGGAAAATGTAAGGAGTGGGAGCTAAGAGAGGATCCACTCCCTACTTAATTTTAAGAATAAATCCATATATTCCAAACACCTAAAAAGGTATGCTGAAATATGTGTACATTTTCCTTTTCTCAGATGATGGTAAATAGACCAAAAAACAGCAGTGGAAATATATTTCATTACTATATTCAATTTAAACATGATTACAAAATATTTTCCCATTATATTCACATTGTTTTCATAAGAGTTTTCTTATATTAGTATGTTTGAATCTCTATATTTTACTTATTTAACATATTTAGTCCATTAATAACTATTTTTCTTAGATGATTGGACATGAAAATACCAATTTTTATTCTAAAATATGTTTTAAGTGCATTATACCTCTTCTTAGTGATTATAAGAATATTAGATAGTAAATAAATATATGTGACATATTTCATGGATATATCTTCATGTTAGCATAGATTTAGATTATGAAGTTAATGTGGTTGAATTATTTTCACATAATATGCTATATGCTTATCATTTTTTATCAAGATGTAACTTTATCCTTGTTTTGTGTCACCCCTCAATGCTAAACAAGATTACTCAGAACAAAAAATATGATCGATCACAAATTAAGCATTTTACTAAAAAGGTGCATAATTAAAACAAAAAATAAAACATCTCAAACATGTCTATGAATAATTACATAAAGGTCCAACATCCTGCATACATATACAACCATATCGGGTATATTTACAATTGTTCCTTGGTCTTATCCACAACCTATCATATATATATATATATGTCTATAACATGTACAAAGTACAAGTATACTATAAAAATCTTGAGTCAATGCAATCATCTACAAAACTTCCCCTCCCGAACCTGAGAGTAATGGATGACTCTAGAACTATCTGAACAACTAGCCAAAATTCTTCCTCTAAGGATCTCCAAAACCCTCCTCACTACCACGGGCCTGACGACACTACTGATGATCACCTAAAAATATGTGGTAACCCACAATGTGAGACCCATGTCCCTATAAGAGATATAACTAGCAACAACATCTACTGCTTACATAAGATTATGTAATGAAATAGATAAAATTATAGAATTGAAATTCTAAATATAACCTTCATCAAGATTAGTCACAGCCAGAGAGTATGGATGATTTCTCTTAATGTATTATAAAACATCTACATATTAAAAGAAACAAAGCAAAGATCAACATCCAAAGTGAATCTAACAAATATGATACACGGGTGAATTACATATTTTATTAAGCCCTGGATAGTTTGAGGCGTACACTTAATCTACTGATTGACCACTATGAAGTCACAATCATCTCCTTACAAATCTAGGAGAACCAGAATCCTAAGATCTCTTCCCCTCAATCTGAATGAGTCAACCGTAGTGACATAATAGCCAAACTACAAAACAGCCTAGTCCACCCTGGGTACACATGCCAGGATGCTAGAAACTCGAGTATTCAACCCTTAAATCTGAGTTACAATTGCAGTCGTACTCAATCACATATATATCATCCAATACACGGCCTCGACTGCTCTCCAAAATCTTGGGGTCATGATGACAAGGATATACCCTCCCTACACCTGCATATACTCAACAGTATACGACTCCGATATTCCCTTCTGGAATACTCATTTTACTATCCAATAAGTCTTGACACTAGAATAGTTCTATGGGTTCAGGGCACTACATGATTAGGGTTACACTAAAGTAATTAAGCCAAATGAGTTTTTTTAGACTACATCAACAAATTTACAAACAAACTACTAAGTTGTACTTATAAAATTAGTGCTACATGGAAACTCTAGATGATATAAAATGTAAGCTAGATATTCCTCATGAATTCATCATAGCACACCTGTCCATTGCCTTCCATAAAGAGGGCTAAACCTCCAATAGGGATCAAAACATGCCCAAAGGATATTTAGATCATACACAATTCTTCCTGAAAGAACATCATTACCATTCAATACTTTGCCGAAGGTTCAACATGCCATTATGAACTTGTTACTTCCCAATTCAGTAAAGGCATTTATCCATCACAGGAGTTATGACGTATCCAAGAGCAACATAGAGAATCTACTTTTAACATTATGAATTATCCATTCATCTTTTGAACATCAATAGAATATAGATGTATTAAACTGTCATCAGTTAACCACTATTAGGTAGGAGCAGAGGCGTGGGTTGGATTCATATTACCAAAACAACACATAGGTAGACCATCAGTTCTTTCAACACACATGGAAAAACCATATGTTCGTTCATGGACTTAGCAAAAAGAAACCACTGATTCATGGACAGCAAAACCATAAGATTATTAACTAAATAAAACCATACATTTCTACAGTAAGTTAATCCATCAATTTAAAGACCAAGTATAGCCATCGGTTTGTCACTAAGAGAGAGATACCATTATTTCATTCACTAGGTGAGACCATCATTTCTTAGAATTAGAAGAATCATCAGTTCATAGACTAAGTAAAACTATCGATTCCTTTAGTGCAACCAATTCTTTACACTAAGTAAAAACCATCAATTCATACTTTCAAAATTTAAGGTAGTCCATTATAGAATATGAAACGTTCATATGGTCTAAGGATAGTTTAACAACATACATAACTATCACACATATATACAACAATGCACAAAAGATCATCTTTCTTCATATTACCAAGTTTCTAGGGTAAGATCTACATAGAACAAGTTAAAAGTAAGCAAGAAACATGTTGGGAGTTATTTAACTTGCCTAAAGGTGAATAAGAACATTCAAGCAGCAAGGTATCTTAAAGAAAAGAAGGTGAAACTCTATATTTGTACTCCCAAAGCTCCAAGGTAGCTCCTATCTTCAAGAAGGGGTAAATCTAGGGCAAAAGAGAGAAGAAAATGGGTTCTTTAACCACATGCTCGAGCTTCTCATCAAGAACACTAGGATTTCACCCATGAATGAAGAGTGAAGAAAGAGAACAACAACAAAACTAGATCAGAGAAGAAGATATTACATGTATAAGGCAAGAACTAGGTTTGAAGGTTTCAAACAACTCTAGAGATGCTTGATCCAAGACCTAAAGCAACATGTATCGAAGATCTATCCAATATTCATCCTCAAGAAGCTATCACTTCATAAACTAAAGGGTTTGGACCTCTCTAATAGAAAGAACAAGAGGGAAAAAGGAAAAGGTATGTTTGGGAGAGAGGAGAGGGGTATATACATCTAAGATGGGAGAGAAAGATGGTGAAGGGTTGAAAACTATCTTGCCATGTGTCAAAAACCAAAATTTTCATTTCCATGCATTATCAGTATTCCATCAGTTTGTCTTCAAGGAGATCCATTAGTTTTTGCCTATTGAACCATCAAGTTGCATCATCAGAAAAACCATCGGTTTACATGTTATACTTAACCATTTTGCAAACCTTGATCCATCATTAGATTGTGCACCCAACAATGGGAACCATCAGTTCTCATGCCATAAAAGAAAACCATGGTTCCTCAACTACAAGGAGGAACCATCGGATCCATCACCCACATGGTGAAACCATCAGATCCTCATCACACAAGGCAAAACCATCAATTTGTTACTTAGGTGAGAAACCATAGGTTCTCAACCTACAAGGGAGAAAGGAGCAAACATCTGATGGTGCATCCATGCATCCAAAGGTGGAACTATGTCAAACATGTTATGAATACTTATGAAGCACATCATGCATGCACTAAAATTACCAGATAGATCCCTATGAAAGGGAAATTTGCATAAAGGTCCACAAAAGCACATAAATTAGCAAAACTTTAGCAAGCAAGTCCAAACTGGATCAAAATTGAATTTTAACTTAATCAACTGATATGAAAATGAAATCTAAGGTTTAATCAAGAATTAAGCACTCAATTATAGAAATCAAACATGTTTAAGCATAAAACCAGGTCAGGGGTCTTACAACCATAAACCCCTAATAGGGATTTATCCCCCAAAATCCTATGCAAACAAGTATGGGTACTTCCTACACATCTCATCCTATAACTCTCATTTTGCCTACGACACCCCAGGGTGATACCACAACACCTCCACTAAAGATATGTCTTTCTTCCTCAGCTTCTACACATGCCTATCTAGGATCAAAATTGGACCCTCAACATAACAAACATACTCATCTAACTCAACTTACACTGGTTGTATCATCTATTCTATATTGGGGTGACACTTTGTCAACATGGAAATATGGAGGACGTTTTGTAACCTATGAAACTCTGACGATAACTCCAGCTTGTATGCCACCTTTACAAATCATGTCAAGATAGGGTAAGGTCACATAAACCTAGGAGCCGACTTACCATTCTTACTCAACCTTAACCACCTTTCCAAGGGGAAACCTTAAGATACACATGGTATCCAACTTGGAACTCTAGCATCTATGACAGTTATTGTAACACCCGGGCCCACTTCCTAAGGCTCTAGTACAGTTTCAGGAATGACGACTGACCCCATAGACCACCACTAGCCTTAACTACGTGCTTTAATCTCACTCATGCATAAGCCAAGATCAACTTCCTGACTGGTCACCCATCCCAGTACTACTCCAAGTTGAGCACACTTAACTTTGGAGTTCTTTAGTGATGGGCTCCTAGAAAAGGAGGTGCAACTTGGTGATATGGGTATTCCAATCATTCCTTTTAAGATCATTTTATTTGAGGCCTCAAATCCTGGGACGTTACAATCTCCCCCACTTAGAATCTTGACATCCTCGTCAAGGCTCAACTATGTAGCCTCATAATATTTCCCCATTTTAGTGTAGACCCAAAATGGCCCATGGACACCCAACTCCCGATCATGAAATACCAGTGCAAGGGTGGCTACGTCAACCATGGACAACCCTTTCCAACATGCCTGGAGCACACGATTCAAGACTGGCATGCCACATGCCCATGTGGGCCCCACCTACTGGAGGGGAATTGGCTCTAATACCATTTGTAACACCCGGGCCCACTTCCCAAGGCTCTAGTAGAGTTTCAGGAATGACGAATAACCACACAGACCACCACTAGCCTTAACTATGTGCTTTAATCTCACTCATGTGTAAGCCAGGATCAACTTCTTGACTGGTCACCCATCCCATTACTACTCCAAGCTGAGAATGCTTAACTATGGAGTTCTTTAGTGATGGGCTCCCTAAAAAGGAGGTGCACCTTGGTGACATGGGAAGTAAAATAATTCCTTTTAAGATAATTTTGACTAAGGCCTCAAAACCTGGGACTTAAAACCTCCTCCACTTAGACTCTTGATGTCCTTGTTAAGGCTCAACTATATGGCCTCATAAGATTTCAGTACAAACCCAACATGGACATGTACACCCAGCTCTCGATCATGGCTACCAGCACAGGGGTGGCTCCATCACCATGGATAGCCCTTTCCAACATGCATGGACCTCACAGATCAAAGATTGGCATGCCACAGGCCCATGTGGGCCCAACCTACTGGAGAGGTTTTGGATCTGATACCATTTGTAACACCTAGGCCCACTGCCCTAGGCTCTAGTAGAGTTTCAGGAATGATGACTGGCCCCATAGACCACCACTAGCATTAACTGTACGCTTTTTCCTCACTCACGCGCAAGACGGGGTCAACTTCCCGACTGGTCACCCATCCTAGTACTACTCCAAGCTGAGCACACTTAACTATGGAGTTCTTTAGTGATTGGCTCCCGAAAAAGGAGGTGTACCTTGGTGATATAAGTAGTCTAATCATTCCTTTTAAGATCATTTTATTTGAGGCCTCAAATCCTGGGACGTTACAGTTATCATCATATGACTTTTGTCTGTATTCATTTGCCTTTAACTGTTGTTGTATCACCTTGATCTTCTCTATTTTCTGGTGTACTAACTCAAAACCAAAAATCTAGTACTCACCTACTTCATACCAACAAAGAGATGACATTCATATCATACTATATAAAGCTTCATATGATGTCATGTCTATTCTTCTCTGGTAGTTGTTGTTGTAGGCAAACTCGATCAGACTCAGGTGGATATCCCATCGGCCAAGAAACTGAAGAATACACACTCTCAAAAGATTCTCCAATGTTTGTATGGTCCTTTCTGACTAATCATTTATCTATGGGTGAAAGGTTGTGGTAAACCTTAACAGTGTCCCCAAAAATGTATGCGGACATTCCCAAAACCTTCTTGTATATTGAACACTATGGTATCCGGTATGCCATGCAAATGTATTATCTCATCAACATAGATTTGTGCCAACTTCTTTGTTGTTTAAGTGGTCTTGACTTGGAAAGAGTGAGCTCACTTTGTCATCCAGTCAATGATCACCCAAATGGATCATGACCCTTGATTGTCCTTGGAAGTCCAATCACAAAGTCCGTGGCTATGTTATCTAATTTCCATTGTGATATTGGCAAAGGTTGTAATGTCCCTATAGGCTTCTGATGCTCCACCTTGAACTATTGATAAATTAGACATTTGGCCACAAACTCTACCACATCATGCTTCAAAACTTGGTCACCAATACAAATCCTTCAGATTATGATACATCTTGGTACTTCTAGGATGCATCATGTACATTGAGGAATGAGCCTCCTAAAGTACCATCTTCCTCAGGCCATTGGTGTCAGGAACCATTATTCTTGTAAGACCCATAACCTTGATTTTTGGTTGAAAATGCTTTCTTATCATAACTGGATGCTTATAAACCTAATAAAACCCTAATATGTGCTTTGATATCACATGAAAAGCTTAAGTTTCAAGTTTGTTCCAGTTCGAACATTGTTTGAGCAAGTTATACATATATGTGCTTGTTTTGGATTTTTATGCAATTTACACATACCTAGGGTTTTTTCTTGTAATTTGTCACATGCTTGTTGTGCCTTACATGTTTTAATATCATGTTTTATATAGTGGTGCTTTGGGCCACCTTGTTAAATCTTGGTTTGAGTGGTGACACCTTGTGTTGAGATTAGGGTTTGTTCTCATGGATGCCCTAACACATGGTTGGCTTAGAATGTTGGACCACCTAGTGTTGGTGGTTTCCAAGCATGGGGTCTTTAGTGTTGGAGGTCACCAAGGTTTTTTGTGTACCCACTAGTGTTGGTGGTCACCAAGATCTCTATAGCCACCTAGGGTTGGCGGTCGATGAGATTTTAATTCATCTTGGTCGCCAACATCACCTAGGGTTGGTGATCGTTTGGTTTTCTTACCACCTTGGCCACCAACAACCTTAAGAGGTCAATGAGATTTCTTATTGTGGATGTCAAGTATTTATTTATATGGTCAATCTAGTTGCATGTATTATATGCTTTCATGGATGAGTTGTTTTGACCTTGGACACATGGCAAACATGGCTAGACACATGTACCTTCTTTCCACTCTCACCCATAGACATATATACCTCCCTCTTCTCATGCAACCAAACCATTTAAAATATCTTTCTCTCTTCTTGCTCTTTTAGCTCGTCCCCTCTTTCCTGGTGGTGAAGGAGGAGCTCAAGGTTGAAGAAGGAGGTCGATCTTGCTTGCATATGTACCTAGGGTTTGGATCTGCCCTAGTTGAGGTCGTTTGGTTTGATTCCTTGCTTGGTTTCTTGACCTTGATAAGTGAGATATCTCTCTTTTCCTTCATTTTATTTGATGTACTACCCTATTCTTCCTCTTCTTTTTTGAATTCATGGTGGAGGTTGAGTTAGTGGTTGCAAACATCTTCTTTCTTGCCTTTTCAATCTAGGGCTTGCTTCCTTTTTGGAGAAAGAACTAGCTTGGATGAGGAGGGTGCTCAAGCTAGGGTTTCTACCCTTTTTCTTCAAGTTGCCTTTATATTTGGAGTTTCTTAATCATCTCTAAGGTGAGTTATATAACTTTCTCCATGATTATTGATTACTCTTACCTTGCTTGTACATGATCTTTCTCTTAAATGAAGTTTTAAGTAAGAAGAAGCTACCTTTGCCTAAGGTTTGAACTTAAGGGATAGTTCTTGAGTAGTTTATCATCTTGGATGAACCCTACACCTTTTTCATGATTCTGTTGATGGAAGTGATGATCCTAGATCTTTCTTTCATGTGGAAAAGGTTGGTTTTTGCTTTCCCAAACAATGGATCATTTCTAGGGTTTCAAGCTATTTTTTCCTCCTTGAAATGGCATCTGATGGTTTGGTTTTGGTTCAATTTACTTGAATTCCTTGGGCCAACTAATGGAATTGACTTTGTTTTTGTTTTGTATCTTATGTGGTCACTAATGTTTTAACCCATTATGGTCGCCAATGTTTTTGGACTCATGATTGATCGCTAAGAATTTTAACCTTACATGGTCGCCAAGAATTTTATTTCAACGTGGTCGATGAGATTTTCTTCCTCTTTGGTCACCAAGATTTCACTCTTGAGGTTACCAAAATTCTAATCTATATGGTTACCAAGGTTTTGGACTCTAGATGGTCGATGAGATTTGATCTATATGGTTGTAGAGGTTTCACCTATGTGTCCGTTGAGTTTTCGACCCTATGTGGTCGTTGAGGTTTTGAACTCATATGTGGTCGCCAAATATTTGGTCTTATGTGGTCACCAAGTTCTAATTTCATGTTGGTCTATGAGACATGAAATTTTTTGGTTGCCAAGGACTCTAACCCTAACCCTAGTGGTTGTTGACGTCTCTAACCCAAGTGGTCATTGAAGTGGCTAACCCTAGCGGTCACCAAAGTGAACCCTAACCCTAGCGGTCACCAAGATGGCTAACCTTAGTGGTCTCCAAGATGGCTAAACCTAGCGGTCACCTAGGGTACTGACCCTAGTGGTCGATGAAGTTTCTGACCCTAGTGGTTGATGAAGTTCCTGAACCTAGTGGTTGCTATGTTCTCCTGACTATATGATGGTTTATGTTTGAACATAAGTAAGCATATGCATAAATGGTTAGTTGAGGGCTTATTTGTAACATCAACTTAATCTGCCATGTTAAACCTAACCCTAATGAAATTACATGATGGTGGATAATCATGCCTAGTTCCCTTTTATGTTGATATGATGAAAGAATGCTCTCTCTATGTTGTTGTAACCCTATTTGTTTCCACATGAACATCATAAGTTGTTATATGCAATGTTTTGCCAAACTTGTATATCACATGTATGGTGATGGTATGATGAGCCTTTGGTAAGGCATGGAAAGATAATGATGCTCTTACAAGGAATGACGTGATGCTCTTAATGACCCTTGGGAATGGTTGAGCCTTTATTGGATGTGTGATCCTCTTATTGATGTGAAAAAGGATTGATATCATGTGATGATGTGATAAAATTTATATCTCATACATTTTATATCTTCTGAAATTACAATATACTCATATTGTTGTAGTATTCTTTTAGGATTTGTATGTAACTTAATTGATGCAATCTTAACTCACCTAATTGGCATTAACTAATCAAGTGAAACCCTAATCCTGTAGTGCCATGTGCCATAGAGCCATTATAATGTCAGGACTTGTTGGACGGTGAAATGAGTATTCCTCTAATGGAAGCTCAGAGTCATATACTATTGAGTATATGCATGCTTTTAAGGATGGATGTGGTCATACCTTGGTAGGAGAGCGGTTGAGGTCGTGTCTCAGATGATTATGATTCAGTATATGTGATATGATTGAGGACATATGTTGTTGTACCTTAGATGATTGGATTTTTGATACCTTGGTGACTAGTGTTGTGATCTATATACCAAGGGAAGAGTAGGTTGTTTTGCAGCTTGATTGTATATGTCATTATGAGTGACTCGTACTGATCGAGGGAGGAAGAGATATTAGGATTTCGGCTCTCCTAGATCGTTTATGGAACCTATTTTGACTTAGTAGTGATCAATTGGACTTTGGGTGGTAAACCTCAAATTCCCCAGGGCTTAATAAAAGATGTAATACAGTAGTGTAGTGTATCTGCTAAGCATTAAACATGATTCACATTGGATGTCAACCCTTGCCTTATTTATGATACTACTTAGTTGTTATACAATGTAAGTAAATGATAGTCTTATTTGTTCCTTTACATGCTTAAAAACCATACCTACTATTATGCCTACATGTTTAATATGTTTAAGTTGCTTACTATTATAATCTGTTGTAATCAATAATCATTGTTGAGAGTAATATTTCTCATTGGGATGTTGGTATCAGCCCATGGGTCACCACATCTTTTTAGGTGATTGTCAGTGATGTCGTCAGGATTGTGGTGGTGAGGAAGAGCAGCTTGGAGAGCAATAGAAGTAGAAGGTTGGATAGTAGCTAGTAGTGTCCTACAGTCGTCTGTGTACTCTCACGGCCATATGGGATGTTTTGTAGATGATATGTACATCGACCTGATTTTTTGGCAGTGTGCCAATATTTGTATATGGCACGTATATGTGGAATCATATCTTTTGTAACAGGTTGTCACTTTGGCCGCTGAACATACATGTAAATACATGATATGGTATGTGTTGATATGCAAGTTGCTGGACCTTTATATACATATCTATGAACATGATGGTAATGTTTGAATTGGTTTTAATATACCCTTTTTTCTAGTTGTGTGGTTAATTAGAAATTGATTGCGTGTTTGTTTTGAGTAATCTCATTTATTGTGATGGGACATCATAGTTCTATTGTGGAAAACACATGCTCCATCATCTAACTCATGAAATCCATCATGCTTCCCACTGCCAAACTCTGCTCAGATATGTTGTATCACATTAGCATCCTTTTGTGCATCTTTGATCTACTGTATCAATGTCGTTCTGACATGTAATTGTGCCAACAATCCTGCCAATAAGAAAACTTCCAATTGCACATTCAACTATTGAAGTGACACTAACATGTTCCACTTATGACATGTCACAGAGTGTAACTATGCTTTATCTTTGTTTAATTATGAAAATGACTTCATGATCAGTGCATCAACCACTACATTCACCTTTCTTTGGTTATAGTCTATCGTGTAGTCATAATCTTTTATTAGCTCCATCCACCTTCTTTGCCTCATTTTCAGCTCTTGCTTAGAGAAGATATACTGAAGATTCTTGTGATTAATGAAGATTTGACAATTTTCTCCATATAGATAGTGCCTCCAAGTCTTCAAGGCAACTACAACATCTAACTCCAGATAATGAGTTGGATAGTTCTCCTCGTGTCTCTTAAGCTGTCGTGAAGCAAAAGAAATCACATTTTTGTCCTCCATCAGCACACATCCCAACCCATTCTTTGAGGCATCACAGAAAATGATGTAACATTTCCTTGCTCTGGTAAAACTAAAACTAGAGCACTCGCCAACTTATCCTTCAACAACTAAAAATTACGTTGACACTTGTCATCCCAAATAAAAGGAACCCCATCCTAGTTAGCTAGGTCAAAGATAGGGAAACTACACTGAGGTTGTTAATGAACATGTTGTAATAACTAGCTAGGCCAAGGAAGCTTCACACCTTAGTCGGTGTCTTGGGATGCTCCCATACTAACTCTAACTCCACCTTCTTAGGGTCTACACAAACACCCTTTACAGTGATGACATGACCAAGAAAAGACACCTTAGTCATCCAAAACTTGCACTTAATGAACTTAGCATATAGTTGATGTTGTCTGAACAAATCCAGCACTTGACGAAGATGTTGCTCATGTTGTTGACTATCTTTAGAGTATATTAAGATGTCATCTATGAATACAACTATGAACTGATCAAGATACAATCTAAATACTTTATTCATCAAGTGAATAAATGTCGACGATGCATTGGTTATCCCAAATGGCATAACCACAAACTCATAATGACCATATCTAGTCCTGAAAGCATCCTTAGGTATGTCATCCGCCTTGATCCTCAACCAATGATATCCCAACCTCAGTTCTATCCTAGAAAATACTATTGCACCTCTCAACTTGTGATACCCTTTGCTACACAAAGTGATATTATTCAAAACATAGCACAAAATTATCACTAATAACAATATTACCACAAAATAGGGTAAATTAAAATTGATATCATGATAGGATCTCAAGATGAACACTTCACAATTGAAGACATAAACTTGTGCCACTTGTATTTCATTCATTACTAAAGATATTATATATCATTGTTCCCTGGCTAACTAGCCACATTATGTTACATATGACCACCTTCTCATGTATACAAATTATATCTCTACCATCATGGCATTAAGCTAAGAACTCAAACTAATGTACAACATTCACAAAATACCCCCAAGGACTTGAGTGTACATGGACGACACATATGACTCTATTACTAGACACTAACTGCATATCCACAATCCAATAGATATATCTCCTTTTATTGTCAGTCTCAATCGCACGATCTCTATCTCAGCGTGCACTTCCACCTAAAAAAAGTGGATCCCACGGGTTAAGACCAAAGTCCTAGCAAGAGATATAACTCTCCACCAATATAAGCACATATAAGAAAACACATAAGATTATACTATTAACAGATAAGCAGGTTCAGGTAAATGATATAAGAAAGGCAATTAACACTATTTGGGCAGTTTTGGCATCTACACTAAACAGTAGATCATCTTATGCTTTTAGAAGGAATATGAAGAACATGTACAACTATTATAAGATAAACAATACATAATCAAGGCAATGGGGTCAACCAATGTTATAGGCATTTGACCCTACATTAAATACGCTACATGGCTATATTACTTCTTTTGTTAAAATGCCCTGAGGATTTGGGTCATACCACCCAAATTCAACTGACCACTCCAAAGTTGAAATTAGTACCATACACGATCAATGGAGGAGCTAGACTCCATGATCATCACCGATAATACTTGGTCAGTTTGAGTCTACAATGTAGTGACATGATAGTCAGACTACAAGACATCAACTTATAGTCATAGCTATAGTCCTATAGATAGAAACTCATATTCAAAACTATGGTCCAGTAAAACAACTAGCATGCCTTGGTACATGGTACACCGCTAGAGAACAAGCTCACACATGACGTTCTATGATGAAACAACATACCACTTATTTCAACAATTTAAGGATACACAGAGGTATCTCCACTTGTACCCCCCATATTCAACAATATGCACTCCGAGTTTCCTCTAGGAGTTACTTGTTTCACCATCCAGCAAGATACTAACGTTGAAGATGGATCTATGGTACATGGCAACTACATAATTAGGGTTTCACTTTATTAGTTATGCCAATTGGTTGAATTAAGGATCCATCATACAAGTGGACATACAAAACCCTAATTCAATATAGCAAGCATAACTATGAAACAACTTCAGAAGATATAAAAGGTATAAGGTGTGAACTTCTCACATCATCTCAGGGCAACACTGTCTCACTACCTTAAACAAGGCCATCAACATCATCATTTGTTAACACTTCCATATCAAGAAAATCATCATTATTACATCACTGCGGATAATAACCCCTCATCACATCATTGGAGGATACACCTCTCACTTGGCATCAAGCCTTCACTAGTTCATAAGACCAATCACATCATTCTTATAATTCATTGTTATCTCATCATGCCTCATCAGGAATATAAGCATCACCTAATTTACATCACATATACACCATAACAATCATTAGCTATGATAATCATCTCACCTACAAGGTCAATGTAATACAAATAAGAGAGAAGAAACATCACAACATGTTAATCACGTTAAGAAATGTGAGCAATGCATCACATGGCCCCTGAATTTAGGGTTAGTGTTTCAAGCTTAACCACATAGGGTTCCAAAAGAATTATTCATTTGCCAATTCCTAGTTTCATTACTGCCCACAGGTTTGGAGTGTATTATGGTTAAGCACTATAGATTATAATTTAGTGTGCACATTCATATATTGATAATTCCAGTGCACCTCATCAAGGTTCATAGCCATCATCTAGTATTATTTAATCATCTTCATAGAATTTACTAGTTATGACACTCAATTAACCTGCAAAGTTAGAATCATACAAGTAGGAGAGAGAAAGTGCAATCACATGTTATTCATTTATGCACATTCAACAAGTATAACCTACCCTAGGATTAGGGTTATGATTCACACACATAGCCAATTAGGTTTTTACCTCATGATTATATCACCAAACCCTAATTACACCATCTCCCACTTTCTTGGAACTTACTTAGGTTTGAACGTCATTATTTGAACATGATTAGATCATTATGTCATCAACACTAGGTATCACCATCACTTACATGTGTATGTGTATTATCTCATTATGTTATGGATGTGTTACAATCATGTATCACATAAATGTATCGAACATGCATCAACATGGTGTTGTCACCCACCATCAACAAGGTGTCTTGACCAACTATCAAACAAGGTCAAGTTGTCACGACCAAAACAAAGCAAGGTGTCTCGACCTAAGCAAGAAAAGATTTTTCGACCATATCACAAAGTGTCTCGACCCCAAACAACACAAGGGTGTCTCGACCCATCACATCGTGACTCAACACCAAACAACACAAGGGTGTCTCAACCCATCACATGATGTCTCAACCCCAAACAACACAAGGGTGTCATGAACCATCACATGGTTACTCGACCCCAAACAACACAAGGGTGTCTGGACCCATCACATGGTGTCTTGACCCCAAACAACACAAGGGTGTCTCGACCCATCACATGGTGACTCGACCGCAAACAACACAAGGGTGCCTCAACCCATCACATGGTGACTCGACCCCAAACAACACAAGGGTGTCTCAACCCATCACATGGTGTCTCATACCCAAACAACACAAGGGTGGCTCGACCCATAACATGGTGTCTCGACCCCAAACAACATAAGGGTATCTTGACCCATCACATGGTGTCTCGAACCAAAACCATAACATGGTTATCATAAAAGCCTTAAAGGAAGTACTTGTGTCTTGACCACAATACCAAGGGTGACATATGCATTGATTGAAACAAGGTTAACAACAGGGAAAACAAAGCATCACAAACCTCAAAACTCATTGGTTAATGATCATCCAACCCTAGAACAACCACCATAAAGATCATAAAGAAAAGCCACTTAGGAGAGAGAAAGCCGAACCTCAACATGTGAGAACTCATCCAAACTCCAAGGGAAAACATGATGACTGAAACTTAGAACATGGTGATAAAACCAATGATTATCATGCATATAAGATTATCATCTCAAGAAACACTTTAGGAATTGAGAACATGGATTTAGGGTTTAAGAAAGAGAGTAATTTACATGAGAACACTACAAAGTCATAAACCCTAAAATTATAAGAACATTATTTATCTTCTTAACTTCATGATAATAAAATTAGGTATTGTAATACTTGTATGATCATCACCTCCACTGTCACTTAACAAAAAAATGTGTTTCGACCAAAACTAAAACATAGGTGTAGTATCCACCAAGGTCAAACTATTACAGGGGTAAATAATAATCCTCAAAATAGGGATGAACCATAAACAAAATAGAAGGTTATCATAAAGGGAAACTCATCAAAATCAAAGGAGACGACTCCATACAAAGATGATCACCAAAATCCATTTAGCATATATGATAGGATCTCCATACAAGAACCTTATTAAGAGAGGTAATTTTTCATGTTCTACATGTGCAAAACAGCACCAAAACCCCATGTTATACTAAGGTACTCGAACCATATGATGATAGAAATCATAGACCAAGATAAGAGAAACTATCCTTCTTATATTCATCTCAAAACTAGGTACAAAGAATTTAGGGTTCAAGATTTGAAGTAATTCTCATAAGGCTATCATCACAGATCAAACCCTAATTCATGATAATACTTTTTAGCATATTAAGAGCACATTTATAGATGGATACAACAACAAACAAGAAAGATTATGGAGACAAAATAGAAGAGGAGAGAGTGATATAACCCACCTGATTTGTAGAGAATCAAGCTCCAAGAGAAGAAAAGAATCTCCAACTTGATTAGGACTTTTGCCACAAGATCACCTCCAAAAAGAAGAATGCCATGATTAAAGGTAGCTCAAGAAAGAGGGCAAGAAAACCCTTGGCGGAACCAAAGAAGAAAGGGAAAAGAGAAGAAAACATCCTCTCACTAGTTACCACCATGGTAAAACTACAATCTAAGGCCTTTGTAAAGAGGAGTTTCTCTCAAGATGACCACCAGGGTAGAACCCTAGTCTATGACCAAGAAAGGAGGTAGACAAAGATGGGGTTTCAAGAGAAAAACGTGATTCAAGAGGGTAGAACCACTTACCAGAAAAAGAATCACCAAGAATCACCACCAAAGGGTTGATTTAGCACAAGATCCTCCACAAGTAAGGTTGATTGGCCACCATAGCTTCAAATTAGACCTCCTTTGCTCCCAAAGATCCAAGGTCAGTCACAAGAGAGAAGGGAGAGAGTAGGGCCAAAAAAGATTCTTGATATTGAAGAGAAGGGGTTATATACCCAAAGGAGGAGGGAAGTAAGATGTATATGAGGTGTCAACACAATAGAGCACCAAAGGGACACTTGTCCATTAATAAACAACCATGCAACCACTAAACACTTACATGCAACTCATGGTGACACAACCTAGGTGGTTTATTGACCACATGGGTCACCATTGCCCTAGAGGTCGAGGCAAACCTCAATACAACTTGTCTTGGCCACAACAAAGGTCACCAAATACACTAGGTCGAGACACACCACAAGAAACCAAACCATCTCAACCAAAACACATCCTAGACCATCAAGGTCGAGAAAAAAACATCAAGAGAAGGTATCTCGACTTAGACACACCCAAGACACTCCAAAAGGTCAAGACACTGGTCACAACATAAAAGCAAACTCAACATGGTCAATACCAAGCACCACCAAGCAAACCCTAGAAACCCTAGCATCACCACATGATGCCACCTCATCAATCAAGGTACAAACAAGGCACCCCTTAGCATCATTCTCTCTATCATGATGCTATAGAACTAATGCCACACTCCACATATAAGAATTCGCAAAATAACCCCTCAGCTTGGGTAAATTGCATCTTGGTCCAAAACAAGGAAACATAGTTTAAACAATATCAACATGAACAAATTGAGAACATAAGCTCATTATATGTTAACAAATCAGCTCAAAGGGTTAGAGAAAAATTCTAAGCATCTTATCAGGCAAGGTAAGCATCAATTTAACATTAAGCTAGGTGATGGGCCTTACACAAGTGATCAATTCAAGTCATCTATCCTCGATAATGGATACTTGTTCTTCACTGTAACCTTATTCAACTGTCGGTAACCTATGGAAAACCTCATAGAATCATCCTTCTTCACGAACAACACTGGAGCACCCTAGGGTGAAGTACTCGGTCATATAAAACCCTTCTCCAACAACTCTTGTAACTTCTCTTTAACTCCTTCATCTCAGTTGGGGCCATCCTATAGGGTGTCTGAGCTATGGGTTGTGTTCTAGGAACAAGATTGATTTCAAAATCAATCTCTCTAGGGGGTGGAACACTAGGAAACTCATCTGGAAAAACATCCTCAAACTCACGCACCACAAGTACATCTTGGATATTAGGACTCATCACCTTGGTATCCATGACATGAGCTAATAAAGATTCACTCCTTGTATCATCAACTACTTTACTATCACATCTGATACTAGACATGTAGGAAGAATCTTCCTATCTCCTTGGAAAGTCCAAGAGACATTCCCATTACAAAACATGGCAACTTTAGAACTACAGTTCAAAAAAACCATGTACTTATTCAAGGTATCCATCCCTAGGATAACATCAAATCCATGCATATCAAGTTGCATGAGATCTGCTTGAATGTTGTGTCTCAAAAAACAAAAGGACGTAGGATGGACACACCTCGTGTAACATTGCAGAACCAACCAAAGGGGTTTCTAACAAGAGGCTATCATATCTACTAAATACACGCATATTACAATTATTTATCACCTCTCTGGTGATAAATGAGTGCATTGCACCTGGGTCAACCAAAATAGATACAAAAGAAGTAAATATGTCAGGATGAAAAAGTTCCATCTGACATGTCACATCTTGTGGGTTGACCACTCCTTTTGAGTGACTCACAACGTACAATCTAACCATCTCATGTTGTCGTCCTTGTCCTCTGCTAGCTAGTCTTGAAGACACTACCTATAACATCTTGCCATGTCCTCTACTTCCACCACCAATGCTGACATGTTGCTGATGCGAGCACTACTGGCTCTACCTCAGTTGGTGTGAAACCTCCTGATCCTTCATAGGGCACAACCATCTCACATGTCCAACTTGTCCACACTTGAAGCACATCCATGTGTCATACTACATCCTAGATGACCCTGTCACTAACATTAAACCAGAACTATTCACCCCTACTGGTAGAAAATTGCAACCTCTTCCTCTGCTAGGAGACTACTTGACTGTACTTGTGCCCTTGGCTCAAAAAAAGTTGTCCTTTGCTACGATTGCTGGTATTATAGTGAAGGGAACCTTAGTTTCTTGAAACTTCTAGACGATTGCCTCGAGCACTAGATGGACCTTTTCCTTGCATTGACTTCTCACTTCTCCACAGCTGACTGCGCTATCCTCCTCACTGACTCCACAAAGGTGGAAAACTTCTCCCAATTTTCTAAAGTGGATGTTGTCGTTGCCAACTCAGCGTTCAAACCCTTCTCAAACCTTCGAATCCTCTCCTTATCTGTGGTTGCCATGTGAGGATAGAACCTCAACAAATCCATGAACCTCGCCTTATTTTCATTAATAGATAGTGATCCTTAGCGTAACCTTTCAAACTGAGCTATCTTCTCATCCATATATATCTCAAGAAAGTAGAGGCTCACAAACTCCCTTCGAAACTCCTCCCATATCACCACTACTCCTGGTCTCTTCTCCTCTATGGACCACCAATGTCTAGAACTACCCTTTAAGAGGTAGATCGCATGCCTCACCTTGTCCTCATCATAGATATTTAGAATCATGAACACTTTCTCCATCTATGTTAACCACATATATGCATCTCTCAGGTCTATTGTGCCTACATACTCGGTGGCTCCCACATGCTTCAGCCTCTCAAAGGTCTTCCCTGGACCTTAAGATTTCATATTGGGAACAGGTTCCCTTGGTTGGAGTGCAGGAACCTTATCCCCCAAATGCATAATTGTCACAATAAGTTGTCCAAACATAAACTGAAAAGTTGGATTTGTCATGGTCGAAGGGCCAAACAAGGGTGATACAGGATGTTCTGGCCCCACCTCAGGTACTCTTCCTTTGGGTACCAACCTCCTATGCCACCTCCCGGTGTCACATAGGTACCCTCAGCATGCTCTTCACATTCTCCAAACATATCTACATAATCATAGACTATGGTCAGATATGTCAGATCACGTAAGAACAGACACAAAACCTAAATCCGATGTCCATGTAGACTCAATGAACCCCAAGCTTTGATACCAACCAAATTGTGGTACCCTGCCACGCTAAACGAGATTAATCAAAATCAAAACACGGTCAATCACAAATTAAGAATTTTACTAAAAAGGTGCACAATTAAAACAAAAAATAAAACATCTCAAACATGTCTAGGAATATTTACATAAAGGTCCAACATCCAACATCTTGCATATATATACAACCATATTAGGTATCTTTACAACTATTCCATGGTCTTAACCACAACTTATCATACATATATATATATATATATATATATATATATATATATATATATATATATATATATATATCTGTGTGTGTGTGTGTGTGTGTGTGTGTGTATTGTCTGCATGTCTATAAATGTACAAAACACAAGTACACTATCAAAATCTCCAGTCGATGTACATCATCTAAAAAAATTCCCCACCCAAATCTGAGAGTATAGGGATAACTCTAGAACTAGCTAAACAACTACTCAACCTTCTTCCTGTAAGGATCTACAAATTGCTCCTCCTCAATACCACGGGTCTGACGATACTGCTAACGATCACCTAAAATGATGTGGTAATCCACAGGGTGAGACCCATGTCCCAACGAGAGATATAACTCACAACAACGTCTATTTCTTACAATAGATTATGTAATGAAACATATAAAATAGACAATATTATAGAATTGAAATGCTAAATATAACCTTCATCAAGATCAGTCATAGCCATAGTCTTAAATATAGTTGATTTCTCTTACCACATAATAAAACATCTACATATTAAAAGAAACAAAGCAAAGATTAACATACAATGTAAATCACCGAGTAACCCTAACAGAGATGCTACACGACTGAATTACATATTTTATTAAGCCCTGGGTAGTTTGATGCATACCGCTCAAACTACTGTCTGACAAGTGCAAAGTCGCAATCAGCTCCATACAAGATCTAGGAGAACCAATATCCTAAGATGCCTTCCCCTTACTCAGTATGAGTCTGCCATAGTGACATAATAGTCAAACTACAAAATAGCCTAGTCCGCCTTGGGTACACATGCAAAGAAACTAGAAACCAGGGTATTCAACCCTTATATCTAAGCTACGACCACATCCTTACTAAATCACACACATAATATATATATATATATATATATATATATATATATATATATATATATATATATATATATATATATATATATATATATATATATATAAAATTTGAGACACAACCTCGATCACTCTCCAAAACCTTGGGATTAGGATGAGAAGGATATACCCTCCCGATACTTGCATATACTCAATAGTATATGAATCTAAGATTTCCTTCTGGAATACTCATTAACTATTCAACAAGTCCTGATATTGGAATAGTTCTACGGGCTCAGGGCACTACATGATTAGGGTTCTACTTGATTAACTAAGCCAATTGAGTGTTTTCAGACTGCATCACCCATTTACATACAAACTACTAAGTTGTACTTATAAGATTAGTGGTACATGGAAACTCTAGATGATATAAAATGTAAGAAGCATATTCCTCATTACATCATCACAACACACTTGTCCACTGCCTTCCATAAAGAGGGATAAACCTGCACCAGGGCTCAAAACATGCCCAAAGGCTATTTAGATCATACATGATTCCTCATGTAAGAATATCAATATCATTCAATACTTTGCAAAAGGTTCAATATGTCATAATGAACTTGTTACTTCCCAATTCAGTATAGGCAATCCATTATAGGAGTTATGATGTTTTAACATAGAAAAACTACTTTTAACATTATGAATTATCCATTCATCTTTTCAACATCAATGGAAGATTGAGGTATTAAACCATCATCAATTAACCATTATTAGAAAGGTTCAAAGGTGTGGATTGGATTTGTATTACTTAAATAGCACATAGGTAGACCATAGGTTCTTTCAAAATACATGGCAAAACCATCAGTTCATTCATGAACTAAGCAAAAATAAACCATTGGTTCATGGACAACAAAACCATCAGATTATTTACTAAATAAAACCATCAATTTCTACACTAAGTGAATCCATCAATTTAGACACCAACTATAGCCATCAATTTATCACTGAGAGAGAGAGAGGGAGAGAGAGAGAGAGAGACCATCATTTCATTCACTAAGTGAGACCATTGTTTCTTAAACTTAGAAGATTCATCAGTTCATAGACTAAGTAAAAACCATTGATTGCTTTAGTGAAACCCGTTCTTTATACTAAGTAAAAACCATCATTTCATACTTCCAAAATCCAAGGTAGTCCATTATAGAAGAGGGAACGTTCATTTGATCTAAGGATAATTTAACAACATATATAACTATCACAAATATATACCACAATGCACAAAAAATCATCTTTCTTCATATTACCAAGTATCTAGGGTAATATCTATATAGAACAAGTTAAAAGTAGGCAAGAAACATGTTGAAAGATATATAACTTGCTTCAATGTGAATAAGAACGTTGAAATACTAAGGTGTCTCAAAGAACAGAAGGTGAAACCCTAACATTGCATTCCCCAAATGTCCAAGGTAGCTACTATCTTCAAGAAGGGGGAGATCTAGGGCAAAAGAGAGAAGAAAAGGGGTTCTTTAACCACATGCTCGATCTTCTCATCAAGAATGCTAGGGTTCCACCTGTGGATGAAGAGATAAGAAAGAGAACAATAAGAAAATAGATTAGAGAAGAAGATCTTACATGTATAAGACGAGAAAGTAGGTTTGAAGGCTCCAAACAACCTTAGAGATGATTGATCCAAGACCTAAAGAAATATGCATCCAAGATCTATCCAAGCTTTGTCCTCAAGAAGATCTCACTTTACCTACCAATGGGTTTGGACCTCTCTAGCATCAAGAACAAGAGGGAAACAGAAAAATATTTGTTTGGGAGAGAGGACATGGGCATATATATCTAAGATGAGAGAGAAGGATGGTCAAGGATTGAAAATTATCTTACCATGTGTCAAAAATACAAATTTCCTTTTCCATGCATTATTGATAATTCCATTGGTTTTTCTATAAGGAGATCCATCAGTTTGTGCCTTGGTGGAACCATAAAGTTTCATCATCAGTTTACATGCTATACTTAACCATTTTGCATACCCTGATCCATCACCGGACTGTGCACCCAACAAGGAGTACCATTAGTTTTCTGGCCACAAGAGAAAACCTTTGGTTCCTCTACTACAAGGAGGAAACATCAGATCCTTCACCCCTACATGGTGAAACCATCAGATCCTCATCACTCATGGTGAAACCATATATTTATTACTTAGGTGAGAAACCATAGGCTCTCAACCTACAAGGGAGAAAGGAGCAAACATCCGATGGTGAATCCATGCATCCAAAGGTGAAACTATGTCAAACATATTAGGAATACTTATGAAGCACATCATGCATGTGTTGAAATTACAAATAGATCCCTAGGAAAGGGAGATTTTCATAAAAGTCCATAGAATCACATAAATTGCAAAACCTAAGCAAGCAAAGTCCAAACTGGACCAAAATTAAAACTTAACTTAATCGATTGATATCAAAACATAATCTAAGGTTTCATCAACAGTTAAGCATTCAATTAAAAAAAGCATGTTTAAGCATAAAACTAGGTCAAAGGTCTTACATGTTTGATCAAATCTAAGGAACCAACACTACTAACCTCCTAATCATAGAATAGGATAAAATCCTAGGTTTTGGTATGTTACAACAGTCAACCCATTAAAATTATTTCATTATTGAAATCTAAAAATCTATATATTATCATCAAACTCTCTCCATCCCTTAAAAGGCATCACCTAATAAGACAACTTTTTAGATAGGAAGATTACTTATACATCTTTTAACTACCATCACTTTTTTTGTTGTTGATGCATCCATCTAACATTTCATATGTTCCTAGGGTTGAATTTTAGGTCCTTTTGATTATACCTAGCAATTCTAAGGTTCACATCTCAAAAATAAAGATTTACCTAGTACAACTTCCCACATAATAGAGGGGTAAAGAAGGTAGGTCCACTAAACTCTTTGTACCTATCATATCTTTCCTAGGGTAGACATCCTATGGGAGACAAGATTGACATAGTTATATTAACTAACTTCTAATGGCTCTGATACCATCTTGTAAGGAGTGGGATGCGAGAGGGGATCCACTCCCTACTTAATTTGAGGAATAAATCTATTTATTCCAAATACACACTAAAAAGGTATGCTGGAATAGGTGTAAATTTTTCTTTTCTCAAATGATGGTAAACAGAAGACCAAAGTATAACAACAGAAATATATTTTATGATTATTTTCGATTTAAACATGATTAAAATATTCGCCCATTATCTTCACATTGTTGCCAAAATAGTTTTCTTGTATTATTTTGTGTGAATCTCCATATTTTACTTATTTAACACATTTAGTTCACATGAAAATTACAACTGTTATTCTTATAGATGTTTTAAGTACATTATACCTCTTATTTAGCCATTTTATGAATACTAGCCAGTAAAGAAAATAAAATTGACCTATTTCATGGATATATCTTCATGTTAGCACATATTTAGATTATTAAATTAATATGGTTGAATTATTGCCAAAAATATGCTATATGCTTAACATTATTCTGACATATTTCATGGATATATCTTCATGTTAGTACATATTTAGATTATTAAGTTAATATGGTTGAATTATTGTCACATAATATTCTATATGCTTAACATTATTCATTAAGGTATAACTTTATCCTTGTTTAGCCAAATGTAAGAAACCAAGCCTACTGACCTCAATCCTAGGTTTCAGTATGTTACAGAAAATCTCTTGATTAATATGCATTACTCTCATATTTAGCATTCTCTACATGTGTTGTTTTCTATTTTTGTTTCTCCAACAAACAAAGTCCAATCTCCTTTAAATTATGATAGTGGGATCCATTATTAATTAATGAAATTATTAGATAGTGATTCTTGGTGTAACATTATACTTACTTTAGAATCATATACACATTTTAATTTATAAAAAAATTTAAATGTCAAAATATACTTAAATATCCAATTAGGATGTATTGTTATTATCTAAATACTGCCCAACACAACATTGATCTTACTAGTCTATAACCTAATGACTAATTTGAATAATTTCACCAACTAGGTTATGAATGTAAAATAAACAAGTGTTTTGATACATTAAATACATATATTCATAATAACTTAAGATTTTGTGTTAAATTATATCTCACTTATCATGACGTGGTTTAGCAATTTAAATTATTCAATCAATTGATAGCTAATTCTTGGTAATTGAATGGAATTAATTGAGTCATATTACATGTATAAGTGATTATTTCTCACTGAGGTATTATGGCTCATCAATTATTTAACAAAACTCACACTCATATGTTTGCATACCATTGAGAAGTCATTTTATTATTGTCTTCATTTACATTTTATATGGATATATGTGTTCATCATACTTAAAAATGATGATCAGGGTTAGAACCTACTTGAGAACTATAAGTAAATTTCCCTATTTTTTGGGATTTTAATGAGTATTGAATATTATATGTCAATTTTAGATTGTTTAACCTACAATTTTTATATTCACAGTGTTATGGTTTACTTAATAAATATATCAAGATTTTGGTATGTTATATATCTTATTTTGGTTTCCTTGTGTGGCCTTCTAGTTGTAGGTTTTGGTTTCTTTACATGGCCATTTGGCTATGAATGTGTTGATCGCATGGTCAGATGCCATATCTATATCCAAGGACAAAAAAAATAAGAAATGTCTCTCTCCCCCTCTTTAACTAGCCACCTAGACAAAATGGTTTCTTGTTTGTGTACACACTTGATAGAAACCAAAACTCAAACAAAGAAAAAGCTAGTCGCTTCTCAAGGAAGATGAGATGGATATACATGGGGGACAATGATCACCCTAACATGCACACCCACCACCCTCTATTTCCTCTTGAATTAGAGAGAGGTATCATGTGATCATAGGCACCCTACCCAGCGAAGCCCAAGTATTCATCACCATTACAGGATGATCCAAGCTTGAAAATGGGGAAGTATTATGTTTAATTGGTATATATAACCAATACTGTCTGGGTTATGATCTTACAAAAATATAACAAGAATTAAAAACCTTATGGTAAATAGAATCAAATGTGTATTAGGGTAAGACAATTTTATCAGATATTAAAGGTGGTTGGCATACACAGGAGATGCATGCGGTCTGAACCTATCCACTCTTACCATGCACTGACAAAGACTCTAAAGCAGTGGGACTATAGGGTAACAATGTCTTGTATGCCACCCACACTAGTGAAGCCTAACAATAAGAAATGTCCACAACCAATAGAAAAAGAACCTTCACTACTCTAAGAAGCACATGCCCCCCATTTCAACTAAGATATTCCAAGGTGCAGTTGAAACTTGTAAAGGTTGGGGACTACAATTTTTAAAGAAATAGAAGTATTCCACACATAACTTTTTTGCATCAATGTAAAGTGAACTTGTATGAAAAAATTACAACAATAGATTGTAAATACGTCCATGGACAATATGTCTATATATTATTAGGGAATTTCTGTCAAAATTATTTAGAAGAATTATATAGCTTTCATGTAGAATAGATAAAATTAATTGAATTTTAATCCCATCTAATCAGACAAAAAGTAGATCAAAGTATATGCTTCTAAACAAATTATTTCTGATAATGCACCGTGAAATCCTATTCCACCTACAAAATAATCCCTTAGTGTATATTTACTTCATATCTTGTTGTCAAACATTTTGTGCCCAATTATGAAACTTATATTACTCGCTTCAGTGATATCAGGTTTTGATCTCATAAAATTACTAGATGTAATAGAGACCCAACACATGGCGCCAACCTTCTAATCTAATTCTATGTGTCATTAAATTTTAGGACGTGCAGTTCATGGCCTTGCATTCGAATAAAATCTAGCTTACTTGGGGCAATCTGTTATAGTTTATTTGATAGAAGTATCCTTGTGTATATTATTAGTCCTATGGTCTATTTACCCCGATTGATGGATAAAAATGAAAAAATCCTACCGTGTTGTATTTGATAGTTTATATTATGATTACTGCATATTAAAAATTGGATTTATTATTATATTTTCAACTTTCTCTTGCATGAAACAAAGAATAGACTTAGGTAACCTTGGCCATTGAATTTAGGTTTAGCAACCCGAATTCAGTTCTATAGGAGTTGGTTCATACCACACCTCCTCTCTATACTTTCACCTATTTAGGTTAGAGAATGTCGAGCATTTTTTGGTGACAGTGTATGAGGCGTTGGTTATGTAATATTCTGAATTGTGATAAAATAAAAATGTCTTATTTAAGGTAAGTTGTAAAAATAAGCATCATTGGGATTTTTTTAGAAAATTCTATTATAATACTAAAATAACCTATTGATTAATTTAAATCTTTTATAATTGTAAATATAATTTCATACTTTCTTTGTGTTTTTTAAAAATAACAATTTGGTGGGTAACCGCACTAGCAGATAGAAGCTAGGTGGCACAAGCAAGGTGCTTATAGAGACAAGCATGCAGCTGGCTAGCAAGTAAGTAGCTTGTGCAAGCACACTAATTGGTAAAGCAAGTAGGTTAGTAGCATTCTCCTCTCTCAAACACCTAACACATTTTGATGTTTGAAACGTATCCTACCATGCGTCAACTACTCGTGGATAGATATCTTAAGATGAGACATATGGATCCATGTGTCATCTAACTATGAATTATCTCTCTTCAAATGACACATATGCATACATATGTCATTGAACTACAAAACCATCTCTCTTGTGTTGACACATATATACCCATGTGTCATCTACACACTTTTTTCAAGTAGGAATATGCTACCCTCCCACACCCCTATAAATAGAAGCCAACTCCAGTCAACATAATTCATATTCCAAAGCTCTTGTCCATCTATGAAAAAAACGTCCCCTTCCCCTTTTACTCCTGAAAGACAAGAATCATTCTCTCTCACTCTAGAAGCCTTTAATCACCACTAAGATGAATTTTAGCTTGAAGAAGATGTTGAATAGAAGAGTTACTTTGGAAACATAATCTATCACCTCCTAAGGTTTGATCTCTACATGTGATTTCTTAATATCATTTTGAAATGTTGATTCTCTCTCCTTGATCTCAACCTATTTCTCTTTTGATAAGAATATATTATAAGCCGAAATTCTATCAAAAAACTCTTGTAATTTTATCTTCTCTCTATATATTGAACCTATTTCAACATCCCACTTCAAGGAAAGGTATGGTCTTCACTCCTTATGATAGTCTCTTATGCAAGCATTGATGGAAACATTGATTTTGCATGGTCTTCACTTCTTGACTTAATCTCTTGTATCACCATTTTGGAAAATTAGGGTTTATTATGGTTTAGTATAGTTAAGTATAATCTCCAGTCCTTATCATAATACCTAATATAAACATAAATGAAAAGTACAGTTAAATATGGTTTAATATTTTTTAGTATGGTAATCAATTCTTATCATGATCTATGATATCAACGTCAATGTAAAACATGATTTGCATGGTTTGGTATTGTATGTAGAAACAATATAGGCATACTTCATATTGTTTTTAAAGAATAAATAAATGATATACTATATACAACTATTTTATTAATAATATAGATATGACTATTAATGGATTTCCTTTCACTACCATAAGATCTTACATATATTAGTCTCTATTATCCTTCAAAATTGAGTTATAGTTCTAGATGATAATTAGGCATGCCTTTGTTCATTCTAGTTCTATTCTCTTTTGATTTCCTTTTCCTTTATTTCTCTCTATTATTTGAGTCATGTGATATTGTTGGAAAGTGGAATTCCACCAAAAATTTCTAAGGTGACTAGGAGACTATTTCACTGATGCCTGTATCCAATAAAGAGGAAAGGTTATTTATTTTGTTCTGTGTTTCCACAGAGGGACTCCCTAACTCTTGCACGCTCCTGGCCATTGATTTGTGTGATTCAAAACCACAATCTCACAAGTTTACATTTTAGGCGTCATAGTAAACTACTCAACTAGTGATTAATTTGTTCATGGCTACCTTTTGACCTCATTAAACTTTGACTAGCCAATATATTGAGTTGTATATATTTGATGGTCCTTTTGATTCTAAACATCATATTGGGAGATGTGTTCGTAACATAGTCGACTTTTCTTGGTTGGGGATTGATACATTTGGGATCTGGATCTAAGTCCTTTGGAGTCAAGGAAGGATGACTATAATGCTCTACCATACTCAGGCCCACACTTGGGTTGGTCATCTAGAGTTAGGTTTGATCATGTTAGTAATGGGGAATAATCTCCTGCAAAGATTAAGCATGCTAACTAATGATACTCCAAGTGGAATTTTGTGCAAGGAGCATCCTATTTCGGTCTTGAAAAGGTGACCAACGGCTGCATGTGGTAATCTGACTCATTGTATAGAGCATGTAGTGTGCATGAGTGGCTGGGGGTGTGCCAGGGTACTTACATGTGTTTTGGTAACCTTAATGGACTAAAGTCTTGGCTAAGCAAGTTTTTGTGTTTACAAGCTAGTTTCCCAAGGTGAATTGACACCTTCTCTGGGAGTTGTAGTTAAGCTCAGTTATGAAATAAGGTCTCCCTCTTATTAGGATTTATAAAAGAAATACACAAAATACCACTATCTATGAATTATGTTTCATTATACTCTTCAGTATCAATTTTTTTTGATATAGTTGTCATCTAAATAAATGATTAAAAGTATAACTTAGTTAAATAAGAAAGTGTCTTGTTGCTATATTTTTATTTTCTATCTGTCATATTCAAACAATAGTCTGACCCTCTTTCTCCCATTTGGGCTATGGAAAACCATTTTTGTCGTATGTTGATTATATGGATGCGGGTGTATGCATGTATATTATGATAGAATATCTTGAGAGTTCCTGGAAGTAATATCAAGACTATATTTAGTTTTTTTTTGTAGTTTTGTTAGACCTATGGGTCATGTAAATATATGTACAAATTTTCTTTGAAGAAATGCTTGTGTAAATGATTATGTTTTCAATACAGTTTTGGATTGCATCTTTAATTGGTCTTGATACTTAAATTCTATAGACCTTAGAAACCAAGTTGATATATTTTGTCATTGGTTTCCGGTACATTACAAGTTATGCCTAAGATGTCAAATTTATTCCACCTAGTCGTACACCCTTCTTACCATAAAATGTCAACTTCAGCTTCCATTTAAATAATGACCTTCATTTTTACCCTCATCAACACTACTATAATAAAACAACAACATAAGGGCTTTGAAATCTTGATCTCCCTCTTGTAAACTAGTCCTCTTTTATCCATTTCCAACATCACATAATTTTCCTCAACCACCAATGTTGCTGATATCTGAGATCAATACATGGATAAAATCAACTCGTATGAATCCTTCTCAAGATTCATTAAAAGTTGAATTAGATGAAAATATATTTTGATTCTGATTTTATATAAATAAATGAGTATTACGTAATATTATTAAATAATAAGAGCAATAAAGATACTATAAACCTAGACCTTATATGAATTAGTGGGTTTATAATATGGATAAGAGTCTAATATATTTATGTTTATTGAGTCAAATCCCAACGAAATACTATTATTTACAATTTAAAATTATAAATTTCATCATAAACATACTTCTATATTTGGGTACAATGATATTTTGAAATTTATCAATCATTCTAAAACAAAATTACTAGAATTAATAGTTGTAAATACTTAAAATGCCAAAATATCCCTAAAAATGTGAAAGTTGGTCACTAGGTTGTGAATACCCTTATAATATGCCATTTTGAAAGGGAACCATTTTTATCATAATTATCTAGTTTATTTGATCTTTTATAATGTAAGTAAATACATTTTTAGAACAAATTGTAGTTTATGTAGAATACTCGTCTAAAAACCTCTAAGATGAGCGATGCCTCTAAAATGACAATGGATATATTTAAAAAGTTTCATTTTTATGTGGTGAAAATAATTTTTATAATTGGTTATCTTAACTCTAACAAGGGATACATATAATTATAAAAACACAAACAATCTTATACAATTTTTAATATTTATAGGGTCAAATGGCCATAGTAGTGTCACATTTAGACACTATAAGTGCTTGCATAGATTAGGGATTATAATTCATAAAAAAGTTTCTGTATTTACAGTTATACATAATACAAAACTAAAAAGTATTTGACTGAGTTATCTTAGAATAAAAGCAATCATAGATCAATATATCACCATATAGGATGGTAGAGAAATGGAAATGGCTAACATATAACAAAAAAATTAAATGGTAACAATGATGGAAAATAATTAAACATATGATACATATTTATAAAAGTCAATTGATCTTCTAAAACATCAATTTAGTTCATCTAGGTACAATATTTATATCTTGATAATATATTTGTCATATAGAATGGAGAATACTAATCATATGTTTGTCAAGGATAAAGAGGATACTATGGTTTTACAAGGTATATACCTCTTTTTTGTATGTTCTTCATGCATTTTTGTCTGGTTATTCATGCATATAATGTGGTTTATGATTTCATGTTCTTTATCCTAGAACCATATATATGGACAATTAGAATATACATGCACAAGGCATAAACCCATAATACAAAATGTATACTAAAGTTATTCTTAAAGTTGATAGTTTCTTGCACTAAGAGGTATGATCTAGAGAATCATGCTAGGAGTTAAACTTAGATTCATGATGTTTTACATGGAACAAGAAGACACCTCCTATTAAAATACTTGATTAAGAGATTATAAATGATTGGATCATCCTACATATCATAAGGTTTAATCTTTTATCTAGGTTACCATATCATGATATAATAGAGTTATTTCTGAATCTCATAATTTAATAGTTGATTGTTAGTGGTTCTTCTTTGGAACATGCATCCTATTTGAAAATCATGTTTTTTCCTTCTAAAATATGATTTGTTCTTCACAATCTCTTAAAAGCATATATATATATATATATGAGTTTATCTTTAATACCCACACTAGTAATCTGAATTCTCTACCCATTTTTCTCAAACAATAACTATTTGGTCAGAAAAGTAACTATCTGGACAGAAAAGTAACTATGTTGATAAAAAAGTAACTGTTCAACTAAAAAAGTAAAATCAGGCAAAATACACAATAAAAGTTTTGGAACAAAATCTAATTATACATTTGTTACAAATGTAACCTTTTATGCATGTAAAGTAATAATTTGGAAGGCAATGTAACCCTGTACATGTGTAAAGTAAAAAGCTCTAGAAAAAATAACTAAATCTGGAGCAGATAGCTACCAGCACGGGCAATGAATGAATGTCTTATATATATGTATATATATAGGAAGAGAGAGAGAGAGAGAGAGTCAAGTTAGAATACACCCAGAGTGTACAGATCGCACTGTACACTCAAGTGGTGTTTACAAATCATGAACAAATATTAGAGAAATACGAACCATCGATATTCATTATTATCATAATGATAGGCTACCTACAAAATTTGAGTTTATTTGGATGTTTGTAAGCCACTCAACCATGACCAACAAAATCAACAGACGAAAGTAATTTCAATGCATCATTTTTGTTATCTTTAGATCAATGACCTATAAGTGTATAAGTGTCAAAATGATTTTAAAATTTATATGCAGTCGATTCATAAGGTATTTAAGAAGATCATTGATTTAGATTTTTAAATTTTTTGGCTTGATGGATGTGTACTGTGTCTCCAATACACTCGAGTGTATTCTAACATGACTCTCTCTCTGTTTATATATATATATGTATATGTATATATATATATATATATATATATATATATATATATATATATATAATAGCACACTCTAACTGAAATATTTATTGGAATAGCATGAAATGAATCTTATTTCTGGGAGTAGCCCACTTTCCATAGAAAATGCCAAAAATTTTGGCGTCTTAATTACACCGGGACTGAAAGCGCCAAAAAGGGTGGCATTTTAAGAAAAAGTGCCGAAACAGGTGGTGTTTTAGTAGAAGCGCCAAAAATTTGGCATTTTAAACAGAAAGCACTGTGAAAGCGCCCAAACTTTTGGTGTTTTCATTTCTTCCATGACTCACCTTCTATCCGCTCGTCTGCCGAACACGCCAACTTCAAAGCGTTGTCACCTCCATCAGCAACAGTAGTTGACCATCAAAGCTTGTACAAGAAGTAACTGGACAAATATAAGACCCCTCCCCTGGTTCTTCTCTTCTTACTTTTGCTCTCTCGTCTCCAAGGTATGTCTTCTTCTTCCTCTAGTTTCCTCCTCCTATGCTTCCTGTGGTTCTTATTCCTCCTATTTCCTGGTTCTTCTTTCTCTTATGTTCCTCTATTCGTTCCTTCTCCTTTTTCATCTTCCTCTTCTTTCCTTTTCTCTTTCGCCTCTTTCCTTTTCCTCTTTCTCTTCCTTCTATTTTATCTTCCACCATTTTCCTTTTCCTCTCCCTCTTCCTTCAGTTCTTCTGCCGTTTTTCTTTTCCTCTCCCTCTTCCTTCCGTTCTTCCATGGCTTTCCTTCTTCCTTCAGTTCTTCCATGGCTTTACTTTTCTTCTTTCCATGTGCTCAGTTTTCTCTTCTTCTGGTTTCCTCCTTTCAGTGACAGGATTGCCAACACTCCCACAAACCTCGCCACAGGGGGACACGTAGTCAGCGGACAGGCGGCGACGGACACCTAGTCAGTGGGTGGGGCGCATAAGGTGAAGGGTTCTCTCGGCGGGTTACAAGTAGTGTTTTTCCTTTATTCTTCTTAGCCTTCGTTCTTCTTCTTTCACTACTCTTGCTTCTTTTCTTCTGGTTTTTTTTCCTTCCTGATAGATTTGCTAGTCCCAGTTTTATTAGGAGTAAGCTACTCCTCATTGGATCAAGATGTATGGTTATACGAGATGTATTTTATCCAGATCTTTTTTTCCTTCTGTAGCTATAGTTATCCAAAATGTATTTTATCCATATCCATGAGACATGCAACCCTATTTTATATTTGTCTTTTAATTTGTAACAGTTATATATTTTGGTGCAAGTGTTGACATAGAGTGTGTGCTCTAGAAGGTGTTTCTTTAGTGGAGGTGCGGCTTGGCTTCCTCTAATCACGTCTTTTTCTTCCAAAGGGTGAGTTTTATTTTACTTAATCATTTTAGGTTAATATTTGTTATTATACTTTTAGGAATTATTGTGATTATTTGGTATTTTATGTAATTTGGGACTAAATTTGATGAGGATTGTGATTAATTTTGACTATTTATTTTTTATTGTAATTATTTTGGACTATTTATTTTGGACTGTAATACTTTGGACTGTACATTATTTGGATTAATTTGGACTGTATATAATTTGGACTGTACATTTTGGACTGTAATTGATCAGACTGTATTTTAAATCTGGCTCCGCCACTACCACACTACCTACGCACACAACATGTTTTCTGATCTAACATGATTATTCCATCTTATATATAGGCTATTACTAAATAACTGTTAACATTTTAAATGTAGTAGACAACTTGCAGAAGTGCACAACGCTTAAGATATGGGTACTAGTAATTCTCTGAGCATTAGTCTGCGACAACTTCGTGTCACACGGTAAGTTTAATTTACATATTCATCGATATATAATTTATATGAACTGTAATAAATTAGGACTATATATAATTTAATTTGTACATAATTTGGACTTTTTATGGTGTGGACTTTGTTTAATATGGACTGTGTTTGATTGAGAATTTTTGGAACTGGAATATTGATTGTAATTAATTTGGACTGTATTAAATTTGAGCTGGATTAGAATAGTTTGAATTGTATTAATTTGGACTATAATTAGTTTAGATTATATTTTATTTGGAATGTAATTAATTTGGACTGTATTCAACTTGGACTGTAATCATTTAGTTAATTTTTTATATTCTTTTTTGTATTTTTTATGATCCTTTTATGTCCTAAATGGTGGTTGAATGTTTACATATCTATACAAATTGTGTGTGGTTTGATATCATGTATGAATGATGTTTTGATATTTTGATATTATATGTGGAGATTGTCATCTTTGGTTTTTTTTCTTCTTTCAAATCTTATATATCAATACCAAGTTGAAAGAAATTAGTTTTGAAAATAAAATCTAATAATATATCAAAGGGAAAGTATTCAAAATGAGCTCCAAATTTTTTTTCAAATCAAAGATATTTTTTTTCAAAAGATATATCATTTTAGGTTGTCGTCTTTGGTATTTTTCAAATCTTATATATCAACACCAAGCCGTAAGAAATTATTTTTTAAAATGATATCTAAAATATCAAAGGGGAAGTTTTCAAAATCTACTCCAACAAAATTCATAGCATGTCAATATATAACACTTTAGATGAGAAAGAGAGGGCGATAAAAAAACAATTGTATCTAACTTATTTAATGAGAAAGTAGGTCCAAGATACTTTTGTTCAAAATCTTCATAAGGACTTTGTGATAGTGTGTTTAAATATATATTTAATATCATATATGTATAACACTACATAGCCATCTACTTAATTTCTATCATTTTTATCTAACATTCACCAGTGAAAATATTCAGAAAAATGGCCAATGTCTCAACCAACTTTGTCATCCATTATGGTGGCAACTTATTGGCTGATGGGTCGTATTGCAACGAGGTCTGCATGCCTATTCAAATAGCCACAACAACCACTTTTTCTGAAATGATGGCATACATGCATCAGATTCTTGATATACACTCAATGATGTACGACCTTCGTCTAAGCTATAACTTTTCCAAAAATATACGTCCTATTTATGACTTGTTTTCTATTGAAGTAGTTGATGAGGATAGTTGGAAAACCCTTCTTAGTATATCAAATGGGAGGAATATTGACCTTTATGTTGAGAGATATAATCTACCAAATGAGAGAACGAGTCAGTTCCAAAATGATCATGATGTTGCTATTGATGATGACGACGATGGTGATATTAATGATGATAATGATGGTGATGTTGATAATGATGATAGTGATGATGACAATGATGATGATGAGCTTGAGGATATTGATATTAATGATGACACTGGATTGTTGCAACTACATATTGATGATAGTAACCATGAAGTTTTTATTGATCCAGAAACATGGAAGGATGATTGGGTAGATCATGCAGATAATTATAAATACTTCAGAGAAGATGATTGGGTTGATGAATATGAAGTCCCTATAGACATGGAAGAGGCCCAAGTGGTTGTGGGGCATAGCTTTAGTATAGGTGAAATATTTGAGACAAAGGCAAATCTCCTTCATAGGTTGCAATCATGATCAATCAACAATAATGTCCAATACCAAACAAAGCGATCCAATAAGACTTGCCTCACTTTAATATGCTTACACAATGAGCATTGCTCATGGAGGCTTCATGCATGTGCTTCTAAGAGGGTTGGTGGTTTGTGGAAAATCACAAGTTATAGTGGTGAACACGCATGCCACGGTGCAATCCTATATAAGGATCACTCACAATGTAAGTCCTCATATATTGTGAGGATGATAATGTCGATGTTGAGAGCAAAACTTGATATGAGTGCTCGAGAAGTGATGGAAATGGTTAATGTAGAATTGAATGTTATTATATCCTATAAAAAAGTCTGGCATGCACGTAGAAAGGCTATTTCTGCAATCTTTGGAGATTGGAAGGAGTTATATGGCTCGGTGTTGAGATTTCTTTGATGTTTAGGGCAAGTGATTCTGGGGACGGTATACAATTTTCAAAACACTACAACAACTGATGGAATGTCATATTAGTTTAAATGTGTGTTTTAGAGTTGTGGGCCATGTATTGCGGGTTGGGCTCACTGTCGATCAGTACTAAGTGTTGATGACATCTTTTTATATGGAAAGTATGGAGGGACACTACTTATAGCGACTGGGATTGATGCAAACAATGGATTGTTTCCTTTTGCCTTTGTAGTTGTTGAGAAGGAGAACAAATCTTCTTGGATATGGTTCTTGAGATGCATGGAGCAACAAATTCCAATAGTCAGTCAAAGGAATAATCTTTGTTTCATATCTGATAGGATGTGTGGTCTTGATAAAGCTATGCAACAAGTTTTTCCTCTCTGAACACAACAGTTTTGTTTGAGGCACTACAGGGACAACTTCCATAAGAAATTTAAGTCCACTGAGCTGTACAACTTAATGTGGAAGGTCGGTAAGGTGACTGAAATGGTTGAGTTTGATAAGCTCTTAGCAACTATAAAATCCATTGACCCATCTTCTTTCAATTGGCTCCTGAAGGAACACCCAAGAATGTGGGCTCTTTCCTATGATGGCGGCCCGAGATATGGTATAAAAACTAACAATTATTCAGAGACAATAAATGGAGTTTTGAAGCGTGCTCACAACCTTCCCATTCAAGCCCTTATTTGCAGCACATATTATCGTTTGGTAGCAATGTTCTTTCAAAGAAGAAACTTAGGTGCAAAGTTAACTAGTTCATTCACACCAAAAATATATGCTAAATTGGTTAAATTGGAGACCAAGGCAAGGAAACTAAGGGTTAGTTGTAAGATAAATGAGTTTGATTTTACAGTTGAAGATACATCTGGAAACAACTATCAAGTGCATATCTTCCAAAATCCCGTTGGTTGTCTATGTACTTGTGGTGCACCTATAGTTTATCACTTGCCATGCTCACATGTACTTGCAGCCACTGAATCGATACATTACAAACATCATCAGTTTGTAAGTACTTGGTATACTCTAACCAAATATCGAATGACATATGGTCCCCAATTTAGAGGCATTCCTGATAAGAGGTATTGGCTTGATTTTGAGTCATCCATTGGGGTTGTTCCTCTACTACCGCCAATTTTTACTCCACGTGTTGGATGACCTAAGATAAAGAGGAGGAAGACTAATATGAATATCGATCCCAATAAAGCTATATACAAATGTGGAAAATGTGGGGGTCATGGCCACAATGAAAGAACTTGTACAAACAAATGATGCTTAGTAGTAGGATAGGATATTATATAAAATTAGTGAATGTAATCCTACTTAGTAGTAGGATAGGATATAATGTTAAATTAGTGAATGTAATCCTACTTAGTAGTAGGATAGGATATTATGTAAAATTAGTGAATGTGATCCTACTTAGTAGTAGGATAGGATATTATGTAAAATTAGTGAATGTAATCCTACTTTTATTGCTCACATGAGGAGGGCGGGATGAATAAAATTTCCTCCTGACTTCCCCTAATAGAGGGTGATGTATGAAATGTTACTTTGCTAATAATATTTGTTTTAAACTTATGCTCAAAAAAGGTTACTTTATTTGAATATTTTCTAGGAATGGTGAAGGACGATGAGACTTTGTGGATCACATGTCATTCCATTAAGGTTGGTAGGTGGGAGATGACGGATGTAGATGTTTTGGGTTATATACGCACAACTGGATTTGCATCTGTCACTAAATTGTCTAGAGTAATTTTTGATTTTGCCTTGGTTACAAAACTTGTTCAAAGGTGGCATTCAAATACAAACTTATTCCATTTTCCTCTAGGAGATTTAACCATCACTCTACAAGATGTCACAGTGTTGCATGGGTTTAAAGGTTAATGGTGATGTTGTTGTAGCGCACTATCCTATAGGGCCAAATGGTGACCAATATAGTTCTTGGACGACCCTTTGTGACAATATTCTGGGGTCACATCTAGATGGACTTGATCATGGTTTTGTTCATCTAAGTTGGTTGCATTCTACATTTTCAAATATGAATTTGGAAAATGCAAATGACCAGGTCAAGCGTCGGTACAACAGTGCATATTTGCTATACCTAATTGGCTGCTTCCTCTTTCCAGATGGTACTGGAAATGAAGTACATCTTTGCTACCTTCCACTTCTAGTTAATTTTGAGAAATGCAGCATGTACTCATGGGGGAGTGCAGTTTTAGCTAGTCTATATCGTCAGTTGCATAGATGTCGTCTTGGTTCTAAGCAGAAGCATATCTCATGGTGTTTCCATCTATTAATATTGGTAGACTAGGCAGAGTGATCATGGATCAAGATCATGAGTGGCCACAAGATGCTCCATTTGGATACATGTTTGTCACTACCATGTATATGTATGAATATATTTTATTAAAATTTTTCATCTCATAATTATCTTTTTGAATATGATAATAGATGGAACCATCTCATGGAACATGTACGTGTTCCAAAAGGGACTGTAAGATTCTACCTTAATGAGTTTGATACACAGGAGTCGAGTCAAGTGAGAATTTATATTTTATCTAAAAGTTACATTTTAGCATTTCATGAAACTTGTTCAGTAACAATAACTTATAATGCAATTAATGTGGACACCATATAGTAAAGAATTGTTGGAAACTTTGCCAGACATATGTCGTGAAGGTGGAAAAATTTGGATGGCTAGTGTTCCTATGATATCATTCACAGTAATAGAATGGAATGTTCCTGATAGAGTATCAAAATAGTTTGGTGCTCATATCCAACCTCAACCCCAAGCTTTTCTAGAATACCAAAGAATCGATGGTAGAGGTCGAAGCACGACTGATTGGTTGAACCAATACAATACAGAACTCAACATATGGAATGATAGGCAAAATCATGTAGTTCATCTTCCAGACCCCCCAGCTGTGCCACAAGTACCTAATTGGTACAATCATGAGTATCACATACAATGACCAGTTGAGCCGCAAACTCTTTACTATCCTCGAGGTTATGTGGAGCGAGAATATGTAAGTAATGCCTATATCCATATAGATAATTAACTATACGACTTTGTATATGAAAATATGATAAAGTAAACTATATTTTTTGTAGGTTCAAAGCCAAATGGATATCAAGGGATCATTGCAAACACTAACAAATCAAACACCTGTTGAGGATTGGATGAGAGCGCATGACAAAATATACAGTATTCAGAGCGCATGGTTTCAACAAATGCCGAGTCACTTGCAGCCCAATTTGAGTTTTTCATATCCTGTGACAACTTCAGTTGGTGCTTCTCCTATTCCATCTTCCATGAAAGCATAACAGTCCACACCATGCCACACTACAAAAGGATACTCCACACCAATCGGTCACTCATCTACACGGGGACAATCGACACCAATAGGGCACTCAACATCACCAGGACAATCCACAATAGTAGGACACTCTAGGGAATGCTCACCTTCCTCAATTCTTGGAATGTTTTACTCTTATCCTTCATCATCATCAGACCGTTTTGGAGTTCCTTCCATCTTATCTTGGACTCAACAAGTTTTAGTCAGTTTCAACATGGAGCTTTCTCTTCATTTCTGGATCAGCTAGTTCTTCATTTTTGGGATCACCTCCACTGCTGAGGACTATGCCCTCCACTCGTCCACTAACACCACCACTCCCTACAAGTATGTCTACACACACATCTCAACAGACAGGTTTGAGTCTGATTCAGCCTTCTCCAGATTCACATCGTTCTTTAGGTCCAAGAACCCGAGGTAGAGGAAGCAAGCGACATCAGGTATGCATCAATTTTTCTAGCACTTTATTTATAAAAGAACTATATGTGGTTAAATTAATTTTTCTATTTTGATTTCAGGGTTGATTTTGTTACATGTCAGCTTCTTTGTTTCTGTGGAGTGTTCTATCGCTGTGGATAGTGTAGCATAATGTGTTCTTCTTTTTGTTTTATGGCACTTTTCATATTATGACACTTTTTCATATTATGGCATACTTAATGTACGTATTTTCTTTGTATGAGACTTTGACTAATACCATTATCTATTTCTATATTATTTTAGTTGTGTGATCGTTGAGTTGTGGTTAAAATGCAAGACGACGAAAATGCCAAATTGTTTGGCGTATAATTATGTTAGTTGATTAAAACGCCAAAGTGGTTGGCACATACATGATATTAATTGTTTAAGTATTGTAAACGCCAAAAGAATTGGAGGTTTCAATCCCGTTCCATTAAAAACACCACAACATTTGGCGCTTTCATTGTTCCCTCAATAAAAATGCCAATATATTTGACACTTTGTGTTGAAAGTGGGCTACATCTAGAAATAAGATTGGATTCATGCTATTCAAATACATATTTTAGTTAGATTGTGTTATTTTAATTTTTTTCCTAATATATATATATATATATATATATATATATATATATATATATATATATATATATAGGGTGTTCATTCATTTCCCGCGCGGGTAGTATTGATTTTCACTACCCTGCAGCAAAAAAAGTAACTCTTCTAGCTAAGAAAGTAACTCTGCTATAAAAAAAGTAACTATGGTGTCAAAAAAGTAACTCTGCTGGCAAAAAAAGTAACTCTGTACAAAATATACAGCATATATATATATATAAGGACGGGTTTTTTGATTTTGGAGGGGCAAATGATATTATTTTTGGCTCAAATTTTTTGGAGAGCTAGACAAAATAGTCCTCTACAATTTCGAAAAAAAATTGAAAAAAAATGATCGGAAGGGTGGGCGGGTAGCTACCCGCGCGGGCAATAAAGATGGGCCCATATATATATATATATATATATATATATATATATATATATATATATATATATATATATATATATATATATATAGTCAGGCTAGTGTACACTCGAGTGTACCGGAGGCACCGTACACCTCAGTCATTTTTGAAGATGCTCTAAATTTTTAAAAAATCTAAACCGTTGATCTTCTTAATTATCATAAGAACATACTATGTAATAAATTTTAGCTCATTTGGACACTTATAGGTCGTGCATCTAAAGGAGGTAAAAATTATGTATTTCAAATTAGTTTTGTGCGTCGATTTTGTTGTCCTTGGATGAGTGACTTACACTCATCCAAATGAGTTCAAATTTTGTATGTGACATATTATTATTGTAACCATGAAGATCAATAGATTAGATTTTGGAAAAACATGGTCTAGATAGGCAAACACCATTGGGGTGTACGGCGTGATCTGTACACTCGAGTGTATTCTAGCCTGACTTTCTCTCTCTCTCTCTCTCTCTATATATATATATATATATATATATATATATATATATATAGATTCAGGCTAGAATACACTCGAGTGTACGAATCACACGAATACACTCAAGTGTGTTTCCATATCAAGACTATTTTTTGTAAAATGTAAACCGTTGATCTTCACCGTCATACCATAAATAGGCTACATACAAATTTTGAGCCTATTTGGATGAGTGTAAGTCACTCATCCAAGGGCAACAAAATCAACGCGCAAAACTAATTTGAAATGTATAATTTTTGTCGTCTTCATAACATGAGCTATACATATCCAAATGTTCTCAAATTTTGCGTATGAGTTGTTCACGAGATGTTTAAGAAGATCAACAGATTCGATTTTCAAAAAACATATTGCATCATGAAAAACTACTTGAGTGTATTCCGCTCCGGATACACTCGAGTGTATTCTAGCATGACTCTCTCTCTCTCTCTCTCTCTCTCTCTCTATATATATATATATATATATATATATATATATATATATATATATATATATATATATATATATATATATATATATATATATATATATATATGGGCCCATCTTTATTGCCCGCGCGGGTAGCTACCCGCCTACCCTTTCGACCACTTTTTTTCAAAAAAAAATTTCGCAATTGTAGAGGACTATTTTGTCTAGCTCTCCAAAAATTTTAGCCAAAAATAATATCATTTGACCCTCCAAAATAAAAAAAAACCCGTCCTTATATATATCTGTTGTATATTTTGTACATAGTTACTTTTTTGGCCAGCAAAGTTACTTTTTTGGCCACCATAGTTACTTTTTTGACAGCAGAGTTACTTTTTTGGTCAGGACAGTTACTTTTTTGGCTGCAGGGTAGCGAAAATCCAGACTACCCGCACGGGCAACGAATGAACGCCATATATATATATATATATATATATATATATATATATATATATATATATATATATATATATAACGTTTGTGTGGTTAACCTGATCAACATTGGAAGCATGCGAGCTTGTTAGCTCACTACTTTCGTGCCTTGTGCTTCCATTGATGGGTACATGACTATAGCTAAAAGACTTCCCTTTATTCATGAACTTTGTTAATTGTTTTATTTTAGTATAAATGATGTATAGGGCAAATTTTGTGCAGATTTTCATTTTGAAGTGATGTGCAACGACTACATTATAATGATGCTTTGATTGGATATCCTGATTCATCCCCATTAATCAAACTACTACTTGATTAAGAGATTATAGAAAAATACAACCGGCCAACGGTACGATTTTATCCGAATAGGAATCTGATTGGCACAAAATAGCGGTCCCAAACCAATCTATCCCGTGCCAAACGCGGGCTCAAAGCAGTCTTAAATAGGTCTGTACGGCATTGGCGCTCCCGCTCTTTTCAAGAATCAAGAATTAGCGATTTCACTCCAAACTCTCGTGCTCACGCTCTCTGCAACCGCGATCCTATGAGCTCTCCTGCTTGTGCTCTCTGCAACTGCTATCCTATGCGTCCGTGATGCCTCTGCTTACAGCCCGCAGCGATTATGTTCTGTCAATGTCCGAGAGCTTGTGGATGGGCGGCGACCCTCGGTTTGTTGTCCACGTCCGCCTATACCAGCGGCGCCGCTGCGCCAGAAGGGGGATAAGGATAGTGGGGGAGTACTACCCCCATTTTGAAGGCATGAATATGTTCCTTCACCCCAGCTGTATCATTGTTGTGATCGATATGCTGAGCGTCTTGGAGTTCCTTGAGATGGCGGATCGTTTTCAATGGGCACGCGGATTTTCCAGTGGTCTGAGACTCTGAGTGAATTAGTTTCTTTTGCGCAATCTCGCCCAAACTCGTGGCGCCATTGCTTTACAGCTGATTTTGATATCGAGGCTTTTCCTTCTCCTGAAGAAGCAGCGAGGGGTGAGGACGAAGGGTTAGATTGGTGGGTAGTGAGCGGATCCTTGCGTGAATTAGGGCTAGGGTCAGAGGTGCAAGAAGACGACGACGATTGTTTGGAAATGATAAACGATTTTTATTGTGATGATCTGGGAAGCGATACGGGTGTTACCACATGTGCCATTTGCCTGGAAGATTTCTCTGGTAATGACGCTCTCAGCAGACTGAGATGTTCTCATATGTTCCATGCTCGCTGCTTGGCTAGGTGGGTACACCCTATCTGTCCTTTGTGCCGTTGCGAATTTGGTGTACCTTAGAATCTGTCTCTCTCTAGTTCAATCTCTGCCTTTATTGGTATTTACTTTCCTTCGTTTGGGTTTAATTATCGTCTTCTCGCTATAATTTGTTCCCACTTTTGGTTTAAGTTTTTGTTCCCCTGGACAATGTTTACTCTATTTGACAGTTATCAATTGTTTTGACTGCCAGTTGCATTTCAACCGATAATTTCCTCAGTTTTATCTCAATGTTTTCCTCGGTAATGAGCATTACAACTCATTGTTTTTTTTCTTATACAGAATTCCCTTTGGCATTTGTGTTGTTTGCACAAGTTGTCCTCTTAAGGAATGACTTATTAAGAAACTTTTGTTTCGAGTTGTGGTTCCAGAAGCCGCCCCCTCCCTTCAGATATCCAGTTTCATTGTCATCTGCACCGTCGAAGCCTCACTATCTTTTTTGATGTGTTCTCTCCATTTTGCCCCTTGAAGATGTGGCTCCTGTTTACTAATCAGATAGTTGATTATCTTTTTATGCCTGTAACATTAGATTATATTCCTCTTTGGTCTTGTTTGTAAGGGCTGCCAGTTTCACTGCAGTCAACTGTCTTCCACGGCATCTTTTTCTACGGTTTTTAGTATCTTCTCACGGCAATGAGTATTATTTTTTCATTTGTTTTCTTATACAGCATTCTGTTCACACGAGTTGCCCTTTATAGATTATAAACACCGGCTTAACAATTTTTCTGTCATCATTGTATTCTGGAAGTTTTTGGTTTTGAGTTGTGATTCCGGAATCTGTCCCTCTCCCTTAAACTATCCAGTTTTATTCTCTTCACTGTTGAAGCCTCTCTGTCTTGTTTGATGGATGCTCTCTACTTTGCCCCTTTGTTCCTGTTTAATGATAGGATATTCAATAATCTTTTCTTGGGGTGTCTAATTGCTTGTAACTCTAGTTTAACTTCCTCTCTGGTGTTGTTTCGGATTCTGTTCTGCGCCTTATATTGAACGGGTTTCTACTCTACCTCACATATATCTTGATCATAGTCAGTCCGGTGCACTAGATATGCATCATTCTAGATTTCTAAAGCGCGTGATCCCCTGATTTCATTAGTATATTCAGTTTCTCGTTTTTTTTTTTCAATCATAAAAAGTTAGTTCATTTTGTATAAATTTCCGTTGTTATTATTGTTGTCACAATTCTGATTTGCATATATCAGACAGCTTTTTCTTTATCTTGTTTTACGATCGATCTATTTGATACCTCTGCTAGACTAATATGAATTCGATTCTAATTGCTCTTTGGCCCTAAAGATAGCACCACTAGACATGGGGCTAGTTTGCAAGCTCATTTATGGGTACCTGTCAGAGATTGTGGTGGAGGCGGTAACGGCCTTCAGGTGGCGCAATAATTGTTGTGACATCTTATTTGAAATTTAGTTCTTAGAGAAACCCAAATGAAGATCAACCCCATATATAAGTAAGGACATCATATGTTGAAAGGTAGCACAGGAATAGTAAAGATCTGAACCTGTTCTAACTAGGAAAGCAAAAAAAAAAAAAACAAAGTCCTATTCTAAGTCTATCAGCGATGCATAAAACTAAAGATAAACATTTTCTCTTTCTCAACAATCTGCAAGAAGGATTTCCCTACTGTTTTTTTACCTTTGAGTCTGCTTGGTGAGTGTCTCAATGAAATCTGCTTTATCTACTTGAGATATTGTGATTGTTCATAGTGAAAATTTTGGGATACTCCTCTTCTGGTGTGTCTGTCCACTTCTTTTTTAGTTCATCCTTCACCAAATTTCTTCTTCTTTGTCCTTGGATGTCATTGTCATCATTCACGAGCTGCTACTAAATATGAAATTTAGTCTTTTCTTTATATTGTTAGCAATCAATTTGAAAGTCTTGCAACAAGCATTGCCAACTACACTGCACTTTAATTGTTATGAAAGTTCATCTACACATTTCACTCTTATTACATTCCACTTCAACTATTTCTATAAAAGACCATGTTATCAATGTTTGAAGAAATTAAAAACAATATAACGAGAGAACAGAGAAAAGTTTCAACGTGGTTCAGTAATATCCTCAATAGGGATCCTATGTCCACAAGAGAAGAGAAGATCATTTTCTTATTCTTGTTATCATTAGGGTAAATATAGGAGTGATGTCTAGGACATTCCCTTGCTCCCTTAAATATACCTGATGAGATTAAGATTATGGTCTTAATCAATCAAAAGATAAGGTCCGAAACTTGTCTACACGAACCCCATCTCCAGTGAGGAAACGACGTCAAAGTAGTAGTTATGGGCTGAACCCATAGAGAGCAAGGTGAATTAAGCAAATCCTTTTTGAGCTGATTATGCGAGGAAAGATTGACTGTGTGGTTTGAAAAGAAAGTAAAAGAATAGTTAAGTAACATAAAACAATTAACAAATTTGGGTTTACTCAAGATTGAGGAAATTAGGCTAGGGTTTCACCTACTTGAACATGTGATATGATTCTATTAGTTCTCATATTGTAGCACAAATTTGTATATATGATTGGACCTGCCATTAACAGTTCATCTTTCTCTTTCAATACTTAATGGAACATGTCACATAGATTGATATTAATATTCTCTCACAGTAGTTAATATCATCTAATAGTCTAATCATACAGTACTACCCATAATTCTCTCTTCACTCATGATAGAAAGAATCACTCATAGTTTCTTATCCTAATACAGATTATTTTATCTCAAACAATAATCTAAATAACAAATCAAGATAATATGGTGATCAAGCACAAAACCTTGAATATGATAATGGAAACTACAAAATTATATTAATAGGAAAGTGTATACAAATCAGAGAACCAGGTATAGATCATATCTTGTTCAAGGAGCTACTCCCCAAAAGCCTAATTAAGCAACTATTCGCTCTTGGACATAGTCATGGCAGTACAACTAATCAAAGAACGTGTATACATCATAAAGAGATACAAATGAAAGGAAAGAAAGATGAACTCTATGGTGTCCTTGCATTATAACTGTCGAAGAGTTGTTTGCTCGGGAATTTCCTCACTTGCTCCTCTTCTCCTATGCTACATTGCATTGTCGCCTTGCTCTGAGAACGTGTGATGGGATTTGAAGTGGTACCCCTTTGGCGTCGTGAGGGGGTCTATTTATAGTGTTTGTAATCCTAAGGCCGTAATGAATTGAATTAGGTTTGGAACCCTAATTTCTTAAAAATTAGACGACAAAGTACTCAATCGACTGACTAGTGTTTGAGTCGATTGATAGGTAGTGCTTTCCTTCACTAGATGGTGGGTCATTTGACTGACCAGGCACCAATTGGTTGATTGGGAAAGCTTTCTTGTAGGTGGGTCGATTGATTGGAACTGAGGTGATTGACTGTTGGAGGCATCCTGTAGTTACTGGATCGACTAAGGGATCAACCGATGGGTTGTGAGAACTAGTCGATCAAATTGGCAAGTAGATGATTGATTGAAAACTCATAGTCGGCTGCTGGATAGATCATCAATCATCCAATTGGAAAACAATCGATCGACTGAGCTCAGTGGAGACACCTCCTGTAGCATGCTCAAGAATTCATCCACTGATTGATTGATGAGCCAATCGATCGATTGATGCTCGATGCCGTCCTCGGTCAGAAGCAACTCCTTGAGAGTTAGCCGGTCGATCCAAGGATGATCCGGTCAATTGGTGTGTGATATCTCCTTGCGGATGCCCCTTATCAATTGATCACTGAATGTCAATGACTCAATTGGGAGTCCTGATGCTTATGGAGGCTTCTGACATTAGTTAATCGACGTTGGCCAAGTCAATCGACTGAGTCTTCAATGTCTTTCTAGCTTGAGCTTATCGGTAGCTAGTTGAAATTGGGTGATCAATCATCCTACTGGACAACGTAAAACTGCTTTTCCTTGTCTTGTGTTGTGAATTTGGTGAAGTTAAGGGTGGAAAGTGATCCTTCCTCCAAAACATCATCGTAGAGCGTCTGAGAACTGTTAGGTAGATGCCATGGATGGCCATTCTTGGACCAAGATCTATTCTTTAATAAGATTCTTATTTTGACCTCAATTATGCAAAAAAAGAGCTAGATATGTTTTCACTAAAATAACATAGAAATAACATGATATGATATTAAAATTAGGATACTCAAATAGTGCAAAATCCTAGATTTAGCACCCATCAGATCCCCCTAGACTTAAATTCTTTCTTGTCCTCAAGTAAGATCAAAGAGATATCATTTACTCAGTATTTCTTAGAAGGACAAACTAACTCATAGATTTTCAATATTATAAGCTAAAGTTTATTAATGGGTCTTCTTAAGCACCAAATCAAGATAGGATCTGAACACCCCCTAACCTCCTTCATTCAATTCCCATATCAACACCAATCTCAAAACCAAACGTAGATTAAGCAAGAGATGTCACAAAATCTAGGTTCAAGTATTGCATACATGTAAAGATATAACATAATCAATTTTTGCAGACTTATATACAGTCTATATAACTAAGAGAGTTTATCATGATATCATTACCCAATCTGAAATTTGCACCTCTCTATACTTCACTGAAATTTTAAAATAGAAACTATTTTCATTATTGTTCAATATCTCCAAAATATCTCAAAATAGGGCATGTTAGAGATCAATTGGTCCCTACGCCCAACCCAGAGTTGTATTCGAGTACTGAGTTGCACCTCCTATGTACTAATTCTCTGTGTTTGCCCCCCAACGAGGCATCCTAGATAATTGTTTGAAGTTTTCTATATTTCCTATAATTTTGTAATTCATAATTTTGGTTATCATGCATGAATAATTTCTAAATTAATACATATAACTAAGAAATAGATTAAGTAGCATATGCAATTTCATGAAATTCTAGAATTGTAAATTTTATATGGCAATTAGAATTGAAAATATGATGTTGATTCTTTTCTTCTTTAAGTTCTTAGGGGCTGTTTAAATCCATCATAGGAAAGGGCTTAGAAGACATATTTCAAAAATGCTCAAATTAAATCCATTAATTAATTCCTATAATCAAAATCTAAAAAATGTGGATGATACTACTTGATTTTCTTTAAGAACATGGCAATAGACTAGTCTATATTAGATGTGCATATGAAAAGCAAAAAAAACTAAATAATAAAAATGCAATCATGCTAATGCAAGAAGAAGTTAAAAAGCTAAGCATATGAAACGAGTGAGGAACCTACCCCGTACACACCATACTTAAATCTTTACTTGCCTCGACTAAGACCTTAGTAGGAAGAAGGGTATCACTCCTGCTCATCTAGGGATTGTGGTGCGGATGGGCTCCCTCAGGCGGTGCAACATGGAAATATCCCTAGAAGATGGGCCAACGTGGTGATGGTGTGGAAGGGTGGTCGATACCACTTGACCCAATGTCTTGAGTTTGATGATCATGGATATATTGAGAAGTCTCTTGTCAGATTTGTTGGGGGATGCACTATGTAGTACATTTCCACTTATCTCTGTGAGTAACCCTCATAATGAAACTAGAGCTATGCATGGCCACCTCATATATCATTAAGGGTTGTGGAAATTGTGCTAAAATTGTAGGAAGGTTGTTCTAGGAAGGGTGAAATAGGTCTCTCAAGTCAGCTCTTGACCTTACACTGAGTTTGTGATGGTTTCTTAGACTCTCCCTCTCCTTCAATTGTAGCTTCACCCCGAGGCTAATATTTCATTATGGGGATGTCAATCTCTATCTCAATCCCCTTTCTTTTTCGACCCTTAAACCCACTCCTTATAGTGCTCGTCAAGGAAATGAAGTAAATTTGATAGTAAGATATGGAAAATGCATCATACTTGGGCAACTCGAGCTATAAAAAAGATTCTTTGAATTAGAGGAGAAGTACTTGTTCTTTCCCACCTTAATCATGTTAAGATCGTGTCTTAAACTCTTAAGAAAAGCTTCCTTGATGAACCACACATCTACACCAAGCCTCAACATCTCCAGGATGCATTTTGGGCGCCTACAGGTGTATTTACGGACATTACTTCTGACCATATATATGGTATGCCTGGACTGTATATGTATTTATAGTCCAGTCGGACCGTATACAGTCCAACGCTAGACTGTAAATGTTGCGGGAATGGAAATATAATCCGTGTTACAAGCTGTATACACAGTCCCATCAGACCGTAAACGCGGTCGGAAAACAACCTAATCACTTTGGGACTTTGGATATGGGTCCTATTCTTATAAATAGACCCCCCAACTCGTCCCAAACATGAAGAGCAATGAAGAAACATCAAGAGACATCATTTTTCAAAGACCTAAAGCCAAGGATAGACCTAGGGCTTTCCTTAAGGTTTCACGCCTCCAAGAGCTCCTCTCCAAGCAACTGTCTTCTTCCATGGTTGGCTTTTGGGGTGTAAAAGGGGATTGGATTCTTCTTATCTCTTTTGTATTCATCATCTCTGTAATCTCTCTATCAATAATATCATCTCTGCCAGTGGATGTAGGATCCTACATTGGGAATTTGCCGAACCACTATAAATTTCGTCTTTATGGTTGCTTGCTTGTTCATTGTTGATCTTTGTCATATGCATTTGGTTTGGATTGCTTGATCTCACGCTTCTGTATCTCCACAACAATATCGTTGGGCTTTGTTGTTTGGGTCTCTCATCACCATCATATCCCACAAGTAGTATCAAAGCAATTTCTCCCTCCGAAACTCTACCATGATGTTGAAGTAAAACAAATCGAGAAGTTTGATCGCTTGAAGAGATTTTCTATATGGAAAGTCAAGTGTGAATCTTGCCTCACGCAAGGAGTCCATAAAGCTCTTCTCGAAAAGTGGAAGAAATCGAAATCCATGAAGGATGACCAGTGGGAGGAGATGGATCAGAAGGCATGCACATACATCTTTCTCTATTTGGAGGGATGAAGTCCTCCGTGAGGTCGTCCATCTGAAGACCATCAAAGACGTTTTGGATGAACTTGAAGCAATCTACATGAAGAAATCCATCACCAACAAGCTTGCACTAAAGAAGTGCCTTTTCATGCTTCACATGGAAGAAGGTAGTTCCTTGACAACTCTTCTTAATGAGTTCAATGAAATCATCCACGACCTTGGGCAGATCGATGACAAGATAGAGGATAAGGATCAAGCGATTTTGTTACTTTGTACCCTTCCACTGTCCTATAAGAATCTCCGAGATATGGTGATATTTTGTGAGTCAAAGACTATCTCACTCCATGAAGTCAAAACGGCCTTGACGTCTTAGGAGAAATTAGAGAAGGATCTTACTTCATCAAAAGTAGCAGGTGAAGCTTTGGCCACTAGAGGAAGGAAGCGTCCACGTAACAAAGACCTTGAAAGTTTGAAGCAAAAGTAGAACAATTCAATGTCACGTCAATCAAAGAGGTGCAACTATTGCAAGAAAATAGGTCATACGCGGGATGAATGCTACAAGTTGCAAAACAAGCAAAAGCATGAGAAATCAAATGATGTTGCAGCTCATGCAGAGGTGGCTCATGGAGGTTCTGAAGATGACGACTATGTTCTTGCTTCATCACCGTCCTATGACTACAAGAAGGATTGGGTTCTTGATTCAACATGCACGTACCACATGATCGAGTTTAAGGATTATTTCCATACATTTGAGTCACGTCAAGGTGGAGATATCCTTATGGGTTACGATCGTCCTTGCAAGACGATTGGTGTTGGCACGGTGAAGATCAAAATGTTTGATGGTGAAGTTAGAACATTGACGGACAATCAACATGTTGCATGGTTGAAGAAGAATCTCATCTCTTTGGCCACACTTGAAGACAAGGGCTGCAAGTTCTCTAGTGAAAATGGAGTTATTGATGTTCTTAAAGCTGACCGGGTCCTCATGAAGGCAGTAAGAAATTCACACAAACTGTACATCCCACAAGGTTCCATATCTCAAGCTCCACAACGGTTACAACTTCATCTAAAGATGCCAAAAGGCTTTGGCATATGCATTTGGGACACATGTATGAGAAAGGGATGATGCTTCTGAGTAAGACAGGGTTGTTGTGTGGCGAAAGCATTGCAAAGTTAAATTTCTACGAGCATTGTGTTATGGGGAAGGCCAAACGTAATATCTTCGACACGACAACTCATTATTTCAAGGATGCTCTAGATAATGTTCACTCTAATCTATGGGGCCCTTCTCGTGTTCCTTCCAGAGGTGGTGCTAAATATATTATGACCTTCATTGATGATTGCACAAGGAAGGTTTGGGTTTATTTTCTCAAGATCAAGGACGAGGCATTCTCGAGTTTCAAGCAATGGAAGGCTATTGTTGAGAATCAAACCGACAAGAGCATAATGACTTTTCAGACTGATAATGGCTTAGAGTTCTGTTCTAAGGAGTTCAATAAATTCTGCAGTGATCATGGGATCAAAAGACATCGTACAGTGCGTCACACTCCCCAACAGAACGATGTGGTTGAAATAATGAACAAATCTTTGTTGGAAAAGGCTCAATGCATGCTTCTCAATGAGGGCTTGGATAGATCTTTCTGGGATGAAGCTATATCATATTTGGTGTGAACCGTTCTCCATCGTCTTTTATTGATTTCAAGACTCCTAAAGAAGCTTGGTTTGGTAAACCTGTTGATTATTCAAATTTGTGAATATTCGGTTGCCCTTCTTATGCACATTCTGATACTGGAAAATTAGAACCTAGAGCTATCAAATGCATATTCCTTAGTTGTGCTTCTGTGGTGAAAGGATATATTCTTTGGTGCAAGAATCCTTCTTCACCACGTTTCTTAGTAGAGCGCAACGTTACTTTTAACAAATCTGCCATGGTGTCTACTACGTAAGACACAAATAGCTCTTCTACAAGTTCTCTACAACGCGTCTCACAACAGGTGGGGACCAAAGAATATGTCGGCTCACAGATTGATGAACAAGATCCCTCTTAAATGTTAGATGATTCAGTGCCTACTGAAGACAAAGAGGAGATTCCAGAGAGTTCTTATAGTGTAGCCAAAGGCAAAGGCAAACGAAACGTCAAACCACTCCAACGCTATGGCTTTGGTGACTCCATGGTAACCTATGCCCTTTCCAACATTGTTGATGTGGATATTGGTGATGAGCCCACCAATTTCCATGATGCAATCACAGGTCATGATGCTCCACAGTGGATTGCTGCAATGAAGGAAGAGATGGAATCTCTTCACAAGTATCAAACTTGGGAGTTAGTGGCACCTCCCATAGGCAATAAAGTAGTGTGATACAAGTGGGTCTATAAGAAGAAAGAAGGTGATAGATACAAGGCACATCTTGTTGCAAAAGACTACAATCAAATTGAAGGCATTGATTATAATGAAGTCATCTCACCCATCGTCAAGCATAGTTCCATACATGTGTTTCTCTCTTTGGTAGCCATTAAAGACCTAGAGTTTCTACAACTAGATGTAAAGACAACTTTTCTACACGGTGAACTAGAAGAAAAGATCTACATGCAATAGTCAGAGGTTTTAGAAGACAAAAAGAACTATGTGTGCTTGCTCAAGAGGTCACTGTATGGGCTGAAGCAATCTCCTAGACAATGGTACAGGAGATTTGACTCTTTCATGACGCACAATGGATTTTCCAAGAGTATTTATGACACTTATGTCTACTATAAAGGGTTGGATGACAATTCCTTTGTTTACCTACTACTATATGTTGATGACATGTTGATCGCTTCTCGACATGCATCTGAGATTGCCAAGGTAAAATCTCTTCTAGGTGGATGTGAAAGACCTAGGTGAATCTAAGAAGATTCTTGGCATGGAGATTCAAAGGGACTCAGATTATGCAATCGACCTCAATAAGAGATCTCTCACAGGTTACATGTTCACTGTGGGATCTACAACTGTTAGTTGGAGAGCCACTCTACAAAGTACTATTGCTTTATCTACTATTGAAGCAGAGTACATGGCGGCAACAGAAGCTGTGAAGGAGGCTTTATGGCTTAAGGGTTTGATGAATACGTTGGGCATGGTTTAAGAACAAGTTATTGTTCATTGTGACTGTCAAAGTACTATACATCTTAACATAGATCAAATGTTCCATGAGAGAACGAAGCAAATTGATGTCAAGTACCTCTTGATTAGAGAGTCACAGCAGAAGGCAAAATTCAAATAAAGAAGATTGGTACTTCCGAGAATCCAACCGACATGATGTCGAAGACTCTTATGTTAGCTAAGTTTGGGCTTTGCTCAAAATTAGCTGGTTTTCTTTCTACTTGACCTTTTCCCATGCAGGGCATGTAGAGGAGATGGTATTCTTAATCAGTTTCTGATATTGGAGAGGATTGCAAGTGCTTTTCTACTTCCATCGTTTTCGAGTTGAAGATTAGGTGGAGTTTGTTGAGAGAGGGTCTTAAACTCTCTAGAAAAGCTTCCTTGATGAATCATACGTCTACCCCAAGCCTCGACATCTTCATGATGCATCTTGGGCACCTACAAGTGTATTTATACTCATTACTTCAAACCATATATGGTCTGCCTGGACTGTATATGTATTTACAGTCCAATCAGACCGTATATAGTCCAACACTGGACTATAAATGTTGTTGGAATGGAAATAAAGTCTGTGTTATGGACCACATACAATCCCATCAGGTCGTAAACATGGCCGGAAAACAACCTAATCACTTTAGGACTTTGGATATGGGTCCTATTCTTATAAATAGACCCCCAACTCGTCCCAAACATGAAGAGCAATAAAGGGACATCAAGAGACGTCATTTTTCGAAGACATAAAGCCACAGACAGGCCTAGGGATTTCCTTAGGGTTTCATGCCTCCAAGAGCTCCTCTCCAAGCAACCGTCTTCTTCCATGGTTGGCATTCAGGTGTAAAAGGAGATTGTGTTCTTCTTCTCTCTTATGTATTCATCATCTCTGTAATCTCTCTATTGATAAAATCATTTCCGCCAGTGGATGACAACCCACATTGGGAATTTGCCGAACCATTATAAATCTCGTCTTTTTGGTTGCTTTCTTGTTCGTTGTTGATCTTCGTCATACATATTCGGTTTGAATTGCTCGATCTCATGCTTTCGCATCTCTACAACAAGCTCGTTGGGCCTTGTTGTTCAGGTTTCTCATCACCACCATATCCCAACAGATCATGTTGCAAGAAATCATAAAATCAACGTTAATAAGGCGTGATCCTTCCACCTCCTTCAGGTGATCCATTGTGAGGCAATAGTAGAGGGTGACAAATGCCACTAAGTCGCTAAGTAGGAGTGGGGTAATAGTCCCCCAAATCAATGGATGGTGGATGTGATGGATCACAAGAAGAGCATAGTTCTGGGGGAATTCCTCCTCAAGGGTCCAAAGCATGTATGTAGATGCCTTGGGCCCGATCTCGTTTGTAGAGGAAATTTGTCAGGAACATGTGGATGTACCGGGGATGAACATTATGGATCTTGCTTGCCTTTACGCCGACGGAAAGTATCTGAGACTCATTGCCTATAAAATCAAACCAGTAAGTGCCTTAGAAGTAACAGTCATTGATGGACAACCATTTAATTTGTTCCACACTACATAGACCTCAATGTCGTAGTTGCATAGAACTTGGTTGAGTTCGTCTCTGGTGAGTCCCTTCTCCGTCCCAAAGACACTGAAAGTGAGTGTCAAAGTGTAAAAGGAGGCTAATCGATATATTGATAAGAGACAATCATGCTCCTATATATAGGAAAATAGGGAAGCGTACAAACTCAAACTAAACCCTAATGAGCCAAGACACAATTGGGCCCATATAAAAATAAACTCAATTAACTAAATTCACCTGACTCTAATACTCCCCCTCAAGCTGAAGCTTGGGAGAAACCCAAGTTAGCTTGCAAACAGACAGATAGACTAAAAAAAAGAAAGATAAGCCAATCCAAGCGCATATAAGAAGATTTCTCCCCCTCAAAATTACAATAAAGCACTCATCGCTCAAATACTCCCCCTCAAGTAGATAGCCTAAAGCAGGTATGTAAGCAAGTCGAATATGAAGAATGTCACAAATGCAAGTCACAATCGCATATAATCTAAAGAAGATATGCAAGCAGGAGGAATCTGAGTCTGAATCATGTTGCAAGTCGTCGTGAAGCTTCTTGATCTAAAGGATGTGGCATCTGGAGCAGTAGTAAACAACAACAAGGCATCAAATTCTTCATCACAGTCACTATAATCGTAGTCTATAGAGTGTTGGTTCACAATAGAAAAGGATAGAGAGTGTTGGTTCACACTAGAATAGGCCAAAGAGTGTTGGTTCACAATAGTAGTCAATGTGCAAAGAAAGCATAAACAAGTAAAGAGTCAACGAGCGCAAAGCATGGATAATGTCAACGTGCAAATAAAGCACATGCAAAAAGTAGAAAGTAGATTTGACGTAGCCGGATAGAAGACCTTCAACTTAAATAATCAAGCAGTAGACATGAAGCTCCAGATAGTAAGTACTCCAAGAAGCATATATCAATAAATATCAATAGTAGAAGGCCACAAATTCTTCAAGAATTGCATGAAGATCCACAAAAAAATAGGACAACAAAATATAATCTTCCTCTCCTTATCTCATCTCTCCTCTATTTCTCCCCCTCACACCAACCACAGAAAGAACCAAGAGTGGTTGGTGTGGACAAGTCAAATACAATATCAAAGGAGATGAATATGTCGATAAATGTGCAGAGGATGTCAAATGATAACTTCAATGTGTAATACGACCCCATTAGACATAATCAAGTACAAAAATAAATGGATCTTATTCATATTGATTTAAGAATTCGATCATCATCACTCATAGACTGTATGCAGATGGGTAGCATGTAAAAATTTGAAGGAGATAAAATATATACGTGGACCTTGCAACAATATACTCATAATGAACTTATTTCATTATGAACATCACAACTTGGTTAAGAATATAGTTGTCTACAGTTGTACGCTGTTCAACACTTAAAAAAATGCAACTTTTTAGTTTTAAGGTGTAGGCAAGGATTTCACGACCTACACACCTCCTTTCCCTTTTTTTTAATTCTTTATACAGTAGTGTAGCAACAAGGTGGTAGAGGCCATAAATGTGGGCTCTGATCTCCAAAACCAAGATATAAACTTAGCGGAAGCGATTCGATTAACAACGGAAGACAAAAATCACGGGAAATTAAAACTTTTTGAGATAAGAGCTTGAATCAATAAAAACTTCTTTCATAAAAGGAGATAAACTGTTTACATATCAGATAATTACTTCTTGAGTAATTATATACAGCATGATACAAAATCTCAAGAACTCAAAACCAAAATCTCAGACCAAAAGACTCCAAGGACCTGAGAGTACAGAGAACACATAGAACTGACTATCTAACTATACAACTCAGCAGTCTGAATCTCCACCTGAGATTTACTGCTGCTCCTGATACTGCTGCTGCTGATATTGGTCACCTGAAGATTGATTCCTTCACCCTCGACGACCTCCTAAAAAGTTGAAATCTACGGGGTGAGACAATTTTAAATAATTGTCCCAGCGAGAGTTATAACTCTTCGCCAGAAGCTTTATTATAGCAACCAAGAATAACATAGGCAATAAAAGCTTTAAGGTAATCAACAGCAGATTGTTATCAATTAGAACAACAATATTTAAGGAATATGAAGAACATGTATACTAAGTAATGTATCTTCAACCAATGTATTTCGTAGTTCAACCTAAGCAGATATGCTACGCGGTTGATTATGTTTTACAAACATCATTATGCCCTGCGGAGATGAGGTATACCGCTCATACTCCAACTGATCACTATTAAGTCACATCGGTATCATACATAGCTCATCAAAAGAGTCGGATTCTTATGACCTCATCTTCCTCAGTCAGTAAGACGATCAACATGCAGGACATCTAGTGTCTCTACTACTATAGCTTACCAGGGTATTATGGTACTTTGCTATTAGAGTCACAGTGGCATTCTGTACTCTCTTTGCTACGGAAAGATTTCTTGCTTATCTCTCATCGATGCGGTATAAAAGATTTCCTCGGGAGATTAGTGTTACATCACCCCGGCATAAAACATAGTGAAGGATTGATAGATTAAGATACATCTACATCAATTCCTACACTAGGATGTAAGGAAATTCACATCCATATTACCCCACATATTCAAAAGTATGTGCTCCAGGAATCCCCTTAGGAAAACTTGTTTCACCATCATTTAACTCCTGACAATGATGGATCTATGATCAGGGCTCTACATGGTATGATTATACTTGATTAGTTAGGTACATTTCAGTATTCTTTTATCATCATACATGTTTTCAAACATTAATCATTAGCATAGCAGCTATGAAGGAAGAATACTAAATGTAACAAGCCTAACTCTCATCAATTATCATTTCTCAATATTCTCATCACAAGTCATCTCTTAAAGCATGACCTTGATGGTATTCATGGCTCTCACAGCCTATCAATCTCATAAGATGTTATTAACAAGGCATCATGATATATCATTATTCATAAAGCTAACAACATGCTTTCAATGAATATAGTATCATCATCCATACCTGGATATGATCATCCTCATAAAGGAACCTGCATGGTTAAATCAACTGATAACAATAAATAATTCATTCAAAGAAATTGTATCTCCCTACTCATACAAGAGCTAGGTTTCCCTGGTTTTCATCAATTAGGGTTTACTATTCTCATTACATGTCATCACCCTAGAATTAGGATTTACTATTCACATTACATGTTATCACCCTATAATTAGAGTTTACTATTCACATTACATGATGAAATGATCTCATAACATCCTTATGTATGAGAAACATCATCATTAAAGACCTCAGATAAGATTAAGATTCATCAATTATCATAATTAGGGTTTCCATGATCTCACATAAGTGGATCATACCTAAATTTGCACATTCATGTATATTGAAGGTATTTTACTTGAGTTTCCATTATAATTGGTACTTTCTCTCTCCTCTAACTAGTAGATAGTGATTACACCAATCTAGATTAGGTTGGGTTAAGTCCTCATTTATTAACACAAGTCAACTCATCACTATCATATGATTAGGGTTTGATTAAAACAAGGTATCACTCAATTGAACCTTTCAGGGGCATTTTGGTAATTTACCCATTGACCATCATCATGGGTCAATTCATTAGTCACTTAGTCCCTTAACATATTAGGTTACTATTAGGGTTTAGATTAGATCATCATTGAACCATTTACACCTTCAAGTGATTAAGTATAATCAACCTTGAAGGTCTCCAATTGGTTTAGGGTTTAACCTTCAACCTTCAACCCATTTGATTCTTAAACGACCTTGAACTTGTTTAATCTCAAATGACCTTGAATCCATTTGAACCTTAAATGAGTGTGGACCCACTTAATCTTAAACGGGTGTGGACCCATTTAAGTCCAAACGAGTGTGGACCCGTTTGAGCCTAAACGAGTGTGAACCCGTTTGAGCTTAAACGGGTGTGGACTCGTTTGGACTCAAATGAGTGTGGACTCATTTGGACTCAAACGAGTGTGAACTCGTTTGGTCTAAAACGAGTGTGGGTCTAATTGGGTTCAAACCGCATGAACATAAAAGGTGACTCAAAGATTATGCTTGAAAAGGATTTCTTATGTTGAAGCTTTCAATTGGCCCAAGCCATGTTAACCATATACAAATTGAGTAAATTAGGATGAGACTCAATCAACTGGACACCAAATTGACCCTCAATTGAAAGCCAATTAGGGTTAAATCTAACTCAATTAGGGTTTCCAATCGGCTAATCATCAATGTTCAACAATATGAATCAAATCAGAGTTGAACCTATCAATTGACCTCCAATTGGGCCCAAACTTGGCTCAAACGGTCTTAAGGTCGTTTGGATGACCTCCAAACGATATTGAGACCATTTTCCCAAAGTTTGACAAAAAACCAAGATGATTTGATAAGGGTTGAACCCTAATTAAATTAAAAATTAGCACTTTTCATCACTTTATCAACATCTTGTAATTGGACCCTCAAACCATCAAATTTCTTTAACCTTAGACCTCCAAACGATCTTGGGGTATCACTAAACGAGTGTGAGATCGTTTGGATGAACCCCCAAATGGGTTGGAACCCGTTTGGGTCCTTCAACTCAAAACTCAACAAGATCTATATTGAAATCAACAACTTTCACCCGATTAGGGTTAGGTTATTGAAGTGTCTTAAACTCTTAATTGGTTAGGAATTAGATTACAATTCTTTGTAGTAATGAAATTAAATATATTATTAACAGGTATCCCAAACGGTCAATGCTTGGTCAACTCACTCAAACGGGTTGGAACCCATTTACCCAAAAGTTCAAGTTAATTAGTTTGGAAAATCAGTACTTAATTCAATTCTATTGCCTAATTGATTGGCCTTCAACCTACGATTCCTTTGGAGTTAACCCCTCAAATTTGGTGGGTCATTAGCCTACATAATTGTGAACAGAAAAACCAAACGGTCCACACTTGGTCAACCCTATGAAATGGTCTTGGGGTCGTTTTGATCCAAACGATCTTGCAGGATCGTTTGAGATCAAACGGGTTGAACCCGTTTGACCTTAAACGAGTTGCACCCGTTTGGACCAAAAAGGGTTCAAGGTCGTTTCATAAAGTGACATAGGAATCCATGCCCATCATCCTCAACCTCTGTTCAGGTCGGTTCCTCCACCGTTTTGCTTGCAAAAGAGCAAGGAAGAAGGGAGGTAGAAGAAGAACTAATCATAGAAGACAAGAACAAAGATATGCATAACAAAGCTAAGGGTTAGAGTTATAAAACCCGCCTCAAACGTGGTTCCTAGATCTTCCAAGCTTCCAAGCTTCAAGCCTTTAATGGCGTCTTGAGCTCCACAGGTCGGCCAAGGTCAATTTTTCAAGAAAAAGATGGGGATGGTCGGCTAGAACAAGGAACCTAAGTAAGAAAACTAGCAATTCAACCTTGTAATACGATTTCCTCCATGAATCCAAGCTAGAAGGTGGTGTTCTCTTACCTAGAATAGGTTGGTCGTCCCCTTGAGCTCCTGAGCTTTGCTTTGTCCGGTTGAGAAAGATAAGAAGTGAGGAAGTGAAGGAAAATGTTTGCTTGGTTTGGAAAGAAAGGTGCTTATATAGTTTAGGCTGATTTTCACCATAAGGACCTCTAAAGCATGTAACTCTCATCCAAGTCCCTCCTTATTTCTAAGGTACGTCCAAACTCATCTAAACTTTTGCAAAGCTCATGAAATCTCAAGATCTAGGGGTAAAGAAAGCCAACTTTCAACTAGAGTACATACATGAAAGGTTTCCTTACTCAAACTTAGTGAATTTTATGTACAAAGGTCATTTTCCTTATCTGATTATTCATTGATGTGTCCCTTTCACCATTTCTACTCTAAATGATGACAAGAGTCATAAAAGATATTCTAGAAAGTGTATAGCACAAGTTGCACCCGTCAAATTGGGTAAACTACATTTTACTCCAAATTAGGGTTTTTAAGCATAAGGATTATTCCACAAGCTGCATCTAGATGCCCAAGCTTGGGGAAATCCATCATGTCTCATCATATTCACTCATATGATGTCTCATTATCAAAAGAACATCTTAACATGTGCAATTGCAAGTTAACCCCTTAACTGGGTAATTTGCACATAAGCCCCTGCATTACCAAACAATACTACAATCATTGTTTAAAAAGGAACAAAAATGAAAATGTATGTTCCTTAGGAACTTAATTACATGCCAAAAGATAATCACAAAGATTTAATTACATATTTAGGCAAAACACCTAGGGTTAACTCATAACCCAGGTCAGGGATGTTACAAATTATCCACCCCTTACAAGGATTTCGTCCCCGAAATCGATAAAGCATACTAGGAGAAAAGAGCAGGGTATTTCCTTCTCATCTCATCCTCTAGTTCCCAAGTGGCTTATTGGACACCACAGTGATTCCAGAGAAATTTCACAAGGCTTATATCTTTCTTCTTTAGCTTTTTAATTCTATTATCAAGGATTGATACTGGTCCTTCCTCATAAGATATGTCATCATTCAATTCTACCTCCATAGGTTGTAGAATTGACTCAGTGTCGGGGTGACATTTCCTCAGCATAGAAATGTGAAACACAGGGTGTAACCTCTGCAACTCTAGTGGTAACTCTAGTCTATAGGCGACCTTTCCAACCCGTTCAATGATTGGATAAGGTCCCATAAATCTAGGTGCTAACTTTCCTTTCCTTCCAAAGCGAATGACTCCTTTCCAAGGCGAGACCTTGAGGTACACTCTGTCTCCAACCTAAACTCTAACGGTATACGGTGCTTATCAGGATACGACTTCTGTCTATCCTGTGCAATCTTAAGCTGTTGTTGTATAACTTCGATCTTCTCTGTAGTTTGCTGCACAAGATCAGGACCCAACAACTGATGTTCACCGGTCTCATACCAACACAAGGGTGATCTACAACGTCTACCATACAAAGCTTCATAGGGTGCCATATCAATACTATGCTGATAGCTATTGTTATAGGCAAACTCTATCAAGCTTAGGTGTAGATCCCAACTTCCGGTAAACTGGAGAACACATGCTCTCAACAGGTCTTCCAAGGTCTGTATGGTTCTTTCTGACTGTCCATCAGTCTGTGGATGAAAAGCCGTACTAAACCTTAGCTTGGTGCCTAAGGCTCTGTGTAGTTTCTCCCAAAAGCGACTTGTAAACTAGGGACCTCTGTCAGAAACTATGGTGACAGGAACTCCGTGCAAACGCACTATCTCTTGAACATACAACTGTGATAACCTTTCAGTAGAAAAGGTTGTTTTGACAGGTAAGAAATGTGCTGTCTTAGTCAACCTATCAATAACTACCCAAATGGAATCATGTCCTTTGCTTGTCCTTGGTAGGCCAACAACAAAGTCCATGGTCACATGGTCCCACTTCCACTGTGGTATGGGTAAAGGTTGCATTGTTCCTGCAGGCTTTTGGTGTTCAGATTTAACTTGCTGACACACAAGACACCTCATCACAAACTCTACAACATCCTTCTTCATTCCAGGCCACCAATACAAATCTTTCAAATTTCGATACATCTTGGTGCTCCCTGGATGCATAGCATACATCGAAGAATGAGCTTCTTCCAGAACTAACTTCCTCAAGTTATCCATATCCGGCACTATCATCCTCCCATGATAACATGCTACATGATCATCTGAGTCATAGAAACCATCTCGCTTCTCATTTCCATACTATGATCTAATCTGCTGAACTACAGCATCAACCTGTTGTGCCTCCTTAATATGCTCTCTTAGGGTAGGTTTAATATGCATCTCAGCCAACAACCCGACTAACAATGACACCTTCAACTGTACATTGTCTTGCCTTAAAGAGATAAGCATATCTCTCTTAGAGCATACTAAAGAGTTTAGTTGTGCTCTATCCATGGTTGATGTTGTTGATTTCCTACTCAAGGCATCTGCAACTACATTGGCCTTTCCTGGATGGTAATCTATTGTACAGTCGTAGTCCTTGATTAACTCCATCCAGCGACGTTGCCTCATGTTAAGCTCATGCTGAGAGAAGATATACTTAAGATTTTTGTGATCTGTGAAAATATGGAATGTCTCTCCGTAGAGATAATGTCTCCAGATCTTCAGGGCATGAACCACAGCAGCTAACTCCAGATCGTGTGTCGAATAATTCTCTTCGTGTTTCTTAAGCTGTCGTGAAGCAAAAGAAATCACTTGCTTATCCTGCATCAACATGCATCCGAGTCCATTCTTGGAGGCATCACAGAAAATTATGTATCCTTTTCCTTGCTCAGGTAACACAAGCACAGGTGCACTTGTCAACCTCTCCTTCAATAGCTGAAAATACTGTTGACACTTATCACTCCAGGTAAAAGGAACATCTTTCCGGGTTAACTTGGTTAAGGGTAAGGCTATAGAACTGAAATTCTTAATAAACCTTCGATAATAACCAGCTAATCCCAAGAAACTTCGAATCTCCGTTGGTGTCTTCAGTTGTTCCCACTGTAGAACAGATTCTACCTTTGTAGGGTCAACACGAATACCCGAGGCAGATATCACATGTCCAAGAAAAGATACTTCCGGCAACCAGAATTCACACTTACTAAACTTAGCATATAGCTTATGTTTTCTTAGCAGAGTTAGAGTCTGTCGGAGATGTTGTTCATGCTGCTGAGCATCCTTACTATAAATCAGATTGTCATCTATGAAGACGACAACACACTGATCAAGGAAAGGTCAAAAAACTCTATTTATGAGTTCCATGAATGCAGTCGGTGCATTGGTTAGTCCAAACGACATAACCGTGAACTCATAGTGACCATATCGTGTCCTAAAGGAAGACTTGGATATGTCACTATCCTTAATACGGAGTTGATGATATCCAGACCTCAAGTCTATCTTTGAGAAGACTGTTGCACCACGCAACTGGTCAAAAAGATCATCAATCCTCGGCAACGGGTACTTATTCTTTATTGTTACTTTATTGAGTTTTCTATAATCAATGCACAACCGCATTGACCCATCTTTCTTTTTAACAAACAAAACTGGAGCACCCCACGGTGAAGTGCTCGGTCGGATAAAACCTTTCTCAAGCAACTCTTGAAGTTGTTTCTTGAGTTCTGCCATCTCAGCAGGCGCCATCCTATACGGTGTCTGGGCTATAGGTTTTGTATCTGGGATCAAATTGATTTCAAAATCAATTTCCTGAGGTGGTGGTATACCTGGAAGTTCTTCAGGAAACACGTCCTTGAATTCCCTGACTATAGGAACTTCAGCATGGTTGGGACCTTCTTTGGTAACATCTACTACATGTGCCAGGAATGCATAACATCCTTGCCTCATCAGCTTGTTAGCAACCATAGCTGATACAAGACAGGTGGGCAGAATCTTTCTCTCTCCTTGAAAGATCCATGTGCTGCTATCATCAGCAAACACAACCTGTTTGGATTCACAATCCAAGACAACTCGATACCTTTCTAAGGTATCCATCCCGAGGATTATATCAAATCCTTGCATATCAAGTGGTATAAGGTCCACTTGAATGTGATGATCAGAAAAGAAGAGGATGCAGGGAGAGCATACCTCCTGCAAAACGGCAGACCCAGTCAACGAAGTCTCCAAAAACAAGCTATCTGCCCTATGACTAATTGCCATATTGCAGTTACGAATCACTCTTCGAGTGACAAAGGAGTGCGTAGCACCCAGGTCAATCAGAACAGATACAACACAGGATTTAGACATATCAGAATATAAAAGTTCCATCTGACCTGCCACTACCCGTGGATTGACCACTGCATCTGGTGGGTTCATAGCATAGAACCTCATTGTCGCCTGGTGTTGAGGTGGTGCTGATGATCCAGCTTGAGACACTTGTTGTAACAACCCTGACCTGGGTTATGAGTTAACCCTAGGTGTTTTGCCTAATTATGTAATTAAGATACTGGTGATTATCTTTTGGCATGTAATTAAGTTCCTAAGGAACATACTTTTCCTTTTCTGACCCTTTTAAACAATGATTGAATTGATTGTTTTGTAATACAGGGACCTATGTGCAATTTACCCAGTTAGAAGGGTTAACTTGCAATTTGCACATGTTGAGATGTTCCTATAATGTTGAGACATCATAAGAATAATTATGGTAAAGTTTTAGGGATTTCCCAAGCTTGAGCACCAAGGTGCAGCTGTGGAAGCAATCCCTGTGCTTGAAACCCTAAATTGGAGTAAAGTGCAATTTACCCAATTTGAGGGGTGCAACTTGTAAAATACACCATCTAAAATATCTTGTAAGACTCTTGTCATCATTTAGAGAAGAAATGATGAAGAAGTCACTTCAATTAAATAATCATATAATGAAAAACACCTTTGTGATTGAATAATCAAGGTGTAAGTGCTATAGCCCTTTTATGTGTGTGCTTTAGTAATAGGTTGATCTTCTTTGCCTTCATTTCTTGACCTTAGAAGAAGGTTGTCCTTAGAAATAAGAAGAAGGGACGAGCAAAGAAGAAAAGGAGGGACTTAGTTGAAAGTGAGGAAAACCTATGTGCCTATATTGAAATTCCACCCAAGTATATAAGCCCTTTTCCTCACTTAGCAAAGGAATGTTTCTTTCGTTCCCTTCACTGTTCCCCCTTGCTCAACTGACTAAGGAGAGCTCAGGAGCACAGGAGAACGACCAGGGGAGTTCAAGGTAGGTTTGGATCCTTCCTTTTTGCTCAAATTCATGGATGAAACTCGGATTCAAGGTCAAATTCATGGCTAGCTCACTTAGCTCTATCTTTCTAGCCATCTCTTCTCAACTTTCCTTGGAGGATTCACCTTGGCCGACCTGTGGAACATCTAGGACGCCATTAAAGGCTTGGAGCTCAAGGAGCAAGCTTTAGGCGGATTTTATAACTCTAAACCTATGCTTTGTTATATACATCTTTTCTATGCTTTTAGTTGCTAGTTCTTCTTCTTCCCTATCTTCCCTTGCTTCCTTGCAAGCAAATCCGTGAGGAACTGTTGCTGTTCTTGATCTAGAAGATGAGGGCGTTATTTCCTATGCTTATCCACAGTTTTCCACTTTACCATACGACCTCAACCAATTGCCCATACGGTTTACAAAACCGTTTGGTGGGCAAACGGTTTCAAGGTCGTATGAAGGCATACGGTCTCAAGACCGTATGGACGCATTGACCAAGCGTGGACCGTATGGGAATCCTGTTCAAAATTATGTAGGTTAATCACCCACAAAATTTGAGAGGTTAACTCCAAAGGGATCGTGAGATATAAGCAAATCAATTAGCAAATCCAATTGAATTTAGTTCTGATTTTCAATCTGCTTAATTTGCCCTTTTTGGGCAAACGGTCTCAATACCGTATAAGATGGTTGACTAAGCGTTGACCGTATGATATTACTGTTCATAATGATGTTAATTAATTACTCACCAAATTTGATGGACTAATTCCAAACGAGTTAAGAGTTGAAGGTTGATTACTAGGGCAAACCCTAATTGAAATCAGTGCTGAAATCACAATGAGCTAATTTGAGATTTTGGGTTAATTAGCCCAAACGGTCTCAAGACCATTTGGGGAATCATCCAAACGGTCTCAAGACCGTTTGGTGACAACCCAAGACCGTTTGGAGGTCTAGGGTTAAGGTAATTTGATCAATTGAGGGCCCAATTACAATGGGTTATTGAAATAATCAAATTGCTTATTTGTGACTTAATTAAGGTTCAACCCCTATCAAATCAATCTATATTTTGATGAATTCTTGGGCAAACGGTCTCAAGACCATTTGGAGTATATCCAAACGATCCCAAGACCGTTTGGGCCAAGTTTGAGCCCAATTGGAGGTCAATTGATGGGTTCAACTTCGATTTGATTCACATTGTTGAGTGTTGATGGTTGAACGTTTATAGACCTTAATTGAACCAACTTCAACCCTAATTGGATATCAATTGAGGGTCAATTGAGTAACCAATTGGTTAAGACTAACCCTAATTGTCCCAATTGATAAGTGGTTAGCAATCTTGAGACCAATTGAAGGCTTCAACATAGGAAACCCTAATTGAATCTACCCTTTGAATCACATTGGAGGTCTATACGATCTTGAGCTTCTAGGTCCATTCGATCTCAAGACCGAATGAGGGCATTCGATCTCAAGACCGAATGAGGGCATTCGACCTCAAAACCGAATGAGGGCATTCGATCTCAAGACCGAATGAGGGCATTCGATCTCAAGACCGAATGAGGGCATTCGACCTCAAAACCGAATGAGGGCATTCGATCTCAAAACCGAATGAGGGCATTCGATCTCAAAACCGTATGAGGGCATTCGACCTCAAGATCGAATGATAGTATACGACCTCAAGATTGAATGAGGGTATACGACCTCAAGATCGAATGAGGGCATACGACCTCAAGATCGTATGAAGGTTGAAGGTGTGAAACCTATTGAAGACTTTTGAGGATAAGTCTACCTAATGCCTTGAAGGCTTAGATGGTTTGATGGTTGTTCAACCTAAACCATAATAATACCAAGAGACATTAAGGGTCAAATGGTTAGTAAATTAACCCATGATGATGATCAATGTGTAATTTACCATAATGCTCTTAAAAGGTTCAATTGAGTGAAACCTTGTTCTAATCAAACCCTAATCACTCAATAGTGGTGATTTGGTTTATGTTGATCAAAGTGGTCTTAACCCAACCTGATTTAGAGTGGTGTTATCACCATCTGCTGGTATGAGGAGAAAGAAAGTATCATAGGAAAGAGAAAGTATCCTTTTATGGTGGAAAGTCAAGTAATTACCTTCAATACACGTGAATGTGCATGATTAGGGTATAATCCACCTATGTGAAATCATGGAAACCCTAATTATGGTATATGATGAATCTTAAAGCTAATCTGAGAGCATCAATGATGATGTTCCTCATACATGACAATGTTATGAGTTCAACTCACCATAATGTGTATAGTAAACCCTAATTCAAGGGTGATGACATGTAATGTGAATAGTAAACCCTAATTCAAGGGTGATGACATGTAATGTGAATAGTAAACCCTAATTCAAGGGTGATGACATGCAATATGGGTAGTAAAACCCTGATTGATGAGAATCAGAGAACTTAGCTCTTATGATAAGAATGGAAAGTGTATTTCTTGTTTTGAATTACCTTTATCAGTTGAATTAACCATGTAGGTTCTGATATGAAGATGATCATATCCAGGTATGGATGATGATACTATATTAATTAAAAGCATGTTGTAAGCTTTATGAATAAGTAAAATATCTTGATGCCTTGTCAGTGGCATCCTGTGATTTTTAATGGGCTGTGAGAGCCATGAAAACCATCAGAGTCATGCTTTACAGATGACTTGTGATGAGTATAATGAGAAATGATGATTGATGAGAGTTAGGCTTGTTACATTTAGTATTCTTCTTTCATAGCTGTTATGCTACTGTTATTGTTTGAAGAACAATGTATGATGTTAAAAGAATACTGAATGTACCTAACTAATCAAGTGTAATGTAGAAGCCCTGATCATAGATCCATCATTGTCAGAGATCAAATGATGGTGAAACAAGTTTTCCTAAGGGAACTCCTGGATCACATATAGTTGAGTATGTGGGGTATATGGATGTGTAGAACCTTACATCCTAGTGTAGGTGCTTGATGTAGATGTGTAATCCATCAATACTTCACTACAATCCCATACCGTATCAGTGGATGGTAAACATGAAACCTCCTGATGACGAAGAAAGCACAGATATCCGTATCAGTGGAAGATAAACATGAAATCTCCTGATGACGAAGAGAGTACAGAACGCCACTGTAACTCTAAAATAGCGAAGGACCAGATTACCCTGGTAAGCTATTATAGTAGAGGCACGAGATGTCCTACAAGTAATCCTCTTACTGACTGAGGAAGGTGAAGGTCATGAGAATCCGGCTCTTTCGATGACCTAGTATGATACCGAGGCACTTAGCAGTGATTGGTTGGAGTATGAGTGGTAAACCTCATCTCAACAGGGCATAAAAGTAATGTTTGAAAAACATAATCCACATCGTAGTATACCTGTTAGAGATAACTACGAGTTGATTGATTGATGTTACAATGTATAGTGCAAATGTCTTCATGCTTCATAACTGTTGAACTCATGCTTACTATTATATCTGATGTTGAATACTTTGAAGCTTTTACTGCTTAAGTTATTCTTTGAGATGTTATAATAAAGCTTCTGGCGGAGAGTTATAACTCTCGCTGGGACAATTATGTAAAATTGTCTCAACCCGTAGATTTCAACTTTTTAGGTGGACGTCGGAGACGGAGGAACAGGTCTACAGGTGACCAGTCCCAGCAGCAGCAGCACCAGGAGCAGCCGTAAATCTCAGGTGGAGATTTAGCCTGCCATGTGGTGTAGTTAGAGTCAGTCCTATGTGTCCTCTGTACTCTCAGGTCTTGAAGTCCTTTGGTTATGAGTTCTTGAGATTTTGTATCTTATTGTATATAATTACTCAAGAAGTAATTATCATGAGATGTAAACAATTTATCTCCTTTTATGAATGAAGCTTTATGGATTCAAGCTCTTGTCTCGAAAAGTTTTAAATTTCCCGTGATTTTTGTCTTCCGCTGTTAATCGAATTGCTTCCGCTAAGTTTAAATCGTGTTTGTAACATGGTTTAGAGATCAGAGCCCACACTTGTCCACGTCCTCGAGCTGCTCCTTGAGATTGCCTTCTCTGTGATCCTTGTTGATTCTGTCTCGGAGGCTGTGTCACACTGATAGGCCTAGATCGGCAGTCCTTCATCAAATGTCCCACCTTCCCACAGTTGTAACAGCTCTTCTCCAGTTGTGGTCTGGGTGGTCCTGTAACTGACATTGATGCTGAACTGTGAGTCTCTTGTAGTGGTAGGCTTCATCCCCTGCCTCTACTCGGTGTCCACTGTGTCTGAGCACTAGTTCTGGGTGGTGGAGGTGTAGGTGCAGAGAATCTAGGCTTCTTAAAGTCTCTAGATGAAGAACCCTGGAACTGCGGATATCTTTTATGAGTTTGTCTCTTCTCGAATATGGATTTCTCTATCCTTCGGACTGACTCAACGAAGGTAGCAAACCTCTCCCGATTCTCTAGGGCAGACACGGGAGTAGTCAAGTCGGCGTTTAAACCCTTCTCAAACCTTCTGATTCTTTCTTCTTCTGTGGCAACCATGTGCGGACAAAACCGCAATAACTCCATGAACTTAGCTTCATACTCGCTAATGTTCATCATGCCTTGCCTCAATCTCTCAAACTGAGAGATCTTCTCGTCTAGGAAGGTCTTTGGAAAATATCTATTGATAAATTCCCGACGAAAATCTTCCCACGAGATCTCCACTCCAGGCCTCTTCTGCTCTTCCATGGTTCACCAGTGACCAACACTTCCCTTGAGAAGATAGACAGCATGTCTAACCTTCTGAGCTTCTGGGATGTTGAGGATTCTAAAAGCTTTCTCCAACTTGGTTAACCACAGATCGGCATCTGCAGGATCAGCTATTCCAAAGTATTCAGTTGCTCCGACACGACGAAGTCGCTCGAACGCCTTACCGATACCTTGTCCTTCAGGCTGGGCAGGTGCCCTAGGTGCAGGCATGGGCATCCTGTCGGTGATATGTGTCATAGCAGTCATAAACTGCCCGAACATAGTTTGAACAGTTGGGTTTCCCATGTCAGCTGGGTCAAACTGAGGTGGTTCTCTGGGTGGCTCAGGTACAGGTTGTTCTATCTCCGGGTTCCTTGCACCTCCTTGGGGTGCAACAACACTACTTTCTGCCACATACTCTTCGTGTTGCTCAGACATCCTTAATTATCTTCTTCTCCTGAGGAGCAGAAGACTCTATTAGATAAGAAAGAAATACTAAGGATAGACTCGACATCCTAAGTCCTATGTCTCTGTAGACTCAGCGAACCTAGAGCTCTGATACCACTAATTGTGGGCTCTGATCTCCAAAACCACGATATAAAATTAGCAGAAGTGATTCGATTAACAGCGGAAGACAAAAATCACAGGAAATTAAAACTTTCGAGATAAGAGCTTGAATCTATAAAAACTTCTTTCATAAAAGGAGATAAACTGTTTACATCTCAGATAATTACTTCTTGAGTAATTATATACAACATGATACAAAATCTCAAGAACTCAAAACCAAAATCTCAGACCAAAAGACTCCAAGGACCTGAGAGTACAGAGAACACATAGAACTGACTATCTAACTATACAACTCAGCAGTCTGAATCTCCACCTGAGATTTACTGCTTCTCCTGATACTGCTGCTGCTGATATTGGTCACCTGAAGATTGATTCCTTCGCCCTCGACGACCTCCTAAAAAGTTGAAATCTACGGGGTGAGACAATTTTAAATAATTGTCCCAGCGAGAGTTATAACTCTTCGCCAGAAGCTTTATTATAGCAACCAAGAATAACATAGGCAATAAAAGCTTTAAGGTAATCAACAGCAGATTGTTATCAATTAGAACAACAACATTTAAGGAATATGAAGAACATGTATACTAAGTAATGTATCTTCAACCAATGTATCTCATAGTTCAACCTAAGAAGATATGCTACGCGGATGATTATGTTTTAAAAACATCATTATGCCCTGCGGAGATGAGGTATACCGCTCATACTCCAACCGATCACTATTAAGTCGCATCGGTATCATACATAGGTCATCAAAAGAGCTGGATTCTTATGACCTCATCTTCCTCAGTCAGTAAGAGGATCAACATGAAGGACATCTAGTGTCTCTACTACTATAGCTTACCAGGGTATTCTGGTACTTCGCTATTAGAGTCACAGTGGCATTCTGTACTCTCTTCGCTACCGAAAGATTTCTTGCTTATCTCTCATCGATGTGGTATAAAAGATTTCCTCGGGAGATTAGTGTTACATCACCCCGGCATAAAACATAGTGAAGGATTGATATATTAAGATACATCTACATCAATTCCTACACTAGGATGTAAGGGAATTCACATCCATATTACCCCACATATTCAAAAGTATGTGCTCCAGGAATCCTCTTAGGAAAACCTGTTTCACCATCATTTAACTCCTGACAATGATGGATCTATGATCAGGGCTCTACATGGTATGATTATACTTGATTAGTTAGGTACATTTTAGTATTCTTTTATCATCATACATGTTTTCAAACATTAATCATTAGCATAGAAGCTATGAAGGAAGAATACTAAATGTAACAAGCCTAACTCTCATCAATTATCATTTCTCAATATTCTCATCACAAGTCATCTCTTAAAGCATGACCTTGATGGTATTCATGGCTCTCACAGCCTATCAATCTCATAAGATGTTATTAACAAGGCATCAGGACATATCATTATTCATAAAGCTAACAACATGCTTTCAATGAATATAGTATCATCATCCATACCTGGATATGATCATCCTCATAAAGGAACCTGCATGGTTAAATCAACTGATAACAGTAAATAATTCATTTAAAGAAATTGTATCTCCCTACTCATACAAGAGCTAGGTTTCCCTGGTTTTCATCAATTAGGGTTTACTATTCTCATTACATGTCATCACCCTAGAATTAGGGTTTACTATTCACATTACATGTTATCACCCTATAATTAGAGTTTACTATTCACATTACATGATGAAATGATCTCATAACATCCTTATGTATGAGAAACATCATCATTAAAGACCTCAGATAAGATTAAGATTCATCAATTATCATAATTAAGGTTTCCATGATCTCACATAAGTGGATCATACCTAAATTTGCACATTCATGTATATTGAAGGTATTTTACTTGAGTTTCCATTATAATTGGTACTTTCTCTCTCCTCTAACTAGTAGATAGTGATTACACCAATCTAGATTAGGTTGGGTTAAGTCCTCATTGATTAACACAAGTCAACTCATCACTATCATGTGATTAGGGTTTGATTAAAACAAGGTATCACTCAATTGAACCTTTAAGGGGCATTTTGGTAATTTACCCATTGACCATCATCATGGGTCAATTCATTATTCACTTAGTCCCTTAACATCTTAGGTTACTATTAGGGTTTAGATTAGATCATCATTGAACCATTTACACCTTCAAGTGATTAAGTATAATCAACCTTGAAGGTCTCCAATTGGTTTAGGGTTTAACCTTCAACCTTCAACCCATTTGATTCTTAAACGACCTTGAACTTGTTTAATATCAAATGACCTTGAATCCATTTGAACCTTAAATGAGTGTGGACCCACTTAATCTTAAACGGGGGTGGATCCATTTAAGTCCAAACGAGTGTGGACCCGTTTGAGCCTAAACGAGTGTGAACCCGTTTGAGCTTAAACGGGTGTGAACCCGTTTGGACTCAAAAGAGTGTGGACTCGTTTGGACTCAAACGAGTGTGAAATCATTTGGGCCTAAACGAGTGTGAACTCGTTTGGTCTAAAACGAGTGTGGGTCTAATTGGGTTCAAACCGCATGAACATAAAAGGTGACTCAAAGATTATGCTTGAAAAGGATTTCTTATGTTGAAGCTTTCAATTGGACCAAGCCATGTTAACCATATACAAATTGAGTCAATTAGGATGAGCCTCAATCAATTGGACACCAAATTGACCCTCAATTGAAATCCAATTAGGGTTAAATCTAACTCAATTAGGGTTTCCAATCGGCTAATCATCAATGTTCAACAATATGAATCAAATCAGCGTTGAACCTATCAATTGACCTCCAATTGGGCCCAAACTTGGCTCAAACGGTCTTGAGGTCGTTTGGATGACCTCCAAACGATCTTGAGACCGTTTGCCCAAAGTTTGACCAAAAACCAAGATGATTTGATAAGGGTTGAACCCTAATTAAATTAAAAATTAGCACTTTTCATCACTTTATCAACATCTTGTAATTGGACCCTCAAACCATCAAATTTCTTTAACCTTAGAACTCCAAACGATCTTGGGGTATCACTAAACGAGTGTGAGATCGTTTGGATGAACCCCCAGACAGGTTGGAACCCGTTTGGGTCCTTCAACTCAAAACTCAACAAGATCTATATTGAAATCAACAACTTTCACCCGATTAGGGTTAGGTTATTGAAGTGTCTTCAACTCTTAATTGGTTAGGAATTAGATTACAATTCTTTGTAGGAATGAAATTCAATATATTATTAACAGGTATCCCAAACGGTCAACTCTTGGTCAACTCACTCAAATGGGTTGGAACCCGTTTACCCAAAAGTTCAAGTTAATTAGTTTGGAAAATCAGTACTTAATTCAATTCTATTGCCTAATTGATTGGCCTTCAACCTACGATTCCTTTGGAGTTAACCCCTCAAATTTGGTGGGTCATTAGCCTACATAATTGTGAACAGAAAACCCAAACGGTCCACACTTGTTCAACCCTATGAAACGGTCTTGGGGTCATTTTGATCCAAACGATCTTGCAGGATCGTTTGAGATCAAACGGGTTGAACCTGTTTGACCTTAAACGAGTTGCACCCGTTTGGACCAAAAAGGGTTCAAGGTCATTTCATAAAGTGACATAGGAATGCACGCCCATCATCCCCAACCTCTGTTCAGGTCGGTTCCTCCACCGTTTTGTTTGCAAAAGAGCAAGGAAGAAGGGAGGTAGAAGAAGAACTAATCATAGAAGACAGGAACAAAGATAAGCATAACAAAGCTAAGGGTTAGAGTTATAAAACCCGCCTCAAACGTGGTTCCTAGAGCTTCCAAGCTTCCAACCTTCAAGCCTTTAATGGAGTCTTGAGCTCCACAGGTCGGCCAAGGTCAATTCTTCAAGAAAAAGATGGGGATGGTCGGCTAGAACAAGGAACCTAAGTAAGAAAACTAGCAATTCAACCTTGTAATACGATTTCCTCCATGAATCCAAGCTAGAAGGTGGTGTTCTCTTACCTAGAACAGGTTGGTCGTCCCCTTGAGCTCCTGAGCTTTGCTTTGGCCGGTTGAGAAAGATAAGAAGTGAGGAAGTGAAGGAAAACGTTTGCTTGGTTTGGAAAGAAAGGTGCTTATATAGTTTAGGCTGATTTTCACCATAAGGACCTCTAAAGCATGTAACTCTCATCCAAGTCCCTCCTTATTTCTAAGGTACGTCCAACCTCATCTAAACTTATGCAAAGCTCATGAAATCTCAAGATCTAGGGGTAAAGAAAGCCAACTTTCAACTAGAGTACATACATGAAAGGTTTCCTTACTCAAACTTAGTGAATTTTATGTACAAAGGTCATTTTTCTTATCTGATTATTCATTGATGTGTCCCTTTCACCATTTCTACTCTAAATGATGACAAGAGTCATAAAAGATATTCTAGAAAGTGTATAGCACAAGTTGCACCCCTCAAATTGGGTAAACTGCATTTTACTCCAAATTAGGGTTTTTAAGCATAAGGATTATTCCACAAGCTGCATCTAGATGCCCAAGCTTGGGGAAATCCATCATGTCTCATCATATTCAATCATATGATGTCTCATTATCAAAATAACATCTTAACATGTGCAATTGCAAGTTAACCCCTTAACTGGGTAATTTGCACATAAGCCCCTGCATTACCAAACAATACTACAATCATTGTTTAAAAAGGAACAGAAATGAAAATGTATGTTCCTTAGGAACTTAATTACATGCCAAAAGATAATCACAAAGATTTAATTACATATTTAGGCAAAACACCTAGGGTTAACTCATAACCCAGGTCAGGGATGTTACAATAAACATGGATCTCAAGTGCATTAGTTGCCTTTCCTATTCCAACTGAACTAGTGGGCTACATGAGACCTATCAAACTGTAAAAGAGACCCAACTAGTGGGCTGCACGAGACCTATCAAACTGTAAAAGAGACCCAACTCCTTGGGAGACTTGCCACACAACAGCTTTGATGGGTACTGATTTCCCGAACAGATTATCTGCTTTACATTGTTCAAAAAAAATATCCTTCACGTAGACCCATGCACCTAAACATGGTCTCGTTTCACCATATTGATTGGGGCGACAGTGGCAAAAGGGATCAGGCAAAGAGGGCCGTTGGCTAGGCGGCGGCAAGGCAGTAGGTAAAATAAACGTCCGAGGGGCAAAGGGCTCAATGGGGTTGCCGCTGCAGCATGTTGGGCTTAGCGAATGTGTAGTAACCTAAATTGGAAAATTGAGTCGCTGGAATAGATGACCGTGTACCTCGGCTATGACCAAGAGGTTTGCGGTGATATGGCAAGGCTCTACCAACCCCTTATATAGCATAAACCATCAATAAAGTAAGATAAAGAATTGGAAACCAAATATATAGTTGTTTCTGTAGGAACTAGTCCTTATGCTTTCATCATGATTTGACAAGGCCACCATCAACTATGTTGAGAATTGACGTTGCGAGCCAATGACAGAGTCTCATGCATCAAAGGGAAAGGTAGTGATGCATGTAGGCAGGATAATAGACCTTAGAAAAGATGATTTGTTACTGCGAAGCAGCTGGAGGAAGGCCGCACATTGACCAATTGTACTTTTCAAAAGGAGTCAACGATGCATCAATACTGTGATTCTCGTGATGGTACACCTGTGTGCTCAATGTGATGATGACCACACATCCCTATTTCTTTATACTTCTAGAAATCAGAAATAGATGGCTGCGGTAGTGAACAAATCAAACAAAGAGGGTGACTACTTTGAGTTCAAAAGATTGGACTTTTATAAAGAAATCTTGTTGGGGAAGAAGTTGGCAACAACAGTCAAGAAGTTTCCAAACATGCCAAGCCACGAAGGACGGATGCCGCATGCAGGCGGAAGGCAAAAAGTTTTTTTTGTCTTCAAGGGTTAGGGTTAGATCATCGCTCTGATACCATGTCAAAGTGTAAAAGAAGGCTAATTGATATATTGATAAGAGACAACCCTAGTCCTATATATAGGAAAACAGGGAAGCGTGCAAACAAACTAAACCCTAATAGGCCAAGACACACTTGGGTCCGTATACAAATAGACTCAATTAACTTAATTAACTAAATTCACCAGACTCTCTAATAGTGAGCAAGGTTTGGCCCTTCTTGATATTGCATCTCATGGAGTTGATAAATTCCAATGCCAGTTGTGTGCATGGTAAAAAAAACCCGCCTTGAGGCTCTCAAAGCTTACACCTCGATGTCCTGGAGTGAGGCTTACACCTCACTGTGTCTGAGGCTCGCCTCAAAGCACTGAGGCTTTAAGGCTTAGTTGAGGTGCAAGCCTCGATTCTAGATGATAATGCATTATGTTAACCACCAAATTTTCTACTAATAAGATTTCTAGAAACACTTAATCTATAAAATAATATTCAGAGTTGTTGTAGTTAGTTAAAATTATTCTATTACTAAAATTTATAATTATTATTCTCTGAGTGACATCTTTCTATCTTCACTGCTAAATCTATCTTTGCTTGCTACCTTCTTATTTACTATGTCAACGAATTTCATCTCATTGTTAACTAATTTTGGATCCTTGTTCCTACTAATTCCAAATTCTATCTCCCATACTTTTTCATTGCTAAGTACATATTTTAATCTAATAGTATAATTAGTTGATATCTTATTGTTTCTACACATATTTTTCAGTATTGTGGTGATCTTTAATTTCTTTATGTCCTCGTTAACTTTCATAAATATTTTCTATTTCATTCAGTTTTATTTGTAACTTTTTATATACATATTTATGCTACACATGCATATACATAAAATATATCTAAACATATATCATTATATCTAAACATATATCATTATATAAAATATACATGTATAATTTTATTTATTAAGATCACCTCATGCAAATTTTGAGGCATAGTGGTGTGCTTAGGGGGGGCATTAGAAGATGCACCCATCTTGCCTTTGACATGAAGAATGGATTCATATAGGCGTATGACTGACTCATTGTTAGAGTTGTCAGGGGCAATAGGACTTTGTTCCTTGCCCTTTTCCCCTGGCTTAGTAGTTGCGCCCCAGGTTGGCTGATGATGAGTGGGGACTTTCTTCTCTGTGACACAGGCATTTAGAAAGATGACTGCCTTCTTTGCCTCTGCCCTGAAGCCTGACATCATCATCGACGCGATGCTCGCTATCAAAGTAGTAATTGGTAGGGCGGTGAAGGTGTCTATGCCTCATTCCTCTTAGCGCAAGTTGCATGGAGACTAGGATTGAGATGCCTGAGGATTGGCTGCATGAAGAGGCGAGCGAGGTAGGGTGAGCAAAGGATGGTGGGAGGGATTCTCCTTCTGGCAATTCATGCTGCGTGGAGAAAAAGATGGAAACTCTTCACTGTAGTGGTTGAAGAGGTTGGATTTGACAGTCATGGGATCTCTATGCGTGCGAGGAAGAGGTTGGCTTTTAGAGAGTTTGTTTATTTATGTTATTAAGTGTCTTTGTAATATGGGCCCAGGTATATTTTGGCTCATTAGGATTTAGTTTGAGTTTGTACACTTCCCTGATTTCCTATATATAGGATCAGGGTTGCATTTTATCAATACAACAAGTAGTCCTCTTTTATTTTTTGACATAGTATGACGCTTGCGGGCGACTGTAGCCACTTCGCTGCCTGTCGGGCGCTTCCATTGATTTTATCCACCGACTCACGTGCCGCTCTTTAAAAAGATGCCGCTGTTGCTTTATTGCTTTGCCGCCGTCCGACCATAGAAAGAGGGACTCTAATTTTGCCGTGATGGATGTTGCTTTATTAGACCGATCCCTGCCCAGTGAAAAAGCTCATGCCTAGTTCTCGTATTGCCCTCCAGATCCTTGCTGCCGCTGAATAAAAATCAGCTACCAATCACCCCTTAGCTGCGGCACCCACTTTTCTCCCCTAGTACCTGATCATCAGCCCTGCCACACTTACGCCCATCCGTGATCTATATACAACTGCAATTTTCCTTCGAAAAAGTTGATGTTCAGTGCCACTATCTGCTAGATCAAGCCGTCTCCACCGTCCACCTTCACCCGCTCCACCACACCTACCGCGAAGGCCCAAATCTAAGACGCTGCGCCCCTATTCATCACGCGACGACAGACATGCCTTTTTACCTAGATCGTGCGCCTGTGACACTACCTATTGTCCTGCCTAAGTGTCTTCACGGCCGAGATCACATGCTTTTTCTGATTTCGGCTCATTGTCGCCGACAACAACTGTAGTCGGAGGTTGTTTATTAGAAGTGCCGCTGATGTCCATGGGTTTGTTCCTTTCACATTACTTTTTGCTATTACCGTCTCCAAGCCCAAAGACTCTACTGCATGTGCCTCTCTTCTCCTACATGCTTCTGCTTCTTTTTCCATGCCGTTACTTTACCACCCATTGTCGTCATCACACTTCCCCTGCTGTCGCTCTCCTCTACCACCAACAATTATGACGCAAAGTCATTTTTTGGGTCCTTGAGCCGCTATCAACTTCTTACTTGGATGTCAGCTGTTATCATCTGTAGATTTCTTTCCTGGTCGACTCAACACACGGAAGTAGATGGACAATAGAGACATCTTGTTTCTAAAATCTGCTGACCTTCTTTCCAAGAGTTGATGCTTCAGTTTCACGCTTGATCAGATGCTCTGAAGAAATAGAAGACAACAAAAGTCAGTTTCTAGATACTATATACTGGCCACGCCCCCCAAATCCCTAGCAATGCTACAACCTATATTTCTTTGAGGGGAGTTTCTTAATAATTATCCACCCCAACAGCTATTTGTTGTAGGTCTTCTATCCGGCTACATCCACTTTACTGGACACCAACACTCTTTGGCTCGTCCGTGCTTTGCGCACGTTGACTCTCTACTTGTCCACATTGTCCATGGCTTACACAACCTATGTTTCTTTCAGGGGAGTTTCTTAATAATTATCCACCCCAACAGCTATTTGTTGTAGGTCTTCTATCCGGCTACATCTACTTTACTGGACACCAACACTCTTTGGCTTGTCCGTGCTTTGCGCACGTTGACTCTCTACTTGTCCATATTTTTTGTGCATGTTGACTTTCTTATACTGTGATCCAACACTCTCTGTTTCGTCCATGTTTTGTTTTCACGTTGACATTGTCCATGGCTTACACATGTTGACCTTTTTACTTGCTTGTGCCTTGTTTGCACGTCGACTTTCTGCTTCTGTGTTAGCACTTTGTGGATCAACGTCTTATTTACCTTCCAGATGATCATGAAGCTTCTGTGACTGCGACATATTTGCTTGGAGTATCTACTAGATGGGGAGTCTCTTGAGTGTTTGAGTGCTTAACTGGTAATACTGAGGGGGAGAAATTTTTTTATATGGGCTTGGTGTATCTTTTTATTCTATATCTTTATTTTTAGTCTGACTCTCTATTTCCAAGTTGATTTGGGATTCTCCCAACTTTATCTTGAGGAGGAGTATTAGAGAGTCTATTTATTTATGTTATTAAGTGTCTTTGTAATATGGGACAAAATATGTCTTGGGCCATTAGGGTTTAGTTTGAGTCTGTACACTTCCCTGATTTCCTATATATAAGATTAGGGTTGCCTCTTATCAATACAACTAAGTAGCCGTCTTTTATTATTTGACAGCTTTCACGATGCTTCATCTTACCAGGCATAGTGATTATGTTCATTCACTGTCTGAGAGCTTGTGGATGGGAGGCGAGCCTCGGTTTTCCCTCCACTTCTGCCTATAGGTGTTCCCGCACCAGAAGGGGAATACGGATCGTGGGGGAGTATTACTTCCATTTTGAAGATATAGATATGTTTTGTCGCCCCAACTGTATCATTGACGTGATAGATATGCTGAGTGTCTTGGAGTTCACTGAGATGACAAATCATTTTCAGTAGACACATGAATTTTGCTGTGGTTTGGGTGACTTGGTTTCTTTTGCGCAATCTCGCCCAAGCTCGTGTCTTTATTACTTTACAACTGACTTTGATATCGATGCATTTCCTTAACCTGAAGAAGCAACATGGGGTGAGGACGAACGAGTAGATTGGTGGGTGGTGAGTGAATCCTTACGTCAACTAGGGCTAGGATCAGAGGTACAAGAAGAAGATCAGGAAGATGACGATTGTTGCTTGGAAGTAATAAATGATCTCTACAGTGATTATATGGGGACGGAATGGGCGTTACCTGTGCCATTTTCATGCAAGATTCCTTTGGTAATGACGCTCTCAGTAGACTGAGATGTTCTCATATGTTCCATTCTTGCTGCTTGGCCAGGTGGGCACGCCCTACATGTCCTTTGAGATGTTATGAATTTGGTATTCCTTAAACTCTTAATCTGTCTTTATTATTATGACTACTCCTAATTGGATTAATGCCCCAGATGTCCATTGTGCCGCTATGAATTTGGTATTCCTTAGACTCTTAATCTATCTTTACTATGATTACTCTTAAATAGATCAACTTGTCTGTCTCTTTAGTTTTTGTTATCCTTTCGCTTTTGGTTTTCACTAACATTTGTTCTAGTCTGCAAATTTTGATTCTTACCTTTGGATTGCCATAAGCTATTTTTCCAAGGGCGATCGTTGTTCACTACTTTTCCAGTCATGTTTTGACAACTGATTCCCTATCGACCAAATGTTTTGTCGGTATGTTTATGAGTATCTTCACATTTACAGAGGCTTCACTATTTTTCGATCATGATTGTATTCTGGAAGTTAATTGTCTTCCAGTTATGATTCCGAAAACTATCTGTTACAACCCCAAATTTTGGGTTTATTTGGTGAGAAATGTAATTTCTCATAGTAAAGATATTTGAACAAATAATGATATAATATGTTTTGAATAAACCGATTTCATTTACAATAGCCTTGATAGTTTTGTTGTGGGCTTTATTGGCTATTGGGCTCAAATAACAAGGAAATTCAATTAATAAATGAATAATTGAGTTTTTGAGAAAAGAATAATGTGGAAACTTTTAGAAAGCAAAAGAATGTAATCCAAGGAAGGATTTCTTGCCTCTTGGGTTCCTTGGGTTCCAAGGAGTCCAAAGTTGCATAGAGAATGCAATAAGAAAAAAAAGATCATTTAAGTATTTCTTTATTAAGAAAGAAATTAAAAATAATGGTAAAATGTGGAAAATAAGTGAAAAGAAGTATAATTGAGTTATCCTTAGTGGGATTTCGTATCCCAAGGATTCCTAATGATAAAAGGAACACCAATGAGGAAAATAAAAGAGAAATAAAGAGAAATCCTCAAAAAGAACTATTTTAATAAGAAATAAACAAGATAATGAGGAATAATGTGAAATAATGCATTTAGATCCATCTAGAAGGATAATGAGTGTCCAATAAAAAGGATTTCGAAATAATAGAGTTTCTTGGGATCCAAGGAGTCCCAATAAAGAGGAAAGAAAGAGAAAATACCAAAATTACAAAATAAGAGGATAATGTAATTCATTATTAATGAATTTTGTGATATTGATATAAAGGAGTAATTTCTATTAAAAGAAAATAGAAATTCGTGCCATTAGATTGAAAAGCAAGAAATAAAGACAGTAAGTGGGACAATTTTCGAAATCGTTATATCAAAAGAAAAAGGAATATGAAGAGGAAGAGAGAGAACTAGCTTCTTGATGAAGGAATCCTTTTCCTTTTAGGAAAAGCATTGTTTTCTTTGTGGGCAAACGTTCATGGGCATGGGTACCCCTCTATATAAAGGGGTAGACCCCCTGGATCGAGTTGCAGAGAGATCCCACATCTCCCACTCTCTTCTCCTTCCTCCTCCTCCTCCTTCTTCTTCTTCTTCTTCTTGTTTTTGGCATATAAATCGTAACCAAGAAGGTGTAGTGCGATCCCTAGAGCACGGAGTGTGGTAGTATAGTCTTATAAAAGGCAAGAAGCATCAACGACGATCCAAGGAAGATCAACTATCCAACCCCCGTCCTAGCCTTCGGGCGACCCCTGCCATATGTCTGCAGAACTGCAACTCACCGCGAAAGTAACTGCGGGAAGACCAGGCTCTAGAACCGCCGTCTTTGGCTACGATTGGATGTGCCTCGAGGGCTCTAGGGTGTATCGGAACTAGGGCGGCCATGGGCGGCCACCCCTGAGCCCAGAGGAGAGGAGGACGACCCTCCGACGCGCTACAGGTCGGTGCTGTTAGGTTGTCGCGAGGTAGATGAAGGGCAGATGGTCGTTGGACGGATTTACCCCTCCCGGGTATGAAGAGTCGGCCACTTAGACGGGGGGTAAGATTGTAATTCAGGTATAAACTCAAAGGCAAGCCATGATTGCATGCATGAAGTGATGTGGCGCCATCTGATTGGCTAAGAGGTACTTTTCCTTGCAAATTTCATAAATAAAGATTGGTAACTTCGATTAGGACAAGTAATATATGAATTTTGATCAAAAGAACACAAGGAATCTAATAAAAATAGTTTTATAGCCTGAATCTGATCATAGTTCGAAATGTAGTGTAAATTATCATCTTTAATGAATTAAAGATTAAGAAACCCTATTTTGAAATGAATAAAGTGTTTAATAGGGTTTAATGGATCATTAGAGTTGATGTTAGCCTGTTAAATGTAAAAAGGTACATTATGTTCAAAAAGGAAGAACTTTGCACATGATTAGTCTAATTTAGAGTTTATGTGCGTAAATATGCTTGAAATTTGAAAAGGGCATAAAGTTATCATCTTTAATGATTTAATTAAAGAAAAACTCTTAGATTTGAGGATAGATGGACTTAATGATGTTATTTGGATAATTCAAGCTGATATTAACATGTTGTTAATAAAAGTGAAAATAGAATCTAAAAAGATGATCTTTTTATATAATTGGCTTAATTTAGGGTTTCGTGCATGATTATGCATTAATGAGCTTGAAAACCCCAATTTAGGTGAATATGTCTTTTAATTGTTTTAATTGTTCAAATCCATGAATAAATAGGGATACAATGATCCTAAATCAATTTGGATATAAAAGACTATTAAAGTGGATAATTTGAGCAATTAGGGTTTATATGAGTAGAAAAGAGTATTTTAGGGTTTGTTGACCTAAAAGGGATAAAGTTTGAAGAATTGATCTAAGAAACCCTAATGAAGATTAATGAAACCCTAAATGGGTACAAAAACCCTAGAAAGTGAATCCAAGTCAATAAAGTAGATTCTTGATAAAGTGTGTAATAAATAGAGTGCATATTTTTTTCAGGAATTATGTGATGATTGAATTGCTTGCTTGGATTTCATTCTTGGTTGGGTTTACTTAATGCTTGTGAAATCATCAAATCAGGTATGTGGTTACGCTTATGAATAATCGTTCTAGTTTCACGACGATTCCCGAAGTTTTAATCGGTTGCTTGAAAATAACTGTTGGATGTCTATTTATTTCATGCAACTATAAAGTGGCTATGATTATCACTATAAATGTGCGTATATAACTGGCTAGATCCGGGTCCACCTCTATTGCTTTGAAAAGGCTAAAAAAACGGGTAATCCTAGAGCAAGGTCTAGATTACCGAGAGTTAGAAACTAGGCTACCTATGTGTAGTGCCATGAGACTCATTAGCCTGCCATGAGTTAAGGAGTGGGCTACTTACGAGTAGTGACATGTGACTTAACCCTAGAAACTGGTTCACCTATAGGTGGGACCATGAGGGGTTTAATGGGGATCTACCATAAGGAAGGTAGTATCCAGGTCCACTGCAGGGATAACACAGAGGATAGGGTACTCATGGATCACAGAGTTATATTTAAAACATAATATTGATTGCTAAATGATTAATTGAATGATTACGTTGTTATCATAGTTGCACATTTATTGTTTCCCCCACATACCAGCTTCGGCTGACCGACGTTTTGTTTGTCGGTGTTTTAGGTTCAAGCCAAAAGGACAAATAGTAAATTGTTGTAACACCTGGGCCCACTGCCCAAGGCTCTAGTAGAGTTTCAGGAATAATGACTGTCCCCACAGACCACCACTAGCCTTAACTGTGCGCTTTGTCCTCACTCACGCGCATGCCAGGATGAACTTCCCGACAGGTCACCCATCCCAGTACTACTCCAAGTTGAGCACGCTTAACTATGGAGTTCTTTAGTGATGGGCTCCCGGAAAAGGAGGTGCACCTTGGTGATATGGGTAGTCTAATCATTCCTTTTAAGATCATGTTATCCGAGGCCTCAAATCCTGGGATGTTACAATCTCCCCCACTTAGACTCTTGACGTCCTCGTCAAGGCTCAACTATAAGGCCTCATAATCTGACCCCATTTCAGTGCAGACCCACAATGGCCTATGAACACCCAGCTCTCGATCACGGAATACCAGCACAAGGGTGGCTACGTCAACCATGGACAACCCTTTCCTACATGCCTGGACCGCACGGCTCAAGACTGGCATGCCATGCCCATGTGGGCCCCACCTACTGGAAGGGTTTTTGGCTCTGATACCATTTGTAACACCTGGGCCCACTGCCCAAGGCTCTAGTAGAGTTTCAGGAATAATGACTGTCCCCACAGACCACCACTAGCCTTAACTGCGCGCTTTGTCCTCACTCACGCGCATGCCAGGATGAACTTCCCGACAGGTCACCCATCCCAGTACTACTCCAAGTTGAGCACGCTTAACTATGGAGTTCTTTAGTGATGGGCTCCCGGAAAAGGAGGTGCACCTTGGTGATATGGGTAGTCTAATCATTCCTTTTAAGATCATGTTATCCGAGGCCTCAAATCCTGGGATGTTACAATTGTCATATTGCGACATACATAAAATAAAATACAAGGAGGATTAGTTAAGTGGATAGAAGTTTAGAGATCCAAGTTTTCAAAAGGTATGCAAAGGTTTATTTTCTTACATCTTTTCAGTATAGTATGTTAAAATTTAATAATTATTCTTGGTTAATTGCCGAACCTTTGATCCGGAAGTTATGGGTGCGGCTTTGACCTCTCGGTCTCCCTTAATTGGGGGTTATCGGGAGGTGGGGTCATAACATTTGGTGTCAGAGCGTAGGTTCCTCAGTTAACCATTAATAATTATTAAATTTTACAAACTCCATAGAACCCAAGGGAGTTATTAGAGGATTATCCGAAAGACGGAGGTGTCTAGAAATGGATCACGACCGAGGGCTGGAAATATTTTCCTCCACACCGCTAGTCGGAATACGAGGACTCCCAGATCTGTGTGATTTCCTGGCCAAAGTCTTAGGGTATGAATCGAAATAAGATACCTTTAGGACTTCTCATCTTATTCATCCCTTCTCATCACAAAATTCTGATAAGGACCTAAAGGATTAGGGTTTTCTTTCTTCTCCTCACCCTCTTGAGGTATGGGTAAGGTTAATAAGGTTTAAGGAATCCTCCACCAAATTAATCAAAAGCATGTAAATAAAATGTCATGGACATAAGCTTAATAGATTAAGCGCAAACTAAAGAATAGATACATGCTTAGGTTGTATGACATAAGTTGTCATGTCCTCAGAAGAGACCTGAGGCTAGACCTTCTTTTCAGGAGGATAAGTGAGTCTTGGAGATAGAGATCTCTATTGTAAGTAGAGACATGGCACATCCTCTGAGGATGATGCTAACCCTAACCCTAAGTGAAGGTTAGAGAGAGATGAGTTAGACCAAGTGTTTAAAAGGACATGCCTTTGGGATGCCATATAATCCATGGGTGACCTAGTACCTTAGGCAACCCAACCCTGGGAAGGGTCGTGCATGTTAGAGTGATGGATAGCTCATTCGATGATGATGTTAGTGAAGGGCCCATAGAAACTCTATGGGCTTATGCGAGTAGGGAATAACATGCACCCAAGGTACGTTAGTAGTGTGAGCAAAGGGTTGAAACCCCAACTAGGAGAGTATGAAGGATGGCTTATGAAATAAGCATAAAGAGCTATGGATAACCTTAAGAGAACATAAGTTTCATCCAGGTCGGGGCATGCTTTTGAGGTTGATCCTTCATGTAGAGAGGACCTCTAATGGTGAGGTTGGATGTAGGGTTAGATCTAGAGAGAGAAGGAAACCCAACAAGAAGGTTGGAAGCCTAAAACCCCGAGATATGAGGAACAATGGATGATAGTGGTTGCCTCATGATCGATCCCTGGGAGTTGATGATATCTTGGTTGCCTTTAGAGGAACCAAAACCTAGAGAGAGAAGATGAAGCTTCTAGTACCTAAGTGCCTACGGTATAGGGGTTTACCTTCTAAGGTAGGAAGAAGAGTTCCTTAGACCTAGAAAGGTTTAGTAGCAGGTTATGAGGCCTTGTACCTTGTTGGTTGTCCTTAAGGAGGACCCAACTCTAAGTGTTTCTCGAGTTGAAGGATGACAAGAAGTGCATGTCATGCCTTTTTCAAGCTTGATTCATGGTTAAGAGATAGAGCATGCAGTTGGACACCTAAAAGTGAACCTAGGGTTCCTAGGCCTAAGAGGGGAAGTGGTATACCTAATGCTCATGATGAGAATTAAGTTGTTGTAGTTTCGAGCATGATATTCCTCATGTATAGGGGAAAAGGGAAACCCCTTAAGTTAAGGGTATGTTTGATGAACCCCTCATAGCTAAGTTGATGACAATGGAAGGTATGATCTTGATCCAGCATTGAGGAAAGAGAACAAGTATGACCTAACATGGTTTAGTAGGTGGTCCACTTGTGCCTTAGTAGCTACTAAGTTAAGCATGCTCATATGGATGTAAACCCTAAGGATGGTTGTGACCTGGTTGTCAAGAATCATAGTTTCCTCCCATCCTGGGAGAGGGACCCCTTTGGTAGGGTGTATATCAGTTTTGTTGGTTTAAGGTAACCTAAATAGGTCTCATAGGATCTTGAGAAGCTAAGTGAAAAGTACATGGTATGAGAATGAACCTGCAGACCCATAGATATCCATCTCTAAGTGCATGTGGATGTGTTACCATGGAAGTAACCGGTAAGGGGCCTGACCAAGGTAGGCAGGTCACCATGACCCCTATGAAAGGATGGATGTCAGCCCATGTATACAAAGAGAGATGATGATGGCTTGGGCAAGGTTCTAAGTTGGACATGTACTATAAATGGAGAATCCTAAGCCTATCCTAGGGTCAGGTGGGGATAAGACCGATGGAAGTAGGAGTTACCTAATTCCCTAGTTGCACATGACCATAGGGTCGGGAGGTAACAGCTATCATTGTCTGAGGGACATGGGTTAGGAGATTGATCACCTTCATGAACTCATGGGACCCAAAAGGGCAGATGAATAGGGCACTCTCTGGATGCATGAGGGAAGAGGGATGACCCCATAAGTGTCGGTACCCCATGGACCTAGAGGAGGTGACCAAGGATTGTGTTTGGACCAAGTAGTTTCAAGACTAGTTTTTCATGGAAGTAACTTTGATATCGAGATGAATGTGATGTTGAGACATATGTGGAACGTTTCAACTTATATTTAAAGGTGTACTGGCAAGGTGGGATGTACCATCTCTATTCTTGGAACAGTAAGAACTATGTATTTGGACTGCAGCCAAATGCTTATTTCCTCTTGTTATGTGAGTGAGAGATAGGATAGTACGCATGCCATACACCAAGGATAAAAGATGATGTGAGTTGGAACGTTGCTATGAGGCATGAGGATAGAGAGGATAACATGCCCTGGTAAAATGAATGATACATGGATGGTTTGCAAAAGTTAAAGAGAAATGAGGTAGTCACCTTATGAGGATGTTTTTATCATGAAATATGAGTAATACAAGGTTGAGTTGATCACCAAGAAGATGAGCTCAAAAGTGTTCTAAAAAAAGATAGACTTAGAGCTGAGATGAGATGATAAACGAAGAACATGGAGGTGTATGTCATCAACATTACCTAATACCTAAGGATGTGAAGTGGTAATGGATGCTCTCGTTGAGATATAGCTGCCTAGTTTGGATAGAAGAGGTTGTTAGGCTAACCCTAAGTTGGGAAAGGAGAGGTGTTTGGCTAACACTCAGTTGTAACGAGATCTGTAGAACAAGTTAATGGTTGTTTGGTTAGCCAGTTTAGTCCTTGATATAATGAAAGGATGGTGGTAGAACCTCAGAGGCACTTCTTTAGAAAAGAAGGTGATGAAACCCCGACTAGAATGATTTAGGGTTTCGAGGTATTGATCTTGAAGAATAATGACATACGAGAGATCATGATTTTAAGATCACCATACACCGTACCACCAAGATAATAAGTGACAGTAGGACTTTGGATAAAGTCGCATGTGGAATATGGCCATGCAAGCCAGGAGGTAAAGGACGAACCCCAGTAACCTAGTGTATCGATATAGAGGACAAAAGAGTCCCTGAGAGAGAATGGGAGTTCATCATTATGAATATGGTGATAAGTCTCCCCTAGACTAAGGAAGGTCAAGATGCAATATGGGTTATGGTAGATCGCCTTACCTAGATGACATGAGAAAGAAGAGAGTTATGTCAAGAGACATATCGGGTTGAACCACATATGAGAGAGATGGCTCAACTACACCATGAGGTTGAGTATAAAAGTTCTTGAGTTTGACCTAAAGGTTCCCTTCCAAAGGGTGGAAATAGGTACATGGAGGACTCGATGTTAGTATATTTCATCACCCTTAACTAATGGTTAGTATGATCCAGACTAAAGGGTTTGATGAGAGCATATGTGCTCATTCAGGGTGATAGCTAGAGACAATTCTTGTCCTATGCAAGGTGTAAAGATAACCACCATATCCAGTGTCGGGGTTTAAATTAGCTCTGTAAGAGAGGTTGTGTCGGTCACCACTTCAGTAAGGACCACGTGATGGTTAGAAAAGGACCACAGTGTGTGTAGAGGAAGTTGCTTTGATCGTGCAATGGCTAAAAGGATCCTAGAGACGATAAGAGTCATGAGCGGATGCAAAGTAGACTGACATGCATTTCACTGTGGGAAATATGTGACATGAAAATCCGACCCCTCTGAGATATAGCTAAGAAAGATGAGTCCCCAATACATGGGTCCATTGAGATGGACTGGTGGAGAAGGTTAAGTTTGACCTTACCCCTCAGGATAAAGTAATGTGTGATGAGTTCCATATGTCCCATTTAGAGTACTATGTGAGGTACCCCGACCATGTGCTGAGCAATGAACCTAGTGAGCCCCAAGGGAGGCTGAAATGGCCTGAGTCACATGTGCAGTTTACAGACGCCGGGATGAAAGAACTCAGAGAAAAGAATATGTGATGATAAAGGTTCTTTGAAAGCACCGTGGGTAAGGTAAATCCACACAGGGGACAATGGTGGACATGGAAAAGTCTTATCTTGAATTGGTTGTTTGCTTGATAGAATTTTGAGGATAAAATTCCTATAAGAGGGGAAGGATGTTACAACCCCAAATTTTGGGTTCATTTGGTGAGAAATGTAATTTCTCATAGTAAAGATATTTGAACAAATAATGATATAATCTGTTTTGAATAAACCGATTTCATTTACAATAGCCTTGATGGATTTGTTGTGGGCTTTATTGGCTATTGGGCCCAAATAACAAGGAAATTCAATTAATAAATGAATAATTGAGTTTTTGAGAAAAGAATGATGTGGAAACCTCTAGAAGGCAAAAGAATGTAATCCAAGGAAGGATTTTGTGCCTCTTGGGTTCCTTGGGTTCCAAGGAGTCCAAAGTTGCACAGAGAATGCAATAAGAAAAGAAAAGATCATTTAAGTATTTCTTTATTAAGAAAGAAATTGAAAATAATGGTAAAATGTGGAAAACAAGTGAAAAGAAGTATAATTGAGTTATCCTTAGTGGGATTTCGTATCCCAAGGATTCCTAATGATAAAAGGAACACCAATGAGGAAAATAAAATAGAAATAAAGAGAAATCCTCAAAAAGAACTATTTTAATAAGAAATAAACAAGATAATGAGGAATAATGTGAAATAATGCATTTAGATCCATCTAGAAGGATAATGAGTGTCCAATGAAAAGGATTTCGAAATAATAGAGTTTCTTGGGATCCAAGGAGTCCCAATAAAGAGGAAAGAAAGAGAAAATACCAAAATTATGAAATAAGAGGATAATGTAATGCATTATTAATGAATTTTGTGATATTGATATAAAGGAGTAATTTCTATTAAAAGAAAATAGAAATTCGTGCCATTAGATTGAAAAGCAAGAAACAAAGAGAGTAAGTGTGATAATTTTCGAAATCGTAATATCAAAAGAAAAAGGAATATGAAGAGGAAGAGAGAGAACTAGCTTCTTGATGAAGGAATCCTTTTCCTTTTAGGAAAAGCATTGTTTTCTTTGTGGGCAAACGTTCATGGGCATGGTTACCCCTCTATATAAAGGGGTAGACCCCCTGGATCGAGTTGCAGAGATATCCCACATCTCCCACTCTCTTCTCCTTCCTTCTTCTTCTTGTTTTTGGCATATAAACCCTAACCAAGAAGGTGTAGTGTGATCCCTAGAGCACGGAGTGTGGTAGTATAGTCTTGTTAAAGGCAAGAAGCATCAGCGACGATCCAAGGAAGATCAGCTATCCAACCCCCGCCCTAGCCTTCGGGCGACCCCTGCCATATGTCTGCAGAACTGCAGCTCACCGCAACAGTAACTGTGGGAAGACCAGGCTCTAGAACCACCGTCTTTGGCTATGATTGGATGTGCCTCGAGGGCTCTAGGGTGTATCGGAACTAGGGCGACCATGGGCGGCCACCCCCGAGCCCAGAGGAGAGGAGGACGGCCCTCCGACGTGCTACAAGTCGACGATGTTAGGTTCTCGCGAGGTAGATGAAGGGCAGATGGTCGTTGGATGGATTTACCCCTCTCGGGTATGAAGAGCCGGCCACTTAGACGAGGGGCAAGATCGTAATTCAGTTATAAACTCAAAGGCAAGTTGTGATTGCATGCATGAAGTGATGTGGCGCCATCTGATTGGCCGAGAGGTACTTTTCCTTGCAATTTTCATAAATAAAGATTGGTAACTTCGATTAGGACAAGTAATATATGAATTTTGATTAGAAGAATACAAGGAATCCAATAAAAATAGTTTTATAGCCTGAATCTGATCATAGTTCGAAATGTAGTGTAAATTGTCATCTTTAATGAATTAAAGATTAAGAAACCCTATTTTGAAATGAATAAAGTGTTTCATAGGGTTTAATGGATCATTAGAGTTGATGTTAACCTGTTAAATGTAAAAAGGTACATTATGTTCAAAAAGGAAGAACTTTGCACATGATTAGTCTAATTTAGAGTTTATGTGCGTAAATATGCTTGAAATTTGAAAAGGGCATAAAGTTATCATCTTTAATGATTTAATTAAAGAAAAACCCCTTTAGATTTGAGGATAGATGGACTTAATGACGTTATTTGGATAATTCAAGCTGATATTAACCTGTTGTTAATAAAAGTGAAAATAGGATCTAAAAAGATGATCTTTTTATATAATTGGCTTAATTTAGGGTTTCATGCATGATTATGCATTACTGAGCTTGAAAACCCTAATTTAGGTGAATATGTCTTTTAATTGTTTAAATTGTTCAAATTCATGAATAAATAGGGATACGATGATCCTAAGTCAATTTGGGTATAAAAGACTATTAAAGTGGATAATTTGAGCAATTAGGGTTTATATGAGTAGAAAAGAGTATTTTAGGGTTTGTTGACCTAAAAGGGATAAATTTTGAAGAATTGATCTAAGAAACCCTAATGAAGATTAATGAAACCCTAAATGGATACAAAAACCCTAGAAAGTGAATCCAAGTCAATAAAGTATATTCTTGATAAAGTGTGTAATAAATAGAGTGCATATTCTTTTCAGGAATTATGTGATGATTGAATTGCTTGCTTGGATTTCATTCTTGGTTGGGTTTACTTAATGCTTGTGAAATCATCAAATCAGGTATGTGGTTACGCTTATGAATAATCGTTCTAGTTTCACGGAGATTCCCGAAGTTTTAATCAGTTGCTTGAAAATAACTGTTGGATGTCTATTTATTTCATGCAACTATAAAGTGACTATGATTATCACTATAAATGTGCGTATATAACTGGCTAGATCCGGGTCCACCTCTATTGCTTTGAAAAGGCTAAAAAAAGGGGTAATCCTAGAGCAAGGTCTAGGTTACCGAGAGTTAGAAACTGTGCTACCTACGTGTAGTGCCATGAGACTCATTAGCCTGACATGAGTTAAGGAGTGGGGTACTTACGAGTAGTGTCATGTGACTCAACCCTAGAAACCGGTTCACCTATAGGTGGGACCATGAGGGGTTTAATGGGGATCTACCATAAGGAAGGTAGTATCCAGGTCCACTACAGGGATAGCACAGAGGATAGGGTACTCATAGATCATGGAGTTGTATTTAAAACATAATCTTGATTGCTAAATGATTAATTGAATGATTACGTTGTTATCATAGTTGCACGTTTATTGTTTCCCCCACATACCAGCTTCGGCCGACTGACGTTTTGTTTGTTGGCATTTTAGGTTCAAGCCAAAAGGACAAACAGTAAATCGTCATATTGCGAAATACATAAAGTAAAATACAAGGAGGATTAGTTAAGTGGATAGAAGTTTAGAGATCCAAGTTTTCAAATGGTATGCAAAAGTTTATTTTCTTACAGCTTTTCAGTATAGTCTGTTAAAATTTAATAATTATTCTTGTTTAATTGCCGAACCTTTGATCTGGAAGTTATGGGTGCGGCTTCGACCTCTCGATCTCCCTTAATTGGGGGTTATCGGGAGGTGGGGTCGTAACACTATCCCTCTCCATTTAAAGTATCAACTTTCATTGTCTTCATCGTTGAATTCTTTCTATCTTGTTTGATGATGCTCTCCACTTTTCCCTTTGAAGTTGTGGCTCTTATATAATGATCCAACAGTCAATTATCTTGTTTTCTTCCTATTCATTATCGCTTGTAGCTTCAGTTTAACGTCCTATCTGGTCCTGATAATGTTACTTTGCTGCATCATTTGCAACTTATATTTGATGATTTCTTACTCTGCTTCACATATGTCTATCATAGTCACTCGGTTGCATCGAATATACATCATTATAGAATTCTAAACTTATGTTATTAATTGCAATATCTGGAATACATTACGTATATTTTGTTTCTTTATTTTCTATCATATAATGTTTGTTCCTTAAGTTGAAATTTCTTTTTCATTCAAAGATTTCACAATTCTACTTTTATATATTAGACATCTTTGTTCTTTATTAGAGAATCTATTAAATCAGTTAATTAAGTTGTTGGGTCTATTTGTAAAATGAGGCCAACTATTTCTTGGCCCATTAGGGTTTGTCTTGAGTTTGTACGCTTCTCCCTTATCCTATTTATAGGAAAGGGAGGCTGCCCTTGTATTTAATAATAAAAATCTACACAAAAGGAGAATCCCCCATCATATTGTTTTTTACACATGGTATTAGAGTTGGATTTCATGTGCCGCCCCCAACCCTGAGAGAGAGAGTGCAAAGGAGAGAAGTCTCCCCTTATGGGCGACCGTCGTCACTAGACGTTGCTTGGCTTCCTTGTAGGGATCTCCTAATCCTACTTCTACTTGGAGTTGTCTCCATGGAGCGTCACCATCAAATAAAAAAATCTACTTTGAAGTTGCTGGTACCAAACCCAATGACTGCCATGCCTATATCCATATTATTTGCTTATGGATCCACCATATCTATCCTATATACCACCATCATGTATATTATCACCTGGTCTAAACCGCTGTCATCTAACCTTTGCATATCTATACCACCTTCATCTACACCGTCTTCATCATCCATGCACCACCATTGAGATATAATCCAAAATCTTGAAAAAAGATCTCATTTTTGACTGATATTAAGCACACATCATCCCTATATTTCTATGGTGGAGATCCGAAAGGATTTATCCATCTTTTGTTGCCAACTCTAGTGTTTTCTGCTGATGTTCGTTGTTAGCATGTCGTGTCGTCTTTTGACATGACATGTAGGCGGTGTTCTGCTTCATTCACGACTTGGTTCAAAATTTGTATGATGACATGACATGTCAAAGTTTGACACATCATGTTGGCTACACTTTGACACAGCGTGTCACCTAAATGTCACAGTGTGTCACTTGCATTCTTCCCCAAGATTCGTCAAACTGACAGGGTGTGTTTCCCTCTGATACGGTGTGTCGTTTGCTACTTCTGCTACATCTTGGCATGCTACATCATTTATAACAATTCTATAACATGGTAGAGGTTTCTAAACATGGCGAGTCCCTATCTTTATCCTTACGAGCAACATTTGTCTTTCTTTTCCTACAATTTTAAATTTCTTTTGTTCTTCAGCCCCCATCCTTTCCTTCCCTACATACTTATTGCCTACCTCAATACTTGTACTCCTCCTCATATACATATTGTACCTAATAATAATTTGATCCTATGATTTTTTGACCTTGTCCAAAAAAAAAATTATGTTGCACATTGGCTCGAGTTTCCGCTTACTTCTTCCACATATTTTCCCACATAAATACTACCTCTACCATTGTTTTTTATTCTCCACCCCAACCACTCTCTTGACTTTTTTTGTGGTTTGTGCTCTTGACTTTTTTTGTGGTTTGTGTGAGGGGATAATAGATGATGATGAGTAGAGGGAAGAGTGAGATGGAGGAGAGAAGAAGAGGAATTTAGTTCGCTGCTCTATGGATCTTCATGCTACTTGTTCTGCTACTTTTTGGTGATACTTTTGTTTTCATGTGGATCCTTATAATATATGAGGACTCTTCATGATACTTTTGCTACTACTATGTGGATCCTTCCGCTACTATGTGGTGTTCCTTTTGCTTCTATGTGGATCCATCTACTATTATCTGGACTCCTCATGCTATTTTTACTGCTACTATGTGGTGTTGCTTTTTCTACAATGTAGAGCTTTCGCCTGTTATTATTGATCAATTTACCTTATGAAGATCTTGAGAAACTTATTCATTATAATCTCGGCTGCGGCTCTACTTCATTTGTGCTATTTGTTGATTGCATTCTATCCGGCAATGTCATTCATGCTATGATTAGCACATTTTTTGTTGCTTTGTGCTTGAGTATTATCTACCGTCTGTGCTCTGTTTGCATGTTGACTCTTTATCAATACTGTCGCACGTCAACCATTATTACTACCCAACACTCTCTGGAATGTGATGTCTGCTAATGTGATGGATGCTTTATGACGAGAGAATATGATGAAGATTTCTATTGGTTCTTTTATGGATACATGATGGAGTTTCATCTATATTGGATGTTGGAGTCTTTTATCTGCTTGCTACTCACACACTGGTCTTCTATCCGGCTACATCGTCTACTTTCTGCTACTGTGTGCCAACACCCTATGGCTTGTCTGTGCCTTACGCATGTTGACTCTTTTCTTGTCCATGCTTTATTTGCAGACTACTTCTTCTTGTGTTCCAACACTCTCTGTTCTACTTCATGTTGATAGCACCTGAGATGAAGACCATGATGACTATTTGTTGCTATTTCTGCTCCAAATGTCACTTAATAGTGTTCAAGAAGCTCCTTCTACCTACCTGCTGATGTGTTTCAGCTTGGGTCACCCAACCAAGTAAATTTGATTGGATGCGCCCAAAGCACATGACGGGGATCTTTCGATATTTATAATTTTGTAAAGTCACGTGGTTTAGTCCCACTTTGGCTATCACTTGTTTACTCTTTCTTTTAGAAGCCTATATAAAGGCTCTATCCGCTTCCATGTAGGGACACAATTGATGAATAAGAGTTATCTTTTAGCCATTGCTTTGTTTATTTTAAGTTAGAATGTAGTTTTACATTAAATAGCTTGCAATCTAATATGTCTAGATGTGATTAAAATGAAAGAAGACACAAGATGAAGCCCTAAAATAGGACTACATCACCTTCCTTCCTACTTTGAGATTATCGACTTGAGGGAGAGTATTTGAGTGATTTATTGGAACATTATGGGGAAAACATTCTTGTATTTGATTGGTATATTTTTTATTATTTTCCTTCTGTTTGCAAGCTGACTTGAGATTCTCCCAAGCTCCATATTGAGGGGGAGTATTAGAGAGTCTATTCAATTAGTTAATAAAGTTGTTGGGTCTATCTGTAATATGGGCCCAACTGTGTCTTGGCCCATTAGGGTTTCTCTTGAGTTTGTACACTCCTCTCTTATCCTATTTATATGAGAGGGGCTTCCCTTCTATCAAAAAGAAAAATCTACACAAAAGGGGAATTCCTCATCATATCATTTTTTCACATTCTTTATCGTGTTTTATATACAAGCTGAAAGGAAATATAGGAATAGTGAAAGACTTCAACATTTCTAACTAGGAGGCAAGAAAATGAAGTCCCTACTCTAAGCCTACTTCTGATGCATAAAAGTAATTATAAATAATGTTTTTTTTCTTCTCTCTCAACATTCTACATGAAGGATATATATTTATGTTGATGTTTTCCTCCTAAGTCCTAACCAACTTCCTGAGTACCTCCTTAAATGTGCTCTATCTACTTGAGTTATTGTGATTGTTCATAGTGAAAGTTTGGGGATTCTCTCCATGTTGTTTGTTTTCCAACTTTGTTTTTAGCCCTTCCTTTGCTAATTTCCTTTTTCTTCTCCAATTGACTTAGTTATTCATAAACTGCTTATTGTATATGAAGTTTCGTCTCTTGTTTATTGCTAATTATTTTGAGATTCTTGCAACCAACCATTGCTAACTATATTGCACAATTAATTGTTATGAAAGACATTTCACTAGGTAATGAATTCCACTTCAACTTTCTCTAACTAATTTTGTTATTAGCATCCTAAGTTTATATTTTTCAAGAATAACCTCACTGTTATAAATGTTGGTGTTGGCACCTATTTTTGGTCACCTACATAGGGTTCTGACATGACACAGTCTACCTATTATCTCAATGTTTAATTCAATTTTTGTAAAACAACACGAGGAATGGAGAGCTTAGGGTTACACAATGTGTGTACCCTTGTATTTATACTAAAAGAACATTTACAGTGAGGTCCATATATAACTGTAAATTAACAAAACACTCAATAAAGGCATATATATTAACACTCCCCCTCAAGTTGGAGCATAGATGTCAATAATTCCCAACTTGTCCAGCAGAGAACAAAAGTGCTTCTTTGCCAGCAGTTTTGTGAATATGTCAGCAACCTGGTCTTCAAAACGGGTGAAAGATGTGCAGATTTTCCCAGATAGAATAGCTTCCCTGATGAAGTGGCAGTCAACCTCAATATGTTTGTTGTGCTCATGATATATAGGATTTTTGGCAATGAAAATAGCAACTTTGTTATCACAGTGCATCGGAATAGCAGAAGACGACTCAATACCAAAGTTTTGTAGAAGAGACTGCACCCACAGAAATTCACAGGCAGTATGGGCCGTGGCCCTATATTCAGCTTCATCACTAGATCTAGCAACAACATTTTGTTTCTTACTGTGCTAGGTGACAAGATTACCCCCTACATATGTGCAATAGCCAGAAGTGGATTTTCTGTCAATCTTGCTCCCTGCATAGTCAGAATCAGAATAGCCTTCTAGAGAACAATGCCCATTTTTCCTATAATGGAGGCCCTTACCAGGTGACTTCTTTAGATATCACAAAATGTTACATAGAGCATCCCAGTGATACTATCTGGGTTTATCCAAGTACCTGCTAAGAAGCCCCACAGCAGTAGATATGTCAGCTCTAGTTACCGTCAGATATATCATCTTACCAATCAATCTCCTTTTTTTCTTGTTATCAATAAACAACGGAGAAGAATCATCATTCCAATTAACATTGGGATCTAGAGGCATGTCAATTGGCCGTGCACCAAGCATACCAATTTCCTGTAACAGATCCAGTACATATTTCCTTTGAGATAGAACAAGAGCATTAGAAGTTTTAGATACTTCTATTCCCAAAAAATAGCATAGTTTTCACAGATCTTTAGTAGCAAAGTGCTTGCAGAGATGGGCTTTAGTGGCCTGAATAGTAATAGAATCACTGCCAGATAGAATAATATCATCAAAATATACAATAAGTATCGCAATGCCAGAGGAAGTTTTTTTCGTAAAGACAGAATGATCAACCTGTGACCTCAGAAAACCAAAGGCAGTCAAAATTTTGCTCAACTTATCAAACCAAGCACGAGGACTCTGTTTGAGCCCATAGATAGATTTCCTCAGCCTACAGACTTTATGTGACTCCCCCTGAGCAACAAACCCAGGAGGTTGCTCCATATAGACCTCCTCTTGCAGATCACCATATAAGAAAGCATTGTTAACATCCAGTTGTACTAGAGGCCAGTCAAGATTAACAGCAACAGATAAGAGAACTCTGACAGAATTAAGACGGGCAACATGTGAAAAGGTTTCAAAGTAATCAATACCATAGGTCTGTGTATATCCATCTGAATCATATTCTATCATCTATATCATCCATCTTATAAGCAAATAGCACCTAAATAGGCATGCGTGATGGATAAATGGATTTACCTTGATGTAGGATGAATGTACAACACCTTGTGGGCCTGTTTTGAGCCAAAGAGTTAAGAGAAGCCCAGAGAAATCACCCTCTGACTCTCGGTGAACATTCAGTGATTGTGTAGGCCCTAAACACAACCAAATGCATACTAGGGCCCTCAACCCTAAAAGCACTCTTTTGACCAAATATTGAGTGGAAGCACCGCCTCCATTCAAACCTAGGCCCAGATCGACAACATTTGGGCCATAGCTAGATAATATCTATCCAATAAAGAAAATCTTGATTCTTTCCTTCAATCATCCTAATTGAGCTTTGCTCCAGTGGATCATTCCATCATAGCTAATACATATTACATGTATAGTTTTAAGTGGGAGGGCATACAACACAAAGTCTGGTTCTTCTTTTGTCCTCTATCTCATGAATGATATGTGCTTTTTAGTCATTCATGATAATGCACGAACACTGGTTTAGCTAAGATCTTATCTTTTTTCTTCATCTTTACCGTTTTATATTCATCGTTTATTATTATGTAAGATTGATGTCAAGGCTGTCAAGACTAAACCAAACCAGCTAGCTCAACGTGTCACCGGTCACTCTAGCGGTTCGGTTCAGCCATAGACCCAGAAAAGGTAGTGAACTGGAAAAAAACCAGTCAGCTGACCAGTTGAACCAATAAATTGGTGAATCGGTCTGGTTTGCAGCCAACCGCGACCGATCAGCTAAAAAAAAGTTGAACCCACTGTGTGCCCTGCACGTGGGCTGCAATTTAAGAGGGAACCCCCACCCCCGCAACTCCCACCATCCCCTAACAGTTCTGCCCCCCACCCCCACTAGTCGTTGCACCTTCTTGTGCCCTAGTGCCTCCACCAATGAGGCCAGTGGCTGTTGCTTCCACCATTGGTGGCTCCAAAAGCCATTGTTATATCTAATGGTACAACTACTATCACCACTGACTGTTCGTAGGTGACCCTATTATAGCATCTAGACCGTGTTGCATGTTTGCAACTGGTCTCCTCCTCTCTCTTCCTCCTCCAGGCCCTCCACCTCCTCCCCTACCTACTTGTCCTCCTCTATTGTAGCCTTCTGCCTCTGTTGATTCCTTGGTGCATTACTGATGTTGTTGGCGTGCCGCTGGCACCCTTATTCTGTCTTGCATATTGTTATGTGCCATTGTTTCTCTTCTAATATAGTGAGTGGTGACACACTCCTTCCTCATCTACTCCACTGACCACCTTCCATTCTTGATATATAAATTTTTCTTCTACATATCATATCTAGCTTTGATACATCATCATCATATAAGCCTCAATCCCAACCATGTTGGGGTTGGCTACATGGATCCTTCTTCTCCAATCAATTCGGTTATGAGTCATACTCTGATCAAGATGTAAAGATTCAAAATCTCTCTTTATAAGCTCTTCCCAAGTTATTTTAGGTCTACCTCTGCTTATTTTAAATGTGCTTCACTCAATAACCTTACTTCGAATGGTGCATTTGTCAGTTTGTGCTGCATGTGTCCATACCATCTTAGACGGCCTTCACACAACTTGTCCTCGATGCTCACCACCCCAACTTTATTCCCGAGGGTGGTGAGCATCGAGGACAAGTTGGGAAGAACTTATAAAGATCTTATCTAGATTTGATTGCCTAATGCTAATACTAATTAGTAATCAGTGTTTTTCAACCTAATGCCATAGCCTATTTCAATGCTAATATTAATGACTATTGCTTTGTCGTCATGCTGACATCACAAGTGATGCGGTCCAACCACTGGTTGAACCTATCTGCTCATTGGTTTGATTTTGTCAAAACTTGGTTGATGTTTTATTGTAAAGATCACGTTTTTTCTTGTGGTCTTTATATTACCATCTTCTATCACCTATTCTTCCTGTCGTCCACCTTAGGATCCCAAATCACCCCTATTCCCCAAGGAAGGATCTTTATTATGGAAAATCTTTAGGAGATTAGGAGAGCATATCCAAATTGGATAATGACTACCTATAATAGAAAATCCATGGTTGTCCTAAGGCATCTTGATCCACTAACATGAAGAAATTCGATCAGAATCTCCACTATGACCAGAATCATACTTATGGACAATTCCCTGATATGGGAAAATATCAAACCAGAATGGATATATTGTCTGTAGACACTCCATTTTAGAACACCTTGCTTAAATTAATTTCCACCGCAAAAGGGGAGTTAAATTTTTCAAAAATCAGAGCTAAGTGGCCAAAGAAATCGTGCATGCCTAAATCTTAGGATGTAATCCATTCCACCTATATATCCTAAATACTCATCCATTTAGCCAAACCAAGCATCGAGAAAATTGTACGCCAATATGGGCACTCTACAAACACACACTTGTGTTGTTTACACCAAAAATATCTTCAAAAATCTATCTACTTCGCCCTTATTGTGAAATTGCAAGAGAAATGCCAACAAGGATGCAATAGAGATGCACACTTGTGTTGAAATGCATCAAACATTGTCGCATAGCTTGTGTTTATCTGAGCATTGTTGCAGAGATTGCTTTGGTAGAATTTGCATAGGCACACAAAGGTCATTCCCGTACAAGCCAACCCCAGTGACTCCGTGCATCAACCTTGATCTAGTCTTCCAACCAATATTTGGGTCCCGAAGTACACATCAAGTGTAAAACTGTCGTGCAATTATGCATTTCTTGGACATATTATGAAAATCACAAACAAGATATGGTCAGATTCTACCCAAACCCTGATCTAGACCTAGATCTATAATGATATCCTCTACCAATCATCAACAAAGGCTTTGACAATCCTTTACAAACTCTACCACCTCTAAAAACCCTATATTGACACAAACCCACTTCCTGCCCCTAAGGTTAAGGGCATGCACAAACTCCAAAGTGGTAAGTGGTCATTTGAAGTTCCTCTTCAATCTTCTCCCTAAGAAGACAGTGTGAGACACTTCCCTTTGATTCTTTAAAGTCCAAGCAAGGTCAGATTCATAATAAAATTACACATCTTTCTCCTCCCTTATAGATCTCTTCAGTGGTGGATGATACATGCACTTGAGATTTATGAACACATTTGGTTTAGCATCATCTTCACTCTTATGTCGTCTATGTAACTATCTTGTCCAGAAATAAAAAAAGTTTCCTTCAAACATGCTCGCTTTAAACTGACCTTATGCTCAATTCATCCTCAGGATAGGAAATATCATCTTCAATAGGCGTATGAGAGTGCCTAGTACCTTCCTCACACATAATGATGTTGCCATATTTTAGATCTTGGCTCATAGATCAAAGTTATCCATTTGGTTCTCAGAGTTTTATCTCCGTTTTCTAATTTTTCCCTCATGCATATGGTGACGACTCCTCTTTTTATCTCGGTTTCCACATCATTTGGAGTCCACAACAAGATCCCTCATTTTCAAAAAAATAATAAAACAACTCCAATGGTGAAAACTCCAAAGTTGTCGGTCACCTGGGGTTAGAGTCCAAGATTTTCTTCTTCTTTTGGAAGTCCATGATAGTAGGCGTGCACATCTATTACACTCTTCCTAGCCGTTGAAGATTTGTTTGCATGAATGCTCATTGTCGGGTGTGACATAGTTGGCATATGAGGGTGCCTTATACCTTCCTCACACGTAATGATGGTGCCATATTTTTAGATCTTGACCCATAGATCAAAGTTAATCATTCAGTTCTCAAAGTTTTCCCTAGATTTTTTACATTTTCCCTTTTTTCATCTCATTTTCCACATCATTTGGATCCGTAACGAGATCCCCCATTTTTCAAAACAAAAATATAATAGCAACTCCAATGGTGACAATACCAAAGTTTTTGGTCACCTCGGGGTAGAGTCTAAGATCAATTTTCTTTCTTTCCATCATAGTAGGCACACATCTATACACTCCTACTTGACCATTGGAGATTTGTTTCTTGCTGCCGGGTGTGACATAGTTGGGTATGAGGGGGCCTAATAACTTCCTCACACGTAATGATGGTGCCACATTTTTAGATCTTGACTCATAAATCAAAGTTATCTATTCGGTTCTCTGAGTTTTTAGATTTTCTACCTTTTCCCTCATACATATGGTGATGACTCCTCTTTTCATCTCGTTTTCTACATTATTTGGAGTTTGCCAATGGGATCCCCCATTAAAAAAACAGCGACCCCAATCGTGGCAACACCAAATTTGTTGGTCACCTCGGGGTAGAGTCTAAGATCAATTTTCTTTCTTTTTGTAGTCCATCATAGTAGGCTCACGTCTATTACATTCTTGCCTGACCATTGAAGATTTGTTTGCATGGCTTCTTGCCGCCGAGTGTGACATAGTTGCATGCCCACTCCGGTTTCGACCCGAGTCATCCGAAACAAGCAATCATGTAAATTGTCGGCCTAAATGACTGTTATGCACCTGTGCGTCATAGTGGTGCGTCTGTACGTGAGACCAGTTGTCCTTTGTGACTTTTGTTGCTGAGTCATGGATTTTTCATTGATTGCCATAGTGGGCACAAATCTATTGAATGTACTTGTAATTATTTTAACCAAAGACAGACAATCATTTAGGCCTTTCGTCCTTCTTGATTGGCATGTGAGAAAATGGTGCACTCTCACATGGATTCATTGGTTGAAATTTCACAAGCGAATGAGGAAATTTCACGATTGGCATATTGGGTGTGGCTCTGTTGCGCCCCCCCCTTTATTTCTTCTTTCGATCAATTCCACCAAAGAGGGACATTCATGCCTTTCAGAATCCCCTCTTACATGTTTGGCAAGAAACTGATGCACACCCTACATGGACTTTTTGTTTGGGGTAACCATTGACGGAAAAGTTTTGGGCTTTAAATGGCGAGAACTTGACAATAATATGTGCCTGCACATTTAGAACTTTTGCACTTCAACAACCATGCTTTTCTTGAGGTCTGCTGCAAGTACACCTGTGGGTACCAACCCATGGATGAATAGACCAATCAAAAACCTTATGCTAATTATATATGTAGAATGCTATACTTATCGTGGTAATCACAATTTTCGACTAGATTAACATCTGAACAATATATACATGCTCGTACGTGAGACTAGTTGTCCTTTGTGACTTATATTGCCGTGTCATGGATATTTCTTTGATTGGCATATGGGCACAAATCTGTTGCATGTCCTCATTATTGTTTTTGAGTTATTTCAACCAAAAAGGGACAATCATTTAGGCCTTTCGTCCTTCTTGAATGGCATGTGTGAAACTGATGCACAATCACATGGTCATTGGTTTAGAAATTTCACAATTGAACGAGTAAGTACATGATTGATATATTCGGTGTGACTTTTTTGTGCCCCCTCATTGTTTCTTCTTTTGGCCAATTCCACCAAAGAGGGCTATTCATGCCTTTTAGACTCCTCATTGATGTGCGGGCGAGAATTTGACGCACGCCCCATATGGACTTTTTGTTTAGGGTAACCTTTGATAGAAAAGTTTTGGGCTTTATCTGATGAGTACTTGACAATAATGTGCCTTCACATTTAGAACTTTGCACTTGATTAACCGTTCTTTTCTTAAGGTCTACTGCAAGTATACTTGTGGGTACCAAACCCATGGATGAATATATCAATTTGCAAACCTTCTAATGCTTTTTATCTATGAAAAATGTTGTACTTATCGTGATAGTCATAATTGCCGAATGGATTAACTTTCAAACTATATGTTGGGATGAGTGCGTCAATCTTTTTTACATGCTTTTCTAGGATAAAAATCCCAATTTACATAAAATAAATATTTGTTCCTATGGAGTCAAGTAGGTAAGGTTAGCACTCACACTGCGAGGTCCCAAAAATGCCTAGGTTATCAGTAGCAGTGGGGACCCATGATTGTAGGCAATTTTTAGCCTTTAAAGTACCCCACTCCCTCGTATATATCATCAGTTGCAACTGCTGTGTCCAGAGGGGTGAGGACGAAGAGGTAGATCAATGGGTGGTGAGAGGATCCTTGCGTCAACTAGGGCTAGGGTTAGAGGTACAAGAAAAATATTAGAAAGAGAACATTTGTTGCTCAGAAGTAATAAATGATTTATACAATGATGATATGGGGACGGATACAAGTGTCATCTGTGCCATTTGCCTAGAAGATTTCTTTTGGCAATGATGCTCTTAGAGACTAAGATGTTATCATATGTTCCATGCTCACTGCTTGGCCAGGTGGTCATGCCCTACATGTCCTTTTTACCGTCATGAATTTGGTATTTATTAGTATATACACTTTACTGTTTTTCTATACTTAGTGTATTTTTCGTTATGCTTTTTCTCTTTTTCTATTGTGTACTCTTTATCCCACATGGGTTATCTCTATACCATGTGTACTCTCTTGTCTTATAAAAGAGAGCCCCCTGTACTCTATTTAATCATCCAATAATAAGCAATCTCGTTGCCGACTTCTAGATGGTATCAGAGCGGGCCAATCCACCTTAAACCTAATCCCTCTCTCACCCCAACCCTAGCTGCCATCTTCTCCACCAACCCTAGCCGCCGCCACCCCCCCTCCTTTTTTTTCGTCGTCGCTACAGTACCACCGCTACAGTACCGTCACCGCTACAGTACCACCGTCTACCCCTCCAATCTCTCCACCAACCTCCTATCTCCTAGTTACACCCGCTTTTGTGGCTTAATCTATCACATGCCCCTCCGTATAGCTCAGTTTCTATTTCCGAAATCTCTGGACAGCCCCGACATTTTCCAGTTCTGGCACGTTGACGGCGTAAACGGAGTTTCTCTCTTTTTCTGCCTGCGCCTCGTGGTGGAGTGACTGATCCTCCATGTTGGCGTAGGTTTTTTTATCTCTATCTACTGTCCTACATGGGTTTTCTAAGATCCATGCGTGGATCTTCTATCTGCTACTACTAGTCCATGCATTGGACTTCTGCTGCTTTCTGCTGCTCTCTGTGCCCGTGCTTCTGCCCCTTCCAATGGCGACACCTGACCTTCCACGCAACTTGTGTGTCACTACTGCGAAGTTGGATAACTCCAACTATCACCTCTGGGCGGCTTCCTTTGAGCTATATGTTAAAGCACAAGGGCACTATTCTCATCTGACTACCAAAGGACCGGCGGTCCCCGCTACTGATGTTGATGAAAAGACTAAGAAGGCCTACGATCTTTGGTCCAAGGAGGACTACGATGTTATGACATGGATGGTCAACATCGTCGAGCCCAACATGAGCCAGTCACTTCTTCGCCTCCAGACTACGAAGGAAATGTGGGAGCAACTCTCTCATGTATACTCTCATCAGCAAAATCCTAAGAAGGTTTTTGAGATCTTCAAGCAACTTTCCAAATAGGAATTTTCTGCCATCGATTCTATTGAGGACTACTACACCACCTGTTGTGCTCTCTGGGATGAATTTCAGGTGTATCATCCGCATTCTGTCGAAATCACTGAAGTTCAACGTCAACGGAACAAACTTATGCTTATTCAGTTCCTCGCTAGTTTGCCATTTCCCTTCGCTGGAGTTGTGGATCAGATCCTATCCAGTGATCCTCTACCTACCCTTCGATATGTTCTCAAAAGGGTTCAACATCTACCATCAGTTTCACAGCACCTTTCTGATACTTCTGATGGAGCAGCCCTCGTTGTTCGCACTGGAGATTCCTTCCGTGGTCGTGGTTGTGGTCGGGGTCGTGGACGCGGACGTTCTACTGCACCTGGACGTGGCTCATACTCTGGCGCTGACTCTACTGAGCCTCGTTACTGTACTTTCTGCAAGCGGACAAACCATAATGAAGATCGCTACTGGATCAAGCATGACAAGCCAGCCTGGGCGAATCAGGTCACGACGAATCAGACTGAGACTGCTATTACCTCTGTTTTGCCCTCTGGTGACTGGATACAGTCTGAATTTGAAAAGCTGCTCCAGGCTCGTATTGCTTCCTCTGTTGAAGCTTCTATTGATGGTAGCACCACCCTCCTGACACAGTCTAGTAAAAACTCATGGGTGATTGATTCTGGTGTGACATCTCATATTTTTGGAAATCCTGCTTTATTTTCTAAACTACACAATACTTCTATTATACCTCCTGTTACACTGGTTGATGGCTCTAAGACACCTGTTACTGGGATTGGTGATATCTGTACTATTGGTTGCGTGCCTTTGCAGTCTACACTTTATGTTCCTAAGTTTCCTATTAATCTGCTATCTGTAAATAGAACTGTGAAAAGCCTTCGTTGCTCGATTATGTTTAACCCGGATGGTGTTATTTTTTAGGATCTGTGTACGAGGACGATGATTGGTTCAGGCCATGAGGGACCATACAGGCTATACTACCTGGACATTCCGAAGACCGCAACATACTTGACATCTTTTGTGACAGGCATTCAGTGGCACTATCACTTAGGACATCCTTCTGCAGCAAAGCTGAAAAAATTATTACCTGATGTATTAGACTCAGTTTTTCATTGTGAGACTTGCCAACTGGGCAAACAGACCCCAGCATCTTTTTCAAAAAAATCATGTATTAGTTCTAAACAGCCATTTGACATTATTCATGCTGATGTTTGGGGACCCTGTTCTGTGCCGATTACTTCTGGATTTAGATATTTCTTGAGTTTTATTGATGATTTTTATAGAACCACTTGGTTGTTTTTGCTTAAAGATAGGTCTACCATTCTTGACAGTATCATGGCTTTCTTTGTCGAGATTTGGACCCAGTTTGCTAAATCCATTAAAACTTTTCGCACTGATAATGCCTTAGAATTTGTGCAAGCCTCTGTCAGCAACTTTTGTCGAAAACAAGGCACCATACACCAAACTTCCTATGCTTACACACCACAACAAAATGGAGTTGCTGAACGCAAAAGTTGCCATCTTCTTGAAGTTGCCCGCACTTTACTTTTTCATTATCATGTTCCCCAGTGTTTTTGGCCTAAGGCTATCTCTACTGCTTGTTACCTAATTAATCGAATGCCCTCTTCTATCCTTGGGAATCAAGTTCCATATCAGATTCTGTTTCCGGATGCGCCCCTTCTTACTGTGCCTCCTCATATCTTTGGGAGCACCTGCTTTGTCAAAAACCTTCATCCCGGTCTCACCAAACTTGATCCCAGAGCGACTAAGTGTGTCTTCCTAGGGTACTCGTGCACTTAGAAAGGGCACCGTTTCTATGATCCTATGTCAAAGAAATGGTTTGTATCTGCTGATGTTGTTTTCTTTGAGCACATGCCCTTTTACTCTTTTACCGGGTTGAATCTTACATCAGATTTATTACTGGATACACCTTTACATGTCTTGGATGATACCGCTGATATTACTGATATTGCTGATACTACTTCTCCTATTGAAAAGCCGCCTCTAAAAGTATATCAAAGAAGACAGATGACAACAACTCCCTCTATGGCCCCTCCAACGTCTTCATCCTCCGTGCTAGATCAAACACCACCGCAGGTATTCTCTGATCTTGATGTTCCTATTAGCTTGAGGAAAGGAACTAGAACTTTCACTAAACATCCTATTAGAAATTTATGTACTACTGATCATCTGGGGACTAATTTTGCTAACTTTATTGCTGCTCTTTCCGCTATATCTATTCCTAAAAATACTTCTCAGGATCTTAAACATCCTGCTTGGCGTCAAGCTATGGAAGCTGAAATGCAGGCTCTTACTGAACGCAACACATGGCAGCTAGTTGATCCTCCTACAGATTGTTCCCCCGTCGGTTGTCGCTGGGTGTTTACTGTCAAATATCAACCGTATGGCACGTTTGAACGGCTAAAGGCGAGACTCATTGCTAAAGGCTATACACAAACTTACGGGGTTGATTATTTTGAGACTTTCTCTCCTGTGGCTCGGTTGAACTCTGTACGGATTCTTATTTCTGTTGCTATTAATTCTGATTGGCCCTTGTATCAACTTGATGTGAAGAATGCTTTTCTGTATGGGGATCTACATGAGGAGGTCTACATGGAACAACCCCTGGGATTTGTGCTTCAGGGGGAGTCCTTTAAGTTTGCAGGTTGAGGAAGGCGATTTATGGTTTAAAACAGAGTCCCCGTGCTTGGTTTGATAAACTGAGTACTATTCTTTAGAAATTTTCTTTTAGACGCTCCCAGTCAGGTCACTCTATTTTTGTCAAAAATACTATTGCTGGCATTGTTATCCTTATTGTATATGTTAATGATATCATTCTCTCAAGGAGTGATCTTGTAGGCATTCAGGCTACCAAGTGCTATATGGAGAAACACTTTGTTACCAAAGATCTTGGCTCTCTGCGGTACTTTCTTGGGATTGAAGTTTCTCGGTCCTCTTCTGGTCTTTATTTGTCTCAACGCAAATATGTTCTGGATCTGCTTTCTGAAATTGGACTTCTAGGTGTTAAGCCTACTAGCACACCTCTGGATCTAAATACTAATTGGGATGATGAGGACTCTCCTACCTATCCTGACCATCATCAGTACTGACGCATGGTTGGTAAGATTATTTATCTGACCGTCACATGAGATGATATTACTTCTGCTGTCGGGCTTGTTAGTAGATACCTGGATAAACCCCGACAATGTCACTGGGACGCTATTTGCCACATTCTTAAATATTTGAAGAGCTCTCCTGGGAAAGGCCTGCTATATAAGAAACATGGTCACTGTAAACTCCTTGGTTATTTTGATTCTGACTATGCTGGGAGCAAGCTCGACGGACGCTCCACTTCTGGCTTCTATACATTTGTGGGAGGAAACCTTGTTACTTGGCGAAGCAAGAAACAAACTGTGGTTGCTCACTCAAGTGTTGAAGCTGAATATCGCGCCATGGCACATACTACTTGTGAGCTTTTCTGGATTCGAAGCCTACTGAAGGATTTTGGTATTTCTGACTCCTCTCCTATTCCGATGTATTGTGATAACAAAGTTGCTACGTTTATCGCCAGTAATCCCACTTTTCATGAGCGGACTAAACACATTGAGGTGGACTGCCATTTTGTTCGCGAAGCTGTATTATCTGGCCAGATATCCACTCCCTACATCCATACTTCTGATTAGGTAGCTGACATCTTCACAAAGATTCTTCCAAAGATGAGATTTGCTACTATGACATCCAAGTTGGGCATGATTGACATCTACGCTCCAGCTTGAGGGGGAGTATTAGTATATATACTTTACTGCTTTTCTATACTTAGTGTATTTTGCTTTATGCTTTTTCTCTTTTTCTATTGTGTACTCTTTATCCCACATGGGTTATCTCTATACCATGTGTACTCTCTTATCTTATAAAAGAGAGCCCCCTGTACTCTGTTTAATCATCCAATAATAAGCAATCTCGTTGCCAACTTCTAGAGTATTCATTAGACTTTTAATCTGTATACCATTATTATGACTACTCTTAATTGGATCATCTTGTCTGTCTCATTGGTTCCTGTCGTCCTTTCGCTTTTGGTTGTCACTGACATTTTTTCTAGTCTCTAATGATTGAATCTTACCTTTGAATTGCCATAAGTTGTTTTTCTAGGAGCATCCTTGTTCATTAACCACTGTTCTCCCAGATACTACTTCATTAAATGCTATCAATTATTTTGACTGTCAATTCCATTTTGAGTAATTATTTTGTTAGTATATTTTCAATGTTTTTCGAGTATCAACACTTGTACAAAGGCTTCAATATTTTTATGTCATGATTGTATTATGGTAGTCTTTTTTTCAGTTATGATTTCAAAAACTATCCCTCTCCATTCAAAATATCTATTTTCACTGTATTCACCATTGATAATAAATGATTTATACAATGATGATATGGGGATGGATATGGGCATTACATGTGCCATTTTCTTGGAAGCTTTCTCTGGTAGTGACGCTCTCAGATATTGAGATGTTCTCATATGTTCCATGCTCACTGCTAGGCCAGGTGGTCACAGCCAACATATCCTTTATGTCGCCATGAATTTGGTACTCTTTAGACTCTTATTCTGTCATTATTATGACGACTACTAATTCGATCAACTTGCCTGTCTTGTTGGTTTTTTTTTCATCCTTTCACTTTTCGTTGTTGCTGATATTTATTCTAGTCTCTAATAATTGACTCTTACCTTTGGATTGCCATAAATTTTTTCTAGGAGCGATCCTTGTTCATTAACTACTATTCTCCCAGGCACTACTTTATTTAAATGCTATCAATTGTTTTGACTGCTAATTCCATTTCTATCAAATAATTTTGTCAGTATGTTTTCAATGTTTTTCAAGTATCTACACTTCTACAAAGGCTTCACCATTTTGCTGTCATGATTGTATTATGGAATTTTTTTCTAGTTATGATTTTGGAAACCATCCCTCTCCATTCAAAATATCCAGTATCACTGTCTTCACCATTGAAGTCCTTCCATCTTGTTTGATGATGCTCTCCACTTTGTCCCTTGAAGTCGTGGCTCTTTTAATGATTCAATAGTCAATTATCTCGTTTTTGTGTGTATATTGTTGCTTGTAGATTCAGTTCAACATCTTCTTTGGTTTTGATATTACTCTATTGCATCATTTGCGCCTTACATTTGAAGGTTTTCTACTCTGCTTCACTTATCTATTATTGTCAGTCGGTTGTATTATATATGCATCATTTGAGAATTCTAAACTGTTATTAGTTGCAATCTCCTCAATTCATTAGTTTTAATGTTTGTTCATTATGTTGCAGTTTCTTGTTCATTCAAAGTTACCACAATTATACTTTTATATATCAGACAACTTTGTTCTTTGTCTTGTTTTATATTTTATCTATTTTATTACTCCGTTAGACCAATTTGAGTTAGATTTTGGCTCTACTGATAGTACCACAAGGCATGGGTCAATTTTGCAAGGTCATTCATGGTTGGTCCTCAATGATTATGGTTTGGCAATAACTGCATTCATGTGGTAGAATATTATTGTGACTTCTTATTAGAAATGTATTTCTTAGTGAAAAACAACTGAAGAACAACCCCATGTGTAATTAAGGACATCACATGATGAAATGAAACACCGGAATAGTGAATGACTTCAACACATTCTAACTAGGAAGCAAGAAAATAAAGATTTATTCTAAGTCTACTTGTGATGCATAAAAGTAAACTAGAGAGAAATCGAGTCAAAAGTCTGAGTAAACCAAGAAGAAAGTCAGTAGGAATAGACAGGGAATTCCCTAGGAGAAGGAAATCATAGTCTCTCGGCATTTCCAGGCTCTCCTGACTCTTGGAAAGGGGGATTTCGGTAATCCCAAAATGATTGTCTGCATTAATTCCTTGCCTATCAAAGGTTTTCTATTCATAGATTTCAGGTAATAGCAAGAAGGAACATCTGATTAGTCTGACTGAAAGTGGTCTTTCTAACCTACTCGAGGTCAAAGAGAGATAGGGGAAATACAAAGAAGATCATTAGGGGGGCAAGTAATGGCTTCTGTTAGAGAAAATCCAAAGATGGCCGGAGCAATTTCCTTGTTTAGGAAATGAAGGATTTTGTGCTAATATAATAAATGATTCAATGAACTAGCGACGTTGCCAAGCAATCCAAGACAACAACTCCCATTAATGTAATTGTAGCCGGATGAAGCATCGGAAATTTTCCATTTCTTATGCCACACTCTTTTCGTGCCCTTCTTCTTTTTTCTCTTGGACTTGAAATGCTTTGATTGTGAATGATCTTCTACCTACCTCCACCTCTGAAGAATTCCAAAAAATCCAATCTCAACAAAGAAAGAAAAGTTCGGACGCTTTCTCATTGCTTTATTTGGGCCCGGGCTCCTCGAAGAAAAACCTCTCTTTCCTACGCTTTCTTCTCTTATGAAATTGAGAGTGTCGTCACGACTTTCCAATTCCAATCAATGCGACGAACCTTGAAGCGTTCCCTCATAGAAACTCCTTCCCTTATGGAGGTTCAATCGAGGTGGAATAAAAAGAAATGGGAATTCAGTCCATATCTTCCTGTTTAGTCAAGGTCTATTTGTCCAATCATTCCCTTTCTCTTCTTTTCCTCAAGAGCTTCTTTTGAACAATAGATTCGACGGCATCTATACCTGGGCTTATACACTCCTCTTCCTCATTTTTGGTCCAATCAGTCTATTCAATTTGTCCAATTCTTTCGGGTATTGGCAAGAAAGGAAAGGTCAGACGGATCCACAGTGAAGTCAAGCAGCCCTAGTGCAGTGTGAGGTAAGGCTCAGAAAAAAGGAAAGGGCATTGCATTGAGGGCTCAGAAACAAAAGGAGTGTGGGCGAATAAGGGATAGGAAAGCAATAGCTGAAGCTCATCCCGATAGGGAAAATGGACTAATACCTCCAAAGGATCAGAGTGTAGGAGCCCGCTGTATTGGAAGAGAGGGGGAAAGAAGTGGCTCTACACATGAGGGCTGCTTAGAAAATGGATGAGAGGTGGCCTTCTCGATCCTATAGATTTGAGCAATGTATCAATGGGTTGGTCAGACATATTGATCCTGAGTTGGCGCCTTTCTTGGATGCAATCTCAATAGAGATCAATTTGCTGTGAATGGATGTGGGAGCTCCTTCCATTAGGGTTAGGGAAGGACAAAAGAGTCAATCGTCAAAGGGGAAGGGAGGGATTGCATCAGAATGAGAACTCGACCGCTGACTGACTTTCTTTTCATAGGAGATCTGTCTGCTTCCCAATATGAGTGGTGAATGCCTCTTTAATTGTTTGATCGTGAAACGTCTCCCCGTCATCGCTCTTACAAAGTTTTCCATGTTCTCCTTATTCTCGTCAGCAGCTAATTAACCTATTAACTAAATAGGGTAATATAGACTCTTTAACACTCCCCCTCAAGTTGGATCATGGGTGAAACACATGTCCAAGCTTGGAGAGTTACATGACTCGATAAAAGAAATGATAAATGAAAGATAAAGATAAATATCACTCCCATACAAAATATGTTACTCCCCCTTAATCAATACTCCCCCTGAATCATATAGTGATGATGACTCTGCAGGCTGGAAATACTCGAGCTTTGAAGAAGGTCTTCCTTGAAGTGCATCTGGAATGAAGACATCTGAATAGTGGACTTGATACTACAATAATTTGCCACTGGAATACGTACTTGATGTGGCACGAATGCAGACGGATGATCTGCTACTTGATACGATGCAGGAACCATAAAACTCTGATGCATGAACCTTGGGGGCTTGAAGGGAAAGGAGATCATCCATCAAGGAAGGTCCCAAGTAGATCAGCAATAGGTGATGTGGATACAACAGATGCGGCTTAGAGAAGATGCGATGAAGCAGCTCGATGAAGATAAACTGAGCTTCTGAAGAAGCACCCATCAGTCTCATGTGAATGCAACTGAAGGAATACACCATCAACACCTAACGTACATAACGCGGTACGAACGCAGAGACGGTGTCGACGCTGGATCTTCAATGCTGGCTGAAGTAGAGAACTGGTGTGCTGAACAATGTGAAGCTCCATGAAGATAGCCTGGAATATATAACTTGAATACATATATCACAATCTCATCTCATACTCTCTCTCATACATTCTCTCATATGCTCTCATGCTCACTCTCTCTTCTCATCTCTTCCTCTCCTCTCTATCCCCCGCACACCAAATATGACTAGAGTGAGTGTTTGGTGTGGAGAAAAGGATACATGACCCCCCGTACTGTGGAAAGGGATACACACAAGATATGGGTGGGTGGGAAAGAAAAAGGTGGATAAGAGAGGAATATGTGAAATGGAGATGGGTAAAAATGTGGAGAATGGAAACTGATAACCGGAGAGACCGAGAGAGTATACTAAATGGGTCAACATGAGATCCGGGTAGAAAAATAAATGGATCTAGTCCCAACCCGAAAGGGGGTTTGTTCGTCTGTTAGGGAAACAAATCCGGGGGTGCAGCCTACAAAAAAAATCTGATTAGGCATAAAACAGGATCCGATTAGCAATAATATGACCGATAAAGGATCCAAATATGCATAATGAATATGGGGGAAGTAAACATGATGTTTGGTGCATGAAGGGTGATGGCGATAGCTGTGATGATGCACAAATCAGCAAACAGTTCAATGAGGATCGCCGGGATGATGATGGAGTAGCTTGCGGATGATTGCTAGATATGACGCTCGACTGATGAAGCACTTTGTCGCAACATAGGAGATGACAAAGGGTCTCCTGCGTGACTCTGGAGATATTGCATGCCAAGAGGATGCATGCGGAGCCAAGGCAGAGCCTCTCCAAAGAGGAGATGAAGGCTAATCTGAAGACGTCATTAGATGGAGCGCCGGTAGAAAAAGTGAGATCAAGGTTGGGGATATGGTTGCTTGGATAAAGCAACACTGCAGCCTACGAGCACAAATACAACGACGATGATGGAGGATGACGATGGTGCTGCTAATTGCTGGCTGGCGGCTGATGTTCCTTCGAGATGGCGGCACGGATGATGGATGTTTGCTGTTGTTTGGTACTGCTGATGGCGGCCGAAGTTGTTGTTGTTTGCGGCGGCAACTGACTAGGCCGGCGGAAGCTGCTGGCGTCTGGGCTGATGGTGACCGTCGGTGATTGCTGCTGATTGATGTTACTATTTTGCGGCAGTTGTGAACCTTTGAAAGTGGCAGGCGGCTGATGAGAAAAGTGTCGCTGGCCGGCGGAGATGGCGCTGTAGCTTGCAGTCGACGACTGCTGGAAGCAAAACAGAGACGCTGTTGTAGATGGCGGTTGTGCCGGCGGCATTGGAGGATGGCAGCAAGTGCGGCAGCATTTGCGACGGTGATGAGTTGGTGTTGATCGGCGCTTGGCGGATGTTGCTGATGATAGCGGCGGTGGTGGCTATTGTCCACGGTGGTTGTTGGATGCCAGTTGCCAGCGGCGACAGTTGGGTGATGGGGCAGCGAGACTGATGGTGCCGGGAAGGAGATAGGAGCAGTTATCATTGAAAAAGAATGAATGAATATGAAAGGGGATAAGCCACGGAGGTCGGGATATGCTTCGCAAGCAGCCGGCCAAGCCATGGCGACGACAACGGCCGCTCACATGCGGGCGCTCTCCCTTGGCTGCTTTCTCAAAGAGGTGGCAGCCGGCGACTAGGGTAGTTTCGTGCGCCGAAGAGGAGAGAGTGAACCAGACAGCACTAGGGTTCTCTCAAGAGCTAACCCGCTCTGATACCATGTAAAATAAACTGTATTGAATGTAATTCGATGGATACAAGACTGGACACCCCTGTCCTATATATAGGAGCAAGACAGAAACCCTGAGACTTGTGTCCCAAGTAATCTAAACGGGCCGAGACACTAAAGGCCCACTAACTAATTAACCTATTAACTAAATAGGCTAATATAGACTCTTTAATAGTTATTGTCCCAGTATCTGTAGTGTGTTTGTATCTAGGGATGTAACTTTTCATGAGTCCACTCCATATTTCTCTAGTGTTCCCAATAAGGGGGAGCAATTGTGTGAAAGTGAGAGAGTGCCACCATCATATATCTATGATAGAGTGCCACCACTACATCATAGTGAGATAGTGGCACTTATCTTCCCTAGCTATACTGTAGTTTAGGAAGAGCAGTCAGAAGATGATACTATGATTCATCAATTTCCACATGTTTATAGCAGACGAGGCAGACATGATCCAAAGGAGGTAGCATCTCCAGTCTCTAAGCCTTCCTCATCTTCCTCTACTCAAGAGAATCCTGAAGAACCTTATGATCTTGATGTTTCCATTGCTGTCTGCAAAGGTACTCGTTCTTGTATTGTTCGACATCCTATTGCAGGTGTGTGTTGTTTGTCAAGATTGTCTAAGCAGGCATGTTCCTTTTCTCTTAGGATTGACTCTGTGGTCATTCCAAGAAATCATCTTGATGATATGAAGGATAATGGTTGGAAGCAGGCAATGCAAATGGAAATGTTTTCTCTTCTATAAAACAACACCTAGAAACTTTACCTTTATTAAAATGTTGTAGGATGCAGATGGGTGTTTATAGTAAAACATAATCCAAATGGTTCAATTGAGATATTAAATGCTCGACTGCTAGCAAAAGGCTATACTCAGACATATGGGGTTGATTTCTTTGAGTCCTTTTCTCTTGTGGGCTCATCTGAAGTTAGTATGGATTATTATCTCTCTGGCTATTACTTTTAATTGGACTCTGTGTCAACTTGATGTCAAGAATGCCTTTCTTCATGGTGATCTACAGGAAGAGGTGTATATGGAGCAACCTCGTGGTTTTGTTGCTCAAGGGGAGTGTCAGAAGGTGTGTAGATTGAAGAAATCCATTTATGGGTTGAAACAATCTCTTAGAGCTTGGTTTGACAAATTTAGTGAGGTTTTATTACAACTGGGCTTTTATCATTCTGTGACTGATCACTCCTTATTCTATTATAGTTCTTATGCTGGATCTATTATTATTGCAGTATATGTTGATGATATAGTTATCATTGGGAGTGATGTTGCAGACATATATCGTGTGAAAGACGGCTTGCAGAGGCAATTTCACACAAAGGACCTAGGCAAACTGAGGTATTTTCTAGGTATTGAAGTACTTAGATCTCATACATGTACTAATTTATCATCGAGGAAATATGTGTTGGATTTACTTCATGACATAGGTATGAGTGAGTCCAAGCCAGTGCCTACTCCTATGGATTATCATGTGAAGGAGATGACTGATGATACTGATTATCCAGATCCAAATGCTAATGATAATTGTTGGGAAACTGACATATCTAGCAATTACTCATCCTGACATTTCTTTTGTTGTAGGAGTGGCGAGTCAACATATGAGCTCACAACGACAATCACATTGGACAATAGTTTTTCATATTCTCATATATATGAAAGGTGCGCTTGGAAAGGGAATAACCTACTACATAACTAAAACTCTTGTTTCTACTCTGGTCCTTACTGGCTATGCAGGTGCAGATTGGGATGGTAATATGAATGACAAGAGGTCTACTTTTGGATATATCATCTTATTACCTGCAAAAGGAAAAAATAGAATGTTAGAGCAAGATCTAGCACTGAGGCTTAATATAGGGCAATGGCTCATTCTTGTTGCAGTGGGTTCAATCTATACTTTCTGAATTAAAGATTCTTGTGTTATCTCCTATAGAGCTCAGGTGTGATAATCAAGATGCTATTTATATTGCCAAGAATCAAATATTTCATGTACACACCAAGCATATAGAAGTTGATTTCCACTTCATCTGAGATCAGGTCAAGAATGGAAAGATTATAACTCCTCACCTCAAATCTAAAGATTAGCTTGTTGATGTTCTCACAGAGCCATTGCAGCCACCCGTCTTCCAAAATTTTTGCAACAAGCTGGGCATACTCGATATGTACGCTCTAGCTTGAGGGGTGTGTTAATATCTGAAGACTACATATCTCGGTACTACCGACCTGTTTTTGGTAGTACCGACTCATCAACAACAAAGATACAAAGCTCGAAATATTGTTTTTGGTACTATCAACCTATTGTAGGTAGTACCGACATGGCGACAAACTGACGATTTTGCAGTTTCATTTTCTGTTGTTTTTTGTTATTCTACATGTATTTTGTTCCTTATATAAATATATGCTAGGGCACACACTCAACCCTAATCAACTGTAACATGATTTTGTACAAAGATTATGTTGATGAAGCCCTCTAGTGCTTTTGAATATTCTTGAATGGCTTTCTGAGTCCCAAATTGTCAAAGTGTTGCATCGTTCATTTGGCATGCCTGGCGATGGGTGTTGTTGAGTGAATCTGTTGTTAAGGCTTCTCTGAGTATTGGAAGATGGCTTACCACCAAGGTTGCCCTTGTCTTTGGAGGGGGGGGGTATCGTGCCTTCCTTTTGAAAGTAGTAGTTTTTTCTCTCTCAACTAGGTCGGATTATTGTTGCTAGGACCAAAGTGGTAATAGTTTCTTTTATTATGGCGTGTTGAGGTTGATATGGTTGATACGAGTGAATTTTAGTAGGTGGTAGATTGGTGTGAGAAGCGATGTGGTGTGAAGATGTGTATGTTATAGGTTATTTGCCAAAAGTAAGGATGAGATCCTTGTAAATTTGTATATCAGTGGTTAAGAAGAATTTTGTTAGTATATTAATGATTGGGCCTAAGATCACTATGTATCTCTTTGTTTCTTTCTACTTCATATACTATAGTGAGGATATTTTTACTGCTTAAAGTATATACTTAGAATTCTACATACTCCTACATATTAAAGAGAACGTAATCTTTTTGTTTAACGAATGAGAATTATTTGCATTCTTGATTACATGATAGTAGATCATATTGCTCTAGCCTCTCTACCCATAACCCTCTTATTTTTCCCTACTTATAGCCCTCACCGACCCCAATAAGAAGCTATGGAATAATAGTAGCTAAAGAGGGGCTTCTCCCACCACCGGTCCAGGGAGCAGGACTTTTAAAAACTCCTGGCTTAGCAACATCTGTCCAGGAGGGGCATCGACGGCGCCATATCAAGGAGGGAAGGGGGCTCTTTTCACACTACAGCCGCCACCCTCTTTTCAGAATGCAGTCTGCTTAAATCTTTGATTAGTTTAAAAGTAATCCAAGCATGGTGAGTTGGGAGTTGTTACTTTGTAGTTGTTACTTGGAATCAAGAGTAGGTTATCCCTCGTGCAAGTTCCCACCCTAAACCTACCCTTCATGGCCTAGCCCCCCTCCCCCCAACGCCAAAACCCCTCTCCCCTTCCACGCCCGCTGCTGTTATCTCCCCCTCTCATTCACCGCCTCAACCCCCCCTCTATCCTCCCACTTCCACTCCCAACCCATCAGTCGGCTCCCTGTCCCCTCTCCCCTCGCCACCACCATCCCAACAGCCACACTGCCACCCCCTCCTCCCACCTACTCCTCCCTCCTACTGCTGCCCTCACCACCACTTCCCAACCCCTTTCCACCTCCCACCAATCCCATCGCCCACTATCCCTCTCATCTAACCTCCTCCATTCCTAACTCTACTCGTATACGTCTTTTACGTCTTCGGACAGCCATCACCATTGCACGTTGAGAGTCTCTCGGATTTTTGGCTTCTTCAGCCTACACCTCATGGTGAGATCTTAATTCTCCTCATGACGGCGTAGGTTCTTTTATCATTATTTCTATCCATAGCAGGTCTCTTCTAATCTGATGCGTCAGATCTACAACTACCCTCTACTGGCCCATAGTAGGTTTCTTCGGATTTGTTGACCCTTGTTTGTGGGTTCTATTGCTGCTGCATCGGCGGTCTTTTCTACTTGTACTGCTTCAACCCTATTCGCCATGGCATCTGTTGAGCCTCCCCGTTCCCTGTGTGTTATCCTAGTAAAACTTGATGGCTCCAATTATCATCTCTGGTCGGCGTCTTTCATCTTGTATGTCAAAGCACAAGGCCGCCATTCTCATATCACCATTGACCCCCCACCTCGGTCGCCCTTTTTGCTACGACAGATGAGAAAACCAAGCAAGCTTATGCACAATCAACCAAAGATGACTCAGGTGTTTTCTCCTGGATTCTTAATAGCACCGAGCCATGGATCAACCAATCTTTACTTTGTCTTCATGATGCTAAGGCAATGTGGGATCAATTATCTTACGTTTACTCTCATAAAAAAAAATCAAAGAGTCTTTGAAATATTCAAAACTCTAGCCAAGAAGGAATTTTCATTTGAGACTTCTTTTGAGGATTTCTATAATCAATGCTCTGCTCTCTGGAATGAATATGAGATTTATCACCCTTTAACAACCGACATCAAAGAAGCCCAGAAGCAACGCAATGAACTGCAACTAGTCCAATTTTTGGCCACCCTTTTAACTTCTTTTTCTAGGGTGGTCGATCAATTCTATCGAGTGACCCACTACCCACTCTTCGGGACGTCCTCAAATGTGTTCAAAGACTACCATCTATGACCTCCACTCTTACAGTTGAACATCCGCCTCTTTTTGTTCGCATCGCTGATTTCGGCCGTGGACGAGGTCGAGGTCATGGTGGTGGAGGTCGTCTTACTACTAACGGAGGTCGTACATTTTCTACTATTGTTGGTCGAGGACAACCTATTTGTCCTCGCTTCTGCAACTTCTATGGACCAAACAATCACAATGAACACTGATGTTGGATCAAGCACGGTAAACCTATTTGGGAAAATCAAACATTTGTAGATACCTCGACTGATACTGCTACACCTGAGCTATGCCCTTGACTGCATGGTTTCTCTTCAAGTTTGATAAATTTTTTCAAGAACACAAGTCTCATCTTCCATCTACATCCACTGCTGGATGTTCTGTCTTTCTAGCCTCTCATCTGCTGGTAACAATAAATGATGTATTGACTCTGGTGTATCAGTTCATATGGACAGTGATATCAACTTATTTTCTGCTCTTACTAAAACCACTCAGATTCCACCGATTACTGTTGTTGATGGTTCTAAAACCTCTGTTTATGGAATTAGAACTATTCCTTTGTCTCATAATCTGCATCTGAAATTTGTTTTATATATCCCAAAGTTTGATGTTAACCTAATTTCTGTCAGTATGATTATAAAAAATCTTCAATGCTCCATTAAATTGGATCGTTCTGTTTATGTTTTGAAAGATCTCCTCACGAATATGAGGACTGGTTCGGGCCATGAGGAACGAGACAGACTCTACTACTTGGATGGACCACCATCGACATTTGCTCTTCTCTTAACATCTGTGACAGGACTACAGTGACACTTCCGCCTTAGACATCCATCTGCTGCGAAATGATGCATTTATTTCCTGCCTTACCCAAAAAAATTACTTGTGAATCGGGTCAGTTGGCTAAGCAAACTCGCACTATGTTTCCAGCTAATAATATTGGATCTAAAGGCCTTTTTTACATTGTTCATGCGGACATATGGGCCCTTGTTCTATCCCTCTAGATTTAAATACTTTATGACCTTCATAGATGACTATTCTCGTGCTACTTTGTTGCTTTTATTGAAAGACCACAACAGTGTTTTGGATAATATTAGCACATTTTTTTCTAAAGTAAACACCCAATTCAACAAACCCATCAATTTTTTTGCATTGATAATGTCCTTGAATTTATGCAAAAATCGATGACATCGTTTTGTTTTGTCCAAGGAACTATATATCAAACTACGTGTCCCTACACTTCATAACAAAAGAGAGTTGCTGAACGGAAAAATTGCCATCTCCTAGAGGTTGCTCGCACTATACTTCTTCATTATAAAGTTTTCTAGCGTTTCTGGCCTGAAGCAGTCTCTACGACATGCTATCTTATTAATGCATGACATCTTCAATTTTTAACAATCAAATTCCTTACAACATCCTTTTTCCTGATGCACAACTTTTCTCTGTCCCCCCTGCGTATTTTTGGGTGCACATGTTTTGTCAAAAACCTTCCCCCAGGGATAACAAAACTTAATCCTCACTCCACCAAGTGTATATTTCTAGGATATTCTAGAAGCTAGAAAGGATATTGTTGCTTTGATCCTATTATGAGAGAATTATTTGTTAGTGTTGTTGTAGTGTTTTTTGAGCATGTGCCTTATTACTCTGATAACCGGGAATCACTTTCAAATAACATCTTGTCACCCATGTCGTTACCTGATGTTGTTGACATTGAGATATCTTCTGAACTGACACCTGAAGATCGACCTCTGCAAGTGTACAAGCACAAACCTAAGAAGACTAATCCCTCTATGACCCCTCCACAACCAATTCCTTCTTTAGCGGATGATCATCAAACACTTGAGGTAAATTCTGACTTACACCTACCTATCAGTCTGCACAAAGGTGTTCGTTCCTGCACAAAAAAATCCTATTAGTCATTTCTTCTCATCTTCTAATTTGAGTACTAGTTTTGTGTGCTTCATTGCTACTATCTCCGTTGTATCTATTCCTAAAACTTCTCTAGAAGCCCTTCTTATTCCCGCATAGAGACAAGCTATGGAAGCTGAAATGCAGGCGCTCTCTAATCGCAAGACATGGGAGCTTGCGGATCGTCCTGCTACTTGTTCTACTGTTGTTTGACGCTGGATCTTCACTATTAAATATCAACTAGATTGCACAATTGAATGACTGAAAGCTTGTCTCATGACAAAAGGTTACACACAAACTTATGGTGTGAACTAGTTTGAAACTTTTTCCTCAGTTGCAAGATTGAATTATGTTAGAATTCTAATCTCTATTGTTGTCGACAAAGATTGGCCTCTATTTCAGTTAAATGTCAAGAATGTGTTTCTATATGAAGACTTGCATGAAGAAGTTTACATGGAGCAATCACCAGGATTCGTTGCTCAGGGGGAGTCTTCCTTGCGAGTTTATAAACTTCGCAAAGCCATCTACGGCCTCAAACAAAGTCCTCGTGCCTATTTCGACAAGCTTAGTCAGATTCTATTAATTTTAACTCCCCACTCAAATCATTCTGTGTTTATTAGGAAAACTACGGTCGGGCTAGTCATTCTTATTGTATATGTTGATGATATTATCTTATCTGGCTGTAATACCTATGGAATTCAAGCAACTAAAACTTAGTTAGAAATCCATCTATGGGTTGAAACAATCTCCTAGAGCTTGGCTTGATAAATTCAGTGAGGTTGTATTACAGTTGGGCTTCTCTTGTTCTGTGACTGGTCACTTCTTATTCTATTCTAGTTCTTCTGCTGGATGTATTATTATTGCATTATATGTTGATGATATAGTTATCATTGGAAGTGATGTTGCAGGCATATCTCGTGTGAAAGCCAACTTGCAGAGGAAATTTCACACAAAGGACTTGGGCAAACTAAGATACTATCTGGGTATTGAAGCACTTAGATCTCACACAAGTACTCATTTATCTCAGAGGAAATATGTGTTGGATTTACTTCATGATACAGGTATGAGTGAGTCCAAGCCAGTGCCTACTATGGATTATCATGTGAAGGAAATGACTGATGATTCTGATTATCTAGATCCAGGATACTATAGGAAAATTGTTGGGAAACGGGTATATCTAACAATTACTCATCCTGACATTTCTTTTGTTGTAGGAGTGGTGAGTCAACATATGAGCTCACGACGACAATCACATTGGATAATAGTTTTTCATATTCTCAGATATCTGAAAGGTGCGATTGGGAAGGGAATAACCTACTACAGACCTAAGACTCATGTTTCTACTCCGGTCCTTACTGGCTATGTAGATGCAGATTGGGCTGGTAATCTGAATGACAGGAGGTCTACTTCTGGATATTGTACTTTTCTAGGAAATCGTCTTATTACTTGGAAAAGGAAAAACAGAATGTTGGCGCAAGATATATCACTGAGGCTGAATATAGGGCAATGGCTCATGCTTGTTGTGAGTTGCAGTGGGTTTAATCTATACTTTCTGAAATAAAGATTCATGTGTTATCTCCTATAGAGCTCATGTGTGATAATCAAGTTACTATTTATATTGCCAAGAATATAGTCTTTCATGTACACACCAAGCATATAGAAGTTGATTGCCACTTCATCAGAGATCAGGTCAAGAATGGAAAGTTTATAACTCCTCACCTCGAACCTGGAGATTCGCTCGTTGATGTTCTCACAAAGCCATTGCAGCCACCGTCTTCCAAAATTTTTGCAATAAGTTGGGCATACATGATATGTACACTCTAGCTTGAGGGGGTGTGTTGATATCTAAAGACTGCATATCTCGATACTATCGACCTATCTTCGGTAGTACCGACTCATCAACAACAAACATACAGAGCTCGAAATGTTATGTTCGGTACTATCGACCTATTGTCAGTAGTACCGACATGGCGGCCGACCGACGCTTCTGTAGTTTTGATTTCTCTTTTTTTGTTATTCTACATGTATTTTTTTCCTTAAATAAATATATTCTATGGAACACACTGTACCCTAAGCACTTGTAACACAATTTTGTACAAAAATTATGTTGATGAAGCCCTCTATTGCTTTTGAATATTTTCGAATAGCTTTTTGAGTCCCAAATTGTCAAAGTGTTGGATCGTTCATTTGGCATGCCTGGCGATGGGTGTTGTTGAGTGAATCTATTGTAAAGGCTTCTCTGACTATTAGAAGATGGCTTAGCACCAAGGTTGACCTTGTATTTGGAGGGGGGGTATCGTGCCTTCCTTTTGAAAGTAGTAGTTTTTTTTCTCTCAACTAGGCCGAATTATTGTTGCTAGGACCAAAGTGGCAATAGTTTCTTTTATTATGGCGTGTTGAGGTTGATATGGTTGATACCAGTGAATTTTTATAGGTGGTAGATTGGTGTGAGAAGCGATGTGGTGTGAATATGTGTATGTTATAGGTTATTTGCCAAAAGTAAGGATGAGATCCTTGTAAATTTGTATATCAGTGGTTAAGAAGAATTATGTTAGTATATTAGTGATTGAGCCTAAGCTCACTGCGTATCTCTTTATTTCTTTCTACTTTATATACTATAGTGAGGATATTTTTACCACTTAAAATATATACTTAGAATTCTCCATACTCCTACATATTAAAGAGAATGTAATCTTTTTGTTTAACGAATGAGAATTTTATGCATTCTTGATTACATGATAGTAGAACATATTGCTCTAGCCTCTCTACCCATAACCCTCTTGTTTTGTCCTACCTATAGCCATTACTGACCCCAATGAGAAGTTGTGGAATAACAGTAGCCAAAGAGGGGCTTCTTCCGCTACCGGTCTAGGGAGCAGGAATGTTGAAAACTCCTAGCACAGCAACATCTATCCAGGAGGGGCATCGACGCCGCCATATCAGGGAGGGGGGACTCTTCTCACGCTGTAGCTGCCACCCTCTTTTCGGAATGCATTCTGCTTAAATCTTTGATTAGTTTAAAAGTAATCCAAGCATGGTGAGTTGGGAGTTTTTACTTTGTAGTTGTTACTTGGTATCAAGAGCATGTTCTCTCCCATGCAAGTTCACACCCTAACCCTACCCTTCATGACCTAGTCCCCCCCCGCAGCCGCTAAAACCCCTCTCCCCTTCCACGCCCGTCGCTGCTACCCCCCTCTTATCCGCCGCCTCAACCCCCCCTCTCCCCCCTCCGCCACTGCCAACCCATCCGCCGGCTCCCTACCCCCTCTCCCCACCGCCACCACCACCCCAACAGCCACACCGCCACCCCCTCCTCCCGCCCACTCCTCCCTCCTACTGCTGCCCTTACCACCACTTCCCAACCCCGGTCCACCTCCTTTCAACCTCCCACCAATCCCATCGCCCACTATCCCTCTCATCTAACCTCCTCCATTCCTAACTCTACTCGTATACGTCTTTTACGTCTCCGGACAGCCATCGCCATTGCACGTTGAGAGTCTCCAGGATTTTCGGCTTCTTCAGCCTACACCTCATGGTGGGATCTTAATTCTCCTCATGACGGCGTAGGTTCTTTTATCATTATTTCTGCCCGTAGCAGGTCAGTTTTGATCTGATGCGTCAGATCTACAACTAACCTCTACTGTCCCATAGCAGGTTTCTTCGGATTTGTTGACCCCTATTTGTGGGTTCTATTGTTGCTGCATCGGTGGTCTTTTCTACTTGTACTTCTTCAGCCCTGTTCGCCATGGCATCTGTTGAGCCTCCTCGTTCCCTGTGTTTTATCATAGTAAAACTTCTTGGCTCCAATTATCATCTATGGTCGGCATCTTTCATCTTGTATATCAAAGAATAAGGCCCCCATTCTCATATCACCACTGACCCCCCCCCCCCCCCCCCGGTCGCCCCTGCCGCTACGACATATGAGAAAACTAAGCAAACTTATACACAATGGACCAAATATGACTTAGATGTTTTATCCTAGATTCTTAATAGCACCGAGCCATGGATCATCCAGTCTTTACTCTGTCTTCATGGTGGTAAGGCATTGTGGGATTAATTATCTCACGTCTACTCTCATCAAAAAAATTCCAAGAGAGCCTTTGAAATATTTAAAACTCTGGCCAAGAAGGAATTTTCATCCGAGACTTCTGTTGAGGATTTCTATAATCAATGCTCTTCTCTCTGGAATGAATATGAGATTTATCACCCTTTGACAACCGACATCAAAGAAGCCCAGAATCAACACAATAAATTGCAACTAGTCCAATTTTTGGTCGCCCTTCTAGCTTCTTTTTTTGGGGTGGTCGACCAAATTCTATCGAGTAACCCACTGCCCACTCTTCGAGACATCCTCAAACGTGTTCAAAGACTACCATCTATGACCTTTACTCTTGCAGTCAAACATCCTCCTCTTATTGTTCGCACCGCTGATTCCAGCCGTGGATGAGGTCGAGGTCGTGGTGGTGGAGGTTGTCTCACTACTAACGGTGGTCGTACATTTTCTACTAGTGTTGGTCGAGGACAACCTGTTGGTCCTCGCTTCTGCAACTTCTGTGGACTAGACAATCACAATGAAGACTGATGTTGGATCAAGCATGGTAAACCTACTTGGGAAAATCAGACATCTGTAGATATCTCGATTGATACTACTACACCTGAGCAGCCACCTGTTACGCCCTCGTCTGCATGGCTTCTCTCCAAGTTTGATACATTTTTTCAAGAACGCATGTCTCATCTTCCATTTACGTCTACTGCTGAATCTTCTGCCTTGCTAGCCTCTCATCTGCTGGTAACAATAAATGGTGTATTGACTCCGGTGCATCGATTCAAATGGCCGGTGATATCAACTTATTTTCTGCTCTTACTAAACCACTCAGATTCACCGGTTACTGTTGCTGATGGTTCTAAAATCTCCATTTATGGCATTGGAACTATTCCTTTGTCGAGTAATCTGCATCTGAAATTTATTTTATATATCCCAAAGTTTGTTGTTAACCTACTTTCTGTCAGTAAGACTGTAAAAAATCTCCAATGCTCCATTAAATTTGATCCTTCTGGTTGTGTTTTGAATGATATCTGCACGAAGACGAGGATTGGTTCGGGCGATGAGAGACTAGACTGACTCTACTATTTGGACGGACCACCATCAACATTTGCTCTTCTGTCAACATCTGTGACAGGATTACTACCACCTTGGACATCCATCTGCTGCAAAATTGATGCACTTATTTCCTGCCTTATCCAAAAAAAATTACTTGTGAATCGTGTCAATTGGGTAAGAAAACTCGCACTGTGTTTCCTACTAATAATATTGGATCTAAAGGCCTTTTTGACATTGTTCGTGCAGACATATGGGGCCCTTCTTCTATCCAGAGTCATTCTGGAGTTTTATACTATATGACCTTAATAGATTATTATTCTCATGCTACTTGGTTGCTTTTATTGAAAGACCGCAATAGTGTTTTGGATAATATTAGCACATTTTTTTCTGAAGTAAACACCCAATTCAACAAACCCATCAAAGTTTTTCGCACTGATAATGTCCTTAAATTTATGTAAAAATTGGTGACATCATTTTGTTCTGTCCAAGGAACTATACACCAAACTACATGTCCCTACACTCCACAATAAAAGAGAGTTGTTGAACGGAAAAAATGCCATATCTTAGAGGTTGCTCACACTATACTTTTTCATTATAAAGTTCCCCAACGTTTCTGTCCTGAAGCAGTCTCTACGACATGCTATCTTATTAATCGCATGACATCTTCAGTTTCGAACAATCAAATTCCTTACAACATCCTTTTTCCTGATGCACAACTTTTCTGTACCCCCCCCGGTATTTTTGGGTGCACATGTTTTGTCAAAAACCTTTGCCCAGGGATAACAAAACTTGATCCTCGCTCCACCAAGTGTATCTTTCGGGGATACTCTAGAACCCAGAAAGGATATCGTTGCTTTGATCCTATTATGAAAGTGGTTTGTTAGTGTTGATGTAGTGTTTTTTGAACACGTGCCTTATTACTCTGATAATGGGGAATCACTTTCAAATAGCATCTTGGCACCCACGTCGTTACCTGATGTTGTTGACATTGAGCCATCCTCTGAACTGACACCTAAAGATCAACCTTTGTAAGTGTACAAGCGTAGACCTAAGAAGACTAATCCCTTTATGGCCCCTCCACAACCAATTCTTTCTTCGGTGGATGATCATCAGACACCTGAGGTAAATTCTAACTTACACCTACCTATCAGTCTGCCCAAAGGTGTTCGTTCCTTCACAAAACATCCTATTAGTCATTTCTTCTCATCTTCTAATTTGAGTATCGGTTTTGTGTGCTTTACTACTACTATCTCTGTTGTATCCATTCCCAAAACTGCTCTGGAAGCCCTTCTTATTCCTGCATGGAGACAAGCTATGGAAGCTAAAATGCTGGCACTCTCTGATCGCAAGACATGGGAGCTTGTGGATCGTCCTGCTACCTATTCTACTATTGTTTTTCATTGGATCTTCACTATTAAATATCAACCAGAAGGCACAATTGAATGACTGAAAGCTCATCTCCTGGCAAAGGGTTACACACAAACTTATGGTGTGGACTAGTTTGAAATTTTTTCCCCTGTTGCAAGATTGAATTTTGTTAGAATTCTAATCTCTATTGTTGTCAACAAAGATTGGCCTCTATTTCAGTTAGATGTCAAGAATGCATTTCTGTATGAAGACCTGTAGGAAGAAGTTTACATGGAGCAACCACCAGGATTCGTTGCTCAGGGGGAGTCTTCCTTACAAGTTTGTAAAGTCCGCAAAGCCATCTACAACCTTAAACAAAGTCCTCGTGCTTGGTTCGACAAGCTTAGTTAGATTCTATTAATTTTGACTTTCGTCATTCCCACTCGGATCATCCTATGTTTATCAGAAAAACTACAGTCGGGCTGGTCACTCTTATTGTATATGTTGATGATGTTATCTTATCTGGCTGTGATACCTATGGAATTCAACATACTAAAACTTACTTAGAAAAGCATTTCGTCACCAAAGATCTAAGAAAGCTGAGATACTTTTTAGGCATTGAGGTATCCAGATAATCTGCAGGATTGTCTTTCTCCGTGCAAAATATGCCCTTGATCTCCTGCATGAAACCGGTATGCTGGGCTGCAAACCAGCCAACACCCCTCTAGATCCAAACACTAACTGGGATGATGAAAACTATCTATCTTATGCTGATCACCACCAATTTAGAAGATTGGCTGGTAAGATTATTTATCTCACTGTTACGAGGGTTGGTCTTACTACTGATGTTGGATTCATAAGCATGTATCTTGACAAACCTCGACAGTGTCATTGGGATGTTGTCTGTCATATTCTAAGATATCTCAAAAGTTCTCCAGGAAAAGGATTATTATATAAGAAGCATGGCCATTAAACTTCTCAGGTTTTTCAGATTCTGACTATGTAGGAAGTCGATGTGATCGTAAGTCCACATCAGGCTATTGCACCTTTGTTGGTGGCAATCTAGTTACCTGGTGTAGCAAAAAGCATATCATAGTAGCCAGGCTAAGTGCAGAGGCAGAATATAGAGTCATGGCTCACACTGCGTGTGAACTTCTATGGGTCTAAAGCCTTCTGAAAGAGTTTGACATATCCAACTCCAGTCCTATGTCAATGTTTTGTGACAACAAGGCTTCTATCTTTATTGCAAGCAACCCGACATGTCATGAAAGGACAAAGCATATAGAAGTCGACTGCCACTTTGTTCAAGAATGTGTCCATTCTGGCCGCATTTGTACTCCATATCTGAGCACTGAGCAACAAGTCGTAGACATCTTCACCAAAATTCTTCCAAAGGCTCACCTCCAGACTCTCGTTGACAAGCTAGGCATGTTCGACATCTACGCTACAACTTGAGGGGGAGTATGGAGATATGTTTATGTTTCACTGAGTATCAAGTTCCTTGCATGTGCCTCGCTTATGTTTACTTGTGTTGTTTAGTCCCATATCGCTCATCTCTATTTTGTGTCTCCTCTCTTATCCTATATAAGAGAATGCATTGTAAACATTTTGATTCATCTAATACATTTCTATTCAATCTCCTATAAGAATTATCTGAGTTCTTGATTACATGATAGTAGAGCATATTTCTCTAGTCTCTCTACCCAAAACCCTCTTGTTTTTTCCTACCTATAGCCTCACCGACCCCAATGAGAAGCTGTGGAATAACAGTAGCCGAAGAGGGGATTCTCCCGCCACTAGTCCAGGGAGAAGGACTGTCGAACACTCCTAGCGTAGCAACATCCATCCAGGAGGGGCATTTGTCGCAGCCATTTTAGGGGGGGCTCTTCGCACGCTACAGCCGCCACCCTCTTTTTGGAATGTTGTATGCTTAAATCTTTGATTAGTTTAAAAGTAATCCAAGCATGTTGAGTTGGGAGTTGCTAATTTGTAGTTTGTACTCATGCTACTTAGTAGGAAGGTAGAAACATCTACAAAAAAGAAATATATATCACACATGTTTAACAACAAACAAAGATGACCGAATTTACTATTGGTGTTGTCATTATAGTAATAGACTAACAGTTACATACTATACTACAGATGATACATTTTACTGCTCCATAATTTATTGGTGATTATATATTTATACAGTTAACATTCTACTATTTACTAATAATATAATTAACAATTTAGGAATTGTATTAGTACACATGCTAAGAGCACAAAATCTTCTCCTGTTGTATCCACCACCCTCTTTCTGGAATGCAATTTGCTTTAATCTCTGATTGGTTGAAAAGTAATTCAAGTTGTTGAGCTAGGATCTTTTACTTTGTAGTTTGTACACATGCTACTTAGTAGGAAGGTAGAAATATCTATACAAAAAAGAGAGATGTATCACACATGTTTAACAACAAACAAAAATCACAGAATCTACTACTCGTTGTATGTCATTATAGTAATAGACTAATTGTTACACACTATACTGCATATGGCACACTTTACTATTCCATAATTTATTGGTAAAAAAGTATATAATTAATGTTCTACTGTTTAGTAATAATATAATCTACACTTTACAAATTGTATAAGTATAGTTTACTAATATACTAATTATATAATATAACAGTTAGTGATTACTAATTATATACAATGCAGCTACATAAGTATTACATTATGCTTATTAAGAGCAAGATACCATAATTGATTGAACAATACTTAAATATTATAGTAGTAATTATATACTATGCTTAAGACTGTACAAGTATTATATAATTCTTACAAACATGATTACTAAGAACAAAAATATAGTTTGTAATAGTGATTATATACTATGTTGTCCACATAAGTATTCTTTTATGCTTACTGTACATAATTACTAAATATAAAAATACAACAATTGACTTAGACATTGTAATACTAATACTAGCATGCTATATATTGCAATACTAGTACTAATCTTATTTCTATTAAGTGTAATCACTTTTAAATCATGACATATAACTGGGTTTATATATGTATAAAGTTCAAGATACATGAACCATTAAGATGTGTGTTACAAATGTATAGATTTAACAGTCGCTTTTTTAGAAGTCGCCAATTGAATGTCTGACATTGCTTAAGAGGCTACAAGGTCCCTTCCACTCATCTCATGCTTCTCCCTTTCTAAAACATTGCCATGTCCTAATGAATTAGGGAGGTAATCATATTACTTAGTCAATCATAGGGGATGCAGAGGAAAACATGGCTTTGTAACATTCCTCTAATTTGTTACAGAAGCTGCTATCGGGATGTGAGGGAGCCAAGGACGGTATGCCACTGACTTGTAGGTTTGAACCCCAAACAAAGACAAGACCCAATTGAGGTCTTGTTTTGTTGGTGATGGCCGATCCTTCAGTTGAAAAATGTGTGTTTCCAAGAGAAGCACCCATGCTACAAATCAGTCATTTGATAAGAGCAGTGAGGAGGGTGGGTTTGGTGGATGTATCTTGCATCGATAGCGTACATATAGCATTTTCTTGGTTGTTGTTACCAAAAATCAGAGTGGAGATGGATGACTTTGTTTGTTTGCATCTTTCCTCTCTATATGTGATATGCTCTCTTTGTGACTAGATATACATCTGAACGGGCCCCTACTTCAAGTAGAATAAAATAGAGAGGTTCTCGGGGATGGAGTAAAGCGATGCACTAAGAAAAAGAGTGACGAGTTTGGGTTGGTTGTTGATGTTGTTGACTTGAGTCATAGTAGAATGGGTGAGGTCCAAAGGACATGGATCGCCAAAAATGTAGTCCATGTGGATAAGGCCCTCCCAACTATCACTTAGAGTTAGGATATTGCCAAAACCTATTCCAGCTTGATGCAAAAGTTCCCCCCAGATAAATGAATGGTTGTGATCTATTTGAGATGTTAGACGGGGACACCCCTTTTCTAGTTGTGGAAGGCCAATTGTCTATGTGATGCTCTAACGACACAAAAATGAGATTACTCAAAACAAGGCCCGCACTTAAACCACAAACATCATCAATCACATAAGCCACATAATGATCACATACTAAAATATTTTGCTATGCACTATAGATGACGTTGTAATAATTACAAAGTTCATATTACAATTCATCATGACATATTAGAAACTCCATATAATACAATTCTTTGCTTTATAAAAAGTCCAAGAGTCACACTTTTTGTTGTGAAATTGTGAGTGTGGCCAACAAAAAGTCACACTCACATTCGTGACCAAATTGTGCAACCACCAACAATAATTTTTTTGCATATATATGTGATAGGATGATGTGCTTTCATATAGGAGGTTAGGTGATGCGATCAAAAAATCATGCAGATTAAAACATAACAAGAACAAGATGTATTGCTAATATTATATCATGTAAATTAAAATATAGTAGGAACAAGACATATTACTAAATATTATATCATGCAAATTCAAATATAGTAGGAACATGATGCAACATCAAAAAAATCATAAAGATATTACTAATATTATATTGCCAGCTCTATAGGTGGAAGATGACAGTAAATAGTTCTTATATAGATGTACATAGTATAAAAACAACAATAACTAAGTAGATATACTAATCACCAAACTTATTATTACACCTATTACAATACATAATTTTCATTTTTTATATCCAGCAAGTAATTTTGCAAGTTTAGGAAAACTTGTTGTGAAGCACCCTGAAGCGGCCTCTTAAGCGGGTCCAAAAAATAATTTGAAGCGGGAAAAAGAAGACAAAAGAGGCCACTTGAGTGTAGATAGCTTCAGAGCCATCTTCAGTGAAAATTACAAAGGATATGTGCCTGAGCGCTTAAGCGGCCGCTTCACCCGATTTTTATTCCTATATGATGTTTTGTATCATACTATAAATGTCACTGCGCGGACCTGAGTGCCCGTAGACATTTAAGACTCCATGCCTATATGCTTTATCTCTGGAAGAGGTCACACAAATGATGCCTACCTGTGAAATACCCTCACACAAACATCACCCACCTTAAAATTTAAAATTGGCTTCCTCCTTGTTGATCTTCTCTGCCACAGCTGGGATAGATCGACTGCTCACCTAAAAAGTATGAAAAACTATAGGGATGAGACCCCAAGTCCCAGCGGTATGATATAACATTTGAAACACCTATTACTTACCCAAGGAATAATGAAAAGGAAGAAGTTAAACAATTAAGTACATGAACTAACATTGTACTAAGAAGTACAAGTTTCCCAACCTTTCTTGCATTAGGGTGATTGACAAAAATGTTAGACAATATATATGTATCAAATTAGAAATGGGCTACTCATTACAAAACTACAACCATATTTTGTGCCAATGAAACCTAAACAAATATGCTACACGACTGAGTTGTATTTTTACATGCCATGTATTGATTGAGGAATACCACTCAATACACTACCTAGATGCTAGTAAGGAATCTTATCCCTCCGTACAAGACTAAGGATATCCAGATCTCCTCTCACAACATTGGGTCAAATCAAGGTAATATAAAAGTTAGGGAGCCCACTGGCTGGTACTATGGATATGTGCTTAAAAGTGGATCCACCAAACTTAGGCTAGTCCTGGGTACGTAGGTCACAACACTGATTTTGACCCTCCATGTCCTAATTCACAATAATACCATCTCACCATCAGCCTTTATTGAGTCCCAAATATTGTTTAAAGACTTTAGGGTATAACAACCCTAGAGCCTTATATATTCTCTAATATATGGTTCCAAGCATCTTCTCACAACTCCATGTTTCTACAAGATTTATTCATTTTGCTATACTCCCTAACGACCCAATAGAATAAATTTAGGGACTCATGGTTGTACTACTTATGTTTCTTGTTTGATGATTAGGTTCATTGCTCTATGAATGCATCAACCAGAGTATATGACAAGTAACAAAAATAAGCAAGCAGTTATCAGTATTAACTTCAAAAGATATAAAATGATTGACCATCATATTTAACTTCTCAACACAAGGCACATATGACACGTCTCTAGTCACCTTGAGGAATCTCACATAAAAGTTGACCCTCTATTATAATCAAGGCTGATCAATTCCCTGAAAACCAATCGGTTGTTATACTGTTAGGTACTCAAAATAGACAGAAAAAATACTATTAGGGTCCTCCTTTTTCATCTAAAGAAACCCTTTTTAGCTATTCCAACAACATATCAACAATAAACCAACTAAAGACATGTATATAGTGTTTACATTAGGTAGGAATTACTTACAAAGGCCTTCTTACAGATATGTAGATCATATCACGGTATTAAATAAGGAATTTTTCACTTCTAAAACCATTAATGTATCTACACCCAAGGGTAGCGGATAATCATCTTCTGACAAAAATGTATTTGTGGCATGTAACTTTGACATGCAGGCTAGATATACGTCGATCTAGGCTCAACGTATATAAAACTACCATCTTTTAACATTTTTAATAATTGTCACAACAAGATCTTAAACATGCAAGTATATAGCAGGCAGTACACAAGACAAAGGTCATATTACTGGCCTGACAAAGGAAGAACCAGTCTGCATGTAAGGAACAACCGTGAAGATCCAAGCTTCACGACATACTCTGGTGTCGAAGGCAAACTCTCGAAGATCTAAGCCCCTTCATGTGAACATGATTTACTATTATTGGCTCAAAGCATAATCACAACTAAGCAAGGGAGAAGGTGGAATGGGAAGTAAGACTCCACAATCAAACCCTAGAGAAAAATAGGTTATAAAATATCCAAGAAAGCAAAAAACTTAAAGATCGTCAAAGGATCATAAGATTGAGGTATAACTCACTCAGATCAAAGATCAGAAGCCACTTGATGTCTTGTCTCACATCAATAGAGAAGAGAATAAAGGTAGATGGTGTTAGAGGTGAAGAACGATGAAAACATAAATATCATTGGTTGTCATCAACTGATCGTGTCTTGCTCTACAACAGTTTATCGAGGCTCAACTTTCACAATTGATACGAGAAGGGAAGATAGAGAGTGTATATATAGCCCCAGAGGAGAGAGAAAAGGTAGTCAAACTATCACATCATTTGTTAGATTGATGTACCTTTGTTAGCCAGTCATCTTGTTGGTAGATAGACCTGACATTCTGTCTATACACACTGCCAAAAACTCAATTTTTGCACACCACTACATGCTCCGTCAACAGATGCAAGCATGAAACTCGTCAGTCCAAACCCTTTGGAAATATAATCGGAAGATGTGTATCGGGTTCACCACTAGTAGAGTTTTCTTGAAAAAACATTTATATAGGGTATGACTCTCATTCAGTACTCAGATAGATGAAAATCCACCACAGGGCCAACCAACTACTTAATAGGTAGACAACCAACGAAAACACAGAAGGTCACACAGCCAGCCACTTCCATCAATCCTCTTATGATGGAAGGACAAAATAGTATCATTGACTTCAAACTGGAGAAAATCCAGGTGAACACAAACTGATGGATACACAAAATAGCTTTGTTGACCCTCAAACCAATGAAAAGATAGGAAATCCTCCATTAGTCATCTACTGATGGAACAATGTGCCCCTCCCATTAGTTCTAAATAGATGTAAGGGCAACGAAGCTAGGCTAGATCACCTAAGTGCATCCACAAGCAATCAAAAAGAGGAAGAAAGAAAACAACCAACATGCTTTGTGAAACTATAAGCAATCCCTCAACCAAGGGTAATTTGTACATAAGCCCACAAGCAAGGTGAAACTAAAAAGGCCCTAAACACACATAGATAAGAGATTAAGATAGTGAAACAATATTAAGGGGTTAAGTCAGGCTAGGGGTCTTACAGCTATAGATCTCTAATAGGGATTTCTCCCTCAAAATCCTAGTATAAAAGGGTTGGATATTTCTTGCTCATCTCTCCCTCAAGTTCAACATCACCTCTTCGACTCCATGGTAATGAGATAGCACCTTTACCAACATTATATCTTTCTTTTTTAGCTTATGTACCCGCTTGTCCAGGATTAGCAATGGACCTTCCACATATGGTATTTCATCGTCAAGTTGCACCTCTACAATCTTAATTGTCTTCTCAGTCCCCATATGACATTTCTTCAACATAGGTACAAGAAACACATTGTGTACTCTTTGAAATTTGGCGGTATTCCAACATATAAGCCACCTTCCCAACATGTGCAATAATAGGGAAAGACCCCATGAATATGGGTGCCAAATTACCTCATTTGCAAAATCTATCACTTTTTTTCACGTTGACACCTTGAGATAGACATTATCCCTCACTTACAACTCAAAGGGTCTGTGTCGGTAGTCATCATATGGCGTTTCTATGTCTTATGCCACTTTTAGTAGTTGATTGATCATTGTGACCTTCTCTGCTGTCTGTTACACTAACTCTGGCCCCAAAGTTTGATACTCACTTGCTTCGTACCCAACATAAGGGTAATCTACAAGGTCTCCTGTATAAAGCCTCGTATGGTGCCATATCTAAACCCCCGTGGTAGATGTTGTTATAAGCAAACTCAATCAAGTTGATATGAACATCTCGACTTCCTTAGAACTGTAGAACACACAACCTCAATAAATCTTCCAAGGTTCATATCATTTTCTTTGATTGGCCATTTATCTACGGGTGGAAAATTGTGCTAAACTTTGTATGTGTAACCAAAACTATGTGTAAGTGGTCCCAGAGTCTGTTGGTGAATTGTGGTCCTATGTTAGATATTATCATTAAAGGCACTATGTGCATTTGCACGATCTCATCATGCAGAGTAGTGCCAATTTTTTGCTGAGTAGGTTGTCTTGACTGGAAAAATGTGAGCCACTTTGGTCACCTGTCAGCCACCACCTATATGGAGTCATGTCCTATGGATATTCTGGGAATACTAACCCCAAAATCCATAATCACTTCGTCCCACTTCAATTTCAGAATCAGTATGGTCATAGTGTTCATGCATGTCTCTGATGTTAGACCTTGACATGTTGACAAATTGGACACTTAAGCACAAATCTGCCACATCTTTCTTCAACCCGGGCCCCTTTCCTTAAGGTTTTGATACATATTTGTGCTACCTAGATGCATCACGTAGATAGAGGTGTGTGTTGGTATGGTATGCCCAGAGAGCCAATCATATGATGATTGTGATGAGGCATTAATACCTTATTTGATAATAATAAAGGTAATTTCATCTATTATGTCTGTCTCAGTCATGAGATGACGATACATACATGATAGATGTCTAAAGAATGATGTGACTCAATGACATATGTCTTCAGGTTAAGGACCTGAACAATGAGACCATATGTATGTTAAGAGTACATACATTCTTGTTATGTCCCTAGTCAGATATTACTGTGGAAGCAAAATAGACAACAATAATACATAAGACTAGAGTGTGTGTTGATTGATGACCGAGTCTCATTAGTCACGATATGTGATATCAAGTCAAGCACACAGATATATGTCAGAGAACAATATATCGGACAGACCCATTGTGAGAGTGATACATGGATACCATGGAATGGTAGTCATAATCATGTCTCATAGTGATAGTGGTTCTTAGATCTGAAATCACTGCACTCATCACATGTCGTTGGGTACACTTTGACATCATACAACACATTCCTAAAACACGGGTGTTATAAAGGTGATGATTGGGTGACTTTAACACAAGGGGTTTTGACTGTGAGTGATAGATATGTGATTTGTCCCTCCTATAAGGAGTATGACATCCAGGGCCCCTTGATAAGAAAGACTAAGAAATGTATGGCCATACTCATGTGATTCAATATATGATATGTGAACTCACATGCATCTCATATAGTCTGCTCAGAGGTCAAGGAACATGGATTGAATGTTGAAGAGGATGATGTTCCATGCCTCGAGTTCAATCTGAATGGTCAGTGATAAAGGAACCACGACACGATAACACTAATCACATATTGTAGGTTGAAAGTTGTTCTCCAACTTTCCTTTTCACTTGGGTAGCACTGATGTGTGACTAGGGACCGCTCTTTGCTTATGAAGTCATAAGTGAGTTATGGACTTTCACTGCCAACATAAAATGGGACCTATAGGGTCACACAAATAGGATTAACCTGGAAGAGGAGTTTATCCATGAATGATGTTTAGATTGATTACTAAAGTGTTTAGGTACTCAATTAAACATTTAATTAATAGACTTGACTCAGGATCATCAAGTTCAAGTGTTGAACCAATTGATTAGAGTGTCAGATTGATTGAGAACTGTATTGACTGAGTTCTGCACAACCTGGACCACCAACCGACCGGTTCACTGGGTGAACCGACCGGCTCATGGTTAGTGAGATGACTGGTTCACACTAGTAAACCGATCGGTTCACATGGACCAACTGAGTAGGTGTTGGGTTTCCCAGTTTGTGAGAAAAGATTTTTGTTTCACTTGTTCAATTTGATTGGGACAAGAATTAATCTTTGCATTAATTAGAAATAAATAAGGAAAGTCAATTGGAGGCCAGTCTGGGAAGTGAAGCGACCAGTTCACTAAGTGAACCGACTGGTTCACACTCCCAACCTACCGGTTCAAAAGTGAACCGATCGGCATACATGCCCAAACCACCAATTTGTTTGTGAAACGAACGGTTCGTCCGTCGTAGTGCAATCAGTTTATGGAAAATATGGACCCTTTTACTCCCGCACAGACTGAGAACCCTGACCCTGACCTCTACTATAAATAGAGGGCTATAGGGGGCTTCTCAGAAGACACAACTCAGAACATCAGTTTCTCTACAAAGTTGTTGTCCTCTCTGGTTTTGGTAACCGAGAGAGCCCAAGCAAGTGATACCCGACTAGGGAGGCACAACGAGGGAAAAACAACTGCAAGATGACAACTGGTGGCGGGAGTGTGTGTCTGTGACTAGTACGCCAACATAAGGGGATGACTCCTTCTAGTATCCTTTAGGACAGGACGACTAGAGTTTTTGGCGGTTCGTGTGGACTATCTATAGAGGTGGGAGGTTTCTTTCGCTCAGGAGGATGACTGTCAACCGTAGTCCGGGTCAAGGACATGAGATGCATAGACGTCGTCGAAAACCAGGTGGTTGTAGACCACCCTAGCTGTGAGGTATTGTAGCTAAGCAAGCCTAGGAACTAGGTACACCTCACTAAAACCATCTTTCCTGCTACATAGTTGTTGATGTGATCTGTTGGTTATGGGTTTGTGGTGAGAAATTTTTTATTTCTGCTGCCTGTTATGTCCCACAAAACCCAAATATGATCGATTTTGGTTTTTTCGCCATTTATTTATTGCATGTGATGTGAATTCTTAAACTGGATAATATGCATATCCGATTAAACACCACAAATCCCAATATACATATATGATATGGTATATATATGCAATCGATATGTGTCGCCCTAAAAAGGTTTTGATGGTGGATGTATAGCATGATTATGGCATGTAAACCCCTTTGTGTGTGCTTTGTTGGTTGTGGTTGTTTGCATCTCGGTCTGCGTACCGAGTCCTTTCTTCTATCCTGATGTAACTCAAGATAACTCGAGTCTTCTCTTCTACCTTTGCTCCCCCCGAATGTAACTTGGGGTTTCCCAAAGAGATATGTAAAGTAGGATAGTTTATTTCCTATTATGTCAAAGAATCACGGGTGCACAGATGAGCATTTGGAGGACCGAGACGACCGTCTCATTGAGAGAGACGATCGAATGGTGGATCGAGACGACCGTCTCATGGAGTGAGACAATTGATTGGTGGATCGAGACAATCGTCTCATGGAGTGAGATGAGCGGTTGGTGCCCTAACAAGGTGCACGACGACCTGATATACTGATTGCCTAGAGGAGCCAAATGATCAGTTGGTGACACCCAACCAACCAGCTGGGAGGTGAGCCGATCAATCATGGGATGAGCTGATCAACCTAAAATGGCTAAAGCACATGACTTCATCTTTTACAGGTTGTTGCATATGATGTAGATCTAGATGACCGTAATTCCTTTTGGCTCAAGGAATTTCAATAGGATGGCCATAATCATAGCTTTTATCGATAGTGTGTGTTTTCTCGTTGTGGTTATAGCATGTATACGATACATACTATATATATGTGGTGATTGGATATGTATATGTACTTATATCAAAATCCCTCAAATAAAATATTAAAGTCTAAGATGCCTTCCATAAGCGGCACACATGAAAAGCTTGATCGACCAAGTGTAGATTACACCAAAGCGTGGTGCATGGTCTATCTCGTAGAAGTGTGATGGTAGACATGTAGGTTCTGCCAAAGCATGGTGCATCTTTATCATGTCACCTTTTGGGTCAGACTTAACTGGTGATTCTTAGAGATTCTAAGCTCCAGAGGCATATAGATGATCATGGCAAAGAGTTGCACATGTCATCTATCCCAGAATTGCATATGATGCAATTGGCATGATTGCCTACCTAAATAATTGGTCATGAGCACCAGCGTGGGTTGGGTATTGATGCAATTGTTTTGAATCTTGGCCACTAGAAGATTGTATGCTACAATCTTCCGAATTGATACTTGAGGGTTATCAATTTGATCAAACTAGTGGGAGCGGTAGTTAATTAAAGGCCTAATTAATATCGTCAAATTTATCAAATCAAACAAATCAAAAATGTTTTGAAAAGTTGCTAAATTCTTTTGTAGAATCCAAATGACAAATACAAATACATTATCATTTAAATTAGTTCATAGATAGGATAAAACTTCAAATCTGGCTTGGGACCTTTGAGAAGTGTTCTCAATAGTGAGTGTAAACTCTAAAGTCCTTGAAAGACCAGAACCAGTAGAACCACTCCAAATGCGCCTAAGGCTAAAATTGGATGCTTACTTGAAGTATGCCAATGATGCCTAAGACATCAAGAACCTTATGCTGAGCTATATGAACTATGAGTTGCATAAGCATGGACATTCTTGAGATGGTTATACATCTTAAGAATCATATAAATCATGAAAGGTATAATGTCTTCAAAGCTATGTTTGAGTACAAATAGACATATGGATATCAAGTATAATCTCATATTCTCAATGTAATTGTGCACATAGATTAACTGTGATTTTTTATAGGTCAAGAGCTGACCAAACATGTGATTCTACAAATAGTTGTGTGAATCATATAGCCAGTTTATCAAATGTTGAGAAACTTGGCCATACCACTGTCTGAAGTGTTTGGCATGTTGATGCCAAGGCATGAATGAAGAAAGGACAAAACATGTGATAATGATCAACAGAGTAAAGTCCATAGACTAAAGCAAGGTCAAGAAGCATTCTGAGGCCAAGCTTGGGTCCAAGTCTTCATCACTCAAGATATGGAGAGGGGTAAGTAGGAAAGGGAAATAACCTCTTTATAGAGGATCTCGGGAAGATGAAAGAGATAGATATCTCTACTTCAGGACCTGAGAAGAAGTAAGCTAGAAACTCTGTGGGGTAAGAGTTGTTGCATTTACAGTTACAATATGACATTCATGGGCATATAACAGAATTAGTGAATTGCTATTATACATTTGTTGCCAATGAAATCATCATACATATTATTTGGATAAAAGTGTAATGAACTGAAGGCAATGCCTATGTCTCATCAACCATACTTGATAGTTAAAGAGACAAATGTGTATGACACATGTAATGCATGACATGATAGCTCAAACTTGAATGCCTATAGAATAGTCATTTGTAGTGCATAAATGAGAATTGCATTTCTATAAATCCATATGATGGTTATCCAAACTCATTTTGGTTAGTGAACCAATAGAGACATGCTAATCTCATTCATTGTGCAATATGACAAAGGTTCTTCACTAGATGTAGTGGGAGAACAATTATTCTATTAAGGATTATACATATTGATGTATATAGACCTTTTAGTATAAATGCTAAAGGTAATCAATAGTACTTCATTATATTTACAGATGACCTAAGTAGATATGGTAGTTTGTATTTAATGAAATACAGACATGAATCTCTTGAAGTGTACAAGGAGATCATAAATGAAGTACATAACAAACTTGGTATAAGTATTAAATTTCTATATGATCGATATGGAAATACTTTGAACCAAGAGTTTGAGAACCTTCTGGAAGATTGTGATAATGTATCATGATGGACTCCACCTGAAGCAAAATGATAGTGTATCATGAGAAGTGTATCAGAAAGAAGGAATCACACCTTAATGAATCAGAATGTGATTACTAGCTAAAATTCAAATTTCCTTTTGGGCACATGCTTAACACTAAAAGAGGCACACTGGGAATCACAAAATGTTGTGGAATCTCAAAGTCCCTCAAGTAATACACAGAACTCATGGTTCTGGTATAACACACCTAGATCTTGAAAGATATATGATATCTTATGGACAAGAAGGTGGTGAGTTGATCATATGATGAGTCAACAGTCTACCTAGAAACTAGTGAGAGCCAGAAACTGAGACATGGCTTGAAGCCATGAAATCCAAGATGGACCCCATGTACATCAACAAAGTATGACTTTGTTTGATCCACCTGGAGGGGTAAACCCCATAGGGTACTTTTGGGTCTTCTAGAAGAAGACTAACATGGAGGGTAATTTGGCTGCACAGAGTTCTAATAAGTTCAAGGCGTTGAACATGATGAAATCTTTTCAGCAGTTACTAAGGATAAATCTATCAGGATTATGCTTGCTATTATAGCTTAATGTGACTATGATATTTGGCATATGGATGATAAAATTGCATTCCTTAAATGGAATATTGTACATGATGTATACGCGAAACAGTCCTAAAGGTTTTATAAATCCAATGATGCAAATAAAGTTCATAAAGCCGCATAGATCAATCTTTGGATTGAAGCAGGTACCTCAAAACTGGGATCTTCTATTTGACAAGATAGTCAAAGAGTTTGACTTGAGTCAAAATAAAGAAGTAATGTGTGATTACAAGAATTTAGTGGGATCATATGTATATTCCACATATTGATGGGGAATAACATCCTTATACTGCAAATATTAAAACCTAGCAACAAAGTGCACTCTGAAGTTTTAAAAGAAGCATCCTATGTGATAGGAATCAAGATATATAGAGATAGATCAAAAAGGGCTTATTGACCTAAGAAAGAGAACATACATTGGCAAGATGCTGAAAGGGTTCATCATGATGAGAGAACTTGTCCATGTTTCATGGAGTTAGTCTCTCAAAAGCCAAGTGTCCTACTTCATACGAAGAATAAGGAACACATGGATAGATTCCATATGCATTCGCAATTGGATCTATCACGTATGAACTCATCTCATTATCTTGTATGTATTGGACAAGATAAGAAAATATGAACTAATTATCTTATATGTATTGGACATGACAAGAATATATGAACTCATCATCTTGTATGTATTGGACATGCCAAGAAGATACAAAATCATCATCTTGTATGACAAGATGATATAAATATCCAGTTATCTTGTATGTATTGGACATGACAAATGGATGTCTATCAAACTCCAGTAAGAGTTATTAGAATACCATGAAGGACATCTTTGTGTACTTGTGAAGTACTAAAAGGATTAGTTCCTCAGTTATGGTAATAAGGAAGAGTTGGGTGTAAAGAGTTACACTAATGCAGGCTTCTGAAATGACAAAATTGTGTTTGACCTTGGAATAAGAATCGTTAGTTGGAAATGTTCAAACATAAGACAATTGATTAATTCTACAATAAGAAGCCGAGTACCTTAGTGTTACAAACACTATAAATGATATTGTATGGATTTAGAAGTTCATATGGATGAACTTATGGGAGGTTCTGATGATTGGTGTCTCAATAGTAATACTGTAACAACAATGGAGCTAATGATTAGGCAAAGGAATCTCAGATAGCATACTAAGACACTTCCATCTCATACAAGTTGTTGTACATCGAATGGAGGTGAAATATGCAATATACCGACTTGAAGCAAATGTTGCTTACCCGCTATAAAAGCACTTGTGCAGTAGAAACATGATGGGCATGTTAAGATCACTTAGAATATGATTCGTGGGTGATTGACTCTAAGTGCAAGTGGGAGTCTGTTAGTATGGTATGCCTAGAGAGACAATCATATGATGATTGTGATGAGGCATTAAATACCTGATTTGATAATAATAAAGATAATTATGTCTATTATGTTTGTCTATGTCATGATATGATGACACATGCATGATAGATATCTAAAGAATGATGTGACTCGATGACATATGTCTTCAGGTTAAGGACCTGAACGATGAGACCATTTGTATGTTAAGAGTACATACATTCTTGTTATGTCCCTAGTTGGATATTACTGTGGAAGCAAAATAGACAACAGTAATACATAAGACTAGAGTGTATGTTGACTGATGACAGAGGCTTATTAGACATGATATGTGATATCAAGTCAAGCACACAGATATATGTTAGAGAACAATATATTGGACAGACCCACCATGAGAGTGATGCATGGATACCATGGAATGGTAGTCACAATCATGTCTCATAGTGATAGTGGTTCTTCAACCTAGAATCACTGCACTCATCACATGTCATTGGGTATACTTTGACATCATCAAATGCATTCATGAAACACAGGTGTTATAAAGGTGATGATTGGGTGACTTTGACACATGGGGTTTTGACTATGAGTGATAGATATGGGATTTGTCCCTCTTACAAGGAGTATGACATCCAGGGCCCTTTGATAAGAGAGACTGAGAAATGTATGACCATACTCATGTGATTCAATATATGATATGTGAACTCACATGCATCTCAGACAGTCTACTTAGAGGTTAAGGAACATGGGTTGAATGTTGAAGAGGATGATGTTCCATGCCTCGAGTTCAATTCGGATGATCAGTGACAAAGGAACCATGGTAACACTAATAACATATTGTAGGTTGAAAGTTGTTCTCCAACTTTCCTTTTCACTTGGGTAGCATTGATGTGTGACTAGGCATCGCTCTTTGCTTATGAAGTCATAAGTGAGTTATGGACTTTCACTGCCAATGTAAAATGGGACCTATAGGGTTACACACATAGGATTAACCTGCAAGAGGACTTTATCCATGAATGATGTTTAGATTGATTACTAAAGTGTTTAGGTACTCAATTAAACATTTAATCAATAGACTTGACTCAGGATCATCAAGTTCAAGTGTTGAACCAATTGATTAGAGTGTCAGATTGATTGAGAACTGCATTGACTGAGTTTTGCACAACCTGGACCACCAACCAACCGGTTCACTGGGTGAACCGATTGGCTCATGGTCAGTGAGATGACTGGTTCACATTGGTGAACCGGTCAATTCACATGGACCAACTGAGTAGGTGTTGGGTTTCCCAATTTGTGAGAAAAGATTTTTGTTTCACTTTTTCAATTTGATTGGGACAAGAATTAATCTTTGCATTGATTAGAAATGAATAAGGAAAGTCAATTGGAGGCAAGTTTGGGAAGTGAAATGACTGGTTCACACTCCCAACCGATCGGTTTAAAAGTGAACTAATAAGCTCACCTGCCCAAACGAACAATCTGTTTGTGAAACAATCAGTTCGCTTGCCGCAGTGCAATCAATTCGTGGAAAATCCGGACTTTTCTACTCCCGCACAGACTGGGAACCTTGACCCTGCCGTCTACTATAAATAGAGGGGTACATGGGTTTCTCAGAAGACACAACTCAGAATATCAGTTGCTCTGTAAAGTTATTGTCCTCTTTGGTTGTGGTAATTGAGAGAGCCCAAGCAAGTGCAACCCGACTAGGGAGGCACAACATGGGAAAGACAACTGTAGGGCGACAACTGGTGGTGGGAGAGTGTGTTGGTGACTAGTATGCCAACAGAAGGGGACGACTCCTTCTAGTGTCTTTTAGGACAGGACAACTAGAGTTTCTGGTGGTCTGTGTGGATTATCTATAGAGGCAGGAGGGTTCTTTCGTTCAAGAGGACCCGTCAACTGCAGTCTGGGTCAAGGATAGGAGTTGCATAGACCCCGTCGAAGACCAGGTGGTTGATGACCGCACTAGCTGCAAGGTATTGTCACTGAGAAAGCCTTAAGATCAGGTACACCTCGCTAAAACCATCTTTCCTATTACGTAGTTGTTGATGTGATCTGCTGGTTATGGGTTTGTGGTGAGAAATTTTTTATTTCCGCTGCCTGTTATGTCTCACAAAACCCAACAGTGTGTGCTTCTCCTAACACAGTCCTTCTCAATCCATCTATATCATGCACGACCATCCTTTTATGATAGCAAAGAGTGCCTTGGTCTGACTCGTTGATGCGATGATTTTGAGTTGCATTTAGAGACCTTTTTCATATGTGTTTTGTGCCTTAATTACTCATTTTCATGGATATTATTGCATAATTCACTTTATTTGGTCTTTGCCATCATTTTATATCAAATCCCCTTTGTTTTACTATTTTGAGCATTATTTATCATCTTATTATAAATTGTGTGGATTTACGTGGTCTTGTTGTGAAATTTCAGGAAAAACAAGTATTTGCTTCCGTCGATACCATCGACGGAAGTCGATACCATCGACCAAGCCACAGGTTGTCAGCCGAGAAAAGCAATACAGTGTCGATACTATCGACCCAAGTCGATACCATCGACACAAGGAGAGCTACAACGTCGTTGAATGACAACAACCGACGCTAAAGGAGTCGATACCATCGACGACCAAGTCGATGGTATCGAGATCACCACAGGCGCTCAGAATAAAAGAAAGGAAAGCTACCGCTAATCCGCCGGGTCGATACCATCGACCCGCGTCGATGGTATCGACGCCGGCAGATATGCGTTGGATTTGTTTTGATCTCGATCAGACGGCTGTTGTTATTTGACGACCTAATTAGGGACTTATACCTAATGACGGCCGCCCGGACGAGAGGATCATCTCATTTTTGGATTGCACGAGTGCCGAGGAGGAGAAAAAGGAGAACGGAGGCCGAGAAGCTCATCCCGGGTGATTCGGACGCTGTCGAAGACGATTTCCACCACTGACAGGTGGGGGAAGCTCGTGTTCTACGCCAAGGATCCACCGGTTCTTCTCCGTTCAGGGGTTTTCCCATTTATTTCCCGTTTTTCTTATGAATTCCCCAATTTCTACCATGTATTCGTGTGAGATGAACATGAGAGGCTAAAACCCTCAATCTTTAGGACCGGGAGTAGCCCGGGAATGCATTGTATGACATTTTTATATCAATAATTCATATTTTTCTCTCAAATCCGTGGTATAGATTCGTTTTCTTCATTTCTATTGTTATGCTTGATCACCATAATAATAACTTAATGCCCTTAATCACTTCGACAGAAGGATTAACGGTTGAAAAGGGACGAATTCTACATTAATTAATAAAACCCTTGACAAAGGAGTTGTAAAATTAATGGTGGGAACTGAGAGACCGTTTATAATGCACTTAGTTTAGGGGAATGATTACTACGACGGTGGAATCAACCTAAATCTAAGTAGTGAATTACACCACGACAGTGGGTAATTCTGTTTTCAGGCCACTACCCGGATAGAGAGAGAAGTGTGAGGAATTATATGAAACTTAATACAATGTTGACCCACGGTGAAACCGCCATCCTAAAGATATCCTTTTGAATTGATTAAATTAACCTTTAATCGATTGTTTTCTTTGTTTGATTTTTTTTTTTTTAATTTGAACAACAAAACCATACTTTGTTAATCGGCCTAGCTGATTGCGATTAGTTAGTAGAAGTCTCCAGTAATTCACGTATCCCTGAGTTCGACTCGGGCCTCACAAGGCCTATATTACTCGACGCGTATACTTGCGTTTTAGCGCGTAGTAAAATACACATCACTCGTGAAACCCTTCACACTTTCTACTTCTCAGCTCTAATCTGATATTTTGAATCACATAATCACCATGTTAAGCCTCTCAGATCTGCTGCATCAATGTACACTTGGCCTATAGTTGGGAAAGTAACCATTTGTTAAGTATGGAGACTCCATATGCAAATTTGTCTTTCGCAGGGATACCAACATAATCCTCCATACACATGTCATTAAGTACACTGTGTGGGAGCCAACTATAGATGATGACAACGGCTTCCAGCTCAAGCATCCACTACCACAATTTCCTTTCCCAAGTGATACTCTATTGTGTAGTCATAATCCTTTATTAGCTCATTCCACCTTCGTTGACTCATGTTTAGAACCTGCTTTGAGAAGAGGAATTGGAGATTCTTGTGATTTGTGAAAATATGACTTTTGTCCCCAGACAAATAATGTCTTCTGGTCTTCAAGACCAGAGCCACAACTGATAGCTCCAGATTATGAGTAGGGTATTTCTCCTCGTGCTTCTTAAATTGCCTCCAAGAAAATGAGGTCACATGTTTATCTTGCATCACCACGTTGTTCGGTTTTAGGGGAGGCAGAGAAGGTAGCGGAAACAAAAATTTTCTCCCCCAAACCCGGAACAAGGAAACGCGTCAACGTCTATATAATAGGAAAGGGATGGTTTGTGGAATCATACCTTGTCCCGAGGCTTGCTCGACAACAATACCTCGCACCTTGCGCGGTCTTCAACTCCAGTCTTGGACGGTGTCTGTGCAGCTCCTGGTCACACCGGGACTGACGACTCCTCCTCCTACCAGGACTGTTGGGGTTGACAGTTGTCCTCCTGAGCGGCAGAAACCTCCCGCCTCTGAAGTAGTCCACACAGACCACCTAGAACTCCAATCTCCTTGTCCCACAAGGAATTGGAAGGAGTCGCATCCTCCTGTTAGTGTACTAGTCACCAACACACTCTCCTGCCTCCAGTTGCAACTGCAGCTGTCTTTCCCTTGCTACACCTCCCTTTGCGGGTAGCACTTGCTCGGGCTCTCTCTCAGTTACCAAAACCAGAGAGAACGACAACTTTGCAGAGCGACTGGTTGCACTGAGTTGTTCTTTGAAAAGCCCCCAATACCCCTATATATAGGAGGGTCATGGGACAGGGTTCTCCATCTCGAGCAATGCGGGACTAAAAGTAGGAGTAGAAGGGTTCGAGATTTTCCACAAAAATAATCAACTCGCAAGCTGAACCGATCGTTTCATTTCTGAAACAGTCGGTTGGGGATCTGAGCCGGTCAGTTGACACTCAACCGATTGGTTCGGACCCATGAGCCGGTCGGTTCACTTTCTGAACCAATCGGTTCGTGGTTCTGATCAGTTCCCGATCGACTTTCCCTCTTTTATTTCTAATTGGTATCAAATACCAATCCTTTTCCCAAACAAATTGGGCAAGTGAAATGAAAGGAAAATTCTCACCAATCCTACTTTCCCAACTTGCTCGATTGCACCAGTTGCACCGATCATTTTAACATTTGAAGCAATCTGTTCACCCTGATCTTGAGCCGATCGGATCAACACTTGAGCCGACCGGTTCATCAAGCTGAGCCGATCGGTTCACTAAGATGAGCCGATTGGTTGGGAGTGCAGATTGTGCAGAATCAGTCAATTGCAATTTCAATCAATCCGATACTCCAATCAATGTGTCCAACACCTTGAACATTATGATATCGAGCTATCAATCAATTGAGTGTTTAATTGAACTACTAAACTCCTTTAGTAATCAATCTAAACATTGTTTGTGGACAAAACTCCTCTTCCAAGTTAAATCCAATGTGTGTGACCCTGCAGGTCCATTTCACGTTGGCAGTGAAAGTCCATAACACTTATGACTTCACAAGCAAAGAGCGGTGCCTAGTCACACATCAGTGCTACCCAAGTGAAAGTAGAAAGTTGGAGAACAACTTTCAATCCTACAATCCGTGAATGGTGTTACAGCGAATGTATAATTCCTTTGTCACTGATATCCTGAATGAACTCGAAGCATGGAACAGTCATCCTGTCAACGTTCATTCACTTTCTTGATCTCAGAGCAGATTGGACAAGATATGTATGACATCAATATCACATACTGATTCACACATGCGTGTGCACGCCTATCTCAATCCTACTCATCAAGTGGCCTTGGATATCAAACTCCCTCAGGAGGGACAATCCCATATCTATCACTCACCCCTCAAAAGCCCCATGTGTCAAAGCCACCCAATCATCACCTTTATAACAACCCATGTTTTAGGACTGCGTTTGATGATATCAAAGTGTGCCCAACGACATGTGTTGAGTGTAGTGATTTCATGTCAAAGAATCACACTCACCACCATCACTGTGAGTACTGACTGTGACTACAATGTCATGGTTCCATGTGTCAAACTCACGGTGGGTCTGTCTGGTACACTTGTTCTCTAACAAGTACCTATGTGTTTGGTTTGATATCTCTATATCACGACTAATGAGATTCTGTCATCAACCAACACCATAATCTAGTCTTGTGTTTCATTGCTGTCTATCTACCTTCCACAATGACATCTGACTAGGGACATAACAAGAATGTACAAACTCTTAGCATCTGTATGATCTCATCATTCAGGTCCTGAACCTGAAGGCATACATCATTGAGTACTGTCATTCTCTAGACGTTCAATCTGTTCTATAACTATCTCATATGACTGAACCAGAAAGAATTTGAAGCTTACCTTTGATGTTTATCAAATCAATATTAATGTATCCCACAAATCATCCCATGATTGGCTCTCAGGGCATACATACCAACAAACTCCCACTTGCACTGTGAGCCAATCACCCTTGAATCATATTCATAGTGATCTTCAAACATGTCCCACATGTTACTGTGCTCTAGTATGAACATAGTGAGTAATGGCAACACCTTGCCAAAGTCAGTATAAATTGCATGTCTCTCATCTCTTCGCTGTACGTCACACGTATGAGATGGAGTTTCCGTAATATGTGATCTAGTATTCCCTTGCTAACCTTTAGCCACATTGTATGATCAAGGATTCCATACTTATCATCAATGAGCGGAATATCTATAAGTTCATTTCATGAACTTCCAGATCCATATAGTATCCACTGCTATTCTCTAACACATAGATACTAGGCATTTCCTTTTAAATGGTTTTATTGGAACACTTCCAATTATCAACAAACTTTCACTTTTATATATCCTATATATATTTTGCGATTAATTTTCTATCCTTTTGGAATTTCGCATCAATGTAACTCTTTACATTAAACTCTTCCTTATCTCCATAGAACTAGTACTTCTCAAGTACTTATCAAGTTCTCATGGTATTCCAGTAACCCTTACTGGAAGCAGACAGACATCCACTCGTCATGTCTCACATACGAGTTATCAGGATGAGCAAATCATATTGTCACATCCCACATACAAGATGATGAATGCATTTTATTCTTGCCATGTCCATACATGCAAGATAATGGGATGATTACATACATGATAGATCCATATCTATTCTTAGTGTTCCCATTCTTCATAAGAATTGGACACTTGGCCTTGGGATACTAACTCCATGTAACATGGACAAGTTTTCTCCCACTTGATATGTGCATACTGAACCCTTCAGTACATATTGCCAATGTATGTTTTCTCTTCTTTTAGGTCAAGAGGTTTTCGAGAACTATCTCTATAGATCTCTATTCCTATCACATAGGAAACATCTCTATCTTCCTTAGATAATTTCCACTTTTGGATTTCCATTCTAGAACATTTCCATTTCACATCAATATGTGGAATGTGAACACACTCCCACTAAATCACAGATCCCTTCTTTATCTTTGACATATCAGTCAAACCCTTTGACTATATCATCAAAGTAAAGATCCAATTCTGAGTTGCTTGTACTCAATCAATCACATTGATTAGTCCATTGTAACTTATAGAATTCATTTGCATTAGTGGATTCATAAACCTTATAGGTTGTGTCACGTACACATCCTTGTTTTATTCCTCATAGGAATGTGGTTTTAGTATCCATATGCCAAATGTCTTAGTCATTAAGTTGCAATCAACAAGCATCATCCTTCTCAAAATGTTATCCATGTATCTTAACACTTAAGATTCATTTGCACTTATGGATTTCATCCAATGGGTGCTACCATCAAGGTCATACCTTATGGTTCACATGGATGACATTTAGGATGTAATGGTCATAAACCATAACTCAAAATTTGGTTCCTCATATTCATCTAGATAGTTGACTCATCACATGAACAACTCATCATATAGATGATTGAGGTGTGTCTGTTAAGGATATAAGAACTCACAACTCCTTGTGATTCTTAATGTCCTTTATTAGTTTGGGGTATTCTTTTATTAAGAAGAATTCAGTTATTTGATAATCATTCTCTAACTCCTTAGAGTATGATTCCTTCTTGATTTAGACACCACCATGCCTTAATCATGAGTTCACTATGATACACTATCACAATCACTCATAAGGATCTCAAACATTTAGTCCAAGTACTTCATTCATTGATCTCATCAAGAATTAACACTTTACCAAATTTGCACTTCATCTATGATAATCTTGAACACTTCAAGATATTCATATTGGTATTTCTCTAAACACCATTTGAAGTATTAGCATTTGTTCCAATAGGTATGTAAATACATCACATGTATCATACCTAATAGGATAATCATTCTCCCACTACCTTTAGTGAAGATTGATTAATCATGTCCAAGATATTCATGTCTCTTACTGGTTCTCTAACCAAAAGAGTCTAGATTTATCCATCACATGGAAACTAGAAATGAATTTCTCATGATTGATGCTAATTTGATTGTTTGAGTTATCTATAACTTTTAGGTATCATTTTATCTTATGCATATCAAATACCACAAGATAAACAAGGCATTACCACAAAGATCATATCTTTAGAAATTGAAACATTTCTTTATTGATTGCAATCATTGTCATACAATATGCAAAATAAAGTGTTTCTATCTATTGACAAATATGAAATAGCAGTTCATAACTGTATTACATGCCTTTTAGGCTGAAAATAAACTAAAGTACTCCTATCTATGGCGGCAACACTTGCCCCAATTATGAGTGCTTTACACTTTACATCTTGGTATCATATACCTCAAAAAGTGTTACAAGTTTATTTTCATGACACCTTCAAGTGGAGACTTCAGTTGTCTCCTTCTTCTTTTGTTCTTCCAGATAGAGAGGACAATTCCTTTTCCAATGTCCTAGTTTTTGACAATGGTGGCAATTTCCTTTCTTGGTCACGCCTCCTTTGGCCTTGAGAGCTGAAGACGACTTGGGCTCCTGGCTAGCATCAGAACCTTTCTTAGCTTTGCCCTTGCCCTTGCGCTTGGACTTGCCTTTCTTGCTCGTGATCACCATCACAGACTTAGGCTTGTCCTTCTTCATCTGTATCTCGGATGTCCTCAACATGCCCAACAACTCTGATAGTGGCCTATCAAAGTTGTTCATGTTGTAGTTCATCACAAACTGACTGTAAGATTCTGGCAACAATTGCAGTATCACGTCAGTAGCCAACTCTTGGCTCAGTGGAAATCCCAGTCTCTGTAGGTTCTCCACATACCCAATCATCTTGAGTGTGTGAGGACCAACTGGATCTCCTTCTGTCATGACGCAATTGAACAGTGCCCTTGAGACATTGTATCTCTCTTGTCGTGCCTGATCTTCATACATGTTCCTGAGATGCTGAATCATCTCAATGACACCCATGTTCTCATGCTGTCTCTGCAACTCATGGTTCATGGAACACAACATCAAGCACTTAGCATCAATGGCATCATCAAAATGCTTCTTGTAAGCATCTCTTTCTGCCTTTGGTGCATTAGGAGCGGGTTCCTCTGGAATTGGAGTATCCAAGACATAGAGCTTACGCTCTTGAGTGAGAACAATTCTCAATGTCCGATACCAATCGTGGAAGTTTGTCTCATTTAGCTTGTCCTTGTCAAGGACCGATCGCAAAGAAAAGTGATTGTTGTTTGTTACCATTTGTACTACAAAAGGAAAATATGCAATTTTAGTCCAAAAACTCATTTTTGACTTATTTGATTGATTTGAAAAATTGATGATATAATTAGGGCTTTAATTAATTATCGCTCCCACTATTTTACTTCAAATTGATAGCCCTCGCCATCAATTCAGAAGATTGCAGCGAACAACCTTCTAGTGGGCAAGATCTTGAAATCCTCTAAGTCATGGACCAGCTAGGGCTGTCATCCACAACATAGATCTCTCAGGTAGGCAACTCTTGCCAATTGCATCATATGAAACTCTTGATAAGATGTCATATGCAACTCCTTGCCATGATCATCTCCATGCCTCAAGGTGCTAGATCCTATCTAGGTCACCTTGTTAAGTCCGACCCAAAGAAAACACGATGAATATGCACCCTGCTAGGGCAGACCCACACATTCATCCTTCATGCTTCCACGAGATAGACGGTGCACCACGCTAGGGCGTGCCCACACTTGGTCGATCAAGCTTTTCACATGTGTCGCATTTGGAAGGCATCTAAAACTTAATATTTAATGAGGGATTTGGTTTTTATATACATATACATATCCAATCACCACAATACATAGTATGTATCATATACATGCTATATCCCACACAAAATATGCAAAATGATAAAAGAGATGATTATGGCCATCCTAATGTGATTCCTCGAGCCAAGAGGAATCATGGTCATCTAGGTATACATCACATGCAACCTGTACAAGATGAACTATGTGCTTTGCCTTTGGATTACATCAACTCATCACATGATTGACTGCTCATCCTGGCCTGGTCATTTGCGTGCTACCAGCCGATCAGTTGGCTCCTCCAACCGATCAGCTCGCATGGTCATCGTGCATCTCATCATGGCCGCCACCCGCTCGTCTCGCTCCTCGAACCAGTCATCAACCGATCGGTTCACTCCTTGAACCGATCGTATGGAACGTCAACCGATCGGTTCACGCCTTGAATCGATCGTCTCAGTTGTCATCAGGATGGCCTCCGTTCTTCGACATAACAGGAAATAAAATCTATCCTATTTACAATTTAATTGTGAAACCCCGAGTTACATTCGGGGGGAGCAAAGGTAGGAAAAGAATTCTCTAATTATTTCGAGTTACATCAGGAATAGGAGAAGGGGAATCGATGCACAGACCGAGATGCAAGCAACCACATACAACCACACACAGATATAGGGGTTTATAGGCCATAATCATGCTACACATCCACCACAAAACTCGTTTAAGGGCGACGCGTATCGAGTGTATTAATAATACATATAATATATGCAATTGGGATTTGTGGATTTAGGATTGGACATGCATAAAGCCAATATTATTCGCATCGTATGCAATGAATAAAGGTGACAAACCAAAATTGATCATATCGATATTCCCAAAATATAGAGTAGTTGACGTGGCTCTGATACCACTGTTGGGTTTTAGGGGAGGCAGAGAAGGCAGTGGAAATAAAAATTTTCTCTCCCAAACCCAGAACAAGGAAACGCGTCAACGTCTATATAATAGGAAAGGGATGGTTTGTGGAATCATACCTTGTCCCGAGGCTTGCTCGGAGACAATACCTCACGCCTTGCACGGTCTTCAACTCCGGTCTTGGATAGTGTCTGTGCAGCTCCTGGTCACACCGGGACTGACGACTCCTCCTCCTACCGGGACTGTCGGGGTTGACAGTTGTCCTCTTGAGCGGCAGAAACCTCCCGCCTCTGAAGTAGTCCACACGGATCACCTGGAACTCCAATCTCCTTGTCCCACAAGGAATTGGAAGGAGTCGCACCCTCCTATTAGTGTACTAGTTGCCAACACACTCTCCTGCCTCCAGTTGAAACTACAGTTGTCTTTCCCTTGCTGCACCTCCCTTTGCGGGTAGCACTTGCTTGGGCTCTCTCTCCCAGTTACCAAAACCAGAGAGAATGACAACTTTACAGAGCAACTGGTTGCACTGAGTTGTTCTTTGAGAAGCCCCCAATATCCCTATATATAGGAGGGTCATGGGACAGGGTTCTCCATCCCGGGCAATGCGGGACTAAAAGTAGGAGTAGAAGGGTTCGAGATTTTCCACAAAAACAACCAACTCACAAGCTGAACCGATCGTTTCATTTCTAAAACGATTAGTTGGGGATCTGAGTCAGTCGGTTGACACTCAACCGATTGGTTGGGACCCATGAGCCGGTCGGTTCACTTTTTGAATCGATCGGTTCGTGGTCCTGATCAGTCCCGATCAACTTTCCCTCTTTTATTTCTAATTGGTATCAAATACCAATCCTCTTCCCAATCAAATTGGGCAAGTGAAACGAAAGGAAAATTCTCACCAATCCTACTTTCCCAACTTGCTCGATTGCACCAGCTGAACCGATCCTTTCAACATTTGAAGCAATCCGTTCACCCTGATCTTGAGCCGATCGGCTCAACACTTGAGCCGACTGGTTCATCAAGCTCATCCGATCGGTTCACTAAGTTGAGCCGATCGGTTGGGAGTGCAGATTGTGCTGAATCAGTCAATTGCGATTTCAATCAATCTGATACTCCAATCAATGTGTCCAACACCTTGAACATTATGATATTGAGCTATCAATCAATTGAGTGTTTAATTGAACTACTAAACTCCTTTAGTAATCAATCTAAACATTGTTTGTGGACAAAACTCCTCTTCCAGGTTAAATCCTATGTGTGTGACCCTGCAGGTCCATTTCACGTTGGCAGTGAAAGTCCATAACACTTATGACTTCACAAGCAAAGAGTGGTGCCTATTCACACATAAGTGCTACCCAAGTGAAAGTAGAAAGTTGGAGAACAACTTTCAATCCTAAAATCCATGAATGGTGTTACAACGAATGTATAATTCCTTTGTCACTGATATCCTGAATGAACTCGAGGCATGAAACAGTCATCCTGTCAACGTGCATTCACTTTCTTGATCTCAGAGAAGGTTGAACAAGATAGGTATGACATCAATATCACATATTGATTCACACATGCGTGCGCACGCCTATCTCAATCCTACTCATCAAGTGGCCTTGGATATCAAACTCCCTCAGGAGGGACAAATCCCATATCTATCACTCACCCCTCAAAAGCCCCATGTGTCAAAGCCACCCAATCATCACCTTTATAACAACCCATGTTTCAAGACTGTGTTTGATGATGTTAAAGTGTGCCCAATGACATGTGTTCAATGTAGTGATTTCAGGTCAAAGAATCACACTCACCACCATCACTGTGATTACTGACTATGACTACCATGTCATGGTTCCATGTGTCAAACTCACGGTGGGTCTGTCCAGTACACTTGTTCTCTAACAAGTACCTATTTGTTTGGTTTGATATCTCTATGTCATGACTAGTGAGATTCTATCATCAACCAACACCACAATCTAGTCTTGTGTGTCATTGCTGTCTATCTACCTTCCACAATGACATCCGACTAGGGACATAACAAGAATGTACAAACTCTTAGCATCCGTATGATCTCATCGTTTAGGTCCTGAACCTGAAGGCATACGTAATTGAGTACTGTCATTCTCTAGACGTTCAATCTGTTCTATCACTATCTCATATGACTGAACCAGAAAGAATTGGAAGCTTGCCTTTGATGTTTATCAAATCAATCTTAATGTATCCCACCAATCATCCCATGATTGGCTCTCAGGGCATACATACCAACACACGTACCCATGACCCTCCTTAGAGGCATCATAGAAAACAATATAGCCCTTCCCAGGCTCTAGCAACACTAACGTTGGTGTGGATATTAGTTTCTCCTTCAGCTGCTAGAAGCTCCGTTGACACTTCTTTGTCCGTATAAATGGTGCATCTTTCTTCGCCATCTTGGCTGATGGAAACAATATCACACTAAAGTCTTTGGAAAATTGCCTAGTACCATGCTAACCCATGGAAGCTCTATACTTTTGTTGGTATCTCTGTCTTCTCCCACAATGGGGCAAACTCTTACTTGGGATCTACACAAATCCTTTAGCTGGATATGATGTGGCCCAAAAAAGACTCCTTTTTCAGCCATAATTGGCACTTGCTAAACTTTGCATATAGCTAATGTTGCCACAAGAATTCCAAGGTCAATCAAAGATGTTGCTCATGCTATCTGGGATCCTAGAATAGATCAAGATGATATCCATGAAGATTACTACAAACTGGTCTAAATATGTTTGAGCACTATCAGATCCATGAACATTGTCGATGCGTTGGTTTGCCCAAACAACATAACTGCGATCTCATAGTGTTTGTTTCTATTTCTGAAGGTCGTCTTAGGCATATATAAGGCCTTATTCCTTGGCTGATGATACCCTAATCGGTGATCTATCTTTGAAAATACGGCAGCCCCTTTTAATTGGACGAACAAGACATCAATCCTTGAAAAGGGATATTTGTTCTTAAGGTGTCCATTTTCAATTGTCTATAGTCTATGCATAACCTCATCAAGACAAACTTTTTCTTGACAAACAGAACCTGTGCCCCCCATGGTGACGTGCTTTTCTGGATAAAACCCTTATCTAACAACTCATGTGACTTCTTTTTCAACTCCTTGATTTCCACCGATGTAGTTCCATGCAGTGCATGTGTTATGCATTGCATACCAGGAAGAAATTCATCTTGAAATCAATCTCTAAAGGAGGTGGAATGTCGAGAAACGCATCTAGAAATACATCTTGAAAATCTTGAACTACATGTATATCATGGATGCTAGGACTCACTACCTTAGGATCAACTACGTGACTAGAAAAGCCTCACATCCCTGCCTCACCAGCCTCTCAACTATGACTGTAGACACCAAACACGTGGCAAGAATCTGGCGGTCCCCTTGGAAAGTCTAAGAGACATATTCCTCCCAAAACTCAAAAATCTTAGACATACAGTGCATCACCACCCTATACCTCTCTAATGTATCCATTTCAAGGATCACATCAAATATGTGCATCTCAAGTGGCATAAGATTCACTTGAATGCTTTGTCCTGAGAAGATAAGCACACATGAGGACAAACCTCATTCACGACTACAGAGCCAACTAGATGGGTATCAATAAAAAGAGGTTCAGATCAATGACTAACATGTAAAGTATAACAAACGATTACCTATTGGCTGATAAATGAATGCATCACATCCAGATCAACTAAAATAGAAACATATAAAGAAACAGACAAGTCAGCCTCAGGCTGGGTCATCACATAAAAATGGGTTGTGGCTTGTGATCTACCTCTTCCTTGACCCCTCCCTACAAATTTAGATCATCTAGCCTGGAGAGTCGGTCGATGCCCTCTGTCAATGCCACCACCATAGTGATGCATGTTCTGTTGGTTCTGCCCAAAATATTGATGAGACGCTTCTTGGCTCAACTAGGTGAGAATATCCTCATACGTCCTGCTTGACAACAATGAAAGCACTTTTTGTATGGCGATCCATGTGGCCTCTACGGTCTTGTCATGGAGAAAGACCCAAAACATCCTCATATGTCCTTTTTGACGACAATGAAAGCACTTTTTGTGTGGTGATCCATGTGGCCTCTACAGTCTTATCATGGAGAAAGACCCATAACTAACACTGTAGATGGCGGTAGCCCTCTACCTCTACCTCTACTAGGTGAGGATTGTGACTGTTGTTACTACATCCTCAACTCTAATTTGGTTATGCTCCACTGGACTGCTAGTACTACAACCTAGATAACCCAATAAACCTATGCTTCTTGGATCCTCATGAGAATTGTTTAGAAGGTTGCACCTACTTCCTCTTGACATCGTTGTCACACATGTCCACTGAGGTCCTCTCAATCCTCCTCACTGAATCCACAAAGGTGGACAATTTATCATGTGACTCCAAAGTTGACACCGACCTTGCTATCTCACTTCAATCCTTTCTCAACCCATCAAATCTTATATCCGCTTTGGTAGGTTCCATGTGGTAACAAAATTATAACAACACAAAATGGCTTCATACTCATTCACCGTCATCATTCTCTGTCGAATATGCTCAAATTGTTTGGTCTTCTTATCTAGATAGGATGAAAGGAAGTATCTATTCACACACTCCCTCTTAAACTTCGTTTAAGAGTTCCCTTTGTCTTTTCTCCTCCTCTATGGCTAACTAAAGGCCAATGTTCCCTTTCAGTAGGTAGATGTCATGCTTCACCATTTCCTCGTTTGGTATGTTCAAGAATCAGAAGCCCTTCTCAAGCTCTGTAAGCCAAAGATTTGTGTTTGTTGGGTCCAAAGTACCCAAGTACTCTAGGGCTCCACCCACTTCAGTCATTCCAATGTCTTGCTAGAACCAGTTAGTTCAACATTCAAGGTATACATCCTACCTACATGGGTTGGAATTGTGCCCATAAATTGGGCGAATTCAGACATCATATGTCCAAACATGGCATGGAAATCTGAATAGACATGCCATGTTGGATCAATTTGCGGCATCTCAAGCTGCTTGGGTTGCTCAAGCTTGGGTACCCCTCATTGGCACGTTGTCTCCCAACACCATATGGTGGAACATAGCTACTTTCTGCATTTTTTCATTGTGTCTAACCATGTTTGCATAAACATAAGCAATGGTTAGATATGGTTGACCCGCAAGAATAGACACCACAACTTAATCTTATGTTCATGTTAACTCACTGAGTCTAAGGTTTGATACCAAAAACTTGTGACGATCCAACGCCACAACAACAAGATCACTTAAAACAATGACTAAACGTATATCACAAGCATCATCAATCACACCAGCCACAGAGATTGAAAATTAAAATTTCACACCATGCGCCACATATAACATATTAATAATTATAAGGCCCATACAAAAGTTCATCATGACATATTACTAGCATCAAAAAATATGAAAGTTCATCATGACATATTAATAATTAGAAGTGCACGCTTACCTAACCTTACTCTCATTAGGGAGACCTCCAAGAATGTTAGACAATATATATGTATCAAATTACAAATGAGCTACTCATTACAAAAGTACAATCATGTTTAACGTCAATTAAACCTAAACAATATGCTACTTTGTCATGGTGTATTTTACATGTCCTAGACTATTGAGGCATACCACTCAATCCGCTAGCTAGATGCTAGTAAGCCATGCTGATTGAGGCATACCAATCAATCTGTTAGCTAGATGCTAGTAAGCCATCTTATCCATCCATGCAAGATCTAAGGAGATTTCTTAGATCTCTTCTCACAGCCTCAGGTTGAAGTGAGGCAAGATAAAAGATAGGGAGTCCATTGATTGGACTACCGTGGATATCTATACTACTATAAAAAGATTGAATCTGTCTAGATAATTACAACCGTGCCAGTTTCCTACTAAGAAAAATCTCTAACAAATCAGATCACACCAATTTCAAGATACTACAACCTAGTTAGCTCTCTCTCTTCCTAGATCCCCCCCTCTCCTACTTTTGTTTAATTTTTCTCTCTTCAACACTACTCACGTTCTTACAACACGTAATAGTCAATCCACATTTATTATCCAAAAGAAACTACTCACCTCCAACACTAATAATATCCATGTTTATGAGCCAAAGAAATTATTTCCCACGTTCCACTACAAACTTATTAGCAAGCTGAAGAACAGTCTACATTCATACCATCAACGTTTAAGAAATATGGAGCTTGTACGCTCCCTGCTGATACCCCATTGGTTCAATGACAAATATTTCCCCATTTCCTCCCATCACTCTCTTGTTGATTAATTTAAAATAGAGGCAGATCTAGGAGTAGTATATGTTTCTTAGTTAACACATAAAATGTAAAGTTTTATACAAAATATGGAAAAATAATATATGTAGCTAGAGTTGTTTGTGTTTCTTAATTTGTTCCTAACAGCTTGATTTTAAAATTAATATCAGCCCCTAGTATTACTCACCCCCCCTAATACCACTTTCTGGATCCGCCACTGGTTTAAAAGGCTATGTGAAGATCACTGGTTTAAAAGGCTATGTGGCGGTGTCGGGGCAGAAAATTCTCGATGATTTGTTGTACGTACGGTGGCTTGTGGTGGTTTGCAGCAGCTTGCAGCTTGGAGATTTTACGACTGAGTGGAAGGTAAGCTTCCTCCTATTACTCAATACTTACCTTTTAGGATGACTCTGTATGTTCCTGGAAACAACGTGATGCACAAAATTAATGCATCATTAATTTGTTTGTTGTTAGCATTGCATACAATTTAAACAGAGAAATAATATGCATGATATACATATCTTTGTTTTTTAAACTATGTTTAGTACCTCACATAGTGAACATTGTGTGCCTTCAAATGATAGTGTCAAATAAATGAAGAAAAGGGTAAATTCAAGCTACCTATGTCAAAAATATTTATTCTACTTTAAAACTAATACAGATTTCAAGCATTACCTTTTCCCGACTTGACCACTTCTTATGTTCAAACCTTTGGGAGGACAAACATCCTCTCTTATCTATATACATTGCTCACAGAACCATCTCTGACCACTTTCCCCTAATCCTGGACACAGTCTCTTCCTCTTGGGGTTCTCGGCCTTTTCGTTTTGAAAACAACTGGCTTCAAAATGAAAGTTTTACCACATCTTGCCGTGAGACCTGGGACCTTGCTTGCTTACAATCATCTAACCTGGGCCTTCATCTTTTAAGCAATACAAAAAAAATCAAAAAGCATATAAAAAACTGTCTGATAAAAAATCCCTTGACCCTGATGGATGACCAAAAAAACCTTGAGGACCGTCTTTTGATCCTTGAAAAAAATCCTTCTACAGATCCGGCTCAAATCCTATCCATCAAAGCTGATCTCGACATCATTAATAACAAATTAGAATCTAAATGGAGACAAAGAGCCAAAATCCTTTGGGCCAAAGAAGGTGACAAAAATACAAATTTCTTTCATAAAATATGCAATCAAAACTTCAGAAAAAACTCCATTTCACATCTTCTGATAAATGGTCGTCTCACATCCCACAAAGAGACCATCATAACGCACATAAACAATTATTTCCAAAAAAATTTCAACTCTAATCACAATCCGGCTGGTCTAAATAGCTTTCTTTGGCATTTCATTTGCCACAACAAAATCAAAAACCCCCTTGACCTAATCAAACCTTTCTCTTTAGAGGAATTACAATCCTCTATCTCCGATCTAGGCAAAGATAAATCCCCTGGACCTGATGGACTCAATGTGGAATTTTACTTGGCTAATTGGAATCACTTCAAGCATGATTTTCTTGCTCTTCTCTCCACCTTTCAATCTAGTCCAAACCTCCAAAACATCATAAAATACATAAATAAAACTTTTATCTCTCTGATCATAAAAATTTCCAAACCAGATCAAATCACACATTTCAGACCTATCAGTCTTATTAACACCTCATATAAAATCATTGCTAAAACCTTAGCCAATAGAATCAAACCTCTTATGAATGACATCATCCCTCTAAACCAATCTGCCTTCCTAAAAAACAGAAGTATCCAAGATGCCTTCTTAATGGTCAATGAAACTATCCATCTTTGCCATAAAAACAAAACTCCTCTTCTGGCTATCAAATTGGATTTTGAGAAAGCATTTGATTTTGTTAACTGGAATTGCTTGCTTAAAACTCTTAAAGGTTTCACCTTCCCTGATAAATGGATCACCTGGATTCATGCTTTCATCTCCACAAATCACTTCTCTACCATCATAAACGGAGTCCCTTTTGGCTACTTTCATAATACAAACGGACTTAGACAAGGTGACCCCCTTTCTCCCTACCTTTTCATCATCCTCACCACCCTTCTTTCCAGGATGATCCATCTGGGTGTTCAAAACAATATCATTTCTACTCCTGAGGACTGTAAGGAAAATATCATTCAATTTGCGGATGATACCATCATATTTTCCTCTCCTGATTTATCCTCGGTTCAAAACATCTTCAGGATCATAGGCTTATTTTCCTATATCTCAGGCCTTAAAGTTAATATTCAAAAATCTTCCATCTTCGGGGTTAACCTCCATCATTCCACCCTTGAGACTCTAAAAAAATTTCTCAAATGCAAATCGGAAGACTTCCCGATCAAGTACATGGGCCTTCCCATCACTCCATACAACATCACTAATGCCATTTGGAATCCCATCATTACAAAAATTAACTCTAAGCTCTCTAGCTGGGAAAACAATTTCTTGAATCTCTCGGGCAGACTAACCTTACTTAATAGTGCCATCACTCTAATTACTACCCATTTCTTAAGCTACATTCCCTTGCCCTCTAAGACCAGACTTACCTTGGACAAAATTTGGAGAAAGTTTCTTTGGAATAATGCCCAAAAAATGACAAATCGGGGCATCACTGCCACCTGGTTAATTGGAAAACAATCATTGCTCCCTTTGACCAAGGCGGTTGGGGGATCATAAACATCGAAACACACTCCCTTTTTCTGATTACCAAAATCATAGATTGTCTCACCCAAAATTAAAAAAATATATAGACAAATCTCATCATGCAAAAATACTACCACTCAGCACCTCCTTGGCATCAAATCAAAAGAAAATATGCTTCCCCCCTATGGAAATACATAAATAAACATATCAACACAATTCAACAGATGCTTATTACTCCACCTCACTCTCATAAGAACATCTCTTTCTGGTCAGACCATTGGTATAACAAAAATTCAATTATAAACCTCAAACCATCATGGGCTATTCCAAAAAAACTTATTCACTTAAAAATTGATAAAGCCCTCCCCCTTATCACCAGCAAAAGATCTAACTCCTTAAAAAGATGCATCCTCTCCGTTTTAAGCCAACAAGATCTCAGCAATCTCTCAACCTCTTTAGAAGAAAACACTTCAAATGACATCTCCTGGAAATGGGGTAAAGATTATTCAGTGAAAATTTCTTATAATTTTCTTTCTTACAGAGGTATCACCCCAACATCATCTAAGATATGGAAACAAAAATGGCCACACAAATATAAAACATCCATATGGCTTCTCCTCCACAACAAGCTTTCTACAGGAGATATCATAAAAAAAGGGCTTCCATGGACCGTTTAGATGTGTTCTTTGTGAACATAACGAGGATTCAACCAGTCACATCTTCTCAAAATGCCCTTTCTCTCAAAAAAATCATTTCACACTACTTGCGAAAATACCTTCTTGATCTCCAGGAATCAAATTTCCCTATACAAATCCCTCCAACTAGGCTTTACAGGAAACACAAAAGTAACGATCTATTCTCAGCCATCTGCTGGAATCTTTGGAAGGAAAGAAACAATAGGCTGTTCAATAACAAAAAAAAATTGGTTAAGACTATTTTGAATGATATTGATGCCGATCTTCACATCTTTATCAAACTGCAGGAAAAATAGCAGATGAATCCCAAGCGCATTCGGATGAAGGTGAATCAGAGGCTGTGGAATCGGAAGCAGCTTTCCTTTGTGATCTTAAAGCCATGGTGGATGATGAGACGGGTGTCAGTCTTGTGCAACAACCTTAGTGATGCTTCATCTCTTACAAGCACTGCACTTTTTATCACATTTTCTAGATTGCAAAAACTTTATATTTTATAAGAGGATTGTCTTAAGGGGTGCCTCCCCCTGTCTACTTTCAGCTTACTTTCTTTTCCCTACAAACTCTATGTTGGCTCTTCACATTAGCAGGTCTTCGCTTGCTGTATGTGCTTTTTAAATATATCATTACCTTGCCTCGAAAAAAATAGAATCTACATAAAGAATCATGCAATCAATAGAAGTTTACTGCATAAATATTGTGTACATACTTATTTACTAGATTGAAAGAACGACACCAATACAAAATCAAATGTAGATGAGATAACAATAAAAAATCTTATACAATTCATAAATTGATAGATATGGTGGATATTACAAGAATGTATGCAGAAAATTGTACAACAGTAAAAATTATGAATGAGGAAAATGATTGTTTTGCGATGAAATGTGGAAGACAAATATATGAGGAATAATGAGAGGAAAGATTGAGGTAGGTGTATAGCATTAAAATAAATCCACAACACATAAAAATACTAATATGTACATCTTACTTTTCAATATAAAAATATCTACTCCATGTTCCTTACTGCTAAGAGGCAAGTTCTAAAAACTTTTAGAAAAATGACTTAACTTTTTTGAACAGCCTCATTCCTAATTTCTTTGTTAATTGTTATGGTCTTCTAGATATGTTAAATTGTAAACACATCCCTTCGGCAGCACGCAACTGTTGCGAGGTAGGTAAATAGTATCGACCCCTTCAGTAGGGAAACTATTTTATCTTTTTAGAATTATTTCTAAATTTGTCATTCTTTTATTAAACAATTAGGTTTCATTTCAACATTGTCGTTCATAGTTTCAACATGTGGAGAATTAGAACATTATATTACAAAATTTAATAACAAATTTACAACAAAACTAATGTGTAGTTACCTTCTAAATAATCTCTAATTTATACGCTTTTATGTCAATAATAAACAACAAAGTTCTTTCTTGTTATGTGCGTTGGCATCATGTGTTTAAAAATTTAAATAAAATACCTTAACATCTTAATGTGTTTTTCTTTATGTTATGCATTAAATATTACAAGAAGGCCCTCCAACTTTGAAAATATTTGTCAACCATCATGCATAAAAACCTATATACATAAATTTTATAACTTAGCATCATAACATTGAAAATGTTTAATTGAAATTAGTTTAGAAATATTTGATACATATTGATCTTTAAATTTGTCAAGCTTTCTTGTGTTCTTTTTAATGTTAGTAACAACATATTCTATCTCATCCCATTGGAAAAGGCATAATTGAATCTCATTTTCTATATCCAAGACGACATTATATACATTAACTAATATTATGAAATGTTTTCTAAACTTGAGCTAGAATATCGATCTAAAATATTATAACTTCTTATATGATAGCTCATATAATATAAATCACTTTTTTATTTCTATTTTCAGGGTATTTCTTAGGATACGACATTTCTATTTCTCTCTATTTTTATAAATACACTCATCAATAAATTCAATACAACCAAACTTAATGATATAGTAATAACCATAAGCAAACATTTCAAGTTATAATAAATCTTAAACATAACTAATTGCTTGTTCTAATATCCTTATAATTTTTATAAATATGATGTATTTTCTATTGTATACATTTTTTTTCTTATTTTAGTTGACTATAGACACTTTATGACTATATATTACATAAGTATGTTCACTTGCAACATATGTTTTGTAAGCTTGTACATAGAAATTTTCTACATACATAAGTTTGATATATATTTATGCAAAACATGAACAATTTTCTTCTCAAAAATTTGTATCCACAAAAAGTCAATGAAAATAAGAATTTCTTTCAAAATACATACACAACCTCATGTTCGTGCCAAGCATGTTCATCAAACATGTAGTTCATTATACTATTTTTTTATTTTCTCATAAAAAATATCATATCGTATTGCGATAAGTTGGACACTCAAAGTTATTTGTACAAATGTAAGTACTACTATTCCATTACATTTACTTTAGAAAATATTATCTAATAAAAAATCACATATCAGACATTTCACGTGCATGTGAACATGTGTGTTTTCAGTATGCTTAAAAGAGGATCCACCAAAACTCATCATGCCATGGATACATAGGTAACCGTGCCAACCACATGGTAATAACCCTCCATGCCACATTCCATATCATCATGTCATTATTCATATCATTCCTTCGTACCATTGGTCTTTACCAAGTCCCAAACGTTGCTTAAAAATGATAGGGTCTATAAAGACCCTAAGTGTCCCATATATTCACTAGTATGTAGCTCTAAGCATCTTCTCACAACTGAATGTTGCTAAAAGATTTACTCATTTCACTACTCCGAACAACCCAGGGGAATAGGTATGCAGACTTAGGGCTCTACAACTTATGTTTCTCTTTTGACGACCAGGTTCATTTCTCTATGACTACAACAATCAGAGTATATGACAACTAACCAAAATAAGCAAGTCATTATGCAGTAATAACTTCAAAAGATATAGGACACTTAATTGTCATGATTCAACTTCTCATGGCAAGGCACATATGCCACTCCTCTAGTCACTACGGGACATCTATAAAAGTCGATCCTCCGATATAATCAAGGGTAATGGGTTTCCTGAAAACCATTGGTTGTTGTACCATCATGTACTCATAGTCCGATAAAAATATATACAATTAGTTTATTGTACCATCAAATACTCATAGTCGTAAATAAATAAATACAATCAGGGTCCTTTTCCTCTAAAGAAGAAGCCATTTCATGGATTCCAACGTCATATTAGTAGTAAAATAGCTAAAGATATGCCTATAGGGCGCACACGAGGCAAGCACTGCTTACGGACATGCAAATCATATCACAATATTAAAGAATATATATTTTTCTTCTAAAGCCATTAGGGATGGTATCTACGTCCAAGGGCAGCGGATATTCATCTTTTAACATAAAAAGAAGTATTAGTGGCATGTAACTCTAGCATGCATGCCAAATATTTGTTGATATGGGATCAAAGTATATAAAAAACCATCTTTTTACATTTTGAAGAGTTGTCATTGAAAGATCTTTGACGTGCACCTATGTAGAAGGTAATAAACTGAGTCAAAAGTTTTATCACTTGCCTATGAGTTAAAAGTTATATCACTCGCCTGAAAAAGGTAGAAACAAGTCCATGTGCAAGGAACAAGTGTGAATCTCAAAGCTTCACGACAGACTTCGACTATGAAGGAAAAGTTTCCAAGATCATATCACCTTCACACAAGTGCGCTCCAATTCTGTCAGCTCATGGAAGATGACTAAGCAAGCGAGAAGAAGGTGGAACATGACATAAGACTTACAACCAAACCCTAGAGAAAAATACTTGGAAAATGTCCAAGACAGAAAAAAGACAAAAGATACAAATGATAGTTTGAGATTCGATTTACTTAGATGCAAGCTTCAAAGCCACATGATGGCTCATCTTGCATCAATAGAGAAGAGAACGTAGGTAGATTGCGTTGGAAGTGATCACTAATGAAAATAGAAATCTCATTAGTTGTCACCCACCAATGGTGTCTCTTTCTACAACAACACTTTGACGCTCTACTTGCACAAGTCAGAGGAGAAGGAAAAATAAGGGGAGTATATATAACCCCATAGGAGAGAGAAAATGCAATCAAACAGTCACATCGTCAATCAGATTGTTGTACCTTTATCATGAGAGCATCTCATCGAGAGATAGATAGACCCCCGATGTTTTCTTTGTATACATCACTAGAAACTCCATCAATGCACACCACTAGAAGCTCCTTCAGTAGATGCTAGCAGGAAACTTATTGGTTCAAGCCCTTCAAAAGAACCATCGGACATGTATCAGGTTCACCATAGGTAGAATGCTCTTACAAAACCATATTATAGGATACGGCTCCCCATCGATACTCAATCGACAAACATCCATCACAAGGACAGCCAACTTCTTTGTTGGACAACGAATGAAAACACTAAAGGTCACACATCCAACCACTTCCATCAGTTCTCTTTTGTTGAGAGGATGGAACAACATCATTGGTCTCCAATCGATGAAAACCCAGATGCATACAAATCAATGAATAGATAGAAAAGCTTCTTCATCCCTCAGTCGATTGAAAGACATGCACCCCTTCATTGTTCCTCTACAAACAGAACAACATGTCACTCCCAGTGGTTCTCAATTGATGTAACAGTAACAAAGCTAGGATAGATTACCTAAGAACATCCACCAAGCAAGAAAAAAGAGGAAGAAAGCAAAAACCAACATGCTTTGTACAAATTGTAGGCAAACTATGAACCAATGGTAATTTGTACATGATCCCTCAAGAAAGGTGCAACCAAAAAGGCACCCTAAAAACACATAGAAATGTGATCAAGACAACAAAACAAGATTAAGCGGTTAATATAGTTTAGGGTCTCACAATTTGTGTCAACATGGGATGGAAAGGGGCAAAGAAAGTGAACGTGCTAGTGGATAGGACCATGATTAAAAGAAGATGAAATAGGAATGAAATTAAAGAGATATAATAGAGTTTAGGAGGAGATTAGGTGAAAAAAAAGATGTTGATATGAAGGGTGTGTAGGGAATCATGAGACATAGTAGTTGCAGAGAACAAGAGATAAAAGTTTGAAATTGAGCAGAGAGGGAGGAGAGAATGGTATGGTGGAAATGTGTGTCTTGTCCAAACCACAACATGTGGGGATAAGGTTTGGTTGTCAACTCTAAGGAGTTGACATTGTCGAGTGGTCTCATAGAGGAAGTGTATTGTAAGGAAGATAAGGAAGAACCATCTTGTGAGGGTGTGCAATGTGGGTGCAAACATACTCTCTTAGAATGCCAAATAAATTAAAAAGGGGGACTAACCATGCTCGACATAGATCTTGAAACCAAATATAGAGGAATTGACCAATTTGAAGAGGGATTAAGGAAAGAAGGATGATAGAAACTGTGGTGTTTGTGTGGACTCTAGGTCCAAATCAAATATGTCAAAATAATCACCATCGATAGGGAAAACAAGTTACCTACAAAACTTGTCAATGTCATAGGAGAGGAGCTTACATGGAAGAGGGAGTTACCTAAACTACATCAACATTAGTACCACATCCTTGCCATTGTTGTCGGCAAGTGAGGTGTTCATCCGATCACCGTCTTAACCTTTCTATTGGAGTTGTGGGGGGAGGACCTGGGCCCTAACAAGTAGTCTTCTTGATGCATTTTTTGTTCATCAAACGTCTTATTTTTTTTATATTGGAGCATGCAAACATTGAAACATAACAGAACTTCTGATTCCTAATCGAGACTCCGAGAGGCAAACAAACTTATGTAATATATGTATGTGTGATATTTAATATTTTCCTTTAATCTTAACATATAATGAACATTTTTGGTGGAGCATTCAAAATACCATTTCCAGATGGAGGTTGAAATGGAAGAAATTGTAAGTGCATGGGCATTTTTCTATCACATTTAGGTTAGCTAACCATTGGAAGAGTTTTCTCTCTCCAAAGAAAAGAAAAAAAGAGTTATGAAAACCTGTGAAGAGAGAAACAATTAGGTTGTAGGAATATAAAACGGTGGATTTTTATTGGTTGGGATAAAAAAAACCATGGTACACAAAACATGACCCAAATTATGGTCCAGAAAAGTAGTATGTTGTATACGTGTAGAGAGGGCACAACATACAATATATGTGGTATTGGGAAATATATGTGAGTTTATATTTTCCATTAAATAATAAAATATAATCATAATATCATATATTGAGCTTATAAAATGTATATATTTACAATGCACAGTTATATTTTTCTGAAAACATTTAACATACATGTATGATATGTTTATATGTGTATGTCCATATTAATATGGAATGTTTGTGTAATTGATAAATGTATATTTATCCCTTTTATTTATATATTTTTTATATTTGTTTAGGATTATTTTGTTATTTATTCTCTTAGTTTCATAATTAATTATTTTATTTTAGATTTTTCTCTTTAATTGGAATTTTTATTCTATTTTCTTGGGTTTTGTAGGAAAATTACACAATTTGCAGCAGTCCTGAAATTCATATATACCCTCCACCAAAAGTGACATAACTCTTGCATTTGAACTCCAAATTGAGTGCACAAGTATTCATTGGAAAGGGAATTTAATTTCCTAAAATAAAATCCTATTATGTGGACCTCTTTTGTGCTTTTAAATGGAGATAAATACGTTCGAAATCGCTTCTGTGAGAATCTGCATTAAAGGGAGTTACATGGTCAAGATAATTAAAGATAGGTAACTTTCGATTTGACCAGATCCAAAAAATTCAAAAAATAGTCTCCCTCTCTTTTTCCCCCTCTTTTGAGGGCAGCCTACCCCTCCCCCTCCTATAAAAGGAGGGACTCTTCACTTGTAAAAGCATTCCATTCTTCATTCCATTTCATCTAACTTTTAGTTGTAGACCACATCTTGTATAATGTTACATCTCATTTTAGTTTGTATTTCTTCTGGTCTTGTTATGTCTGAGTAAATCTCTCTGGGGCATGGGAGTAGCCCCTTAGCCCGGTTCTATTCAATATAATCAATTATATTCCTCCATCGAACAAATGTCTTCTCTCTGTTTATGCGTGGTTATTTGGATGATATGATATATTCTTATGGAGTGATATGACCGTGGATCTCAGTAAGAACGAAATAATAGTCCCTTACTTGCGATTATCATCTTTTCGTCTTTTTAATCTTATTCTTGTTATAATCCTTGGTGACGCGACCACCTGAGCCTTGGGTTTGAATACCAGTTTGAATTCACATGCTTTTTGATATGACCGTGGATAATAATATGTTAGACGGTTGGACAATGATCCGTAAACGTCGGGACCAACGAGTTCACGGGAAGTCCAACCCTTGTGGGTTTTCCATAAGGACATGTAACCACAAGGTCCTAATTTGATCCTTAGAGTTTAGAATTTGATTAATTGAATAGGAACGTGGTTTTGGTGATGATCTTTCGGACCCCAGATCTTTATTTCTTAATTAGTTAAATTTTATTTTAGCACTTTTATTTTTTTTCCTTAGTATTAACAACTCTCTCAAATCGGGATTTAATTCTTGTACTTGTGATCGGATTTGGATTTTTACTTTTCTTTTATGTCATCCCTTGGATCGATACCTATCTATACTTAGTTGACTTGTTGTTCATAATAAGTTGACAACCGGGTTAGAAGGTTAAACTCTAGGACTTTTCCTAGTGATTGTTGCGTGTACAACGACACGTAACAATTTGACGCCATTGCCGGGGACGACACAGTTGTTTTTCAGATCTGGTTGCATGTATATCTTGTATAATCCTTATTCATATTCTCTAACTTTCATAACTTTAGTCTTATTTATAATTTCTTTTAGATTTTTATAATTTCTTTTTGCCTTTCGAGCACAATTCCGGAAGTGTATCTCCTCTTTCTGTTGAGTTTCCATTCCAGCAATACTGCTTTCTAGTTACTTTTTTTTATAATTTTAGTTATTTCATAATTTTTTAGATTTATAATTTTTAGTTCTATTTGTAATTTTGAATAACCTTTTATCTTGCAATCTTTCTTCTCTCATTCATTGATTGACATATGTTTCATGAACTTTTCTTTTCAAATGGAATGTGCATCTCAATATCCCCCACAATGTTATTATTTTGGTTTTTACCACCATGCATCTCTTGTCTGTCCGACTCTACCCCATGCTTATAATAGCACCCCTTTTAATTACGAGCCCTTTCATCCTGGTGGGTACAATGTGAATCCATATTTTTTGATAATCATTATGGGGAACCTTGCTATCCATATTCTAATGGGGTATATGATCAACAAAATTTTGTGGGGTGTAACCAACAAAACCTTGGGGTTATGAGCATGTTTATGAAACCCAATGTAATCTTCAACACGAAGAGAGACTTAGGGCCCTAGAGAAGATAGCAGTAGAAGGAGAAACAAAACTAAAAGCCAGCTAAGCCTTCTTAACCGCACTACTAGAAGCCCAAACCCAAAATATAGATTGTTCAAATATGTTTCCTCATGATTTGGTGACACCTTATAATATTGAATCTTCCTACCAAGATGGACGCAATGGAAATTACAATCCACCATCTTTTGGAGATTATTATGAGGAGAAATTTCACCCAAAACAATATGAGGGGAATCAGACGCATCTGTACAAAGCCCAAGTCTTAGATTCCTATCTTCTTCACCAAATTTAGGGTACAATAGATCAATCTTCTTCCACTGTGGGGAATCAGACGCATGTCGTAGGATCCCATCATTATTTTTCTTAACATCTGCATGCCACCTCAAATTCTTCGCATCTTTCGGATTTGCAAACAAGCGTTGAAACCGTGATATTATAGGTAGATACCACAACACCTTGGCAGGAGAACCAGTTTTGGACTCCCCCGAAGTCGTCAATTTATACCGTGACGCACCACATTTTGGACAATCTTTCAAATCTACATAGTCCTTTTGAAATAATACACAATCATTCGGGCATGCGTGTATCTTCTTGGCCTCCATTCCCATTGGGCACAATATTTTCTTTACCTAGTATGTTGAGATTGGAAGCTCGTTTCCTTTAGGAAGAATCTCTTTCAACAAAGTCAAAAATGAAGTGAAGCTTTTGTCGCTCCATCTATTATTAGCTTTCAACTTATACAATCTCAACACAGCGCTAAGCTTCGTAAACTCAGCACAGCCTGTGTATAATGGTATCTCAGCATCATGCACAATGTTTGTAAAGATAGGAGGTGGATCGGTGTGCTCTACCCTACAACTATCCAGCATCGCATCAACGATGTCTGCTGGAACTGGTTCGTTCACATTTACGTCATCAGAGGCAATTTCTTCTTCCACCCAAGCACTGCTATCGACATCTACTGGTTTCGATTTTGAAAGCTCTCCATGCCAGTGCCATTCTGTATAGCCTTGTACAATCCCGTTGCACATGACATGACTTTTGATTTCCTCAACAGTGTTGACTTTCAAGTTGTTACCGCAATGCCTACATGGACAGTAGAACCTATCTGTAGGTTTTTTCCTATGTTCCTCGGCAAATCTAATAAACTGATCAAGACCAGATATAAACTCTGGGGTGCAACGATTACGAATGGACATCCATGATCTATCCATTCTATGATCAGAGAAAACAAATATATATTAGGAAACAAGTATATATTAGGAAAAGATTAGGCAGCATTTCCCTAGTATATAATAAATGTGTACCACCTATCCCATCCTTGAATACCTAATCTCACTAGTAAGTGTATAATGTGTATTGGGTTTTCGAGAAAATTTCGGCAGCATTTCCCCGCTGTTCTCTAAGTACATATGTACTTAGAGAACAAAGGGGGAAATGCTACCAAAATTTTCTCGAAAACCCAATACACATTATACACTTACATCCTAAGTGAGATTAGGTGTTCAAGAACAGTCCCAAACCGGGGACTATCCAAGATTTACTCCTAATGAGTCAATCTTAGACGGGTTTCTAGGCCAACAATAATAGATATCTACAATGAAGCCGAATTCCATACAAACAGTATATAATTTAGTGATTGTTCATTCTAATTTATACCGATGTACAAGTAATATAAAAAACAATGATTGTTCACATTCTAGGCCAACAAACACATGTGATGTCATTCTTATATATAATAAATATGTACCACCTATCCCATCCTTGAACACCTAATCTCACTAGTAAGTGTATAATGTGTATTGGGTTTTCGAGAAAATTTCGGCAGCATTTCCCCGCTGTTCTCTAAGTACATATGTACTTAGAGAACAAACGGGGAAATGCTACCAAAATTTTCTCGAAAACCCAATACACATTATATACTTACATCCTAAGTGAGATTAGGTGTTCAAGAACAGTCTCAAACCGGGGACTATCCAAGATTTACTCCTAATGAGTCAATCTTGGACGGGTTTCTAGGCCAAAAAACACATTTGATGTCATTCTTATATATAATAAATGTGTACCACCTATCCCATCCTTGAACACCTAATCTCACTAGTAAGTGTATAATGCGTATTTGGTTTTCAAAAAAATTTCGGCAGCATTTCCCCGCTGTTCTCTAAGTACATATGTACTTAGAGAACAAACGGGGAAATGCTACTGAAAGTTTCTCAAAAACCCAATACACATTATACACTTACATCCTAAGTGAGATTAGGTGTTCAAGAACAGTCCCAAACCGGGGACTATCCAAGATTTACTCCTAATGAGTAAATCTTGGACGGGTTTCTAGGCCAACAAATACATGTGTTGTCATTCTTATATATAATAATTGTCTATAAACTACAGGCAACATGGTTAATCCTAATCAACAGAGCATTATTAAATAATAAATCAAGAAATCAATAGTTTCAAACAAAAGGTCTAGGAATCTTTACTAGACATTATATGTATCCCTAATCATCATATTTAACATACTACATTATTATGAACATCCAGATCAGATTAAGATCATACTATGTTATAACCATTGGTTTAATAACCCTATTTCCGCATGTACATGTTTATCAACTTTAAAACCCTATAATTCATGAAATCATTCTAATTCAATTTAATATGTTGGGATCACATAATTATATAATGACATCAGAATATATAGAAGAATCAAGCAGAGCAGAGCAGGAGGCGCCTAATCGTGTACCAAACATGAAATATGCATAGAGTACATCACATTAAAATATAAGATGTATAACTAGAGCTTTCAGAAAATCAAGCAATTCACTCATTTGAGCTAATTTTAAAATCATTCTATTTAAGGACTCAAAACCTATAATGTTATAGTTAGTAACACTGAAACCTAATTCATCCTGGTGTTTTTTATATATAAGTTCATACCCCTTTTCATTTTGATTTAAATTTTCGTAATTAGATTAATAAACCATCAAACCATTTGATTTTAAATATTTATCTTGACTTGGATTGGGTATGGTAACCAATATACTTAAAAATGTTGTACTCAGGGTTTGATCCTAAAAATATATTGCAATAAGACATGTATGCTCGCGGGGAATGATTATTGCACAATGGGTTTGATTAAATCTAGAATAAAATCTTATATAATTGTTTGCTATAAAATCACACATAATGCATCACAAGGGTATCTTCATAGATGACCCACAATCTCGTGATATATTTCAATAAACTCAGGGTCACTCCGTATATGAATATCAATGGATTAGCATGACACTAACCCTGGTAATGAGGCATGACAAAGATGGGTAAAGTGTGGGATAGGAGATTTGAATCACTTGTGGAATTATTTTTGCCTCACCTTGCCAATATAAGGAGAGAATGAGCTCTCAATTTAATCTAGATTGGGCCTACAAATTTAGAACATTCACTAGGAAAATCCCAGTCATTTGCAATCCAAAAGTCCATCATAAGGCTCAAACAACAATGTATGCAATGGTAACTATAAACTGAATATAAATACATTATGAAGACCTAAAGGGAACCCATATACGTATATATGCTTATGATTTATTACTTGTTCTAAGAATTGTTGAGAATAAAGTAGTACCTTGAGGGAATAGGAAGAATGCCTGGCCTAGAGAGCAGCGGCGTGGCCTGAGCAGAGACCTACCCCAAAGAAGCCACCGGCGGCGAGGAGAGGAGAGCAACTGTGCGCGGCGAGGAGAGCAGAAGTGCGCGGCGGCGAGCAGGCGGCGGCGGTGTAGGCGAGCAGGCGGTGGCGAGCAGGCGACGGAGCAGGAGACTTCAGAGCGCAGCAGCAGGAGCAGGAGCGGCGGCGAGCAGGCGGCGGCGGTGGCGGCGACACAGAGCTGGTGTCCAACGGCGGCAGGAGCGGCGGCGAGCAGGAGTGGTGGCGGAGAAGGGGGCGCCGGAGAAGGGGAGCTGAAGAAGAAATCGCCGGAGAAGGGGAGCTGAAGAAGAAATAGGGAAATCGCTCGCAATGAAACAGAAGAAAGGGGAAGAGTCGGGCGATCGAGGGTTATGAAGTTCCCAAATAGCGTCGGTTGTTTAAAACAACCGACGCCTAAACATCTTTAGCGTCGGTTGTTTGAAAAAACCGACGTCCAATTGGATGATATTTTCATGAAATTGTTTGGCGGGAACCACCTTCAGCGTCGGTTATCCTTGAATAACCGACGCTGAAGGTGACACTTTTCGCGCAAATTTTCATCGCACATAGGCGTCGGTTTCTACCTAAATAACCGACGCTGCTAATGACACTATTTTTTTTGATCGAAATATGGATTTCGCGGGCGACTTTAAGCGTCGGTTTGTTATAAACAACCGACGCTAAAGACAAAGCGGTATCCGTGTCTGGCTGGTCTTCGAATATAGACGTCGGTTTTCGTAAACAACCGACGCCTAACATAGAAGGCGTCGGTTTTCCTTAATAACCGACACCCAGAAAAGTGTCACTGAATGCTATTTCTGTAGTAGTGGGAGTACTATGGCCAAGGACACTATGGGGAGTGTGGTGAGGATGACCAAAATTTTGGGGTGTATAATATCCTATGGTGAAATGCAAATTAATCTTGAACTGGAAGAGAGACTTAAGGCCCTAGAAAAGATGGCAGTAGAAGGACAAGTAAAACTTGAATCCAGTCAAGCCATGTTAGCCACCTTACTAGAGGAACAATCATAAACTCCCCCTATAGAGCTTGAGCAACCCAATATGGTTCATCATGATGATGACGATGACAATGATCCTTATTTTGTGTCATATATGTCGGATCCTGAAGAAATAGCACAAACCATGGAGCCATATTTTGTGTGTGACGAGGACGTTGGTATCCCTATCTTTCCTTTAGAGACTCTTTTACTTGAATATGAAATGTCAAAGCAGGAGAGTCCTTATGAAGATCCAACAACTCCTCCCATCCTCAACATAAATCTGAATGATACCATAGACCAATACCCTTCTATTGAGTCTATTTTGGATAATGAGAATCTAACCCCCTTTATGATTCTTCCCGAGCCGTCACAGCCAATTTCCATCCCACACATGGCTGATCTAGAAGGGCAGATACCACCATTGGAAGAAGCCCACACACCCCCTTCTATTGTTTGCAAGGAAGACATCATCATACCTCCTAAATACTTGGAGAACCCTTGTATAAAAAAATTAGAGACATATGTTACATCAACAATGAAACTTACCAAACCCAATGTTGATGGCATTAATGTTAAGGATAAACAAAACACTTTTGTAAATGATTTTAATTAATTTGTATTAGCATCAATTCTCCCATATGCAAGTCATCATGATGGTGGAAAACCTAAACCAGATCCTCCACCCGACTCAGTTCATCATGCTCTACTGGCATTACTGGTCGGGTACCTGCCAACCTCCCCCAATCCACATCCATCTTCAATACTTCTCTTGCTATCGAAGGAAGATATATGGATATTATTGGAGGGAATGCGAGGTGAAAGAAAATATGAGCACCCCACTGAGCTTCTACAATTTCCCTATCATAGGGTACATTATGAAGCTCCTCAAATAAAGGTCTCAGCCCTCATACACATCTCGTTTAGCTGGACGTTTTTCGAGCTACCTGGGCCACCTGGAAATCCTCGCTCTTCTCTTCCCTCCATCTTGGGTTTCGATTTTGCTCGGGACGAGTAAAAATCTAAGTCTGGGGTGGAGGTGGGTGGTATGTTTCTATTCCACCCCCTTATCTTTTTTATTCTTACATTATTTCTACCTTTTTTTGTTTTGCATATAGTTGCTTTGTTCATGGCCATTATCTAGTCGGCCATATTTTTATTTCTTTTGTTGCAAAATGGCCTTTATCTAGTCGGACAATATGAATAGACGTTTATTATTGTACCCCTTTGAGTTTAGTAAATCTTTTACAAAAAATTGTTACAAATTTTCATGTCTGAAACCACCATGTCACCTAGGATCCCAAAATAACATCACTCCTTGGAAAAGTTGGCAAGCCGTATGGAATCAATCAAAACCAAACACAAATTTTCTCTATTTTTAAACATTGATTAACTTGATATAAATCTTGTATAATGTGATTGACATGAATGTTCTTTCTGATATAATGACACTTTTAAAAAAAAAGGAGAAAAGAAATATGTGAAGTTATAGGCACAAGGACACCTTTTATTTCCCCCTTATTTTCTCTCTAAAAAGAGAAGTAAAGAATCACCACTAGACAAAAATCAAGTCTGGGGTGGCATGTTTCCCATAAAAAAAAATTCCCATACCCCACAAAGGGGTGTACCATCAAAAGATGCCAAAAGTGCACATGAAAAAAAATTGTGACCAATGTAGCCACAACTCCACAAATCTAAATCCCAAGTCGAATAGAGGAGGATAAAAAAAATTCATCACTTCCTTCTTTGTTTTCACACCACCAAATTTTATCATCTTGTTCTTGTGCAACAACTCACAAAAAAATACATTTATAAAAATGAGGGTGTCAAAGCAAAAGTAAGATGAAGCATGTTTTTCTACAAAATCTTGATTTATAACCAAGATATGATATTTGTTTTTAATAGGGAATATAAAAATTTGTGTTTTGTGATTTTAGGAGATTAGGTTGCTTGGCCAAATTTGGAGGTAAGGAATAAAGTGATGTTACAAGGGTGAAGATAGACATGTTGTTAGTATAAATTGGAATAATTTGTAATTTTAATTGTTTGAGGACAAACAAAGATTCAAGTTCGGGGTATTTTGATAAATGTATATTTATCCCTTTTATTTATATATTTTTGATATTTATTTAGGATTATTTGTTATTTATTCTCTTAGTTTCATAATTAATTGTTTTATTTTATATTTTTCTCTTTAATTGGAGTTTTAATTCTATTTTCTTGGGTTTTGTAGGAAAATTACACAATTTGCAGCAGTCTTGAAATTCATATATACCCTCCATCAAAAGTGACATAACTCTTGCATTCGAACTCCAAATTGAGTGCACAAGTATTCATTGGAAAGGGAATTTAATTTCTTAAAATAAAATCCTATTATTTTGACCTATTTTGTACTTTTAGCGGGAGAGAAATACGTTCGAAATTTCTGCTTCGAGAATCTATATTAAAGGGAGTTACATGGTCAAGATAATTAAAGACAACCAACTTTCGATTTGACCAGATCCAGAAAATTCAAAAATTGGTCTCTATCTCTCTCTTTTTCCCCCTCTTTTGAGGGCAGCCTATCCCCTCCCCCTCCTATAAAAGGAGGGACTCTTCACTTATAAAAGCATTCCATTCTTCATTCCATTTCATCTAATTTTTAGTTGTAGACCACATCTTGTATAATGTTAGATCTCATTTTAGTTTGTATTTCTTCTGGACTTATTATGTCTGAGTAAATCTCTCTAGAGCATGGGAGTAGCCTCTTAGCCTGGTTCTATTCAATATAATCAATTATATTCCTCCATCGAACAAATGTCTTCTCTCTGTTTATGCGTGGTTATTTGGATGATCTGATATATTCTTATGGAGTGATATGACCGTGGATCTCAGTAAGAACGAAACAATAGTTCCTTACTTGCAATTATCATATTTTCGTCTTTTTAATCTTATTATTGTTATAATCCTTGGTGAAGCGACCACCTGAGCATTGGGTTTGAACACCTGTTTAAATTCACATGTTTTTTGATATGACCGTGGATAATAGCATGTTGGACGGTTGGGCAATGATCCGTGAACGCCGGGACCAACGGGTTCACGGGAAGTCTGACCCTTGTGAGTTTGTCCATAAGGACATGTAACCACAAGGTCCTAATTTGATCATTGGAGTTTAGAATTTGATTAATTGAATAGGAACGTGGTTTTTGTGGTGATCTTCCAGACCCCAGATCTTTATTTCTTGATTAGTTAAATTTTATTTCAGCACTTTTATTTTTTTTCTTAGTATTAACAACTCTCTCAAATCGGGATTTAATTATTGTACTTGTGATCAGATTTGGATTTCAACTTTTTTTTTGTCGTCCCTTGGATCGATACCTATCTATACTAAGTTGACTTGTTGTTCGCAACAAGTTGACAACCGGGTTAGAAGGTTAAACTCTAGGACTTTTCCTAGTGATTGTTGCGTGTACAACGACGTGTAACAGTAATATATTCATAAATTTTGAAAGGTATACATATAAACGTACTAATATATGCACAAAGTGTATTTATGTGAAAAAATCAAAGCATATGCATAAATGTATGTATATGTGTGTGAAATGTGTATGTATGCATGCAAGCACTACTACATTTATGAACAATAGAGTCACTGCTAAAAGCATCAATTTTATTAAAGAAATCGACCTAATAGACTACAACATCATTTCACACAAAAAAACCGCAGCTAAAACCGTCTGGAAAAAAAAACCACGTATCGGTTGAGGTTCAACGTCTATTTTCTAAAATTTGATCGATGCTAAATAGACTCGCTAAACAAATTTTGCACCAAAAAATCACATTTAGAAATTTAGCTTAGTTTAGTAGAAATTGACTCTATAGGTTTCCTAAGGAGAAACTAATCCATTTTGTTTTCCCTCTAAAATTTATAGTGTGGGTTTGGTTAAATAGAACCCAGTCAAAAAGTGCCACTCGGCTTCACGACCTATAGGGTCAGATTTTAAAAAAAAAACTGACCCTTAGATGGGTCTGTAAGGTCAATTTTCACACAAGAATCGAGTCCATATGTATCCTGACTCATGCATTATAGGGTTGCTTTTTCCCTAAGAATCGGCTACATAGATGGTTCAATAAGGTCAATTTTTGTGCAAGCACGGACGTCAACTATGAAATTTTTTTGTATGGGTACCTATAGGGTTGGTTTTCTAAATGTAACAACCATGTAGATCCTTCACTTGTTTACTTTTCTAATTCCTTAGTTGCAACCATGTATTCTTTTCTGGTTTTCACTCACAACAAATTTCTTCCACTCCATGGCATGCTAAATGCTAGCTCCTTCACCTTCTATTCTTCTTCATCCTATAGCTCCTTGCCTCCTTCCTTCTTGCCTTTTTCCTCCCTTGCTTCAGCCGCCTCCCTACCTTCTCCACCCTCCATTGCACTCAAACCACAACCTCCACCAAGTCCAAAGCCAAGACCTCTGCCCACCTTCGGCTCCCTTGCCACCACCACAGTCTCAATTTTGAATTTACTTTTGTACCTGACATAAATTTAAAATATCATCTCAAACTTGGTTGATACAATCTTGCTTGCATTTTGTGATGTGGTGGATGTATCAAATAAATATGTGATTCAATAAAGTGTTATGTGTATGAATGTCTCAATTAAATATGTGATTGAATTATTATTGTTGTGAATGTGTGTGATTTTATCACTGATGAATGTATCAATTCATCGAAATAGGAATGAACATAAAAGCTATCAAGTAATTTTAAAATGTATTTAAGGCTTGCATATTTGCATTGTTTAGTCTTCTTTCTATTGTAGGTTTGACCTTTGTAAATTAGGCTTCTATTGTGCATATTTCTGTTCTGTAAAAATTCATACTAAATAGGGTCAATGATTCTAGACAAAACCAAGGCTATATTTTATAATCAAATAACTCATGGTGTAGACCTTTAGGGTTAGTTTTTTCTTAAAATTGGCCTTATAGAACTTCTAGGGTAGGTTATTCTAGACAAAATTGAGGATGTAATTTCTGATCAAATTTGAACTGATAATGTAGGCCTCTAGGGTTGGTTATTTTCATATAAAGACCTTATAGACCTTTTAGGGTCAGTTGTTCAAAAAAAAGTTGAGGCTAAAGTTTGTGATCAAAATTTAACTGATAATGCAGACCTTTAGCATCGGATTTATTCATAGAAATGATCTTATAGACCTCTAGGGTTGGTTATTCTAAACAAAATCAAGGCTATTTTTTGTAATCAAAATTTAACTGATGGTGTAGACCTTTAGGGTCAGTTTTTTTTTCATATAACTGACCTTATAGACCTCTGGGGTCGGATATCTTTGTTGCATATCTAAGATGATTAGTTATTCTATAGGGTTGGTTTTGTTTATATAATTGAGGCAATGGTATTTTTACTATCCCAGATTTCTATTTGTGGCAAACTCGACGCTCACTTGTGAGGTTGGTTTTCTTTGAATAAAAAAATGATGCTATTTTGCAAATTCTATAGCATTGGCCACTTAAGCATCAATTATAAAGTGACGTTGTAGGCTTAATAAAAATGACCATATAGTCTATTACTGTATTAATGAGGTCTTTTATTTATGTATGTCTACATGAATATATTGAAAAGGGATACATATAAATTTTTGTATGCAAATTGTACACATATATATATATATAGGGCCCATCTTTAATACTCGCGCGGGTATCTACCCACCCTCCATTTTGAGTACTTCTTTCAAATTGGTTACTTTTGACATGTAGAGGGTTACTTGACCTTGCAAACTGTTGAGTTTTATGCATAGATAGTTACATTTGTAACAACATATTCCAAAACAAGGTTACATATATATATATATATCTGTTGTGTATTTTGTATGGGATTACTTTTTTAGTCGTATAGTTACTTTTTGATCAACATAGTTACTTTTTTTATAGCATAATTACTTTTTTTGGTCAGAATAGTTACTTTTTTGGCCGTCGGGTAGTGAAATCTAGGTTACCCGCATGGGTATTAACAAAACGTCAATATATATATATATATATATATATATATATATATATATATATATATATATATATATATATATATATATATATATATATATATATATGTGTGTGTGTGTGTGTGTGTGTGTGTGTGTGTGTGTGGGTGTGTAAACATATAAAGATCTGACTATATATAATAATTATATATACATATGGGATTAAGAGAGAAAGATTCCCTCCTTCCACAACATGTAGCGGAGGGAGGAGGCCCAGAGGACATTCAATCGAGAAATCCTTGTCTGATGGTTCGAACTTGAGTCCCTTCATTGGAGAACACTTGAATTCTCTAACCGCGCTATAGCCGACTATAATATGTACATATATATGTATGTGTGACAAAATTATATTGAACAAGGGGGGGCATATGCAGCCCAGGACCGCTTACTGGAGTGATTAGTCACATATGGTGCAATGGGGTGACCATGTAGGAATAAGAGAGAGTACATTTTTTCTTATTGACCACCTTCTGAAATAGTGGTAAAAAATCGAAAATATACCAAAAAAATGACCAAGTTCCGGTCATGTCTTGGTGTGTATTATTATGTGTATTACGAGTTCTATTGCACAACAATCTGTATTATTATCTGTAAAATGTGTACGATAAAAACATAATTGTTGCACATTTTAAAATAGTACATGGTGTCTTTTATTATTGTTATGCCCTTACTAGTCGTTCTATAAATTTTGAGGTGAAAATTTCTAAGAGCATACACAACAATACTAAAAAATACATTGAATAATACATATTTGAATATGAACATCGGCAAAAGTTTACAGGCTACCAAAAAAGCTTAATAACCCGTTGCGGGTTCAGATCTTACGCTATAGTGTTTTTGTGAATCCTTTTCTAAAAAAAAGTTACAATTGTATATGAATGGCCCTTTTAACTACATGTTGTTCTTACACATGATTTGAAGTAGAGTTTCCATCCTAAAGAGAGAGACGTTGGGAATATATATCAAGTATAATTGAAATATGATGAAAGTAAGGGAGTTAAGTTCGGATGGAATAGCGGGGATAGACATTATAATTGCATAAGAGAGAGTTGGAGAGTTGTTAGGGATAGGATAATGGAAAGATAGATAGACATATCAATAGGTAGATAGATAGAATTTTAGGGGGAGGGTTTAAAGATTTGTTTAGGAGTGATGGTATTGAAGATAGATAAAATACCAATTGTGAGATTTTATGTAGAAAATAAGTGAGAGAAGTGTAAGGAGTGGGACCTGAGAGAGGATCCACTCCTTAATCAATTTGAGGAATAAATCCATCTAATCTAAACACACTAACCAGTATGCCGGAATAGGTGTATTTTTCATTTTTTTTAAATAGTGGTATACAAGACCAAAGTATAGCATCATAAACAAATGTAATGACTTTTTTTAAGTTTACAATCTTATAAAAAAATCTCTTACTTAGAGTTTACATGAGAGAAACAAGTTCTTTACTAGGCATAGGGATGTCCAAGCTATCTCAAGTCTATCTTCCAAGAGCGAACTCTACTAAGCCAAGTCCAAGTCATCATGTCAGGCCCTCCATGTCATTCACCTAGGGGTTGGAAGTATATCCCACAAGAGAAGACAAAGTGGAAGTTGTCAACATAAAAGTCAGTGTGTGCATACAAATACGGATTGAATAACATCATGGGAAAATGACATCAATAAACTATTTAAGGCTTACTAAATCAAGAGAAAGATAACAAAACATCCAAATGGGTGATCAAAAGAATAATGATTTCCAGAAAGATAATTCATTTATAAAGGATAGAAAATAAGAGAGTTTCTTGCCTTAACCAATGTCACATAATTAATCTCACAAACATATAAAATTTCATGGTGAGTAATAATAAGACTAGCATATACTAAAAGAATGGTAGGAATCTATATATTCCATACCAAAGGGGAGGAGGACTAAAACCTCAGTGCCAAACAAATATTGATCTTGCATGATGACTAAAACATTAGTGCATGGAATGGGAATAAAACCCAATTCCTGATGTCAAACATGGTAGGGGAACATAACCTTGTTCCTAGAAGGGGAATAAAACTTAGTGCCTAAAACATTATCATAAATGATAGGGGAATAAAACCCAGTGCCTAAAATATGGTGCCACTATTTCTAGTTATGACTATTCAATCACACATGCAAATAGGATAGAAAAGATAAAGTATATTGAAGTAAAAGTAAGGGATGACAACATCCAACTGATATCAAATGGGGTTAGAGGACCCATAAACAAATATCCAACTATTTCCACTAGTAAGATGCATCATAAGATCATAAAAGTACACTGCTTAATAGTTAGGATTTCATTTAGTTCAATTCTTGAAATTAGGGTTGCCACATGAAATAATATGGATAAGATACAAATTAAGGTCCAATAAGTATATCCAGCATATTAAGAAGATTCAAATATCCATATCAACATATAATTACTCACATGATTCAGGCTTTGAGAAGATAGAGAATTGTATATGATAATATGTCCCAAAGGACCAAGAGAGATAAAATTTGAGTGATTACTCAATAAGATTAATAAGAGATACAACATATCTCATATGAAGTCTACCAACATCCAAGCTAAACCCTAGATCCACATTAGGGTCACAAGCGACTTAATAATATATGGAATTTTGGTTAAGTTCACACTAATTACTCAAATCCTGATAATTACCTTTTTATTATCATTGAATTAGGTAATAAAATCCGCACCATGTTGTAGATTATATTAGCATGAGTCTAAGACATATTAATTTATTTTTGTGACTTATTGATTATTAGTTATGAATTAAATAAACTTGACCAATTAGATAATATTTTATATCATATATTTGTAATATTAGAATTGAGCAAGAAAAATTGTTCCATCAAATTGATATGATCTTCTTGTTCCAAAACACTTTTATTTTTATCTTTTACTCTTCAATAATTTGTTATGAATTTTCCAAAGATTAATATATTTATTAAATTTTTCAACCAATTCATTAACAAAAGATGAATATACTCTGGGATTTGAATTTCGGAGATTATGGTGTGACAAGGGCAAGTAGGAAATTCTTGGATTCCCAAAATCAGCTTGACCAGGGACAAACAACTGGGTTAAATATTGAACTACCCTGGGGCTCTAAATAGAAAAAATTGTGAAAAGGGGTAGAGTGGGAAAACAATTGTGGCCATGCTCTTTTCCATAACAACCCTACAAAAGAAGGCAACCTAAAGGCTTGAGTTCTCAGCCAAACACTAACTTCTGAGAGAAACATCGAAACATAACAATGTCATTCAACCCTTAGGTTCAATCTGAACTCAAAGAGTCCACACTCGACCTAAAATGTAGGTGGAAGATTCAAACGAGGTTCCCCCCTCGTGAAAGCATCAAGTGGGGGAATTTTGGAGGTAAAGGACTAAAAAGTCTTGGAGCAAAAACACCAACTGGGTTCAAAACTTTCCAAGGGAGGCACCGATGGAGTGGGTGAGGTTATTAAGCTAAAAATTGAGCAAAACATTGCGACTAGCCCAAGTATAGCAAGAAACAAAGAAAAAGGTAAAATGCAAACCATATCCATTTCTAGGGAAAATATAGTCTTGGAAACTTATTGGGGTCTAGGGGAAATGGTTCATGCCTTCTCCAACCTTTTCCATGGCCAAGCACTCCCCGAAAAACTCAGGGAGGTGTGGCCACACAAGATGAGTCGAGGAGACTTGCGCAGAGAAGATAGGGGTCTAGGAAAAAAGTGCCTTGGGTTTCTCAAAACCCCAAGCTCTATTTTTAATGACTATATATAGGTAATAAGGATCAAGGTGAAAGAGGGAAAAGATAATTTCATAATAGGGGAAGAAATAGAGTTGGGACTCGATTGAGACGTATAGGCCATCACTAATAAAGAAAGCAGGGGTCATGGGTCATTGGATTTGGGATGAAGAGAGGAAGCTAAAGGAGAAATAATTGGGAATAGAGGGGAAAGAGAAAGAGAGAGATAGGTGCAAAGAAATTTCTCACACTGTGGCCACTGGGTTGAGAAAAAGGTGGGTGAGGAAGAGAGACTTCCAACCACAAGATGGACCTGAGTTCATGTGAGAAAATTGGAAAGGCAACCCAGCTGACAAACTAAATGGACCCACAGAGGAAAAACAAAATAGCCATTGTGACTTGTTAAATGAAGAGCTTTAGGGAAAAAAATTAATCACTTAAATATCGATGATTGTCATGTATTTTTAATCCTTTTCTTCCAAATTTTTTAGGAATGTAGAGGTACCCAAATCTAATGAAGATTGACACCCAGACCAACTAAGGCATGTAAAAACCAAATATTATATTATTTTCCACTTTTGGATCATCCATTAATTTATTTAATTTGTTATATATTTACTTATATTTCCTTTTTAAAATGAAATTAAGGCATCTATGACTTTTCATTTAGTCTCAAACTTGGCACCCAAGCTAACTAGGAACCAAGGAATATGATTTTGGGGTTATATATTAGTTTTAACATTTCCTTTTTATAATTTCTAATATAAGTAGGGTTTGATCTCATTGTCTGTATATTTATTAGAATGCATCATTATAACCAACATCCAGTAATTAGAGTCTATTAGCTTCATATAATTATCAAAAGAGTTATTGTATATTATATTGCATGAACTTCCTTATTTTCCTGATTTGACCTATTAAATTCGTTAATTCAACATTAACTTATATATGGGCACATTATTCCTATCCATATACATGAAAATTCCAATTACTATTCCACTTCACATAGTAATCACATTATACCTCTCATTAGTCATATTTTAGTCATTATGTATGTGTTAATGAACAAAGAAGCATATATGCCTTAAATAAAAAGAGATTACATATTAAGAATCATTTAGTTTATTAGTTCTATTTTATGTTTATTAAGATGCCTTATATTATTATGTCACCCAATGATGCTAAAACATTATATAATATGCCAACAATTGGTAGGTCAGTTTATCTAACACAAACTAGGGTTTAGGTTTCATATACACCTTTCATCTTCATATGAGGGTTCATAGATCCAAAGTATGATTATGGTTTCATGTAACCTTATCTAGGATTTATACCTAAGTTACTCATTATATATGCAATTAATGTTCCTTAGGGTAACAAGTGTATTAAGGTTGATGTGTATCCTTGTTTGACCAAGACTAAATGTCTAAGCATACAAGCATCACTTCTAAGGGACTAGGGTTTTTAGAGTTGAGATGTTAGGTTTTAGTATGTTAGAAGAAGCATGAGAGGAGAGAGAAGCAAGGAGGTTGCAACATTTTGATGATAATACAATATGATTGGTTGAACATTAAAAATATATGAAAATGACAAAGTTGTAACTTTATAACACAAACTCGCTTACATATTATACACTATAAATAATGAGAGCGTTATACAGATCACAAACATGCCACTTCTATATATTTGAAAACCTTAGGCAATCAGATTTCAACATATTTAGAGTCATGTGCTCTTAGCTTCTCATCTTTTTGTTCTTTCTTTGTTGTTTTTAGCAAAACTAATTTCCCCCATGTCATTCATAAGTACTCCTAATTCTTACCCCAATCTCAATCTCACTCAGTATATTATCAACAACTCGCTAGTTCCCATCACTACCTATCTATTCCCATCTTTAACCACTTCCATTCTCTATTCCAATCTATCCAATAATAATTTATATTTGTTATAACTCTATGATGGATGATTATCCTACATAGTAAACTCCAAGTTACAATCTCCTCTATCTATAGATTATTACCTCCATAGGAAATATCCATCTTTGTTTATCTCTCTTCTTACATTTTCCTCTTCTTCTTATATTTTAAAATTTCTCTTTAACTCTCTCCTCTACTACTCACTCATTATTCCGTTATACTCAATTTATTTATATTTGAGGCATGACATGGTCAAATCAAAATACAAAAAAAAATATTAAAAAAACTCCTTGTTTCTAAAGACATGGTCTAATTTTTTAAATATCACCCAACCAAAACCCCCATGCAACAGAAGGGAATTAGTGATCATTATCCCCTCCATAACTACTAATTCTTCCCCCATTCCCTTAATATCTCACACCAAGTCCTCAACCACTTCACAATACTCATCATCTTTCTCCCCCTTTTCATACCACCTTCCTTCTCTCTCTTAATAATACCTCTCTTTACAAAAATTACACAATTGACAATTTACCAAATCAAAAAACTTTGCATAGAAATTCACTCTATCTATTGTGTACCACCTCTACTTAATAACTCCCTTTAATTATCTTGTAGGAAGCATGGAAATTTCCCAAAGACTGTCGCGTCTATGTCCAAAATGTATCCAACATGGACACACGTGTACATCTAGTATACACAACCCAAACATGTTTAAGTCCCTAATATTTTATACGAGAGTTGAACACGTCTGAGACACGACTTGGGCACACTAAGGCATAATAAATTACTAGTTAAGAAGGGGAAACACTATGTTGCACATAAACTTCATCCTCACCACTCTCGATACCCATGTCTTCCCTGCATCACATGACTACCTAGGCAACTACTACTCTACCTCTATCTATAGACGTTGGCCTCTCCTCTCTCTATCTCCACCCATTGTTTGTTGACCTCTCCTCTTCCTTTACCTCCAATACCTATGTTCGATTCATCCACCGCCACCACCACCACCAACAACATATTTTTCCCCTCTTCTTCCAACTCTGAATGTACATCAATATTTTCACTCTCTACTAAAAATAACAACATACCTCCTTTTTCTTCTTTATTGTTGACCACCATCACTATATTTTCACTTTAAATGTGCAAAATTTTAGTATAAGTTCATACTTGTAGTGTTTAACTTGATATTACTTTTTAATAAAAACCATATTACTTTGCTTTTATAGTATTTAAAATGGGGGCTTGTTGATGGTATGTCTTTGAGGGCTTAATTTCATGATGTGTGCAATTTGTGTTTGAATGACATATGACTCTGAATTTAGTTCAAATGAAATGATATTTGTGTTTGAATGGCCTTGTTATTTATCCTGATTAAACATAAAAATAATATACATGTATATGCATGTTTGAGTGTGTGTCTGTGTTTGTTTTCATGTCCTTGCTTTTTAGATTCTATATTTTTACATTTTTCTCTTTTTTCTCACTTTTTATTATTTTTTCTTTCTCTCTCATCTCTCTACTCTACTACTAACAAAATTTCCTATTATTTGCACACTTAGAATACCTGAAACACACACAGATGGATGTCACCATTGTTATTTAACTCGGTGCAACCAAAACTATCAAATGAGGATAGGAAACTTTTATCATCAATACAACCTACTAATGACACCCAAATTTAGGTCTTAATGTTAAGTAATTAGTTATAGTTTCATACATGTATTATCCTTGATATGCCTAAATAACTCTAGATACTTATCTTATCATATTTCACCCCTTGTAGAAGATATGTTTGCTCAACTAGTCAATTTTGGGACTATGAGGCACTGAACTTAAGAGACATAGAATCTCTCGATTGCTAAGATGAAGACTGGAAATATTCAATAGATCCATCGGTCTGAACCGGACCTGGTTTTGAAAAATTGGTTTGTATGAAGCTCTATGCACTAAAAGTCACCATCATCTTCATTCGCATGAGCCATCCAAGTAGATGACACAAAATTGGTCTGGGTTTAGAGAAGTTTTAGGTTCATGTCAGTAATTCATTGAACTCATGTGTTGGTAGACGATCGATGTAAGTTATTCGAGCACCAATCAATGGATGGTGACTTCCGATGAAATTTATTGATGGATTTGTTGATGAAGCACCTCATCGACTTTAATGACCAATGGAATGAAACCAGGGTGGGTTCATGAGCCTCAATTTGCCAAGAAAAGTCATCAAATGAGCCATTGATGGTACCCTTCAGTGGTGCCAACTGATGGTCGACTACGATGGTGACTTCTAATGACATCCACCAATGACTTTACAAACTGATGGAAATCAACAGCCAATAGATAGATGCCACAAGACAAGCCTTAGTTCATCTAAATCGGGTGGGATTCATACCTTTATATTTCTAGCATTTAGATGAAATCATCCCTAGTTCATCCAAACCGGGTTAGGTTCATCCCCACTTACTGACATATTGCCTGCCACTGTAAATGCCCCTCCTAGACCACTAGGCCCAATGTTGCATGTTTTTTGGGTCCCTAGGCCTCTGTCTTAGAGTTCCAAGACTCAAGAGGGCTAAGGCCCTCATCCTACATTGATTCCCATTGGTATACAACATTATTCATAGACCAAATCCATCCTCCACTCATTTTAATCAGATTCCACCTTCACCCATGCATCCATTAGACAAAATAGGCATGGCTCTCTGAACTGGCATGGGTCGTCACATCCATCTGCACAAGTTGTTGTTCAAGATAGAACCAAGGATAAAGGAGGCCAAGGAGACTACAAGGATGAACATGATGACTCAAAGGATGAGATCCAACCCATTTCAAGGATATGAAGTGAGAGGCACCTCTCCTCCATGGAATTAATCTCTTCCTCTTCCCTTTTCTTCTATTATTCTCCTTTGTTTCTGTACAAATGATGTATTTCCATTTTTGTTCGATGCAACTATTCCTGTCTATGGATAGTTGAGCTCCTTCTTGGCTATGTAGCCCATTTTGAGCTTATGTACTTCGACTCTAAGCAAGTAGGTAATATTCATATTAGTAGGTTACTATCATATCTTCTCTTCTTCGTTATGATTTTTAGGATTGCTTGATCTCTTTCTTGCATGAACTTCCATCTTTGCTAACCTCAAAAGATTAATGGTAAGAACATGTAGAGTAGGTAGTTTATACCAAACTATGAGAGGATGAGGTCCAAGGGAGGATTTGCCTAGAATTTAAGGTTCAAGAAGTCTAACACAACACAACAAAATGGACCTTGATTTATCCAACCTGGACTAATTTTGTTGAGGTTTGAATTCCCAGGCAATATTTTTCCACTCTTAATTCTTCTGGCTTTAGGTCCGAGAGCCAATCCAGAATAGTTAAAGGTGTTTCTTCATGATCCTCGAGAGAGGTATTGGACATACTGGACTAGGATGTTAGTTGTTAGCTAGGGTGTTTGACAACTTTCTACATTCGAGAATGAGGTACATAGGTTGCCTAAGTTGTGGTTACACAGTCAGAAACTCCTTCTTTTGAACAGTAGGATTCGATGGAGTATGTTTTATTTATTTAACTTTGTTTTGTTTTCTTGACTAGATTTGGTTTTATTCATATATCTACCATTTGTCCTTCTTAGCTAAGTAAACCTAAATCTTAGGTGATGAAATGTGCCCGTGTCCCTATGTTCAACCTCATCTCACTGCTTCAAACATGTGTAGCATTGCGAGATTATAAATCTAAAGTTTGATTGTTTAGGGACTGTGTTTGGTCATGAGGGCAATCGCATACCTCTCTTCCAACACAGGAATCCTCTTTATCTCCATTTTGTTTTTCTAAGAAGAAAAACAATGGGGAAAGCCCATGACTTGTGTTTTCCAGTCAAGGTGAGTGCATTTTATATACACAAGACTTCACACATACATCCTTGACATGTTCACATATTTACAAGTAGGTCACATTCTATTAACACTCCCCTCAAGCTAGAGCAAATATGTGACCATCTTGTTACATAGGACCCGAAAACCATATATGAATGTAGAAATACCTAAATAGTCATTCTCATTAGTTGTTAATAAGTATAGAGACCCTCATAAGTGGTTACATGGATCCTCATTTAAGTGTAATATAAAAATAAAAATAACTAAAGAGAATGAGTCTAAGCCTGATAGCCACTTATACTAGCACCCCTCCTTAAATTGGAGAGTATACTTTATGCGATCCCAACTTGACACGATATATTGAAATGGTGTTGTAGGAAGTGATTTTTTAAAATGTTAGAAATATGATTCCCTATTTTTATGTAAGGAGTTGTGATCTTTCTGCCTTTGACACGCATCTTCACAAAGTGACAATCCACCTTAATGCATTTTGTGCATTCATGGAAGAATAGATTTTTGAAATTATGATTTGTGTCTTTATTGGCACACTAGAGAGTCAGCAGATTTTGTGCATTTGATCAAGATAGACTTCACTACTTAAGATTGTGCATTTGATCAAGATAGACTTCACTACTTAAGATCCAACATCCATGGGCCATAGCTCAATATTCATCTTAGGTGTTGGAGACAATAATGACATCTTGCTTTTTGCTTCTCTAGGAAATAGGATGATTGCCTAGCATATGATATAGAAAGAAGATGTAGATTAGAAATCTTGAGCATATCCAGTTCAATTTGCATCTACATATTATTGAGATATATCAAGATATGTCAAGCTCCTCTAACAAGTGGTAGATTCATATAAACTTACATATTTCTAGATGTAGAGCTTGATATTCAGATTATGCACTAGATCTTGCTATTGTATTATGTTTCTTACTCTTCCATGGAACACGCTTTCCTTCCAAAAATACCAAATAGCCAAAAATAGAGCGAACGATTTACTAGATTCAACCCAATCAACATCTGAGAGTACATGTATTTGTAGATGTCCATAATTTGTATATAGAAGTTCCTTGCCATGGGACTTCCTAAGATACCTCACAATGCACATCATAACCTATATATGACCTATGTGCAGCTTATCCATGAACTGAATAACACTAATAGAAAAAGCAATATCATGTTGAGAGACAGTCAAATAAAATAGCTTTCCATCAAGCTGTATATATCTCCAAGATATCAAGTAAGTCCCCTTGTTCCATAGACAATTTGACCTTAGGATTTGTTGGAGTATCAGTTGGTATGGTCCCAAGCATCCTTGTCAAGGTGAGAGATCTAAGACTTGCCTTCTCTATTATATTATTATCCAAGACGTGGACCTGGAAACATCAATCCCCATAAAGTATTTATTATTGCCCAAGTACTTTACTTGAAATAGACTACAAAAAAATATGGAATTGTGCAATGTCATGCTTTTCATCCTCAACAATCACAATATCATCAACATTTATTGATAGGAATATGATTCCAAAATTATGTTGCATGTATTAGGCTGAATGATCCAAGGTACATTGTTGGAATCCAAACTTATAATTGGCACTACAAAATATACCAAATAAGACATACGGTGATGGGATCATTTCATAGAGACACTTACGCATACGACATACTAGATATGAATCCCCTTGAGAAACAAACATATGTGGTTGTCCATAAAATTCTCCCAATCTAAAATCACCATGTAGGAATGCATTTTGGTATCAAGTTGATGCTAAGGCAAAGAGTTACTAGTATCTAGAGATAAGAAGATGCAGACATGTGCTAATTTTTTCACATGAGAGATCTCTAAATAATCCTGACCATGGACATGAATGTAGCACTTGTCTACTGGATGCACCTTTTTCTAGAGAACCTTCATTTTCACCCACTTTGACTATGTAAACCCAATGGCATTTGACTACAACATTGCCCTATGAATGTGAAATAGGGGTCCATGTCTTCTTCTGGTCAAGAGGTGACATCTCCTCTTCCATAGCATGGTACCAACCTGGACGATTAAGTAAAACTCAAACATGAAGCAATATTGTGACAAAGGACGTGAAAGAAAATAATACATGATATAAAGGTGGGGATGTCTACATGAAACAAAGTTAGAAATGGGATGTTGATTTTTTAGTGTGCATGATCTAACACCTTTACTCAAAGCAATAGGAAGATTCTACTAAAGATGTGAACATGAAAGTGTCTCTACTTGACTCTCTTAAAAGGAAGCATCCAAAGGAGCTAAATTGTGAGAACCTAAAACTTTGGTACTTCTAAATATAAGGATAATAATTTAGGTATATGATATGGAGGTTCAAGTTAAAATATATTCAATAAATATGAGAACAATGAGTATAAAGGAATCACCTTGATAAATAATTTTGAGGTTGTGATCTTAGCTGAGGTTTCTTATTTACATAAGGAGAATCTATTTGATGAAATAAATGATTAATGTGATATTAGGCTTAGTTTGGAAATATATATTAAGACCAAACTTCATTTAGTGAAATTGGTCAAAAAGATTAAATTTGGAATATTTGAAGTTCTTGAATATTTTTTAGGATCTAGCTATGTATGAGGATATTAGGATTCAAGAAACCCTAAATTGGACTAATTTTTGTTTTCAACTAGGTCCATGAGATGAAGATTGTAACATAATTAGGTTGCATATAATTAATGGCCATATATGATTTTAAAGGAGGCATTCATATATTTTAGAACATTGGAAAATTTTTGAGTTTGTTATGAGTTTCATTTTGACTTATTAATAATTACAAAACCATTAAACTTTTGCTTAGAAGACAATTCTAGGGTTTTTGATGGGTCTATTATCACCTAACTTTTTTCCCAAGGTCAAATAATGACTAGGTCAACACAAGATAGAAATTTAGATTAATTTTGAGCTAATATGTGTACTATATAATTAGTTAAAGGTATTATACTTTTATAAAAACGCATTTTGCTTGAGATGGGACCTGGACCCGGGCTTTGGATTTGGGTAGTACTGAGGGCATAGAGATCCTTCCTTCACTTAGACTCTTGTTTGTGATGCTATTGCAATGTGGGACTCCTCTCCCTCACCTTTGATCTCTCCTTAAATTCTCAGGCTTTATGATATTAACCCCTTTTAGTTTAGAAGGTTGAAAGGATTCCAATGAACTCTTTGCCATTATCGAGAAGAAATGAGTTTATCCTCAAATCTATGACAAACTTGGACTTTAATGATATTTCTAGATATAGATCCCTTAAATGGATGAAACCAAGCCTATATACAACACTTATTACATCATTTGAAACCCTATTTTCTTTTTCTATACCCAACTATCCCCAGTGTGACCGCATCCAACCTCCCTTGTTGGAAACCAAGTTGTGAGGCTAGCCCTTTGAGGCAACTTCAACCAATTGAATTGGACGGGAGCATTGTCAGGGACTCATAATGGAGTTCCTAATCTCACAAAGCCACAAAGACATTGGAATCAACCCCCCCCCCCCACTCAACTTCAATATCAAGGATGTGACAACATACCGGGGCACCCCTGATATTTATGAGATGTAGAAATCTATTCTCTACTCACTAGGAACATCACCCAACCTTCAAAACAACAATAATTGAGGTATCTACTTCTCCCTATATCTTTTTTAAAGTCATTGAACTTGAATATCAAATGTGTTCCCTAGTCTCCCTCATGCACTACTAAAGAGCATGTCGAGATAAAGATTAATGAAGCCAAATGTGGCCTCAATCAGGGTTGCCAGGCTCTGGAAGCCAAAGTCAACTTGCTAGTTGACCGCCATGATAAGAAGGTCTGATTTGTGGAGAGGGAAGATGAATCCATGTGGAAAGTTTTCCAGTTTTCCCCTCAAAGTGTGACGAGTCCAAGTCATAATGCATGAGGATATGTGTTTTGACCTTCTTTCTTAATAATCCATCCATGTTAGTTTATCCAATTTATTTGCTTATGTTTTGTAGCCTGATAGGTTAAATAAAGTTAACCATATAACAAATCTAGGAAATTATATATAGATTAGAATATAGTCATATTATATATGAAATCAATTGGAAAACACATGAACTATAATAATAACGGTTCATAACTTGTTTCTACCTCTAGATCCCTTCTTTATATGGGGATTTATATGATAAACCCCCGAGGGGGGATTTTAAATGGTCAATATGATCTTGAATCTTGATAACATCTAACCTAGTTCTAAAACATTATCTTTTATGATAATAACAAACTAACTGGACTTTTGTGACAAAGTTAAAGACTTAATTCAAGTAAAGAAGTTCCACATTTGACAATATGGATCTTTAGGATTGTTCCCATGGATGGAATTCAAAGTAGGAAATGCTAGAATTTGATATAAACCCTATATATACCCACACCTTGGATCTTAGATACCCTCGACCCAAAAATCCTAGATAAGGTTTTGTATGGTTTTGATGGTGACACTTTTGTATTTACTTTTTATGTACATTTAATTGTTGATTGAGATTGTGATAGGATATTTCTTAATTCGTAATTCAATATATGTGGGTTATCTAGGGATATTCACATTTGTTCAAGCTTTTGTTGTCCACGTATTTCTGATTTGTCCTTTGTTTTGAATAATGAATGCTTTTAATTCTTCCAAATTACAAAGTTATATGTGTATCACCAGAACCTAATATGATAATAAATCCATCAGATCTGATAAGGGTGTTTGGGGAGAAAACTCATATCACAATATTAAAGAATATATATTTTTCTTCTAAAGCCATTAGGGATGGTATCTACATCCAAGGGCAGCGGATATTCATCTTTTAACATAAAAAGAAGAATTAGTGGCATGTAACTCTAACATGCATGCAAACATGTTCATCAAACATGTAGTTCATTATACTATTTTTATTTTCTCATAAAAAATATCATATCGTATTGCGATAAGTTGGACACTCAAAGTTATTTGTACAAATGTAAGTACTACTATTCCATTACATTTACTTTCAAAAATATTATCTAATAAAAAATCACATATCAGACATTTCACGTGCATGTGAACATGTGTGTTTTCAGTATGTTTAAAAGAGGATCCACCAAAACTCATCATGCCATGGATACATAGGTAATCGTGCCAACCACATGGTAATAACCCTCCATGCCACATTCCATAGCATCATGTCATTATTCATATCATTCCTTCGTACCATTGGTCTTTACCAAGTCCCAAACGTTGCTTAAAAATGATAGGGTCTATAAAGACCCTAAGTGTCCCATATATTCTCTAGTATGTAGCTCTAAGCATCTTCTCACAACTGAATGTTGCTAAAAGATTTACTCATTTCACTACTCCGAACAACCCAGGGGAATAGGTATGCAGACTTAGGGCTCTACAACTTATGTTTCTCTTTTGACGACCAGGTTCATTTCTCTATGACTACAACAATCAGAGTATATGACAACTAACCAAAATAAGCAAGTCATTATGCAGTAATAACTTCAAAAGATATAGGACACTTAATTGTCATGATTCAACTTCTCATGGCAAGGCACATATGCCACTCCTCTAGTCACTACGGGACATCTATAAAAGTCGATCCTCCGATATAATCAAGGGTAATGGGTTTCCTAAAAACCATTGGTTGTTGTACCATCATGTACTCATAGTCTGATAAAAATATATACAATTAGTTTATTGTACCATCAAATACTCATAGTTGTACATAAGTAACTACAATCATGGTCCTTTTCCTCTAATGAAGAAGCCATTACATGGATTCCAACGTCATATTAGTAGTAAAATAGCTAAAGATATGCCTATAGGGCGCACACGAGGCAAGCACTACTTACAGACATGCAAATCATATCACAATATTAAAGAATATATATTTTTCTTCTAAAGCCATTAGGGATGGTATCTACGTCCAAGGGCAGCGGATATTCATCTTTTAACATAAAAAGAAGTATTAGTGGCATGTAACTCTAGCATGCATACCAAATATTTGTCGATATGGGCTCAAAGTATATAAAAAACCATCTTTTTACATTTTGAAGAGTTGTCATTGAAAGATCTTTGACGTGCACCTATGTAGAAGGTAATAAACTGAGTCAAAAGTTTTATCACTTGCCTATGAGTTAAAAGTTATATCACTCGCCTGAAAAAGGTAGAAACAAGTCCATGTGCAAGGAACAATTGTGAATCTCAAAGCTTCACGACAGACTTCGACTATGAAGGAAAAGTTTCCAAGATCATATCACCTTCACACAAGTGTGCTCCAATTCTGTCAGCTCATGGAAGATGACTAAGCAAGCGAGAAGAAGGTGGAACATGACATAAGACTTACAACCAAACCCTAGAGAAAAATACTTGGAAAATGTCCAAGATAGAAAAAAGACAAAAGATACAAATGATAGTTTGAGATTCGATTTACTTAGATGCAAGCTTCAAAGCCACATGATGGCTCATCTTGCATCAATAGAGAAGAGAACGGAGGTAGATTGTGTTGGAAGTGATCACTAATGAAAATAGAAATCTCATTAGTTGTCACCCACCAATGGTGTCTCTTTCTACAACAGCACTTTGACGCTCTACTTGCACAAGTCAGAGGAGAAGGAAAAATAAGGGGAGTATATATAACCCCATAGGAGAGAGAAAATGCAATCAAACAGTCACATCGTCAATCAGATTGTTGTACCTTTATCACGAGAGCATCTCATCGATAGATAGATAGACCCCCGATGTTTTCTTTGTATACATCACTAGAAACTCCATCAATGCACACCACTAGAAGCTCCTTCAGTAGATGCTAGTAGGAAACTTATTGGTTCAAGCCCTTCAAAAGAACCATCGGACTTGTATCAGTTTCACCATAGGTAGAATGCTCTTACAAAACCATATTATAGGATACGACTCCCCATCGATACTCAATCGACAAACATCCACCACAAGGACAGCCAACTTCTTTGTTGGACAACGAATGAAAACACTAAAGGTCACACATCCAACCACTTCCATCGGTTCTCTTTTGTTGAGAGGATGGAACAACATCATTGGTCTCCAATCGATGAAAAGCCAGATGCATACAAATCAATGAATAGACAAAAAAGCTTCTTCATCCCTCAATTGATTGAAAGACATGCACCCCTTCATCGTTCCTCTACAAATGGAGCAACATGTCACTCCCATCGGTTCTCAATTGATGTAACAGTAACAAAGCTAGGATAGATTACCTAAGAACATCCACCAAGAAAGAAAAAAGAGGAAGAAAGCAAAAACCAACATGCTTTGTACAAATTATAGGCAAACTATGAACCAATGGTAATTTGTACATGATCCCTCAAGAAAGGTGCAACCAAAAAGGCACCCTAAAAACACATAGAAATGTGATCAAGACAACAAAACAAGATTAAGCGGTTAATATAGTTTAGGGTCTCACAATTTGTGTCACCATGGGATGGAAAGGGTCAAAGAAAGTGAACGTGCTTGTGGATAGGGTGACCATGATTAAAAGAAGATGAAGTAGGAATGAAATTAAAGAGATATAATCGAGTTTAGGAGGAAATTAGTTGAAAAAAAGATGTTGATAAGAAGGGTGTGTAGGGAGTCATGAGACATAGTAGTTGTAGAGAACAAGAGAGAAAAGTTTGAACTTGGGCATAGAGGGAGGAGAGAATGGTATGGTGGAAATTTGTGGCTTGTCCAAACCACAACATGTGGGGATAAGGTTTGGTTGTCAACTCTAAGGAGTTGACATTGTCGGGTGGTCTCATAGAGGAAGTTTATTGTAAGGAAGATAAGGAAGAACCATCTTGTGAGGGTGTGCAATGTGGGTGCAAACATACTCTCTTAGAATGCCAAATAAATTAAAAAGGGGGACTAACTATGCTCGACATAGATCTTGAAACCAAATAGAGAGGAATTGACCAATTTGAAGAGGGATTAAGGAAAGAAGGATGATAGAAATTGTGGTGTTTGTGTGGACTCTAGGTCCAAATCAAATATGTCAAAATAATCACCATCGATGGGGAAAACAAGTTACCTACAAAACTTGTCAATGTCATAGGAGAGGAGCTTACATGGAAGAGGGAGTTACCTAAACTGCATCAACATTAGTACTACATCCTAATTGCCATTGTTGTCTGCAAGTGAGGTGTTCATCCGATCACCGTCTTAACCTTTATATTGGAGTTGTGGGGAGAGGACCTGGGCCCTAAGAAGTGGTCTTCTTGATGCATTTTTTGTTCATTAAACGACTTATTTTTTTTATATTGGAGCATGCAAACATTGAAACATAACAGAATTTCTTATTCCTAATCAAGGCTTCGAGAGGCAAACAAACTTATGTAATATATATATATGTGTGATATTTAATTTTTGCCTTTAATCTTAACATATAATGAACATTTTTGGTGGAGCATTCAAAATACCATTTTCAAATGGAGGCTGAAATGGAGGAAATTGTAGTGCATGGTCATTTTTCTATCACATTTAGGTTAGCTAACCATTGGAAGAGTTTTCTCTTTCCAAAGAAAAGAAAAAAAGACTCATGAAAACCTGTGAAGAGAGAAACAATTAGTTTGTAGGAATATAAAATGTGGATTTTTATTGGTTGGGATAAAAAAAAGAACCATGGTACACAAAACATGACCCAAATTATGGTCTAGAAAAGTAGTATGTTGTATACGTGTAGAGAGGGTACAACATGCAATATATGTGGTATTGGGCAATATATGTGAGTTTATATTTTCCATTAAATAATCAAATATAATCATAATATCATTTATTGAGCTTATGAAATGTATATATTTACAATGCACAATTATATTTTTATGGAAACATTTAACATACATGTATGATATGTTTATATGTGTATGTCCATATTAATATGGAATGTTTGTGTAATATATTCACAAATTTTGAAAGGTATACATATAAACGTACTAATATATGCACAAAGTGTATTTATGTGAAAAAATCAAAGCATATGCATAAATGTATGCATATGTGTGTGAAATGTGTATGTATGCATGCAAGCACTACTACATTTATGACCAATAGAGTCACTGTTGAAAGCATCAATTTTATTAGAGAAATCGACCTAATAGACTACAACGTCATTTCACACACACAAAAAAAAAAACCGAAGCTAATACCGTACGGAAATAAAACTAGGTACCGGTTGAGGTACAACGTCTATTTTCCAAAATTTGATCAATGCTAAATAGACTCGCTAAACAAATTTTGCACCAAAAAATCACATTTAGAAATTTAGCTTAGTTTAGTAGAAATTGACTCTATAGGTTTCCCAAGGAGAAACTAATCAATGTTGTCTTCCCTCTAAAATTTATAGTGTTGGTTTGGTTAAATAGAACCCAGTCAAGAAGTGCCACTCGGCTTCACGACCTATAGGGTCAAATTTAAAAAGGAACTGACCCTTAGATGGGTGTGTAAGGTCAATTTTTACACAAGAATCGAGTCCATATGTATCATGACTCATGCCTTATAGGGTTGCTTTTTCCCTAAGAATCGGCTACATAGATGGTTCAATAAGGTCAATTTTTGTGCAAGCACGGACGTCAACTATGAATTTTTTTTGTATGGGTACCTATAGGGTTGGTTTTATAAATGTAATGACCATGTAGCTCCTTCACTTGTTTACTTTTCTAATTCCTTAGTTGCAACCATGTATTCTTTTCTGGTTTTCACTCACAACAAATTTTTGCCACTCCATGTCCTGCTAAATGCTAGCTCTTTCACCTCCTATTCTTCTTCATCCTATAGCTCCTTGCCTCCTTCCTTCTTGTCTTTTTCCTCCCTTGCTTCAGCCGCCTCCCTACCTTCTCCACCCTCCATTGCACTCAAACCACAACCTCCACCTCCATCAGGTCCAAAGCCAAGACCTCTGCCCACCTTCGGCTCCCTCGCCACCACCACAGTCTCAATTTTGAATTTACTTTTGTACCTGACATAAATTTAAAATATCATCTCAAACTTGGTTGATACAATCTTTCTTGCATTTTGTGATGTGGTGGATGTATCAAATAAATATGTGATTCAATAAAGTGTTATGTGTATGAATGTCTCAATTAAATATGTGATTGAATTTTTGTTGTTGTGAATGTGTATGATTTTGTAGCTGATGAATGTATCAATTCATCGAAATAGGAATGAACATAAAAGCTATCATGTAATTTTAAAATGTATTTAAGGCTTGCATATTTGCATTGTTTAGTCTTCTTTCTATTGTGGGTTTGACCTTTGTAAATTAGGCTTCTATTGTGCATATTTCTATTCTTTAAAAATTCATACTAAATAGGGTCGGTGATTCTAGACAAAACCAAGGCTATATTTTGTAATCAAATAACTCATGGTGTAGACCTTTAGGGTCAATTTTTTCTTAAAACTATCCGTATAGAACTTCTAGGGTAGGTTATTCTAGACAAAATTGAGGATGTAATTTCTGATCAAATTTGAACTGATAATGTAGGCCTCTAGGGTTGGTTATTTTCATATAAAGACCTTATAGATCTTTTCGGGTCGGTTATTCTAAAAAAAAGTTGAGGCTAAAGTTTGTGATCAAAATTTAACTGATAATGTAGACCTTTAGGATCGGATTTGTTCATAGAAATGACCTTATAGACCTCTAGGGTTGGCTATTCTAAACAAAATCAAGGCTATTTTTTGTAATCAAAATTTAACTGATGGTGTAGACCTTTAGGGTCAGTTTTTTTTCATATAACTGACCTTATAGACCTCTGGGGTCAGATATCTTTGTTGCATATCTAAGTTGATTAGTTATGCTATAGGGTTGGTTTTGTTTATATAATTGAGGCAATAGTATTTTTACTATCTCAGTTTTCTATTTGTGGCAAACTCGGCGCTCACCTGTGAGGTCAGTTTTCTTTGAATAAAAAAATGATTCTATTTTGCAAATTCTATAGCATTGGCCACTTAAGCATCAATTATAAAGTGACGTTGTAGGCTTAATAAAAATGACCATATAGTCTATTACTGTATTAATGAGGTCTTTTATTTATGTATGTATACATGAATATATTGAAAAGGGATACATATAAATTTATGTCTGCAAATCGTACATATATATATATATATAGAGAGAGAGAGAGAGAAAGTTTGTCTTTGCTGCTCGTGCGGGTAGTATTCATTAGTTACCCGTGTGATTAAGTGCATCTGATAGTTACCTTTCCTGGCACCGTGTCCGGTTTCCGTGATAGTTAAAATTAAAATCAATTGCACTTGCATGATTACGGTGGCTGCTATTGTAATTATGCAGAATTTATTTACGTGTACATGGAGAAGCGGTGGCATCTATCGTAATTAAGAAAAAATCAATTATGTATGCATGGAACACGATGGTATTATTTTTTTATTTGAAATTTGTTACTAGAGCATGCGTGTGCTGCCACTATTAGTAGCTAGATGACAATTTGTTACGAGTGCATGCACTAGTGGGAAAGATAGCCGTAGACATTACGACATTCATGTTAGGTAAATAAAAAAGTGAATGTTGAAGAGAATAATCCAGAACGTATTTGGATGTACTGTAATGTGTTTGGAAATATTGTAATACAAACGAGTAATTTGGACATACCGTAGATATGTTGTAATATAAAGACATAAACTGTAATATGTAAAAAGAGTGTGAATTATCTTGTTAAGAAGGAATACGAAATAAAATTCAAATATCGATTGTCATCCTTAATTACAAATTTCTCATTCTCATTATGGATTCTCAGTTCTCATTACAAAATATAATTGTCGTTGTAATTCACTATACGTCGTCAGAATGTCACTTATTTATTTATTGCTATTTCATATAATTATTGTCTTTGTAAGGATAAATGATATATTATAATGAAAACAAAGAATCTGTAATGGAAAGGAGAACCTTGTAACTAAGGATGGTATTACATAATACAATCTGGAAGTATCATTTCTCTTAGACAGTAAAATTTGATGCATTCAGATTTGTATTATAAAATGTCACCCATGATTACATATGTTTCATTTCCATTACAAATTATCTATTTTGATTACGGACATTTCGTTCTAATTACAAAACGTCATCTTTCTTTACTTGTCCTTGTAATTCACTATACCTCGTCAGAATGCCACTTGTTTACTTGCTGCTATTTCTTATAATTAGTGTCTTTGTAAGGATAAATGATATGTTGTAATGCAAACATAGAATTTGTAATGGAAAGGAGAAATTTGTAACTTAAAATGACGTTACGTAATACAATATGGAAGTATCATTTTTCTTAGACAGTAAAATTTGATGCATTTAGATTTGTATTACAAAATGTCATCCTTGATTACATATGTTTCCTTTCCATTACAACTTATCTATTTTGAAAACATGCATTTTTATATAATTAAAAAATGTCATCTTTCTTTACTTGTCGTTGAAATTCGCTATATGTCGTCAGAATGCCACTTATTTACATGCTGCTATTTCTTATAATTATTGTCTTTGTAATTATAAATGATATGTTGTAATGAGAACAGAGAATCTGTAATGGAAAGGTGAAATTTGTAACTAAAGATGACGTTACGTAATACAATCTGCAAGTATCATTTTATTTCCCATGTGTTTGCTTATGTCACAAAAGGACACTACTATAGTGGTTTTAGACTCATTGCATTAGACATGAGTATACTTCAAGATTGGTACGTGATCAGTTAGAAAATAATTGTTGTGTTCATGCCTTTTTCTCTATGGGGATCAGATTCAATGTGATATACGATTTCATGAGTAATATAATAAAAATATCCCAATCTCATCCTCACATCTCCCGTCGTGATCTCTTTTTTTTTACTTTTCCAGCAGATGCAATCAGAAATAAAGACCTGATAAATAAAGCAACAAGTCAAATACGTTTAGAATAATTACAACATGTGCCACCAGACCAATATTTACCATTTAATTACAATTGTGTGCCACCGCTTCTTCAACACGGGTAACTTTTCTTATCTACCCGCGTGGGCAGCAAGTGAATAGCCATATATATATATATATATATATATATATATATATATATATATATATATATATATATATATATATATATATATGGCCCATCTTTAATACCCGCGCAGGTATCTATCTGCCCCCCATTTCAGTTACTTTTTTTCAAGTTGGTTACTTTTGACATGTAGAGGGTTACTTTACCTTACAAACTGTTGAGTTTCATGCATAGATAGTTATGTTTGTAACAGCAGATTTCAAAACAAGGTTACATATATATTTGTTGTGTATTTTGTATGGGATTACTTTTTTAGTCGTATAGTTACTTTTTGATCAACATACTTACTTTTTTTTTATAGCAGAATTACTTTTTTGGTCAAAACAGTTATTTTTTGGCTATCGGGTAGAGAAATCCAGGTTACCCACACGGGTATTAAAGAAACAGTCATATATATATATATATATATATATATATATATATCTGTGTGTGTGTGTGAACATATAAAGATCTGACTATATATAATAATCATATATACATATGGGATTAAGAGAGAAAGATTTCCTCCTTCCACAACATGTAGCGGAGGGAGGAGGCCCAGAGGACATTCAAGCGAGAAATCCTTGTCCGATGGTTCAAACCTGAGTCCCTTCATTGGGGAACACTTGAATTCTCTAACAGCACTATAGCCGACTATAATATGTACATATATATGTATGTGTAACAAAATTATATTGAACAAGGGGGGGCATATGCAGCCTTGGACTACTTACTGGAGTGATTAGTGACATATGGTGCAATGGGGTGACCATGTAGGAATAAGAGAGAGTACATTTTTTTCTTGTGGACCACCTTCTGAAATAGTGGTAAAAAATCAGAAATATACTAAAACAATGACCAAGTTTCGGTCATGTCTTGGTGTGTATTATTATGTGTATTATGAGTTCTATTGCACAACAATATATATTATTATCTGTAAAATGTGTACCATAAAAACATAATTGTTGCACATTTTAAAATAGTACATGGTGTCTTTTATTATTGTTATGCCCTTACTAGTTGTTCTAGAAATTTTGAGGTGAAAATTTCTAAGAGCATACACAACAATACCAAAAAATACATTGAATAATACATATTTGAATATGAACATCGGCGAAAGTTTACAGGCTACCAAAAAAGCTTAATAACCCGTTGCGGGTTCAGATCTTATGTTGTAGTGTTTTTGTGAATCATTTTCTAAAAAAAAGTTACAATTGTATATGAATGGCCCTTTTAACTACCTGTTGTTCTTACACATGATTTGAAGTAGAGTTTCCATCCTAAAGAGAGAAACGTTGGGAATATATATCAAGTATAATTGAAAGATGCTGAAAGTAAGGGAGTTAAGTTCAGATGGAATAGTGGGGTCAGACATTATAATTGCATAAGAGAGATTTGGAGAGTTGTTAGGGATAGGATAATGGAAAGATAGATAGGCATATCAATAGGTAGATAGATAGAATTTTAGGGGGAGGGTTTAAGATTTGTTTAGGAGTGATGGTATTGAAGATAGATAAAATACCAATTGTGAGATTTTTATGTAAAAAATAAGTGAGAGAAGTGTAAGGAGTGGGACCCGAGAGAGGATCCACTCCTTACTCAATTTGAGGAATAAATTCATCTAATCCAAACACACTAACGAGTATGTCAGAATAGGTGTATTTTTCATTTTTTTTAAATAGTGGTATACAAGACCAAAGTATAGCATCATAAACAAATGTAATGACTTTTTTTAAGTTTACAATCTTTAAAAAAATCTCTCACTTGGAGTTTACATGAGAGAAATAAGTTCTTTACTAAGCATAGGGATGTCCAAGCTATCTCAAGTCTATCTTCCAAAAGCCATCTCTACTAAGCCAAGTCCAAGTCGTCATGTCAGGCCCTCCATGTCATTCACCTAGGGGTTGGAAGTATGTCCCATAAGAGAAGACAAAATGGAAGTTGTCAACATAAAAGTCAATGTGTGCATACAAATATGGATTGAATAGCATCATGGGAAAATGAGATCAATAAACTATTTAAGGCTTCCTAAATCAAGAGAAAGATAACAAAACATCCAAATGGGTGATCAAAAGAATAATTATTTCCAGAAAGATAATTCATTTATAAAGGATAGACAATAAGAGAGTTTCTTTCCTTAACCAATGTCACATAATTAATCTCACAAACATAGAAAATTGCATGGTGAGTAATAAGAATACTAGCATATACTAAAACCATGGTAGAAATCTATATATTCCATACCAAAGGGGAGGAGGACTAAAACCTCAGTGCCAAACAAATATTGATCTTGCAAGATGATTAAAACATTAGTGCATGGAATGGGAATAAAACCCAATTCCTAACGTCATACATGGTAGGGGAACAAAACCTTGTTCCTAGAAGAGGAATAAAACTTAGTGCCTAAAACATTATCATAAATGATAGGGGAATAAAACCCAGTGCCTAAAATATGGTGCCACTATTTCTAGTTATGACTATTCAATCACACATGCAAATAGGATAGACAAGATAAAGTATATTGAAGTACAAGTAAGGGACTGATATCAAATGGGGTTAGAGGACCCATAAACAAATATTTAACTATTTCCACTAGTAAGATGCATCATAAGATCATAAAAGTACACTGCTTAAAAGTTAGGATTTCATTTAGTTCAATTCTTGAAATTAAGGTTGCCACATGAAATAGTATGGACAAGATACAAATTAAGGTCCAATAAGTATATCCAGCATATTAAGAAGATTATAATATCCATATCAACAAATAATTACTCATATGATTCAGCCTTTGAGAAGATAGAAAATTGTATAAGACAATATGTTCCAAAGGACCAAGAGAGATAAAATTTGAGTGATTACTCAATAAGATTAATAAGAGATACAACATACCTCATATCAAGTCTACCAACATCAAAGCTAAACCCTAGATCCACATTAGGGTCACAAATGACTTAATAATATATGAAATTTTGGTTAAGTTCACACTAAGTACTCAAATCCTGATAATTACCTTTTTATTATTATTGAATCAGGTAATCAAATCTGCACCATGTTGTAGATTATATTAGCATGAGTCTAAGATATATTACTTTATTTTTGTGACTTATTGATTATTAGTTATGAATTATATAAACTTGACCAAGTAGATAATATTTTATATCGTATATTTGTAATATTAGAATTGAGCAACAAAAATTGTTCCATCAAATTGATATAATCTTCTTGTTCCAAAACACTTTTATTTTTATCTTTTACTCTTCAATAATTAGTTATGAATTCTCCAAAGATTAAGCTATTTATTAAATTTTTAAACCAATTCATTAGCAAAAGATGAATATACTCTGGGATTTGATTTTTGGAGATTATGGTGTGACAAGGGCAAGTAGGAAATTCTTGGATTCCCAAAATCAGCCTGACCAGGGACAAACAACTGGGTTAAATATTGAACTACCCTGGGGCTCTAAAATATAACAAATTGTGAAAAGGGGTAGAGTGGGAAAACAATTGTGGCCATGCTCTTTTCCATAACAACCCTACAAAAGAAGGCAACCTAAAGGCTTGAGTTCTCAGCCAAACACTAACTTCTGAGAGAAACATCGAAACATAACAATGTCATTTAACCCTTAGGTTCAATCTGAACTCAAAGAGTCCACACTCGACCTAAAATGTAGGTGGAAGATTCAAACGAGGTTCCCCCCTCGTGAAAGCATCAAGTGGGGGAATTTTGGAGGTAAAGGACTAAAAAGTCTTGGAGCAAAAACACCAATTGGGCTCAAAACTTTCCAAGGGAGGCACCAATGGAGTGGGTGAGGTTATTAAGCTAAAAATTGAGCAAAACATTGCGACAAGCCCAAGTATAGCAAGAAACAAAGAAAAAGGTAAAATGCAAACCATATCCATTTCTAGGGAAAATATAGTCTTGGAAACTTATTGGGGTCTAGGGGAAATGGTTCATGCCTTCTCCAACCTTTTCCATGGCCAAGCACTCCCCGAAAAACTCAGGGAGGTGTGGCCACACAAGACGAGTCGAGGAGACTTGCGCAGAGAAGATAGGGGTCTATGAAAAAAGTGCCTTGGGTTTCTCAAAACCCCAAGCTCTATTTTTAATGACTATATATAGGTAATAAGGATCAAGGTGAAAGAGGGAAAAGATAATTTCATAATAGGGGAAGAAATAGAGTTGGGACTCGATTGAGACGTATAGGCCATCACTAATAAAGAAAGAAGGGGTCATGGGTCATTGGATTTGGGATGAAGAGAGGAAGCTAAAGGAGAAATAATTGGGAATAGAGGGGAAAGAGAAAGAGAGAGATAGGTGCAAAGAAATTTCTCACACTGTGGCCACTGGGTTGAGAAAAAGGTGGGTGAGGAAGAGAGACTTCCAACCACAAGATGGACCTGAGTTCATGTGAGAAAATTGGAAAGGCAACCCAGCTGATAAACTAAATGGACCCACAGAGGAAAAACAAAATAGCCATTGTGACTTGTTAAATGAAGAGCTTTAGGGAAAAAAAATTAATCACTTAAATATCGATGATTGTCATGTATTTTTAATCCTTTGTTTCCAAATTTTTTAGGAATGTAGAGGTACCCAAATCTAATGAAGATTGACACCCAGACCAACTAAGGCATGTAAAAACCAAATATTATATTATTTTCCACTTTTGGATCATCCATTAATTTATTTAATTTGTTATATATTTACTTATATTTCCTTTTCAAAATGAAATTAAGGCATCTATGACTTTTCATTTAGTCTCAAACTTGGCACCCAAGCTAACTAGGAACCAAGGAATATGATTTTGGGGTTATATATTAGTTTTAACATTTCCTTTTTATAATTTATAATATAAGTAGGGTTTGATCTCATTGTCTGTATATTTATTAGAATGCATCATTATAACCAACATCCAGTAATTAGAGTCTATTAACTTCATATAATTATCAAAAGAGTTATTGTATATTATATTGCATGAACTTCCTTATTTTCCTGATTTGACCTATTAAATTCGTTAATTCAACATTAACTTATATATGGGCACATTATTCCTATCCATTTACATGAAAATTCCAATTACTATTCCACTTCACATAGTAATCACATTATACCTCTCATTAGTCATATTTTAGTCATTATGTATGTGTTAATGAACAAAGAAGCATATATGCCTTAAATAAAAAGAGATTACATATTAAGAATCATTTAGTTTATTAGTTCTATTTTATGTTTATTAAGATGCCTTATATTATTATGTCACCCAATGATGCTAAAACATTATATAATATGCCAACAATTGGTAGGTCAGTTTATCTAACACAAACTAGGGTTTAGGTTTCATATACACCTTTCATCTTCATATGAGGGTTCATAGATCCAAAGTATGATTATGGTTTCATGTAACCTTATCTAGGATTTATACCTAAGTTACTCATTATATATGCAATTAATGTTCCTTAGGGTAACAAGTGTATTAAGGTTGATGTGTATCCTTGTTTGACCAAGACTAAATGTCTAAGCATACAAGCATCACTTCTAAGGGACTAGGGTTTTTAGAGTTGAGATGTTAGGTTTTAGTATGTTAGAAGAAGCATGAGAGGAGAGAGAAGCAAGGAGGTTGCAACATTTTGATGATAATACAATATGATTGGTTGAACATTAAAAATATATGAAAATGACAAAGTTGTAACTTTATAACACAAACTCACTTACATATTATACACTATAAATAATGAGAGCGTTATACATATCACAAACATGCCACTTCTATATATTTGAAAACCTTAGGCAATCAGATTTCAACATTTTTAGAATCATGTGCTCTTAGCTTCTCATCTTTTTGTTCTTTCTTTGTTGTTTTTAGCAAAACTAATTTCCCCCATGTCATTCATAAGTACTCCTAATTCTTACCCCAATCTCAATCTCACTCAGTATATTATCAACAACTCACTAGTTCCCATCACTACCTATCTATTCCCATCTTTAACCACTTCCATTCTTTATTCCAATCTATCCAATAATGATTTCTATTTGTTATAACTCTATGATGGATGATTATCCTACATAGTAAACTCTAAGTTACAATCTCCTCTATCTATAGATTATTACCTCCATAGGAAATATCCATCTTTGTTTATCTCTCTTCTTACATTTTCCTCTTCTTCTTATATTTTAAAATTTCTCTTTAACTCTCTCTTCTACTACTCACCCATTATTCTATTATACTCAATTTATTTATATGTGAGGCATGACATGGTCAAATCAAAATACAAAAAAAATATATTAAAAAAAACTCCTTGTTTCTAAAGACATGGTCTAATTTTTTAAATATCACCCGACCAAAACCTCCATGCAACAGAAGGGAATTAGTGATCATTATCCCCTACATAACTACTAATTCTTCCCCCATTCCCTTAATATCTCACACCAAGTCCTCAACCACTTCACAATACTCATCATCTTTCTCCCCCTTTTTCATACCACCTTCCTTCTCTCTCTTAATAATACCTCTCTTTACAAAAATTACACAATTGACAATTTACCAAATCAAAAAACTTTGCATAGAAATTCACTCTATCTATTGTGTACCACCTCTACATAATAACTCCCTTTAATTATCTTGTAGGAAGCATGGAAATTTCCCAAAGATTGTCGCGTCTATGTCCAAAATGTGTCCAACATGGACACGCGTGGACATCTAGTATACACAACCCAAACGTGTTTAAGTCCCTCATATTTTATACGAGAGTTGAACACATCCGAGACACAGCTTGGGCACACTACGACATAATCAATTACTAGTTAAGAAGGGGAAACACTATGTTGCACATAAACTTCATCCTCACCACTCTCGATACCCATGTCTTCCCTGCATCACATGACTACCTAGGCAACTACTACTCTACCTCTATCTATAGACTTTGGCCTCTCCTCTCTCTATCTCCACCCATTATTTGTTGACCTCTCCTCTTCCTTTACCTCCAATACCGATGTTTGATTCATCCACCACCACCACCAACAACAACAACATCTTTTTTCCCCTCTTCTTCCAACTCTGAATGTACATCAATATTTTCACACTCTACTACAAATAACAACATATCTCCTTTTTCTTCTTTATTGTTGACCACCATCACTATCTTTTCACTTTAAATGTGCAAAAATTTTAGTATAAGTTCATACTTTTAGTGTTTAACTTGATATTACTTTTGAATAAAAACCATATTACTTTGCTTTTATAGTATTTAAAATGGGGGCTTGTTGATGGTATGTCTTTGAGGGCTTAATTTCATGATGTGTGCAATTTGTGTTTGAATGACATATGACTCTGAATTTATCTCAAATGAAATTATCTTTGTGTTTGAATGGCCTTGTTCTTTATCATGATTAAACATAAAAATAATATACATGTATATGCATGTTTGTGTCTTGTGCAATTTGTATTTGAATGATATATGACTCTGAATTTATCTAAAATGAAATGATCTTTGTGTTTGAATGACCTTGTTCTTTATCATGATTAAACATAAAAATAATATACATGTATATGCATGTGTGTGTCTGTTACCGTGTCTGTTTTCATGTCCATGCTTTTTAGATTCTATATTTTTACATTTTTCTCTTTTTTCTCACTTTTTTTTTCTCTTTCTCATCTCTCTACTCTACTACTATCAAAATTTCCTATTATTTGCACACTTAGAATACCTGAAACGCACACACATGGCTTTCACCATTGTTATTTAACTCGGTGCAACCAAAACTATCAAATGAGGATAGGAAACTTTTATCATCAATACAACCTACTGATGACACCCAAATGTAGGTCTTAATGTTAAGTAATTAGTTATAGTTTCATGCATGTATTAGCCTTGATATTCCTAAATAACTCTAGATACTTATCTTATCATATTTCACCCCTTGTAGAAGATATGTTTGCTCAACTAGTCAATTTTGGGACTATGAGGCACTGAACTTAAGAGACATAGAATCCCTTGATTGCTAAGATGAAGACTGGAAATATTCAATAGATCCACCGGTTTGAACCGGACCTGGATTTGCAAAATTGGTTTGTATGCAGCTGTATGCACTAAAAGTCATCAACATCTTCATTGGCATGAGCCAGCCAAGTAGATGACACAAAACTAGTCTGGGTTTAGTGAAGGTTTAGGTTCATCTCAGTAATTCATTGAACTCATGTGTTGGAAGACAATCGATGTAAGTTATTTGAGCACCAATCAATGGATGGTGACTTCCTATGACATTTACTGATGGCTTTGTTGATGAAGCACCTCATCGACTTTAATGACCAGTGGAATGAAACCATGGTGGGTTCATGAGCCTCAATTTTCCAAGAAAAGTCATCAAATGAGCCATTGATGGTACACTTCGGTAGTTCCAACTGATGGCCGACTATGATGATGACTTCTAATGACATCCACCAATGACTTCACAAACTGATGGAAATCAACGGCCAATATATAGATGCCACAAGACAAGCCTCAGTTCATCCAAACTAGGTGGGATTCATACCTTCACATTTCTAGCATTTAGATGAAATCATCCCCAATTCATCCAAATTGGGTTGGGTTCATCCCCACTTACTAACATATTTCCTACCACTGTAAATGCCCCTCCTAGACCACTAGGCCCAATGTTCCATTTTTTTGGGTCCCTAGACCTCCGTCTTAGAGTTCCAAGGCTCAAGAGGGTTAAGGACCTCATCCTACATCGATTCCCATTGGTATACAACATTATTCATAGACCAAATCTATCCTCCACTCATTTTAATCAGATTCCACCTTCACCCATACATCCATTAGACAAAGTAGGCATGGCTCTCTGAACCGGAATGGGTCGTCACATCCATCTGCATAAGTTGTTGTTCAAGACAGAATCAAGGATAAAGGAGGCCAAGGAGACTACAAGGATGAACATGATGACTCAAAGGATGAGATCCAACCCATTTCATGGATATGAAGTGAGAGGCACCTCTCCTCCATGGGATTAATCTCTTCCTCTTCCCTTTTCTTCTATTATTCTCCTTTGTTTCTGTACAAATGATGTATTTCCATCTTTGTTCGGTGCAACTATTCCTGTCTATGGATAGTTGAGCTCCTTCTTGGCTATGTAGCCCATTTTGAGCTTATGTACTTCGAATCTAAGCAAGTAGGTAATATTCAAATTAGTAGGTTACTATCATATCTTCTCTTATTGGTTATGATTTTTAGGATTGCTTGATCTCTTTCTTACATTAACTTCCATCTTTGCTAACCTCAAAAGATTAATGGTAAGAACATGTAGAGAAGGTAGTTTATACCAAACTATGAGAGGATGAGGTCCAAGGGAGGATTTGCCCAGAATTTAAGGTTCAAGAAGTCTAACACAACACAAAAAAATGTACCTCGATTTATCCAACCTGGACTAATTTTGTTGAGGTTTGAATTCCTAGGTGATCTTTTACAACTCTTAATGCTTCTGGCTTTAGGTCCGAGAGACAATCCAGAATAGTTAAAGGTGTTTCTTCATGATCCTCGAGAGAGGTATTGGACATACTAGACTAGGATGTTAGTTGTTATCTAGGGTGTTTGATGGCTTTCTACATTCGAGAATGAGGTACATAGGTTGCCTAATTTGTGGTTACACAGTCAGAAACTCTTTCTTTTGAATAGTAGGATTCGATGGAGTATGTTTTATTTATTTAACTTTGTTTTGTTTTCTTGACTAGATTTGGTTTTATAAATATATCTACCATTTGTCCTTCTTAGCTAAGTAAACATGAATCTTAGGTGATGAAATGTGCCCATGTCCCTATGTTCAACCCCATCTCACTACTTCAAACATGTGTAGCATTGCAAGATTATAAATCTAAAGTTTGATTGTTTAGGGACTGTGTTTGGTCATGAGGTCAATCACATACCTCTCTTCCAACATAGGAATCCTCTTTATCTCCATTTTGTTTTTCTAAGAAGGAAAACAATTGGGAAAGCCCATGACTTGTGTTTTCCAGTCAAGGTGAGTGCATTTTATATACACAAGACTTCACACATACATGCTTGATATGTTCACATATCTACAAGTAGGTCACATTCTATTAACACTCCCCTCAAGCTAGAGCAAATATGTGACCATCTTGTTACATAGGACCCGAAAACCATATATGAATGTAGAAATACCTAATTGGTCATTCTCATTAGTTGTTAATAAGTATAGAGACCCTCATACGTGGTTACATGGATCCTAATTAAAGTGTAATATAAAACATAAAAATAACTAAAGAGAATGAGTCTAAGCCTGATAGCCACTTATACTAGCACCCCTCCTTAAATTGGATAGTATACTTTATGCAATCCCAACTTGACACCATATATTGACATGGTGTTGGAGGAAGTGATTTTTTAGAATGTTAGAAATATGATTCCCTATTTGTATGTAAGGAGTTGCGATCTTTCTACCTTTGACACGCATCTTCACAAAGTGACAATCCACCTTAATGCATTTGGTGCATTCATGGAATAATAGATTTTTGAAATTATGATTTGTGTCTTCATTGGCACACTAGAGAGTCAGCAGATTTTGTGCATTTGATCAAGATAGACTTCACTACTTAAGATCCAGCATCCGTGGGCCATAGCTCAATATTCATCTTAGGTGTTGGAGACAATAATGACATATTGCTTTTTGCTTCTCTAGGAAATAGGATGATTGCCTAGCATTTGATATAGAAAGAAGATGTAGATTAGAAATCTTGAGTATATCCAGTCCAATTTGTGTCTACATATTATTGAGATACATCAAGATATGTCAAGCTCCTCTAAAAAGTGGTAGATTCATATACACTTACATATTGCTAGATGTAGAGCTTGATATTCAGATTATGCAGTAGATCTTTCTATTGTATTATGTTTCTTACTCTTCCATGGCACACACTTTCCTTCCACAAACACAAAATAGCCAAAAATAGAGCTAATGATTTACTAGATCCAACCCAATCAACATATGAGAGTCCATGCATTTGTAGATGTCCATAATTTGTATATAGAAGTTCCTTGCCAGAGGACTTCCTAAGATACCTCAAAATGCACATCATAACCTATATATGACCTATGTGCAGCTTATCCACAAACTGAATAACACTAATAGAAAAAGCAATATCATGTTGAGTGACAGTCAAATAAAATAGCTTTCCATCAAGCTGTATATATCTCCAAGATATCAAGTAAGTCCCGTTGTTCCATAGACAATTTGACCTTAGGATTTGTTGGAGTATCAGTTGGTATGGTCCCAAGCATCCTTGTCAAGGTGAGAGATCTAAGACTTGCCTTCTCTATTAGATTATTATCCAAGACGTGGACCTGGAAACATCAATCCCCATAAAGTATTTATTATTGCCCAAGTACTTTATTTGAAAGATACTACAAAAAATATGGAATTGTGCAATGTCATGCTTTTCATCCTCAACAATCACAATATCATCAACATTTATTGATAGGAATATGATTCCAAAATTATGTTGCATGTATTAGACTGAATGATCCAAGGTACATTGTTGGAATCCAAACTTATAATTGGCACTACAAAATATACCAAATAAGACATACAGTGATGGAATCATTTCATAGAGACACTTACGCATACGACATATTAGATATGACTCCCCTTGAGAAACAAACATATGTGGTTGTCCATAAAATTCTCCCAATCTAAAATCACCATGTAGGAATGCATTTTGGAATCAAGTTGGTGCTAAGGCCAAGAGTTACTAGTATCTAGAGATAAGAAGATGCAGACATGTGCTAATTTTTTCACATGAGAGATCTCTAAATAATCCTGACCATGGACATGAATGTAGCACTTGTCTGCTGGATGCACCTTTTTCTAGAGCACCTTCATTTTCACCCACTTTGACTATGTAAACCCAATGGCATTTGACTACAAAATTGCCCTATGAATGTGAAATAGGGGTCCATGTCTTGTTCTGGTCAAGAGGTGACATCTCATCTTCCATAGCATGGTGCCAACCTGGACGATTAAGTAAAACTCAAACATGAGGCAATATTGTGACAAAGGACGTGGAAGAAAATAATACATGATATAAAGGTGGGGATGTCTATATGAAACAAAGTTAGAAATGGGATGTTGATTTTTTAGTGTGCATGATCTAACACCTTTACTCAAAGCAATAGGAAGATTCTACTGAAGACGTGAACATGAAAATGTCTCTACTTGACTCTCTTACAAGGAAGCATCCAAAGGAGATAAATTGTGAGAACCTAAAACTTTGGTACTTCTAAATATAAGGATAATAATTTAGGTATATGATATGGAGGTTCAAGTTAAAATATATTCAATAAATATGAGAACAATGAGTATAAGGGAATCACCTTGATAAATAATTTTGAGGTTGTGACCTTGGTTGAGGTTTCTTATTTACATAAGGAGAATCTATTTGATGAAATAAATGATTAATGTGATATTAGGCTTAGTTTGGAAATATATATTGAGACCAAACTTCATTTAGTGAAATTGGTCAAAAATATTAAATTTGGAACATTTGAAGTTCTTGAGTATTTTTGTGGACCTAGCTATGTATGAGGATACTAGGATTCAAGAAACCCTGAATTGGACTAATTTTTGTTTTCAACTAGGTCCATGAGATGAAGATTGTAACATAATTAGATTGCATCATAATTAATGGCCATATATGATTTTAAAGGAGGCATTCATATATTTTAGAACATTGGAAAATTTTTGAGTTTGTTTGAGTTTCATTGTGACTTATTAATCAATTACAAAACCATTAAACTTTTGCTTAGAAGACAATTTTAGGGTTGTTGACGGGTCTATTATTACCTAACTTTTTTTCCCAAGGTCAAATAATGACTAGGTCAACACAAGATAGAAATTTAGATTAATTTTGAGCTAATATGTGTACTATATAATTATTTAAAGGTATTATACTTTTATAAAAATGCATTTTGCTTAAGACGGGACCTGGACCCGGGCTTTGGATTTGGGTAGTACTGAGGGCATAGAGATCCTTCCTTCAGTTAGACTCATGTTTGTGATGCTATTGCAATGTGGGACTCCTCTCCCTCAGCTTTGATCTCTCCTTGAATTCTTGAGCTTTATGATATTAACCCCCTTTTGGTTTAGAAGGTTGAAAGGATTCCAATGAACTCTTCGCCATTGTCGAGAAGAAATGAGTTTATCCTCAAATCTATGAAAAACTAGGACTTTAATGATATTTCTAGATATAGATCCCTTAAATGGATGAAACCAAGCCTATATACAACACTTACTACATCATTTGAAACCCTAATTGCCTTTTCTATACCCAACTATCCCCAATGTGACCGCATCCAACCTCCCTTGTTGGAAACCAAGTCGTGAGGCTAGCCCTTTGAGGCAACTTCAACCAATTGAATTGGATGGGAGCATTGTTAAGGACTCATAATGGAGTTCCTAAGCTCACAAAGCCACAACGACGTTGGAATCAAGCCCCCCACTCAACTTCAAGATCGAGGATCACTACTACAGAAACAGCGTTCAACGTCACTTTTAGCGGTGTCAATTTTTTATGAACACCGACGTTGGTCCCATTAAACGTCAGTTAATAAGTACATCCAACGTCTATATTTGAAGACCAGCCAGACACGGGTATCGCTTTTCATTTAGTTCCGATTGAAGAAAAGAAAATTACGCCTAAAGTAGCCCACGAAATCCAATTTTTTTGAGCAAAAAAAAATTGTGCCAAAGTATCCCTTATAACGTCGGTGTTTTAACTAATAACCGACACTGAATGAAGATAAAATTTGCACCAAAAGTTCCAATATGGGCGTCGGTTGTCGTAACATAACCGACATTATAAGGGTGTGCGCGTCGTCCCCGCCAAAAAAATTAGGGGTAAAGGAATGTCCAATTGGACGTCGGTTTTATTTAAGAACCGACACCTTTAGTTTTAGGTGTCGGTTTTATTTAAGAACTGACACCTAATGTTAAGTTAACAGCACCCACGCAAGCCTGACTCTTCCCCTTTCTCTGTTTCATTCATTCTCGCGCTACCAGGGTTTGGTCCGGTGATTTCTCAGCTTGCTCCGGCCGCGCGCTGCTCTGCTCAGTTGTTGGTCCTCTGCCCACCTCCGGCACCGCTTGCCCTCTGCCCCCAGCTTGCTGCTCCAGCAGCCCTCTCTCCCCACATCGTCGGCCTTCTCTGCTGCTCCGACGGCCTGCTCTGCCCGCACCACCGCCGCTTGCTTCTGCTACTCTCCCTGCCATCGCCGCCGAAGGTACCTACTCTTCTCTTCTTCCTCCTCTTCTTCCTCTGCCCTCAAGTAGGTACCCTGCTCCGCGACCGTGTGAAATCACAGGTTGGCACGGTCGTGCTGGGCAGCACGGCCGTGTTGGCTGATTTTGTGCTATATTGCTCAATTATAATCGGATAGCTACATTTGTGTGTAATGATTATCTTGATGATGAACATACATCTACATTTGTGTGTATTTGTGGCTGATTTTTTAAAAGGAGTGGTTTTTTAGATTAAATGACTGCAGAAGACATAATATTAACTCTACCATAATCTAATGTGTAGGTGATATTAATCTTTGAAATATTAATTTTTGCTCAGACCCAGGTGATATTTTGTTTGATTTAAACATGATTGGGCATTATTATGACTAATTTTTCCCATAATGAGGCAATTTTTACAATACCTTTCTCTTGTTCCAATTGTTGGACAATTCATATACTCTCAATTAGGAAATATTATTACTCTTCTTAAATTATTCTTATACGTTGAATCAGGTCAATGAACACCTACTATATATTGTGCCTGAATTATGCCATGTATGTTTGTACAAAGTGAATCTTATCGCTCTAATTGTGAATTATTGCATGTTTGAAACTATTGAATGCTTGATTTATTATTTAATAATGCTCTAATTGTGAGTGATGCAATGTAAGTGAGCAAATACATGTAGTGGATATGTACTCATTAGCCTAGAAACCCATCCAAGATTTACTCATTAGGAGTAAATCTTGGATAGTCCCCGGTTTGGGATTTTTCTCGAACACCTAATCTCACTTAGGATGTAAGTGTATAATGTGTATTGGGTTTTCAAGAAAATTTCGGTATAATTTTCCCGTTTGTTCTCTAAGTACATATGTACTTGGAGAACAGCGGGGAAATGCTGCCGAAATTTTCTTGAAAACCCAATACACATTATACACTTACTAGTGAGATTAGGTGTTCAAGAATGGGATAGGTGGTACACATTTATTACATATAAGAATGACAACACATGTATTTGTTGGCCTAAAGTTTTAACCATGCAAAAATTCTAATCCATTAACCCTAGACCCTAATGTTGTTGTAATATATACTTGTTTTCTCTTTGATCATAGAATGGATAGATCATGGATGTCCATTCGCAATCGTTGCACCCCAGAGTTTATATCTGGTCTTGACTAGTTTATTAGATTTGCTGAGGAACATAGGAAACAACCTGGAGATAAGTTCTATTGTCCATGTAGGCATTGCGGTAACAACTTGAAAGTCAGCACTGGTGACGAAATCAAAAGTCATATCATGTGCAACGGGATTATACAAGGCTATACAGAATGGCACTGGCATGGAGAGATTTCAAATTTGAAACCAGTGGATGTCGATAGCAGTGCTTGTGTGGAAGAAGAAATTTCCTCCGATGACGTAGATGTGAATGAACCAGTATACATCGTTGATGCGATGCTGGATAGTTGTGGGGTAGAGTACACCGATCCACCTCCCATTTTTAGAAACATTGTGCATGATGCTTAGATATCGTTATACATAGGTTGTACTAATTTTACGAAGCTTAGTGCTGTGTTGAGATTGTATAAGCTGAAAGCTCACAATATGGAGCGACAAAAGCTTCACGTCATTGTTGTCTTTGTCGAAAGAAATGCTTCCCGAAGGAAACGAGCTGCCAATCTCAACATACCAGGTAAAGAAATTGTTGTGCCCAATGGGAATGGATGCCAAGAAGATACACGCATGCTCGAATGATTGTGTATTATTTCAAAAGGACTATGTGGATTTGAAAGATTGTCCAAAATGTGGTGTGTCACAGTATAAATTGACGACTTCGGGGGAGTCCAAAACTGGTTCTCCTGCCAAGATGATGTGGTATCTACCTATAATATCACGGTTTCAATGCTTGTTTGCCAATCCGATAGATGCGAAGAATTTGAGGTGGCATGCAGATGTTAAGAAAAATAATGATGGAATCCTACGACATGCGTCTGATTCCCCATAGAGGAAGAAGATTGATCTATTGTACCCTGAATTTGGTGAAGAAGTCAGGAATCTAAGACTTGGGCTTTGTACAGATGGGATGAATCCGTACGGGACATTGAGCAGCCAACATAGAACTTGGCCAGTCATGCTTGTTATATACAATCTTCCTCCCTGGCTGTGTATGAAAAATAAGTACGTAATGCTATCGTTGTTGATATCGGGCCCTAAACAACCTGGAAATGATATCGATGTTTATCTTGAACCTCTGATTGATGACTTAAAGAAACTCTGGGGTGAAGGTGTGATGACCTATGATGCTTCACGAAGAGAGACATTTTTTTTTGCATGCTATGTTGTTTTGCACTATAAATGACTTTCCAGCATATGTGAATTTGTCTATATATAGTGTCAAAGGAGCTAAAGCGTGTCCTATATGTGAAGAGAACACTGATTCAACAAGAATAAAACATGGCGGTAAGACTGTATATCTCGGTCATCGAAGGTTTCTTACAAAATTCCATTCGAATCGTAGGAAGCACAAAGCATTCAATGGATTGAATGAGGAATGGAGTGCACCTAAACCTATACCAGGGGAGGTTGTTTATGAAAGAGTAAAAGACTTTGTCAATGAATTTGGTAATAGATCACAATGTACTATGGCCACACGGAGTGACAAATCTTTATTCAAGAAGAAGTCAATATTTTAGGATCTTTCTTATTGGAGTTCTTTGACAGTCAGGCATTGTATCGATGTCATGCACGTTGAGAAAAATGTCTGTGATAGCGTCATTGGTACTTTGTTGAATATATCGGGTAAAACTAAAGATGGGCTAAAATCCAGACTGGACCTATGTGAAATGGGAATAAGGTCAGAATTAACAGAATTATGTGAAATGGGAAATTGGAGAACATACTTACCTCCCGCTTGTTACACATTGTCTAGAAAGGAGAAGAAAGCTTTTTGTGAATGTTTGGTAAATGTTAAGGTGCCACAGGGTTACTCATCCAACATCCGTAGATTGGTATCAATGAAAGATCTGAAGTTGATAGGTCTTAAATCTCATGATTGTCACACTCTAATGCAACAAATATTGCATGTGGCAATTCAATCTATATTGCCAAAGCATGTAAGGTTTGCAATCACCAGACTTTGTTTCTTTTTCAATAGTCTGTGCAATAAAGTTATTGACCCTGATACTCTCGATAATTTGCAAAGAGAAGTGGTTGTTACCCTATGTCAGCTTGAGATGTATTTTCCTCCGTCGTTCTTTGATATCATGGTACATCTTATTGTCCACTTGACTAGGGAAGTGAAAATGTTGGGACCAGTTTTCTTGCATTGGATGTATCCCTTTGAATGATACATGAGCGTTTTTAAAAGTGATGTTCGAAACCGTTATCGGCCTGAAAGGAGTATTATTGAGGGTTATGTGGTGAGAGAGGTTATGGATTTTTGCAATGACTTTCTTAGTGATAATGACACTCCTGGTAATGACAAGAATATTGAGGAGCAATTTGGCAAAGGAATTTTGGGATCACAGGTGAAAGTAATTAGCCGTGAGTAGTTGGAACAATGTCACTTATATATTTTACACAACATGGACGAAGTGAGTGTTTATATCGAGGAACATACCAATTGCATCAAGAGACAATATCCTCGAGCTAATACAATGTGGCTTGCTAGAGAGCATAACAAGACATTTATTAAGTGGTTCGAAGAGAAAGTCTTACATCAACTATCTCAAACACCAGATGATATTACTGAAACTATCAAATGCCTCGTCTTTAAACCGAAATTGACTGTTATGTCTTATGAAGGGTATGACATTAATGGATTCACATATTACACAAACCGCCAAGATGATAAGAGTGTCGTCCAAAACAGTGGGGTCACCCTTCAAGCGTCGACTATGTTTTTTGCAATTGCAAAGGATAAGAGTCCACGTGAAGCTAAAATGTCATATTACGGTGTCATTAAAGACATATGGGAGTTTGACTACATAGATTTCAGAACTCCGCTCTTCAAATGTAATTGGGTTGATAACACCAAAGGAGTTATAGTGGATGAATTGGGTTTCACTTTAGTGAACTTTGAAAATATTGGTGAGAAGGGTGAACCATTCGTATTGGCATCACAAACGAAACAAGTATTTTATATCGATGATCCTGCAAATGATAAATGGTCGGTTGTTCTTCATGGTGAAAGACAGTTCATTGAAGATCCTATAGATGAAGACAAGTACTATGATAAGTATGATGACTCCAGTCCATTCTCAGTTGGGTTGCCAACACCAGCAAATATTGAACCTAATGATGACTTGTATGTGTGCGGAGATCACAATGAAGGATTGTTAATTGATAAAAAATCACAATATTAGAGGCATGTTTATATTTTTTATATGTTTTATTTTTCTGAATATGAACTTTACAATGTTAATTACAATATTGCTTGTGAATGTGAACTTTACAATATGAATTTTACAATGTGAATTACTTTATAATGTGAATGTGAACTTTACAATGTGAGCTTTACAATATGAATTACTTTACAATGTGAACTTTACAATGTGAATGTGAACTTTCAGATGGCTGAGCATTCTCCTGATGACCGTGTTGATGATTACCGTGAGGGTGAGGACATCAATGCGCCGCCTCACAATGTAATTTTTAAAAATATATATCATATATTTATATCTATATGTCCGTTTCTAGTTATATCCTGTAAGTGTGTTTATTTTGTCAAATTTTAGGTTGATGATGCAAATGTACCCTCTGAAGCACTTGAGGCACTTGATCAGCAGCACCAAAAAGTTGACAAGAGAAGGGGCATCACTATGATGAAGAAGTTAATAGCGCAAAGGGGCAATGGACCCAAACTTGTTGTGGATTTTGATAATGCAGGAAATGCACTTGGAGTGAATCGCAATTCGTTTGTTTCATATCTTGGGTATGTTACTCGTAGCCATTGTGGTTGTAAGATAGATTCTTGGAATAAAGTTCCTAAGGAGAAGAAAGACGTAATATGGAAGGATTTATGTGTGAGTTATTATTAATTTTCAATTCTATTTATTAGATTACAATTTTTTTGGATACTAGTTAATAGCAATTCTATTTTGCAGAGTATATTTGAATTGGATGAAAAGCTACATCGTAAATGTGTGATGCAATGTTGTGGGAGAGTCCTAAGGAACTATAGGACAAATATCACCCGAGAATACATAAAATAAGGTGATAAGAGGAAGAAGACAGCCACAGAATAGTGGAACTTCCTGGACCAAGAAGAATGGGACGCATTTGTTGCTTCAAGACAAACTGGTGAATTTAAGGTATTAGGTGTCACCCCCAATCTAATTAATATATGTTGTATTCACCTATTCAAGATTAACATTTAGTATTACTAACCAAATCATTAATGTGCATACTAACTAGGCCCTCAATGAGGCACAAAAAGCAAGGCGTGCACTAAATGTGCATGACCACGCAATGGGCCCAAAGGGGTATGCAGGCATTCGCCAAAGACTACAGTCTGAGGCTAATGCTCAGTCTGCTGCTATTCAGGATTCCTCTACTATAGGTAGCACACCTCTGCCTCGCCATGATGTATGGATAGCTGGGAGGCAAAATAAGAAGGGAGAAATAAGGAAGCCCGCAACTACTGAGGCGGCTGAAAAATAGTAAAATATAACGCTTACAGCAATCGTTCGAATATTGATTATTTGTGGTGTTTACTTAATTACAAATTTTTATTTTGGCAATTAGCAGGAGCTGCACGAGCTGAGGAAACAAGGAAAGTTCATCCCTGAGGGCACAAGGGATGAATTGACAGTTGCTCTGGGTAACCCAGAGCATCCTGGCCGTGTTAGGGCTGCAGGCACTGGTGTGGACATCAAAGCGTTCTTTGGGCCATCCTAGCGCAAACATATCCCAAAAGTGGGACTTTCATAAGAAGAGGTAACCTATTCTTTCTTTATAATATTACTGTAAAAGAGAATTCAATAATCAGAAGCTAACGTTTCTTTTATCCATGTATAGGTAGATAAGCTAGTTGATAGGAAACTCGAAGAAGCACTGAGCAAGTGGCAGGCATCTCAGACTGTAGAGGTTGGGAGTAATCCTGTAGACCCACCACCTAGCACATCCAATGTAAGTATTTTTATGACATAATAACTAGTCTTTTCAAGATGATATGTTTTCAAGATGATATGTATATATGTATATAACATTCTTTACACAAAAATTTATAGGGGTTGAAGTCATGCCGTCTAAAAAGTAAAGAATTTGTCATTGTAGAGGCGTCAGCTTGCCCATCCCTACTAGGGGAAATGTTTCATGGGTCTCCATTACCATCTGGTTGGGTTCGTGTGAGCCCACTACGTATATTCCCCAACTAGATGGATCTTCCATTGCCATATGCCCACCCAGATTGTGAAACACTTGGTGAGGCAGAAGGCAGAGTGATATTGTGGCCAAAAGCAGTTGTCCTCTATACTGAAACTGTATGGTAAATTTACATTACGTTAAATTGTTAGTATGTGTATATGATGTCAGTTGATCTAAAATTATATATATACATGTTAAAAAGAAGACACCAACAGCATCTAGGCATCCACCTCCACCTCCTACTTTACCAAGTTGGGTTCCACAGGAGCTACCTGTCCCGTTAGGTCCTGATTGTAGGGGTATGTCAATATGGTTAGGCGAACATGGTATAAATTGCCCTGTAACTGTTTCTATAGATGCGGATGTTGCAGGTCAATCATACGAAAGTAACCTATTTATACAAGATATTTTGGAGTTGTTTCGATATGATTGGCTGAATACATCTGTGATAGAGCTATGGATAAGGTGAGATCTTCTTTATACATCCATATACCTTGTGTAGGATCTGGTGATCTGGTTTCTTATTTATTAATGCATACGTAATACATGTTTTGCAACTACTTAGACAAGATATGTGCAGATTTTTCATTCAAACATGTAGGATTTTTTATTCCATCTTTGATTAGTCTAGTAGCTAAAGACCCTCCGTCAGTTCAACAATACTGCCGTGATGCTTTTAGAAGTTTTTCTCAAAATAAGAAGACGTTGATAATAGCTCCATTCAATGTGGAGTAAGTTTACTTTGCTTATAATTTGGACTTAAGAAAATTACATTTTTATTGTGGATTTTGAGTTATTAATTTTTAACTTTTTTACCTCTAGTGGTATGCATTGGGAGTTACTAGTTATTGTCCCTGAGACATTCACTGTCTATTATCTAGATCCTAAGGGGACTAAATTGAATTCAATATATGGACACAAAATGAAAATGGCATTATTCCGGTGAGAAATATTTCATTTTCATATCCGTTAACATATGTTATTACATTACTATTTAATTATGCAATGTACTGTGTTACATTAACATGTAGGGGTTTAGATGAGTTCAAAAAGGTTGGAGGAAAGGTCCCCAAGAAAAAGAACCAGCAAATAATTTGGACAAACATGGAAGTAAGTTCTCGACTGCAATGTATATATTATTTATGTGAAAAGTGCTTAATTAGTTGTATTTTTAAATATTTTGTATGTTTCAATTTATAGTGTGCTACACAAGACAACGGATGGGCATGTTCATACTATGTGATGTGATTTATGCACATGATTATCAAATATGTTGCAGTGGACATCGATATCATTCCTGAGGTATTATATATAGTCTTATTAGATAATATGAAATATATCACTCTTATTTATAGCTCATTAATTATATATATACATCATTCTCTTTGCAGGTGTTTAAAACTAACCACACTACAGGAAAGGCCTTACCAGATGTACATGCTCCCTATACGACGGGAGAATTAAATGAAGTAAGAGAAGAATGGGCAACGGCCATACAAGTAGTGGGGGTTTTAACATATAATTGGGATGTTGATAGCGAATAATGACTAAAGAATGATATTTTGTAAATGAATTTCTGAATTATAATATGTGTGAATGTTTCTACATGTATGAATGTTTCTACATGTGTCTGAGTGAAAATGAATGAAACTGATGGTTTCTATATGAATGTTTCTACATGTATAAATGTGAAAATGAATGGAACTACATATTACTACATGAATGTTTCTACATGTGTGAAAATCGAATGGAACTGCAGGTTGCTAAATGTGTGAACATTTATGTTGTTAATTTTGCAGGTTTGTGGCCTGTTGTTGGCTGATATCAATGGATGTCGTAAAACCTACAGTTCATAACTGAACTACAGGTTTCTCATCCTACGACCAGCCACAGCAGGTCTGCAAACTGACAGAAAAAACACATAAAATCGACGTCGGTTATTTGTATAAAACCGACGACAAATGGTTACAGTGTCGGTTGCCCTACTAGTAACCAGCGTCAATTTCCCTAATGAGGCCAGTCACCATGGTCGTACTGGCCAGCACGGTCGTGGCAGCGGGACAGACACCACGGCCGTGCCGGCCACCACGGCCGTGGCAGCGGGTGAGATGGTGTCAGTTATCACTACTAAACCGACGTCGATAGTGCCCCATATGGCGCCCTTTCTGTGGCACAAAGGTATATGGCGTCGGTCGCAAAGCTAATAACCGACGCCTATACCCCCCTACTAGCGTGTTTTCAGTGGCGCGTGAAGGGTTGTGGCGTCGGTTTGAGAACTGACACATAACGGTTGGGCTTTTAGTGGCGCCCACATAGGTGTCGCTTAAACACTGACACTAAAGGCCTTGAATAACCGACACTAAAGGTCGGTTATGTACTAGTGGATGTGACAACATACCAGGGCACCCCTGATATTTATGAGATGTAGAAATCTATTCTCTACTCACTAGGAACATCACCCAACCTTCAAAAAAACAATCATTGAGGTATCTACTTCTCCCTATATCTTTGTTAAAGTCATTGAACTTGAATATCAAATGTGTTCCCTAGTCTCCCTCATGCACTGCTAAAGAGCATGTCGAGGCAAAGATTACTGAAGCCAAATGTGGCCTCAATCAGGGTTTCCAGGCTCTAGAGGCCAAAGTCAACTTGCTAGTTGACCTCCATGACAAGAAGGTCTGATTTGTGGAGAGGGAAGATGAATCCATGTGGAAAGTTTTCTAGTTTTCCCCTCAAAGTGTGACGAGTCCAAGTCAGAATGCATGAGGATATGTGTTTTGACCTTCTTTCTTAATAATCCATCCATGTTAGTTTATCCAATTTATTTGCTTATGTTTTGTAGTCTGATAGGTTAAATAAAGTTAACCATATAACAAATCTAGGAAATTATATATATATTAGAATATAGTCATATTATATATGAAATCAATTGGAAAACACATGAAATTTAATAATAACGGTTCATAACTTGTTTCTACCTCTAGATCCCTTCTTTATATGGGGATTCATATGATAAACCCCTGAGTGGGGATTTTAAATGGTCAATATGCTCTTGAATCTTGATAACATCTAACCTAGTTCTAAAACATTATCTTTTATGATAATAACAAAGTCACTGGAATTTTGTGACAAAGTTTAAGACTTAATTCAAGTAAAGAAGTTTCACATTTGACAATGTGAATCTTTAGGATTGTTCCCATGGATGGAATTCAAAGTAGGAAATGCTAGAATTTGATATAAACCCTATATATACCCACACCTTGGATCTTAGATACCCTCGACCCAAAAATCCTAGATAAGGTTTGTATGGTTTTGATGGTGACACTTTCATATTTACTTTTTATGTACATTTAATTGTTGATTGAGATTGTGATAGGATATTTCTTAATTCATAATTCAATATATGTGGGTTATCTAGGGATATTCACATTTGTTCAAGCTTTTGTTGTCTACGTATTTCTGATTTGTCCTTTGTTTTGAATAATGAATGCTTTTAATTATTCCAAATTACAAAGTTATATGTGTATCACCAGAACCTAATATGATAATAAATCCATCAGGTCTGATAAGGGTGTTTGGGGAGAAAACTCACTCCCAATATTTAAGGAAGATTCACTAGCTGAAATATCACTAGGAAAAGAGATGGGTAAATTTTGTGATATTAGTAGAACTTGCAGGATAGCTAGATTATAGAATATGATGGTTCACCAAATGGAATTACAATTCATGGGTTAAAAATGATCTAAAATGTGAATCTTTCATATTTGCAAAATTCCAAGTATAGTTTATTGCATAAGTATGAAATTTTGGTTGCGCCCACATACCAACATAGAAATATGTTCCTGTCAAGTTTGTTGTGTTTTATATTAAATTTTAAACCCAGATCAAAGGGAAAGATGATGACAAACAAATATGAATCCTAAAGTACTATTAACATGTTGCGATATTGGTTTTAGGTGCAACTACAATTTCTTACATATGCAATAAAAATATACTTGGCATTAAACAATCAACTTTTTTGCAAATATGAAGATTCATATTTTAAAACATTTTTCTATTCATGAATTGGAAGTCCTCTTTGGTGAACTGAAATTTTCTATAATCTAGCTATTCTACAAGTTCTTCTACTAATGCCCCAATTTTTCCTAAGTCAATCATGGTGCTTTTTCTAGGAACAAGTTGGTTTTTGTTCGTTTTTTAATATTGATCCCTCGTAGTTTTAGAGTTAATTTCTTCTTAACTATAAAGAGTGAGATATCCCCTAAACACCCTTGTGAGACCCAATATGGGCTCACTATCATATTGGGTTTATATGATTCACATAGCACTATTAGTTTATAAGATTTAAAGGCATTCCATCTTCAGAATAAAGGACAAATCATAAATTTGTGGAAAACAAAATCTTGAATACAAGCAGTCATCCATAAATTTTACATACCTTGAACTATGATGCAAAAATTATCTGATCATAATATCAATCGACAATTAAATCTACACAATAAGAAATCACTAATGTATAACCATCAGAACCATAAAACAATGGGATTTCTAGGTCAAGCGGGGTATCTAAGGTCCAATGTCTGGGTGCATCTAGGGTTGAGATTTAAAAAAATATAGGGTTTTTCTACTTTAAATCCCATCTTCAGGGGCAACACGAAAAGGTGATGTTTTTTAAACATGAAACTTAGTTTCTCAAAATTAAGTCATCAACTATGTCAAAAAGTTGAGATACCTAATTATTACCATCAAAGATGACTTTTTAGATCTAGGTTAGATTTTATCGAGATTCATGACCATGTCAATCATATTAAATTACAACTCTAGGGTTCAGAATATGAATATTCATTTGAAGAGGCTATCCATAGACACATTTGAACTAGGTAGATATAGAACCATTTTGATTGGATTCTACTCATTTTCTTGAATAAATTGATATAAATATAACTACTTTTGATCTCTCTCTCTCGCTATATATATATATATATTCCTAGAATTGACACAAGCTTAATTTGATTCAGCTAATTACGACATGACTTGGCATGACATGATAGTAAATGAATTGGATAAACTAATGTGGTTGGATTATTGAGAAATAAGATCAAAGGGCGTGCCTTCCATGCGTTGTGACTTGGATTCATCATGAATTGAGGGGCAAACTGACAAATTTACCATAGGCGTTCATCTTATCTCTTCATGGCTTAGACCTTCTAGACATAAAGTCAACTAGAAAATTGACTTTGGCTTCCATAGTTTGGAAACCAAAAGTAGGGAAACATTTGGCTTCAGTAAGCTTTAATGGACCTAACAAGTTGAATTTGTCATGCATTGAGGGGAAAACTGGCAAACTTGTGATAGGTTTTCATCTTCTCTCTATATGCGGCTTAGACCTACTAGTCATTGATAACATCTAATTTTTGGATATTTGAGTGCTTGTTTCACCCTCGTATAATCATTTTAGTAATGTTTCATTTAGATAAATCTGTTTGTTTCAGCAAGTTTTGGTGTAACTGCCTAATTTCTTATCTTTTATTTGCACAAAATACCACCAGAGACAAATTTAGATCTTAGAGATCGATGGTAACCCCACACTTGAGAGGTTGCCAGACCTAAGGAAAAGATCGACAGGATGCTACCTCAGTAGTCAATGGACCTCCAACATCATCGATCGCTGACCTCAACATCATAGCAACCGTCGAACATGGCAACTTTAGCGACCGATGAAAATGTCAGCATCAGCCGTAACTGGCATAAGCCCTCTTTGCAACTACTGAATGTAAGAGAGGATCGATGACCAATTAAGACATTAACATCAGTGACATCGGAATCTACAGCCCCAATGATTGTTGAGACCTATAATCTGAATGACCAACACATCTAAGTGGTAATTGAATTCATGGTGTTAGTGACCGACTGACCCGCATCAGCCCTCTCGGTGACCGTTGAGCTTAATTCGGTTACCTCAAGATCCACACATATAAATACCGCCTCAACGTATGAGGGGGTCGTGACATATGAGGGACGATGAAGTATTCTCACATTACACATCCATCTTGCTTTCAGTTTGTGATCTTTGAAGATGAGAGTCTGAAGGAGATCTCACACCTCATTCTCAACCATGCCCTATTGATTTCTTCTTCAAGAGAAGGATCAACCATCTCCAACGTCCACTCCAGGTACAAATATAAATAAGATGTGAATCAACCTTGGTTATCTATGGTTGTAGTTGGTGTATCTCCCTTCTTCTTCTCTAGATCTAATCATCACCCTTTATCTCTTTCATCCATTTCATCATCTTCTATCCATGTCTAAGTACACTTATAAATATGTAATGCTACTCACCAGCATGAGTGGCTAAACCCATAGCTTGGGTTAGGAGTAGCCACTAAGGCTCTCCCAACATGTAAATACTAATGTCCATTGAATATATGCTCTTAGCAATGATTATCTCCATACTCTTGGTCTTAATGATTCACTTGTATGATTAGATACTATCTTGTGATGTTTAATTGTTAGTACATCTAAATAGTAGTACTAACCTTATCTAGGTGTTATGGAGTTGCATGAATGCATGAGAATGTTGCAATGCTTAAGCTAATGGTCATATGGTTACATTGTGATTGTTTGTTTGCCATCACGAGAAAGAGACAACCTTATAATCTAGAAGACTGGATATATCCTAAGCTTGAGAGTGGAGGGAATAGACATCTATGATGATTTATTGTAATCTTGTTAAAGGTATACAATGGGTGTGAGTTGCATGATTGGTGAGATATCTTAGTTGGTGAAACCTAATCCAATTTCACATCCATACTTGATATATGTCACTCTTTGATTTTACTTACTTTCTTATTCTACTTCTTACTTTGTTTTCATTTATTTGTTTGTTGGAGTACCATCATTCCCTAGGGAACATTAAACTTTACCTTACTCTTCAGTTGGTGTGACTAAGACAAGATTCTACGTTTTTAATACATACCACTCCTTGTCCTTATGGATCGACCATGTTTTACTACAACGGACCTTGTATAATAGTTGTGGGGGCCTAAGTGTCAGGTTATAAATTTAATAGTTCAACTACTCTATATTTTCTCCTTTTTACACATGTTATTTAGGTCGGTCAGTCATACAAATCAACTAGAAAGTTGAATTTGGCTTCCATAGCTTGGAAACCCAAACTGAGTCCACATTTCGATTCAATGAGTTTTCCGGACTCAACAAGCTCTTTCACAGTGTGCGCCAAAGATTGAGGATAATTTTGAGGTTAGGGTTCCATGGATTAACCTGAGATACATGGAGAACAAAAAAAGATACCTCACTAGTTGGTGTGGTGAAGGTTGAGTGATGTTCTCAATGGGCCAAAAATTTATTTCTACATCTACCCAGCATTGGGGGTTCCATGGTATGATGTCACATCTCCAAGCTTAAATATGGAAGCAACATCGGGTCGTGAGCTTGATTCCAGTGTCTTTGTGATCTTGTACGATTAGAAAATCCATTGCCAGTCTCTGGCTATGCTCGTGTCCAATTCAATTGGTTGAAGTTGCATCAAAGGGCTATCATGTGACTTGGTTTCCAACTAGGGAGATCCTATAAGAAGAGGACAGATATAGACAAATTTGGGTATACTTTGGTATAGGAAAGCAACTGAGGTTTCAAATGAGGTCTTCAGTGCTTCATATAGGCTTTTGATTTAGGGGATCAATCTCCAGAAGTCTCCTTAGAGTCCTTAATTATCTCGCAATTGGGAATTAAATCATTTTTTCATAGTAATGGTAAAGAGTTTGTTGGGATCCCTTAAACTTTCTAAGCCTATCACGGTGGATATCACAAAGCCCTAACACTTAGGTAAAAAGAGATGGTGAGGAAGAGGAATCCCACACTATCGTGGCACCATAGACAAAAGCCTAGGAGAAGGAGGGCTCTACGCCCTCGGTTATACCTTGATCTAGAGCCTGAGTCCAGGTGGATCCGCCTTAAGAAAAACTCATTTTTATCTTTAACTGGTTTTCTAAGCCACATATTAGCTCAAAACTAATCTAAATTTATATAACTTGATCGTTAACTCATATAGGGGAAAAAATAGTTCATAACAAATCCACTAACAACCCTAAGCTTGGTCTCGGTAAAATTTTATTCCATAATTAATGACATAAGTCACAACTCATAATTATCTCAAAGTTCGTTCAATATTCTAAAATACATTATTAACTCTTTTAAAATCATGTAGCCATTATTTAGGGCACAAAATACTAAAGTTACAAGTTTCATCCCAAGGACCTAATTGGAAACTAAAATTAGTCCAATTCAGGGTTTCTTGAATTCTAGATATCCTATTTCAACCTAGGTCATTTATAATACCCAAGAACTTCACAATGTTCTAGTTTCATATTTTTAGCCTCTTACATTAAATGAAGTTTGATCTCGATATATATTTATCCGAACTCAGCCTAATATCTTATTTATCATTTAATGCATCAAATTGGTTCTCTTTACTTTATTAAGAAAACACAAAAGGTCACAAGCTAAAAATTATTTATCAAGGTCATTCTAGTGTACTCATTATTCTCATATTTATCAAAGTGATTTCAATTTTAACCTCAATATATATGCTTAAAATTCCAATCCTTAAGTTTTAAAGTACCAAAGCTTGAGGTTCTCACATGAACTTTCGGGGATCTCTGTACCACTTACATTGGTGCTAGAATCAAACTATCAACTTGATCATGTAACATGAGTATATATTTGAGTGGTCAATGGCCTAGGGGCATTGGTTGGGACAATATCACAAGGACAATCACTAGCAGAAGACAAAAGAATAAAAGAATCGACAAAAAGGAAGGGGAAAGAGCTCCTCCACAACTACCAGTGTCATTAAAGCACTTCAATCAAAGGAAATATATTTAAATAAGGTGAAATTCACAAACACTAGAAGCAATATAAGTAGGACTATAACCCTTATATCCTATTTGCACATTAGAGCAACCTAGAAGACTGTCATGGATCTACTTTTATACCAATCCCATTGCCAAACAGGCATGGTTAAAGGGATCTAAGAATCCATCTCAAAGTGTCCCTTAGATAACGCACAAAACAAACTTGAAGCATCCATCTCTAAGTGGGTATGGATCACACACAAAGCATACATGAGAGTTAACTAAAACTTCTCTTTTGTTTATATGAACCACAAAGATTTTACAAAGGGTGGCCTGAAGGTAGCATGATATGAAAGATACAAGAAATGAAACCAATTGGATGGTTATTAAATATTATTTACATTAACATAAGCTACAAATTTCTTGTTTGTTGAAGCTTGTTTAGAGTCTTCATCATATATCAAAAGAACAGAAGCATGATCTTGGCAATTTGGTTATCATATATATGTTTTATGTAAAATCATAAATTTGACACAATCAACGCAAACACATTTGTATTTCATAAAATCAATTAAACTATCAAGTGGAGAAAAATATAATACTTGTAAGAAGTAATATAAACACAAGAGACAGAAAAATTCAAGAATCTCCAATTATCAATAGCAAGCATCTTTATTTATGAATTTCATTGTACTTGAGAGGGCATTGCTTCCAGGGTCAATGATAGGGCCTACATCTTGTAGAATAGATCCTATTTAGCAAATGACTACAATAGGAATACCAAAGTATCCTCCAAAGATGGCCTTGCCACAAGATACAGGCAAGTGCACTAAGACTTGTGCCCTTACCCTAAGATACATGTAGGTGAAAGAAGATGGTACCCTTACCCAGAAATAGAAGCAGGTGCACATGAGAATGACATTTCATGTAATAGAAGTTTAATTTATATTTTAGGTTTTTTTAGTTTAAATATAAGAAATATAAATGACTAATCGTTGAAAAAAATTAATAGTTAAAACAAGTATTATAACCAAGCATAGGGACACACATTGATACTATACAACAAGAAATATTATAATCATGGTGAATAGGAGGATAAAACATACCTTTGAGATCTAGAGTATAGATCTTGGAAAATCAAATCAAGATTATCATTGTCCTAATATTTAAAATAGTATGCATGCATCAAAAAAGGGATATCAACAATTAGGAATACAAGGGTCAAGATTAGGATTTCAAAGTCTGATTATTTAACATAGGTGTGGTATTGCATCCATGATCAAGATTCCATGTTTTCAAGTATCATAAGTAGTAAGAAGTTCCAGCATCATTTTCAATATCATATTAAAGGGGTGGTCCACACCTAGTTCATATTAGGACTGAAACCTAAATCGTTATCAAGAGGTCAACTTGTCACCATTAAGGATTTTTTAGGTCAAGATTTAATTTCAAGTTATACTCATGATTTTAAAAGGGGGAATCATAAGATTTTAACATTTTTGAATTAATAACCACAAGATAAGGTTTAGATGACAACAATCAAGTTTCATATCATTTTATCAACATAGGCATAAAACAGTGGTTAAGAGTATGCTGAGATATTTCCATTAATCATCAAGATAGAAATCATGACCATATCTAGGGATCCTGAGTCCTAAAACAAGATCAGGTTATTAATCAAGGATTAGAATAAGAAAAAGATCAATAATTAGTAAGCCAACCTATTGTTCAATCTGTTAATGTTATTGCATGTTGAGTCATCATCATGATTAAGAGTCATCAATGTCAAAATTAGGGTTACGAGTAATCATAATGTTACAAATAAGATTAGATCTAGAGGTTTGAAATCATAATTTTGTGGTTTGACCATTTAAACAACTTCAAATATGAAAAGAAAATAAAATTTGAGATATGCATGGAACTAGGTGAGAATTAGATTATGCAAGTATTTTTATTGGGTTCCTATGATTTACTAATCAAAATTGTCTACTTACACTTAATTTGTCGGCAAAGGAGCGTTTTTTATAGCATTTCAAATATTAGGGTTATTTATAGTATGTTTTCTAAGAGGGAATGAATAACCTTAATATCAAAAATTGATGGCCATTGATTACTCGATCAAGGGTTAATAAGAGAAAAGATCTATTAGTGGTGGTCATCCACTTCGCTGAATCAGATAAAATGGGGAGAGAGAGGCTAAGAGGGAAGTAGTCACTAGATTGGTCACCACGGATTGCCTTGTAATATGATAGTGGTGATCATCTACTTCAGTGAATCAGATCACATGGGGAGAGAGAGGCTAAGAGGGCAGTAGTCACTAGATTGAGTCACCACATATTGCCTCGTAATCTTATAGTTGCAACTTATCACTTCTAGAGATACCCAACCGCGAGAGTGAGGTGAGGAGGTCACCGGAGAAGGGGATGAGGGCGAGTAGGAAGGTTGGGGAAGCCTTGAGGCTTGGCCAGTCAGCTATGGTTAGGATGAGCTTGAGACGGATTGTTTATTGGTTTGTTATTGCACCATTTCTTATATTGTGCATGTTTACACTGTTTATTAATTTATTTTTGTTGTACCATTTATATTGTTCCTTTAAAATAATAATAATCTTGAAATGTCTAATTATGACATAATAATCAAGGTATGTTTCATTTATGAAAATGCCCTTTTGTGGTAGTTGAGTAATCAGACTAATCTTTAAGTGAAACCCTAATCATGTAGTTAACCTTGTGCATTGTACATCTTCCCCAGTTTTTAGAATTCTAGGAAGGCAAATTATTTTTGTTGTGATCAATGGATATTAGGAAGGTACTCGGAATCATATACTATTGAATGTATACATATGATCAAGAATTTATATGAGGTAAGGTCCTCCTTCATGTCATGTAATCATGCATGGGTGAGGTTGAGTTTGTATCTCTACTTGTTATATGTGATTCCTTCCAATATGATTGAAATTTTATGAACGTTATAGTTTGCTATATATGATTATTTCCCATTTGATATAATAGGTGTTGTGGCATGAGTACTCTGGATGGACTTGATGTTTATCTTGATCACAGGTTGATGAGCTGCTCTTTCTATGAATGAGATGTGGAGGGATAATAGTGGAGATTAGATAATCCTATGATCCTCTATAGTGGTATAAGGGGCACCACAACCATTATCTACTAATTTAGATGGTATATTCTAAATTACACAAGGCAATTCTAAAACGTAGTACAATGTAGTAGGATAGATATGTCATCTCTAATTACAGTTTTTTTCAATATTATATGTAGGTGGCCTCCTGATCATTATAAGTATTGCATGTTTGTTTAGTTGAGAGTATTGATATGTTGAATTGACTACCATATTATATTGAGGTGTCATTAAATCATGTGATAAAATAAATCTCCTCCTAGTAAATAAATGAAATGCTAGATGGTATTAGGAGGAGCATTAATGCCTTCTCAATTTTCTTTAATAATTTGAATATAGTTCCAACACATATTTATCTCTCTTCAGTGGAAGTTCACATTTATATATATCTTGAGTGTAAGTTATCCACTCATTTGGTATCTATATGTCTCATGTGGTTGTTCCATGTGGTTTTAGGTATATGGAAGTATCAATTTCGAGTTGATAAAGAATTATTAATTATAATACAGATCAATCTAGAGTATGCATGTACTCCCATTTTTATGGAGTGTTCAGTGGGTAGCTGATATAATGTGATATATTATTTTTTTATCATTACTTGTATATGTAATTGTAAAACTAGTTTCAATTGCAAAAATTGGTGTACTTTATTGTATATGAATTTCAATGTAATCCACCTACAATAATTAATAAAGATGACATTAGTTCTTTCAATATCAGATCTTATGATTAAAGTATAAAGTCTTTTTATTACTTACATAGTCCATGGCATTACGTTGAGTGCTATGTTAGTTTGGCACGTTTGAGATCTTGCTCTTGGATGTGTTCCTGATCTGGCTAGTGGGACATCCAAACATATATAAGATTTTGATAGCATCTTCTGATTAGGGTTTTGAGATGTGTTCTTTTAATTAAAATATATACTTACTTTCTCTGTTTTCTTTAAGAATTGTTTTTTTTGTGTATGAGTTTAGTATGATTTTTATTTAAAGATTTATCCTAGTGTTTTTTCAAGTTTACATTAGAAGGAAGATTTTCACACAAAGATGATGACTTACATATCCAACTTCCCAGAGCTAGTTTTCATCGATCAAGTGTTCTTAACAAAACATGTTATCCATTTTTCATTCATTTATGCAAGGATATGTACAAGTTTGATACTATATATAATAGAGGTAGACTTTTGTGAGTGTATGAAGATCTATTTAGACTTCTAAAACTTAATAAAACTCCATCATTTTCCTTAATCGGTTACCTTATTGACTAATTTACCAAAACTATCAAATTTTAGGATTTCCTTCCTTTTTTAATATTGTAATGAAGGAAAAATATCCAAGACTAGTACATCTATCATCTATACTCGATAAATATATCATTGATTAGATCCTTAGTTATTTTCCACAAATTGTTAACAACTTCTTGTTTATCTTAAATTTTGAAGTCTTATTTTTCATAATTTGGGCATATGAATGTATAACTCCATATTTTATAAAGATAAAGGCACGATTTTTTGATTTAAAAATGATCCAATACAGTTGAATATTATGTTTTTAAAATAAGGAGCTTGTATTTGGATTTAAAAAGTTAAAATTTCCATATGACAATACTAGTGAAATGAGAAAAACCAAATTATCATAGTCAGTGTGGTATTACCCTTCATATGAAGGCATCACATAACCTACATTTATCTTTTGATATATAACTCAAGAAATATGTCAGTATCCATTTGGACTGCTATTAGAAATCATATCTCACTTTCCTACTCCAAACCTCAAGGAACAATCTACTGTGTTCTAGTGATCGTGATCAATTTGAATTATAGTTTCAATTGTTTTAGCTCTTGTCTTTATTTCAACACTCATGTATACCCTTAATGTACTTTACATCACTTATTGGAGATCATCTAATTAACATTATGGTAGTTAAATTATCCTAGTATACATTATTTTAGTGAAAAGCTCACCAACAATGTAGCATGTTATAAGTAACTTTTAACTCTAATAATTTGTAAATAAACATCCATGTGGGTCTCCTACGAATACAACTTGGGTTGTTATAAGAGATCAAGCACTTATGCCTCTTTCCAGAAACCCTACATGTGACCTCGATCAAATACTCAAAACCATGAACTAGTGACCCTAAGTGTCTCCATTATCCAATCTTGAATGATCCCCAATGTTAAGGGATCACAAACATACCAAGATGATTATGGGTTAGTAGGGACCCTACATTATTCATCACAAATGACAAGACCTCATTCTATTTGATTAAGTCCAAACTTTCCTCAGTAACCTTTGTAGCTACCAAGGTCGGGTCAATAATGGCATACTTTGATTGTTAAATACCATTCTAGCATCAAAGGTGAAATCACATAGTTTTAGAGTTAAACCTATCTTTTACTCATCATGACACACCCTATTTATATCTTAATACACCTTTGCTTTACCCCATATTTGTGTTGCTAGAAACTGATAAAATATGATAGATATAGGATTAAATTTTCTTTTCATGGGTTTCCTAAAATTTTATTAGGTAATATATTACACAACTTTAACTTCCTATATAAGTTCCTTATAATAAAACTAGGTTATGACTTCTAGGCTTAATATAGAGAGCATATTTATTATGCCTTTCATCTCTTCTTAACCTTATTACTACATTTTGTTTGCTTAAGTGTGTGTTTTGTGTCTTTAGATTCTCCATAATTGTAAAAATCCTAAAGCCCCTAAATAAATCAAAGCTAATTTATATCATCCTAATATACATTTCAATAAGTAAGAATGTGTTGTTCATATGATATTCAATAGCAAGTTGATAAAATATTTGTTCAATCCTTATCTTATATTCTTAAAATAGGTTTGTTAAGGCAATCTGAATTAGTAGAGGCAGATAATTGATAAAAACTTTACAAATGTATCCTCATAGTTTCAATCAAAACATGCCTAATAACGTGAATCACTCATTTAAGAAATCCTAGGGAGAGTAGATTTTCAAATTGTTATCTTTCCTTATTTGTCATTGAAAAATCATATAATTATTTTTCATCAATGAAGTGTATAAGTTTATCAATGTAATCAACACTAAAACATGTGTGAGTCACAAGAAAAATGATTAATCAACTCACCTACAATACCATAAGTAGTTTCATCAATATTTTCTTCAAATCTTCATCATAGTCGACATTCAACGTCAAAACAGCTTCCTTGGTTCCATATATGCTCAAATGTGAAAGAATAGGGGTAAAAGTAAGAACTATGGTTAGAGGATGATATAATAAATAATTTGTCCTAAGAGATATAACTAACATATTTTTAGAGGAATTAATATTAAAGGGATAGTTCTTTTGATTACACATTCAATCTAGTAGGAAACAATTATACACCATCAATTAGTGCAAGAACATATTATAGAGCCCTAAATTTCCCTTCTCCTCTTCTCTCTTTGACTCACTATCTTCTTATGGTGTTCTACAAGTTTTGTGGGTTGATAATAGCTTATATGGATGACTAGGGAGTTCTTGGAAATTTTTCAATAAAATTCACCTCTTATTTGATCAACTTATTTCTTTGTTGGTCCAACTTAAGTCAATTCAGTAAATGAGAAGAGTTTGGCCCAACTAAGTCCCACTCCCAATCTTTATTAGTAGAACCCATGAAACCAAATTGAGTCACCATTTATAAGTTGACTAGCTTAGGTTTAGTCAATTGACTAATATGGGTCAAAATATAGCAAATTTTGGTCATCTAGATCTCCTCCACTAGCAATGCACGGTCGCATTTTGGCCATCACCACTAAATTGTCATCCCACTTATGGGTTACTGATCCCAAATAGAGGTCCACCTTATACAAAAAAAACTCAACTTCACGTAGCAAAAATAGACTTATTCACAATGACCATAATGTTTCCAAAACCTTAACTTCCCCAACTCGCTATTGAAAAGTAAGTTTAATTAGAAAATGATTATTTTGTCTCTGCTTTGTCGAATTGCATAATATAATACAACTTTTCCCTTAAAACCATGATACGTACACAAATAGGGTTCTACATATCTGAACTCACATGAATCATCATGTTTATACTTCAACATGAAATAATATTTTTAGATATATATAGAACAACTAACTAGGTGTTAGCAATCTTGAATTGTGTAACTAGTCAGGTGTATACAACTACCAGGCTACATAGGATTTAGGGTTTTACATGTTACATCACTAATCATGGTTTCACATAGATTATTTTCAAGAATTTATTTTGGCTCAAACAAGGGAACCAGATAAGTGAGACCTAAGTTTAGTACACCATTGGTCATTGTGATGATATGGTTTCCCTTGTGTAGATTGAGTGAGTAGGAAGTCTAGGTGGTACTAGTAAACATTTATCCTTATATGATTGACTATTTTGATTTGATCCATCCAGATTTAACTTGGTGGGTATAATCAAGAAAATAGTGTGAACATTAGAATGTGATAACCATTGTGTAGAGTTACATGAATATGATAGCTCCTTTATATGTTAATTATATTGAAATTTCTCTATATGTCAAAATTGCCTAGTTTCAACCTATTACTACCAATCAGTTATGACTATGCTCTAGTTGTCTAATTCTACCTACTCATACTATTTTTACTTGTATATGCATAGTTCAAATAAATAATTTTATTTTGACTCTCTTTTGGTGTTTTTCTACTCACAGGGATTGTATCTCTCATATAAATGGGTTCAAATGTTATTTAGGTTCTTAGGAAAAATCTATCTATCATGATCATGAGTCACCACAACAAAACACTCAACAAAAGATGAGGAGTTCTGGCATAAAATAGGGACTTGGCATGTTAGTAGAGTCATTGTTGTACACTCACATCCTTAAGAGAGTTTTAGGGTTGCTATTTGAGTAAGTGGTGATCTACTTGCTTGATTTATGGTGATGTGACTATTGTTGTGTTTTTATCACTCTTTTCTACTTGATACAGTTGTTGGTATGCATATATATGTGACTTTTTGTAGGAGGAACACCAGATATTTTCCTACCCCCGTTTCTCCTCTCAGGCTCCGAATGGTTCAATGTAACTTGAGTTTTCACAGAACTCATTTTTCAAAAATTGAAGTTCAGTTCAGAGAATTGAAGGGTAATTGGTTTACTTTGAAGTTCTGGGTTTTTTAGGAATATGACTACCATATGTTTGGTTTTTTGTAATTCTGACAGAATGCTATACACAAAAATATTAAGTAATTCACAATATTAAAATGATAGAAATGAATCATGTGTATATAAGCACTCGGAAGTATTTAAAATGATATATTGTATGAAGGAAACATGACCAATATGTCTAAGATCTCTCGAACTAATAAATCAATCAATGTCACAATTTGAAAACAATCAAGGCCACTATCTAGAGAATGTGTCAAGGCCATTGTCACCATATGGATGACACAAATTATGTTCTTTTTCTTTTTAATAAGAATTATGAACAAATATGATAGTCATGTGCATGTTGCACAAGGTTGATTGCAATAAATACTATAGCATTATGATTGGAGTTGTCTCATATACATGATCCAAACATATTACAAAATACTTTCATCACTATGTATCTATTAACTTGTGATTATACATTTTCATTACAAAATTTGTTTGTATTTTTCTTCATGTCTTTCTATCATTCAATGGAGCAAAATAGTTAAAAATGTGACAATTTCTTCTAACAAGGAGAATCAATTAGAACATAGAAAATTAAAATTGTTGTGTTATGATTTCACTTGTATGTCACATTTGCATTTACAATAACATTGTATTGAAGTTTATGATTATTAAACTCAGATGGTAAGATGCCCAAATTTTTAATATTATCATTCGAGGAATGCACAATACAACAAACCAACATGCCAAATTTAGATGATTCCCTTTAGAAAATTTAATACTAATGAAATATCCACTTATCCTAAACTTGTGATTATTATTGTTCCATTTTTAAGTCATTCGTCTGTATGATTTAAACATTCTAAAAACTAAATTTAGATGATTGGTTTTTTTGATCAAAAATGAGTCAAATAGTAATATCACAATGCATATAAAACTAACCATAATACTACTGAAACACTTATTTCACAAAAATGGTCATGGTAAAGGTAAACTTCTCAATGATGATAGTTATGCTACATTATTAAATATTGTGATACATGTGCAAATCTTGTCATTTATGTGTAAGGGCCACAATCAAACAGTAAATTATCTATTTTTAAACCGTTGAAGTGTGAGCATGTGATTAAAAAGAAGATAGACATCATTGCAATTAACTTCCATTAGGTTTTATTTAATGGATTTCAATCAAGTTATATGAGGAACACATATTTATATTCACATTCACCACACTAGAGTTCGTCATCTAAATATGAACTCGTTATACTTTCAAATTGAAATGGAAAGCATGCACCTTGTCTATCCTATAAAATGTGGCACATTCATAAATTATTTTATGCCAAATAAATTTTACAATATTGTTCTCTGACCAAACTCAAAGTTTAATTTGAACCCACATTCAAAAATCAATTATGTTACAATACTACTCATTTATTTATATGTATCTTATATAAATTTAAAAATATCATGTGGTACGTGTATGTGCACGTGTTGTTTACTAGTATATATAGATATCCTAGTAAACACACATGTGTGATATACATGAAATTTTATATTCAAACTTTTCATATTGTTCATTAATAATCTAAAGATACAAAAAAGTTGCGGATGCAACATTTATAAGTCACAAAATATATTAAACACATAATTTATTTATATAATCATGAAATTCATGTTTTCTATTTCTCACATTTTTCAATACTTATTCCAAATTTAATCGTGGTGACGACAACTAATTTGTATGACAATTGTTTTATTTGTACTCCTTCGGTTATGTAAGAAAACATAAAGATCATATAATTTGGATTATTGTTTTATATATAATTTTATAATGTCATGGAATGACCTCAATATTTAAAAGTTATAGATCTAATTCATGACTATGGTACGAGAGTCATGGAATGGCCTTCAATATTTGAAATTTTTAGATCTAGTTCAAAAATAGGATATGGAAATCAAGGTTGTGTAATAAGTGTAAGGATGTGACTTTGGGTAAGGAATTGGAAACTAAATCAAGATTTATTTTTTTATTTAAATAAGTAAAGAAATAATGAGAAAATTTATAAATATGGTAATTCAATGGTGTAAATGTAATGTGTCAATACTTGATTTTGTATTAAGAATAAAGTGAAGCTTTTGAATTCAGTAGAAGGTGTAGGTTCCAGAAATGGGTCCTACAATCAAATTTAAGCCCAGTTGGAGAGTCTTGAATTTAAGTAAATAAATGAATAATGAGAAAATGTACTAATATGGTACTTCAAACCAGGTACTATAATGTGTCAACCCTTAAAATCATATTTAATAATAAGTATATCTTTTAGATTTAATAAAAATGTTAGTTCAAGCCATGGGCCCTAGAATCGAATTCAAACCAAATTGGACTGCCTGTCGCCAAAATGTGAGTCCTTGAGATACAAAATTGGGAACTCAGTAATTTGTTCCCAAAATAGATACCCATGATAATTTTGGTTGAAACATAAAGGAATGATGAGAGTATAGGAGAACTACCAGTTGATAGTAAATTATCTTGTAACCTAGTTAATTAATTAACGATCTAGATTTTACTATAAGTCCAGTTTCAGCTAAATAATGAAGTATTTAAGCTTTATCTATTTACCACTAGAGGATAATAGTAATGTGGTTGTTAGGGATCAATTAGATGTCCAATTGTGCTTAGGTAATTACTTTTACAATCTAGGTTTTAGATTAAATAAGAGGATTAGTTTTTGGAGGGAAATCCCCTTTCCATGCACCCAAATACAAATCCAAATCCAGGGGAAAAATGAGGGCAAGGGACTCACCCTCCCGATACATTCACTCCTAAGAAACCCTGAGGTTTGTGGACTTCCCACCTTCAATCATTGATCTTCCTATTTCTCATTCAGTTCAAGTCTCAAAAAACTCCCCAAACTCCTAACCATCTCTCAGACCTCAAACCAACCAAAACTAAAAGTAAAGAGCCTACTTTATTGTGAATCTCCTCATGTATAATAAAGTTATCTTATCAAAACAAAACCTAGTTGCACATGATAAATTTATCTACCCTAATGCCTTCATCGAGAAACATAGAGAAATATATGGAGATGCTCACACCCCCAAATGAGAATCTGATAACCATCCGACATCCCTGAGGTTGTGACCTCTGAATTACAACCTTTGACATGGCAAGATAAAATTGTATGATACTGGAAGATGTGTAATCTGGAGTCCATACAACCATGGTACTTAGATAATGTTATTTTAACATGGTTTTCTTTTCGTTCTTTTTAGTCCTAGGTCAGATTATCCTCTTTGTGGTTGAATTCCTCCTTGTACTGGTCATTTTGCCAACAACTAAGGGCTTGTTGTGTCCAGCAAAGGCTAAAGAAGATGCACATACCTTCACTAGGCCCTCAGAGCCCAAGAGTAGGGGAGTCAACCAAGTGGATGAGTCACCTATGGTGGATATGTGCTCCCTCTGGAGGTATAAGAAGGTTCGGGTTTGAAGGACTAAATGACCCTCAAGTGCATGACAATCCAAATCATTGAATGAGGGAAGTTAGGTCTTTTTGTCCTTTTTAGAGCATCAACCCAGATTGATTAAATATAAGTTTGAGAACTGACATGTCAAGCTCCCATTGATCAATTAATTTTTAACTTGTGGTGTATATAGAAATAAAATTCTAACTCTAGTTAAAGTGAACCTATATACCACATTAATCATGAAAATGTGTAGAGTCCAAATAAAATAATTTATGTGCCTAATTGTGCTTTTTGTTCAAAAAGTATGTAAAAATGCATGAATATAAGGTAATGAATATAGATAGATATAGAAGAAAATGCTATCACCACTCGGACCAAGACATAACTTTTACTTATAATATGATATTTTTAATAGTAATGAGATCCCAATATATTAATAAGACTAGGAAGAAAATTTTGAACATTTCAATTTTTTAAATCACTAGATCCATGAACATGAAAATTAGGGTTTTGAACCTAACACTAATATCAACCCTAAACCAAGATCCATATGATCTAGACCTAAACTGAACATTGATTTGAATATTTTGAATACAATGTGACATTTAGTGATGTGTATACTTTAATATTGGTTGATTGATTACTTTAATATATAGTTGGTTGTTTGGATTGCATACATAGTTGAAGTACACAGATAATACCGCATGGTTTCTTCATTGAAGGTACGTGGTTATCTTATGAAAACTCAATCATATTGACTATCAATGTATTTCATAATGGTTTTGATAGTGTCTGATCTTATGATATACTTGTTGAATGTTTATTTACTTCCAATTCATGTATAATGCATATGTGTGAAATACTGGATTCCTGGCTCAATTCTGAGGATGGAATTTCTTTTAAGGTGTGTAGGATGTGATGGAGTGGACTTTCAGAATTCTCTAATGTCCAATGACATAAGTGACTTCATACATGTTGAGTTGTTTGAAAATGCCAGGTGTTTTGGTAAAGTTTGAGTATTGATAAAGGAATATGTTGAACAAGTGCATAACTCATTTAATCAAGTTGTCAGCATGAGCCTTGTCATTCCTTGGAGAAGTAGGGAAGTGACATTGTTATATTCCTTATGGGAAGTGCAATCCATGCACAACCATCAATATTGCATATCAATAGCATGGAGGTTTTGTGACCCTCAGATGGCCTGTTTAAGAAGTTATCTCTGATCCAAGTTCAAACCAACAACGTGTAGCCCAACACGGTTGGGATCAAGCCACCACGATCACATCGTAAACATGAGTAGAGACGTGTGACTAGTTGTGGAGGTGGTTTGGTCGTGTGAAAAGGAGTTAGGACACCCCTCAATGACAACCTGAGAGAGAGTGCCGCAACGTCATAAGACTGGAGACGGAGACCTAATCCTCGCCAGCACAGTTGGAACAAGTGGCGCCGGTGCTGAGGTCCGTGATCCACTATTACAACCCCGATTTTTGGGTTCATTTGGTGAGAAATGTAATTTCTCATATTAAAAGATATTTGAACAAATGATGATGTAATTTTTTTTGAATAAATGAATGTCGTTTACAATAGCCTTGATAGTTGTTTTGTGGGCTTTATTGGCTATTAGGCCCAATAAAGGAAAAGACAAAAGAAATTCCATTATTACATGAGTAAATAAGAAAATGGAGAAAACAAAAATATGGGAACCTCTAGAAGGAAAATCCAAAGAGGGATTTCGTGCCTTTTGGGTTACTTGGGTTCCAAGGAGTCCAAAGTTGCAAAGATAATGCAACAAGGAAAAGAAAAGATCAATTAAATATTTCTTTATTAAGAAAGAAATTGAAAATAATGATAAAATGTGGGAAATAAGTGGAAAGAGGTATAAATGAGTTATTCTTGGATGAATTTTCGTATCCCAAGGATTCCTAATGTTAAAAGGGATGTCAATGAGGAAAATAAAAAGCAAGATAAAGAGAAATCCTCAAAAAGAGATATTTTAATAAGAAATAAACATGATAATGAGAAATAATGAATATGGATGCATCAAGAAGGATAATAAGTATCCAATAAAAAGGATTTCGAAATATTAGAGTTTATTGGGGTCCAAGGAGCCCCAATGGAGAAAGAGAAAGAGAAAATACCAATAATACAAAATAATAGGATCATGGGATGAATAATGAATGAATTTTTTGGTATTATTGAAAAGGAAGTATTTTCTACTAAAAGAAAATATATTTTCATGGCCAATGAATTAAAAGGCAAGTATAAAGAGAATAAGGGAGAGAATTTTCGAATTCCTAAATATCCAAATAATAAAGAATATTAAAGGGATAATTAGGAGAGAGAAACTTGCTTCCTAATGAAGGAACTTGCATTCCTATTGGGAACAAAACTCTTTGATTCATGAGTAGCCACCTAGGGCTTCGTTACCCACCCTTATATAAAGGGTAGAACCCAAGTTCGAGTTCTAGAGGGATCCCACATAACTCTCTCTTTCTCTTCTTCATCTTCTTTGGCAAAACCCTAACTTTGAGGGTATAGATCTAACCCTAGAGCCACGAGGGCCATGGCGTCATCATGATGGAGGCATGGTGTTCCTTTCACGACCTGTGGATGATCGAGAAACGTCACGTAGCTCATGCATATGCACATCACCGCCGAAGGACTGCAGCATGGCTGTGTTTTGCAGGCCCAAGAACCCACACACCCGGCCATCCTGGCCATGAGTTAGGGCTTGGAGGGGGTCGACGATGGATGGCGGAGGTCGAGGGACATCTGATAACGATCGCGCGACCTTGGGAGGGGGAATAAACCCCCCAAATGGACTTGGTTGGCTGGAAGCGTAGGGTTTCAGAGTTTGAAGAAGAACAGATGGCGTTGGATGATTTTTCCCCTCCGCAGACTGAAGAAGTTGTAACTTAACCAAGGGAAAAATCGACATTTGGTTATGTTTTCCAAACCAGCGAGCAATTGCATGGGAACATGGCGACGTGGCACTCTTGGATTGGCTTTGGTAAGTAATTTCTTACAAAAAATTGTATCTAAATATTGGTAGCTCTGATGGGAACATGCAAAATAAGAAAGTTGCTCAAAAAAATGAGAGGAATCCAATAATAATACATTTATAAGCTAATTCCTCTTGATATTTGAAAAGTAGTGTAAGTTATCAACTTTAATGAATTAAAGATTAAAAAACCCTATTTTGAGATGATTAATGTGTTTAATAGATTTTAATGGATGATTAAAGTTGATATTAACATGTTAACTGTAAAAAGGTATATTAAGAACAAAAAGGATGAACTTTGTACGTAATTGGTTTAATTTATAGTTTCATGTGCATAAATATGCTTTAATGGGCCTTGAAACCCTAATATTAGTTTTTGTAACTCTTAATAGCTTTAATTATTTAAAATAGTGAATAAAGCTAAGATATGAGGATTCTAAGCTGTTTCGAGTATACTGATTCCTAATTGTGGATAAATGCCCTTAATGTAGTAATTAGGGATTTCTAATGGATAAAGGTAGAATTAATGATATCTAGAGTTCATTTATGATTTAGACCATAATGAACTATGAATTGATGATAAATGAGCATAATAATCTTATCATGGATTAAAAGGATAAAAATGGTAGCTTTAATGTAAATGCTTCTTAATGGACTTAATTGATGGGTAATTGTGCCTTTTTATGAAATTAAGGTTATATGTTGTTAAAAGGTAACCGTAATATCTTTCCTAAAGAATAGATGAGATAAATAGGATTTGTAAGCAATTGTATAAATTTAGGGTTTAAAATAGTAAAAGATAAAGGGAAACCCTAATTGCAATGGAAACCCTAAAAGTGGACTAGAAACCCTAGGAAGCGAGCTAGGTTTAATAGATCTTGATGACATGAGTAATAAAAGGGAATTGCATGATCATTTTAGGATCTTGTTGTATGTGCTTGCTTGCTTGGATTTCTTACTTGCATGAACTATTCTATCTCAAATCAGCCTGACAAGTATGTGGTTATGCTTATGATTATCCCAAATTTGTTTTTTGAGGATTTTATTGATGTTTCCATCGTGGCTTGAATTAAACTGTTGGATGTATTTAATTCATGCAAACTATAATGTAGATATGACTATCACCTAAGATATGTGCCTACTAGCTCAGATCCTAGTCCCCTCTGTAGCTTAATGGATTGACCTAGTACATGGCTACCTATGGGGTAGGTCCATCAGGTCATTGGATGACTTAGTACATGGCTACCAATGGGGTAGGTCCATCAAGTCACCTTGAGTCTGGAATTGGGCTACTTTTGGGTAGGGCCATGTGACTCTATAACCCTAAGTATTGGCTACCTGTGAGGTAGGGCCATGGGGGTAAGGATCTACCATATGAGAGAGGTAGTATCTAAGTCCACTGCAGGGATAGCAAAAAGATAGGGGATAGGTAAGGATTGAGTAGTATTTCTTAAGACATAACCTTGGCTGTTAAATGATAATTGACTGATTACATTGTTATCATAGTTGCACGATTATTGTTTCCCCCACATACCAGCTTTATGCTGACCGACGTTTTGTTTGTCAACGTTTTAGGCATAATGAAAAGAACAAACAGTAAAGTGGCATATGTGGAATTTAATATGAATTAAAGTGCGAGGAGAAATAGTTACAATAGAATTCATTCATGGATAGAAGTTTCGAAAACCAAGTTTTTCTAAAGGTATGCAAAATTTTATTTTATACCATATTTCAGTATAGTTTGGTAGAATTTGATAAATTTTATTGATTATTTGTTGAAACTTTGATCCAGAAATTGGGATAACGGCTCTGACCTCATGGTCTCCCTTAATTGGGGGATACCGAGAGGTAGGGTCTTTACATTTGGTATTAGAGCCTAGGTTCCTCATTTAATCTTTAATAATTATTAAATTTTACAAACAATGTAGAACCCAAGGGATTTATTAGAGGAATTTCCAAAAGACAAAGGTGTCTAGAAAAGGAGCACGTCTGGGGGCTGGAAAGATTTTCCATAGCACTGCTAGTCGGAATATGAGGACTCCCAAATTAGTGTGACTACCTGGACAATGTCTCAGGATTGGACTCGAAATAAGATACCTTTAGGACTCTCTTATCTTGTTCATCCCTTCTCAACTCAAATGTTGTTAAGGATTATATGGATTAGGGTTTTCTCTCTTTTTCTCACCCTCTTGAGGTATGGATAAGGTTGATAAGGTCTAAGTAATCCTCCACCAAATTAATGAAAAGCATGTAAATAAGATGTCATGTACATAAGCTTAATAGATTAAGCGTAAACTAAAGAATAGATACATGCTTAGGTCGTATGACTTGAGTTATCATTTCCCTTAGGAGAGACCTGAGGCTAGACCTCCTTGTCAGGAGGATGAGTGGAGTAAGTTAGTCTTGGAGGTAGAGACCTCCATTACAAGTAGAGACCTGGCATATCCTTTGAGGATGAAGCTAACCCTAACCCTAAGTGGTGGTTAGAGAGAGAGATGACATGATGAGTTATATGTCTTGGTAGATCAGTGTGTGTGGACATGCTTTGGATGCCGATATGAGCCATGGGAGGTTGGATGACCTTGTACCTTTGGTGACCCAATCCTGGGAAGGGTCGTGATTGTTTGAGTGAAGGATAGCTCATTCATTGATGAGGTTAGTGAAGAACCTGTAGAACCCTATAGGCTTATGAAAGTAGGGAATAACATGCACCCAGAATATGTCAGTAGTGTGAGCAGTAGGTTGAAACCCTGGCCAAGGGAGTATGTTGAATAGCTGATGAGATAAGAATAAAGGGATAGGGATAACCTTGACTAAACATAAGTTTGAACATAGGCTTCACCCACGTGGAAGTATGCTTGTGAGCTTGATCCATCTTCATGGAGAGAGGACCTTTAGTATAAGGTTGGTTATGGAGTTAGCTCTAGAGAGAGAGAGAAGGACCCAAGCAAGAAGGTTGGAAGCCTAGACTTTGAGATATGAGGAAAAGTGGGGAGTTGAGGATTATGCGACCTAAGTGGATGTTTGTGGTTGCCTCATGCTTGATCCCTGGAGGCTGAGGATACCTTGGTTACCATTGGAGAAACCAAAACCTAGAGAGAAGGTGAGGCTACTAGTACCTATGTGCCTATGGTATAGTTGTTTACCTTCTGAGATAGGAAGAAGAGTTCCTTAAACCTAGAGAGGTATAGTAACAGGTTGTGACACCTTGTACCTTGTTGGTTGTCCTTGAGGAGGACTCAACTCTGACGTGTTGCTCGAGTAGAAGGATGGCAGGAAGTGCATGTAATACCTTATACATGCTTGATTCATGGTTAAGAGACTGAGCATGCAGATGAACACCCAAAAGTGAACCTAGGGTTCCTAGGCCTAAGAGGGGACGTGGTGTATGACGGAGCCTCCACTCGCATGGAGTTACGTGCACCACTAAAAATCCTAAAGATAATAGGTCTTTAGGTTTAGCCTTGCTTTGTGCTAAAATAAGAACTCCACCCACGTATGCTAGGATACGTGGAAGTCTTATCGTAGTAAAGTTAAGGGTCGAATCCTCAGGACAATGGTCTTTCTAAGATTAGCAAGATGGAAAATGTTGGAATTTTACATAACTACTTACCAGTTGATATTTTGATCCAAAAGTTGATTTGGTTGATTAAACTAAGTGCATGTAAAAATAAAAGCAAGAAAGTAAACTTAAGGTTGTAAACAGTGTTAAGAAACCACTAGGATGTGATCAGGTTTCACCACCACTACACATGGATCAAAACATACAACATAATAAACATGGCCTGTGATAAAATTCTAAGCAGTTAGTATCTTTGTAGACTTAGTTTTCTTTCAAAGAACTAACTACGAGAAGTGTGGGAATGTTGCAACGCCAGCCATCCCCAAATGAATGGTCACATACTTTGCATCACTCCCATCACAAAGTGTGTTCCTCAACTTATCAAAGTTATGCTTTTATACGTCAACTAATTCCATTTCATAGTATAAACGCACAACGATGGAAGTGAGTTTACTCCATCTCTTGAAAGCACTCCTAGATACCGAAAGGGATATATGGTGACTACATACATCAAGAACCAACATTCAATCGATATTCAAATCTAAAAGTACAAACGTAGCAATTCATACTAGTAGATAATAGGTAACGCAAGTTGGTGATCAAGCAACAAGCATTCATTAAATGATTGATGTTGAACTGAAAGAAGGTAGATCTATATTGCAAACTCATGAATTACATTGCATGAAATGAAAATATGGGTAGCAGGGCTACTCCCCACACCCTAGTGTATGAGACTACTCACTCATAGCATGAACAAAGAAGGAGGTGAGAAGAGAGAGAAAGAATGTCATCTCCACAAAGGAGGGAGGAAAGTTGGCCCCTTGGAGGAGAGAGAGACAATCTTCAAACTTCGTAGCTTGCTTGATGAAGGATCCTCCTCTTCTCACCTTCTTTGTTGATGAGAGAGAGAGCAGCTTGGATATGGACTATGGATCTCAGACCGCCAGCCTCAGGGCAGTGAATGAAGGATGGAAAGGCTCTGAAGTTGGAGAGGCAGCCTCTGGGCGTCTAAGACTTGATGCCCAAGTGAGGACCCGTTGGGTCTTATTTATAGGCTTCAAGTGATGTCTGAACAGTTTGGGTGATTTTTGGGCTCAAACGGTTTCAAGACTTTTTGGGCTCTAAAACTGTTTGGGTCCTTGCAGTTAGAAACTGTTTGCCTTTATTCGGTCTCAAGATCGTGTGACTTCATGCGGTCTTGGGACCGGTTGATCGCCATTTGGTCTTGGAACCGTTTGGCATCATGCGGTCTCGGGACCGCTTGGCTTCATAGAGTTTCGAGACCGTTTGACTCTATGCGGTCTTGGGCCGTTTGGCGTCATGCGGTCTCGGGACTGTTTCATCTCCATTCGGTCTTGGGACCGATTGGCTTCGTGTGGTCTCGGGACCGTTTGACTTTATGCGGTCTCGTGACCGTTTGATTTTATGTGGTCTTGGGACCGTTTGATTTTATGTGGTCTCGAGACCGTTTGATCTCCATTCGGTCTTGGGACCGATTGGCTTCATGCGGTCTCGGGACCGTTTGATCTCCAAACGGTCTTGGGACCGTTTGGAACTTTTTGTAATTTTTGTGTGTTTTCTGTAAGAATAAAAAGGACAAAAGTTAATTCAATGGTATATTTGCAATAAAGAAGAAAGTTTAAGGATTCTATCTAATTTATCTAAGAAAGAGTATGGAAAACAGAGAAAAATTAAAAAGATAACATCACAAAAATTGGAGGTTATCACCCCCCCAACTTAGAATCTAGATTGTCTGCAAGTTGGATAGATGATGAGGCTAGTAGTGGCGATGCCATTTTTACTTAGTGAAGATTTCCATACTCTTGCTTCAATTCTAATTCAGAGATCTCCTAAGGCTATATCGGGGCTTCTGCTTGCCTTTACTCTTTTGGGTGTCGAGAGTTGCATGGGTCTCAAGTTTCTTCCATATTGCGTATCTCGTATTGGGACCACCTTATTATGTGCATGTCGTCGTCTCTAATCAGTTTTATACTACTTTGAAAATCCTATCGGAAACTAGAATGGGTATGAAGGTTGGCTGAAGGCTGTTGTGTAACTCCCCCTTCATGTGGGGCAGGGTTTATCTATGCTTTTTAGGGTTCTCACTACCGGGCACGACACATCTACCTTTGTGAGGGTAGTTGAATGTACCGGCTGGGCAAGTCCTTTATTAGCCTTTAATATATTTGGAGACCTTAGGATCACTACTAGACACGACACATCTGCCTTTGTGAGGGCAGCTGAATGTACCGGCCGGGCGAGACCTTTATTGTCTCTTCATATAGGTCCTTATGTTTGGCACAACTCTCATGCTTTTATTCAACACTCTGGCTTTTATTCATAAACTCACAGGCTTAGGACAGGTAGGGTTTTTGATTGGGCAACCAAGCGTCTTTTATTGAAAAGAAGAAAATTGTTCTTAGGTTTTCCTGACATGCACTTATTTCTATTTGGTGGTCCACTTGCAAGGTTTCTTAATTTGGATTTCACATGGTTTCCCACTCGTCCTTGAGTGTGTTTGGCTTGCTTCGGCCTCGATGTTGACCTGTGAAGAGTCTGATATAGAATTGAAGCAAAGGCATGAAAATCAAGTGTGAAGGTTGTTGGGTTTTAGGGGAGACAGAGAAGGCAGCAGAAATAAAAAAAATTCTCCCTCAAACCCATACCGAGGAAACGCGTCAATGTCTATATATTAGGAAAAGATGGTTTGTGGAATCATACCTTGTCTCGAGGCTTGCTCAGCGACAATACCTCACGCTTTGTGTGGTCTTCAACTCCGGTCTTGGACGGCGTCTGTGCAGCTCCTGGTCGCACCAGGACTGACTCCTCCTCCTCCTACCGGACTATCGGATGATAGTTGTCCTCCTGAGCGGAAGTGTCCTCCCGCCTCTGTAGAATTCCACACGGACCACCTGGAACTCCACACTCCTTGTCCCACAAGGAAGTGGAAGGAGTCACACCCTCTTGTTGACGTACTAGTCGCCAACACACTCTCCTACCTCCAGTTGCAAATGCAGTTGTGCTTCCCTTGCCGCACCTCCCTTTTGCGGGAAGCACTTGCTCAGGCTCTCTCTTGGTTACCAAAACCAGAGAGAACGACAACTTTCCAGAGCAACTGGTTGCACTGAGTTGTTGTCTGAGAAGCCCCCACTACCCCTATATATATAGGAGGGTCATGGGACAGGGTTCTCTATCCCGGGAAATACGGGACTAAAAGCAGGAGTAGAAGGGTTCGAGATTTTCCACAAAAAGCAACTGGTTCGCAACCTAAAACGGGTGTTTCAGCCCTTGAGCCGATCGGTTCGGCCCTTGAGCCGATCGGTTGGACCTGAGCCGATCATTTGGGACACCCCAACCAATCGGTTGGTGCCTTAAACCGATCGGTTCACAGTCCTGATCCAACTCAAAAATACTTTCCTTGTTTCGTTCCTAATTGGTATCGAATACCAATAATATTCCCAATCAAATTGGGCAATTGAAACGAAAGGAAAATTCTTGCCGACCTGACTTTCCAAATCGCTCGGTTGCACCAGTTGAACCGATCGGTTCAACACTTGAACTGCTCGTTTCACCCTGGGCATGAGCCGATTGGTTGGACACTCCAGCCGACCGGTTCAGCAACCTCAACCGATCAGTTCAACACTTGAGCTGATCGGTTGGGAGTGCAGGTTGTGCAGAATCAGTCAATTGCGATTTCAATCAATCTGATACTCCAATCAATGCGTCCAACACCTTGAACTATATGATATTGAGCTATCGACTGATTGAGTGTTTAACTGAACTACTAAACTCCTCTAGTAATCAATCTAAACATTGCTTGTGGACAAAGCTCCTCTTCCAGGTTAAATCCTATGTGTGTGACCCTACAGGTCCATTTCACGTTGGCAGTGAAAGTCCATAACATTTATGACTTCACAAGCAAAGAGCGGTGCCTAGTCACACATCATTGCTACCCAAGTGAAAGTAGAAAGTTGGAGAACAACTTTAATCCTACAATCTGTAAATGGTGTTACAGCGAATGTATAATTCCTTTATCACTTATATCCCAAATGAACTCGAGGCATGGAACAATCATCCTATCAACGTTCATTCACTTTATTGATCTCAGAGTAGATTGAAGGAGATATGTATGACATCAATATCACATACTGATTCACACATGCGTGTACACACCTATCTCAATCCTACTCATCAAGTGGCCTTGGATATCAAACTCCCTCAGGAGAGACAAATCCCATATCTATCACTCACCCCTCAAAAGCCCCATGTGTCAAAGCCACCCAATCATCACCTTTATAACAACCCATGTTTTAGGACTGCGTTTGATGATGTCAAAGTGTGCCCAACGACATGTGTTGAGTGTAGTGATTTCAGGTCAAAGAATTACACTCACCACCATCATTGTGAGTACTGACTGTGACTACCATCTCATGGTTCCATGTGTCAAACTCATGGTGGGTATTTCTGGTACACTTGTTCTCTAACAAGTACCTATGTGTTTGGTTTGATATCTCTATATCATGACTAATGAGATTCTGTCATCAACCAACACCACAATCTAGTCTTGTGTGTCATTGTTTTCTGTCTACCTTCCACAATGACATCCGACTAGGGACAAAACAAGAATGTACAAACTCTTAACATTTGTATGATCTCATCATTCAGGTCATGAACCTGAAGGCATACGTCATTGAGTACTATCATTCTCTAGACATTCGCTCTGTTCTATCACTATCTCATATGACTGAACCAGAAAGAATTGGAAGCTTTCCTTTGATGTTTATCAAATCAATCATAATGTATCCCACCAATCATCCCATGATTGGCTCTCAGGGCATACATACCAACAAATGTAGTTTATTTATTGGCCATTACATGCCTATGTGATATTCTTGTTATTGCTTTTGAGAATACTTGATATCTAAAATTATCTGGGATTGATCCTTCCCAAAGAGGGATGTTTTTCTTATGTTGCAAAATTTATTTTAACAAAGAAATTACTGAGAAAGTCTAATTATGAAAAAGAAAATGAAAATAGTGTATAGAAGATAGGATTGAAGGAAAGAGTAGGGATAAAAGGGTTGAAAGATGATACCTCACCCTTGTCCAGTGTACCCCCCCAACTTATCACTCACTCTGTCCCCAGAGTGTCAAAGTGATAGATTGAAAAGTACATGGACAAGGGCATTAGGATTCTGTTAATACTTTGTTTGCGCCATGCGTTCGGAGAAGATTAGCGGAGAACTTTACACGAAGAGCGTGGTATTCCACGTCTGTCATTTCCTCTACTGGTCTTCCAAGGACCATGATGGTGTACATCCAGTAGAGGACGCGGAAGCTGTAGTCGTTGGATTCCTGAAGCTATTGTGGACATCTATGGCTGAAGATCGAGCGGTGAAAGTTCTCTTTACTATACGCCCTTGTGTGCTTGCTCAAAAGATCATGTAACTTGTCGACACACTCCTTCGCCACATCCTCCTTAGGCATCCTTGGTGTCATAGTGTATTGTGTCTGATCTAGATTGTACTGGCTGTCAGAACTATTGTAGATAGTAGTCGTTCCTTTGGGTAAATTAGTTGCTAGTAACATCCAGTGTTCTTGGTGAAGGAATGGGAGTATTATGAACCTTGGCGTTGTATGTTGGAGGCAGAAGATAAGTGCCTCCGGTGTTCTGAAGTTCTTTATCCCTAAGAGGTCATCCCACATGTAAGCTGATGCCATGTAGACAGCAGGGTGATTCCGTCCGAGTAGATATTGATAACCAGTCATCAAGCTCACGGATAGAGACCCTTTTATTTGTATTCTCTCACGGAGGGTATCTATCTTAACCAAGATATCTCCGACTATGAAAACGAGATCATCCTTTTTGGCATATAGCCTAGACATAATGAGTCAGAGTTCATTGTCGGAGAGACTCTTGCTAGCTTCTAGGTCAAAATTTAGAAAAGTTGGTTCAATGGAAGATAGAGGAACCATTTGGGTAGGGTTGTTGATGATGGCTTTCGTTATCAAGTCAGCATCCCTTTTATCTTCCACTAAATCAAAATACTAAGGATCCCATGGTTTTTTCTCGGGAACCGTGCCGGGCTGTTTGTGCTTCTCCAACTGCTTTAAGGTTTGCCAGAATGGTTGTTATTGAGGAAGTTGGATGGCCGAGTAGAGATACTGAAACACGTTAGTTGGTGCCATAGTAGGGTCCTTGAAGAACCATCTATCAAAAATGAGCTCCATTGCGTAACACCCTCGTAGAGAGTGAAAATCTTCTGCGGCCAGCTCAATGAAGGAGACTTTTTGATTCAGCGCTTGTATGTGGCGTATGGTACAGAAAGTGCAATCCCCAGATCCTTCAATTGCTTGGAGTTGTGTGCTTATTATTTGGAACCAGGGTTGGCTCCAACCCTGGCGGAGGGATGGGCATGCGGCCCAGACTAGTTACAAAAGCCAGAAAGGGATGCATCTTGACTCCCTGGCTTCAATACCAGCAAAATTTATTATTCTGGCCCTTAGTTCACTGGAGCAAAAATTGTACACCTTGGCGTCTCGAGATACGGTGTCCACAATCATTAACAGTCAGTGGCCGGAAACTTGAAATGGCATGTCTATATAACGTGCCTTTCTTGCTATCCTCCTATGCAACCGCTCAATTGATTTGGATTGTAATTCTTTGTATAATAAACTCATGGCAAGAGTAGGTGATGCGTTGAGAACTGGTTGCTTCCACTTTGAGCTTCTGTAGGTTTCAATAGAATTGGCAAGGAGAACACGGAAGATCACCATCTTCACTTTTGACTGGGGTCGAAGGATGGAGCGGAAATCTTCATGTGTCATCTTGTGCTTAGTCTTTGTATTTTAGTAGATAACGTCCCCCCCGTCTTTGGCATAATCTACGATAGTGTTTAGGATGAAGATATCCTGAGAATATAGGGTAGAGATGGCCGCCCTGTCTAGGTCGTGCATCTTGTGAGGTAGAGGTGGCGGCGGGGGAAGCTCTTGCGGAGGGGGAGGGAAGTCTGCTCCAAGTCGTCTGTATAGTGCTGCAGATCTTCTTCTTTGTCGAAATCAGATGCAGAGTCGAGTTCTTTGTCAGTATCCAGGCTCACTCTGTCTGACTCCTCTTGGTCGGGGGTAGCGACACCGATTGTGCTGGTGCGGATAAAAGCTGAGCTACTGCTGCTGGTGGACTAGTGCTAGTTCCTAAAAGGCATTGTTGGAACTCAGCAAAAGCCGCTTCTTTTGCAGTCTCCCCTATTGATCCCATTGCAGAGTAGTCAAGAAATTGATCCCCATATGACATGTTAACGTTGTCATTGTGAGTAGGGGATTTGGGATCTTTGTCACCTTCCTGGTGATCATGTTGTTGCTCTGGTTCTTCCCCTCGACTGGGCCCCTCCCCAACATTGTCTAGGTCATCAGATTTATCGTCTGAGGAGGCACTATTGTTGGAGTCAGCCGAGGAGTCAGAATCATCGTCTTCATCTTCGTCCTCCTCACCTTCTTCGTCTGCCGCCTTATCTTTCATTTACTTTTTTGAAGTCTTTTTGCACTGCCGATGGGTTGCTTGTAGTTCATCAAACGCCACTTGCACGTGCTCGTGTGATTCGAGTAGTGTGTCGTGTGTTTACTAAAGATCTGAATGTCTTCCCTCAGCAGAGAGGAGTCGCGCTGTAAGGTCTTCCCCTTAAGCTTGTAGTTGGTTAATTTCATTGTTTGCCGACTCCACTTGGTGACTATTAAGTTGTGTGAGGGTGTTGTTGATGTCATCCAAGTGCGTGCTTAATGTAGTTTGTTGCTGCTTAAGCTCACGTAGGGTTTCTGACAAAGGTTGTTGTTGCACAGAAATCCTGTCGACTTGCTTTGCCAGATCGTCTTGCTGGCTTTTTACCCCAAGCACTAATTATGGCAGTTGTTGTACAAGGACGTCGATGTGTTCGACTTGCGTGGCCACTGCTTCTTACTTGTGGTGGATGCTTGAGACGATGCCTGGCAAGGCACAGTTTTTCTCGTCAATCTTGGCGACCTGTGTTGTTAGACCCTGCATACAAGAAAAATTAGAGTGTAAAATGTTAGAAGGGTCGGTGAGGAGGTTTCGGATAACGTCAAATTGACGTCCGAATTCCTCACCGATGTTCGTAAAGGGGACCCCAGATGTGGAAGGGTGGGGTGGCTGGGGTCGGGATGGGAGGGTGGTAGTGCCTTGAGAAAGAGACATTGTTGATGGTTCCACGAACTATGTGGTGACTGTAGATGGAGTCACCAGCGGGGTCGGGGTGGTAGCGGATGCAAAAGGTGATGACATTCCCGGTAAAAAAGGTGGGAGTGAGAATGTTGAGGTAAAATCGATGGGTATGGAGGTGAAGGAGGTGAAGTCAGGCGTTGAAGTGGAGAAAGGGATGCCCGAAGAGAAAAGGGGTGAGGTGGTGGATGCGGGTGGTAATGTGGTTATGGAGAAAGGAGTTGTGGTGGATGTTATTGTGGAAGAAGATGGAAGGGATGTGGATTGTGGGGTGGAGGTAGGAGTAAGTTCAACATTTAGACTCATGATGAAGGAGTCTAGTGAAGAGGTGGTGATTTGTTCGTCGGGGAGAGGGATTTCTACCTCTAGATTTAGCTTTGACGTTGGCATCCCCGACAACTGTTGTGATTGTAAGCGTGCCTTGGGTGGCCGTTTCACCGGTATCTTTGTTATTCTGGCTGTCGGGGTGGTGATACTAAGTTCCGTCTGCCCCGCCTTAGATTTCTTCTCTTGTACTTTTACCGAGGCTAGGAGTTTGGTAAGCTCTTCATCAGTGAAGAGTAGCTTCTCCTTATCATAATCAGCTGGCTCTGGAAGTGGCAGCCGATTTCTAGAAGATTTGACTGTAGGGCACAAAATGTAATACAGCTTGGCATCCTTTTCTTTGATTATGTTGGAGTTTTTTAACATTTTCCCATAGTTAAGGATGTCGCCCTTGATCTTCGTACATATGAGCAGTAGTCTATCCATCTTTAGATATTTAAGAATGGACGTGATGTCACCCCCATGCATATTTCCTTCCCCACGGCATAAGCGGAGAGCTTTTGTATCATGTGTCATCCAATGTTGACCGGCGTCCCATGCAACATGGACCAGAGGACGAAAAGATCAGAAATGATAACATTTCCGCCCTCTGTTCTGGGAAAGAGCACAACGGTGAGGATTTTTTGCAACGTGCACACTAGGCCAGATTGAATGTTGGAGGCCTTACAGGACTTTGCCTCATAATTTGGAATCCCTGTTAGGGATTTCCAGAAGCTGTGTCTGTTAAATTGAGAGCTCTCTGTGCTGAAAGTTTTGGCCTTTTTCAGCTGTTCCTGGTTGTCAATGAAGATTTCATTCAGTAGATTTTCTGTTATAACAACCTTGTTACCAAAACATTTGGTGATCAGCCTACGGTCACCTCCGTCCCGTGCTCTGTCCATGATGTCCACAATTTCTTTGTTGAGATGTGTGAAGAATTTTGTTGTGGGTTCAACGTATGAGATTTCAGGGACAAAGCACAATCTTGAGAGATTTGTGTTATCGAATAGGGTGAGGATTCTATCGTATATCCCCATTTTCTGTAGTATGCTGGAGCAGACATACTTTTTTGGTTTTAGGGTTTTGTCGATGGATGGGAGGGTGTGGATGAATAGGTTTTCTGGTGGTGGTGCTGTAGTGGTGATGGTGGAGAAAACAGGGGTGGTAGTGGTAAGGGGGTGGTAGTGGCGGTGGTGGTGGCGGTTGATGTGATGTATCCCGCTAGAGTTTTCTCCATCGCAGTGGCAAGATGTATTAGCTTCCTTGCCTGTTTCTTTGATGGTTTCTCTTTGGCAGCTTTGTGGGCTTTCCTCTTCCCCTTAGACTTTGTGGTAGGGGATTCCGCCTCAGGAGTTGGCTCATATTCCGAGCCCTCATCAGATGATGAGATTTGTTGTACTTCTTCAATTGGTTCTTCAGTCAGACACATCTCTAGTCTGTCAATCTCGTTCATGACTTTTATTAAGTCGACCTTCGGCGGGATTTTTTCGGTCTTATCGTAGTCGAATACGATTGCATGAAGCTTTGCATGATCTTTTATTAGTTGCTCCCTTGTCCAAAAGGGAGCATCAGCGGTTCCTGTTGGCTGCTTTGTGGGTGAGGCCATTCTGAAATTTGACAAGGAAGTATGTGTTAGAAATTATGAAATTGTAATGATAACAAGTTTATTGCCAAAGAAAAAGTGATATCAATTATATGGTAATTTTTTGAGTTTTGATAGGTCTAAACGGTTTGGAGACTATTTGGAATCAAATGGTTTGGAGATCGTTTGGCATTAAACGGTTTTAAGACCGTTTGGGTCCAAACGGTCCCTCGCCCAGACGGTTTGAAGACTGTTTGGCACCAAACAGTTTCAAGACCGTATTGGTCCGAAAGATCCTTCGCCCAAATAGTTTGAAGACCGTTTGGCACAAAACGGTTTGAAGTACCGTTTGTCACCAAACGGTTTTAAGACCGTTTGGGTCCAAACGGTCCCTCGTCCAAACAGTTTGGAGACCGTTTGGCATCAAATGGTTTTAAGACTGTTTGGGTCCAAATGGTCCCTCGCCCAAACGGTTTGAAGACCGTTTGGCACCAAACGGTTTGAAGACCGTTTGGCACCAAACGGTTTTAAGAACGTTTGGGTCCAAATGGTCCTTCGCCCAAACAGTTTGAAGACTATTTGGCACCAAATGGTTTTACAACCGTTTGGGTCCAAACAGTCCTTTGTCCAAACAGTTTGAAGACCGTTTGGCACCGAATGATTTTAAGACCGTTTGGGTCCAAACGGTCCTTCGCCCAAACGGTTTGAAGACTGTTTTGGTCAAACTGCATGGAAGGTGAAATGCCAGGAGGTCAGTTCGAACAAAGGCAAAAATGTTGGAGGAGACTGCAGACGACGGTGGCGACGCGCGCGTCATCGACAAGGATGGGGGCCACTAATGACGGCGACGACTCGCGTGTTGGCAACAAAGAAAGCTGCAATGGAGACGTAGGTGTCGGTGATGGTAAGACAAAGAGGAAGCGAAGCGCGACGAAAGGCAGAGGCACCGGCGATGGCGTTAGTCTACCTTGTAGCTGTTGAGGACGTTGTCGTGGTCACGGCAGTTTCGTCGGTCGACAGTGGCAGCGTGGACAAATGTCGTGCGAGCGAGAGTGCGCAGGAGTGGAGAAAACGAATGAAATAGGGATTCTCGCGGGAGCTTAGAGGGCTTAAGATTCTAGAAGAAACAGAGGGGTCTAGGTTGTATTTTTAGGATTTAGGAAGGAGGTCGTTACAAATTCCCAGCGGCAAACAATTTCGAAACTGTTTGGGGTTCAAACAGTTTCGAAACCGTTTTTCACCAAACGGTTTCGAGACCGTTTGGGATCCAAACGGTTTCGAGACCGAGAGGACCCAAATGGTTTTGAGACCATCTATGTCCAAATGGTTTTGAGATCGTTAGGATGTGTTTTTCGTTTTTATATTTTTATGTATGTTTTGTTTATTTATGTGAATTTTTATATTTTCAGGTTAAAAATGATTGAACTAGAGTAAAATAAAAGACTAGCAAACAAAAAGGGAAGGTGATGCTGAGATCTTGGGTTGCCTCCCAAGTAGCGCCTTGGTTTAACGTCGCTGGCTCGACAAAATTCTGATTCTTGGCTATGATGATACTGTGGGATCATGGATCTCGATAGTTTGCCTTGGCACTTTGTCTACTGGAGTGTAGTATTTCTTTATTTTATGACCATTGACGGTCTATTCTCCCCCGTTGTCATTGAGGATAATGACAGCTCCTGTCGGGTAGATATGTTTGATCGTGAAAGGCCCTGACCATTTTGTACGTAGTTTTCCAGGATACATCTTAAGTCTGGAATTGAAAAGGAGGACCTTATCTCCAACAATTATATCCTTTCTTTTTAGATGACCGTCATGCCACATCTTTGTTTGTTCTTTATAGATTCTAGCATTCTGGTAAGCTGTCATCCTCAATTCTTCCAATTGTTGTAATTGGAGTTGTCGATACTCACCAACACTTTTGAGATCAAAGTTCAGTTTTTTGATAGCCCACCAAGCTTTATGTTCTAATTCAACTGGTAGATGACACTAATTTCCATACACTAATCAAAACCGGGTTGTTCCAATTGGTGTTTTGTAAGCTGTGTGGTAAGCCCAAAGAGCATCAGAAAGCTTGGTTGACCAACTAGTACGATGTCTATTGATAGTCTTTTCTAAGATGGCTTTTAGTTGTCTATTTGAAACTTCAACCTGACCACATGTTTGTGGATGATAAGGTGTGGCCACTTTGTGATTGACTCCATATTTTCTTAAAAGGGATTCGAAGCTTCGTTCTAGAAAGTGAGATCCTCCATCGGATATAATTGTTCTTGGAACGCTGAATCTGGGGAAAATGATGTCCTTGAACATTTTGATGATAGGTTTAGAATCACAGGAGATGGTAGGTAGGGCTTCTACCCATTTTGAAACGTAGTCTACGACGACTAGGATATAAGAAAATCCATAAGATGGGGGGAATGGACCCATGTAGTCCACTCCCCATACGTCGAAGAGTTCAACTTCTTGCCACGTATTTAAGGGCATTTCATTCCTTTTGGTTATACCTTCAGAAAATTGACATTTGTCACATGCTCACACATATTTGTATGCATCTTTTGCAATGGTTGGCCAATAGAAACCTGATTGTAGAACTTTTAGAGAAGTTTTCTTTGAGCTCATGTGCCCCCCTATGGGGCCAGAGTGACAGTGTTCTAAATCTGGGACGATTTCTTCTTTAGGGATACAACGGCGAAATAATCCATCTGTACATAGACGGAAGAGGTAGGGTTCATCCCAAAAATATTATTCAACATCATGTAGGAATTGCTTCTTGTCATGGTAGGATGAGGAAGGATGGATGATCCTGGTGGCTAAATAGTTTACGATATTAGCATACTAAGGAAAACCATGTGTAGCTTCCATTAATTGATCATCGGGAAGAGAGTCTCGAATGGGTATTTTATCATCATCCTCAACTTCCATTCGACTAAGATGATCAGCAACAACGTTCTCTACCTCATTTTTATCTCTGATGTCCAAGTCAAATTCCTGAAGCATTAATACCCCACAAATGAGTCGGGATTTTGCATCCTGTTTCTGGATCAAGTATCTTATTACTGAATGGTCAGTGTAGACTATGACTTTCGATCTGATCAATTAGGAACGAAATTTCTTGAACGCATAAATAACTGCTAAGAACTCCTTTTCTGTTGTGGTGTAATTCTTTTGCGCCTCATCGAGAGTATTAGAAGCATAGTATATGACATAAGGTTTTTTGTCAATTCTTTGCCCTAGAACTTCCCCTATAGCATAATCACTAGCGTCACACATTATTTCAAATGGTTGTGATCAGTCAGGGGATCTCAAAATGGGGGCGGAGACTAAGGCACTTTTCAGAATTGTAAAGCTATTTAAACACTCTTGATTAAAGATAAACTCAGCTTCTTTGGTCAGCAAGTGGGTCATGGGTTTCACTATCTTTGAGAAGTCCTTTATGAATCTTCTGTAGAATCTTGCATGACCCATAAATGTTCTCACTCCTCTGATGTCCTAGGGTGGTGTTAATTTCAAAATGACATCAATCTTATCTTTATCCACTTTGATTCTTCTATCAGTTACTCGATGGTCGAGGACCACACCTTCTGTCACCATGAAATGAAATTTTTTCCAGTTAAAAATTAGGTTGGTTTCCTCGCATCATTGTAGGACTTTACTAAGATTAATCAAACAATTATCAAAGGAATCTCCATAGACCAAAAAGTCATCCATAAACACCTCCATAATGGATTCGGTTAACCCTGCGAAGATAGCAGTCATGCACCTTTGGAAGGTTGTCGGTGCATTGCATAGCCCAAAGGGCATTCTTCTAAAATCGTACGTTCTAAAGGGAACAAGTGAATGTCGTCGTTTCTTGTTCATCAGGGTGGATAGGGATCTGATAAAACCCTGAGTATCAGTTGAGATAACAGTAGAATTTTTGGTGGGCTAACCTTTCAAGGACTTCGTCGAGGAATGGTAAAGGAAAATGGTCCTTCCTGGTTGCTTTGTCTGTTTTCTATAGTCTATGCACATTCTCCAACCAGTGACAGTTCTTGTAGGCACTATTTCATTCTTATCATTTAGAACAACAGTGGTCCCCCCTTTTTGGGGGATCACTTGTACTGGTAACCCACTGAGAATCAGAGATTGGGTAGATAATGCCAGCTTTCAAGAGTTTAAGAACCTTGAGGCGAACTACTTCCTTTAGATTTAGATTCAGTTTTCTTTGGTGTTCCCTTGATGTTTTGAACTCTTCAACCATTGGTAGACTATGCATGCATAGAGCCGGATTAATACATGTTAAGTCGGTCATCTTGTACCCCATAGCTTTCTTATGATTCTTTAGTTCAGTGAGAAGCCTTTCTTCCTGATCATCTATTAGAGTAGAGCTGATAATTACTGGACATAGTTTTTCATCTAAGAAGACATGATTAAGCCCTATTGGTAAGGCTTTCATTTCTGGTGCATTGGGTACTTCTGTCGTCTCTAGCACAGTGACAGATTTTAGTTCCTCGAATGTGGCTGTTGGATCTTCTTCAGCTTTTTCAAAATGCTGCAGACATTGTTGTACCAATTTGTTAGCTGAGAATTCAACTTATGGGTTTGTCAAAGCTTCTTCCAAATCATGAGACGGTTTAGATATTTACAATTGAGACATTTGATATATAGCATCGAGAAGGAAAACTTATTCTTGAATGCTAGGACCCTTCATGCTGTTGAGGACTCTGAACTGGATAGCTTCCTTCCCCAGTCTTAGAATAATAGTGTCGACTTGAACATCAATAAGCGCTCTGGTGGTGGTGAGGAAGGGTCTGCCAAATATTATCAGGTACCTCAAATCTTCCTTTATATCCATAATGACAAAGTCACATGGGACATATGAGTTTTTCCAGATTCTTACTGGGATATCTTTGATAATCCCTAGAGGTGCAGTAATGGTGGAATAAGCTAATTGGATCGTCATCGTGGTGGGAATTAAATCCGTGAAACCTAGTCTTTTGCACATGGAGTAGGGCATGATGGATATGCTAGCCCCTAGTTCGGCTAGTCCCTTTTTAGTATAGGCATTCCCAATAGAACATTGAATGCCGAAAGATCCAAGGTCCTTCTTTTTCTTTGGCATTTTATTCAAAATAATATCAGAAGTAGTATGGGCTAGTTTCATAGTTTCTTGTTCTTCGGTTACATATTTTCTTGATAGCAAGGTCTTTAGATATTTAGCCCAGGTTGGTACTTTAGAGAGGGCATCGAGAAGCGGGATATCGATATAAAGTTTCTTCATTACCTCTTTGAATCTTTAGAATCCGGTATCCATTTTAGTCTCCCTTAGTCTGCCTGGATATGATATCCTAGGTTTATAAGGTTGGACTTCAGGTTCTTTTGAATCTAATTCCTTTCCCTTTCCCTTTTTAATTTCAACAGGTTTCTCAGCTTCCCGATCTGGGCTTCCGATTGGGGTAACCATAGTCATATCATCATCATCATGATTGATTCTTGTGGCTTCGGGGAGGACCCGACTGGATCTTGTAGTAACAACGTTCAATTGCTCAAGCATGTTCTGATTGTGTCTTGGATTTTCTTGCCCTGCAAAAGTGCCTGCTGGTGGTTTTAACTGGGCAGCAATCTGTGTTAATTGTGCCTCCACGGCTTTCTGTTGAGCTTTTTGATTGGCAAGCATGGTCTATTGTGACTGTAACACCTGCCTAATTAAGGATATTTCGTCAAACGGTTGAGGTGGAGCACTATTCTATTGGAACTGGGTTAGTTGTTGCTGCCCTTGCGACGGTTGTTGTGGAGGTGCTGTTAACTGGGGTTGTTGCGGCTACTGTAGTTGAGGTTGCTGCAATTGCAGATGTAGTAGGGGATGAGTATATTGGTAATAGGCAGAAGAGTTTCTTGGGTAGTTGGATCTTTGGAAGTTATTTATGAAATTCCCTTGATTTTGGTTATAGTTACTTTGAAATCCAGGTGGTAGTCTGTTGAAAGATCCAGGTTGTGTTTGATGTTGTGGATTGGTGGCCCCAGTAGGGTTTCCATATTGGAACCCAGGATGGTTTCTTGGTCTATCTGGATTGTAATATACTTGACTAGGTATAGAATTGATGGAGTTGACCTGTTCTGGTATTTGATCTTTAGGGTGTTCAATGATCAGCTCATACTGAGGTTGCCGAGGTTGCATATCCATCATTACATAGTATAAGAGACCACATGACAAAGTAGGATGATCAGATGCATTACAGGCTTCGCAAGTTCCAGTGGCTGCTTTAAATTGTTGGACTGGGGCATTCTTCTTCTTATCAAATTCCCCAAATGAGGTTTCGAGTGCTTGTTGCTTGTTAGCTATAGTTTTCAAAGCCTCAGCAATGGCTTTCAGCTCCATGGATTCTTCAGCTTTGAAGACTTTTAAGACTCCCTTGGTAGATGACCTTCCCCAATTAGATTGGTTTTCAGCCCCAAGTGTAACGATTTTCTAGGCGTCTTCATAGTTTTTCCTCATTAAATGTCCTCCAGATGAGGAATCTAGAAATTGCTTGATGCCATCACTTACCCCCCTATAGAATGTCTCTATTAATTGATTCTGGGAGATTCCGTGATGAGGACATTTCCTTAGGAGTTCCTTGAATCTTTCCCATGCATCTGCTAGTGTTTCTCCAAGTAGCTAGGTGAAATGGTTGATTTGCCCCCTAATCTCGTAAGTCAGCGATGGTGGAAAAAACTTCTCAAGAAACTTCTCTTCTAAAGGAGCCCAGGTGGTGATGATTGTCTCTCTATCCAATGAGTTATAGCATCTCAAGGCTCTTCCACATAGAGTGAAGTGAAAAAGGTGAAGCATTATTGCGTCAAAGGCAATTCCAGCTTGTGGTACAAGTCGACAAAATGCCTTGAATCTTTTCAAATGGTCCATGCAGTCATCTCCAGAGACATCAGAGAATGAGATAGCTTGCATGATCTGGATCCATTGTGTTTGAATTTCAAAGTTGGGTATATTGATGATAGGTGGCCGGACTTGATGGTTGTCTTCATAGTTCTTGGGAACGGCATAGTCTGGAAGTTTCTTGTTTCTTATCTCTAACTGGGTTGCTTCAATGGCTACTGCATTTTTGGCTAAGATGCAGGCCTGCTCTTCGGCTCAGATTTCCACTTGTATTTGAGCACGGGTATTTGCAATGAGTTGTGCTCTCTGAGCGGCTATGGCGGCGTTAACTCTATCAGCAACAAGGCGTTGTTCTTCGGCCATTATTCTGGCTCATTCGTGGTTGAGTTGGATGCGTCTATGGAAGCTTTGTTCTACCTCAGAGTCGTACTCCAGTTCAAGGGAGAATCCAATGTTATGCGGGGTTTTCATACACGTATTCTACCTGAGTAGAAGAAAAAGCACACTTTCTATGATGGAAAGAAATTATGAAGTCAAGAAGATATGAGATAGCTATCAAAGTAAAGTGTAAAACCCTAATCAACTAAGAAGTATTTAAGTAAAACTAAAACGTTCCGTTGTCCCCAGCAACGACGCCAATTTTTGATGGAGCCTCCACTCACATGGAGTTGTGTGCACCACTAAAAATCCTAAAGATAATAGGTCTTTAGGTTTAGCCTTGCTTTGTGTTAAAATAAGAACTCCACCCACGTATGCTAGGATACGTAGAAGTCTTATCGTAGTACATTTAAGGGTCAAATCCTCAGGACAACGGTCTTGCTAAGATTAGCAAGATCAAAAACGTTGGAATTTTACTTAACTACTTACCATTTGATATTTAAATCCGAAAGTTGATTTGGTTGATTAAACTAAGTGCATGTAAAAATAAAAGCAAGAAAGTAAACTTAAGGTTGTAAACAGTGTTAAGAAACCACTAGGATGTGATCAGGTTTCACCACCAGTACACATGGATCAAAACATACAACATAATAAACATGGCCTGCAATAAAAGTCTAAGCACTTGGTATCTTTGTAAACTTAGTTTTTTTTCGAAGAACTAACTACGAGAAGTGTGGGAATGTTTTAACACCTGCCATCCCCGAACGAATGGTCACATACTTTGCATTACTCCCGTCGCAAAGTGTGTTCCTCGACTTATCAAAGTTATGCTTTTATACGTCAACTGATTCCATTTCTTAGTATAAAAGCACAACGATGGAAGTGAGTTTACTCCACCTCTTGAAAGCACTCCTAGATACTGAAATAGATATATGGTGACTACATACATCAAGAACCAAGATTCAATTGATATTTGAATCTAAAAGTACAAACGTAGACAATTCATACTGGTAGATAATAGGTAACGCAAGTTGGTGATCAAGCAACAAGCATTCATTAAACGATTGATGTTGAACTGAAAGAAGGTAGATCTATATTGCAAACTCATGAATTACATTGCATGAAATGAAAACATGGGTAGCGGGGCTACTCCCCGCACCCTAGTGTATGAGACTACTCGCTCATAGCATGAACAAAGAAGGAGGCGAGAAGAGAGAGAAAGAACGGCATCTCCACGAAGGAGGGAGGAAAGTTGGCCCTTTGGAGGAGAGAGAGACAATCTTCACACTTCGTAGCTTGCTTGATGAAGGATCCTCCTCTTCTCACCTTCTTTGTTGATGAGAGAGAGAGCAGCTTGGATATGGACTATGGATCTCAGATAGGCAGCCTCGGGGCAGTGAATGAAGGATGGAATGGCTCTGAAGTTGGATAGCCAGCCTCTGGGCGTCTAAGACTTGATGCCCAAGTGAGGACCCTTTGAGTCTTATTTATAGGCTTCAAGTGATGTCCAAACGGTTTGGGTGATTTTTGGGCTCAAACGGTTTCAAGACCGTTTGGTCTCTGAAACCATTTGGGTCCTTGCAGTTTAGAAACCGTTTGCCTTTATTCGGTCTCGAGATTGTGTGACTTTTTGCAGTCTTGGGACCGGTTGATCGCTATTTGGTCTTGGAACTGTTTGGCTTCATACGGTCTCGGGACCGCTTGGCTTCACACGGTTTCGAGACCGTTTGACTCTATGCGGTCTTGGGACCGTTTGGCTTCATGCGGTCTCAGGACCGTTTGATCTCCATTCGGTCTTGGGACCAATTGGCTTCATGCGGTCTCAGGACCGTTTGACTTTATGTGGTCTCAGGGCCGTTTGATTTTATGCGGTCTCAGGATAGTTTGATTCTATGTGGTCTCGAGATCGTTTGATCTCCATTCGGTCTTGGGACCGATTGGCTTCATGCAGTCTCGGGACCGTTTGATCTACAAACGGTCTTGGGACCATTTGGAACTTTTGTAATTCTTTTGTGTTTTCTGTAAGAATAAAAAGGAGAAAAGTTAGTTCAATGGTATTTTTGCAATAAAGAAGAAAGTTTAAGGATTTAATCTAATTTATCTAAGAAAGAGTAGGGAAAATAGAGAAAATTTAATAAGATAACATCACAAAAATGGGAGCTTATCAGTGTGCCTAAGCCACATGATGAGAATTGAGTTTCTATAGTTTAGATCATGGTACTCCTCATGTATAGAGGAAAAGGAAACCCCTTAAGTTTAAAGTATGTTTGAGGAACCCCACATAGCTAAGTTGATGACATGGGAAGGTATGATCATGATCCAATGTTGAGGATGAGAACAAGTGTGACCTAGAATGGTTTAGTAGGTGGTCTCTTATGCCTTAGTAGCTTTCTTGGGTTAAGCATGGTAGACCTAAGGACGTTTGTGAACTTTGTTATCGAGGTGTAGTTTCCTCCCATCCTGGGAGAGGGACCCTTTTGTAGGGTGCATACCAGTGTCTGTTGTTTTAAGGAAACCTAAAGAGGTATCATAGGATTTTTGATGTTAAGTGAAAGGTACATAGTATGAGAATGAATGTGTGGACCCATAGATAACCATCTCTATGTGCATGTGGATGTGTTACCATGGATGTAACCAGTATGGGGTCTGACCAAGGTAGGAAGGTCACCATGACCCCTTTGAAAGGATGGAAGATAGTCTGTGAATGCAAAGACAAATGATGAAGGAATGGGTAAGGTTCTAAGTTGGACATGTACTATAATAGAATCTTAAAGTCTATTCTAGGATCAGGTAGGGATAAGACCGATGGAAGTAGGAGTTGCCTAATTCCCTAGTTGCACATGACCACAGGGTCGGGAGGTAAAAACTATCATTGTCTGAGGGCCATGGGTTAGGAGATTGATCACCTTCATGAACTCATGGGACCCAAAGGGCAGATGAATAGGTTACTCTCTGGATGCATAAGGGAAGAGAGATGACCCCAAAAGTGTCGGTACCCTATAGACCTAGAGGAGATGACCAAGGGATGTGTGTAAACCCCATTAGGTTTGAGACCAGTTTTCCATGGAAGTAACTTTGATATCGAGATGATTGTGATGTAGAGACATATGTGGCACATTTCAACTTAGATTTAAAGGTGTACTGGCAAGGTGGGATGTACCATCTCTACTCTTGGAACAAGAAGAACTCTGTATTTGGACTACAACCAAATGCTTATTTCCTCTTGTTATGGGAGAGAGAGATAGGACAGTACGCATGCCATACACCAAGGATAAAAGATGATGTAAGTTTGAACGTGGCTATGAGGAATGAGGACAGAGATGATAACATACCCTTATAGAGTGGATGATAAAAGGATGGTTTACCAACACTAAGAGAAATAAGGTAGTCGTCTTATAAGGATGTTTTATCATGAGGTATGAGTTATACAAGGTTGAGTTTGTCAACCAAGTGGACGAGCTCAGAGTTTCTTGATGAAGATAGACTTAGAGTTTAAGATGAGACGATAAGTGGAATACATGGAGATGTATGTCTTCAACATTACCTAATACCTAAGGATGTGAAGTGGTAACGGATGCTCTAGTTGAGATATAGTTGTCTATTTTGGCTAGAGGCTAGAAGAGGTTGCCAGGCTAACCCTAAGTTTGAGAAAGCAGATAAGTTTGGTTTAAACTCAGATGTAACAAGATCTGTTTAACAATAGTTGTTGTTTGGTTAGCCAGCCTAGGCCTTGATGCAATAAGGGGATGGTGGTAGAATCACAAATGCACTTCTTTGGAAAAGAAGATGATGAAACCCCGACTAGAGTGGTGTAGGGTTTCTGAGTAATCAATCTTGAGGAATCATGACATACAGGAGATCATGATTTTAATATCACCATACACTGTACTATGAAGATAGTAAGTGACAATAGTATTTTGGATGCTTAAGATGAAGTTGCATGTGGCATGTGGCCATGCAAGCCAGGAGGTGAAGGACGAACACTAGTAACCCAGTGCATTGATATAAAGTATATAGAGTTCCCGAGAGGGAATGGGAGTTCATCACTATGGATGTTGTAAGTCTCCCCTAGACCAAGGAAGGTCAATATGCAATATGGGTTATGGTGGGTCGCCTTACCTAGATGACATGAGAAAGAAAGAGTACTGTCAAGGGACAAATCCGGTTGAACTACATATGAGAGAGACGGTTCAACTACACCAGGATGCGAGTTCAAAGAGTTCTTGAGTATAACCTAAAGATACACTTTCATAAGGTGGAAGTAGATTCATGAAAAACTCAATGTTGGTACAGTTTATCACCCCTAACTAATGGTTAGTATAATTCAGACTAGAGGGTCTGAGAAGAGCATGTGTGCTTGTTTAGGGTGATATCCAGAGACAGTTATTATCCTCTGTAAGATGTGAGTATAACCACCATAGCCAGTGTCAGGATGTAAAGGAGCTCTGTAAGGGAGGTTGTGTCAGTCACCACTTCATTAAGGTGATGTTGGTGAAGGGACCTCACAATGGTCAGAAAAGGGCCACAGTGTGTGTAGATGAAGTCTCTTTGATCGCGCAATGGCTGAAAGGAGCCTAGAGACAACATGAGTCGTGAGCTGATGCAAGGTAGACTGACATGCAGATTACTGTGGTAGAATATGTGACATGAAAATCTGACCCCTCTGAGCTACATCTAAGAAAGATGAGTCCCCGATACAAGGGTCCATTAGAGATGGATTGGTGGAGAAGATTAAGTTTGCCCTTACCCCTCAAGATAATGTGATGTGTGATGAGTTCCATGTGTCCAATATAGAGAACAATGTGAGGTACCCAGGCTAGGTGCAGAGAAATGAACCTAGTGAGCCCCAAGGAAGGCTGAAATGACTTGATTCACCTATAAGGTTTATAGATGCCAAGGTGAAAGAACTCAGAGAAAAGAATATGTGATGATAAAGGTTCTTTGGAAGCGCCATGGATAAGGTAAAGCCACATAGGTGCCAATGATGGTCATGGAAATGCATTATCCTGAATTGTTTATCTGCTTGATGGAATTTTGAGGACAAAATTCCTATAAGAGGGGAAGGATGTTACAACCCCAATTTTTGGGTTCATTTGGTGAGAAATGCAATTTCTCATATTAAAAGATATTTGAACAAATAATTTTGTAATTTGTTTTGAATAAATGAATTTCGTTTACAATAGCCTTGATGGTTATTTTGTGGGCTTTATTGGCTATTGGGCCCAATAAAGGAAAAGACAAAAGAAATTCCATTATTACATGAGTAAATAAGAAAATGAAGAAAATAAAAACGTGGGAACCTCTAGAAGGCAAATCCAAAGAGGGATTCCGTGCCTTTTGGGTTCCTTGGGTTCCAAGGAGTCCAAAGTTGCAAAGATATTGCAACAAGGAAAAGAAAAAATCAATTAAATATTTGTTTATTAAGAAAGAAATTGAAAACAATGATAAAATGTGGGAAATAAGTGGAAAGAGGTATAAATGAGTTATTCTAGGTGAATTTTCTTATCCCGAGGATTCCTAATGTTAAAAGGGATGTCAATGAGGAAAATAAAAAGAAAGCTAAAGAGAAATCCTCAAAAAGAGATATTTTAATAAGAAATAAACATGATAATGAGAAATAATGAATATGGATGCATCTAGAAGGATAATGAGTATCAACTAAAAAGGATTTCGAAATATTAGAGTTTCTTGGGGTCCAAGGAGCTCCAATGGAGAAAGATAAAGATAAAATACCAATAATAAAAAATAATAGGATCATGGGATGAATAATGAATGAATTTTGTGGTATTATTGGAAAGGAATTATATCCTACTAAATGAAAATATATTTTCGTGGCCAATGAATTAAAAGGCAAGTATAAAGAGAATAAGGGAGAGGATTTTCAAATTCTTAAATATCCAAATAATACATAATATTAAATGGATAATTAGGAGAGAGAAGCTTGCTTCTTAATGAAGGAACTTGGGTTCTTATTGGGAAAAGAAATCTTTGATTCGTGAGTAGCCACCTAGGGATTCGTTACCAACCCTTATATAAAGGGTAGAACCCTAGTTCGAGTTCCAGAGAGATCCCACTTAACTCTCTCTTTCTCTTATTCAACTTATTTGGCAAAACCCTAACCTTGAGGGTATATCTCTAAGCCTAGAGCCACGAGGGCCATGGCGTCATCATGATGGAGGCATGGCGTTCCTTTGACAGCCTGTGGATGATCGAGCAACATCGCGTAGCTCCTACATATGCGCAGCACTGTCGGAGGACTGCAGCAGGGCTGCGTTTTGCAGGCCCAAGCACCCACACACCAGGCCATCCTGGCTGTGGGTCAGTGCTTGGAGGGGGCGACGGTGGATGGCGGAGGTCGAGGGACCTCTGAGGACGATCGCGCGGCCCTGGGAGGGGGAATAAACCTCCACAATTGGACCTGGTCAGCGGGCAACATAGGGCTTCGGATGTTGAAGAAATATGGATGGCGTTGGATGATTTTGCCCCTCTACGGGCAGAAGAAGTTGTAACTTAACCAAGGTCAAAATCAACATTTGGTTATGTTTTCCAAACCAGCGAGCAATTGCATGGGAACATGGCGAAGTGGCACTCTCCGATTGGATTTGGTAAGTAATTTCTTAAAAAAAATTGTATCTAAATATTGGTAGCTCCGATGGGAACATGCAAAATATGAAAGTTTGATCAAAAAAATGAGAGGAATCCATTAAAAATATATTTAGAAGCTAATTCCTCTTGCTATTCGAAAAGTAGTGTAAGTTATCAACTTTAATGAATTAAAGATTAAGAAACCATATTTCAAGATTATTAATGTGTTTAGTAGGGTTTAATGGATGATTTAAGTTGATATTAACCTGTTAATTGTAAAAAGGTACATCAAGAACAAAAAGGATGAACTTTGCACGTAATTGGTTTAATTTAGAGTTATATGTACACAAATATGCTTTAATAGCCTTGAAACCCTAATATTAGTTTTTGTAACTCTTAATAGCTTTAATTATTCAAACTCGTGAATAAAGCTAAGATATGAGGATTCTAAGCTATTTTGAGTATAAAGATTCCTAATTGTGGATAAATGCCCTTAATGTAGTAATTAGGGATTTCTAATGGATAAAGGTAGAATTAATGATAAATAGAGTTCATTTGTGAATTAGACCATAATGAACTATGAATTGATGATAAATGAGCATAATGATCTTGTCATGGATTAAAAGGATAAAAATGGTAGCTTTAATGTAAAAGAGGCTTAATGGACTTAATTGATGGGTAATTGTGCCTTTTTATGAAATTAAGGTTATATGTTGTTAAAAGGTAACCTTAATATCTTTTGTAAAGAATAGATGAGATAAATAGGATTTGTAAGAAATTGTATAAAATTAGGGTTTAAAATAGTAAAAGATAAAGGGAAACCCTAATTTCAATGGAAACCGTAAAAGTGGACTAGAAACCCTAGGAGGCAAGCTAGGTTTAATAGATCTTGATGACATGAGTAATAAAAGGGAATTGCATGATTATTTCAGGATCTTGTTGTATGTGCTTGCTTGCTTAGATTTCTTACTGGTATGGATTATTCTCTCTCAAATCAGCCTGACAGGTATGTGGTTACGCTTATGATTATCCCAAATTAGTTTTCCGAGGATTTTACCAATGTTTCCATCATGGCTTGAATTAAACTTTTGGATGTATTTAATTCATGCAAACTATAATGTGGATATGACTATCACCTAAGATATGTGCCTACTAACTCAGATCCTAGTCCCCTTTGTAGCTTAATGGATTGACCTAGTACATGGGTACCTATGGGGTAGGTCCATCGGGACGTTGGATGACTTAGAACATGGCTACCAATGGGGTAGGTTCATCAGGTCATTGGATGACTTAGAACATGGCTACCAATGGGGTAGGTCAATCAAGTCACCTTGAGTTAGGAATTGGGCTACCTTTAGGTAGGGCCATGCGACTCTATAACCCTAAGTATTGGCTACATGTGAGGTAGGGCCATGGGGGTAAGGATCTACCACATGAGAGAGGTAGTATCTAAGTCCACTGCAGGGACAACACAGAGATAGGGGATAGGTAAGGATTGATAGTATTGCTTAAGGCGTAACCTTGGCTGTTAAATGATAATTGGCTAATTACATTGTTATCATAGTTGCACGATTATTGTTTCCCTTGCATACCAACTTTATGCTGACCGATGTTTTGTTTGTCAGTCTTTTAGGTACACAAACAGTAAAGTGGCATATGTGGAATTTAATATGATTTAAAGTGCAAGGAGGAACATTTAGAATAGAATTCATTCATGGATAGAAGTTTAGAAATCCAAGTTTTCAAAACTTATGCAAATTTTATTTTATACCATATTTCAGTATAGTTTGGTAGAATTTGATAATTGTTATTGATTATTTGTTGAACCTTTGATCCAAAAATTGGGATAACGGCTCTAACCTCTTGGTCTCCCTTAATTGGGGGTTACCGGGAGGTGGGGTCGTTACATCCACATTGCGAGCGCAATGTTCCTGAGTGGAGTCTGCAAGGGCATAACGAGTAGTTCCTGTTATCCGTTCACTTCAGCAAGAGAAGGGCCGCTCCATCCCCACTAGCCTGGACATAGTTACAAGTCGGGAGATACGTTCACAGATAGATGAGAACCGATCCCCACCGGGTCACACGTGGAACCAGGACATGACGAGATGGAGTCTTAGCGGCCAACCTCACAGAGAAGCTGATGGTGCTCTCGCAAATTAGTGACGAGCACTAAGCAACAACCTTCTTCTCACTTGAGAAATCTCCTGGGGTGGGGGCAGCCATCATAGACAGCTCATGGGTGTGCAACTTGAGATCAGTAGAGGTTTTGAGCAAAGAGGAGGAGTTGCTGCCAGCCAAACCATGCTGGAAAAGCAGGCGGGAGGCGGCATTCCCGCACACGGCGTCAGGAAGAACAACCTCCCATGGTAGTGGCACCTAAGCCTTATATGTGAACTCTGGTGAGATGGAGCCTCGTTGGATAGGCTGGAGTGGAGCGGTGGCCTAGGACCAGAAGCGTAGCAGCGTCCTGAGCTAGCCTCACACTGGAGGTGCACGTGGAGTGGGCGTCAATCCATGCTATCGCGAGAAGAAGAAAGTGAGAGGGGGAGAAGAAGGACCGGGTTAGCAGAGCTGGGATCCACGCAGATCTGAGTTGGGTGGAACCAGAGCAGCGCCTCTTACAGGCCACGTGGTGCCATCTAATTGGTCTAGAGAGGTAATTATCCCAGAAAACCAGTTTATCTTCAATAAATCCTAGAAAATAGCTCGTGTATCCAAAAAATACAAACAAGGTACCAAAACGTTCAGAAAAATGCGTAGAACACTACTATAGAAAATTCTTTTTACAACGGTAGATAGATAACAGTTATGATGATTGTGTTGTAGTTAGCATACTTATCACAACAAGTCATTTACAACATGCCAAACTATTGTAGTATACGTTAATTACACAACCTAGTGTGACCCGTTGTAATATATTGTAGTATCAAAACATATTCAAAACAATTGTAAAAGTTGTTAATTACACAACATATTGTGACTCGTTGTAATAGTCACACATGATAATATGTTGTAATAGACCATCTTTACACAACATAGACTGACTTGTTGTAATAAGTAGTAATTACACAACCAGCCTTCACATGTTATATTTGGTACGTGTTTTAATAGACCATGATAATACAACATATTGAGACTCATTGTTATATACCAAGATCACACGACATATTCTAACCTATTGTTATATATTATAATTACACAACATGTTGTGACGTGTTGTAATATCCAAACATAATAATGGTTGTAATAGACTACCATTACACAGCGTAAACTAACCCACTATAATATATCATTAATATATATTTTCTTTGGTTCACAAAAATTCTTGCGCACGGGTCAGCATAAACTTTTCCCCTTTTTCCCTCTTTGTCACAACCTATCGCTCCATCCCCCTCCCCACTCTGTGAATACCACCGTCTTCTCTCTTAACTCCTCCCAAGTAGTCGTGATACCTATGGTTCTTCCCGTCCAGACCTTAATCACCCTGCACATGCACTCAACACGATCGTTGAACTTCTCCCAGTCCTCAAGTACACCTATTTCCTTTTCAGGCAGACCAGACAGGTCACCGTTCACATCTGTTGGATCCTTGCTCATCTTGCCTAGGGCACGACTAGCTTCCTTCCCAGAGAACATGGCATAGGAGCCACTTGGGTCGTAGAACCCCTTTCCAGATGAGATGTCATAGATGGTGCCCCTCACAGATAGGTAGATTGGCTTCAGGTTAGATCTTTTACCTTGTTGAATGTAATGCACATTTTATACACAGTGTAGCATGTTTTCACACTTTCTCGCAACTTTTCACATTTTTGCAATCTTTTTGTGTTTGAGACGTCCCCGGACACAACTGGTTTCTCTGAACCAGTTCTTTGTTGAACTGGTTACCCTACTTCACCACCATCCCTGCACCCCCCAAACACTTGACAATAGGAAATCCCCCCCAAACCCTCCCACTCCTAGGCACTATCCATTGACTTAAGCATCATCGTTGCCAGCTAGTGAACCTTATCTCTTTGAGCTAAGAAGCCAGCAATAGCTCGAATGCAACCTACAACCACAAGCAAGCAGCTGTAGAGCTTGACAACAAGCAGTCGTGGTGCTCGTCATCCCTTGTAGAGCTCGGCGGGCCAATGAAGGTCAATGTCGTCATCCTTCAGGTTAGATCCACTTTCTTTCGTTTCTTTCTCAATCCCTCAAAACCCAGAGTGCTGCTTTTTAGCCTTGGACATTCTTGCTTCACCTACATTAACCTCGACTTCTTTATTTTTTTGTTTTGGCTATTCCTCCTTCACCTACCATACATCAAGCTTCCAAATCACTTACTAATTTCCTCGTGAGATGAATCCTACAAACCCGTAATATTATCAAAGATATTGAGGCATCTAAGGTAGTTATCTGAGTAATTTCCTATTACATATTTATAGTTTAAAAACCATTTAATGTTGTCACATGTAGATGTTTCAATTCTTTGAACCATGTACAAAGAATGGACCCTTCTAGATTGAGGATATTGGTATTATACCTAGGGCCTTTTATTATCAATGTCTGCAACTTGGTGTAGCTCTCTAATTTGTCTGACAATTCCTTGCTAAAATACTTCCCAAAATCTACAAACAAATGTCCAAGGTGTTTTTTCAAAATGAATCTCAATGTTTTTCTCATTCAAGATGTCTCTTCCAATAGACAATTCCATGGCATGAATCATATTGTGCATTTTAATACATCATGAAACCTTAGTCTTAAACATATGCTCACATTTATTCCTTCTTGTGTTATGTATAAAAATAGGATAAGGGTAGGATTCAACCTTATTCAAGTGTTCAATAATATGGTTAGGATGTGCCTCTCACCAAGCTTGTTTAACAAGAGCTTTTTCCGAACGTTCATGAAACCTTCCTCTAGAAAAAGTGAATTCTAATCTGTTGAAGCACAGAGCGACTAGATTGCAATATGAGAAAAACTCTATAAACTCTCATTGAGGAGGTAACATATATTTTTGTATACCAATCTTGAATTATTATAATGTTGGGATGTTTATAGGTTATTATATATCTTAAAACTCTGTGTGTTAGTATCTCATCACCTCCATGGGGACTTGTTGTTCCTCAACTTTTGTTCTACTTGTCCCCTAATGGTAGCCTTCCCTCAAGAAGAACCACCATCATGGCGGATTCATGCACCACGATGTTCCCATGGTGACAACGCCCAAACCTTGGGTTGTCTCCAAGAAACATGGTCTAGGAGACATGTTTGTCTCCCTATGACCAGGTCTTGTGTTGCGATAGAGATGATGGCTTCCCTGGACTTCACACACACCCACAAATATATATATATATATATATATATATATATATATATATATATATATATATATATATATATATGTATATGGGAGGAACCCTACCTAACGAGTTCCACAAGGAGAGCAAGGGAGGGAGATGGTGGTAGGTTTGTTCCCCTTTTCTGGTCACATAGAAAAGGGGAAGGTTCCTCTTGAAAGTCCTAAGTTTTCCACTCTCCCTGAAAAAAGATTCATAACATACCATTTCCTTTCATGCACACAAAATCATGGCTTATTTCAAATATTTCCTTTTTACCAATTTCTCTCTCTACACATGGATATGAGTAAAACATACATATTGAGTATGCATGGGTGTTAAGGAAAAACAAATATTTGATATGTTCTCAATTATGGAGACTCTTATGTCCACAACCTCTTTCACCACAAATCCATACATTAACTATCAATCTGTAACTTTAGATTTGTCTCTCTCTCTCTCTTGGATAACTTTCTCAATTCAAATATATAACTGATAAAGATACTTCCCAACTTATATCTAATTCTGGGATTTTACTGGAATATCTTTTATACGCAAAACTTGCTGCTTTTAACATTATTTAAAACAATTGCCAATTTCCCATGAAATGCCTTTTTATCTCCCAATTTCTAGAATTTTCTCTTTTTCTTTATTATTTTCAAGTGCACCAAAAGTAAGATCGAAATACTCTTGTTTGTGCCTCGAATATTGTGTTTCCATTCTTGGATAGATAATTACTCTTTTAAATATCCAAAACATATTATCTCTTATGTTCTTTTGGCATTTTGCTTCTCATTCGATGTTTTAGTTATTTACTAAACCTAAAGCCGTTATCCTTTACTTTACTCTCTTTTCTAGAGTATTCCACATAATTCCATATTTAAAATATCAAATGCACGTTACTTTTAGAAATATATGTATTATTGGATTTTCTCTCTTTCTTTATCCAATATCTATTAATGGATTATTGCACACAAAAACTCACACAAAACTCCTTTTATTTCTTTAACTTGTGCCAAATGGACATATTTATAAAGAAAATAGTCTCATGGGCCTCACTTAGACCATGGGTTTCACCCATGCCACAAAGTGGTCTATCATTATTATTCCATCAATAATATCATTGAAGAGATTACTTATAAATTCATGCATTATGTTTAATAAATTCGATTCCATAAAATTGAGAATTCAACAATATAGCTCTTAATAATGCAACAAGATTGTCGCAATGCAAATACCAGCTAGAGGCTATAATCAGTGAACAATATTTGTCTCAAGTCCAATGTTTTATTGATGTTACTAAGGTCTTTCAATGTCACATGAAAGTGGTGGCTTCCTATCATAGCCAACCGACATACATATTGTAGCAGTAATAAAGGAAAATCACAATGTTAATGGGAAAGAGGTACACCTATGATGCACTGAAAGGATGATTATTAGTGGGAATGAAGATCCACAAAAACATTAGAAGAAGCGTGTGTGTAATAATAATAAGTTTCATGAAGATCAAAATATCTTGTACTAATCCATATCATCTCTCTCTTTCTTTTCAGACTCCCTATTTATCTTTTCTATCTCTCTCTACATATCTACTCCTTATTATATCTTCCCTCTACACATCTTCCTCTATTCTCTTCCTCATACCAACCATGAAAAGAATGAAGAGAGTGGTTGGAGTCCAAAGGAATAAAATCTGGTAGAGGTAAGGATATGTAAGAAAATATGTAGACTGGAACTGAGAACTCGATGAATGTGCAACATGACACAATTAAACAGAGCTTGTAGGAAAATACAATGATCTTTACGAGTCTTGTAAAATACTTTTTTTAAATTAAGCCAGGGGTCGCTTTTATTCCATTCCACACCACTCATGTGGGCTAAATCATCATAAAAATTACAGCTCCTTCTTATATTAAACCGCAGGTGTAAAACATAAACCAGTGTACATACTCATCCGATATTAACTCATCACCCCCCCCCCCCCGACTTCGAAACAACATCAAACCACAATAACCATCCCCTTATGCATCTGATTTCTCTAACCCCATATATGGAACCCTTCTCTTCTCCAACTCAGCCATACCCCTTATCCTGTTCGGAATATTCATAGAATCGGATGAAACAAACAACTCATCCATACTACTGCCCCATCTCCCCAACTCAAGAGGTATCGAATTGACGACCTTGTGAACCAAGGATCCAGATATCATAGCTGAGACCATCTCGTCCTGCAGCTCCCTGACGAAGTGTGTCACCCTCTATGGTTCTTTCTTATCACGCCAAATAATGTCATGGATGTATGAATCATCAACCTCTATACAGGATACAATCAGCCCATGATCACGTGCAATCTTCATTGCTATAGTGCATGCTTGCAAATAAGCGAGAGTGTATTCCATACTCCTGAGCCAAGCTCTGAAAACAAGGCACACGTTGGCTCGATGATTCCAGACAATCCTCGTCGCCCATCTTCTTAGCCTGCCATGACAATCTCTACTCCTCCCAATCGTGATGTTGATCTTCATGTTGTGCAAGTTCGGCGTCTGCCACCACCTAAGCTTTATTTGTCTCAGCATTACTCTAGGTTCCTCCAACCCTGACTCCCTCAACCATGTATACAATTCACTATCTCTATCTATCGGAAAATATCTCTTCATCATGTTAAAGTTCATACTCCGAATAACATAATCCCACTCATAGGAAAAAAGGCCTATGTTTACCTCCAAACCTTGCTTCACATCTCAGGCGCCATATACTGTAAGGAATAACAATCGCAAGGTTCCCTGCCATCCAGTCTACTAATCTCTTTCTCTTCCCCATCATGCAATAATCAATTAATGTTCTAATGTTACTAGGTGGTGGAAATTCTGTTAACTCCACGAACTTACCCCAAAAGAAACCGACAATCTGACCATGGAACAAAAGATGATCAAGGTTTTCCTCCTTAGGTTCCATGCAACAGTTACACTGAGATGCAATTGATATACAACATCTAACTCTAACCTTTTCATTAGTAGGAACAGATCCTCTCGCCGACTTCCATATAAAGGTCGCAGCCTTAGGAAATGCAGACTTCCAAACCACGTCAAGTCCCTGTGGACCTTACACCCTGTCATGAGCCAGAATCATCTTTGCCAATCTCATGGAGAAGCATCCTTTCCTCTCCGGACTCCAAATCAGCTTAGCATCATCTTCCGCAAGCAATATATTCTTGTCACGGATCATCTGTAACCCGTCATCGTCAAGAATCACCCTCAGCGAGGCCCAATCCCAACCCAGCCCGTCTATCTAGAAATCTTTCACCTGGAAAGGATGCCTTCTATCACTGGAGTAAATAGCATGTTCAGCCAGCCATTGTTCACACCACCTCGCATCCCAAAAGGAGATCTCACCCCTCCCTACAATCCATCTACATAACGGGAATACACACGGGAATAATTCCCATATCCTCCTCCATAGTGGTGATGGTGACGATCCTAATTTCAAGCACCCAGGGTAAACATTATCTCGCCCACCATTCCTGTTGGCATATTTATCTCTGTAGAAAGTAGCCCAAATAGAATCTGTAGTCAACACCTCCCAGCATGCCTTAGATATGAAAGCTTCATTAATTAGATGCAGCGATGGAATCCCCAGACCACCTTGGTGAAAGGGAGTTACAATTCTTTTCCAGTTAATCCACGCCTTTCTTTAATGATCATTCATGTCTGTCCACAAGAAGTTAGATAATTTCCTTTCAATCCGATCTGCGATCCCCGAGGGAATACCTACGGTTGCCTCCGTGTACACCGGAATGGAATTAAGGACATGAGCAATCAACAACCTTCCCCCTTTAATGATCGGTATTCCCAAATAGGTAAACGACTCCATCGCAGCTCTTGCATTGAGTTCATCAGCCACTCTATCAATCACTTCTGTATTTTTCCCTCCTACCACACATGTGGATTTCGCCTTATTGATCCGTTGTCCAGTAGCCCTTTCATACACCTCAAAGGTAGACTTAACTATCTCCCTTGATCCTGGTCTGCATTAAAGAAAATAGAAGTATCATCCGCATATAATAGTATGGTCAGAGGAGCTGCATCCCCCCGAATCTGAAACCTCGATATGAGCCCATCCGTCTCTAATTTAGGGAACTTTCTGCACATAATCTCTTCAAATAGAATGAATAAAAATGGAGATAGCGCACATCCCTGCTTAAGGCCTCTACTAACCGGAAAGAAACCCGCAGTTTCCTCCCCCACTGTAACCGTGGCCCATGTATTTTGATAGAAACTCAAGCATAGATTCACCACTTCTGTAATACTTAAATTTGGGTTTTATATCTATTTGATCTATAATCCATAATTTTTTTATTATCTAAAATTAGTCCTTTATTCCAGGTTCCATTTGATTATTTTGCCTGAATATCATGCATTTTGACACTACTTAGTCCCCATAGAGATTTCTTGTGATAAATAAGATCATGCTGAAATATGAATAATATTTGCAAATGAGTTCCTCAAATTTCTTTTCATGAACCATTTTAGTCTCCTTTATTGAAATCTAAATTAATGAATTCTAAAAATGTTGAATAGACCTTGCACATAGTAAATATTCTAGAAATGAGAACTAATGACTTTGAAATAATTAAAATTATAATTATAGTAGATATATGTTATAGATATAGTTTTATGGTAATTAAGTTTACGTGGCATCTATAACTATAATGGTCAATATATATCCAAATTTAGTTAGAGGAAATTTAATACTTTGTAGTTTGGTCTGCATTACATTTAATGTTTAGAATATTAAAATTTGGTATAAATAATCTCATGGCATTAATAAAATCATAATATGCATGTCAGAGGAAATGTATTTAGAGAAACGAATGAAATGGATATTGTAGTTATATAAAAATATTTAATTAATATACCTCATGGTGATAGTCATAGTTAATCACAATCATGACAAATGTTATTATTGGTTCCATGACTCTCAATCAGTTCATATTTATTTAAATATTAAAAGTCTTATTACATAACCACTACAACGTATGCAAAGTAGACTTCTTAGTGGTGAACTTTGACCAAAGTGAACTGATCCTATTCAATTTCTTAATAATAGAAATAAAATATATGCACGTATAAGCAATGGGATAACATCCCCCTAGTTAGGTTGGGAAATGAATGTGCATTATAATATATGATATATAATTATATTGCTTTCACCATTGTCCCTTAATCTCTGTCAACAAATAGAGGATAATAGAAGTGGTGTAAGCTTTAACAAGTCTTTGAATTAGAAAGAGTTTATGAATATTACTTGAAATAATAGGGTTTAGTTGTTGAGTAATAATTATATTCAAATTAGTAACTAAGAAATATAGCATTTCCATATTTTAATGTATGTCTAAAGCTACTTTTATCATAAAATGCATGTAAAGCATATATTAATGTTACATGAGTTAATGAAAGGATGAAATTCACTCTTGACTAACTTAATTAGGAAATGCAACGCTTTATTGCAATATCTATTTGCACCTTAATAGTATTTTTTCTCCCCAATAACCCAATTACTCTACCCTCTTTTTTAACTTTATGTATTTTATGGCTCGCATTACCCACCATCATAAATCATTTGGTCCCATAAATAAATCTTTTTTTCATATCCATAATGTATTAGGAAATTTTTAAAATAAATATAAAACTAGCTTACGTTCCCCTCATATGGATGATCATCTCATGATTATCATGTGTTGGATTTTCTTCATTTATATCCATTTATTTTGGCTTCTACTTTTAATCTAATGCAACAAACAACCCCGTTTCCAGAAAAATGACATATTGTGACCAAACTTATGAACAAATCCTTTGATCAATTATTGATGTAAATCCAACCTCCTTATTTTCCTATTTCCCAACACAGTGTGGTGAGTTTATATGTAGAGTGTAAACAAAATGTAGCCTTCACACCATTCCATTTCCTCAACCCTGCAACACCTTGATCGATGCATACCATGGCACCTACAACGATGAGTACATGGGATCCAACTTACATCAGATGGAGGTGGATGAGGTGATGATGAGTGCATGTGTTCTATATTAAGATGGGGATACATACAATGGAGGGAACTATGAGTGTCTGACATGCCACATATGAGGATGGAGGCAATAATGGTGGCTACAATGTCGATGAGGACCTGTCAATTTCTCCTTGAAATGTGTGTGTTGTATGCATAGCCATCAAAGATCCTACCTAGTCTCTAGGTGGACCACCTTTAACGCGACGCTTAGTTTTTTAGATAACTAAAGTGGATAACTAAGGGATTTTAGGCCCAAATTAAGACATTTGAGACCAAATTAGCATGGATTTGATCTTATCTGATTAAATTAGATCAAGTTTAGTTATTTTAGGAAAGAAGTATATCCAATTTATGAAAAATCAAATCTAATTTGGGTACATTAGGACTGACTTGGGAAAATCATGTCTTATTTGGGTATTAGGTCTGATTTTGCCAAATTAGGGCTCACTTAGGTCAATGTTGGAAAATCCAGGGGAAGTTACTTCTGATTAGGTCATGTTATGTCAAAATAGGTCTAACTTAGGCCAAATTAGGGCATACCAAGTTAAATTAGGTTCAATTTTGATTATGATAGGTCAGATTAAGGTTGAATGGGCCTAGCTTAGGTCATGACATGTCTGACGTAGGTGAAGTTATGATTGATTAAGCTTAGGTATAACCAATAGAAATATATTTAGTCATGTATATATTTAAGTATAGCTAAATGTATGAGCAAAATTATTTACATATATGTAAAATATAAACAAATACAAAGAATGCCAAGAAACGCCTAGACCCCTAGGCTTCCCTTCGGTGGGAAGGACCACCTAGACTCCTAGACAGGTATGATATATATACACACCTTGATACAATATGAGGCGTCGAGGCTGACGCCTCGCCTTGCTGAGACAAAAATTCCTCGATGCGTCTCACATACTTTAAAGCATTGGTTGGATCACATGCATAATGCAATCCTACATTAGAATTTGCCTCATGATCCACTTTGCATATAGACCTCTTGTTTGTGGTGTATTGAAAGATTCCACGACACTCCTCTGGTGGAGAATTTCTGGTTTGTGATAATATGAGTGTGCAGATGCAAGCCTGTACATGACATTTTGTCGCTGTTGTAGATCTCTATGTGGTTGAGTGAAAAGTTCCATGGTGCTTGACTGTTGTTGAATGAGATATCCCATCATGGACATTCTCCTCATAATTCATGGAGCAAAATGAGTTGTTCATCTAAAATCAATTCACAATGCAAAATTATCTCTACAGTACCTACATGAGTGCTTGAAGAAAGGTCAAAGTAGCTAGTCCTCTCTCTCTAGTTCCTTCTAGAGTTTTTAATCCTTTGAGGCAACAATAGGAAAATGAGATGGCATGGCTTGACAATATCATTTCATATGATACATACAAAGGAGTGGAAGAGACCATGGCTTCCTAAACCTTGCATGCCTAGGCCTTCGACTCCCTCCCAAAATAGGGAATGTCTATGACCATTGGTCTCATGCAACTTGTGCCATGAGTCCTGGTGTGATACATACTCCCTTATAAAATGTTTGGGTCCATGAGTTTTATAAACTCAATTCCAACATCTTATATTTTAGGTCGTAGAAATTCATTTTGGGTCTCTAGATATATTGTAAAAATTACAATTAAGTCCAAATCAACAAGACTTGAATTTATCTCTATGAATTTGTTTATGTAAGCATTATACCATGTTGAAATGGATTTAGTAATAAACATAATAATCGGTCAGCAATGAGAAGTGTGGAGCAACACATCATTATTATCCAAGTAATGGGATCTTTGTTGGACAACACTAAACCATAAATGACCAATGTCTTTGCATGGTATAATCTCTTTGTGAAAGATATCCAAATTGGAGTAGAGGCATAAACACCTCATCCTCGTCACATTAGTTCCTTGTTTCTTTGATCTTCAAGATAAAATATACCAGCAAGATGCATGAGAATATTGTCATAAATGACTCACCTACACGTGGACATGCATTTCTCTAGTCTCACATGTCAAGAGGCTTAAAATATTACTTTTGTATAGGAGAAACAAATTTGCTATACAATCCTCACAAAACATAATGTATTTTATCACATTGAACCACTACTTTTATGGAAACCTACTTCAACATCATGTTGGTAGTGTCAAAGTGTGCATCATTTCATCACTATAGTGACATCAAGTCAAAGCATCACACTACCCTTGTCATATTGAAAGTAAATTATGACCATATGATAGTCCATGAATCACTCTAAGTGAGTTAGTCCACTATACATCTCTAACACTTACCTCTATGTCTAACTTGGTATCTGCTACATGTGACCCATAATACATGATCATCAAAAACCACACATATAATCCCTATATGTATTATTGTTGTCTAATCGATGATAATAGTTTATGAGGACATTTAACAATATTTTTTCTTTCCATCCATTAAGTTCTCATGTTCAAATCACATACTTGAAGTCTTGTCTTTGAATTCATTCTAAATGACATTTATAGTCTACTCAACAAAACACAAGTGCAAATGTGCATAAACAATTTTTTTTATAAAAAATCAAATCGAAGTACATTGTAGCCCTCCTGATCATAGCTTTGGTAGGCCTAGTAGATCTAGTTTTTCGCTCTTAATTTTCATCATTTAGAGGCTTGTTATAGGGGTTCCTCCCCCTTATACTATTTCCATCGTACTTTTTATTTCATCCTATCCTTAGATTCTGTTTGTACAAAACAAAAACCTCACAAGTGCTAGCCTACTTATATGTAAGTTTATTTTTTTATAAATGCATGACCTTTTACTCAAAAAGCCAACAACATTGGTGGCAACAACAACTGCAAGCCAGAGGCAACAACTAGTTTTGCGGCCACAACAACTCTGGCAGTTTGTGGTGGGATTTTGGTGGCGTGGGACCTCTTTGCAATGGCAAGCTTCAACTATTGAGGACACTAGGACTAGTCGGGAGAATGGAGGGGTCGGGGAGTCGGGGGAGTAGGGATTGGGTAAGTCGAGAGAGTCAAGATTTTATCTCTCCCTCCCTGATTTGAGCTGCACCTATGAACTTAATGGATGGGTGAGAGAACCCCTCAGTTGGGCTGAAACTTGACAAATTTATTGGTTCACTAGTCAACTAGTCATTTCACTAGTTAATGATGGTTAGACATTATTTTCTACTTTGGAAGAGGACTAAGCCAGTAGAGGGGTCTGTTCTGGGTTTAGCTGATTGACTCTGCCTGTTTGGTTTGAGTCTGAGAAGCATGGTCAATATAATTGTAGGTCTTTAACAATGTAGTTATTATCTTACATATCCCTCAAAACTAAAAATGAATAGAAGCGGGCAAGACGTAGAACTACTAAATTCCAAAAATGTGAATTTGGAGTATATTTCTAGAAGAAAATAATATTTGTCACATAACAAGGTAAAAATGTATTCATTGAACAGTTTTATGAATAAAAAATACACCATTGAACTCATTAATATGCACTGGGACCCACACAATTTATCTAAGGCTAGAAATTAGCGAAGGCGCACCCTGAGGGTGCCTTGCCATCTAGGCGTGTGCTTCTACAATATGATCTAGGCTAGTTAAATTGAATCTAACTTGTGATACTAGTAAATTATGTGTCCTACTTTGGCAGACCCACCAAGGAATAAGGTATCTGATACTAATGCCACTTTGACCATGGAACATAACTTTGACTTCAAGTGGACTTTGATAAGTGTGGAAGTGGAAGGTTGTGGAAACATCGAGGAAACTTCAAGGATTTTTCCAACCAAACTTTGACACATTTGACAAAAATTAAGCTAAAATAGTGATTTCATGATGAAAATTGGTAGATTTTGTTAAATCTAGCTTCAAAACAAAATATACATTTATATATAGCCATCCATACAAGTTTACTTATGTAGAAAAACATAGTCACTGCAAATGTGCAAGACATCGTCTTAGTGTCAACTTAGACATGCATGGAAATGGAAGTTTGTGGAAAGTATAAGAAAAATTTGTGGAAGTTGTAGACTAACGCTTTGACACAAAATAAGATAAAAGATAGTGAGATTGTAAGGCAATTTGGCATAAAAAATCAAATCTTGGTAAACACATACTCCATCTATAATATTCTATATGAAATGTTTAGAACTTAAATCTGTTCTATATATGTGGTGTTCTGTATTTATAGAAATCCCTATTGGATCACATAATAGAATTAAAAGATATGAATTTATTTCCAAATACTTCAATTTGTAAAGAGGGTGAAAAGGGAGACAGGTGAAATGGTATTAGGTCTACATCAAATTTTGCAAAACTTGTAGAAATCTATTAGAGGAATAAATTATCATTCCTCTCTAGTTAGAAACCAAGGAAATAGTCATCTCAATGTCAAATGGTTTCCTATAAGTTTCTTTATGCCTTCACTATGTGTGCAAAAATAATAACTACAAAGATCATCGAGAAGATGGGAGATTTTGAGTTAGCTGGGTCAATTTCATCACCAACCAGGTTGAATTCATTGACACATGTCAACAAGTAGGCAACCAAAGGGGCATGTAAGTTTACCATATTTCGACATCAATAGGCATAGACATATGTAACATTGAGGATATATCGCCAGATGTTGAGGATGTTTAGTGGCATGGTTTTGGCAATGTGGAAATGGTTTTTACTAGTATACTGACAAAAATATCGATAAATGTAATTTGGTTGTTTCGACGCCAAAATGAACAAATTAAATCATAAAATTTTACAGGTGTAATCTCTACACCTAAATTCATCATTTTATGCAATAAAATTCTATAAGAGGTATGTTGTATGGGAGGTTGTCCATCATGTGGGAGATAGGGAGCATGTCTAGTTTTCATGGGATTTTGATGACAAAATATTGGAATTACGATTTGGAATAAACTAGCACAATCTATAAAAAAAATACACACTTATGTAATAATATCCAATTTACAACACATATTTAGCATAGTAACTTGCTAACTCATATTAGTTTTGCATATTTTCACTCACAAATGTAGGAGCCCCCAACCCAATACCAACATATGATATTATTGCATAATTAGGAGTATTTACGTATGTACATGATCATGGTAAGATTTTATGACTTAATTCCTTTATTTGGTTGTAGAAATCCTCAAAATTTGCATCAAAATCTTGTGTAGAAATAAGTAGAAATATCGAATATTTGGTCAAATTTTATGTAAATTTCTATATCCAGACAATCAGAAATTGCATTAAAATTGATATTTTAAACTAAGAGCATATAATATGAAACAAATACAATTAGGTTTTGTCTATAATTATATATCACACACCAAACAAATTACGTTGTAGCATCGCTTTTGATTCTTTGTGTATATATATGTATATTCATGTATATATGTATGGATATATCATATATGATTGTGTCATCTAGACATTCCTATCGATTGCTCTTGCAAATAATCAATTTCATCATATGAAATATTCACGCATCATTATCCAACAACATAATTATTCAAAATTAAAGCTCTGATATTACCATTGGGTACTTGTGAGAAAAAAATGTCATGAGGAAATGTTTTTCCAAGAACATCTAACTTCGGGTCTGGGCACAGTTAAATGATCTTTTAGAAGTGCATACTTCTCCAGGGGGTTGATTAGGACGTGGGCATAAGGTTCTTTATGACATAGTCAATAATTTGATTCATCTTCAATTAGGTCTTGCTTTAGCTTCTTTAGGAGTTAATCTTCTTTACTGGCTCAACTAGAGCAAGAGCAGAGGATCCATCTAATGTAATAATATAAATTAGTGATTTAAGTTTATGCCTTGTCATGTCAGAGATTCTGACTATTAATTTGAAGTTGCAATGTAAATTTTTGATCTCGTTGGTTGGGAAGTAGAATGCAATGTAGTTGTTGCTTTATAATTTGTCTTGGGATCTACTTTGCATACATACCTCCTGTATGTGGTGGATTGAAAGTTTCTATAAATCTGCTTTGCCAAGGAATTGTTTGTTTATGATAATGTGAATGAGTAGATGCACGCCTGACACATGGCACCCCATTGCTAATGTAGATCTTCGTGTCGTTGAGTGAAAAGTTACTTGATACTTAATTGTTGTCGAATGCACTATTCCATTGTAGATATTGTCTCCTCATCATGGTGCTGAGTGAGTGGTTCATCTAAAATGAATTCACAATTCCAACTCATCTTCACAATACTTACATGAGTACTTGAAGAAAGGTCAAAGAAGTTAATTCTCTCTCTTTCTCCCCCCCTCTAGTTCCTTCTAAACTTTTTCAAACCTTGGAGGAAACAATAAGAAAAAGAGATGGCATGCCCTGAAAATCTCATCTCGTATGATATATATAAAGGATTGGGAGAGGCCATGGCTTCCCACACTGTGTATGACTAGGCCTTAGATTCCCTCCTAAAACATGGAATTCCTCTACCCATTGGTCTCACAGAACCTGTGATGAGTCTTGGTTCGTTCTATACTCCTCTAAAATGTTTGGGGGCATAATGGATGAAATGAACTGAATTCACAGAAAAACATATGTATTTCAGTAGCCAAGTTTGCCTATATGTATGTGTGTGTGTATATGCACTTAGATAATATACATAGATGGCCATATATTTGTTACATGAGCTAAGGTTTGTTAGTTGTGGATCCAATTTTGTAATAAGAAGACACCAACCTATAATAAGACGACCAAATATGTAATACAAAGAATCATTAAAAAAATTATCAATTTTGTATTTTTGTTGCTAAAAATAGTAAAATGACACTTCTTGAAAAAAAATCCGCTCCGTACTGTAACCAAGAGAAAAAATTGTAACTATAATGCTAAAATTGTAATCCAAACGCTCAATTTGTATCCAGAGTCATTAGGTAATTAATTTATGTTACCTAAGTGGGTAACAAATACATTCTCTATATATGTGTGTGTGTTTACGCAGACATGTGTCTAAGTGAATTTTGGGTTTAACTTCAAGTTCTAAATTCAATTTCTAATATAAAGTGTATGCAATGTTCAAAACTATGACATATTTGAACTTAACATTCTTTATCGACCATACAATAATGCTACAAAGTATCTGTATCAAATATATATGAACCAAAGTTTACAAAGAAACTCAATTCAGGTCATTTTAGGTTACCTCAGGTATAACAGGTTGGGTTTGGGTTATTCGTGTCCCTACTTTTAGTATATATACTTTACTTTGTTGTGTTGTTTCTTACTTAGTGTATTATGGCTTTTGTCTATTAGCCTCTTGTACTTTTATCCCATATTGCCTATCTCTACTCTATGTCTGACTCTCTTGTCTTATAAAATAGAGAACCACATACTTGTTTTATTCATTCAATAAGAAGTAGCCTTTAATATTTTAGATGGTATCATAGCCACCCAATCCCCCCTAAACCCCTCCCTCCTAAAACCTAACACGCATGCCCACATAACCCAAGATGCCACCCCTCCCTTTCCCTATTTTTCTTTGTTTCCCCCACCCCCACCACCGATGGCGGCCTCCTCATCCCCTACAGCTACCCTCACCTCCTCCACCCCACCAGCCCCTTCCTCCCACTCTTCTTTTTCAACACCAACAGCCGCCACCACCATCTCCAATCCCCTCACCAACCTGCCACCACTTCTCCTGCCCATTCTGCCGCTGCCACCCACCTCTCAACCTACCACCACCATCCTCTCTCCCCTCCACAGCCCTCCACCACCTTCTAATATGCAGCCCCTTATCTGCCATCACCACACCCTTCATCCTTTATCCCTCTCACATCCCCTTGACCACATCATCCAACCCATCTCCTTACTGTTGGTCTCTAGACATCTTTGGAAAATTTCCAGTTCTGGCACGTTGACAATGTTAACACAATTTTGCTCTCTGCCTGCCTATGCCTCATGGTGGAGTAGTTTTTCCTCCATGTTGACATAGGCTTTTCTATATTCCTTGCTTCCCCTGTGTGGGTTCCTGAGATCCGGTCGTTGGATTTCCTACTATTATCTTGTGCGCCCAGTCTTGGTGCTTCTAGATATGCCCATGTATTGGGTTTCTGCTGTTGTATGCTTTTGTTGACTACTACATCAACCTTCTGCCTACCTCCTTTTCCTACATGCTACTGCAGCCTGCACACTTTGTTTAAGTTGCCTCCTTTCATCAAGGCATCCATAGACGTTCCCTGCAACTTGTGTGTCACCACTATCAAACTGGATGGCTCCAAATATCACTTATGGGTAGCCTCCTTTGAGGTCTATGTCAAGGCTCAAGGATGCTTCTCACATATGTCTACCAAAGGTCTGGATACTCCTGCTACAGATGTTGATGATAAGAAGAAATAGGCCTATGATCTTTGGCGTATAAAAGATTATGGCGTTTTGGTCAACCATGCAGAGCCCAAAATCAACCAATCTTTGTTCCTCCTAAGGAAATGTGAGATCTTTCTCACATGTACTCTCACCAGCAGAATCTGAAGAAAGTATGCAGAATCTTGAAAAACTTGACCAAACTGGAGTACTCTGCTATGGATTCTATGGAGACTACTATAATCAATGATGTACTCTCTGGGATGAGTTCGAAGTCTATCACCCCCTATCAGTAGATATTACTGAGATCTAGTGCCAACACAATGAGGTACAATTACTCCAGTTTCTTGCTGGCATGTCGTTATCCTTTGCAGTGATAGTTGATCAGATCCTTTATAGTGACCCTCTTCCTACCTTACATGATGTTCTAAAGTGTGTGCAGTGTCTTTCCTCCATCTCTCAAGCTCATCCTGATATTTCTGACGGGATAACGCTTGTTGTGAGGATAGGAGACTCCTTTCGTGGATGTGTCTATGGTTGAGGATGCAGTCATGGATGCTCTTCTACTAGTCCAGGACGGGAGTCTTCCTCCTCTACTTCTGACACTACTGAACAAAGCTATTGCACCTTTTGCAAATAGACTAATCATAATGAAGGCCGTTGTTGGATCAAACATGGAAAAATGGTGTGGGCAAATCAAGTCACATATGAACAACCTGACACTGCTGCCCCCTCTTCTGCTCCACCATTTGCTGACTGGATCAGATCAAAATTTGAGAAACTACGTCAAACGCGTTTGGCCTCCTCTACTAAGACTTCCACTGATGGTAGTTCTACTCTCGTAACCCAGTCTGGTAAAAACACATGGGTGATTGACTCTGGTGTGACCTCCCATATAACTGGCAATCCTACCTTGTTTTCAAATTTACATAAAACTACTGTTATTCCTCCTATTAGTCTTGCTTGTGGTTCACGGACGCCTGTCTCTGGTTTTAGAAATATCAATACTTCTGGATTCCTACCTCTACGCTCTGCATTATATGTTCCTAAATTTCCAGTTAACTTATTATATGTTAGTAGAACTATTAAGAGCATGCATTGTTCTATAATGTTTAACTGGGATGGTGTTACTTTTCAGGATTTTCACACTAGGATGAAGAGTGCTTCAGGCCATGAGGGACCATATGGCTTATAATACCTTATGTACCAAGGATTGTTGCATTTCTGACTTCTTTAGTGCTGGACATCCAATGGCACTATTGGTTGGGACATCCGTCAGCAGCTAAATTGAAGCACATACTACATGCTATTTCTGATTCTAATTTTCATTGTGAAACATGCCAATTAGGACTACTGTTCAGAAAATCGGCCGCTTAGGCCGAATATTCCTTTTTGGGGGTCTACTGCTTCGATAATGAATAATCGGCCTATAATCGGTCCATGACCGATTAATTGTCCGACTGGGGGAATAATCGGCCGATTAATCGATGATTTTCAAAATCAAATGCTAGTAATAATTTTTTTTACAGTAATGTTTTTCTAATACTACTACTGGTCATTACAATAACATTCTCTTCTTCCAATTTACATATTTGGTCTTCTCCTCATGTTTTCTCTATAAGTTTATAGTTAGTGTTTATTTAACGGATCCTTACTATTGATGTTTTCTTCTTTAATTTCATCAATGTTTCTAATTACTTCTTAATGCAATATTAGTCTATGACTTATCAATGTTTCTAATTATTTATCAATCCATTTTTCCCTAATTTCATCAATGTTTCAAGTTACTTATTAATGCAATATTAGTCTTATCACTTACCAATGTTTCTAATTACTTATTAATGCAATATTAGTCTATGACTTATCAATGTTTCTAATTACTTATTAATGCAATATTAGTCTATTACTTATCAACGTTTGTAATTACTTATTAATGTGATATTAGTCTATGACTTATCAATGTTTGTAATTACTTATCAAAGTTTTCTTCTCTAATTTCATCAATGTTTCTAACTACTTATGAATGCAATACTAGTCTATTACATATAAATGTTTCTAATTACTTATCATTGTCATTATTAAATGGTCAATATATAATTTACATATCTTTATGGTTAATATTAAAAAAAATCAAAATCGATTAAACCGAATATTCTCCCGCTTATACTCCCGCATACCGTTTATACTCTATTCGGTACCCTCTCCGCCCATACACCGATTACCGCTTTTCAGAACAAAGATTAGGACTAGATCTACCTTTTCAAAAAAGTTATGTATTGGCTCAAAATTGTCTTTGGATATAGTACATGCTGATATTCGGGGCGCATTTTCTATTTCCAGCGTCTTTGGTTTCAGGTACATTATGAATTTTATTATTGATTTTTCTAGGACCACATAGATATTCTTGTTAAAAGACAGGTCTAACATTCTCGATACGATTATTGCCTTTTTCTTTCTGAAATACATACCCAGTTTACTAAACCTGTAAAAATCTTTCACACACATTGAAAACATAATTTTGCATTGTTAACAACAACTTGATGAGATTATGTTGTTAGAATATATTTGTAATGTTTTAGTTGTCACCACATACCGATATATTCATTTATACTAACCAACATTTTGTTTGTCAGTGTTTTAGGAATATATATAATTGGACAAACAATAAAGTAGAATTTATGAAGAATAAAGTTAATTCTTAAAGTGGATTTAGTTAGATAGAATTTGTCTACAGGTAGAATTTCTAGTTTGCTAAGTTTGAAACGTATGTGAAATGTAAATTTTTGTTCCAATTTTAAGTTTAGTCTTTTTTTAGAATTTATTAATTATTTTTTATTATTTAAAAAACAATTGATCCTATTTTTGGGATAACGTCTCTGACTTCTTGGTCTTCCTTAATTGGGGGTTATGGAAAGTTGGGTCATTACAAAAGGAGAGTTCTCAAACCCTTATGCATAGGTTTGCAATAAGGAGCACCATGAAACTACATGGAACTTAGCTGTAAGAGTAAAGAAAGTAAAGAACATCAAGGAAAGTATAACTCCCATGTTTTCCATTAACACATGGGACTTTAGCTCAAAGGGATGTCACAAGATAGTAAACACTGCAAATAAAGTAAACAAGCACCACACTTTAACACTAATATTGATGTATACATTTTTCAAAGGCAAATCTAATACATTAGAGTTATTTCATATATTGTCTAATATCTAAACATGACTTGGAACTTTGAAAGAAACTAAATGATTGGATCTTCTAGGTAGATGGCATTCCATCAAGATAAACCTTGAGAAAACCACAAACTATTCCTTAAGCTCTATCCTTGACGTTTCTCTGTACCTGCGGGAATTGTGCCCCGAATCATGTTGTAATAAAAACCACGTTAGAGTAAGCGACATTGAGTATTGTTTTAATAACATAATAACTTGGCAAAAACAACAACATGAAATTAATTGAGCAACAAAATTGGCTTCAAATATTATGATATGAGTGGTTCATTACAATGTCCTCTACTCTTATGCACCAACTGTTCTCATAAGGCCACTAGGCTCAAATGATATTCCACGTGAATTCATGACTTGCACCTGAGTGCCATTATTAATGCTCCAATTGGGCTCATGATTTGCACATAAGTACCATTATGTTCCACTTGAACTCATGATTTGCATGTAAGTGTCATTATGTTCCATTTGAACTCATAAGGCCCATGTCTCAACATTAACATGATGAGGACAAAAATAATACAACACATTACATAATTTATCATTAACTTGAAATAATTAACTTGAACTGATTCCACATGAACATGACATAAGTTCCTAAAATAACATTTAAGTACACAAATCAATTAATAACTTTAGGGGATATGTCGTTAAGATTTAATTTGAAGTGCATAGCTATGCATATAATTCATCTTGCTCATCATAGTACGATTAAAACAAATACATAATACTCAAAGTGCATGTACACGCTTACCTCTCTCTAATAGAAGATCATATTTGTTCTTATTAGTTTGATGAAACCCCAATCATGTTCTTGGGTTGGTTGAACCCTAATTATCTATTCATTCATTAATAATTATATTAAACTTAGTTTTAAGGGCTTCATGGCTCTTGTCTAAATCTGGTAAAATATGAGTCAAATCAAGTTCTAAATCCCAATCCATCATCTAAATCTCATAAAATCCTTTCGGAAACATATATACACTTATTTTTCTGACCATCAGATGAATTGTTGTGAATTTATGAAGAATAGAGCAATAAGAAACTACATAAAATTCATACGTGCCATGCTTTATCAATTAGTGCCAGTGGGATTTGTATACCTAGTCCAATTAGCATCGACAGCTTGGTCTCATTAGCCCAAGAAAGACACATGCCCAAAGACCAGGTAACATAGTGCAAAAATACTTGACTACCCTTATCTTGCACGACTATATAAATAAATAATACGAGGGTAAAATTGGAAACCAATACATCAAAATATTCTTCGATTAATTTGAAAATGTGGAACTGGGATGGGCTATTGAAGCTCCCAAGATCCTACAGTGGGATGGGAATAAGCTGCTCGGGTAGGGAGATCAAGTTGGGGGAAAGAGTCATAAGGGAAATGGGGACCTCATAAGGCGGTGTATCAACTTCTCAATGTACTGTAGTGCTTTGGTATGAATTTTACCTATAGCTACTGGATGGTGGTTGTATAGTGTAATTGGAAGTCTGATATCTATAGGAACATGGAGTCAGATGTGGTCCAGATGTTGTGCTAAATGAATCCCTAAAAACTAGGGATCCACTGACACATGGTATGACAAGGAACATGAAGACATCATCAAAACTCTATGAGATGCAGTTATCTGATGAGTAGAGAGGGAGAGAGAATCTAAGGAGAAGAGAGGAATGCAAAACTATTTGGAGTCTAGTCCATCACAGATTCAAGGATGAAGACCTTCAGATGACCATCCCAACTGAGGGTCCCTGTGTAAGATGGATCTGGAGTGGGGGCGTGACTCGAAAAGCTTAGAATATCTAGAAAACAAAAAGTGTGACAACCTTTAAATTGGACAGATCAAAGTTTGGTTGATGTTGTATGTGAATATCTAAGTATTATCCTCTTTAATCCAATTGGGATAGTTAACATTATCCAAATAAGTTGAAATTTAAAACCCATACAAGTCAGGACTTAAAGATTCTAATTATTTAATCATATTTTATTTTGAGAGACCCAACTACCTGTTCTTGCATATTTAATATAAAAATCCATTTAATTAATTAGAATTAACAAAAAATATTTTAGGCCCATAACTTGAGGATGGAAACTTACTATCACATCAATCTCTAAATTGTTTGGCAAAAACATGCACAATAATTAGGTTAGTTTCATTATCAACCCTTATGTAGGACTTATTCATTACTTAGGGCTAAGTTTAATCAAAATGAGTATAACTATTTTTTACTTCATTGGAATGTGATTGAATCATGGTTAGGGTCTCATCACCATATTTGGGTTTAGTCAAAGTATCCAAAAATGAAAATCGAAATTTGGATTTCAAACCAGGGCTTCCATGCATTGAGATCTAAGATTTGATTTTGATTAGTGAAGGATTTTCTATTAAGATTCAAACCTTATGTTACTCTAAATTTCGGATGTTCCAATTCTACTTACCTTATAAAATTTCATCCTCAAAATTTTCATAGCACTACCCACCTTAGGGTTTTACTTATACTATGCATACTAGTTCTCTATTATTGTATTAAAGTCTCATTAGAACACTTAAGATATGACCTACTAATGCTTGACATGATTACATAATAACTTGAATAACTTGGCATGACTTCATATTAGACTGGTTTTTCATTGAGTTGATAAAATCACTCTCCTAAATGCACCCACAATGCTTATGAGGATGGTTAACAATCACATAACATGATTGAGAGTACTATATCAACATAACAGGACTTCTTAATATTAAATGATTTCCATAATTTTAGTAATTCATTAGCATGGTAGTGATACATGATGTTCAATTTGAACACATAATCATAAAATAGTACAAAATATTCCTTATTAGCATGTGCATGATTTTCTTACTTACATATGTCAAGTTATCTACCCTTCTTATGTATGCTTGGTTTTTCTACATATCTGATTAGGTTTAGGTGACTATATGTCTTAATATTTTAATGTTGACTCTTGTTCTCTTTGTTGACTTTAGATACATGTCATTTGATTAGATATTCAAAGGTGACATATCTTATCACACTTATCTTAGCACCTCCCTCGTGTACATGTCCCATACCACTTGCACTTGAAAGGACAAGACAAGCATGATTGTGTACATAACATTCTCTCTTCAAAACCTCATGAGCATGTGTCCCATACCACAAACACATGGGAAAAATAGAGAGCATGCTATATACAATTCTAGAGTTTCCATAAAATTTGAAAGTGTCTAGGCACATAACCTAAATCCATATATAAACTTCTGTCTCATGTCTAGACTTCTATTTTGGTTTCCAATATCTTCTACTTAATTCTGCTATACCCAGGGCTAGACCATATGAATTGGATTATTGCAAGGTTTTCATCTACTTATTTCTTTGATACCATTAATTTAACACCCCCTTCGATCATACATGTATCGACAAAAGCAACTCCCATGTTTTCCATAACACATGGGACTTTATTCCAAAGGGATTTCACAAGAATAGTAAGCATTGTAATTAAAGTAAACAAGCACCACAAGTTAACACTAATATCGTTCATACATTGTTCAAAGGAAAAATGGTACATTTGAGTTCTTCAGTTTTTCATCTAACATCTAAACATGACTTTGAACATTAGAAGAAACACTAATCTAATAGATTGGATCTTCTAGGTAGATGGCACCCCATAAGGATAAACTGAAAACCTTGAATTGTTCCTTAATATGATCTTCATATGGCTCTATCCTTCAAGTTTATCATGTTGTTCTTTATTGCCAAGTCATTATATACCGACTAAAAAAAGAACAACATGAAATTACTTAAGAAATAAAACTGGCTTCACATATTATGATTTGAGTGGTTGATTATAATGTCCTCTACTCTTATTAACAAACTATACACATAAGGCATGTAGGCTCAACAAATGTTCCACTTAAACTCTTGATTTTCACCTGATTGCCATTATTAATGCTTCAATTGAGCTCATGATTTGCACAAAAGTTCCATTATGCTCCATTTGAGTTCGTGATTTGCACATAAGTTCCACTATGTTTCATTTGAACTTATAAGGCTCAAGGGCACAACATTAAAATGATGATGACAAAATAATACAAATCACTTTATAATTCATCATTAACTTGAAATATTTACTTGACTTGATTCCTCATGAACTAATAAATTATTGAAGTAGCACTGAATCATACAAATCAATTAATAACTTTAGGGGATCTTTATTGTAGTAAAGATTTAACTTGAAGTACACAACTATGCATATAATTCATCTAGCTAATCATAGTAAATTATACGTCAACTAAAACCAATAAATAATACTCAAATTGCATGGACCCACTTACCTCTCTCTTAGAGAACATCTTAGTTATTCTTTTTAATTTGATGAAACTCTAATCACATTTTTGGGTTGGTTGAACCCTAATTATCTTTTTTCTATGATGTCATAGATCTTTTCCAAAATTGATAAAATCTGAGTCAAATCAGGTTTTGAATTCTAGTCCATCATCTAGATCTCAAAAAATCTTTTTAGAAACATATTTACACTTATATTTCTGACCCTTAGATGACTTACTATGAATCTATGAAGTATAGAACAATAGAAAATTGCAGAACATCCATGCATGCCATGCTTCATCCATTAGTGTTGATGAGCCTTGTATAGCTGGCCCAATCAACTTCGTCTGCTTGGTCTCATTAACCCAAGCAAAACATGTGACCAAAGACCAAGGAACATAGTGCAAAAATACTTGATTACCCTTGTCTCGCGTGACTATATGAAAAATAATATGTGGGTAAAATTGGAAACTAGTACACCAAAATATTCTTGGATAAATCGGAAAATGCAAAACTAGGATGGGCTATTGAAGCTCCCAAAATCCTAGAAAAGGACCCTACGCACCCCCACCCAGGTCACCCATGGAGATCTACTGCGCAAGGTCATGGCAGACCTACTGAGCCATCAAAGAGGCTCTCTAATGTTCTGGCATGGTATCTCATATCACCACCATGAAAGGGAAGAGGAGAAATTAGGGATATACAACAATACTTTGATGAAGCTTACGCAAAACACTAAATATGAACAAAACATACTACTATTCAAGTTCAGAATCAACCCTCAAAGTTGTTTGGAGTAGAGCACGAGCATATTGACTCTATAACCACTAAATAAAACTCTGATGCAATTTTATGCAATTGAAGTATGAAAAAGGGGGAAATATCACCTACGTCTTGGGGCTTGAGTTGAAGGATGAAAAAGCTTCAATGTGACGAATGAAGATGTTATTCTTCCTCACCAAACCGGCCTCTAATTTTGATTGGAAAAGGGATAGGGATAAGATTATCAGGGAGGAAGATCAAGTTGGGGGAAAGGGTCTTTAGGGAAATGAGGGCCTCCTAGGACCAACTATCAACTTCTTGATGTGTTGAGGTGCTTCAAGATGAATCGTATATATAGTGGATATATGGTGGTGGCATTGTGAAAATGGAAGTTCGAGTTCTTCAAGAACATGGAGTCAGATGTGGTCCATATGTTGTGCTAAATGAATACCTAACAAACTAGGGATCCCACGACTCAGGGTATGACAAGGAACACAAAGATGACATCAAAACTCCATGAGATGCAATTATTGGATGAGTAGAGACGGACATATAATCGAAGGTGAAGAGGGGAATACAGAACTATTTGGAGTCTAGTCCATCACGGAAGAAGATTCTCAAATGACCATCGCATCCCAATCTGTTGGTACATGTGTAAGCCAAATATGGAATGGGGGTGTGATTAAAAAAAGTTAGGATATCTATAAAACAAAAACTATGACAACTATAAAATCGAATAGAATAAAATCATGTTGGTATTGTATGTGCATATCTAAGTATTATCCTCTTTAATTCAAGTGGGATCGTAAACACTATCCAAATAAGTTGAAATTTGACACTCATACAAGTTACGACCCAAAGATTCTAATTATTTAATTAGATTTTATTTTGAGATCCCCAACTGCCCATTCTTTCATATTTAAGATAAACCTTCATTTAATTACTTATAATTATCTGGAAAAAAATTAGGCCCATAACTTGAGTATAACAACTTACTATCATGTTAATCTCTAATTTGTTTGACCAAAACATGCACAATAATTAGGTCAGTTCATTATTGACCCTTATGTAGGACTTAATCATCAATTAGGTCTAAGTTTTATCAAAGCAAGTTATGGTCATTTCTTGATTCATTACAACATGATTTAGTCATTATACTAGGGTCTCGATAGTGGGGTTTTGTCAAAGCATCTAGTTATGAAAATTAAATTTGGATTTTTGATTAGGGCTTTCTTGAATCAAGATCCGAGATATTTTTATTAGTGAAGGATTTTATAGTAAGAAACTAACCTTACATTACTCAAAATTTGGGATGTTATAGAAAGCCAATAGAAAAGTAAGAATGTTACATGATTAGAGAAAGAAACTAGACCGATGGCCATAGATCATCACAAAAAGAACTCCAACTCTAGAATGCATTCATAGAACCACAGTTTTCAACCCTAATGAACCTTCATTGGTCTCTTAAAGAGCTTGTAGGTCTCCTTAAAACACAACTAATGATCCAACAAAGAATAATAGGAGAGAAGGAATGGAGGTATTTATAGGTGTTGTTTCAGTCCCTTTGTCAGGCAGGGATCCTATCAACCCTAGGTCTCATCAGGTGCCAGAGCAAGCAACCTGCTCGTCAACCTAGAATTATTGCTCTAAAGTTTTTGATCAAAGTCGAGTTGTCAGTCATGAAAACTCATTAGTGTCAGTTCAGAAATCTCATTGATCAATGCTACAACAAGCCATACACATAAACATCATTGACTCTGAAGCTTGTTGGTCCACTAAAGTCATCAACCAATGAGCTCATCGAGCAATAAAGGCCCATCATCTTAACAATATTAAAACTCCTCCAATCACCTAGCCAACAATCTCATCAGGCACTGAAGTCCCATCGACCTCAAGGCTTGTCAGCACTGAGGATCCGTTGGCCCAATGATCCGACAAGATTCCATCGACCGGTGAAACTACAACTCTAATACTAAACAAATAAGAAATTTGCAATCTTGTGAAAAGTTCAAAAGCATCCAAATGAGAAGTAAATTTGTTATATTATTAATGTCATTATGAAGCTACTCAAGAAAGTGTTAAAATTTTATTTACACTCCTTGAAAAGGGTATTATAAACAACATCATAGGCTAGTATTACACCAAAATCCAAGATGAAATATCACACTAGGCATCCAACTAAGCCATATAATTATATTTTAAAATTAATAAAGTTTAGTATCCTTACAACCATAAACCCATAAAAAGGAATTCACCCCAAAAATCCTAAGAAAACAAGGAATGGTACTTCCTACACATATGTTCCCCTATCTCCCACGTGGCTTCCTCAACCCCCATGATAATGCCATAATACCTTTACTATGGTTACATCCTTCTTCCCAAGATTTTGCACACACCTATCTAAGATCAACACTCGACCCTCAACATAGGTAAATTCCACCTCCACTAGCTTTATCACTTCTAGTATATCTGAGTGGCACTTCCTCAACATCAAAACATAGAACTAGGGATGAGCATCGGGTCAGGCTAGCCCAATCTGACCCACGACCTAGCCCTCATAACCCGATCCAGACCTGAACCCGATTTGAAATATGGGTGGGCCGGGCCTAAAATTTAAACCCATATTTTATTTGGACCAGGTACGGGCGGAGGTAAACCCAAGCCAAAAAACTTGAATACCCAGATTAAATTTTATGTACATTATAGATGTATCCATCTGTCTCTGTCCTGGAAGAAAAACATACAGATTTCTTGATGCAATATGTAGTATGTATCCAACCAATGGCAACATGGATAATTTGTAATCAATCAACATGATTAGTGAATTGATACTAGTAAGATAACTATCATTGACATGGATAGACGTACTTTATTTCATTGATTTGGATCTCACTCTATCCACATGTAGGGGACAAACGATCTTTTGCTCGGTGCATAGTAGATTATGCTCTTTTCTTTTTGCTCATATGCCCACATGTAGGAGACAAATGATCATTTACCCTTACAAAACCCATTTCATTGTATATACATATAGGATGAGAAGAAAAAAGCCATAACATTGTAGATTCCACTGATTTTTAAACATGTACGAGAAAATGATGTGTTGCTCTTTCTATATCCATTCATTGTTGTAGTGGATCACACAACTAAGGTGTACATATTTCGGCTAAATTTATCATAAAATATATATTCTTTTGAAGGTTGATCACAAAATATATATCATACTAGTTTAGTTTTCATGTTTGCAAGTTGGATCTAGCAAAATTTGGTATGCTCATTCAATGTTATATGGGAAAACCTGAATCTGGCCTGAAACCCAACATTCTTATATGGACCGGGTATGGGCTGACATCTTTTATCCGGGCCCGACCCCGACCGTGGCCCACTTTAAAATGTGGGTTTGGGTTTGGGATAGACAAAACCCGGTATAACCCGAACCCATTCTCATCCCTACATAGAACACATTATGCAACCTATGTAACTCTGGTAGTAACTCCAACATGTATGCCACCTTCCTTACTTGAGATAAGATATGGTAAGGTCCCATAAACCTAGTAACCAACTTACCCTTCTTCTGGAACCTCAAAACACCCTTGCAAGAGGAAACATTGAGATACACATGGTCTATAACTTAGAACTCCAACGGTCTATGATGGTTTTCTACATAAGACTTTTGTGCATCTTGTCCCACCTTCAACAATTACTAAAGCACCTTGATCTTCTCTGTAGTCTATTGTACTAGCTCAGGACCCAACAATTGGTATTCTCCTGCCTTGTATCAACAAAGTGGTGACCTACAACATCTACCATACAAAGAACCATGTGGTGTCATGTATATACTCCTATGGTAACTGATGTTGTAGTCAAACTTAATCAGACACAGGTAAATATCCCAACTTCCAAAAAACTAAAGAACACATGTTGTCAATGGGTCTTTCTAATATCTATATGGTCCTTTTTGACTGATCATCTATCTGGTGGGTGGAAGGTTGTACTTGTAACAAACCAAAACCTAGCCTTTTGACCCTGATCATATGTGTTAGAGGATAGTCAACTTGGTTCTTTGGGTTTAGCGATATGCACATTAGTAGCTTGATCGAAATCCTAACATGTTAATGCATGAATCAAACACCCTAATATAACCTAATATTATCATATTTAGTATTAGGTTATTAATGGAAACATAAAATGTATGACATGAGATAAATGGAGATTTCATAATAAATTTGTACAAAATAATCTTACATAATTCCTTCAATGCTAATATGAAAATAAAGAACATAATTGGATGAATAATTGGTTAATGGTGAAATAATATTATAATAGGATCAAATCAATTAAAGAAGAAGTAATTGGATAAGAATAACTTTAGATTCATTTTCTTTAAGTTCAAGTTTACTTGAATGATAAGTTTCACCAATTTAGGGTAATAATAATAACATCTATTTTATTTAGGAAAAAAGGTTATTTTCCTTTAAAATATGAAATAAAATACTTAATGACTCCAAAATTTGTAAATAATTTTCGTAATCTACACATTAAATGCTCCTTTCTCACTCAATTTGGAGAATGGTTGATTAAAAGATGAAATCAGGGGAGAGAAAGTGTGTAGAACCTTCAAAATGTAAAATAAAGGTACCAACAACTTCAACATGTGAAATTAAGAGCTTTATGTTCAATACACTTAATGCAGCTTGTGGGTGAAGTTTCATCAGATTTGGATAATCCTAATGCCATTAATGTATAAGGAAGGAAAAAATAGTATTTAATTTATTTAACACATCAAAAGTTCTCAAAAGTTAAATCCAATTCCATAATCAGAATCTACATGCTTTAATTAGACTATGTACAAAATTTCACTTAATTTGGAATTCATTTGCACTCTTAAATGAAGAGAGAGAAAAAGGGCAATAATTTATTTCAAACTTTAGTCGAATTTGATTTGGTATCATATTTATTGTCACGCGCCATATGTGATTTTGGATTTAATCATGGACTCTGTGATCCACAATCTAATGACTGTCAGGTCGTCTCCTACCTTTGGTAGGAGATCGAGTTCGATATGAACAGTGACTCAATTTTTCCCTATCTCACATCTCACTGGTTCCTCAACCATTTTATTCAATTTTTTTCGTTGCATTTGTCGTGTGAATCTGATCCTATTGATCCCTAGATGGGCCCCTAAATCCCTATATATTAGAAAACCCCAAACTCACCTTTTCCATCATTTTTTCTCATAATTTTCATCACCATCTTCTATCCACACACAACTACCTAGAAGCCACTACCAGTCTTTGACTTTCTCTCCTCCATCCTCAATTGAACTGATACTCCTTGTGTTGTCGAAGAGGACTCCATTTTCACCATCGAACACCTCGTGATCCCCAGAGAAACTTCACCCCATGCCTCCTCAATTCTGATCAAGGTAGCCATATTCACACCATAACCTCTCTGTTCCACTGCTCATAGAGTCACGAGGTCAACCCAGCATCTCCACCCTGGAGCCGCCTTCTTGTTGCCGGATGACTTCATCAATTGGGTTATATGGTCATCCCCAGAACATGAAAACTGTTACAACACCTTTGTTTTGCCTCCCTGAAGCTCGGTGTGATCCTATTTTAATTTTGTTTTTGTTGTATCGACACCTTCCAATTCTTCCTTAGTGCTCTATTTTTTGGCTAAGGAGCTAGCCATGGTTGGTTATTTCGACCCTTCAGAGCTCGAGTGTGGGTTCCCTGTGTTCGTGGCGATCTGGCGAAGATTTTTGGGATTTTTCCCGGGCATTTTGGAGCCTTGCTCGCCTACTATCCGCTCGACCTAGAGCAACTTTGTGAGCCATTGTACATTTACTGGGAAGGGATGAATCCCCTCTGTCGAATCCCTCTTCTACCCTTCCTGCTTCTTGATGTGTTTTATTTTTCAAAAAGGGGCAAAACTATCATTTAACCTTTTGTTTGGAGTTCTTTTCCATGTATGCGATCTTTCTTAGTTGTCCGTGGGTCCGCTTGAGTTGTCCACTTCTAATTGGACCAACTCAGCGAGTTGAGCACTGACTGGGTTTTGTTGTTGACTTGGATTTTCCTAATTGGCCGAGTTTTGAAAATTCATATCTAATTATTCAATGCTCAGAAAAATAAAATAAGATATGATATCAAATTAGAAAAATATGATCTTCTAATGGTACTGGTTTTGTTGCCAAAATCTAATGTTTTATAAAGGGTGTTTTTCAATGGATTAATCTAAGTAGATAATAACTTGCAAAATTTATAACTAATAATGTATCAGTCAGAAAAATATAATAAAATATGTTTTAAACTTAGAAAAAAATAATCTAAAATATGGCATGGTTTTGTCAACCTAATTCACTAATATTAAAAAGGCTATTTTTAGGGTTTTGGATAATTCATGTAAACCTAACCCTAATTCTACATATATGCATCATAGCTGCTTTGATGACCTAGGCTTGGATCTAGGACTGACTTTGGACTATTTATATTCTTGAGAAAGGTATGTTTTCATCCCATATTATTCTATATTGAGTAATCACCTATATTCTTCTTTCTCTTGGTCCTATGGACTTTCAGCCTACACCATGTCTTGTTGTTTTGGAAAATATGCTTCATGTGAAGTACCTTATCTTGTTATTGATCTTGTGATCATGTTAATTGATTTGACATCCTATTGGAATCTTTATTATTCTTTGTTCATGGTGGAACTCTATATGATTACATGTGATGTCTTTTGCCCACTTATGAGGTGGATGTATATGTTGGTCACTTTTGTGGTAACTACTTTACAATCTGACTATACTATCTATTTGCATGTACATTAAACATGCTATGTGATTTAGTAGCACTAGAGTAATGTAATTGTATTAGTTTTCGGTTAAGTGCCCTTTATGCTTTTGAGATGGAGGTTATGTGCCCCATACCCATGTTTCAAATTTATGAGGTTTGGCCCACATTTTATATATTGGGAGTTTAGTTATGTGCCAATCTCTATCAGGTTTCAAGTTTATGAGGCTTGGTCGCCTTTGTATTTATATTTTTATATGGCTATGTTTATCTCAAATGCATGTGGGATGATGATAATTGATTGTGGTTTATGTGCCCTAATCTCATGATATGTGCCAATGTGGCACAACTTTATTGTTTATGTATAGCATGTAATTCCATTTGTTATCTCTTATTGAAAATAATTTGTAAGGAGTGGGATCCATTAGGGATCCACTCCCTACTTAAAATAAAAAGGAAACATCCACCAACAAAAAACTTTTTCTTGAAAAGGATGGAATCATATTTATTTAAAATGACTGTATCATAACACAAAGTAGCAAGTGAATTTAAAGATGTATCTAACCATTACAAAGTTTCTTATCATACTAAACTTTCACCATGTAGGGCGACGTAAAGGAAAAACTAACTACATATTTAGGACTAGATGAGGATCACCTAACAACTTCAAGTAAAGTCTCCCATGAAGATAGCTACACTTGTTGTGGTCTAGGTCCTTGACCGGCCTAAATCCTGCGTCCTAAAATCGGAGGCGGATTTGAGGTAGTCGAGCTTTTACATTTATAACCTGAAACCTTCTAGGCCCCCGCAACTTTGTTTACGGGGTCGCAGTAGATATACGGGGTCGAACATAGGGACAAGGGTGGTAGTATTGAGAACGCAGAATCGGCACGCTACACTCCATCAAGGATAAAGAGATGATAAAATTCCCAAAAGGGAATAGCAAAACAGGATCGATAAAATAAAAGAAAATCCTGTCTCCAACTGGAGTTACAAGGAAAACTTAGGTTTTAAGCATTTATCAGGTTTTAGGGATTTTCATGCCACGGAAATAGAGAGATAACACTAAAGCTGAAGCAAGGTACGAAGGAGAAAACTTAGGTAAAACAAGCGGCATCAGGAACATCTTGTACCCCTCCTCTCAGAGCGGGTACCTCTAACCAAGCATCAACATCCCTCTCGAGGTTGTTGTACTTAAGTTAGGGTGGAAAGGTTACCAAAGCAGCTCCGATTTTGGGCACTCTCGTACTCCAGAATCTGAAAAACACTAGAGGGGGGTGAATAGAGTTTTAAAACAATTTTAACAATTATTTAACTCAAACAATCAACCACAAGAATATTGGACAAGGGGACAAGGATTTAGAGTGGTTCCAACTTTAGCAAATACTAAAGTTGTCAGTCCACTACCCGGTTGCTTACCCAACCGGGATTTGGAAAGAAATTAATTTTATTACCTCGCAAGGACTTTACATAAAATTACAATTCCTTTCCCTAAACCCTTCAAGCAGCCTTCACCTAGAAGTAATCCCACCAACCTTGAAGCAGTCTTCACCTAGAAGTAATTTCACTAACCTCGAAGCAGCCTTCCTCCTAAAGTAGCTTCCCGTTGCAATAGCCTTCTTGAAGTAGCTTCCCGTTGCGATAGCCTTCTTGAAGTAGCTTGAAGTCCACCTTCTCCTCCGATAAGAACCTTCTCCAATTCGCAGCCTCCAACCCTAGGAGTAGCAAGGAGAATACAAGGAATAAAAGGAACAAGAAAGAAAATAGAAATTACAACTTATCCTTTTGTAGCACAAGGCTTGATTTGCCTAGATCAAGCGTATAGATCTCCTAACCAAAGTGTATGGACTTGTGATTTCTGTGGATAGGAGATGCTAGCCTATAGGACACGAATTTGAGCTAAGAAAGAAAGTAGCCAATTGTTACAATGCTCAAATTGCTCACAACAGATTGCAAATGTAATTGCTTGCTCAAAGAGTACTCAAGTGTGTAAAAGGTGTATTTGGGTGTCCTATGGCTTGTCCTATTTATAGGAATGGCCTATGGATGCTTAAGGACGTTCTAGACAACTTCTAGGGGTTTCTAAGTGCTTAACTAGCCGTTAGGTATAAGTTAGGTGCATTAGTAACGGCTAGTTACTTTATTCTGCAGTTGCTGTCAGAGTCCATCTCGGTCGACAAATTGTCGACCGAGATACCTACTCGGTCGAAGTTTTGTCGACCGACAGGCTCTCTGGATCAACGTTCATTTGCAACTGCCAACTACCTTGTCAGCTGTGTCTAACGGCTACTTGGGTCTTTCTCGGTCGAGAAGTTTGTCGACCGAGAGTGTTTCGGTCGAGGAGTTTGGTCGACCGAGATTGACCCTGTTTCAATCTTTCAACTTAGGCACTAAGTATATGTATGAGTGTGCATATGTGATCCTATTTGAAGGGGATGACCTATCTAAGTGTGGTGATTGGCTAGGGAAGATTTAACGCTTGATTTACATGAAATCTAAGTACTTGTACATTATATATTTGTACAAGTTTACAATTGATTACATTTCATGACATTTACAATCATTCAAGCATATAGATTCCCTAGAGCTTTGTCATCCACCTCATTCCTGCAACACTCAAGTAGCACGTTAGATCAACAAGAATGAAATGTTTGTCATCATCGAAACAAAGGGATTTATCATAATGTCCAATTTATCCAACAGAATCGGACCAAACACTAGAGCTACAACACCTCTCTCAAGGTTGTTGCAATGGGAAAACACAATTCGGTAGCTAATCGAAACGCGATCCAACGTACAAGCTAGAGATCAAATACTAAACATAGCAATCATCCAACAAAGGTACCAAACATAAAGCAGCAGATAATTAAGCTCTTCTATTTCCATAAACAAATAAGGTTCTAATTACATTGCAGAAGTAAAAGAAGTAAATGACTTGATTAGTAAAGATAGATATCGCCTTCTTGATATAGAAGGTCGACAGACTACGTCGGACCCTCCAACCTGATACCAGCCGGGAGCCTAGCTCGATACAAACGTGTCGGGCGGCACACCCTCTCGGGCGATACGCCGTGATGGGCGGATTGCATCGTGCGAGAACCCTGGCCCGATACGCTCATGTCGGGCGGCACCCTCTCGGGCGACACGTCGTGACGGACAATGCATATCGGGTTTCGGTATTGTGCCGGGCTAGAGCGACACATCTAGTATCGGTCACTTATTTCGTTTTTCCTCGTTGGCCGATATCGGCCTGCAGTGGTGCTCGGGACTATCCCAAGTGAACCACTCCCTCCCTCTCGGGATGGGGAAGTGCTCACCTAGAATTTCCCGGCACGATCACTGAGGCACGATACACTCTCTCTCGCAGCTTTCCTCAGAAGATTTGCGCAAGGTTTTGACCTGTTCCGACCTGTCTTTTCGGCTTCCTGTAGCTGCTATTTATAGGCAGCGGTTGGGGGAAGTAATGGTGCTCAGGGGGCCACGTGTCCTCCTTATCATCGTAGAGTCGGTGGACGGCCGATATCGGTATCGCCCGACACAAGGATGTCGGCTGTCGCTCACGTGACGAGTGGCGCCTGCCGGTGTGTGACCTGTATCACGCAACAAGCTTTAGTTGTCATGGTGAGCTCGGCTCCCTGTCAGGTAAAAGGCGTATCGCCTGCTAGTTCCTTCTTAGGCGGCATCCTCATGTCGCACGTCGGTGTGTTGCACTACCCTGTCGGGAAGTGATCGTATCGGCCATCTGGAAGGCCGATGCAAGTCGAACTTGTTTGTGGGACGGGACGGCCTTTTTTATGATAAATGGGTCAAAACTGAGGAAAAACTCTGCACAAGATGGAAATATTGAATCAAGAACGTCATTTGTCCAATTATTGTGAAAGTACATATAAAAGGAGAGGAAAACAGTTAAAAGGGGCAGTTTTGATAACAAAATAAAGGTCAAAATATCACAAAATTTGGTGTTATCAACTCCCCCAAATTTAGCGTTTTGATTGTCCTCAATCAATATTTAAACTTTATTTTGTGATGCTTCTTGTTGCTTGGTGTAGTTTTCAGTTCAAGAGGTAAAACAAGGATCGCGATGCCTTTAGAGATAATGCTGCCTTACTTCGAACAAAAAGCCTTGTATTTCCTGCCTTATTATTTTAGTAAAAATTTTCTCTACAGCTTCTGTGAGACTTTGGTGTATGATTCCGAAGTCAGCTTTGACACCAAACAACTTTTTTTTGGGGGCAGAAAGTTGTGTGTTGGGTAGGTTGAGGCTTTTTGGGTTTTCTTGTTTCCCATCAGTCCATCCAGGTAAGGGTCTGTTAACGGGCAAGTGGTCCCTGCAGTCCAAGCCAGTTGGCTTTAGAGCAGTGATTTCACATCCTACGTACCACTGCCCCAGATCTACCATGCCTAAAGATAGGTACTTTTGGAAAACAAGTGTATATATATATATATATATATATATATATATATATATATATATATATATATATATATATATATTGGGCACAACTCTCATGCTTTTATTCACCCTCATAAGGCAACTTTCTCTTTTTGGGATTTCTGTTGGGTAAGGGGACACAAAAGGATTTTTGTTGTTTGGGTAGATTTTTCCTTCTCCATACTCGTCTCTTAGCTGTTTGCGAGATTATTATTTTTTTTTTCGAAATTTTTGGCACGGGAAAACGTAGTCTTTTGTTTTTAGGCAGCATTATCAGAAAAGATATAACAAAACTTGCATCTCATTGGGCACATAGAAAATGAACTGGCAAAAAGTCACATCAGGTTTTTACTAATATAGCGACTTTGTACATATGTATGGGAACAAAATAAGCAAAAATTTCAGAATTTTTGGTAAAATTTGGTAAAATTTTGTTGTATGAGAAAACATATGTATATGTACACATGATATAGGAATGAACAAAAGAATAAAGAATTTGAGTTAGAAAATTAGAAAATTTTTCAATACCTCCATCACTGGTACATGGTACCCCCCCCCAAACTTACTCCACACTCTGTCCCAGAGTTGTGAGTTAGATAAGGTGAGGTAATGTTACTCCAGTGAGGTTAGCTGGTGAGCGTGCCTGCGTCAAATAGCATCTCCCACACATATTCTCCTCTTTTGCTGTGATAGTCGATGTGGTGGAGCTGGTCAGGCATTGCATCATTTTCTATCCATTCCAGGACAAAGATACCACAGTCGTTGGATAGGGGAAGTTGCTGCAGACTGCAGTGGTAGAACTGAAGTTCGTGCCATTTGCTTGGTTGCGTGTCCTGGAATGGTTGGATCAGCTTTGACACCTCGTCGTAGTATTTTCCAGATAAGCGTTCGACGGATGACAATGGTTCTGATGTACACGGCACTGGATGTTTTTGTTGTTGTCCGAGCTGCTGTAGAAGATTCCATCTCGTTGGCGAGTGTACATCATTAGGAGCGTCCAATGGTTATAATGCAGGATGGGCAGAAAAATTTTGCTAGGGACCCCACTTTCCAACTCTGCCAAAAAGAGCTGCTTTGCTCCTGTTTCATCAGCGAGGCAAATGTCATTGAACAGCATAGGATGAGATATGTATGTGTGTTATAACCTTGGTTGTAATGTTTGTATGTAAGCAGCCGCCACAGATACAGCCAAGCATCCTCCTTCTTTTACCATGTCCCTTAAATCATCAACCGAGACTACGACATCGCCTGCCTTGTAAATGACATCTGCCGGGGTAGAATCTGCTAACTTCAGAAGGATTTCTTTTACCTGCTCCTGTGTGAGCAGAGCGCACGAGAAGCGGTCAAAATTGTTGATTAGTCCTTCTGGAGTTACAGGTGAGGTAGGATCTTCAAATCCAAGCATTTTATGTAGGATCTCCAACTGCTTGCCTGCCCCGTAGGTGTCAGTTTCTATTTCCACTTCTATCTCTCGAGAGCTGCTGGATTGTGAAGATTTGTCTTCTTGGTTGCTGTCCAACAACCTATCAGATACCCCTGCATCTTGGAAATAGCATCCGTCTTTAATCAGCAACATGGCGTATGTGCCCCTGCGGCGATAGAAGCACGTGCCCCTAAGGGCCCCCAATTTCCCAATTGTATTGAGCACCTCTATGGCACTTAAGATGACGAAAGTGTTGTTTCAGCTTCCCTCTTCAGTCTGGATGAGGAAGTCGTGGATAGAATAGAAGTTCCAAATGCCATCGTGACGTTTGGATCCTTTCTTGATAGATCGTAGAAGACGCAGCGGTAGAAGCCTCAGATTTTTGTCCTCCGGGCGCCTGAAAACATTCTTGGAGCGTGGCACCTCGTTACTGCTGCAGCTCAGTAGCCGGACGTTGTGGTTCCTTAGGTCTGCCACACAGAGGAACCATATGTTGTGGTGCTTGTACGGTGCCAACACAAGGTTTGTGTTATGCTCGTCGATGTGTTGCACAATGTTGGCCACCGCAGTGGAGTCTGGTTCTCCCCACATCAGCCTCCTTGCCATGGTCGGGGTGGCGTTGTATACTATCTGCCGACCTGTCCTGGTGTCGATATTCTCAATTATGACACTTTCAAGGACCCTGAACACTCCTTTGCCGACGACGGCAGGTGAGCAGAACATGCTGCGGAGTGCTCCCCGTCGTACGGAAAAGTATCCTTCACTCCAGACGACATCTTCTTCATATGCCTGCGATCTTAGGACCTTGTTTAGCAGTTTCTGGTCTCTAATCGACAGGTAGCCTATGACCCTTCTATCGAAGTCAGACATCTCAAAGGAAGGTATCTCCGATGGCTCAGTGAACTTGTCTGCCATCGAGCGTCTTCCTCGGGGAAGATGTCTTTCATTGGCGGCATAAACGTCCCCCTTTTCCCCCTCTGACTCGTCAGAAGAGTCCACCCCGATGCTGATATCTCCATTATCATCTTCAATTTCTTCCAGGGGGACTAAGGGATTTTCTTCCTCCAGGCCAAGGGAGCTCTCCTATCCTGTTGGAGCTCTGTTGGTCGGCCTTGGTTGTGTCCCTTCCTCGGGCGTTGTGGATGACCCACTGGAGGAGGAAGAGGATGAAGGTCGAGGCTGAGGAGGGTGAAGAGTATGCTCCAGAAGGTGATGGGGACCTTCTCAGCTGCCTTCGGCGTGGCTGGTCATCCATTCTGTTCAACCTCTCCTCGAACTCATCAAGGAGCTGGAAGGCTTGCTGAAGAGTGGTGTAGAATGCCTCTAGTTGGTCAGGATCTCCAACTAGTGTCAGCAGTGTCCGTTCCTGATCATTCAGCCTCTGCTGGAAGAAAGAAAACTTGCGGGTTAGAGAAGCAAAAGTGGATGAGTGATTGTCTGTTACCTCCCGCAAGTGGTCAAATTCATTCCCCAGTATATTCCCAAGCGACGGAGGGGTTCCTGCAGTCCTCCCTCTCATCTCCTCGATTCCTCCCTCGTGTGAGGGTCTACCTGATGAGGTAGAACCTATCTCGATCATTCGCGAGGAGGATGTTGCTGGACGAGGCGTCGACATTTTTGTGGCTGCTTCCGCCTCATCTTCTCGTCGTGGTGGAGATGGCCGTGGTGTGGGCGTATGTTGTTCCACCTCTACACTTTTGGTGACCTCCTCAGCAACTGCAACAGGGGACACCGGCGGCGGTGTTGGCGTTAGCTGTGCACCTTCGAGCTCCATTCTTAGGATCTCGGCGAACACCCCATTACTGGCGTTCGGCTGATGTGCTTCCTCTGCCTCTATAGGCATTACAGGGACGGCAGGGGCTGTGGCTGTCTCTTTTGCGGCAGCTCCCGTGGTTACTGTCTTGGTGACCGCAACGTGTTGGGTTTTAGGGGAGACAGAGAAGGCAGCGGAAACAAAACAATTTCTCCCCCAAACCCAGACTGAGGAAACGCGTCAACGTCTATATAATAGGAAAGGGATGGATTGGGGAATCATACCTTGTCCCGAGTCTTGCTCGGCAACAATACCTCGCGCCTTGCACAATCTTCAGCACTGATCTTGGATGGCGTCTGTGCAGCTCCTGTTCGCACCGAGACTGACGACTCCTCCTACCGGACTGTCGGATGACAGTTTCCCTCCTGAGGGGCAGTGTCCTCCCGCCTCTATAGTAGTCCACACGGACCACCCAAAACTCCACACTCCTTATCCCACAAGGAAGTGGAAGGAGTCGCACCCTCCTGTTGATGTACTAGTCGCCAGCACACTCTCCTGCTGCCAGTTGCAACTGCAGTTGTCTTTCCCTTGTTGCACCTCCCTTTGCGGAAAGCACTTGCTCGGGCTCTCTCTCGGTTACCAAAACCAGAGAGAACGACAACTTTACAGAGCAACTGGTTGCACTGAGTTGTTGTCTGAGAAGCCCCCACTACCCCTATATATATACGAGGGTCATGGGTAAGGGTTCTCTATCCCAGGCAATATGAGACTAAACACAGGAGTAGAAGGGTTCGAGATTTTCCACAAAAAGCAACCAGTTCACAACCTGAAATGATCGGTTCACAGCTGAACCGATTGGTTCGGCCATTGAGCCGATCGGTTGGACCCGAGCCGATCATTTGGGGCACTCCAACCGATAGGTTGGTGCCCTAAACCGATCGGTTCATGGTCCAAATCCGGTTCAAAAAGACTTTCCTTGTTTCATTCCTAATTGGCATCGAATGCCAATGTTATTCCCAATCGAATTGGGCAATTTGAAACCAAAGGAAAATTCTTGCCGACATGACTTTCCCAACTGGTCGGTTGCACCAGTTGAGCCGATCGGTTCAACTCTTGAACCGGTCATTTCAACCTGGTCTTGAGCCGATCGGCCTAGACACTCCAGCCGACCTGTTCAGCAACCTCAGCCGACCGGTTCAACACTTGAGCTGATCGGTTGGGAGCACAGGTTGTGCAGAATCAGTCAATTGCGATTTCAATCAATCCGATACTCCAATCAATCCATCCAACACCTTGAACTATATGATATTGAGCCATCGACTAATTGAGTGTTTAATTGAACTACTAAACTCAATTAGTAATCAATCTAAACATTGCTTTGTGGACAAAACTCCTCTTCCAGGTTAAATCCTATGAGTGTGACCCTGCAGGTCCATTTCACGTTGGCAGTGAAAGATCATAACACTTATGACTTCACAAGAAAAGAGTGGTGCCTAGTCACACATCATTGCTACCAAGTGAAAGTAGAAAGCTAGGAACAACTTTCATCCTACAATCCGTGAATGGTGTTACAGCGAATGTATAATTCCTTTGTCCCTGATATCCCGAATGAACTCGAGGCATGGAACAGTCATCCTATCAACGTTCATTCACTTTCTTGATCTCAAAGTAGATTGAAGGAGATATGTATGATATCAGTATCACATACTGATACACACATGTGTGTGCACGCCTATCTCAATCCTACTCAACAAGTGGCCTTGGATATCAAACTCCCTTAGGAGGGACAAATCCCATATCTATCACTCACCCCTCAAAAGCCCCATCTGTCAAAGCCACTCAATCATCACCTTTATAACACCCCATGTTTCAGGATTGTGTTTGATGATGTCATAGTGTGCCCAACGACATGTGTTGAGTGTAGTGATTTCAGGTCAAAGAATCACACTCACCACCATCACTGTGAGTACTGACTGTGACTACCATCTCATGGTTCCATGTGTCAAACTCACGGTGGGTCTGTCTGTGGGCTCCGATCTCCAAAACACGAATTAATCCCGATTTAATCATGTGCGGAAGCATTCGATAAACAGCGGAAGACAAAAATCACGGGAAATTAAAACTTTTCAAGACAAGAGCTTGAAACCACAAACCTTTCTCATAGAAAAAGGATTTAACTGTTTACAACACTGACAATTACTTCTTGAGTAATTATATACAACATGATACAAAACTTCTCAAGAGTTCATACTCAAAACACTCCAGGACCTGAGAGTACAGAGGACACATAGGACTTGACTCTAACTACACCATGAAGCAGACTAGATCTCCACTTGAGATATCTACTGCTCTTGATGCTGCTGCTGTTGGGACTGGTCACCTATGTTCCTGTTCCTCCACCTTCGACGACCACCTAAAAAGTAGAAGTCTACGGGGTGAGACAATTATACATAATTGCCCCAGCGAGAGTTATAACTCTCCACTAGGCTTTATAAGTAAAGCAGGAAATAACTAAAGCAATAAAGGCCTTCAAGATATTCACTAGCAGTTTTGATGTTAAGCAAGAGTTCAATCAATATTAAAACATGAGAACATCTACACTATTCAAGGTAACATCAATCAAATAACTCGTAGATAACTCTAACAGATATGCTACGTTGTTGATTATGTTTTTCAAACATTATTGTTATGCCCTGTGGAGATGAGGTATACCACTCATACTCCAACCGACCACTGTTAAGTCGCCTCGGTATCATACTAGGTCATCGAAAGAGCCGGATTCTCATGACCTTCACCTTCCTCAGTCAGTTAGAGGATTGCTTGATAGACATCTGGCGGGATGTCCTTTATAATAGCTCTCCAGGGTAAACTGGACCTTCGCTATTGTTAGAGTTACAGTGGCATTCTGTACTCTCTTCGCTATCGGAAGATTTCTTGTTTATCTTTCAACGATACGGTGTTTGTGTCTTTAAGGGAGTGTAGGGATACATCTCACCTTTTGGACTGTGTGGTGGGGAATGATGGACTACATGAATCTACATCAAATCCTCTCACCCTTTCTCTATTAGTGAAGGTATGACGGACTACATGAATCTACATCAAATACCTACACTAGGATGTAAGGTTCTACACATCCATGTACCCCACATACTCAAAAGTATGTGATCCAGGAGTTCCCTGAGGAAAACCTGTTTCACCATCATTTAAACTCTGAAAATGATGGATCTATGATCAGGGCTCTACATTTCACTTGATTAGTTAGGTACATTCAGTATTCTTAACATCATACAAAAACATTAGCATCACAGCTATATATATGAGAATACTAAAATGTAGGAGGCCTAACTCATTTCAATCATCAGTTCTCAGTTATCTCATCACAAGTCATCTGTTAAGCATGACCTTGATGGTGTTTATGGCTCTTACAGCCCATAAATCACAAAAGATGTCACTTAGCAGTGCATCAAGATGATTCACTATTCATAAAGCTTAAGACATGCTTTCAATGAATATAACATGGTATTCCATACCTGGGTGTGACCATCATCTCACAATAACCTGCATGGTTAATTCAACAGATAATAGTAAACAATTCAACAATTAGGGTTTACTATTCATCTTTTATGTAATCACCCTAAGTTTAGGGTTTACTATTCACTCCATGGTGAATTATACTCATTACATCATCATGTAAGAGAAACATCATCATTAAGGCTCTTAAATAAGATTAAGATTCATTAGATATCATAACTAGGGTTCCCATGACCTCACATAGGTGGGTCATTCCCTAATCATGCACATTCATGTGTATTTGAAGTATCTTATTTGAGTTTCCACCTTAAAAAGGGTACTCTCTCTCTCTAGGATACTTTCTCTCTCTAGAAATACTTTCTCTTTCCTCTCACTAGTAGATGGTGACAACACCACTCTAGATCAGGTTGAACTAAGTCTCCATTGACTAACATAAGTCAAAACATCAACATCAGGTGATTAGGGTTTGATTAGAACAAGGTTTTATCCCTTTAGACCCCTCAAGGGTATTTTAGTAATTTGCCACATGAACACCATCATGGGTTGACTCACTAATCACATAGTCCCTTAATGACCTAGGTTACCATTAGGGTTTAGATTGGATCACCATTGAACTAAATACATCATCAAATGGTTAAGTATAAACCATCACCAATCTCCAAACGGTTTCAACCTTCAAACGGTTTCGACCACCCAAACGGTCTTGAGACCGTTTGACCCCAAACGATCTTGAGACCGTTTGGATCCAAATGGTCTTGAGACCGTTTGGAGGTGAAGACCGTTTGGAAGGGTTGACTTCCAAACCGTTTGGAGCTTCAATCGGTTTGAGACCGTTTGATCAGACTTGCTTGAGATCGATTGGACCAAACGATCTTGAGGTCGTTTGAGCCCAAACGGTCTTGAGACCGTTTGGTCCAAATGGGCTCAAACCGTTTGGACCTCCAAAGTGGTTCCAAGGTTACCAAAGTTCATGGATATGTGTGTTGAGGCCCTCAATTGATCAAAGCTATGCTAACCACTTATAAATTGAGTCAATTAGGGTTAGCCTTAGCCACTTAGACATCAAATTGACCCTCAACTGCAAGCCAATTAGGGTTCAAACGTTCTCAATTAGGGTTTCAAATTGATTGGTCATCAATGTTCAACAAGGTGAATCAATTCAAGGTTGAACCTATCAATTGACCTCCAATTGGGCTCAAACTTGGCCCAAACGGTCTTGAGGCCGTTTGGACATCATCCAAACGGTCTTGAGACCGTTTGCCCAAAGTTTTACCAAGATCCAAGTCATTTTGACTAAGGTTGAAGTCCAATTAGGTCAAAATCAGCAATTTTCATCAATTTCATCAATTTCCTACAATTGGACCTTCAAACCATTAGATTAACTCAACCCTAGACCTTCAAACGGTCTTGGGTTGTGCCCAAACGGTCTTAGGACCGTTTGGAGGAATCCCCAAATGGTCTTGAGACCGTTTGGGTCCTTCAACCCAAAACTCAACAAGATCTATATGTTAAATCAGCACTTTTTCACCCGATTAGGGTTTCATGTTGAAGTGCCTTCAACTCTCAATTGGTTAAGGATTAAACTTTGATTCTTTGCAGAGATGAAATTCAATATATTAGGAACAGACCCTCAAACGGTCGTCCCTTGGTCAACTCTTTTAAACGGTCTTGAGACCGTTTCAATCCAAACGGTCTTGCAAGACCGTTTGAGAGCAAAACGGTTTGAAACCGTTTGAACCCAAACGGTTTGCAACCGTTTGGACCAAAAGGGTCCAAGGTCGTTTGGAAAAGTAACATAGGGAATCACGTCCCTCATCTTCAACCTCTAGCAAGGTCGGTTTCTCCACTGATTTGCTTGCAAACGTGCAAGGAAGAAGGAAGGTAGAAGGAGAATTTGCCAAGTAAATTTGCAAGAATTAAGCATACATATAAAGCAAGAGTTTAGAGTTATAAAACCCGCCTAAAGGTTGATCTTAGAGCTCCAAGCCTTCAAGCTCCAAGCTTTAATGGCGTCATTGAGCTTCCACAACTTGGTCAGGGGTGAAAACTCCAAGGAAACATTGCTTTGGTCGGCTAGAACAAGAAGACTAAGTAAGCTAACCACAAAACCAACCTTAGAAAGTGAATTCCTCCATGAATTCGAGCTAGAAGGTGGGGTTCTCTTACCTAGAATAGGTTGGTCGTCCCCCTTGAGCTCCAGAGCTAAACTTGGTCGTTTGAGCAAGAAGAGATGAGAATGAAAGAAAGGAAAGAATCGTTCACTTATCTTGTAAGGAGGTGGCTTATATACCTTAGCCCCTTTTACCTCCTAAGGACCTTACAAGATTGGAAATCACATCTAGGTCCCTCCTTGCTCAAAAGGACGTCCAAACTCATCTATCCTTGTGCAAATCTCATGAAAACTCAAGATCTAAGGGTAAAGAAATCCAACCTTTAACTAGGGTACATACATGAAAGGATTCCATACCCATTTTAGGTGATTTCTATCACGAAGATCGTCTTTCTCATCTTTTTATTAAATAATGTATCCCTTTCATCATTTCTACTCTAAATGATGACAAGAGTCATAAAAGATGTTCTAGATATTAAGAATTACAAGTTGGACCCCTCAATTTGGGTAAATTGCACTTTACCCCAAATTAGGGTTTCTAAGCATGGGGATTGCTTCCACAGCTGCACCTTGGTGCTCAAGCTTGAGAAATCCCTCAAACTTCATCATAGGCATCCTCATGATGTTTCAACATCAGAGATACATCTCATCTTGTGAATTTTGCAAGTTCAACCCTTAAACTGGGTAATTTGCACATAGGTCCCTGCACAGAACACATTGCTACAACTTTATACAAAAAGGAGCAAAATTGAAAGTAAATGTTCCTGAGGAACTTAATTACATGCCAGGGAGTGTTCACAAGTATATAATTACATATTTAGGCAAAACTTCCAGGGTTAGGTTATAACCCAGGTCAGGGGTGTTACAAATTCTTTACCCCTTCAAAAGGATTTTGTCCCCGAAATCGATAAAGCGTATTATAAGAAAAGAGCAGGATATTTTCTTCTCATCTCATCCTCTAGTTCCCAAGTGGCTTCTTCAACACCACGATGGTTCCAGAGGACTTTTACAAGGCTTATATCCTTCTTCTTTAACTTTTTAGTTCTGTTATCGAGGATTGACACGGGTCCCTCCTCATACGTTATATCTTCATTCAATTCTACTTCCATAGGTTTTAGAACTGACTCGGTGTCTGGGTGAAATTTCCTCAGCATGGAAATGTGAAACACAGGGTGCAGCTTTTGCAACTCCTGAGGTAACTCTAGTCTATAGGCTACCTTTCCAACTCTTTCAACAATTGGATAAGGTCCCATAAATCTAGGAGCTAACTTTCCTTTCTTCCCAAAACGAAGGACTCCTTTCCAAGGTGAGACCTTGAGATACACTCTGTCTCCAACCTGGAATTCTAGGGGTCTACGACGTTTATCGGCATATGACTTCTTCCTATCTTGTGCAGTCTTAAGCTGTTGTTGTATTACTTTAATCTTTTCTGTAGTTTGTTGCACAAGATCATGACCTAACAACTGGTGTTCACCAGTTTCATACCAACACAAGGGTGATCTACAACGTCTACCATATAAGGCTTCATATGGTGCCATATCAATGCTATGTTGATAGCTATTGTTATAGGCAAACTCTATCAAGCTTAGATGTAGATCCCAACTCCCGGTAAACTGGAGAACACATGCCCTCAACAGATCTTCTAAGGTCTGTATAGTCCTTTCTGACTGTCCATCAGTCTGGGGATGAAAGGTTGTACTAAACCTTAGCTTGGTGCCTAGGGATCTGTGTAACTGTTCCCAAAAGCGACTTGTAAACTGGGGACCTCTGTCAGAAACTATAGTGATAGGAATTCCGTGCAAACGCACTATCTCTTGAACATATAATTGGGATAACCTCTCAGCAGAATAGGTTGTTTTGACAGGTAAGAAATGTGCTGTCTTTGTCAACCTATCAACAACTACCCAAATGGAATCATGCCCTTTGGTTGTCCTGGGTAGGCCAACAACAAAGTCCATGGTCACATGGTCCCACTTCCACTGTGGTATAGGTAAGAGTTGCATTGTTCCTGTAGGTTTCTGGTGTTCAGCCTTGACCTGCTGACACACAGGACACCTCAGAACAAACTCAGCTACATCCCTCTTCATCCCAGGCCACCAATACATATCTTTCAAGTTTTGATACATCTTGGTGCTCCCTGGGTGCATAGCATACATCAAAGAATGAGCTTCTTCCAGGACTAACTTCCTCAGGTTGTCCACATCTGGCACTATCATCCTTCCATGATAGCATGTCACCTGGTCATCTGACTCATGAAAACCTTCTCGCTTCTCATCACCAAACTCAGATCTAATCTGCTGCACAAAAACATCTACTTGTTGTGCCTCCTTTATCTGCTCTTTAAGGGTAGGTTTAATCTGTATCTCAGCTAACAAACCAGCTAACAATGATGCCTTCAACTGCACATTGTCTTGTCTTAAAGAGATAAGCATATCTCTTTTAGAGCATACTAAGGAACTTAGTTGTGCCCTATCCATGGTTGATGTTGCTGATTTCCTACTCAAGGCATCAGCAACCACATTGGCTTTGCCTGGATGGTAATCAATTGTACAATCGTAGTCCTTCATTAACTCCATCCAACGACGTTGCCTCATGTTTAGCTCATGCTGAGTGAAGATGTACTTAAGGTTCTTGTGGTCTGTGAAAATCTGAAAAGTTTCTCTGTAGAGATAATGTCTCCAGATTTTCAAAGCATGGACCACAACAGCTAACTCTAGATCGTGTGTTGGATAATTCTCCTCGTGTTTCTTAAGCTGTCGGAAGCAAAAGAAATCACTTGTTTGTCCTGCATCAACACACATCCAAGTCCACTCTTGGAGGCATCACAAAAGATTACATATTCCTTTCCTTGCTCAGGTAACACAAGCACAGGTGCACTTGTCAACCTCTCTTTCAACAGCTGAAAAGACTGTTGACACTTATCACTCCAAGCGAAAGGAACATCCTTCCGGGTTAACTTGGTCAAAGGTAAGGCTATAGAACTGAAATTCTTGATAAACCTTCGATAATAACCAGCTAACCCCAAGAAACTTCTAATCTTCGTCGGTGTCTTCGGTTGTTCCCATTGTAGAACAGATTCTATCTTGGCAGGGTCAACACGAATCCCCGAGGCAGAAACCACATGTCCAAGGAAAGACACTTCAGATAACCAGAACTCGCACTTGCTAAACTTAGCGTATAGCTTATGTTCTCTTAGCAAGGTCAAAGTCTGGCGAAGGTGCTGCTCATGCTGCTGAGCATCCTTACTGTAAATCAATATGTCATCTATGAAAACGACAACACACTGATCAAGAAAAGGTCGGAAGACTCTATTCATGAGTTCCATGAATGCAGCTGGTGCATTGGTTAGTCCAAACGACATAACCGTGAACTCATAGTGACCATATCTTGTCCTAAAGGTAGACTTGGATATGTCACTATCCTTAATGCGGATTTGATGATATCCAGACCTTAAGTCTATCTTGGAAAAGACTGTTGCACCCCGCAACTGGTCGAAAAGATCATCAATCCTCGGAAAAGGATACTTATTCTTTATTGTTACTTTATTGAGTTGTCTATAATCAATGCACAACCGCATCGATCCATCTTTCTTTTTAACAAACAAGACCGGAGCACCCCAAGGTGAGGTACTCGGTCGGATGAAACCCTTCTCAAGTAACTCTTGAAGCTGTTTCTTGAGTTCTGCCATCTCAGCAGGCGCCATCCTATACGGAGTCTGGGCTATGGGTTTCGTATCTGGGACCAAATTGATCTCAAAATCAATCTCCCGAGGTGGTGGTATACCAGGAAGTTCTTTAGGAAACACATCCTCGAATTCCCTGACTATAGGAACTTCAGCAGGGTAGGGACTCTTCTGGGTAACATCTACTACATGGGCCAAGAATGCATAGCATCCTTGTCTCATCAACTTATTAGCAACCATAGATGATACAAGACAGGTGGGCAAAATCTTTCTTTCACCTTGAAAGATCCATGTGTTGCTTTCATCAGCAAACACTGCCAACTTGGACTCACAATCCAAGACAACTCAATACCTTTCCAGGGTATCCATCCCTAGGATTATATCAAATCCTTGCATATCAAGCAGTATAAGGTCCACTTGAATGCGATGCTTAGAAAAGAAAAGTACGCAGGGAGAGCATACTTCCTTCAGAATAGCAGACCCACTCAACGGAGTCTCCAACAACAACCTGTCTACCCTATGACTAGTTGTCATATTGCAGTTACGAATCACTCTTCGAGTGATGAAAGAGTGCGTAGCACCCGGGTCAATCAAAACAGATACTACACAAGATTTAGACATATCAGAATATAAAAGTTCCATATGACCTGTCACTACTTGTGGATTGACCACTGCCTCTGGTGGGTGCATAGCATAGAACCTCGCTGTAGCCTGTTGTTGAGGTGGTGTTGATGATCCTGCTTGAGACGCTTGCCCGCGTCCTCGACCCATTCCTTGAGATTGTCCTCCATGTGATCCATGTTGTCCTTGTCTCGGAGGCTGTGTCACACTGAGAGGCCTAGATCGGCAGTCCTTCATCAAATGTCCCACTTTGCCACAGTTGTAGCAGCTTCTTCCTTGTGGTCTTTGTGGTCCAGTAACAGACATTGATGCAGAACTCTGTGTCTCCCGAGGTGGTTGTCCTCTTCCTCTACCTCTACTTGGAGACCACTGAGTCTGAGAACTAGATCTAGATGGTGGAGGGTTAGGTGTAGAGGATCTAGACTTCTTAAAGTCCATAGATGAAGAGCCCTGGAACTGTGGGTACCTCTTCTGTGTTTGCCTCTTCTCAACCACAGATCTCTCTATCCTTCGGACTAACTCAACGAAGGTAGAGAATCTCTCTCGGTTCTCTAAGGCAGACACTGGGGTAGTCATATCAGCATTCAACCCCCTCTCGAACCTTCTGATTCTTTCCTCTTCCGTGGCAGCCATGTGCGGGCAAAACCGCAACAACTCCATGAACTTAGCTTCGTACTCGCTAATGTTCATCATGCCCTGTCTCAGTCTCTCAAACTAAGAGATCTTCTTGTCAAGGAAGGTCTTTGGGAAATATCTTTGGACAAATTCCCGCCGAAAGTCTTCCCACGAGGTCTCTATTCCAGGTCTCTTCTGCTCTTCCATGGTCCACCAGTGACCAGCACTTCCTTTGAGAAGATAAACTGCATGTCTAACCTTCTCAGCTTCAGGGATGTTGAGGATCCTGAAAGCCTTCTCCAGTTATGTCAACCACAGATCAGCATCTGCGGGGTCAGCAGTTCCATGGTACTCGGTAGCTCCGACACAACGTAGTCGCTCGAACGTCTTCCCGATACCTTGCCCCTCTGGTTGGATAGGTGCCCTAGGTGCAGGCATAGGCAACCTGTCGGTTATATGTGTCATGGCAGCCATAAACTGCCCAAACATTGTCTGGACTGCTGGGTTACCCATATCAGCTGGGTCAACTGGGGTGGCTCTCTAGGTTGTTCTGGTACAGGCTGTTCCACCTCTGGTACTCCTGCACCGCCTTGAGGTGCACTAGCACTACTTTCTCTTACATACTCATCATGTGGCTCAGACATCTTAAGTATCTTCTTCTCCTGAGGAGTAGAAGATTCTATTAGATAAGGAAGGAATACTGAAGATAGACTCGACTTCCTAAGTCCTATGCCTCTGTAGACTCGACGAACCTGGCTCTGATACCACTTAATTGTGGGCTCCGATCTCCAAAACACGAATTAATCCCGATTTAATCATGTGCTGAAGCATTCGATAAACAGCGGAAGACAAAAATCACGGGAAATTAAAACTTTTAGAGACAAGAGCTTGAAACCACAAACCTTTCTCATAGAAAAAGGATTTAACCGTTTACAACACTGACAATTACTTCTTGAGTAATTATATACAACATGATACAAAACTTCTCAAGAGTTCATACTCAAAACACTCCAGGACCTGAGAGTACAGAGGACACATAGGACTTGACTCTAACTACACCATGAAGCAGACTAGATCTCCACCTGAGATATCTACTGCTCTTGATGCTGCTGCTGTTGGGACTGGTCACCTATGTTCCTGTTCCTCCGCCTTCGACGACCACCTAAAAAGTAGAAGTCTACGGGGTGAGACAATTATACATAATTGCCCCAGCGAGAGTTATAACTCTCCACTAGGCTTTATAAGTAAAGCAGGAAATAACTAAAGCAATAAAGGCCTTCAAGATATTCACTAGCAGTTTTGATGTTAAGCAAGAGTTCAATCAATATTAAAACATGAGAACATCTACACTATTCAAGGTAACATCAATCAAATAACTCGTAGATAACTCTAACAGATATGCTACGTTGTTGATTATGTTTTTCAAACATTATTGTTATGCCCTGTGGAGATGAGGTATACCACTCATACTCCAACCGACCACTGTTAAGTCGCCTCGGTATCATACTAGGTCATCGAAAGAGCCGGATTCTCATGACCTTCACCTTCCTCAGTCAGTTAGAGGATTGCTTGATAGACATCTGGCGGGATGTCCTTTATAATAGCTCTCCAGGGTAAACTGGACCATCGCTATTGTTAGAGTTACAGTGGCATTCTGCACTCTCTTCGCTATCGGAAGATTTCTTGTTTATCTTTCAATGATACGGTGTTTGTGTCTTTAAGGGAGTGTAGGGATACATCTCACCTTTTGGACTGTGTGGTGGGGAATGATGGACTACATGAATCTACATCAAATCCTCTCACCCTTTCTCTATTAGTGAAGGTATGACGGACTACATGAATCTACATCAAATACCTACACTAGGATGTAAGGTTCTACACATCCATGTACCCCACATACTCAAAAGTATGTGATCCAGGAGTTCCCTGAGGAAAACCTGTTTCACCATCATTTAAACTCTGACAATGATGGATCTATGATCAGGGCTCTACATTTCACTTGATTAGTTAGGTACATTCAGTATTCTTAACATCATACAAAAACATTAGCATCACAGCTATATATATGAGAATACTAAAATGTAGGAGGCCTAACTCATTTCAATCATCAGTTCTCAGTTATCTCATCACAAGTCATCTGTCAAGCATGACCTTGATGGTGTTTATGGCTCTTACAGCCCATAAATCACAAAAGATGTCACTTAGCAGTGCATCAAGATGATTCACTATTCATAAAGCTTAAGACATGCTTTCAATGAATATAACATGGTATTCCATACCTGGGTGTGACCATCATCTCACAATAACCTGCATGGTTAATTCAACAGATAATAGTAAACAATTCAACAATTAGGGTTTACTATTCATCTTTTATGTAATCACCCTAAGTTTAGGGTTTACTATTCACTCCATGGTGAATTATACTCATTACATCATCATGTAAGAGAAACATCATCATTAAGGCTCTTAAATAAGATTAAGATTCATTAGATATCATAACTAGGGTTCCCATGACCTCACATAGGTGGGTCATTCCCTAATCATGCACATTCATGTGTATTTGAAGTATCTTATTTGAGTTTCCACCTTAAAAAGGGTACTCTCTCTCTCTAGGATACTTTCTCTCTCTAGAAATACTTTCTCTTTCCTCTCACTAGTAGATGGTGACAACACCACTCTAGATCAGGTTGAACTAAGTCTCCATTGACTAACATAAGTCAAAACATCAACATCAGGTGATTAGGGTTTGATTAGAACAAGGTTTTATCCCTTTAGACCCCTCAAGGGTATTTTAGTAATTTGCCACATGAACACCATCATGGGTTGTCTCACTAATCACATAGTCCCTTAATGACCTAGGTTACCATTAGGGTTTAGATTGGATCACCATTGAACTAAATACATCATCAAATGGTTAAGTATAAACCATCACCAGTCTTTAAACGGTTTCAACCTTCAAACGGTTTCGACCACCCAAACGGTCTTGAGACCGTTTGGAGGTGAAGACCGTTTGGAAGGGTTGACTTCCAAACCGTTTGGAGCTTCAATCGGTTTGAGACCGTTTGATCAGACTTGCTTGAGATCGATTGGACCAAACGATCTTGAGGTCATTTGAGCCCAAACGGTCTTGAGACCATTTGGTCTCAAACGGTCTTGAGACCATTTGGATCCAAACGGTCTTGAGACCGTTTGGTCCAAATGGGCTCAAACCGTTTGGACCTCCAAAGTGGTTCCAAGGTTACCAAAGTTCATGGATATGTGTGTTGAGGCCCTCAATTGATCAAAGCTATGCTAACCACTTATAAATTGAGTCAATTAGGGTTAGCCTTAGCCACTTAGACATCAAATTGACCCTCAATTGCAAGCCAATTAGGGTTCAAACGTTCTCAATTAGGGTTTCAAATTGATTGGTCATCAATGTTCAACAAGGTGAATCAATTCAAGGTTGAACCTATCAATTGACCTCCAATTGGGCTCAAACTTGGCCCAAACGGTCTTGAGGTCGTTTGGACATCATCCAAACGGTCTTGAGACCGTTTGCCCAAAGTTTGACCAAGATCCAAGTCGTTTTGACTAAGGTTGAAGTCCAATTAGGTCAAAATCAGCAATTTTCATCAATTTCCTACAATTGGACCTTCAAACCATTAGATTAACTCAACCCTAGACCTTCAAACGGTCTTGGGTTGTGCCCAAACGGTCTTAGGACCGTTTGGAGGAATCCCCAAACGGTCTTGAGACCGTTTGGGTCCTTCAACCCAAAACTCAACAAGATCTATATGTTAAATCAGCACTTTTTCACCCGATTAGGGTTTCATGTTGAAGTGCCTTCAACTCTCAATTGGTTAAGGATTAAACTTTGATTATTTGCAGAGATGAAATTCAATATATTAGGAACAGACCCTCAAACGGTCATCCCTTGGTCAACTCTTTCAAATGGTCTTGAGACCGTTTCAATCCAAACGGTCTTGCAAGACCGTTTGAGAGCAAAACGGTTTGAAACCGTTTGAACCCAAACGGTTTGCAACCGTTTGGACCAAAAGGGTCCAAGGTCATTTGGAAAGTAACATAGGGAATCACGTCCCTCATCTTCAACCTCTATCAAGGTTGGTTTCTCCACTGATTTGCTTGCAAACGTGCAAGGAAGAAGGAAGGTAGAAGGAGAATTTGCCAAGTAAATTTGCAAGAATTAAGCATACATATAAAGCAAGAGTTTAGAGTTATAAAACCCGCCTAAAGGTTGATCTTAGAGCTCCAAGCCTTCAAGCTCCAAGCTTTAATGGCTTCATTGAGCTTCCACAACTTGGTCAGGGGTGAAAACTCCAAGGAAACGTTGCTTTGGTCGGCTAGAACAAGAAGACTAAGTAAGCTAACCACAAAACCAACCTTAGAAAGTGAATTCCTCCATGAATTCGAGCTAGAAGGTGGGGTTCTCTTACCTAGAACAGGTTGGTCGTCCCCCCCTGAGCTCCAGAGCTAAACTTGGTCGTTTGAGCAAGAAGAGATGAGAATGAAAGAAAGGAAAGAATCGTTCACTTATCTTGTAAGGAGGTGGCTTATATACCTTAGCCCCTTTTACCTCCTAAGGACCTTACATGATTGGAAATCACATCTAGGTCCCTCCTTTCTCAAAAGCACGTCCAAACTCATCTATCCTTGTGCAAATCTCATGAAAACTCAAGATCTAAGGGTAAAGAAATCCAACCTTTAACTAGGGTACATACATGAAAGGATTCCATACCCATTTTAGGTGATTTCTATCACGAAGATCGTCTTTCTCATCTTTTTATTAAATAATGTATCCCTTTCATCATTTCTACTCTAAATGATGACAAGAGTCATAAAAGATGTTCTAGATATTAAGAATTACAAGTTGGACCCCTCAATTTGGGTAAATTGCACTTTACCCCAAATTAGGGTTTCTAAGCATGGGGATTGCTTCCACAGCTGCACCTTGGTGCTCAAGCTTGGGAAATACCTCAAACTTCATCATAGGCATCCTCATGATGTTTCAACATCAGAGATACATCTCATCTTGTGAATTTTGCAAGTTCAACCCTTAAACTGGGTAATTTGCACATAGGTCCCTGCACAGAACACATTGCTACAACTTTATACAAAAAGGAGCAAAAATGAAAGTAAATGTTCCTGAGGAAATTAATTACATGCCAGGGAGTGTTCACAAGTATATAATTACATATTTAGGCAAAACTTCCAGGGTTAGGTTATAACCCTGGTCAGGGGTGTTACACTGTCTGGTACACTTGTTCTCTAACAAATACCTATGTGTTTGGTTTGATATCTCTATATCATGACTAATGAGATTCTATCATCAACCAACACCACAATCTAGTCTTGTGTGTCATTGTTGTCTATGTACCTTCCACAATGACATCCGACTAGGGACAAAATAAGAATGTACAAACTCTTAGCATCTGTATTATCTCATCGTTCAGGTCATGAACCTGAAGGCATACGTCATTGAGTACTGTCATTCTCTAGACATTCATTCTGTTCTATCACTATCTCATATTACTAAACAAGAACGAATTGGAAGCTTGCCTTTGATGTTTATCAAATCAATCTTAATGTATCCCACCAATCATCCCATGATTGGCTCTCAGGGCATACATACCAACAGACTCCCACTTGCACTGTGAGCCAATCACCCTTGAATCATATTCATAGTGAGTAATGGCAACATCTAGCCAAAGTCAGTTTTAAATTGCATGTCTCACATCTCTTCCCTGTATGTCATACGTATGAGATGGAGTTGTCGTAATATGCGATCTAGTATTCCTTTGCTAACCTTTAGCCACATTGCATGATCAAGGATTCCAGACTTGTCATCAATGAGCGGAATATTTATAAGTTCATCTCATGAACTTCTAGATCCATATAGTATCCACTGTTGTTCACTATAGATACTCGGCATTTCCTTTTAAATGGTTTTATTGGAACACTTCCAATCATCAACAAACTTTCACTTTTATATATCCTATATATACTTTGCGATTAATTTTTCTATCCATACAGAAGTTCGCATCAATGTAACTTTTTTCATCGAACTCTTCCTTATCTCCATAGAACTAGTACTTCACAAGTACTTATCAAGTTCTCATGGTATTCTAGTAACCCTTACTGGAAGTAGACAGATATCCACTCGTCATGTCCCACATACGAGTTATCAGGATGAGCACATCATATTGTCATGTCACACATACAAAATGATGAATGCATATTGTTCATGCCATGTTGATACATGCAAGATAATGGGATGATTACATACATGATAGATCCATATCTATTCGTAGTGTTCCCATTCTTCATAAGAATTGAACACTTGGCCTTGGGCTTGTAACATCATGTAACATGTACAAGTTTTCTCCCACTGAATCTGTGCATACTAAACCCTTCAGTACAGATTGCCAATGTATGTTTTCTCTTTTCAGGTCAAGAGATTTTTGAGAACTATCTCTATAGATATCTATTCCTATCATATAGGAAACATCTCTATCTTCCTTAAAGATTATTTCCACCTTTGGATTTCCATTCTTGAACATTTCCATTTCACATCAACATGTGGAATGTGAACACGCTCCCACTAAATCACAGATCCCTTCTTTATGTTTGACGTATCAGTCAAACCCTTTGACTATATCATCAGAGTAAAGATCCAATTCTGAGTTGCTTGTACTGAATCAATCATATTGATCAGTCCATTGTAACTTATAGACTTCATTTGCATTAGTGGATTCGTAAACTTTATAGGTTGTGTCACGTACACATCCTTTGTTTTATTCCTAATAGGAATGCAGTTTTTGTATCCATATTCCAAATGCCTTAGTCATTAAGTTGCAATCAACAAGCATCATCCTTCTCAACTGTTATCCATGTGTCTTAACACTTAAGACTCATTTGCACTTATGGATTTCATCCAATGGGTGCTACCATCAAGGTCATACCTTATGGTTTACATGAATGTCATTTAGGATGTAATGGCCATAAACCATAACTCAAAATTCGGTTCTGCAAATTCATCTAGATAGTTGACTCATCATATGAACAACTCATCATAAAGATAATTGAGGTGTATCTGTTAAGGATATAAGAACTCACAACTCCTTGTGATTCTTAATGTCCTTTATTAGTGTGGGGTATTCTTTTATTAAGAAGAATTCAGTTATTTGATAATCATTCTCTAACTCCTTAGAGTATGATTCCTTCTTGATTTAGACATCACCATGCCTTAATCATGAGTTCACTATGATACACTATCATAATCACTCATAAGAATCTCAAACACTTGGTCCAAGTATTTCATTCATTGATCTCATCAAGAATTAACACTTTACCAAATTTGCACTTCATCTATGATAATCTTGAACACTTCAAGATATTCATATTGGTATTTCTCTAAACACCATTTGAAGTATTAGCATTTGTTCCAATAGGTATGTAAATACATCACATGTATTATACCTAATAGGATAATCACTCTCCCACTACATTAGTGAATATTGATTAATCATGTCCAAGATATTCATGTCTCTTACTGGTTCTCTAACCAAAAGAGTCTAGATTTATCCATCGCATGGAAACTAGAAATGAATTGATGCTAATTTGATTGTTTGAGTTATCTATAAATTTTAGGTATCATTTTATCTTATGCATATCGAATACCACAAGATAAACAAGGAATTGCCACAAAGATCATATCTTTTAAGATTGAAAACTCAACTTTATTAATTGCCACCATTGTCATACAATATGGAAAAATAAAGTGTTTCTATCTATTGGCCAATATGAAATAGCAGTTCATAACTGTATTACATGCCTTGTAGGCTGAAAATAAACTAATGTAATCCTATCTATGGCAGCAACACTTGCCCCAATTATGAGTGCTTTACATTTTACATCTTGGTATCATATACCTCAAAAAGTGTTACAAGTTTACTTTCATGACACCTTCAAGTGGAGACTTCAGTTGTCTCCTTCTTCTTTTGTTCTTCCAGATAGAGAGGACAATTCCTTTTCCAATGTCCTGGCTTTTGATAATGGTGGCAATTTCCTTTCTTGGTCACGCCTCCCTTGGCCTTGAGAGCTGAAGATGTCTTGGGCTCCTGGCTAGCATCAGAACCTTTCTTAGCTTTGCCCTTGCCCTTGCGCTTGGACTTGCCTTTCTTGCCCGTGATCACTATCAAAGACTTGGGATTGTCCTTCTTCATCTGTATCTTGGGTGTCCTCAACATGCCCAACAACTCTGACAGTGGCCTATCAAAATTGTTCATGTTGTAGTTCATCACAAACTGACTGTAAGATTCTGGAAACGATTGCAGTATCACGTCAGTAGCCAACTCTTGGCACAGTGGAAATACCAGTCTCTGCAGGTTCTCTACATACCCAATCATCTTGAGTGTGTGAGGACCAATTGGATCTCCTTCTGTCATAACACACTTGAACAACGCCCTATAAACATTGTATCTCTCTTGTCGTGCCTGATCTTCATACATGTTCCTGAGATGCTAAATCATCTCAATGACACCCATGTTCTCATGCTGTCTCTGCAACTCATGGTTCATAGAACATAGCATCAAACACTTTGCGTCAATGGCATCATCAAAATGCTTCTTGTAAGCATCTCTTTCTGCCTTTGGTGCATTAGGAGTGGGTTCCTCTGGAGTTGGAGTATCCAGGACATAGAGCTTATGCTCTTGAGTCAGAACAATTCTCAACGTCCGGTACTAGCCGTGGAAGTTTGTCCTATTTAGCTTGTCCTTGTCAAGGACCGATCGCAAAGAAAAGTTGTTTTTGTTTGTTGCCATTTGAACTACAAAAGGAAAATATGCAATTTTAGTCCAAAACTCATTATTGACTTATTTGATTGATTTGAAAATTTGACGATATAATTAGGCCTTCAATTAATTATCGCTTCCACTGTTTTAGTTTAAATTGATAGCCCTCACCATCAATTCGAAAGATTGCAGCGTACAACCTTCTAGTGGGCAAGATCCTGAAATCCTTTAAGTCATGAGTCAGCTTTGGCTGATCGCACACAACTTAGATCTCTCAGGTAGGCAACTTTATCCAATTGCATCATATGCAACTCTTGATAAGATGTCATATGCAACTCCTTGCAATGATCATCTCCATGCCTCAAGGTACTAGATCCCATCTAGATCACCTTGTTAAGTCCGACCCAAAGAAAACACGATGAATATGCACCCTGCTAGGGCAAACCCACACATTCATCCTTCACACTTCCACGAGATAGACGGTGCACCACGCTAGGGCGTGCCCATACTTGGTCGATCAAGCTTTTCACGTGTGTCGCATTTGGAAGGCATCTAAAACTTAATATTTTAATGAGGGATTTGGTTTTATATACATATACATATCCAATCACCACAATACATAGTACGTATCATATACATGCTATATCCCACAGAAACATGCAAAACGATAAAAAAAGCAATGATTATGGCCATCCTAATGTGATTCCTCAAGCCAAGAGGAATCACGATCATCTAGGTCTACATCACATGCAACATGTACAAGATGAACTCTGTGCTTTGCCTTTGGAGTACATCAGTTCATCATATGATAGACTGTTCGTCTGGCCCGATCTTCAGGGTGCCACCAGCTGATCGGTTGGCTCCTCCAACCGATCGGTTCGCCTGGTCATCGTGCATCTCGTCATGTCCTCCACTCGCTCGTCTCGCTCCTCGAACCGGTCATCAAACCGATCGGTTCACTCCTTTAACCGACCGTCTGGAATGTCAACCGATCAGTTCACACCTTGAATCGATCGTTTCAGCTGTTGTCTTGATGTCCGCCGGTCTTTGACATAAAAGGAAATAAAATCTATCCTAATTATTACATTGTTTTAAAAGGGAAACCCCGAGTTACATTCGGGGGGAGCAAAGGTAGGAAAGAATCTCGAATTATTTTGAGTTAGATCAGGAATAAGAGAGGGAAGATCAGTGCACAGACTGAGATGCAAGAAACCACAAACAACCACACACAGATACGTGTTTATAGGCCATAATCACGCTACACACATCCACCACAAAACTCGTTTAAGGGCTATGCGTATCGAGTGTGTTAATAATACATATCATATATGTAATTTGGGATTTGTGGATTTAGGATTGGACATGCATAAAGCCGATATTATTCGCATCGTATGCAATAAATAAAGGTGACAAACCAAAATCGATCATATCGATATTCCTACAAATATAGAACAGTTGACATGGCTCTGATACCACTGTTGGGTTTTACGGGAGACAAAGAAGGCAGCAGAAACAAAAAAAATTATCCCCCAAACCCAGACCGAGGAAACACGTCAACGTCTATATAATAGGAAAGGGATGGTTTGTGGAATAATACCTTGTCCCGAGGCTTGCTCGGCGACAATACCTCGCGCCTTGCGCGGTCTTTAGCACAGGTCTTGGACGGTGTCTGTGCAACTCTTGGTCACACCGGGACTGACGACTCCTCCTCCTACCGGACTATCGGATGACAGTTGTCCTCCTGAGAGGCAGTGTCCTCCCGCCTCTATAGTAGTCCACACGGACCACCCGAAACTCCACACTCCTTGTCCCATAAGGAAGTGGAAGGACTCGCACCCTCCTGTTGACGTACTAGTCGCCAACACACTCTCCTGCTGCCATTTGCAACTGCAGTTGTCTTTCCCTTGTTGCACCTCCCTTTGCGGGAAGCACTTGCTCGGGCTCTCTCTCAGTTACCAAAACCAGAGAGAACGACAACTTTACAGAGCAACTGGTTGCTGTGAGTTGTTGTCTGAGAAGCCCCCACTACCCCTATATATAGGAGGGTCATGGGACAGGGTTCTCTATCCCGGGCAATACGGGACTAAACGCAGGAGTAGAAGGGTTCGAGATTTTCCACAAAAAGCAACCGGTTCACAACCTGACATGATCTGTTCATAGCTGAACTGATCGGTTCGGCCATTGAGCCGATCAGTTGGACCTGAGCCGATCGTTTGGGGCACTCCAACCGATCGGTTGGTGCCCTGAACTGATCGATTCATGGTCCTAATCTGGCTCAAAAAGACTTTCCTTGTTTCGTTCCTAATTGGAATCGAATACCAATGTTATTCCCAATCGAATTGGGCAATATGAAACCAAAGGAAAATTCTTGCCGACATGACATTCCCAACTGGTCAGTTGCACCAGTTGAGCCGATCAGTTCAACTCTTGAACCGGTCATTTCAACCTGGTCTTGAGCCAATCGGCCTGGACACTCCAGCCGACCGGTTCAGCAACCTCAGCCGACCAGTTCAACACTTGAGCCGATTGGTTGGGAGCACAGGTTGTGCAGAATTAGTCAATTGTGATTTCAATCAATTCGATACTCCAATCAATGCGTCCAACACCTTGAACCATATGATATTGAGCCATTGACTAATTGAGTGTTTAATTGAACTACTAAACTCCTTTAGTAATCAATCTAAACATTGCTTTGTGGACAAAACTCCTCTTCCAAGTTAAATCCTATGTGTGTGACCCTGTAGGTCCATTTCACGTTGGAAGTGAAAGATCATAACACTTATAACTTCAAAAGCAAAGAGCGGTGCCTAGTCACACATCATTGCTACCCAAGTGAAAGTAGAAAGCTGGAGAACAACTTCCATCCTACAATCCGTGAATGGTGTTACAGCGAATGTATAATTCCTTTGTCCATGATATCCCGAATGAACTCGAGGCATGGAACAGTCATCCTTTCAACATTCATTCACTTTCTTGATCTCATAGTAGATTGAAGGAGATATGTATGATATCAATATCACATACTGATTCACACATGTGTGCGCACGCCTATCTCAATCCTACTCATCAAGTGGCCTTGGATATCAAACTCCCTTAGGAGGGACAAATCCCATATCTATCACTCACCCCTCAAAAACCCCATGTGTCAAAGCCACCCAATCATCACCTTTATAACAACCCATGTTTCAGGACTGCGTTGGATGATGTCAAAGTGTGCCCAACGACATGTGTTGAGTGTAGTGATTTCAGGTCAAAGAATCACACTCTCCACCATCACTGTAAGTACTGTCTGTGACTACCATCTAATGGTTCCATGTGTCAAACTCACGGTGGGTCTGTCCGATACACTTGTTCTCTAACAAGTACCTATGTGTTTGGTTTGATATCTCTATATCATGACTAGATTCTATCATCAACCAACACCACAATCTAGTCTTGTGCGTCATTGTTGTCTATCTACCTTCCACAATGACATCCGACTAGGGACAAAATAAGAATGTACAAACTCTTAGCATCTGTATGATCTCATCGTTTAGGTCATGAACCTAAAGGCATACGTCATTGAGTACTGTCATTCTCTAGACATTCATTCTGTTCTATCACTATCTCATATGACTGAACAAGAAATAATTGGAAGCTTGCCTTTGATGTTTATCAAATCAATCTTAATGTATCCCACCAATCATCCCATGATTGGCTCTCTAGGCATACATACCAACAGACTCCCACTTGCACTGCGAGCCAATCACCCTTGAATCATATTCATAGTGATCTATAAACATGTCCCACATGTTACTCTGCTCTAGTGCCATCATAGTGAGTAATGGCAACATCTTGCCAAAGTCAATTTTAAATTGCATGTCTCGCATCTCTTCGCTGTACGTCATACGTATGAGATGGAGTTGCCGTAATATGCGATCTAGTATTCCTTTGCTAACCTTTAGCCACATTGCATGATCAAGGATTCTAGAGTTGTCATCAATGAGCGGAATATCTATAAGTTCACCTCATGAACTTCTAGATCCATATAGTATCCGCTGTTGTTCACTATAGATACTCGGCATTTCCTTTTAAATGGTTTTATTGGAACACTTCCAATCATCAACAAACTTTCACTTTTATATATCCTATATATACTTTTTGATTCATTTTTCTGTCCTTTCGGAAGTTCGCATCAATGTAACTTTTTTCATCGAACTCTTCCTTATCTCCATAGAACTAGTACTTCACAAATACTGATCAAGTTCTCATGGTATTCCAGTAACCCTTGCTGGAAGTAGACAGATATCCACTCGTCATGTCCCACATACGAGTTATCAGGATGAGCACATCATATTGTCATGTCACACGTACAAAATGATGAATGCATATTGTTCTTGGCATGTTGATACATGCAAGATAATGGGATGATTACATACATGATAGATCCATATCTATTCTTAGTGTTCCCATTCTTCATAAGAATTGAACACTTGGCCTTGTGATAGTAACTCCATGTAACATGGACAAGTTTTCTCCCATTGAATCTGTGCATACTGAACCCTTCAGTACAGATTGCCAATGTATGCTTTCTCTTTTCAGGTCAAGAGATTTTCGAGAACTATCTCTATAGATATCTATTCCTATCATATAGGAAACATCTCTATCTTCCTTAAAGATTATTTCCACCTTTGGATTTCCATTCTTGAACATTTCCATTTCACATCAACATGTGGAATGTGAACACGCTCACACTAAATCACAGATCCCTTCTTTACCTTTGATGTATCAGTCAAACCCTTTGACTATATCATCAGAGTAAAGATCCAATTATGAGTTGCTTGTACTCAATCAATCATATTGATTAGTCCATTGTAACTTATAGACTTCATTTGCATTAGTGGATTCGTAAACCTTATAGGTTGTGTCAAGTACACATCCTTTGTTTTATTCCTCATAGGAATGCAGTTTTAGTATCCATATTCCAAATGCCTTAGTCATTAAGTTGCAATCAACAAGCATTATCCTTCTCAAAATGTTATTCATGTGTCTTAACACTTAAGACTCATTTGCACTTATGGATTTCATCCAATGGGTGCTACCATCAAGGTCATACCTTATGGTTTACATGAATGTCATTTAGGATGTAATGGCCATAAACCATAACTCAAAATTCGGTTCCTCAAATTCATCTAGATAGTTGACTCATCATATGAACAACTCATCATAAAGATAATTGAGGTGTATCTGTTAAGGATATACGAACTCACAACTCCTTGTGATTCTTAATGTCCTTTATTAGTGTGGGGTATTCTTTTATTAAGAAGAATTCAGTTATTTGATAATCATTCTCTAACTCCTTAGAGTATGATTCCTTCTTGATTTAGACATCACCATGCCTTAATCATGAGTTCACTATGATACACTATCATAATCACTCATAAGGATCTCAAACACTTGGTCCAAGTATTTCATTCATTGATCTCATCAAGAATTAACACTTCACCAAATTTGCATTTCATCAATGACAATCTTGAACACTTCAAGATATTCATATTGGTATTTCTCTAAACACCATTTGAAGTATTAGCATTTGTTCCAATAGGTATGTAAATACATCACATGTATTATACCTAATAGGATAATCACTCTCCCACTACATTAGACAAGATTGATTAATCATGTCCAAGATATTCATGTCTCTTACTGGTTCTCTAACCAAAAGAGTCTAGATTTATCCATCGCATGGAAACTAGAAATGAATTTATGCTAATTTGATTGTTTGAGTTATCTATAACTTTTAGGTATCATTTTATCTTATGCATATCGAATTCCACAAGATAAACAAGGCATTGCCACAAAGATCATATCCTTTAAGATTGAAAACTCAACTTTATTAATTGCCATCATTGTCATACAATATGCAAAAATAAAGTGTTTCTATCTATTGGCAAATATGAAATAGTAGTTCATATCTGTATTACATGCCTTGTAGGCTGAAAATAAACTAAAGTACTCCTATCTATGGCGGCAACACTTGCCCCAATTATGAGTGCTTTACACTTTACATCTTGGTATCATATACCTCAAAATGTGTTACAAGTTTACTTTCATGACACATTCAAGTGGAGACTTCAGTTGTCTCCTTCTTTTGTTCTTCCAGATAGAGAGGACAATTCCTTTTCCAATGTCCTGGCTTTTGACAATGGTGGCAATTTCCTTTCTTGGTCACGCCTCCCTTGGCCTTGAGAGTTGAAGATGTCTTGGGCTCCTGGCTAGCATTAGAACCTTTCTTAGCTTTGCCCTTGCCCTTGTGCTTGGACTTGCCTTTCTTGCCCGTGATCACCATCACAGACTTGGGTTGTCCTTCTTTATCTGTATCTCAGCTGTCCTCAACATGCCCAAAAACTCTGACAGTGGCCTATCAAAATTATTCATGTTGTAGTTCATCACAAACTGATTGTAAGATTCTGGAAACGATTGCAGTATCACGTCAGTAGCCAACTCTTGGCTCAGTGGAAATCCCAGTCTCTGCAGGTTCTCCACATACCCAATCATCTTGAGTGTGTCAGGACCAACTGGATCTCCTTCTGTTATGACGCACTTGAACAGCGCCCTAGAAACATTGTATCTCTCTTACCGTGCCTGATCTTCATACATGTTCCTGAGATGTTGAATCATCTCAATGACACCCATGTTCTCATGATGTCTCTGCAACTCATGGTTCATATAACATAGAATCAAGCACTTTGCATCAATGGCATCATCAAAATGCTTCTTGTAAGCATCTCTTTCTACCTTTTATGCATTAGGAGCGGGTTCCTCTGGAGTTGGAGTATCCAGGACATAGAGCTTACGCTCTTGAGTGAGAATAATTCTCAACGTCCGATACCAGTCGTGGAAGTTTGTCCTATTTAGCTTGTCCTTGTCAAGGACCGATCGCAAAGAAAAGTTGTTGTTGTTTGTTGCCATTTGAACTACAAAAGGAAAATATGCAATTTTAGTCCAAAAATCATTTTTGACTTATTTGATTGATTTGAAAATTTGACGATATAATTAGGCCTTTAATTAATTATCGCTCCCACTATTTTAGTTCAAATTGATATCCCTCGCCATCAATTCAGAAGATTGCAGCGTACAACCTTCTAGTGGGCAAGATCCTGAAATCCTCTAAGTCATGAGTCAGCTTTGGCTGATCGCCCACAACTTAGATATCTCAGGTAGGCAACTTTTGCCAATTGCATCATATGCAACTCTTGATAAGATGTCATATGCAACTCCTTGCAATGATCATCTCCATGCATCAAGGTACTAGATCCCATCTAGATCACCTTGTTAAGTCCTACCCAAAGCAAACACGATGAATATGCACCCTGCTAGGGAGACCCACACATTCATCCTTCACGCTTCCGCGAGATAGACTGTGCACCACGCTAGGGCGTGCCCACACTTGGTCGATCAAGCTTTTCACGTGTGTCGCATTTGGAAGGCAATCAAAACTCAATATTTTAATGAGGGATTTGGTTTTATATACATATACATATCCGATCACCAAAATACATAGTACGTATCATATACATACTATATCAAGCCAAGAGGAATCACGATCATCTAGGTCTACATCCCATGCAACCTGTACAATATGAACTATGTGCTTTGCCTTTGGAGTACATCAATTCATCATATGATAGACTGCTCATCTGGCTCGGTCTTCAGGGTGCCACCAGTCGATCGGTTGGCTCCTCCAACCGATCGGTTCACCTGGTTGTCATGCATCTCATCATGTCCGCCACCCGCTCGTCTCGCTCCTCAAACCGGTCATCAAACTGATTGGTTCACTCCTTGAATCGACCGTCTGGAACGTCAACCGATTGGTTGACACCTTGAACCGATCATTTCAGCTGTTGTCTTGATGTCTGCCAGTCTTCGACATAACAGGAAATAAAATCTATCCTAATTAATACATTGCTTTAAAAGGGAAACCCCGATTTAAATTTGGGGGGAGCAAAGGTAGGAAAGAATCTCGAATTATTTCAAGTTACATCAGGAATAAGAGAGGGAATATCGGTGTGCAGACCAAGATGCAAGCAACCACAAACAACCACACACAGATAGGTGTTTATAGGCCATAATCACACTACACACATCCACCACAAAACTGGTTTAAGGGCGACGTGTATCGAGTGCATTAATAATACATATCATATATGTAATTTGGGATTTGTGGATTTAGGATTGGACATGCATAAATCTGATATTATTCGCATAGTATGCAATAAATAAAGGCGACAAACCAAAATTGATCATATCGATATTCCTAAAATATAGAACAGTTGACGTGGCTCTGATACCACGGTTGGGTTTTAGGGGAGACAAAGAAGGCAACGGAAACAAAAAAATTTCTCCCCGAAACCCAGACCGACGAAACGCGTCAATGTCTATATAATAGGAAAGGGATGGTTTGTGGAATCATACCTTGTCCCGAGGCTTGCTCGGCGAAAATACCTAGCACCTTGCGCGGTCTTTAGCACCGGTCTTGGACGGCGTCTGTGCAGCTCCTGGTCGCACCGAGATTGATGACTCCTCCTCCTACCGAACTTTCGGATGACAGTTGTCCTCCTAAGCGGCAGTGTCCTCTCGCCTCTGTACTAGTCCACACGGACCACCCGGAACTCCACACTCCTTGTCCCACAAGGAAGTGGAAGGAGTCACACCCTCCTGTTGACGTACTAGTCGCCAACACACTCTCCTGCTTCCAGTTGCAACTGCAGTTGTCTTTCCCTTGTTGCACCTCCCTTTGCGGGAAGCACTTTCTCGGGCTCTCTCTCGGTTACCAAAACCAGAGAGAACGACAACTTTACAGAGCAACTGGTTGCACTGAGTTGTTGTCTGCAAAGCCCCCACTACCCCTATATATAGGAGGGTCATGGGACAGGGTTCTCTATCCCAGGCAATACGGGACTAAACGCAGTAGTAGAAGGGTTCGAGATTTTCCACAAAAAGCAACAGGTTCACAACCTGAAACAATCGGTTCACAGCTGAACTGATCGGTTCAGCCATTGAGCTGATCGGTTGGACCTGAGCCGATCATTTGGGGCACTCCAACCGATCGGTCGGTGCCCTGAACCGATTGGTTCATGGTCCTAATCCGGCTTAAAAAGACTTTCCTTGTTTCGTTCCTAATTGGCATCGAATACCAATGTTATTCCCAATCGAATTGGGCAATTTGAAACCAAAGGAAAATTCTTTCCGACATGACTTTCCCAACTGGTCGGTGGCACCAGTTGAGCAGATCGGTTCAACTCTTAAACTGGTCATTTCAACCTGGTCTTGAGTTGATCGGCCTGGACACTCCAGCCGACCGGTTCAGCAACCTCAGCCGACCAGTTCAACACTTGAGCTGATCGGTTGGGAGCACAGGTTGTGCAGAATCAGTCAATTACAATTTCAATCAATCCGATACTCCAATCAATGCGTCCAACACCTTGAACCATATGATATTGAGCCATCGACTAATTGAGTGTTTAATTGAACTACTAAACTCCTTTAGTAATCAATCTAAACATTTCTTTGTGGACAAAACTCCTCTTCCAGGTTAAATCCTATGTGTGTGACCCTGCAGGTCCATTTCACGTTTGCAGTGAAAGATCATAACACTTATGACTTCACAAGCAAAGAGTGGTGCCTGGTCACACATCATTGCTACCCAAGTGAAAGTAAAAAGCTGGAGAACAACTTTCATCCTACAATCCGTGAATGGTGTTACAACAAATGTATAATTCCTTTGTCCCTGATATCCCGAATGAACTCGAGGCATGGAACAGTCATCCTGTCAACGTTCATTCACTTTCTTGATCTCAGAGTAGATTGAAGGAGATATGTATGATATCAATATCACATACTGATTCACACATGCGTGCGCACGCCTATCCCAATCCTACTCATCAAGTGGCCTTGGATATCAAACTCCCTTAGGAGGGACAAATCCCATATCTATCACTCACCCCTCAAAAGCCCCATGTGTCAAAGCCACCCAATCATCACCTTTATAACAACCCATGTTTCAGGACTTCGTTTGATGATGTCAAAGTGTGCCCAACGACATGTGTTGAGTGTAGTGATTTTAGGTCAAAGAATCACACTCACCACCATCACTGTGAGTACTGACTGTGACTACCATCTCATGGTTCCATGTGTCAAACTCACGGTGGGTCTGTCCGATACACTTGCTCTCTAACAAGTACCTATGTGTTTGGTATGATATCTCTATATCATGACTAATGACATTCTGTCATCAACCAACACCACAACCTAGTCTTGTGTGTCATTGTTGTCTATCTACCTTCCATAATGACATCCGACTAGGGACAAAATAAGAATGTACAAACTCTTAGCATCTGTATGATCTCATCGTTCAGGTCATGAACCTGAAGGCATACGTCATTGAGTACTGTCATTCTCTAGACATTCATTCTGTTCTATCACTATCTCATATGACTGAACAAGAAAGAATTGGAAGCTTGCCTTTGATGTTTATCAAATCAATCTTAATGTATCCCACCAATCATCCCATGATTGGCTCTCAGGGCATACATACCAACACAACGATCACCGGTTCTTCTTCAGCCACCACAGTTGTTGTTGTGGTCATGGTTGGTATAGTAGGAGCGATGACAGCTCTATTAACAGTTGTCGTCGGTAGCTCTAGAATTGCGGCTGGCTCGGGGCGGCTCGTTGAAGATTTTTCCTGCCTTGGGTCGAGAGGAATTGGTTCTCCTCTCGCGGCCCCCTTTCCTATAGTCTGGTGGCGATGAGGTCTATCACGACGATGGCCTTCCTCGAATCGCTCCATTTCTGGATCTTTGAGGTTATCATCATCGTTGTACCGATCGTTGACTTCTAGTGGAGGCGAATGAGGCTGAGCTCTCCCTGGGCGTTCACCCTCTGAATGGGGTGGTTCGACATGAGGTGGCATGTTGAATGGTGTCGGTGTTCAGTTGAACAGAGTACCTGAACATTGTGTAATAATCAAGTTAGGAAATTTGTTATCAATAATATGAATTATTCGTTTCAGGCAAAGAATAAGAATAATGATGAAAAAGGAAAAAGAGAGTGTTGTCAAGATCATTTTTGAGCTTGAGGCACTGGAGTGTAGTTAGTGGATTTGGGTTCGTCCACAATACCGTTTTGCCTTGTCCCCGGCAACGGAGCCAAAAAGTTGACCGGCCTAAATCGCGCATCCTAAAATCGGAGGCGGATTTGAGGTAGTCGAGCTTTTACATTTATAACCTGAAACCTTCTAGGCCCCCACAACTTTGTTTATGGGGTCACAGTAGATATACGGGGTCGCACACAGGGACAAGGGTGGTAGTGTTGAGAATGCAGAATCGGCATGCTACACTCCGGCAAGGATAAAGAGATGATAAAATTCCCAAAAGGGAACAACAGAATAGGATCGATAAAACAAAGGAAAATCCTATCTCCAACTGGAGTTACAAGGAAAACTTAGGTTTTAAGCATTTATCAGTTTTTAGGGATTTTCATGCCACAGAAATAGAGAGATAACACTAAAGCTGAAGCAAGGTATGAAGGAGAAAACTTAGGTAAAACAAGCGGCATCAGGAACATCCTGTACCCCTCCTCTCAGAGCGGGTACCTCTAACCAAGCATCAACACCCCTCTCAAGGTTGTTGGACTTAAGTTAGGGTGGAAAGGTTACCAAAGCAGCTCCGATTCTGGGCACTCTCGTACTCCAGAATCGGACCAAACACTAGAGCTACAACACCTCTCTCAAAGTTTTTGCAACGGGAAAACACGATTCGGTAGCTAATCGAAACGTGATCCAACATACAAGCTAGAGTTCAGATACTAAACATAGAAATCATCCAACAAAGGTACCAAACATAAAGTAGCAGATAATTAAACTCTTCTATTTCCATAAACAAATAAGGTTCTGATTACATTGCAGAAGTAAAAGAAGTAAATGAATGAATTAATAAAGATAGATATCGCCTTCTTGATATAGAAGGTCGACAGACTACGTCGGACCCTCCAGCCCGATACCAGCAAGGAGCCTAGCCTGATACAAACGTGTCGGGCGGCACACCCTCTCGAGCGACACGCCGTGACGGGCGGATTGCATCGTGCGAGAACCCTGGCCCGATACACTCATGTCGGGCAGCACCCTCTCGGGCGACACGCCATGACTGACGATGCGTATCGGGTTTCAGTATCATGCCAGGCTAGAGCGACGCATCTAGTATCAGTCAATTACGTCGTTTTTCCTCGTTGGCCATTATCGTCCTGTAGTGGTGCTCGGGCCGATCCTAAGTGAACCATTCCCTCCCCTCGGGATGGGGAAGTGCTCACCTATAATTTCTTGGCACGATCACTGGGGCACGATACACTTGCTCTCGCAGCTTTCCTCAAAAGATTTGTGCAAGGTTCCGACCTATTCTGACCTATCTTTTCGGCTGCCTGTAGCTACTATTTATAGGCAGCGGTTGGGGTAAGTTATGGTGCTCAGGGCGCCACGTGTCCTCCTTATCATCATAGAGTCGCTGGACGGCCGATATCAGTATCGCCCGGCACAACGATGTCGGTTGTCGGTCACATGACGAGCGGCGCCTGCCGGTGGGTGGCTTGTATCGCGCGACAAGCTTTAGTTGTCGCGGTGAGCTCGGCTCCCTATCGGGTAAAAGACATATCGCCCGCTAGTTCCTTCTTGCTCGGCATCCTCATGTCGCGCGTCGGTGTGTTGCACTACCCTGTCAGGCAGTGATCGTATCGGCCATCTGGAAGGCCGATGCATGTCGAACTCGTTTGTGGGCCGGGACAGCCTTTTTGATGATAAATGGGTCAAAACTGAGGAAAAACTCTGCAAAATATGGAAATATTGAATCAAGAGCGTCGTTTGGCCAATTATTGCGAAAGTACATATAAAAGGAGAGGAAAACAGTTAAAAGGGGTAGTTTTGATAACAAAATAAAGGGCAAAAACATCACAAAATTGGGTGTTATCAGTCCTCCTATATTTCCTTCTACGTGTCCTTCCTATCCCGTTCCACCAAAATTGAGCGGGTCCATCCAAAACATATGAAGCAAACCGAACCTTCTGGTGGGGAGGATATGCCATACCATCAAAGGTCCTCTCTAAGTCTAGCACTCAATCATCAGCTTTGTCGATAATTTCTATTTCACCTTCACCCTTGGAGGAAGGTGGTTGCATCTTCATGAACTCTATGATTGAAAAATTCCTAAGCTTTTCAGGCACAAACGATTCTTTCATCTTCCGTGCCATGGTTGTAGAAAAAAGTTGTTGAAACATAGCCAACTCTTGCTCTGGATAGATGACTACACCAGTACTAGCAGAAGTTGGGGTCTCCTGACCTACTGATGGTCCACTTTTAGTTAGAGGAGTAACTTGATTCACTGGTGTGGTAAAGGGTGGATCCATCCATAGCATCCCAAACCTAGGGTATTGGGGTGTCTCGTAATCATATTGGTTGTTAATAGTCGAGTTATCTCCTGTCATTAGGGTTTTTCCTGCACAAGGCAAGGATACTAGGTATAAGTACCCTATAGAAAAAGGTAAACATCCTAAGGGAGAAAAGTTTGAAATAGTTAGATAACCCACTCTGATATTATGCTATAAGGAGTGGGATCCATTAGGGATCTACTCCTTACTAAAAATAAAAAGGCAACATCTACCAACAAAAAACTTTTCTTGAAAGGGATGAAACCAAATTTGTTTAACTTGATTGTATCATAATACAAAGTAGCAGTGGAATTTAAAGATGTATCTAACCATTACAAAGTGTCTTATCATACTAAACTTTCACCATGCAGGGTGACATAAAGGAAAAACTAACTACATATTTAGAACTAGCTGAGGATCATCTAACAACTTCAAGCAAAGTCTCCCACAAAGACAACTACACTTTTTGTGGTCCAGGTCCTCCTATATTTTGTTCTCCCTATCCAACATCTGAGGTTGGAAGCATACCCCACAAAAGGAAAAGAAAAGAGGATATCAGCAAAAGGTTGGTATGAGCATGCTAAAAGGAAATTGAGCAATATATATTACGAAAGAGTTACATCAAGTATAGATGGCTTCCCATGAAAAAGGTAAGAACTACCCAAACTGGTGTAAAAGGATAGAATCACCTTCATATGAGAAAAGAAATACTTGCCATAAACTTAATAACCAAAGTGGTGCCACAAAAGCACACATAATATTTTTGGGCACAAAACCCTTAACAACCTGCATGTAGGTGAGATAAACATAGCACTAGAATAACATAAATAACAATGGCAGCCAAGCCTCATAAACTAGAAACCTAATGGAGATTGGCACATAACCAAACTCACAACATAGAGAAATATTGGGCCAAACCTCATAAATTTGAAACTCGGGTATGGGGCACATAACCTCCATCCCAAAAATAAATAAGGGCACATAACCCAAGAAGCAATGCAAATTATATTACTCTAGGGCTATTGAGTCACAAAAACATGCTTAATAGATAGGAAAGTAAAAGGTATAGTCAGATTTTACAAATTAATCACTACATAAGTGATCATCATTATCACCCACCTCAAAGTGGGCATATAACAACAAATTGAGTCCCATAATGAACAAATCATAATAAAGATTCCAAGTGAATGTCAAAGAAGATATTATGATCACAAAATCAGTAACAAATAGAGTACTTCACATGAAGCATAATTTTCAAAAGAAAAACAATGTGTATAGGCTAATGTTCATAGGACCAAGAGAATGATAAAGATAGGTTATTGCTCAATAAGAAGAATAGGAGATGCAAAACATACCTCTCATAGAGTACTAACAAAACAAGATTACTTCTAGATGCAAATCTAAGTTTCAAAAGCGTATATATCATGTATGTGAAATTAGGGTTAGAACTGCATTGATTATAAAAAACCCTAAAGATTGCCTTTTTATTATTAATGAATTAGGTTATCAAACCCATGCCATGTTTTAGGTTATATTTCTCTAAGTTCAAAATATATTTTATTATATTTTTTTGACTTATATATATATTTATTTATGAAATTTACAAGTTATTACTATTTTAGATTAATCCATAAAAATAACCTCTTAATAAGATTAGATTCAGGTGACAACAAATACCATTAGAAATCTTACATTTTTTTGAAACCAACGAGTACTTATTTGTAATTTTTGGACAACCAGGGCAAAAGATATGAATCTTATAAAATTGGCCAATCATAATTCACCAAAAAGACAAATAAGTGAAAGAAAATCAGTGTGTGTGTGAGAGAGAGAGAGAGAGTGGGGTCGGGCTGACTTGGCCCAATAGGAATAGGCTGTGTCACTAGTGAACTTCTCGATTGACCTTGTCCAAAGCAAAGGAAAACATGGCTAAAAGACCATTATTCCCCTTAGCGTGAAAACAAAGAAATGAGAATGAAGAGGGCATAGTGGGGAAAACATAGTGGAGTATCTTCCCCTCCATCTTGTAGTGCCATGGCTAAGAGAAACGTGGCTGCCACTCGGTGGAATTGGGTGAATCCCAATTTGTGATGGATCAACAAAATAACAACATGGAGATGAAGAAGGGAATGCACCGAACTTACAGCTAACATCAACCGAGGTGCCAGTTCCCCCAAAGCCTCACGAGCAATGCTACAAGCTCGTGATGAGAAACCTGATCACTGACCAACAAAACAAGGATGGGCAGTGCAATTAGAAGTAAAGAAGAGCTGGGTAAGGTGCGACGAAGACGAGGGTATGGTCCCATATATATAGGGTGGAGTCCTAGGGAGCACCACCTTGACCATGAGAGAGCTTGGAGTCCAACATTGGGTATTTCCCAAAATGACAATGAAAACACAACCAAAGGGTTAGCTAATGCAGAAACTTCTCATGAAGATGTGGGAGGAAAATCAAAGAAAAAAATCAAGTATTGGCCGAGAAATCTGTGAATTACCAGTGCCTTTGCCTTGTACTCAGCGGTACACTCCTACTCGAGGTAGGAGAGAAATTTTGCACCATTGGATCTTGATCTGTGATGGATCCTAGCCATCTGTTGGTGCAGAAAAGGGAAAATAAAGTGAAAAATAGCACGTGATAGGTTAAATATCAATCCTAATCAAATTCGACCAAAGTGTGCTCATATTTATTTTCCTTTTTCTCTCTCCTCTTTTAAGGGTGTAAATTAACCCCAAATTAGATGAAATTCTACACATAAGATAATTTGTTGTGTAGAATCCGAATATAAAATTATATTTTCCTTTTGATAACTTTCAATGTGTTGAATAAATCAATTATTATTTTCTCTTTCCTCCCTCATTAATGGTTATAAGATTATCCAAATTTGACGAAACTTCACCCACAATTCATATTTAATGTGTTGGATGTGAATTTTCCTTTAGTTTTACATGTTGGATTTTTTGTGTACTTATTTAATATTTTGAAGGTTCTACACACGTTCTCTCTCCTAATTTCATTTTTTAATCATTTTTTCTCTAAATTGAGTGAAATTTCACCCTAAGGCATATTTTAATACGTAGATTATGAATCTAAGATTATTTTCCACTTTTGGAGTCATTTAATATTTTATTTAATATTTTTAAGGAAAACACCCTTTTCTTTTCTAAATAAAATAGATATGGTTATTATAATCCTAAATTGGTGAAAGTTGGCCTCCAAGCCAAAGAAAATACCAAGAAAATGAATATTAGATTATTCTTATCCAATAAATTTTCCTTTTAGTCCATTATCCATTATTTCTATTGTTTCTCTTATTACTAATTCATATCTCATTAACTTGTTTTAAGCGTCATTATTGATTCCTTTTTCTTTTCCTTGCACCATAAGGCAAAGGAATGATCTAGAACGAATCTACTATATCATTATCTCACATAAGTTTATTTAATTCATATTTTGTGGAATTATAATTCATTATTCTGACACCTTGTCTTTTTATGTACTTTATTACCTCATGCGACATATCTTATGTACCTATCATTGATTTTATGATTAATTTGAAGGTATTAGGTAATATTAATTTATATTCTACATTTTAGTGTGATTTATTCATGCATTAACATATTTAAGGTCACTAAAGAGCATACTTGTGATGACCCCAATTTTAGGATTATGATACCCAATATAGTATTGTAAGACTGTGAACGTTATGTAGATGATTCATACCAAATTGAGGAGTTGTTCATTTGATTATGAGCTTCCTTCACTCGAAAGTGCAACTAGGCATATGAATGATGATTATTATACTAAGTTGAGTCCAATGATGATGTCTATATATTTATTATTCGATTTGTGTACTAATGAGGCCAAGACATCCACTTAGTAGTCATAATCATATCAAGTGGTCAAATGATGAGCCATGAGGTATGGTGGTACCATACCAAGTGATTTGGACTTATTGAATAAATAATTGATGATTAGTAGAATTGAATCAAAGAATACATACATATTTATAAGGTTATTCTAGATTGAAGAATAATTGACTAATTAAGACTGATAATTATAGTCAAATAATAATATACGTCTTATGTCTGCCACACTGTTGGCTCCATCATCTCCTAGCTCTGAAAAGACAGGAGCAAGTGGCTGCAATCTAGACTCTGATGGAAGGAGTCTTGATGAGATATAAGGAAGGTTAGCTAGGTTGGCAGATTTTCCACTGCTTCCTCCGGATCCAAACAACCCATCGCTAGGGACTCCAATTAGATTATCAAGGAAGATCAACCTCTCACCCCAAAACCCATCTCTCCACTACCATACACAGCAAGGTGGACGAGGAAGAAGGGAATGGAGATTAGAGACGAGTAAAATCATCCCTGTTATAGGTCGTATCTGGAGAAAGGTCCAGAGGAGTGTGGCTACCAGTGGAGGAGGTGGTCAGACCCTGCGCTTGCAAAGGGAACGTCAGGGTTGAAGGAGATGGATCCAGCGAGAGATGTTGAAGTATGCTCACTGGATTTGGAGGGAGCCATCTAGTTTGCAAGGGTGTTCCTCGGTGGTTGAATCCTATCTTTCTGAAGGACACTGTAGAATTCTCCAGATTCGCAGAGGCATGCTCGGGGAAACAAAGGGGCCGCACCCATCTTCTCTGCCATCACCTAAACCAAAATGTCCCTTCCTTTCTCCATTGTTGTAAACAACGGCCAACTAGAAGCTATCGAGCAGGTTGAGAGGTGGGAAAGGGGTCTCAAGGAGGAGCAAGTATAGAAGATACAAGACAACATTGTCTCTGGTTTCATGATCACTCGCTTAGATGTCGGGTTCAAGCTTCGGTGGAGGAGATATCAGAGGTTGGAGAGCACGCCTGGGGCTACTGGGATGCTTTCAGATGTAGGCGGTGAGCTCTCCAGGCTGTTAGGAATACTCATGGAGATCTGACTGTTGTCTCAGAGAAGGGAGACCATTTTCCCCCTTTCTCCCCTCACTGCGGCGGCGCCTAATGAGCAAGCCCACGGCTCTGCTGATCTACACCTCCCCGGTGAAAACGGAGTGACTGAAGGCAGGATATGGGCAACGAAGTTGAAGAATCGACCAGCTTCCAGCTTCGAGGAGGTTGCCATGCTCACCAACCTTAGGCTAGATCTGTTGTGCATGGTGGGATCCTTCGGGCATCGCACAGAACCTGGCCCTGCGATCGTGGGAGAGACGGCAAACTGCAGTTCACGGACCCAGAACATGAGAGCCAGCGGCACCTAACGCTGAGAGATGGGAAGACTCAGACGTCAAGTGCTTATTGGGGTTTGCAACTCCCGGCAGCAGTGCCCAGGTGAAGGTCAGGGAGCGTCGGCGCAGCGTGGGCGTGACCGCGTGGAGTTGAGAATGCAAGGATTCCGACTTGTGTCAAATGGAGAGAAGGAAGCCTGAACCGGGCCCAGACTAAGGGAACCAGAAGACCAAGAGTGGATCACTCGGTTAATCATGATCTCAGCTGGCTCTAGCTCAGACGGGTCCATGCCCAGATGAGAAAGTCAAGGACCACGTGGCAGAATTGGATTGGCCACAAAAGGTAATATTTCAGTAAATCGATGGTTCTTACATAATTCATAGCAATTAGCCTGATGATCAGAAAAATACAAATAATATACCCCCAGACTCAGAAAAATGTCTACTTCCTTGTAGGACCCCTAAATCAGACCTTTAAAGTAGTATTATTGTTGATTTTCCTTTATCAAGATGATGCTTCTTTTAAGATTATTTAAATAGTATGATCAACATATAGTGGCCATAAAACCTAGAAATATTAATATTGAACACTAATAACTTTTGGATACTAAATACAACCTTTGATATTAATGAAATGTCCAAATACTAGGTCTTTTGATATTAGAATGGAATTAGATGCTTTTAACCCCCATTTTATTTCTAGAAAATAGACTAAGCATCAGAAAACTATGAAAACTAAACCAGACCTAAATCATGACCTCTTGATTAGTAGAAAAATATCAGAGACATGTTCTAGGCTGTTTGAACCTAGATTTGGCCTAAACCCTAACTTAGACCAAAAATATCAATGACATAATGAACCATGTATTAATGATGATTAATTGTTCTTAATCAGGTGTTGACCAAAGATCTAGGTGATCAAGGATATAAATAGGAATCTCTGAACTCAGGTACGTGGGATTTATTAAGTATAAGACTAGTTTTCTGGTTGCCTATGATATACAATATCTTGAATGCTCGTATTTGGATATGATTGCTTGGTTGAACTAGTTTGAGTTATACTTCACCAAATCTAATAGAACATAAATGAGTATTATGGGTTGTAGCTACTAGGGCACATATCCTGGTGTGGATGTATGTTGCCTAATGGATGTATGATTCCTTGGCCCATGTTAGATGTATGATGATACTATATTGCCCACACTAGATGTAAGTCAAGTGCAAGTATGTGTAGTACAACCGCATCAAAGTGAAAGCAATAAAAGGATGTTTACCTGATTATCGCTTTTAATAATGTTTTCTTTTACTCTTTCTTTCTCAAGTTATTTCAATTATGCAAGCATATTAGTATGCATCTTTGAACCCACGTGCACAACACCTTGTGTGTTGATTCGTTGTTTCACGTATGTTTTAGGTTCAGAGCTAGCATGGGACAAAAGAAGGGAAGTGAGAAGTTGTCCAGGTTGTACCTTTTGTGTAGATCCTGAGTAGTATACATGTTCATAGATGTGTAAAAATAATCTTTCAACATACATTGTAATTCATGTTGTAATAATGTACATGTTGAATGCTGAGAAAAGTTATGGTTGTATGTTCATGTATGCGTATTTTGCTTCCGCATCGCTCTCTGATATGATTGGATGATGTTTTCAGATTCTGACCTCTCATTCCCAATAGGGTATGGAGAAGCCAAAATCCGGGGACGTCACAGTTGGTATCATAGCATGAACAATAGCTACACCTAACAATTGCTCACCATGAAACATAAAAATAAATTTCACCTTTCACTTTAAACCCTAGAAACTTAGTAAGTTGTTCTATAGGAATAAGGTTTGGCCTAACCTCTAGGTTAGAACCTAGATGTTCGAGAACTAGGTTTAGACAAGTGTGTGAAACCCTATCCATATAGAGGTCGTATGTATAAAGTTTCTACACTGGTATACACCTTGTTCTCACCATTTCACTAGGTGACATGACACTGAACTATCTACTATGTGTGGGACACTCAATTTTTCTGATTTGGTTTTGTTTTCCAATCAGCTCGAGCCTCGACAGTTTTTTCTGACGTCCGTCTTCTCAGAGAAAAACTATATAATATTTTATTATATATATGTAAATATGAAAATGTGTCCCTCACACTGTAGAGTAGTTAGTGTTCATGCAACCTAAGTGAAAGGAAGTGACATCAGTCTAGAAGAGAGAGTAGTCTAGATTAGATGTCTAGAGCCTTATCAAGATATGTGATACATAGATTAGATGATAGAATGATAGTTGAAATAAGCATGTGAAATCTTATCTAAGTTTGATCTCTGATGGTATGAGTTTCCTTATAAGGGTTTAAGTTGTATACTTGTTGAATCTAATTTTGTAGAATTTATGCAAAATCTTGATGATGATAGTACATTACTTTTCTTACTTAAGATAAGCTAAGTTAAGATAGAGATGAGTGTGCATGAGCCTCAAGCTCATATACAAGGAGGACGTCTAGTGGTAGGAGGAGATATGTAGTGAACTCTAGAGAGAGTAAGACCCACAGCGAGAAGGTCATAGGACCTAGCCTCCAATATATCTGAGATATGTGTTAAAAAAATATCCTACACTAGATTACTCTTGAGTGTTGAGTTGAGTCCTTATGCATGATTCAAATCTATATGTGAGAATTGGGTAAAAGAAAAGGATGGCTAAATGACCCATATGAAAAAGTCAATCCTTTAGCTGAGTTAGGTCCTAGCTGGAGTGACATATTTTGTGAATCTCATCATTAGTTGCAAGTGAGGTAATATATGAACTCTAATTATGAGAGTATGATGCTTTGTGCAAAAGATATTCAAAATACATGTTCTCCCTTCTTCTTCTCTTTCTTAATATATGATGATAGAAACCTCACTTGAACTATATAGATGATTTATATATGAGAAGTCACTCGTATAAGTTTGACCTATTATATATTTTCCCCCTATATCATAAATGTAGAACCCAAGATTGAAATCATGAATAAATATAAGAATAAATATCTTTGGACCATATATCACATGATCACAAAATATAGTTCTTAACATTTATCCTTCTCAATCTATGCTTCTAAGTTTGAGAATAACTCTCACACAGTACGGTGAAACCCTAATAGGTAAATACGAAAAAAATCAAATCCTTCTCTAAGGATGAAGTTTTAGTATGATGTTGATCATAAACCACATTAAAAATGTTAATTCTGATAATTCCAAGAAGAATATAAAACAATGGCATGAAACCTTGACATCACTATATTGTTAGTAGGGTGAAAGATGAAACCTTAAGTAGTACCTCCTTAACTTCATATGTAAAAAAAGAACCCTTATCCTTAAGGGACTATGATGATGTAAATCCTAGAACGAAAGAATGTCGTGTGATGATTGAGATGATAAATGATGCATTGGCCTATATAAGGTGGGGTGGCTACACTCCTAGATGCTCTACATCCTAAGATGACAACTTAAAATGCATATAGAGAACTTTGGAACCAAGAAGTGGTGACCAATAAGAAGTTAGACCCTTAGTTATCATTTTGAGTATGAGACTAGTTAAATTTTGAGGATGAAATTCCTTATAAGGTGGGGTGAATGTGATGACCCCAATTTTAGGATTATGATACCCAATATAGTATTTTAAGACTGTGAATGTTATGTAGATGATTCATACCAAATTGAGGAGTTGTTCATTCAATTATGAGCTCCCTTCACTCGAAAGTGCAACTAGGCATATGAATGATGATTATTATACTAAGTTGAGTCCAATGATGATGTCTATCTATTTATTATTCGATTTGTGTACTAATGAGGACAAGAGATACACTTAGTAGTCATAATCATATCAAGTGGTCAAATGATGAGCCATGAGGTATGGTGGTACCATACCAAGTGATTTGGACTTGTTGAATTAATAATTGATGATTAGTAGAATTGAATCCAAGACTACATACATATTTATAAGGTTATTCTAGATTGAAGATTAATTGACAAATTAAGACTGATAATTATAGTCAAATAATAATATATGTCTTAAGTCTGCCACACGGTTGGCTTTATCATCTCCCAGCTCCGAAAAGCCAAGAGCAAGTGGCTGCTGATTCAGCCCTATTTTAGGAATTTATCTTGTGTCATTTTGCATTTCATCCACATCTATACTTATTAGATTACATGTTATTTCCCTCAATTTGTGGTTTATTGTCAAAATCACTTATGGATGGTTTTTGCATGTTTTATAGGTACTTTGGCCACTACTTGATGGATTGGAAAGAATATGGTTGAATTTAGGGTTTCCCTAGGCTTGGAGGAGCCCAAAATGAGGTCGAAACCACGCCCAACCTACCCCAAGTGGTCAAAGAAGGTTTTGAAGAAATACCCTCCATGGATGGCCAAGTTCAACACTCAAATGCAGGGGAAGGACCCCAACACGGCCGTGATACCATGGAATGGCCGTGCTGGGACATGCCCCAAGCAGCAAAATCATCAAAAATTGACCCAGTTGGCCAGAACGGCCGTGTTACCAAGAATGTCCGTTTTGGCAGTTCCCAGCACTGTCGCGCCACCAATCCCAGAAACTCAAAATTCCCCTGTTCAATCCATTTTCTCACCACGGCCATTCCCATCCACCATGGCCGTGCTACCCATTGCCCAAAACGGCCATGCAGCCCAGCACGGTCGTGCTACACATAATTTTACCCAATTTTTCCATTGTTTTCCCCATTTTACCCCTAACTTAACCCTAGACCCCCTAGACACCTATATATACCTAGGTGGCGGTTGAGGCACGAGGCTAGCTATCTTCCAACCCCTCCTAGCTCCCCAAATCGCCACCCACTCCATTCCACTCCATATCCACCTCAAATCCACTCCATTTCACCATTTCCACCACATAACCCCCCATATCTAAGCCTTCCATCCACTTCCCACCATCATCCCACTCCATTCCATCCAAGGAGAAGAAGGAGGACGTCCTTGCAGTAGCTGGAGGTAGGAGATTCCTCATCTACACCGAGCTCCATGGCTACTTCTTCCTCTATCTCCTCTCTTTTTGTATTTTGCTTTGTTATGAGTAGTTAGGCCCCTTGGGTGGGCTGTTTGGATGGGAATATGTTACTTTGATACCATGTTGGGGGAAAATGACATGTAAACTTTTTAATTTCATTTGTTAATGAGTATATTCTATTTGCATCTCATTCTCCATGGATTGCTTGTTGGTTTGTTTGTGAAATCACTTAGGAATTTAGGCAAATTGCTTATATGTGTGAATTTTGGGATTTGCCCCTAGGTCCAATTCTTGGATCCCTAGGTTGCCTCCCATATTCCTACATCCTAATCAATCTCCCTAAACCTAAGTGAGAGATCTAAGTAGCTAGATTAGGTAACTCTAGTGCAATTAGCATGGAGCCTTCTCAAGGCTAGAATGTGGGGGAATTGGGGTCCAAAACCCTAATTTCACCCACCATTACTACCCTCGACCCCTAATTGCACTAGGAATGTCTAATATAGAAACCTATACTTGATTAGACTCTAATTGAATGGAACCTAATCCCTAACCCAATTGAGCCTCATAAGGGTAGTAGGGGTGTTAGGGACTAGTTCCCCTATACACAACCTAGCATATCATGGCCAGTTAGTAGCTTAGGTTAATTCATTAGACTCTAACTTTTTGTTTGGTTTGGATAATCTAAATGGAATCATAATGTTCATATGTCACCCCCCAACTTAAGTGATAAGTTCATACCCCTAAACAGCCCACACATCTCTTTACTGCTTGAAACCCTAGTTTTGTGCTTGCTTAGCTTAATTAGTTCTTTCATTGCTTAGTTAGCTTCTTACTTTGATCTTTTCTTGTTCATGCTAATGTAGCTCTTTAATTGCTCTTTTACTTCTCTCTTTCTTGCCTTAGTGTAATTTTCCTTTCCATACCTAGCTTAGTCTTTCCTTGCTTGCTTAGTCTTAATTCATGGGGTTAACGTAGATTTCATTCCTGCCTTTAATTGCTTTCTTGCTCACCTAGTTTAACAATAAAATCACCTTTAAACCCTTAACCCTAGTCTCCGCAGTAGGAACCTAGCCAAACTAACCTAGCTGTAGCGCCCCCACTTTTCTCTGTGGATCGACCCTATACTTGCCACCTTCCTATACTATGCCACAACCTCGTGCGCTTGCGGGTGTAGTTGTTTTAGTAGACGTAGGTGTGTTAGTTTAGGTCTTATAAATTTCGAAAGAAAATACCCATTTCACTGTGTGCTTTCGTCCGCGGGGTTGCACCTACTCGGGTCAAATCGGCTGGCGTGTAACACCATTGGCGGGAGCGCACCAAGCTTTCTGGCGCTGTTGCCGGGGACTAGAGGCGCTCGGCCTAGCTAGTTAGTTTTGCTTTGACTTTTCCTACTTCCCTCATCATTGCTATTCTTTATTCATTATCTTTTGCATTTTTTGTGTATATTGGTTTGCTAACTTGTTCTCTTTTGTTTGGTTTTTCTTTGTGCATGTGACAAGCCATTCAGGAGGAAACAAGATGGAAGATCAAAATGCACCTCGCAAGTCCTTGCAAGATTACTTCATGCTAAGCAACTACCAGTCACCTATTGCATCCAGAGTCACCCAAATGCAAGGTGAGCAATTTTCTATTCCTCCTGGTCTTCTTGGGCTCCTTCCCACCTTCTACGACTCGGAGAGTGAAAACCCCTACAAGCATGTGGATGCCTTCCTAGAGACGTGTGCCACCTTCAGAACGTCAATGGAAAGTGATGACTCAATTCGACTCACATTGTTCCCCTTTTCACTCAAGGATAGGGCCAAGGAATGGTATGATTCAAGGAGAGACATCATGAGTTGGAATGAGATGAAGATGGCATTCTTGAAGAACTTCTACTCTATTACAAGGTTGACACATATGCGGCGTGCCGTGACAAGTTTTAGTCAAATGGGAGATGAGCAGTTTCATAATGCATGGGAGAGATTCAAGAAGTTGTTGAGAGAGTGTCCTCACCATGAGATCCGTTTGTGGCAGCTAGTTCAATCATTCTACTCTAGTTTGTCTCTAAAGGACCAAGACACAGTGGACTCTTCTTGTGGAGGAGTTTTCATGGCTAGGCCACCTGAGGAGATATGACCTTTGTTTGAATAGTTGGCTGAAGGATCAAGAAATCGAGCTTCTAGCATGATGAATGAAAGGGGATATGCCTTTGGTGAGACACCTCCTACTCATGATGACTCAAGCCTACAAGTGATGAAGATTCTTGGTGACATGGTGAACTTCATGAAGAACCAGGTGACAAATGCTCCTTGCCACCCGGTCAATTCTATTGAGTTCTATGGGGAAGAAAAGAAGACACCTCACTCCTATAGCTACCAGGAACCACAAAGTCCCACATACAACTCAAGGTTTGAGGAAGAGGTTCTTTCTAGATTGAGAGTGTTTGAAGATATTAAAAGGGATGTTGCAAGGTTAGAAGAGAGAATAGAGCAACTATCTTCTATAATCGCTCTCCAAGAGGAAAAATTGTCTTCAAGACCCATCGTAAGCCACCATGAAGCAAGTGGACCCAGGCCCTCTTCACAAGTTTTCTACAGTCCACCCCCCATGCAAGTGCATCCCATTCACTCCTTCCAAGGCTATCCCCAGCCTTACACTCCTCCACCACCTTCACCACCTCAATTTTCCCAAAAATTCACTTTCCAACCCCAATTCTCTCATCCCCCTCAATTCCCTTATCCACCTCAATTTCAACCCCAATTGCCACCTCCACCTCCTCCACAGACACAACATGCTCCCCCTCTCCACCATGAGCAAGGTAGTGTCGTGACAGTTCTAAGGAGTGGGAAAACTCTTGAGCAGCCTACAAGTCAAACAAAGGTTGATAAAGCAAAGCAAAGGCAGCCATGTGGTGATACTGTGATTGATATTGCTGAAGATGATGTTGTGATACCGCATGTTGAGTTTGGGATTCCATGTGATCCACCACATATCCCTTTTGCAGGTCCTACCATCCCTAGTGTTTCGCCTCATGTTCATGTAAGTGCGACAAAAACTAGTCATCCTCCATTTGTGGAAGCACTAGATGAGCCACCGGAATTGAAAAGGAGGCAAAAGCACAATGTTGATATTCTTGAGGTGTTTCACCAAGTAAAGGTGAACATTCCACTTTTGGATGCTATCAAGCAAATCCCACCATATTCCAACTTCCTCAAGAACTTTTGCACTGTGAAAAGAAGGTCAACGGGAAGGATTCCAAAGAAGGTGAGATTGAATGAACAAGTGAGCTCCATCATACAACACTCACTTCCTGTGAAGAGAAAGGACCCAGGAGCCCCACTCATACCTACTTACATAGGGGGACATCGCATAGACAAGTCCTTACTTGATTCGGGATCTAGTGTAAATTTTATGCCATATCATGTCTATGTTGAGCTGGGCTTAGGCAAGTTGAAGCCGGCACATTGCACTCTCCAATTGGTAGATAGATCCATAAAAGTGCCCAGGGGTAGAGTGGATGATGTCTTGGTGATGATAGACAAAGAAAAAGGTGCAGTGTTCCTGGCGGATTTCATTGTACTTGATATGGAGTCAGAGGATAGGAAGATTCCCATCATCTTGGGAAGGTCGCTCTTATCTATAGCTGATGCCGACATTCATGTGCGCAGTGGCACCATGACAGTCTCATTCATGGACATGAAGATCAACATCAACATGTGCAAGACCCTAACTCGGCGAGTCCGAGATAGGGATATTGGACATGAACACTTCACAAGTCCAAATGGGCATTTAAGAAGACACCAAGGTGAAGGAATTGATGATGATTGTTGCGATGAAAGGGATGAGGAACCGAGATTTAGTGCAAAGGAAGGATGCATGTTTTGTAAGAATCGGCACATGAGGATTCCAAACGGGTGAATTTTGAAGAATCACCAAGAAGCCTAGCTGAAGGCAAGAAACTCAGTGCTTGTGGGAGGCAACCCACCTAGGTTTGGGGATTTCTGACCCAAGCTACATTTTTTATACTTTTTCTTGTTTATACACTTTTCCAAGAAAACACACAAACACACTTGTATTTGATAGTTTTTGTATAGTTTTGAGATGTGTAGGTGATCATAGGGTGAAATGAAGGAAATTTGAGTACAATTGAGAGAAGGATTCAAAGAAAAATCACTTTGGGTCGAGTTTTTGAGTGTTTGATGTTCCTCGTTTTGAGAGTAGAAGCTACAAGGACCACCACGACCGTGGCAAATCAACACGACTACCCTAGATTTAAAAGAAAATTTGAGAAAAGCTGCCATAGGACTGCACCACGGCCATGCCATGCAGCACGGCCGTGCAACCTAAAGCCACCATGGCCGTGCTGCAGACCAATTTCAGCATATTAAGGAAGATTAGTGTGGCAGTTACTACACATATCCTCCACCACAGGGGGGAACACCGCTGGATCCTCTAGAGAGCCATGATCGTCTACCCTATCATCCTAAACTCTAGGATCATGCTGAGTACAACATGATTCAAAATTTTGGGGTGGTAGGGCAGGTATGCCCTAGGTTCACTTTGCATTTCACCTGCCACTTCCACTTTTGTTTTCTTGTTTTTGCTATCTACCTTAGTCATCTTTACTGCTTTGCATACCTGCATGCCATGTCGTTTACTTTTTTGTCATTTTTGCATAATTTTCAAAAGTTTTGCTCTTTTTGCCATGCATTGCATATCATGTAGATTTTTGGTAATTATTGCATGCTATAGCTAGTATTTGCTTATTTACTACTTTAAGTTCAATAATATAGGCTTAGATGTGATTGGAGGCAACTTGGCACCATTTTGGCCAATTTTGCCCAAATTTGAGATTTCTTTTCTAAGAAGTGTGTTTTGACCCAATCTCTACTGTTTTGAGTAAAAATGATGGCCTTTGACAAATGCAAGTGAATTACCATTATTTGTTGCTAAGTGGTATCAATGTTTGACTTTTTACATGTGCATCACCTCTCTTAAGATTGTGATTGTTTTGGTTGAATTGTAAAATTGAGCAAGCTTTGAACGCTTAGTGTTTGTGGAATCACTTGTTGGATATATCAATTTCATCTTGTTCATTCATGTGGTGTGATATCTTGGATGAAGTGTTGGAGTAGCTTTCATGCAGGAAGTCTTATGTGGAAAATCATACCAGTGACCCCTCTTTGACCCGACTATTCTTCCACCATCTTCATACCCCTCCACCTCATAAAAAGATGCCCTAGTGCGCATAATCAGCCTTGGCCACCTCCAAAAGTTTGGGGTGGCCATATCTTTATATATCTCCCCACTTCACTCTATCCACCATATGCCCTATCTACACCAAGGGCAAGAAAAAAAAAAGAAAAAAAAAGAAAAAGAAAAGGAAAAGAAAAACAAAATAAAAGGATGCTCCTGTTTAAGAGCATTCAAATAAAGAAAAGATGAGTGTGTAAAAACACTCCAAAAATCTTACCGCAACCCTTTCTTCCACTTTCATACCCATTGAGATAGGAAACATCGAACTTAGATCATTTTGCCATTTTTCGCAGCCACGTGGGTCATTTCGTGTGATTTGAGATATAAGATTGAATGCATGAATGTGAAACAACACTCCTAGTCATTCTTGATTAACGCCGCCATGAAACAGTTTACCCGGAACTTAATGGAAGAAATATAGATAACTTGTGTATTCTATGCGCTATATTTGAAGTTCTTATGCTTTGTGCTTGTTTTCATTATTGGATTGTGAAAGTAGGAGAGGAGAGAGGTGAAATGCATGTACATAGTCATCTTTTATCCCATTCAACAACAATCATATTTTATATTGCATTTGTCATTTCGTTTTGTGAAAGTTTTGTATAGAGATTGAGTTGGAGCATACTTGAGGACATGTTTCAAGTTTGGGGTGGTGATTTAGCCCTATTTTTGGGCTTTATCTTGTGTCATTTTGCATTTCAGCCACATCTATACTTGTTAGATTACATGTTATTTCCATCAATATGTGTTTTATTGTCAAAATCACTTATGGATGGTTTTTGCATGTTTATAGGTATTTTGGCCACTACTTGATGGATTGGAAAGAAGATGGTTGAATTTAGGGTTTCCTAGGCTTGGAGGAGCCCAAAATGAGGCCAAAACCACACCCAACCTACCCCAAGTGGTTAAAGAAGGTTTTGAAGAAATACCCTCCATGGATGGACAAGTTCAACACTCAAATGCAGGGGAAGGACCCCAAACGGCCGTGCTACCATGGAATGGCCGTGCTGGGACATGCCCCAAGCAGCAGAATCATCAAAAATTGACCGAGTTGGCCAGAACGGCCGTGTTACCAATAAGGGCCGTTTTGGCAGTTCACAGCATGGCCGTCCTGGCCAGCACGGCCGTGCCACCAGTCCCAGAAACTCAAAATTCCCATTTTCAATCCATTTTCTCACCACGGCCATTCCCATCCACCACGACCGTTCTACCCATTGCCCAACACGGCTGTGCATCCCAGCACATCCATGCTACACATAATTTTACCCGATTTTCCACTGTTTTCCCCATTTTACCCCTAAATTAACCCTAGACCCCCTAGACACCTATATATACCTAGGTGGCAGATGAGGCATGAGGTTAGCTACCTTCTGTTGGGTTTTAGGGGAGACAGAGAAGGCAGCGGAAACAAAAATTTTCTCCCCAAACCCATACCGAGGAAACGTGTCAACGTCTATATATTAGGAAAGGATGGTTTGTGGAATCATACCTTGTCTCGAGGCTTGCTCGGTGACAATACTTCGCGCCTTGCGCGGTCTTCACCACCGGTCTTGGACGGCGTCTGTGCATCTCCTGGTCGCACCGGGACTGATAACTGCTCCTCCTACCGGACTGTCGGATGACAGTTGTCCTCCTAAGAAGCAATGTCCTCCCGCCTCTGTAGTAGTCCACACGGACCACCTGGAACTCCACACTCCTTGTCCCACAAGGAAGTGGAAGGATTCACACCCTACTTTTGACGTACTAGTCGCCAACACACTCTCCTGCCTCTAGTTGCAACTGCAGTTGTCCTTCCCTTGCTGCACCTCCCTTTTGTAGGAAGCACTTGCTCGGGATCTCTCTTGGTTACCAAAAAAAGAATGAACGACAACTTTGTAGAGCAACTGGTTGCACTGAGTTGTTGTCTGAGAAGCCCCCACTACCCCTATATATATAGGAGGGTCCTGGGATAGGGTTCTCTATCCCGGGCAATACGGAACTAAAAGCAGGAGTAGAAGGGTTCGAGATTTTCCACAAAAGGCAACCGGTTCGCAACCTGAAACGATCAGTTCACAGCTGAACCAATCGGTTCGGCCCTTGAGCCGATCGGTTGGACCTGAGCCGACTGTTTGGGGAACTCCAACCGATCGGTTGGTGCCCTGAACCGATCGGTTCATGGTCCTAATCCGGCTCAAAATGACTTTCCTTGTTTCGTTCCTAATTGGTATCGAATACCAATGTTATTCCCAATCGAATTGGGCAATTGGGACAAAAGGAAAATTCTTGCCGACCTGACTTTCCCAACTGGTCGGTTGCACCAGTTTAGCTGATCGGTTCAACTCTTGAACTGGTTGTTTCACCCTGGTCTTGATCCGATCGGCTTGGACACTCCAGCCGACTGGTTCAGCAACATCAGCTGAACGGTTCAACAGTTGAGCCGATCGGTTGGGAGCACAGGTTGGGCAGAATCAGTCAATTGTGATTTCAATCAATCTGATACTCCAATCAATGCGTCCAACACCTTGAACCATATGATATTGAGCCATTGACTGATTGAGTGTTTAATTGAACTACTAAACTCCTTTAGTAATCAATCTAAACATTGCTTTATGGACAAAACTCCTCTTCCAGGTTAAATCCTATGTGTGTGACCCTGCAGGTCCATTTCACGTTGGCAGTGAAATTCCATAACATTTATGACTTCACAAGCAAAGAGCGGTGCCTAGTCACACATCAGTGCTACCCAAGTGAAAGTAGAAAGTTGGAGAACAACTTTCATCCTACAATTCGTGAATGGTGTTACAGTGAATGTATAATTCCTTTGTCACTGATATCCCGAATGAACTTGAGGCATGATACAGTCATCCTATCAACGTTCATTCACTTTCTTGATCTCAGAGTAGATTGAAGGAGATATGTATGACATCAATATCATATACTGATTCACACATGCGTGCGCACGCCTATCTCAATCCTACTCATCAAGTTGCCTTGGATATCAAACTCCCTCAGGAGGGACAAATCCCATATCTATCACTCACCCCTCAAAAGCCCCATGTGTCAAAGCCACCCAATCATCACCTTTATAATAACCCACATTTTAGGAGTGCGTTTGATGATGTCAAAGTGTGCCCAATGACATGTGTTGAGTGTAGTGATTTCAGGTCTAAGAATCACACTCACCACCATCACTGTGAGTACTGACTGTGACTACCATCTCATGGTTCCATGTGTCAAACTCACGGTGGGCCTGTCCGGTACACTTGTTCTCTAACAAGTACCTATGTGTTTGGTTTGATATCTCTATATCATGACTAATGAGATTCTATCATCAACCAACACCACAATCTAGTCTTGTGTGTCATTGTTGTCTATCTACCTTCCACAATGACATCCGACTAGGGACAAAACAAGAATGTACAAACTCTTAGCATCTGTATGATCTCATCGTTCAGGTCCTCAACCTAAAAGCATACGTCATTGAGTACTGTCATTCTCTATACATTCATTCTATTGTATCACTATCTCATATGACTGAACCAGAAAGAATTGAAAGATTGCGTTTGAGGTTTATCAAATTAATCTTAATGTATCCCACCAATCATCCCATGATTGGCTCTCAGGGGATACACACCAACAGACTCCCACTTGCACTGCGAGCCAATCACCCTTAAATCATGTTCATAGTGATCTTCAAACATGTCCCACATGTTACTGTGCTCTAGTGCCAACATAGTGAGTAATGGCAACACCTTGCCAAAGTCTGTATAAATTGTATGTCTCACATCTCTTCAATGTATGCCATACATATGAGATGGAGTTTCCGTAATATGCGATCTAGTATTCCTTTGCTAACCTTTAGCCACATTGCATGATCAAGGATTCCAGACTTGTCGTCAATGAGCGGAATATCTATAAGTTCATCTCATGAACTTCCAGATCCATATAGTATCTACTGTTGTTCTCTGACACATATGTACTTGGCATTTCCTTTGAAATGGTTTTATTGGAACACTTCCAATTATCAACAAACTCTCACTTTTATATATCCCATATATATTTTGTGATTAATTTTCTGTCCTTCCAGAAGTTCGCATCAATGTAACTCTTTACATTGAACTCTTCCTTATCTCCATAGAACTGATACTTCTCAAGTACTCATCATGTTCTCATGGTATTCCAGTAACCCTTACTGGAAATAGACAGACATCCACTCGTCATGTCCCACATACGAGTTATCAGGATGAGCACATCATATTGCCATGTCCTACATACAAGATGATGAATGCATTTTATTCTTTCCATGTTATACATGCAAGATAATGGGATGATTACATACATGATAGATCATATCTATTCTTAGTGTTCACATTCTTCATAAGAATTGGACACTTGTCCTTAGGATAGTAACTCCATGTAACATGGACAAGTTTTCTCCCACTGAATCTGTGCATACTGAACACTTCAGTACTGATTTCCAATGTATGATTTCTCTTTTAGGTCAAGAGATTTTCGAGAACTATCTCTATAGATCTCTATTCCTATCACATAGGAAACATCTCTTTCTTCCTTAAAGATAATTTCCACTTTTGGATTTCCAATCTAGAACATTTCCATTTCACATCAACATGTGGAATGTGAACACACTCCCACTTAATCACAGATCCCTTCTTTATCTTTGACATATCAGTCAAACCCTTTGACTATATTATCAAAGTAAAGATCCATTTCTGAGTTGCTTGTACTCAATCAATCACATTGATTAGTCCATTGTTACTTATAGACTTCATTTGTATTATTGGATTCATAAACCTTATAGGCTGTGTCACATACACATCCTTGTTTTATTCCTCATAGGAATGCAGTTTTAGTATCCATATGCAAATGTCTTAGTCATTAAGTTGCAATCAAAAAGCATCATCCTTCTCAAAATGTAATCCATGTGTCTTAACACTTATGACTTGTTTGCACTTATGGATCTCATCCAATGGGTGCTACCATCAAGGTCATACCTTATTGTTCACATGGATGTCATTTAGGATGTAATGGCCATAAACCACAACTCAAAATTCGGTTCCTCAAATTCATCTAGATAGTTGACTCATCATATGAACAACTCATCATAAAGACAATTGAGGTGTATCTGTTAAGGATATAAGAACTCACAACCCTTGTGATTCTTAATTCTTTTACTAGTGTGGGGTATTCTTTTATTAAGAAGAATTTAGTTATTGGATAATCATTCTCTAACTCCTTAGAGTATGATTCCTTCTTGATTTATACATCATCATGCCTTAATCATGAGTTCACTATGATACACTATCATAATCACTCATAAGGATCTCAAACGTTTGGCCCAAGTATTCCATTCATTGATCTCATCAAGAATTAACACTTTACCAAATTTATACTTCACCTATGATAATCTTGAACACTTCAATATATTCATATTGGTATTTCTCTAAACACCATTTGAATTATTAGCATTTATTTCAATAGGTATGTAAATACATCACATGTATTATACCTAATATGTGTGTGACCCTGCAGGTCCATTTCACGTTGGCAGTGAAAGTCCATAACATTTATGACTTCACAACCAAAGAGCGGTGCCTAGTCACACATCAATGCTACCCAAGTGAAAGTAGAAAGTTGGAGAACAACTTTCATCCTACAATCCGTGAATGGTGTTACAGTGAATGTATAATTCCTTTGTCACTGATATCCCGAATGAACTCGAGGCATGGAATAGTCATCCTGTCAACCTTCATTCATTTCTTGATCTCAGAGTAGATTGTAGGAGATATGTATGACATCAATATGATATACTGATTCACACATGCGTGCGCACGCCTATCTCAATCCTACTCATCAAGTGGCCTTGGATATCAAACTCCCTCAGGAGGGACAAATCCCATATCTATCACTCACCCCTCAAAATCCCCATGTGTCAAAGCCACCCAATCATCACCTTTATAACAACCCATGTTTCAGGAGTGTGTTTGATGATGTCAAAGTGTGCCCAACGACATGTGTTGAGTGTAGTGATTTCAGGTCTAAGAATCACACTCACCACCATCACTGTGAGTACAGACTGTGACTACCATCTCATGGTTCCATGTTTTAAACTCACGGTGGGTCTGTCCGGTACACTTTTTCTCTAACAAGTACCTATGTGTTTGGTTTGATATCTCTATATCATGACTAATGAGATTCTGTCATCAACCAACACCACAATCTAGTCTTGTGTGTCATTTTTGTCTATATACCTTCCACAATGACATCCAACTAGGGACAAAACAAGAATGTACAAACTCTTAGAATCCGTATGATCTCATCATTCAGGTCCTCAATCTGAAAGCATACGTCATTGAGTATTGTCATTCTCTAGACATTCATTCTTTTCTATCACTATCACATATGACTGAACCAGAAAGAATTGGAAGCTTTCCTTTGATGTTTATCAAATCAATCTTAATGTATCCCACCAATCATCCTATGATTGGCTCTCAGGGCATACACACCAACACCTTCCACCCCCTCCTAGCTCCCCGAATCGCCACCCACTCCATTCCACTCCATATCCACCTCAAATCCACTCCATTTCACCATTTCCACCACATAACCCCCCATATCTAAGCCTTCCATCCACTTCCCACCATCATCCCACTCCATTCCATCCAAGGAGAAGAAGGATGACGTCCTTGCTACAGCTAGAGGGAGGAGATTCCTCATCTACATTTAGCTCCATGGCTACTTCTTCCTCTATCTCCTCTCTTTTTGTATTTTTCTTTATTATGAGTAGCTAGGCCCCTTGGGTGGGCTGTTTGGGGGGAAATATGTTACTTTGATACCATGTTGAAGGAAAATGACATGTAAACTTTGTAATTTCATTTGTTAATGATTATATTCTATTTGCATCTCATTCTCCATGGATTGCTTGTTGGTTTGTGTGTGAAATCACTTAGGAATTTAGGTAAATTGCTTATATGTGTGAATTTTGGGATTTGCCCCTAGGTCCAATTCTTGGATCCCTAGGTTGCCTCCCATCTTCCTACATCCTAATCAATCTCCCTAAACCTAAGTGAGAGATCTAAGTAGCTAGATTAGGTAACTCTAGTGCAATTGCATGGAGCCTTCTCAAGGCTAGAATGTGGGGAAATTAGGGTCCAAAACCCTAATTTCACCCCCCATTACTACCCTCGACCCCTAATTGCACTAGGAATGTCTAATCTAGAAACCTAGACTTGATTAGACTCTAATTGAATGGAACCTAATCCCTAACCCAATTGAGCCTCGTAAGGGTAGTAGGGGTGTTAGGGACTAGTTCCCCTATACACAACCTAGTATATCCATGGCTAGTTAGTAGCTTAGGTTAATTCATTAGACTCTAACTTTTTGTTTGGTTTGGATAATACAAATGGAATCATAATGTTCATATGTCACCCCCAACTTAAGTGATAAGTTCATACCCCTAAACAGCCCACACATCTCTTTACTGCTGGAAACCCTAGTTTTGTGCTTGCTTAGCTTAATTAGTTCTTTCCTTGCTTAGTTAGCTTCTTACTTTGCTCTTGTCTTTTTCATGCTAGTGTAGCTCTTTAATTGCTCTTTTACTTCTCTCTTGCTTGCCTTAGCGTAATTTTCGTTTTCATACCTAGCTTAGTCTTTCCTTGCTTGCTTAGTCTTAATTCAGTCTAGGGTTAATGTAGATTTCATTCCTGCCTTTAATTGATTTCTTGATCACCTAGTTTAACAATCAAATCATCTTTAAACCCTTAACCCTAGTCTCCGTAGTAGGAACCTAGACAAACTAACCTAGCTCTAGCGCCCCCTCTTTTCCTTGTGGATCGACCCTATACTTGCCACCTTCCTATACTACGACACAACCCCGTGCTCTTGCGGGTGTAGTTGTTTTAGTAGACGTAGGTGTGTTAGTTTAGGTCTTAAAAATTTTGAAAGAAAATACCCATTCCACCGTGTGCTTCCGTCCGCGGGGTTGCACCTAGTCGGGTCAAATCTGCTAGCGCGTAACACCATTGGCGGGAGCGTACCAGCTGCAATCTGGACTCTGATGGAAGGAGTCTTGACGAGATATAAGGAAGGTTATCTAGGTTGGCTGATTTTCCACCGCGTCCTCCAGATCCAAACAACCAATCGCTAGGGACTCCAATTAGATTACCAAGGAAGATCCACCTCTCACCCCAAAACCCATCTCTCCACCACCATACACAACAAGGTGGACGAGGAAGAAGGGAATGGAGATTAGAGATGAGTAAAATCATCCTTGTTATAGGTCGTATCTAGAGCAAGGTCCAGAGGAGTGTGTCTACCAGTGGAGGAGGTGGTCAGACGCTGCGCTTGCGAAGGGAAGGTTAGGGTTGAAGGATATGGATCCAACGGGACCTGCTGAAGTATGCTCGCTGGATTTGGAAGGAGCCATCTAGTTTGGAAGGGTGTTCCTCGACAGTTGAATCCTATCTTCCAGAAGGACGCTATAGAATTCTCCAGATTCGTAGAGGCATGCTCGGGGAAACAAAGGGGCCGCACCCATCTTCTCTGCCATCACCTAAACCAAATTGTCCCTTCCTTTCTCCATTGTTGTAAACAACGGCCAACTAGAAGCTATCGAGCAGGTTGAGAGGTGGGAAAGGGGTCTCAAGGAGGTTTAACCATATTGAGTGAGTATAGAAGATACAAGACAACATTGTCTCTGGTTTCATGATCACTCGCTTAGATGTCGGGTTCAAGCTTCGATGGAGGAGATATCAGAGGTTGGAGAGCATGCTTGGGGCTACTGGGACGCTTTCAGATGTGGGCGGTGAGCTCTCTAGGCCGTTAGTAATACTCATGGAGATCTGACCGTTGTCTCAGAGAAGGGAGACCGTTTTCCCCCTTTATCCCCTCACTGTGGTGGCGCCTAATGAGCAAGCCAACGACTCTGCTGATTTACACCTCTCTGGTGACAACAGAGTGACTGAAGGCGGGATAGGGGTGACGAAGTAGAAGAATTAACCACCTTCCAGCTTCGAGGAGGCTGCCATGCTCACCAACCTCAGGCTAGATCTATTGTGCACGGTGGGATCCTTCGGGCATCGCGCAGAACCAGGCCCTGCGATCGTGGGATAGACGATGAACTGTAGTTCATAGACCCAAAACATGAGAGCCAGCGGCACCTAACGCTGAGAGATGGGAAGACTCAGCATCAAGTGCTTGTTGGGGTTTGGAACTTCCGGCAGCGGTACCCAGGTGAAGGTCAGGGAGCATCAGCGCAGCGTGGGTGTGACCGAGTGGAGTTGAGAACGCAAGGAATCCGGCTTGCGTCAAAATGGAGAGAAGGAAGCCTGAACTGGGCCCAGACTAAGGGAACCAGAAGACCAAGAGTGGATCGCTCAGTTAATCATGATCTCAACTAGCTCTAGCTCAGACGAGTCCATGCCCACATGAGCAAGTCAAGGACCACGTGGCGGAATTGGATCGGCCACAAAAGGTAATGTTTCAGTAAATTGACGGTTCTTACATAATTCATAGCAATTAGCCTGATGATCAGAAATATACAAATAATATACCCCCAGACTCAGAAAAATGTATACTTCCTTGTAGGACCCCTAAATCAGACCTTTAAAGTAGTATTATTGTTGATTTTCCTTTTTCAAGATGATGCTTCTTTTAAGATTATTTAAATAGTATGATCATGATATAGTGGCGATAAAACCTAGAAATATTAATATTGAACACTAATATCTTTTGGATACTAAATACAACCTTTTATATTAATCAAATGTCCAAATACTAGGTCTATTGATATTAGAATGGAATTAGATGCGTTTAACCCCCATTTTATTTCTAGAAAATAGACTAAGCATAAAAAAACTATGAAAACTCAACCAGACCTAAATAATGACCTCTTGATTAGTAGAAAAATATCAAAGACATGTTCTAGGCTGTTTGAACCTAGGTTTGGCCTAAACCCTAACTTAGACCAAAAATATCAATGACATAATGAACCATGTGTTAATGATGATTAATTGTTCCAAATCAGGTGATGACCAAAGATCTAGGTGATCAAGGATATAAATAGGAATCTCTGAACTCAGGTACGTGGGATTTATTAATTATTAATGCTTGTATTTGGATATTATTGCTTGGTTGAACTAGTATGAGTTATACTTCGCCAAATCTATTAGAATATAAATGTGTATGATGGGTTGTAGCTACTAGGGCACATATCCTGGTGTGGATGTATGATGCCTAACATGGATGTATGATTCCTTGGCCCATGTTAGATGTATGATGATACTATATTTCCCACACTAGATGTAAGTCAAGTGCAAGTATGTGTAGTACAATCGCATCAAAGTGAAAGCTATAAAAGGATGTTTACCTGATTATCGCTTTTAATAATGTTTTATTTTACTCTTTCTTTCTCAAGTTATTTCAATTATGCAAGAATATTAGTATGTATCTTTGTACCCACGTGAACAACACCTTGTGTGCTGATTTGTTGTTTCACGTATGTTTTAGGTTCAGAGCTAGCGTGGGACAAAAGAAGGGAAGTGAGAAGTTGTCCAGGTTGTACCTTTTGTGTAGATCCTGATTAGCATACATGTTCATAGATCTGTAAACATTATCTTTCAATATACATTGTAGTTCATGTTGTAATAATGTACATGTTGAATGCTGAGAAATGTTATGGTTGTATGTTCATGTATGCATATTTTGCTTCTGCATCGCTCTCTGATATGATTGGATGATGTTTTCAGATTCTGACCTCTCATTCCCAATAGGGTATGGAGAAGCCAAAATCTGGGGACGTCACAATACTCTTATCCTTGTTTGGCTAAACCCCAAAGACTAAGGCTTCTAACTTCTTAACCCTGGAATAAGATCAAGTTCTAGGTTTCAATATGTTATATCATTTCTTTTATGCCCGATTGGATAGTCCTTATCTTTTATATGGGGACCTTTTTATAATTTTTCCCTTTATTCTATAAATGGCTCAATTTTCTTTCTAATATGCACATACCAGCCTTTGTCGATGTATTCTATTGTTTCTCTTCTTTTTGGGGTATGCTTCCAACCCTAGGTGAAGGATAGGGAGGACATGGCATAAATATATGGACCTAGATTAAGGAGTTAAAGCTTGAAGAGAAAATTTTTATGGTTTAGATTTCCCTCTACTAGATCCTAATGTTGTATCATACATGTAAACCCTATGTGGGATATTAATATGTACTTTTGTAATTTTTTGGAAAGTTGATGATAGTCATGGTTTTTATTAAGTTGCTATACTTTGGTTGTTTTGAATACCATTAATAAGATTTGAAAATTTTACACCCACTCTATCATATATTTTGGGTGTGTTTAAACTGGAGGTTTTATTCTTCAAATTTTTAGTAGAGAGGTGATTTCACTTCTTTGTAGTACTAAATCTCAGTTATGTCCCCAAGGTTGTATGTATATGTTTTCCAAAACTTTCTTGTAAACTGAGGACGTATGTCTGATACTATAGTAACTGATATTCCATGCAAACAGATTATCTCATCAACATATATATCTGCAAACTTCTTTACGACATAGGTGATCTTGACCAGGAAGAAGTGAGCTGACTTAGACAACTGATCAATGATCACCTAAATGGAATCATGACCTTCGGTTGTCTCCTAAATACCAACCACAAATTCCATGGTTATGTGATCCTATTACCTCTGGGGAATAGGAAAAGTCTATAATGTCACTACATGCTTCTAATGTTCTTCCTTGGCCTATTGAAAAACTAGAAATTTTGATATAAATTCTGCCACATCTCATTTTCGATTTTGCCACCAATACAATCCTTAAGAGTATGATACATCTTTGTGCTGCGAGGATGCATAATGCACATCGGGGAATGATCTTCCTTAAGTAGCATCTCCCTTAAACCTCTAGCATCAGAACCACTAACTAGTTGTGAAGAAAAATTGTACCATCAATTCTCATAGAAGCCATCATGCTTCCCACTACCAAACTTTTATGTGATGTTTTGTGTCACAGTATAAGGAAAATATGGTCACAGATAAGGCAACAAAAACAAAAATGTAACTGCCACATTCCCCTTTAACAGACGATTACGTTAATAACTATATAATAGGAAGGATGGTTTAGCGAGATCATACCTGGTCTTGGAGTTACTCCATTGACTATACTCTCGCAGTAGTGTGCACCTTTCTTCAAGTCACCCATGGACACTCCTGATTGAGTACCACAGACAACAGCCTAACATTGTCCTCCTAGTGGCATGAAACAACCTCCTTGCCTCTATAGTGGTCCACATGGATTGTCAGGAACTCTTTTCATTCTAGAAGAACTGACAAGAAGAAGTTGTCCCTTCTCATTGGTGTCCTAGCACCAACATGCTCTACCACAATAGTTCTCCCTTGCTATCCCTCCCTTTATCGGGTAGGACTTGCTAGGGTTCTCTCGGTTACCACAACTAGAGAAGACAATAATTGTTAGAGGCAATTGATGTGTTTGAGAAGCCCCCAATACCCCTTTATTTAAAGGAGGGTTAGGGGTCAGGGTTACCAATTTGAGTGGGAGTAGAAGGGATCAAAAACTCATAAATTTTCACAACCTACAAGCAGAAAAACTATCAGTTCACAGGTTAATAGATCAATTCAACCATTGAATTGATCGTTTCATCATGTTTCCCAATTGCAATTTTATTGGATATTAATACTTGATTAATGCATAACATGACATCAACACTAATCCTTTGATGCAATCAAATTTGTCCATTGAATCAAACGGTCCATCTCATTAACTGGTCATTTGGGGATTTGAGTCGATCTGTTCACTAGGTGAACAAGAGGTTTCATGCCCCAACTCAAACACTACTAAGCCAACTCATTTTCAGTTAACCTGACACTCCAACCGGATAGTTCAACCCTTTAACCACTCAGTTTAGAATCCAGTCAGTCAATCATTCAACCATTGTTTATTTAATTGAATATCTATGCAATCGAATTGGTCCATTGAATCGAAGGGTCCATCTCATTAACTGGTCATTTGGGGATTTGAGTCGATCGGTTCACTAGGTGAGCAGGCGGTTTCATGCCCCAACTCAACCACTACTCAGCCAACTTATTTTCAATTGACCTAACACTCCAACCGGACAGTTCAACCCTTTAACCACTCAGTTCAGAATCCAGTCAGTCAATCATTCAACCATTGTTTATTTAAATTGAATATCTAACTCCTTAGTCATCAAGTTAAATATCATTCATAATCAAACTCCTATTCCAAGAGTATCCTATGTGTGTGACCCTATAGGTTCCAAATTGTGTTGGTAGTGAATGTCCATAACTAATTTATAATATCATAAGAAATGGGCGGTATTTAACAACACATCATTGATATCCAAGTAATTTGAAAATTTGGAGAACAACTTCAACCTACAATCCTTGATTGGTGTTACAGTGATTGTATAATTCATTTATCACTGATATCCAGTTTGAACTTGAGTCATGGATATGTCGTATTCTTGGTGTTCAATCCATGTTTCTTGAACCAGAGCAGACTATCTGAGGTATATGTGACATCAATATCATATATTAATTCACATATACATGTGCATGCTTTTCTCAGCCTCACTTAGCAAGTGGTCAGGATGTGAAACTCCCGTAGGAGAGACAAATCCCACCTACATCACTGACAGTCATCCCTATGTGTCACAATGCACCCGAGTACCACCTTTATGCCAACCCTTATTCAAGGTAATGTTGGATGATGTCAAAGTACATCGAACGACATATGATGAGTGTGATGACTATAGATCTAAGAACCACAATCACCACCATCATTATAAGAGATGACTCTGAATATCAATTATGGTTTCCCTGTGTCACCCTCATGGTGGGTATGTCTGATACTCTATTCTCCAACAAGTATCTGTGTGCTTGGTTTGATATCATATCATGACTGATGAGATTCTGTTGTCAACCAACAAACACTCTAGTCTTATGTGCTATTCATGTCTATCAAATTTCCACAATAACATCCGACTACAGACATGATAAGAATGCATATACTCTTGACATCTGTATGATCTCATTGTTCAAGTCATTAACTGAAGACATACATCATTGAGTAATGTCATTATTTAGACATTTGTAATGTTTCATCATTATCTCATAACTGATTGAAACAAAACTAATTGGATGATTGTCATTACTATTATAAGTCAAACCATTTACTAGATATGCTATCACAATCATCATTTGATTGGATCTTTGGACATATATGCCATCACTCCTTATGTTTCTTAAATTGTGAAGAAGCAAAAGAAATCACATTCTTATCTTGCATCGACACACATTCCAACCCATTCTTCAAGGCATCACTAGAAAATTATATAGCCCTTTCTATGATCTAGCAATGCTAGCACTGGATCGCTCCACCTTCATAAAACCTCTAGCCACTATTGACTCAATCTAGCTCATATTGTTCCCTTTATCTCTCATGTCACACAGGAACCTCACAGATCTAGTAGGACATGCCCAGAGGTAGATAGATTTCATTATCTACTGACTTAAGAATGTGATGAGTCGATCATTGATGATGAGACAACTACCTACCTAGAAGCTATTTGGGGACCAGAGTCTAAGAAATGGCTTGAGGTCATGAGATCTGAGATGGAATTTATGTACACCAACAAGGTATGGACCTCATTGGATCCACTTGAAGGGGTAAAACCCATAAGGTGCAAGTGGGTCTTCAAGAAGAAGACCAACATGGATGGTAATGTACACACTTAGAAAGGTCAATTGATTGCAAAGGGTTTCAAATAAGTTCAAGGTGTTGACTACGGCGAAAGCTTTTCTCCAATTTCCATAGTTAAGTCCATTAGATACATATGAATGGAATGGTTAAGTCATTATCAAAATATGGACAATGCATAACCTCTAGGTCAACATTCTCCCCCATTTTGACAATGACAAACCATTCCTCAACATATTGAAAAGGATATTGAAATTGTATGTTTGCCTTATGAATTTGGGGGATTCAAGATTTGAACAATGTGAATTGCTCCCCCTCAATATATGCTTACTTTATACTATATAGTTAGTCTATCTACACAAAGTAATAAAGCATGCATGTACTATATGGTCCTTTAGCAAGTAACATGATAAAGCATATAATGAACAAGAAAAGGATCACATGAGCAATAATAGCAATATGATTAAGTTTCAAGACATTGAAATTCTTTCCCCCATTTGACATTATCAAAAAGGTAGGGGGTAGAAGAGCATACAAGCATGTCTTCTCCAAACACAACCAACAGATACCCAAACATGCAATCTCAAAAACATACATCAAATAGAGACAGGAGAACCAAACAAGCTAAGTCATAATCAAAATATGGTGAAACATGGCACCAACTCATAAGATATAACATACCAAAGAGTAAATGTGCATAGAGGATATATTAAACTCAGAATGCAAGTTCTCATAAAAACAGCTACAAGTCAAAAGTGATGAAAGCTAAAGATAAAATAGTACAACTCAGATCATGTGCCCAGATGTTTCTAATACAAAATAGCCTAGAAAGATATATATGATCAACAAACTAGACTAAAAACTAAGAACATCTAGATGTCTAAGCTATCATATCCACAACATCATCATCCTCGACATCAGGCTCCTAGTCATTGTCTCCGTCTGAAGGTTCAACAACATCGCCTTCATCACCAAAGTCACCATCAGAATCACCAGAGCCATCACCATCGTCAGATGCATCACCATCATACTCACCATCACTGACATCCTCATTAGCATCAACAGTTTCATCATCATCCTGGTTTGGCATCTCTTCATCAATAGAAGGTCCAAAGTGACGATCGGGATAATGAGCATTCTTCTCATCCCAAGTCATATCAAGAACATAGAGCTCATTGGCATGAGGGAAGGAAGGAGTAGAATTGCCAAGACTGGTAAGAAGAATGGCCAAGGGGCTAGGAGGTAGAGGCAGAATGATTGGAGCAGGTCCACCAACAATAGAGGGTGTGTGAGTAGCAGCGGAAGGCTCATATGCAATGGAGGGGCATGTCAGAATTGATTGTAGGTGGGATATGGCTGGTAGGTGGGATATGGGTGTGTATAGGATAAGTTCATTTTAGACATGATTGAACATAAATATTGGTATAGATGCTCTTGGACCTGAAGGTTGTATGCCTGTTAGTGTATCATATAACTCATGGGGGCTTCATTGGAAACACAAAAAGAGGCACAACCAGGTCGGGTAGGCTGAGGAGGTGGAGGAGTATGGGTTGAGGTAGAGGTAGGTGCAACTGAGGTAGAGAGTGAGGCATCAGGTGTGGTGGAGGAAAGGATAGGCACAAATTTTTGGATAGTGGTCTCACTGATACACACTCCCTTTTGGGCAAGTCTGTATTGGAAGTCAGAGAAGAGTGATTTTTCAGAAGCGAACTAGAAAAGACCACATATCAGGGAAGGATAAGAAGAATGGGTGCCATGGGTGATCTTTCCAGAGTCAAAGCAGGTCATATAATAAGGATGTATCTAGACTACTTTACTCTGACATTCTCTAAGATGCTATACATTATCAGCGCAGTGTTCTCTGCAATATTTTATTTGGTTTTTCTTGGGGTGGATGTTGCAGTTGACCACTAGGGATAATATACGCTTCTTGAGATCTAAGGAGGAGGAGGGTAGGGTGATCTTCTTCTTACAGGAAACCTTGGGTTTCTTCAAGTAACGATGGATGTCAAGAAGGGTGATCTTGTATTGCTTGTAGAAACATTTGGGGTCAAGAAAGTCAAAATACTCACCATAATCCTTATGCCAGGAGTCATTCTCATCGACACCTGACAAAAAGATTTTTAGCCTTTGAGATTTAGAATTTCTTACTGGCTATCATAGAAGTCAGGACAACATGAGTATTTGTAGGATGTACAAGGGAGTCGTAATTCCAATACAAATTTACATAGAATTTGTGAATGGTTTTTTTGCTTGTCATGGAATTATGAAAGCACTCATGCTCGACTCCCAGGGCGGATAGGTGATGAACTGAAATCAACCTCTCCACTTGATTGATGATAGCTTGGCACATAGGGTTATTCTAAAAAACATTGTGGAAGAAGATCCTTATATCAATTCACATCCTCGTTTGAGATAAAGAAGGTCTCATAAAAAAGAATCAAGCGGGAGGATGAGGAGGAGGACGGTGCACTTCTAGGGGAAGCTCTCATCCTTCTTTTTGAATCCATGGAGGTAAAATGGAGCGGAAGAAGAGATCAAAAACACCAAAGACACCACCAAAATATTCACACACCTAGGTTAAGGTAGTGGGAAGGTCTTGGAAGGTCTCCCTAGGTCAGATTAGGTCTAGGTAAGGGAAGGAAAGGTCGAGGGTTGAGAGCTTAGGACTTGAAAGAGTGGAATCAGATGACTTTTCTGTAGTTGAGAGGGAGAATAGTCAGCCAAACCCAACTTAAGTTAGCTTCAACCCACCGATTGGTCGGGTTCTTTGAAGTAGAAACTCGACTGATTGATCCTTTTTAAACAAGCTCTTGGCCAGGGATCGGTCGAGTTGTCCTGAGGAAACTCGACTGATGGTCAACCTGACCTAAAATCATCAAACTTAGTTTCTAGCCATTAGAATACTAATTAAAATTATTTTTCAAGTCCGTTATGTATGTTGAACATACTTAGGCACATATCACTCGTCATTGGGTACTATTTTGCGATAAAATATGCATTTGTAAAAAATACCCAAAAACAAGAGAAAAAATAGGGCAAAATGAACATGGAAAATCGATTTTAAGCAAATTAGCAAGCAAAGATGATCAAGATAGATGAAAAATATATATGATATATGACAACTATCTAGAAGACATATCAGATTCATTCAAAGTAATTATAAGCAATTTTTATCTAATAAAGTTAAATTGCTCTCTAGCTAGACATTTAGTAAAAATGTCTGCCAACTGATTTTCTATGTCCACATGTGTGATATAAATATCCTTCTTGGCAATGTGATCACGAAGAAAGTGATGGAGAACCTCTATATGTTAGCTCATCTATGCAATATAGGATTGTAAAACAAGTTAATTGCACTAGTATTATCACAATAGATAGGAGAATCATCAAAATGAATGTTAAAGTCTTGGAGCATTTGCTTCATCCATAAGACCTGGGCACAACAACTCCCGACTGTAATAAATTCAGCCTTGATGATTGATAATGCCACAATGATTTGTCTCTTGGAGAACCAAGACACCAAGCATGGTCCTAGGAGGAAACAAGTGCCACTTGTGCACTTTCTATCAATCAAGTAGCCTACATAATCGGCATCACTATAGACAGTAGGAGTGAAGTCCCTTGACTTGGGATACCATAGACCAAAATTTGGAGTTTTGGCTAAGTACCTTAGAATCCTCTTAACAGCTATAAGATGTTATTATTTAGGATTTGATTGAAATCCGGCACACAAGTCAACACTAAACATTATGTCAGGTCTAGCGGTAGTTAAGTAAAGTAAACTTCCAATCATACCCCTATAGAGCTTCTTATCTACCTTCTCACCTTCTTCATCTTTATCAAGCTTGGTGTTGTTTGACATGGGTGTGTCCATCGGCTTGGTGTTCTTCATCCCAAAGCTCTTAAGTAGTTCATTGGTGTACTTGCCTTGGTTGATAAAGTTCCCATCTTTTTGTTTGTTTGTTTGATTTGAAAGTCGAGGAAGAATGTGAGTTCACCCATCATACTCATCTTGAATTCACTCATCATAAGAACACTAAATTCTTTGCAAAGATCAAGGTTAGTTCTGTCAAAAATGATATCATCAACATATATTTGAATGATAAGAAAATTGTTAGAAGTGTGTTTTACAAATATGGTAGAATCCACTTTGCCCATGATATTACCATGATCTAACAAAAAGTTCTTTCATTTCTCATATCAAGCCCTTGGTGCTTGTTTGAATCCATAGAGATATTTTTGCAACAAATAAATATTGTTAGGTAAACTATCATGTTCAAAGCCCAGAGATTGTGCAACATACACTTCCTCCTCAATTGTACCATTCAAAAATGCACTTTTAACATCCATTTGATATGAAAGAAAGTTTTTATGTCTAGTAAAAGCAAGCAACATACGAATGGACTCAAGTCTAGCTACAGATGCATATGTATTATCAAAGTATATACCTTCTTATTGATTATAGCCTTGAGCCACTAACCTTGCTTTGTTTCTTACCACTTTGTCGCTTTCATCTAGCTTATTACGATAGACCCATTCGGTGCCAATGATCTTTCTATCACTTGGTCTTGGGACAAGGGTCCAAACTTTGTTCTTCTCAAATTTCTCCAGCTCCTCTTGCATAGCTAAGAGCCATTCTTCATCCCCAAGAGCTTCCTTGACATTTTTAGGCTCTAGTTGTGAGATGAAGGCATTGTTGGCTTGTTTTTTGTTGATTGCAGCCCGCGTCTTCACTCTTCCAAAGGAATCACCTAAAATCATCTCCCTTGGATGATTCTTTGCAAACCGGGGAGTTGGATCCTTCTTTTCATCATCTTTGTCTTCTTCTTGAGCAACCACCTCTTTTCCCTTTTGGGTGATGTTGAGTTCTTTAAGGATAGGAATTACTTCACCTGCAACATCATCATTTGAAACAATATCTTTGGGAATAGAGGGGTTAGTCTCAATAAACTTTACATTAATAGATTCTTCTACTTTAGTAAGATCAACATTGAAAACTCTACAAGCCTTGCTAGTAGTGCTATAACAAGAAAGAAAGCCTTGTATGATTTCAGATCAAACTTGTCAAGAGAATATTTCGTATTCAAAACAAAATAAGGACATCTGAAAATATGGAAATACTCGATAGAAGGCTTCCTACCACGCCATAGCTCATAGAGGGTTTTATTAAGCAAAGGATAAGTAAAAACACAATTTTACACAAAATAAGAGGTACTGACAACTTCAATCAGAAACTTCTTAGGAGTATCATACTCAAGAAGAATGGTCCTAGCCATCTCCTATAAAGACCTATTCTTCCTCTCTATAGCCCCATTTTGTTGAGGTGTTCTAGGTGAAGAGAAGTTGTGTGCATAACCCGAATTCTTGACAAAAGTGCTCAAAAAGATCATTTTCAAATTCTCCCCCATGGTCACTACGGATGAAAACAATATGACAAAAAGCTTCATTTTCAACTCATTTGTAAAAACTCAAGAAAACATCAAGTGTATCAATCTTTGAAATGAGAAAGAAGATCCAAGTATATCTGGAGAAATCATCGACAATAACAAAGCAATACTTAGAACCACGAAGCAATTGCGTTCTCATTGGTCAAAATAGATCAATATGAAGAAGCTCAAGAGCTCTCTTAGTGCTAATGACTCCTTTAGATTTGACGGAGGACTTGGTTTGCTTTTCTATGTACAAGGTTAGCATTCCTCATCCTTTTCAAAATCCAATTTAGGAAGTCCCTTGACTAAGTCCTTTTTGCTCAACTTCTTTAATTCATGCAGATTTACATGACCAAGCTGGTGATGCCAAAGAGAAATATCATTTGAGTTGACTACTAGGCATCTATCAACCATAGGCTTAATAGCGTTAAGAACAATAATATAAAGATTACCACTTCTAGTTACCTTATATATAACTTGGTAGGTGAGGGAATCTAGAATCAAGCATTCACAAGAAGTAAATAGCATAAGGTAACCATTCTTGCAAAGTTGACTAACACTTATTAAATTGTGAAGTAGGCCATCCACAAAAAGTATATTCTTGATGCATAAGGATTCACCTACATCACCCTCACCTTTGACTTTACCTTTATTGTTGTACCCAAAGGTGTCGGAGCCTCCTTTCTTCTTTGTGAATTTGTTGAAATTACTTATGTCACCGGTCATGTGCTTTGTGCATCCACTATCAACAATCCATCTATCTTTTCCTGCAAGAAAAGAGAATGTTAGTTCCCAACTCAAACTTTGGGATCTGGAGTTAGCTTGGGGACCCATTTCATCTTTGGGTTGGCCCCCTTAGTCTTGTAAGGACAATAAATGGAATAATGATCATAAATTTTGCAATGAGAATAAACTATAGGATTCTTAGTGTCCGAAGACTCTCCTACAAAGAAAGAGGTCTTCTTGCTCTTTTTCTTACCTTTATCCTTACTCTTTCCCTTTGAGGCTTCCCCTATAAATCTCAAACCACTAGTACCACTTTGTTTGGTAGAATGGTCAAGGATTTCATTTAGAGAGTTCTTCCCTTTGAGGAATTTCTACAGGGATGCTCTCAATCTATGGTTATCATCATTCAAGAAACAATAGTAGAAGATAAACTATATATGTCATCCCTATCATGCACAAGATCAACCTCAAGACATAAAGCTTTAGTAAGATATGAATTCTTTTCAAGAGAGATATAAGCAAGATTAACACTAGGCAACAAAGGTCTAGAAGATAGATCATTTACTTGAATAAGAAACCTAGCATTTTCATATTTTAGCATTTGAATATCTTTGAGATATACATCTCTCTTCTCTACGAGCATCGATAAGAAACTTAAATTCAGCATTTTTAGTTTTGAGTAAATCAAAATCTTTAAGGCAATTTTGGTTCTCTTCCTTAAGATTCTCAATGTTCTTAAGGTAGATACTATTCTCAACAACCTCATTGTATTGGAGTTCAAGATCAAGGTATTTCCCTTGAAACTTATCAATACTATCAAGGTTGGTTTTCTCATTCAATTTCAAATTTTCAAGCTTAGCATAAAGATCATCAATAATTTTTCGTAGCCATTTTCTTTTAGATTTACATTTAGCAAAAGATGAACGGGTAGTAATAAGCATGTCAATAATATCTTATTTAGTCAATTCATGCAAGCTTACCTCACTTACCTCACTTACCTCGCCAATGTCTTCACTTGTAGAGGCCATGAGAGCAAGGTGGCACTCTCCATCTTCTTTGGAGATAGAGCTTCTTGAAGATGAAGCTTCCCAAGCCGCATGAGCTGTGTTGTTGTGCCTCTTATCCTTCTTGTCCTTCCTCTTGTGCTTACTCTCCTTCTTGTAATCCTCTTCCTTCCTTGAGATACTCTTGTGGTGAGACTTTCTTAACTTTGAGCATTTACTCTTGTAGTGCCCCTTTTGACCACACTTGTTGCATCTCAGAGTAGAGGAGGAGGAGACTTGCTTTCCCTTTAAATATTTGCCCTTGATGTAGTTAGATTCATGCTCATTGGGGACTTCATCTTCACTAAAGGAGGAGGGAGAAGTCTGGAAAACAAGTTTTTTTGAAGGATGACAACCTCCACTTGTGCGTTGAAAGCACTATCTTTGATCTTCTTGGCCTCCTTCTCTTCCTGCTTGGCTTTTTATTCTTGATTGTCAAGTCTAGGCTCATGGGCTTGAATATTGCCAATGAGTTCTTCAGTTGGAATGTCACCAGGGCTCCTCACTTCTTCAATAGAAGTGACCTTTAACTCCCATCTCTTTGGAAGAGTTCTCAAGATCTTTGAGTTGATGACGCATCTATCAAAAGTGTTGCCATATGCAGCCAACCTATTAATGTTGACATTGAGTCTTGAATACATCTTCGCAATGCCTTCATTATTTCCCATCTTGAAGTTCTCTAGGAGGCTATTCAACATGTAGATATTTTCCTCCATGACTTTCTTTTTGCCTTCATATGTGATGCATAGCTTGTCCTAAATCTCATATGCAGTACCCCATGATGAGATTTAGTTGAACTCTGTGGGTGTGTGGGTTGTGTAGAGGATGCTAATGGCCTTGGCATTGAGTTGAGCCTCCTTGAGAGAAGCTTCACTCCATGTTGCAATAGCTCCAATTGGCTCCTTGTAAGGTGTGATCATCACCTTTCACATATCAAAGTTCATCTCTTGAATGTAGAACTGCGTCCACCTCTTCTAATAGGGGAAGTTGGTGTCGTCAAAGACCGAAGGACGCATGGAGAAGCCTCCCTCTAGGTTGAGTGAATCAAGTAGGTTGTCGTCCATCTTCTCATCTCGTGGGAGGTTGTTAGAAAAAATCCTTGACTTTGATACCACTTGTTGGATCTAAGGACTCTAGAAGGGGGTGAATAGAGCTACAAAATTTCTCACAAAATAGATTAGATCTTCAAATTATATCAATTAGGAGAAATAGCTTAATGGCAATCTGAATTCCTATCTAACAAACATAGTAAGGATGAGAGAGATTGATAGCAAGCACTTGACAAAGGGATGTATAATGTTTCTACACTTCAAACTAGAAGTGAGTCAGTCCACTACCAAGAGAGGTCAACCTCTAGGACTTTGCAAGTACTTTTCTCTATATTATAACCAAAGAGATTTATAGGAATAGACCACAAAAAGGACTTACCCATACTACCATAAGGAGATATCCACCTTACTAAGGAGCTTACCCACTTAGCTTGGGTCTTCAGCCTTCAGCAAGGTCTTACCCACTCAAGCTCAAGTCTTCCGCATTGAAGGACTTTGCTTCACCTCTTGGATCTTCAGTCTTTTCCTTCTCCTTCACTTGGAGAAGATCATCACCTCTTCAATAGACTTGAAGAGGACCAGCTACATCTCCTTCTTCACTCGATGGAGTTTGCTTAACCTTTTCTTCTTGTAAGAAGGAGGTAGGAAAGTAGTGGAAGATTGAGAGCTTTACATGCACAAAGGTGGAGCTCTCTTACAATAAGCCTAACTCGCTCACAAATCATGAAATGAAGTGTAAATTAGAGAGAAAGGGGTTCAAGGAGTAGTGGCACTCTCAACTATAGAAAAGACTTGAATGTAGAGAATGAGCAAACTTAGAATGAACTCTAAGGGATCCTATTTATATCTGAGGGTGCTCCCTTGAGTTGGGGAACACTTAGGGCCGAAATATAGCTATTCTTGCACAAGGCAACAGATCTATTTTCATCTAAACAAGTCACAAACGGTTTGTAAAGAGCGAAACCTAAAAAGGGGATCCACTCAAAATGATATAATACAAGAGCCATGTAATAAAGTAGCGAAAACAAAATGATTACAAAGTTACTTCATGATTCATTTATACAACTGTTCCTCACCATAAAATATGATTTTACAAAAACTTGAACTAAGTACAACTAAATCCATTAGCAGAGGGTGACCCAGCCATTCCAAGCTATCCTTAAGTCCATGTCATGTCGGTGATCTTTTTGATCTCGTGTCTTCCAATGTACCTAAACATGGGTGGAAGGGAACATCACCCAGAACATAGGAAACAAGTATAGGTCAGCAAAGACTGAGTATGTACCATAATAAACTTTGGGCATTATATTGGGGTAAAAGTGCAAAAAGAGATGTTCCCACAAGAAGGGGGCTATTTGCAATTAGGTAAGTTCAAGAGAAATGTAACAAAGAAATGAAGCATATTAAATTTCAAATTACAAGCATGATAATAAAAGAGTGTCTTGCCATACAATCATCCACAGATTCATATTAAAACAACAAACATTTGCATGCATAACAATGTAGACTAAATATACCTAAAATAGGACCATAACACCATAGGATCATGGCCTAAAAGTAAATAAGGGTGGAAACGCACACCCTGGGCAGAATACGCACGCCCTATATAAGTATGGTTGTACGTAAGTACCACTATTCTAGATATTCTAGTCAAATATGTAGCATGCATAAATAGAGAAGCAAGACTAGCATTTTAGTCTATTCCACACAAAATGGCAATCACAGCAGGAGGGGTCAAAAGACCCATTATAAAAGAATGATTCAACAACCATAAGAATTTATACGAATCCAAATCAGGAATGTCCAATAATTGAATTTCAAGTAGAGTTGATATTCAAGAGATGCCTCATTTAATGAATGTAGGTTTAAATCAAACAATGCCCAAAATAAATTGAGAATGTACATACTTGATCTTCACCTCTAAGGAAGAATTCTATTGGTATATTTTATCCCATAAAGTCAAGTTTTATCCTATAAACACATTTGGCGTGTTAGTCAAACTGAAGCAAATATGTCTATACACTTCTATTATACTTATGTATGTACCTCTTCGTAATTTGATTGTTGTATGACATATTAGGGTTTTCAAACTTATTAGGTGTACATATGATTCCTTAGATATGTATATTAGTTTTAATGTCTAGTTTTAGTCACATAAGCCAAAGTGTGTTGAGGTTACATATATGAGCTTGTGATAATACACATCCATCTAATTCAGGTCTTGTAATTTGTTTCCCTCTTTGTATTGTATATCTTAATTCGATCAATTGGGGCCAAAATGTGAACCATGAGATATTATTCAAATGCATACTCTAATATGTTACTACTATTAATAAAGTTGAAAACATTAGATTTGTTGGAATTAGACATACTGATATTCATATTTTCATTACACCCACACCAACATGTACCCGTACGATCATTGTAAGTAGATTGTCAAATGATAAAGGTCATTTCTAAATCAAATATTATACCTTGTATGCTCTCTTTACTATGAATACTAAGAGTCTAAGTCTATATAAATAATTGCCTCCCCGGTTGTAACATCTCTATATAGTTACGTGTATATAATACAATAATGTATGACAAAATGACTTATCCAATGTGTATGTATATTTTAATATTTAGATTATCTTCACAATATACTGCCTAATCTGTCATTATATTATTAACCGGTTGATTAAGAACTGAAATGCGGTAATGAATAGAATACTGACTGATTAGATGATGGATACAGTCCAGTGTGTTGAACTAGTGACACTGAGTTAGATGACGGAAGAATGCCAAGTCGACACCACCCAGCCTTCTGAACCCGTCGGCCATGTATTTCCAGCATAAAGAGGAGGAGGCGAGGCTAAGGAGAACTGAGGACATGGTCTAACGTATGGTGGCTTGGTTCGATTTTGGTGGCCTGGTGGATCTGCGTCTACTGGCTTGCAGGTTGTATGGGAGAAAGAAGGAGGAGAAGAAGTGGAGTAATTTCAGAGTTTGACCCGACCGTAGCTTGCTGATGAGCGGCATCAACAGCGCCACTACTGCTGGGCGCACATGGCTGAAAGGGAGGCGACCTCGCCATGGGCTAATGGAGCAAGGAAGGAGGATAAGAAGGGGTGTCTATGTTAAACCAGAATTATCTACACATGCCGCACCAAGTCCAGCGGACTCTTCGCAACCACTCACAACTATCACACCGGCGACTGAGTCCATCAGATAAATGTCTACGTGATTGTAGACGCAGTTACTCCTAGATCCACTGTTCTCAGAAACGTATACTTGTGTAAATAGCTATATAGGCATGTACAATGTGAATGAAAAAGATAGCAATACAAAACTATTTCGTTTACTCGCACATGGTATCAGAGCCATTGTCCAATATCTAACAACTCAGAGCATGGCCCCTTCCAACTCCTCGTCTTCCTCCGATACCTCTTCCGGCTTGAACAATGAATCCCTACCTTTGCCCTCCCTAAATCACGTCACTCATTTTCTTTCTCTTAAACTCACCCCCACAAAATTACTTACTTTGGAAAACACAACTTCTGCCACTTGTTCGTACGTACGACCTACTAGCATTAGTTGAAGGACGCGACCTTCCACCGGCAATCCTCCCACTCCAAACCCGCCGTATCATGCGTGGCTGCGTCGCGATCAGCAGGTTCTCACTTGGCTTGTTGCCTCCCTTTCTCAAGCCGTTCTCCCACTGGCAGTCGGCCTGGATTCCTCCCGCTCTGTATGGAAAGCCCTTAAATAGGATTATGGTGCTCCCTCTCATGCTCGTACGTTGCAGCTTCAAACGCAGCTCCAGAGTCTTCAAAAAAAAGATGTCGGCGTGTCCAGTTATCTGCGTGAAGCCAAGTATATATTTGATGAACTCGCCGCTGCTGGACAGCCACTACCTCAGGCTATGTTCAAGTTATCAGCTCGTCCCGAGCCTGTCTCCTTTGAAGAACTCCATGGCTTGTTCGTTAGTGAGGAGATACGCAGTCATTCTAAACACCTTTCTTCCACGTTGGCTAATCTCACTCTCTCTGGCACGTCTTCTCCTGGCTTTTTCCCACTGTCTACTACCTCAGCACGTGGTCGTGGCGGTGGTCGCAACTCTCAACCGAGCTGCCCCTGTCCTGTATGCGGTGTTCCCGGCCATAGTGCATATCGCTGCCGCTTCGGTCGTCGTCAACCGCGTCACATGCCCGCGGCCAACAACATCACTGCATCGTCCTCACTTGGCTACTCAACGCAACCACTTCCCTGGCATGTCTACCCTACACCACCTCTGGCGCAACTAGGATACAATGTGTCGCCGTCGTCGTCGCCCGGCTACCCTGCACCGCTGCCGCCACCAGGTTACCTTGCGTCGCCACCGCCATACACTCCTCCTGAAGCTCCCTTTGAAGAATGGTTTCCAGACACAGGTGCAACTCATCACGTGATGCCCTCACAGCACCAGCTCCAAACATCTGCTCCCTACCACGACAGTGATCAAGTTCACGTCGGTAATGGCCAAGGTTTGCCCATCTCCCGCATTGGAGCTACTACCTTTTCATCTTCCTCTAAACCTCTTTTTCTTCGAAATATTTTACGCAATCACCCACCTGTCAATTACCGTCAGCTTGTCGGCCTTCGTCAGTCCAAAGCTTTGCTTACAACACGACACCCCTTGCCATTTTCCTCGACCTCTGTCCCTATCGAGCCAACCTGTTTCACTCAAGCCAACAAACACCCCTCTTGGCGTCAAGCTATGTTTGATGAAATTAATGCCCTCATATCTAATGGCACATGGTCTCTTGTTCCATCTACTCCTACAATGAATGTCGTTGGTTGTAAATGGGTTTTTCAGAACAAATTTCATGCTGATGGCACTTTTGAACGTCATAAAGCACGCCTTGTTGCCAAAGATTTTCACGAACAAGAGGGCATTGATTACACAGAAACATTTAGTCCAGTAGTAAAACCCACAACCATTCATGTTATCTTGTCCTTAGCGGTTACTAATAACTGGCCACTCCGTCAACTCGATATTCGAAATGCCTTTCTCCATGGGGATTTGCAAGAGGAAGTCTATATGTCTCAACCACTTGGCTTTATTGACCCCACTTATCCTACTCATGTTTGTCATCTCCACAAATCAATTTATGGTCTTAAACAATCGCCTAGGGCATGGTTTCGCAAATTGCATGATGCATTGGTAGCCTTTGGTTTCTTTGGATCTAAAACGGATGCATCACTTTTCATATATCATAAGGGCACAATTCATGTTTATGCACTTGTCTACGTTGATGACATTCTCCTAACAAGGAGCTCATCAACCTTTCTTTCCAATGTTCTCAATTATCTTAAAACGTCTTTCTCTATTAAGGATCTTGGTCCAATTCATTATTTTCTTGGTTTGGAAATCCTTTCTACACCTCAAGGTTTATTGCTTTCCCAACGTCAATATATCACTAACCTTCTCATTCGTACAAAAATGGATGGAGCCAAGCCAATTTCCATACCACTCTCCCCTTCTACTGACCTCATTAAGTCCACCCAAGGCTCTTTCCATGATCCTTCCCTTTATCATCAGTTTGTCGGTGCTTTATCGTCAGTTTGTCTGTCAATTCATGAGTAAACCCAGCAACGAACATTGGCAAGCTGTCAAAAGAATTCTTCGCTTTTTAAAGCACACCATGCATCTCTCCCTTTCAATCACCCAGTCTCCAACAATTCCACCGCTTCTACTTCATGCCTTCTCCGATGCTGATTGGGCCGGATGTGCTATAGACCGACGTTCTACTGGTGGCTATGCAATATTTCTTGGTGGTAATTTAGTGTCATTGTAACACCCCTGACCTGGGTTATAACCTAACCCTGGAAGTTTTGCCTAAATATGTAATTATATACTTGTGAACACTCCCTGGCATGTAATTAAGTTCCTCAGGAACATTTACTTTCAATTTTGCTCCTTTTTGTATAAAGTTGTAGCATTGTATTGTATGCAGGGACCTATGTGCAAATTACCCAGTTTGAGGGTTGAACTTGCAAAATTCACAAGATGAGATGTATCTCTGATGTTGAAACATCATGAGGGTGGTTATGGTAAAGTTTGAGGGATTTCCCAAGCTTGAGCACCAAGGTGTAGCTGTGGAAGCAATCCCCATGCTTAGAAACCCTAATTTGGGGTAAAGTGCAGTTTACCCAAATTGAGGGGTCCAACTGGTAATTATTAATATCTAGACCATCTTTTATGACTCTTGTCATCATTTAGAGTAGAAATGATGAAAGGGGCACATCAAAGATTGATCAGATAAGAAAAGATGATCTTTGTAGTGAAAAACACCTAAATTGGGTATGAAAGCTTTCAAGTGTATACCCTAGTTGTAGGTTGGCTTCTTTTACCCTAGGATCTTGAGATTTCATGAGATTTGCATAAGGATAGATAGGTTTGGACGTGCCCTTGAGCAAGGAGGGACCTAGATGTGATTTCCAATCTTGTGAGGTCCTTAGGGTGTAAAAGGGGCTAAAGTATATAAGCCACTTCTTTACAAGATAAGTGAACGATCTTTCTTTCTCTTCATTCTCTTCTTCTCTTGCTCAAACGACCAAGGATAGCTCTGGAGCTTAGGGGGACGACCAACCTGTTCTAGGTAAGAGAACACCACCTTCTAGCTCGAATTCATGGAGGAATTCACTTTCTAAGGTTGGTTTTGTGGTTAGCTTACTTAGTTTTCTTGTTCTAGCCAACCAAACCAACGTTTCCTTGGAGATTTCACCCTGACCAAGTTGTGGAAGCTCAAGGACGCCATTAAAGCTTGGAGCTTGAAGGCTTGGAGCTCTAAGATCAACCTTTAGGCGGGTTTTATAACTCTAAACTCTTGCTTTATATGTATGCTTAATTCTTGCAAATTTACTTGGTAAATTCTCCTTCTACCACCCTTTTTCCTTGCACGTTTGCAAGCAAATCAGTGGAGGAACTGACCTTGCTAGAGGTTGAAGATGAGGGGCGTGATTCCCTATGTTACTTTTTCAAACGACCTTGGACCCTTTTGGTCCAAACGGTTGCAAACCGTTTGGGTTCAAACGGTTTCAAACGGTCTTGCAAGACCGTTTGGATTGAAACGGTCTCAAGACCATTTGAAAGAGTTGACCAAGGGACGACCGTTTGAGGGTCTATTCCTAATATATTGAATTTAATCTCTGCAAAGAATCAAAGTCTAATTCTTAACCAATTGGGAGTTGAAGGCATTTCAACATGGAAACCCTAATCGGGTCAAAAGTGCTGATTTGAAACATAGATCTTGTTGAGTTTTGGGTTGAAGGACCCAAACGGTCTCAAGACCATTTGGGGATTCCTCCAAACGGTCCTAAGACCGTTTGGCCACAACCCAAGACCGTTTGAAGGTCTAGAGTTGAGTTAATCTAATGGTTTGAGGGTCCAATTGTAGGAAATTGATGAATTGATGAAAATTGCTGATTTTGACCTAATTGGACTTCAACCCTAGTCAAAACGACTTGGATTTTGGTCAAACTTTGGGCAAACGGTCTCAAGACCGTTTGGATGATGTCCGAACGACCTCAAGACCGTTTGGGCCAAGTTTGAGCCCAATTGGAGGTCAATTGATAGGTTCAACCTTGAATTGATTCACCTTGTTGAACATTGATGACCAACCGACTTGAAACCCTAATTGAGAACGATTGAACCCTAATTGGCTTGCAATTGAGGGTCAATTTGATGTCTAATTGACTAAGGCTAACCCTAATTGACTCAATTTATAAGGGGTTAACATAGCTTTGACCAATTGAGGGCTTCAATCAACACTTTCATGAACATTGGTACCCTTTGAACCACTTTGGAGGTCCAAACGGTTTGAGCCCATTTGGACCAAACGGTCTCAAGACCGTTTGGGCTCAAACGACCTCAGGATCGTTTGGTCCAATCGATCTCAAGCAAATTTGATCAAAAGGTTTCAAACCGATTGAAGCTCCAAACGGTTTGGAAAGTCAACCCTTCCAAACGGTCTTCACCTCCAAACGGTCTCAAGACCGTTTGGATCCAAACGGTCTCAAGACCGTTTGGGGCCAAACGGTCTCAAGACCATTTGGGGCCAAACGGTCTCAAGACCGTTTGGGTGGTTGAAACCATTTGAAGGTTGAAACCGTTTGGAGTTGATTGGTGATGGTTTGTACTTAACCATTTGATGGTGTAACTAGTTCAATGGTGATCTAAACTAAACCCTAATGGTAACCTAGGTCATTAAGGGACTATGTGATTAGTGAGTTAACCCATGATGGAGATCATGAGGCAAATTACCAAAATACCCTTGAGGGGTCTAAAGGGGTAAAACCTTGTTTTAATCAAACCCTAATCACATGTTGATGATGTCTTGGCTTATGTTAGTCAATGGAGACTTAACTCAACCTGATCTAGAGTCGTGTTATCACCATCTACTAGTGAGAGGAGAGAGAAAGTATCCTAGAGAGAGAAAGTACCCTTTTTAAGGTGGAAACTCAAGTGAGATACTTCAATTACACATGAGTGTGCATGATTAGGGGATGATTCACTTATGTGAGATCAAGGAAACCCTAATTATGATATCCAATGATTCTTAATCTTATTTAAGAGCTTTAATGATGATGTTTCTCTTACATGATGATGTAATGAGTACAATTCACCATAGAGTGAATAGTAAACCCTAATTTTAGGGTATTGACATGAAAGATGAATAGTAAACCCTAATTGTTGAATTGCTTACTATTATCAGTTGATTTAACCATGCAGGTTATTATGAGATGATGGTCACATCCAGGTATGGAATACCATGTCATATTCATTGAAAGCATGTTTTAAGCTTTATGAATAGTGAACCATCTTGATGCACTGCTAAGTGACATCTATTGTGATTTATGGGCTGTAAGAGCCATAAATACCATCAGGGTCATGCTTGACAGATGACTTATGATGAAATGACTGGGATTGATGATGAAAGGAGTTAGGCCTGTTACATTCTAGTATTCTCATTTATAGCTGTTGTGCTATTGTTATTGTTTGAAGTACAATGTTTACAAAATATTGAATGTACCTAACTAATCAAGTGAAATGTAGAGCCCTGATCATAGACCCATCATTGTCAGAGTCTAAATGATGGTGAAACAGGTTTTCCCCAGGGAACTCCTGGATCACATACTTTTGAGTATGTGGGGTACATGGATGTGTAGAACCTTACATCCTAGTGTAGGTATTTGATGTAGATTCATGTAGTCTGTCATACTTTCACTAAAAGAGAAAGGGTGAGAGGATTTGATGTAGATTCTAGTAGTCCATCAAACCCCACCACAAAGTCCAAAAGGTGAGATGTATCTCTACACTCCCTTAAAGACACAAACACCGCATCGGTGAAAGATAAACAAGAAATCTTCTGATGGCGAAGAGGGTACAGAATGCCACTGTAACTCTAAAAATAGCGAAGGTCCAGTTTACCCTGGAGAGCTATTATTAAAGGGCATCTCGCCAGATGTCTATCAAACAATCCTCTAACTGACTGAGGAAGATGAGGTCATAAGAATCCGGCTCTTTTAATGACCTATGTATGATATTGATGTGACTTCTTAGCGATCAGTTGGAGTATGAGTGGTAAGCCTCATCTCCACAGGGCATAACAATAATGTTTGTAAAACATAATCAACAGCGTAGTATATCTGTTAGAGTTATCTACGAGTTATTTGATTGATGTTACCTTGAATAGTATAGATGTTCTCATATTTTAATATTGATTGAACTCTTGCTTAACATCAAAACTGCTAGTGAATACCTTGAAGGCTTTTATTGCTTTAGTTATTCCCTACTTTTCTTACAAAGCTTCTAGTGGAGAGTTATAACTCTCGCTGGGGCAATTATGTATAATTGTCTCACCCCGTAGACTTCTACTTTTTAGGTGGAAGTCGAAAACGGAGGAACAAGAACTCAGGTGACCAATCCCAGCAACAGCAGCATCAGGAGCAGTACATCTCAGGTGGAGATTCAACCTGCTTTATGGTGTAGTATAGAGTCAATCCTATGTGTCCTCTGTACTCTCAGGTCCTGGAGTGTTTTGAGTATGAACTCTTGAGAGATTTTGTATCATGTTGTATATAATTACTCAAGAGGTAATGTGTCAGTGATGTAAACAGTTAAATCCTTTTTCTATGGAAAAGGTTTGTGGTTTCAAGCTCTTGTCTTGAAAAGTTTTAATTTCCCGTGATTTTTGTCTTCCGTTGTTTATCGATTGCTTCCGCACATGTTTAAATCGGGATTAATTCGTGGTTTGGAGATCGGAGCCCACAATTAAGTGGTATCAGAGCTCTAGGTTCGCCGAGTCTACAGAGGCATAGGACATAGGAAGTCGAGTCTATCTTTAGTATTCCTTCCTTATCTAATAGAATCTTCTACTCCTCAGGAGAAGAAGATACTTAAGAATGTCAGAGCCACATGATGAGAATGTGGTAGAAAGTAGTGCTAGTGCACCTCAAGGCGGTGCAGGAGTACCAGAGAGGGAGCAGCCTGTACCAGAACAACCTAGAGAGCCACCCCAGTTTGACCCAGCTGACATGGGTAACCCAGCAGTCCAGACAATGTTTGGGCAGTTCATGACTGCCATGACACACATAACCGACAGGTTGCCTATGCCTGCACCTAGGGCACCTATCCAACCAGAGGGGCAAGGTATCGGGAAGACGTTCGAGCGACTACGTCGTGTCGGAGCTACCGAGTACCATGGGACTGTTGACCCCGCAGATGCTGATCTGTGGTTGACAGAACTGGAGAAGGCTTTCAGGATCCTCAATATCCCTAAAGCTGAGAAGGTTAGACATGCTGTCTATCTTCTCAAAGGAAGTGCTGGTCACTGGTGGACCATGGAAGAGCAGAAGAGACCTGGAATAGAGATCTCGTGGGAAGACTTTCGGCGGGAATTTGTCCAAAGATATTTCCCAAAGACCTTCCTAGACGAGAAGATCTCTCAGTTCGAGAGACTAAGGCAGGGAGTCATGAACATTAGTGAATATGAAGCTAAGTTCATGGAGCAGTTGCGGTTTTGTCCGCACATGGCTGCCATAGAAGAAGAGAGAATCAGAAGGTTCGAGAAGGGGTTGAATGCTGACATGACTACCCCAGTGTCTGCCCTAGAAAACCGAGAGAGATTCTCTATCTTCGTTGAGTCAGTCCGAAGGATAGAGAGATCTGTGGTTGAGAAGAGGCAAACCCAGAAGAGGTATCCACAATTCCAGGGTTCTTCATCTATGGACTTTAAGAAGTCTAGATCCTCTGCACCTAACCCTCCACCATCTAGATCTAGTTCTCAGACTCAGTGGTCTCCAAGTAGAGGTAGAGGAAGAGGACAACCACCTCGGGAGACACAAATTTCTGCATCAATGTCTGCCACTGGACCACAAAGGCCACAAGAAAGAAGCTGCTACAACTGTGGCAAAGTGGGACATTTGATGAAGGACTGCCGATCTAGGCCTGTCAGTGTGACACAGCCTCCGAGACAAGGACAACAGGGATCACAGGGAGGACAATCCCAAGGAACAGGTCGAGGACGCGGGCAAGCGTCTCAAGCGGGATCATCAGCACCACCTCAACAACAGGATACAGCGAGGTTTTATGCTATGAACCCACCAGAGGCAGTGGTCAATCCACAAGTAGTGACAGGTCAGATGGAACTTTTATATTCTGATATGTCTAAATCTTGTGAAGTATCTATTCTGATTGATCCGGGTGCTACACACTCTTTCATCACTCGAAGAGTGATTCGTAACTGCAATATGACAACTAGTCATAGGGCAGATAGGTTGTTGTTGGAGACTCCGTTGAGTGGGTCTGCTGTTTTGCAAGAAGTATGCTCTCCCTGCGTACTTTTCTTTTCTAAACATCACATTCAAGTGGATCTCATACCGCTTGATATGCAAGGATTTGATATAATCCTAGGGATGGATACCTTGGAAAGGTATCGAGTTGTCTTGGATTGTGAATCCAAGTTGGCAGTGTTTGTTGATGAAAGCAACACATGGATCTTTCAAGGTGAAAGAAAGATTCTACCCACCTGTCTTGTATCAGCTATGGTTGCTGATAAGTTGATGAGGCAAGGATGTTATGCATTCTTGGCCCATGTGGTAGATGTTACCAAGAAGAGTTCCAACCCTGCGGAAGTTCCTGTAGTCAGGGAATTCGAGGATGTGTTTCCCGAAGAACTTCCTGGTATACCACCACCTCGGGAGATTGATTTTGAGATCAATTTGGTCCCAGATACGAAACCCATAGCCCAGACTCCATATAGGATGGCGCCTGCCGAGATGGCAGAACTCAAGAAACAGCTTCAAGAGTTACTTGAGAAGGGTTTCATTCGACCGAGTACCTCACCTTGGGGTGCTGCGGTCTTGTTTGTTAAAAAGAAAGATGGATCGATGCGGTTGTGCATTGATTATAGACAACTCAATAAAGTAACAATAAAGAATAAGTATCCTTTGCCAAGGATTGATGATCTTTTCGACCAGTTGCGTGGTGCAACAATCTTTTCCAAGATAGACTTAAGGTCTGGATATCATCAACTCCGCATTAAGGACAGTGACATATCCAAGTCTGCCTTTAGGACAAGATATGGTCACTATGAGTTCATGGTTATGTCGTTTGGACTAACCAATGCACCAGCTGCATTCATGGAACTCATGAATAGAGTCTTCCGACCCTTTCTTGATCAGTGTGTTGTTGTCTTCATAGATGACATACTGATTTATAGTAAGGATGCTCAGCAGCATGAGCAGCACCTTTTCCAGACTTTGACCTTGCTAAGGGAGCATAAGCTATACGCTAAGTTTAGCAAGTGTGAGTTCTGGTTATCTGAAGTATCCTTCCTTGGACATGTGGTATCTGCCTCGGGAATTCGTGTTGACCCTGCAAAGGTAGAATCTGTTCTGCAGTGGGAACAACCAAATACACCGACGGAGATTAGAAGTTTCTTGGGGTTAGCTGGTTATTATCGAAGGTTTATCAAGAATTTCAGTTCTATAGCCTTACCTTTGACCAAGTTAACCCGGAAGGATGTTCCTTTTGCTTGGAGTGATAAGTGTCAACAGTCTTTTCAGCTGTTGAAGGAGAGGTTGACAAGTGCACCTGTGCTTGTGTTACCTGAGCAAGGAAAGGAATATATAATCTTTTGTGATGCCTCCAAGAATGGACTTGGATGTGTGTTGATGCAGGATAAACAAGTGATTTCTTTTGCTTCCCGACAGCTTAAGAAACACAAGGAAAATTATCTGACACACGATCTAGAGTTAGCTGTTGTGGTCCATGCTTTGAAAATCTGGAGACATTATCTTTACGGAGAAACCTTCCAGATTTTCACAGACCACAAGAACCTTAAGTACATCTTCACTCAGCATGATCTTAACATGAGGCAACGTCGTTGGATGGAGTTAATCAAGGACTACGATTGTACAATTGATTACCATCCGGGCAAAGCCAATGTGGTTGCTGATGCCTTGAGTAGGAAATCAGCAACATCAACCATGGATAGAGCCCAACTAAGTTCCTTAGTATGTTCCAGGAGAGATATGCTTATCTCTTTGAGACAAGACAATGTGCAATTGAAGGCATCATTGTTAGCTGGTTTGTTAGCTGAGATGTAGATTAAACCCACCTTAAGAGAGCAGATATAGGAGGCACAACAAGTAGATGCTGCAGTTCAGCAGTTAAGATCTGAGTTTAGTGATGAGAAGCGAGAAGGTTTTCATGAGTCAGATGACCAGGTGGCATCCTATCATGGAAGAATGATAGTGCCAGATGTGGATAACCTAAGGAAATTAGTTCTGGAAGAAGCTCATTCTTCAATGTATGTTATGCATCCAGGGAGCACCAAGATGTATCGAAACTTGAAAGATATGTATTGGTGGCCTGGAATGAAGAAGGATGTAGCGGAGTTTGTTCTGAGGTGTCCTGTGTGTCAACAGGTCAAGGCTGAGCACCAGAAACCTGCAGGAATAATGCAACCCTTACCCATACCACAGTGGAAGTGGGACCATGTGACCATGGACTTTGTTGTTGGCCTACCCAGGACAAACAAAGGACATGATTCCATTTGGGTAGTTGTTGATAGGTTGACAAAGACAGCACATTTCTTACCTGTCAAAACAACCTATTCTGCTGAAAGGTTATCCCAGTTATATGTTCAAGAGATAGTGTGTTTGCACGGAGTTCCTGTCACTATAGTTTCTGACAGAGGTCCCCAGTTTACAAGTCGCTTTTGGGAACAGTTACACAGAGCCCTAGGCACCAAGCTAAGGTTTAGTACAGCCTTTCATCCCCAGACTGATGGACAGTCAGAAAGACTATACAGACCTTAGAAGATTTGTTGAGAGCATGTGTTCTCCAGTTTACCGGGAGTTGGGATCTACATCTAAGCTTGATAGAGTTTGCCTATAACAATAGCTATCAGCATAGCATTGATATGGCACCATATGAAGACTTATATGGTAGGCGTTGTAGATAACCCTTGTGTTGGTATGAAACTGGTGAGCACCAGTTGTTAGGCCCTGATCTTGTGCAGCAAACTATGGAAACGATTAAAGTAATACAAAAACAGCTTAAGACTGCACAAGATAGGCAGAAATCGTATGCTGATAAACGTCGTAGACCCCTAGAATTCCAGGTTGGAGACAGAGTGTATCTCAAGGTCTCACCTTGGAAAGGAGTCCTTCGTTTTGGAAGGAAAGGAAAGTTAGCTCCTAGATTTATGGGACCTTATCCAATTGTTGAAAGAGTTGGAAAAGTGGCCTATAGACTAGAGTTACCTCAGGAGCTGCAAAAGCTGCACCCTGTGTTTCACATTTCCATGCTGAGGAAATGTCACCCAGACACCGAGTCAGTTCTACAACCTATGGAAGTAGAATTGAATGAAGATATAACGTATGAGGAGGGACCAGTGTCAATCCCTGATAACAGAACTAAAAAGTTAAAGAAGAAGGATATAAGCCTTGTAAAAGTCCTCTGGAACCATCGTGGTGTTGAAGAAGCCACTTGGGAACTAGAAGATGAAATGAGAAGAAAATATCCTGCTCTTTTCTTATAATACGCTTTATCGATTTCGAGGATGAAATCCTTTTGAAGGGGTAAAGAATTTGTAACACCCCTGACCTGGGTTATAACCTAACCCTGGAAGTTTTGCCTAAATATGTAATTATATACTTGTGAACACTCCCTGGCATGTAATTAAGTTCCTCAGGAACATTTACTTTCAATTTTGCTCCTTTTTGTATAAAGTTGTAACATTGTATTGTATGCAGGGACCTATGTGCAAATTACCCAGTTTTAGGGTTGAACATGCAAAATTCACAAGATGAGATGTATCTCTGATGTTGAAACATCATGAGGGTGGTTATGGTAAAGTTTGAGGGATTTCCCAAGCTTGAGCACCAAGGTGCAGCTGTGGAAGCAATCCCCATGCTTAGAAACCCTAATTTGGGGTAAAGTGCAGTTTACCCAAATTGAGGGGTCCAACTGGTAATTCTTAATATCTAGAACATCTTTTATGACTCTTGTCATCATTTAGAGTAGAAATGATGAAAGGGGCACATCAAATATTGATCAGATAAGAAAATATGATCTTTGTAGTGAAAAACACCTAAATTGGGTATGAAAGCTTTCAAGTGTATACCCTAGTTGTAGGTTGGCTTCTTTTACCCTAGTATCTTGAGATTTCATGAGATTTGCATAAGGATAGATAGGTTTGGACGTGCCCTTGAGCAAGGAGGGACCTAGATGTGATTTCCAATCTTGTGAGGTCCTTAGGGTGTAAAAGGGGCTAAAGTATATAAGCCACTTCTTTACAAGATAAGTGAACGATCTTTATTTCTCTTCATTCTCTTCTTCTCTTGCTCAAACGACCAAGGATAGCTATGGAGCTCAGGGGGACGACCAACCTGTTCTAGGTAAGAGAACACCACCTTCTAGCTCGAATTCATGGAGGAATTCACTTTCTAAGGTTGGTTTTGTGGTTAGCTTACTTAGTTTTCTTGTTCTAGCCAACCAAACCAACGTTTCCTTGGAGATTTCACCCTGACCAAGTTGTGGAAGCTCAAGGACGCCATTAAAGCTTGGAGCTTGAAGGCTTGGAGCTCTAAGATCAACCTTTAGGTGGGTTTTATAACTCTAAACTCTTGCTTTATATGTATGCTTAATTCTTGCAAATTTACTTGGTAAATTCTCCTTCTACCACCCTTTTTCCTTGCATGTTTGCAAGCAAATCAGTGGAGGAACCGACCTTGCTAGAGGTTGAAGATGAGGGGCGTGATTCCCTATGTTACTTTTTCAAACGACCTTGGACCCTTTTGGTCCAAACGGTTGCAAACCGTTTGGGTTCAAACGGTTTCAAACCGTTTGCTCTCAAACGGTCTTGCAAGACCGTTTGGATTGAAACGGTCTCAAGACCATTTGAAAGAGTTGACCAAGGGACGACCGTTTGAGGGTCTGTTCCTAATATATTGAATTTCATCTCTGCAAAGAATCAAAGTCTAATTCTTAACCAATTGGGAGTTGAAGGCATTTCAACATGGAAACCCTAATCGGGTCAAAAGTGCTGATTTGAAACATAGATCTTGTTGAGTTTTGGGTTGAAGGACCCAAACGGTCTCAAGACCGTTTGGGGATTCCTCCAAACGGTCCTAAGACCGTTTGGGCACAACCCAAGACCGTTTGAAGGTCTAGAGTTGAGTTAATCTAATGGTTTGAGGGTCCAATTGTAGGAAATTGATGAATTGATGAAAATTGCTGATTTTGACCTAATTGGACTTCAACCCTAGTCAAAACGACTTGGATTTTGGTCAAACTTTGGGCAAACGGTCTCAAGACCGTTTGGATGATGTCCAAACGACCTCAAGACCGTTTGAGCCAAGTTTGAGCCCAATTGGAGGTCAATTGATAGGTTCAACCTTGAATTGATTCACCTTGTTGAACATTGATGACCAACCGACTTGAAACCCTAATTGAGAATGATTGAACCCTAATTGGCTTGCAATTGAGGGTCAATTTGATGTCTAATTGACTAAGTCTAACCCTAATTGACTCAATTTATAAGGGGTTAACATAGCTTTGACCAATTGAGGGCTTCAATCAACACTTTCATGAACATTGGTAACCTTTGAACCACTTTGGAGGTCCAAACGGTCTCAAGACCGTTTGAGACCAAACGGTCTCAAGACCGTTTGGGCTCAAACGACCTCAGGATCGTTTGGTCTAATCGATCTCAAGAAAATTTGATCAAACGGTTTCAAACCGATTGAAGCTCCAAACGGTTTGGAAAGTCAACCCTTCCAAACGGTCTTCACCTCCAAACGGTCTCAAGACCGTTTGGATCCAAACGGTCTCAAGACCGTTTGGGTGGTTGAAACCGTTTGAAGGTTGAAACCGTTTGGAGATGATTGGTGATGGTTTGTACTTAACCATTTGATGGTGTAACTAGTTCAATGGTGATCTAAACTAAACCCTAATGGTAACCTAGGTCATTAAGGGACTATGTGATTAGTGAGTTAACCCATGATGGAGATCATGAGGCAAATTACCAAAATACCCTTGAGGGGTCTAAAGGGGTAAAACCTTGTTCTAATCAAACCCTAATCACATGTTGATGATGTCTTGGCTTATGTTAGTCAATGGAGACTTAACTCAACCTGATCTAGAGTGGTGTTATCACCATCTACTAGTGAGAGGAGAGAGAAAGTATCCTAAGAGAGAGAAAGTATCCTAGAGAGAAAGTACCCTTTTTAAGGTGGAAACTCAAGTGAGATACTTCAATTACACATGAGTGTGCATGATTAGGGGATGATTCACTTATGTGAGATCAAGGAAACCCTTATTATGATATCCAATGATTCTTAATCTTATTTAAGAGCTTCAATGATGATGTTTCTCTTACATGATGATGTAATGAGTACAATTCACCATAGAGTGAATAGTAAACCCTAAGTTTAGGGTATTGACATGAAAGATGAATAGTAAACCCTAATTGTTGAATTGCTTACTATTATCAGTTGATTTAACCATGCAGGTTATTATGAGATGATGGTCACATCCAGGTATGGAATACCATGTCATATTCATTGAAAGCATGTCTTAAGCTTTATGAATAGTGAACCATCTTGATGCACTGCTAAGTGACATCTATTGTGATTTATGGGCTGTAAGAGCCATAAATACCATCAGGGTCATGCTTGACAGATGACTTATGATGAAATGACTGGGATTGATGATGAAAGGAGTTAGGCCTGTTACATTCTAGTATTCTCATTTATAGCTGTTGTGCTATTGTTATTGTTTGAAGTACAATGTTTACAGAATACTGAATGTACCTAACTAATCAAGTGAAATGTAGAGCCCTGATCATAGACCCATCATTGTCAGAGTCTAAATGATGTTGAAACAGGTTTTCCCCAGGGAACTCCTGGATCACATACTTTTGAGTATGTGGGGTACATGGATGTGTAGAACCTTACATCCTAGTGTAGGTATTTGATGTAGATTCATGTAGTCCGTCATACTTTCACTAAAAGAGAAAGGGTGAGAGGATTTGATGTAGATTCTAATAGTCCATCAAACCCCACCACAAAGTCCAAAAGGTGAGATGTATCTCTACACTCCCTTAAAGACACAAACACCGCATCGGTGAAAGATAAACAAGAAATCTTCCGATGGCGAAGAGGGTACAGAATGCCACTATAACTCTAAAAATAGCGAAGGTCCAGTTTACCCTGGAGAGCTATTATTAAAGGACATCCCACCAGATGTCTATCAAACAATCCTCTAACTGATTGAGGAAGATGAGGTCATAAGAATCCGGCTCTTTTAATGACCTATGTATGATACTGATGTGACTTCTTAGCGATCAGTTGGAGTATGAGTGGTAAGCCTCATCTCCACAGGGCATAACAATAATGTTTGTAAAACATAATCAACAACGTAGTATATCTGTTAGAGTTATCTACGAGTTATTTGATTGATGTTACCTTGAATAGTATAGATGTTCTCATATTTTAATATTGATTGAACTCTTGCTTAACATCAAAACTGCTAGTGAATACCTTGAAGGCTTTTATTGCTTTAGTTATTCCCTGCTTTTCTTATAAAGCTTCTAGTGGAGAGTTATAACTCTCGCTGGGGCAATTATGTATAATTGTCTCACCCCGTAGACTTCTACTTTTTAGGTGGACGTCGAAAACGGAGGAACAAGAACTCAGGTGACCAATCCCAGCAACAGCAGCATCAGGAGCAGTAAATCTCAGGTGGAGATTCAGCCTGCTTTATGGTGTAGTATAGAGTCAGTCCTATGTGTCCTCTGTACTCTCAGGTCCTGGAGTGTTTTGAGTATGAAATCTTGAGAGATTTTGTATCATGTTGTATATAATTACTCAAGAGGTAATTTGTCAGTGATGTAAATAGTTAAATCCTTTTTCTATGGAAAAGGTTTGTGGTTTCAAGCTCTTGTCTCGAAAAGTTTTAATTTCCCGTGATTTTTGTCTTCCGCTATTTATCGATTGCTTCCGCACATGTTTAAATCGGGATTAATTCGTGGTCTGGAGATCGGAGCCCACAGTCATGGTCATCACGAAAACAAAGAACAGTTTCCAGGTCATCTACGGAATCTGAATACAAGGCGTTAGCAAATACAACGGCAGAATTAGTTTGGCTCCGCTCCTTGCTACAGGAGTTGGGTTTTCATCTACGACAACCCCCAATACTATGGTGTGATAACCTTGGTGCTACTTATTTGACTGCAAATCCAATCTTTCATGCGCGCACCAAACACGTGGAAATCGACTTCCACTTTGTGCGTGAACAAGTTGCAGCGAAGTCTTTGCAAGTGAAATATATTTCAACGAGAGAACATGTTGCAGACATTCTTACCAAAGCATTTCCGCCAATGAGATTTCACTTTTTGTGCAACAAGTTCCGTCTATCCAGCAGAGATACGCCTCACTTGCGGGGGAGTGTTAACCCAGAATTATCTACACATGCCGCACCAAGTCCAGCGGACTCTTCGCAACCACTCACAACTATCACACCGGAGACTGAGTCCATCAGATAATTGTCTGCGTGATTGTAGACGCAGTTACTCCTAGATCCACTATTCTCAGAAACGTATACTAATGTAAATAGCTATATAAGCATGTACAATGTGAATGAACAAGATAGCAATACAAAACTATTTCGTTTACTCGCACAGTCTTAACATCCTGTGGCACAACAGGGGCAGACACAGGTGCCCTGCGGCATCCCGTAGTCAGGTGGCGGCGCCAGTGCTCACAATCAGGTGGTGGCGGACCCGGTGGTGGTGAAGTAGTGATGGAGGTCTTGGTATAGATGTGACGCATTATGGGCTTCAGGGTGTGATGTATGACCGTGGTTACAGATATTGGAGGTGTGGTTGCTGTTCCTAGTCCCTCTGATGAAGGTGGTGGTGCCAAGGGAGAGGAAGACAAGAGTAGCGCCTGCAGACTTTAGTGTGTGGATGACCAAATAAGGGAAGACAAGAAAGGTGTTTTGGGTGCCCGTCAGTGCCTCTATAATCTATGGCAAATGCAGGTGCCAGATTGTAGATCATTTCCAGAGGGATGAGAAGACAATATCTCGACTAAGGGTGGTTGAATCCAGTGGTATTGGCAAGAAGACAAGATGGCGGCGCCAGGTGCTCTGTTGTTTAGGTTTATGATGAAGCTGCAGATCAGGCTAGAGGGCATCATTGCTAGTGGAGGAAGCACCGTGACACAGATGAACAGATGAATTATCGCGGTGATGGTGGCAATGGGGAAGATAACAATGGTGTTGATGTTTGAAGAAGAGTCATAGTTGCTGGTGGCTAGGCCCTGTTGCCACGACTAGATCAGGGAGAAGATGAAGAAGAAACGTGAGGATCCAAGAAGGATTGGTTAGGGATATGGGGAGTCCATGGGAGATTTGAGGAGGAGGAAGTAGATATGTGGAGTAGGGTTTCAAATATGGGCACTTGCAGACCGTCCGTCAACCACAGACGGTGCCAGGTCTCACTGCCACAGTGGTTGGATACATGGCAGATGGATGGGGGTTGTCGGCAGTGGCAGGAGCTGCCTGGAGGTGTTCGGTGTTGCTGGGTGCTTCTCAGTGCAGGTCGAGGAGGAGCAACCGATGGCTGGCGCTAGGGCCCTTGGTGCCATGGAGAAGGAAGGCGTCGCTGCTTCCTCCCTGTCAGACGTTCCGCTGGGGACAAGGGGTAAAAGATCATGGTTAGGATGTTGGGAGAGAGAATGATGGAAGTCAAAAGGGAGAGGAGGTGAAGAAGAGAAGGTGGAGAAGAATGTGTCCGCAGAATGCAATCTGCAATGCAGTGGCGTGTTGATCGCGTCAAGGACGGAGCGGGTCTCCTGGACAAGAAACCCAGTGGCATGGAAATGTAATAATATGAAAACAAAGGTGTTTAATAAGTTAGGTACTCAAACCATTAAATGGATGGGTAATTGTTGTTGGATTAATACCGAAATTGAAAGGTAGACCAAGTAGCATGTGAGAAATCCAATGTTGCCATCAATTTCACATTTTGAATATGTTTACCATTACATTTCATTATTTGTATATCATACATACTATTAATGTACTCACTAATTTTAATACTTATTACACATTAATTTGATTCATTTCATCTTATACTCTCTAAGAATATGTTAGGGTGTCAAATTTGATTCAAGCATGGTATTTGGTATATTTTTTCCTTAAGTATTGTTATTGAGTGTATCATGTTTATTTTATCATATATAAAGGATATTAATGAATTTATGATAATGATTGGCTCCAATTATCTCTAATGCATTGTGAACTAGGTAGATTAGGTATTCATTGTAAATATAATCGACTAGGGCTTCGAAAAAGGGAGGCTACAACTATGTGTCTAGATTTGAGTATGTTACACGGTTATAATCACTTTTTCTATGTTTTTCGTACAATGTATTTGGTCGAGTTTCAATAAAGGTAACTTGACCGATCGACTAAAAGACAAATCTAATTTTCAAACTACCAGTCGAGTTTGTTCTGGGGAACTCGACCGATCAGCCAAAATTGCATTTGGTTAGGAAGTCATTTGGTCGAGTATTGTGAGTGAACAACTCGACCGATGGCCATCTTCAGAAAATCAATCCAATCTTAACCGATCAGCAGCCTCTGATCGATTTTTTAATTTGGCTATGAAGTGATTAAAACTTAGTATTAAGTGTCCCACATATTTTTCTCATCTTAGTTACAAGTCATATTATCAACACAAGTGATTACAAAATTCTTCTAAGGTCGTTTGAAGTGATTTCCTTATTAGCACACTTGCATTGCATTTGACTTGAACTTGGACAAGCTAGGGCTTGTGTAATTTGATTATTTTCATGTACCTAAAGCCTGAAATCAATCTAGAATACACATATTAGATACATATTAATGTAATGGTTAAGTCATCATCAAAATATGGACAATGTATAACCTTTACGTCAACACGACAGACATCACCTGGCAAAGGGATGTCTTCGGACTTGATTCTGGATGAGGTACATCCCTACCCTCTGTTTCCAAATACGTTGATGTCAATGAGATCTTCTCATAAGATAAGTGGAGAAAATTTTATTGCTTACGTTGAGCCACTCCCCTCCATAAAACCCCAACACTTTCTTCACCTAGACACTTGGTCAGAGCAGCAAGAAGAAGTAAAGTTATTAGTTTGACACTAGCTTATCCTAATTCTTAGATACTGGAGAAGACCAGTCAAATATTGAGTTCATAAAATATGCATATCATTCAGATTATGTTCAACATCCATGTTATCTTCCTATATCTAATTGTCCATGCACACTAATCTAACCTATTCTCATATACCATATCGTAGGGACCTCTCTTTTGATTAGTATGAGTACCAATCATTACAAAAGAATCCTAAAACTAAATGTACATTAAGATACAAAACACTAGATTCTCAACAAATACGATTGAAACAATATACAAGGAACACATTTAGTTTTCTTCTTTTCCCTTAAAGCCTAAAAAACAATTTTAACATTATAAGATCTAGTAGTTTAATTATCACAAATCATATTTGATTCCAAGAATAAAATTGAAATCTCATTACCCGTATGCATTTAAGTTTACATTTGTAACGTGCACATAAAAGAAAGAAATAAAAATACAACCCATCTTGGAAAAGAGAGACTACATAGTTTATCTAGGAAAATTATTGTATTGACATCTTTTTTGTCACAACCTCTTGGTAAGACATATGAGACTCCTATAGGCCCTAGAGAGTGGAAGTTTCCACTTGACTAAGTAAAATACATGACCCTCAGACTTAAGTATATCTAATTTAAAAGAAACTTACACATATTTATATTTCAAATTGATAACCTAGCATCTAGAACAAGAGGTTTATGATAATATTTTAACTAATATTAGACGAATTATTTAATTGACTTCTACCTTCTTAACCATCATTGATATCATATCTATTGATAAATCAACAATTAAAAATTTATCTCAAAATTGCATTCTAATTGTCCGAGTAACATAGAAACATTCAAACATTTATTTATTTAACAATAATAACATATCAATGTGACACCCAAAAATTTGAACCATGAACATGACATGCATTCCTGAAGCTAAAGACTACATAATACTCAAATATCAACCAAAGTCAAATCATAAGAAGAGTAGATATCAAATCATGCAATAGATGTCAATGTTTAAGATCAAATTTTATACTAGGAAGATAATAATAAGACTTTTAGTTATCTTTAATAGTAGATTCCACAAATAAGACAACTTATGCCATTACAACAAATCTACCAACAAACACTAATGTGAATTTAACAAACATTTATCTCATATTCTACACTGATTGTCATTTTTATTCATTTACCTTGAAACTATTTGGCCCATACTTCACCAAGTATAAATTACCATGTCTAAGTCCTATGTCAATGAATCTCCATCATTATATTAGAATTTTAGTTGACCACTCTAAGTAGCTACTACAACACTAAGGTGGGGATTTCATCCTCCTACCATCAATTCCTCGTCTAGGATACATGAGATAGATATAAACAAAACTAATAATCACACATGAAAACATCACTCATGTTTTACAGTTTACATTTCATCAAAGTCTATTCCTTAAGGACATAGACTTACATAACAAAAAATTTATAGACAAAATTACACGATTTGACTCACTAGACATAGACATGCATAACAAAAAATTTATGGACAAAATCACACGATCTGACTCACTGATATATCTTAGTAGTCTAACCTTCAAGGGCTCAGTCCACACTTTGCAATACTTCTCATAATCTCTAATTACTACAAGGAGATCCATTTAATTTTCCTAGTATCGACCTCTAGCGAAATTGATACTATTTAAGATAGCTATCTAGATGGATTTGTCATTCTACTTATTATGTAATCCTATTACTCATGGAAAAGGGGTTCAATTTTATCATTTATCATGTGTGTGCATTCTCACACATATTGAATGACATGAATAAGATTATGACTAATAAGAAAGACAATCATTATTGAAGGAAACACAACAATCAATAATTTACAAAATTGGAGGAATTTGACAATGACTCCCAACCTTTGGTCCCTCTAGTTTTGTCTTTCAAACTTGATTAATTTGATGATGATTGGGAAAACAATGAACTCTAGTGACCTATACCCCTTCCCATGTGCTATAACAAGTGTCCTTCTTGTCCACGATATCTAGACTTAGACCATGTAGACATATCGAATACAGAGCAGATATTGCTATATCTGATACCTAAATCTAAAAAAAGTAATTTGATCCAATATTTGATCCGATATTCGACGGATATCATATGTTAACATCTGGATATGACCCGAACCAATAATATCTAAAATTTTGAAAAAAAATCCAATCTGAACCAAAAATCATACATTTAATGTTAATAGATATATTACATGTAGAAATTATTAATATTACATTAAGTATATATACTAAAATGCCTATGTTTTTTCATATATAAATAATAATTCTAATAATATATCTATGTATTTATCAAAATCGGATTATTTTTGGATCAGAAACAACAATACCCAATATCCAATCCAAAACTTTTGGACACAAAATTCGACATTTGAAATCTGACCCCAAACTAGTTAAAATTTCATATTCTAATTCAGATCGAATATGAAGATTTCATATATCTATTTACATGTCTACTACTTGTCCATCCATCCCTAGTCAAACTCCAAATTTACAATAGATGTATTTATTCTTCTTTTTTATTTCATTTAATGTGTGTCAGTTAGGAGCGCGCCATCGTGTGTCTTTAATGACCCACACTACTAGAATATCTTTTAAAAATCTTTGAATTAATTCATAGGGATGAGTAGGGATGTACATTTCTCAGTCCAGACCGACGGACCAGAACGGTTATTCAGTCCGGTCCGGTCCTGGACCGACTTGACTTTCAGTCTGGTCCTCAGTCCTTAATTTCTCCTAATTCCAGTCCTTGGTCCAGTCTGGACCGGTTGGACCGAATAATATATTAAAACTTTTTATACATGTTAATTAAATATAATATTTATAGTTGTTACCAAACTCAAATGGTGTTTTATAAGTTCTATATCATGTTGTTTTATATTTATAGTCAAGAGTATATGAATATAAGTTATCTGATCCGATCCATAACTTTTCCAGTCCAGTTTAGGACCTGACCAATTCTTATTCGGTCCGGTCCTCAATCCATATATTTTTTATTAGTCGGGTCTTAATCCAGTCTGGTCAAGCCGGTCCGGTCTGAGTGTGGACCGATGTACATCTCTAGTGATGAGGACAACAAGTTAGAATGGTTTCAAATATTTTCTTACTTCTACAAATGATTTTTCCAAGATGACTTGATTTTATCTTATTCAAATTGTGAAGAGGTTTCTCCACTTATTCACATGTTTATAAAATAATCTTGGTTTAGTTTCCATTCTTGTTAAGATTATTCATACCGATAATGCCCTTAAATACACCCAAAGGGAAGTTTTGTCCTTTTACATGATGTGGAAATGATTCAACAACACTCATACACCTACTCTCCACATTTATATGCTATTGCTAAGCATAAAATTGTCACCTTCTTGACATCACATGTTCTCTTACCATTCATGTGAATGTTCCTAAACATTTTTTTGTTGGATGCAATTCTCACAACATGTTTTTTTAAAATCAATCCTCAACCGTCCTCAATTCTAAAACACCAAAGTCCTTTTTTATCCTCTATCCACAAACCATGTCATTTCCATTTTCGGCTTGGGTTTTTGGATGTGTTGCCTTTGTCCTAGACATTTTTGTTGGATGCAATTCTCACGACATGTTTTTTTAAATCAATCCTCAGCCGCCCTCGATTCTAAAACACCAAAGTCCTTTTTTTATCCTCTATTCACAAACCACGTCATTTCCTTTGCCGGTTTGGGTTTTTGGATGTGTTGACTTTGTCCATAATTGTGTCCTAAAGTTGACAAATGATCTCCCCAAGTTATAAAATGGTGTTTCTCAAGTACTTTTTTTCTCAAAAAAAAATACATGTGCATTCTCCCCCAGTTAGGGCGCATTCTTATCTCTATATAAGTCACCTTTCATAAGGATGAGTTTTTCTTCTCTTCATCGTTATCAATTTCAAATCATATTGATGCAATGATCTCACTGCTTAATCCCTTCCCCCACACCCATCACGTTCACCAAAAGACTATCACCGACCCATGAAAATTGGATGTCTAATAGCACCTCCACCATCATCATATGTTCCAGACCAATCCAATCTACTAGGGGCACTTCAAAAAGGTATATGTTCTTGCACCATCATACATCCCATCTCTAACAATTATTATGTAGTAGGCCTTTCTACTAATGCTTCTACCTTTTTCATATCTATGGATACTAATTATATTCGCAAACATCCAGTGGATGCTTTCGAACATCCTGGATGGAAGTGCCATGATGGGGGAAATGCAAACTTTATGGGAAAATCATACAGGGGACTTGGTTGACTCTCCATCAGACAAGAACATTGTTGGCTATCAGTTGGATGTTCTTCGTCAAACATCACTCTCATGGTACTGTCTGTTGGTGTGTATGCCCTGAGAGCCAATCATGAGATGATTGGTGGGATACATTAAGATTGATTTGATAAACATCAAAGGCAAGCTTCCAATTCTTTCTGGTTCAGTCATATGAGATAGTGATAGAATAGATTGAATGTCTAGAGAATGACAGTACTCAATGATTTATGCCTTCAGGTTCATGACCTGAACGATGAGATCATACAGATGCTAAGAGTTTGTACATTCTTGTTATATCCCTAGTCGGAGGTCATTGTGGAAGGTAGATAGACAGCAATGACACACAAGACTAGATTATGGTGTTGGTTGATGACAGAATCTCATTAGTCATAATATAGAGATATCAAACCAAACACATAGGTACTTGTTAGAGAACAAGTGTACCCAACAGACCCACCGTGAGTTTGACACATGGAACCATGAGATGGTAGTCACAGTCAGTACTCACAGTGATGGTGGTGAGTTTGATTCGTTGACCTGAAATCACTACACTCAACACATGTCGTTGGGCACACTTTGACATCATCAAACGCAGTCCTGAAACATGGGTTGTTATAAAGGTGATGATTGGGTGGCTTCGACACATAAGGCTTTTGAGGGGTGAGTGATAGATATGGGATTTGTCCCTCCTGAGGGAGTTTGATATCTAAGGCCACTTTATGAGTAGGATTGAGATAGGTGTGTGCACGCATGTATGAATCAGTATGTGATATTGGTGTCATACATATCTCCTTCAATCTACTCTGAGATCAAGAAAGTGAATGAACGTAGACAGGATGACTGTTCCATGCCTCGAGTTCATTCGGGATATCAGTGACAAAGGAATTATACATTCACTATAACACCATTCAAGGATTGTAGGATGAAAGTTGTTCCCAAACTTTCTACTTTCACTTGGGTAGCACTGATGTGTGACTAGGCACCGCTCTTTGCTTGTGAAGTCATAAATGTTATGGACTTTCACTGCCAACGTGAAATGGACCTGCAGGGTCACACACATAGGATTTAACCTGGAAGAGGAGTTTTGTCCACAAAGAAATGTTTAGATTGATTACTAAAGGAGTTTATTAGTTCAATTAAACACTCAATCAGTCGATAGATCAATATCATATGGTTCAAGGTGTTAGACACATTGATTGGAGTATCAGATTGATTAAAATCGCAATTGACTGATTCTGCACAACCTACACTCCCAATCGATCGGCTTAAGTTTTGAACCGGTCGGCTGAGGTTGCTGAACCGGTCGGCTGGATGTATCCAACCGATCGGCTCAAGCCCAGGCTGAAACAAGCGGTTCAAGTGTTGAACCGATCAGCTCAACTGGTACAACCGAGCGAGTTGGAAAGTCAGGTCGGTGAGAATTTTCCTTTCGTCCCAAATTGCCCAATTCGATTGGGAATAACATTGGTATTCGATACCGATTGGGAACAAAATAAGGAAAGTCTTTTTGAGCCAGATCAGGACCGTGAAGTGATCGGTTCAGGGCACCAACCGATCGGTTGGGGTGTCCCAAACGATCAGCTCAGGTCCAACCGATCGGCTCAATGGCCGAACCGATCGGATCAGCTGTGAACTGATCGTTTCAGGTTGTGAACCAGTTGCTTTTTGTGGAAAATCTCGAACCCTTCTACTCCTGCTTTTAGTCCCGTATTGCCCGGGATAGAGAACCTTGTCCCATGACCCTCCTATATATATAGGGGTAGTGGGGGCTTCTCAGACAACAACTCAGTGCAACCATTTGCTCTGGAAAGTTGTCATTCTCTCTGGTTTTGGTAACCAAGAGAGAGCTTGGAGAAGTACTTCCCGCAAAATGGAGGTGCAGCAAGGGAAGGACAACTGCAGTTGCAATTGGAGGCAGGAGAGTGTGTTGGCGACTAGTACATCAACAGGAGGGTGCGACTCATTCCACTTCCTTGTGGGACAAGGAGTGTGGAGTTCCAGGTGGTCTGTGTTGTGGCAACACATCCCATTATCATATAGATAATGAGGTGTTACGCAAAAACGTGCGGAAATCACCATAACCACATATTATGAAAATATGGGTTAATTAAAACCGATTGCGGAAAACTAATTAACTTTAAAACTATTACTTTCCAGTCCTCATCCTGCGCAGAAACATGTCATATATACATACACGAGATCTGATACGTGTCTACAGCTTACAGAAACAACTGTTCATCCATCACATGAGCTCACCACCTGATCAAATACAGAAAGGCCCGCCTCTGGCCAACAGCAGGATATACAAAACACTATCGACCGTTCATCGTGAAACAACGTCAAAACATTGCCAAGGACCTGAGAGTACATGGATGACTCTAGACTCTACTACAAAACATCCAAAACAACAACATGTCCAACGCTTGCCTTCTACTGCTCCTCAAGCTGCTCGGCCGCAACACCACAACCACGACCACGTCTACCTCGACCACCTAAAAAGGGGTTAAACCAGCGGGGTGAGACAATTGAACAATTGTCCCAGTGGGAAACATAACTTCCTCACTTCAGTTCCAGAGCCTCAGAAAGATAAAGCTATGACAGTAGATAATTAATAACATGTATAATAAGAGAAATCTATATGAAGCAAAGCTCTCCTTACCGACATACTTACCAGCTGTATTAAAAGCATATAACCAAATATCTCTCAATGGAACATGATTGACAAGATAAGATTTATCACTATGTAACATGATTATCAGAACAAGATATATTGTCACATAAATTTAGGATTAAGATATAACAGATTAACCACATAAACGAGGCCTTAACCAATGTTCTGTATTTTGCCTTAATAATTACTATATGACGGCATGAACGCATTCATGCTCCTTATCTCACATATCCTGAGCCATGGGCCTATTCACCATGCTCAACACATCACGTATCCTGAGCCATGGGCCTGTTCACCATGATCATCACATCATGTATCCTGAGCCATGGGCCTGTTCACCATGCTCATCACATAGCGGTGTTACAACCTAATTCCACACCCTAGAGTCCACAACAATAAATGTACTCTTACCATCTCCCTTTTTAAGCTAGAAACACCCTCACCTATTCAACGATATGCTTTTCGGGTTAATTCTTAGGCAAACTCGTTTACTATTATCAACTACCGACTATGATGAATCTATAATCAAGGCAACTACATGATATGATTCCACTGTGATTAGTTAGTATCTATGCAAGATATATCAGAAGGTAAACAGATATAAACTTAATCACTATGCTATCATTGTAATCACATCTACCTGATCCCTCTCAAGGATCCAACATCACCTGTTGTCACTTGGCCTCTTGCCAACCATCCAGATCCGTCTCGAGGATCATCACATACCCTAGGATCTCAATCCCTCATCAGGTGTTGTCACTTCTATTCAGAACTTACATCTATATTATGGGACGAACACATTATACATGTAACCTATTCAACAAGAGTAATTATCAGTGTGATGTATTCATCACATATGTCTCATAGCCTTTTCATGGATAAGCACCACCTTCATGGTTAGTGTATTCAACAATCGTAGTTCATCATAAGGATTATGCTTACTAACATGAGATGTCATTCAAGATGTTATACTTGTCAATCTTACTCTATCTGATGATCAGATATACAAAGCACATTATAAAGCAACTATTTATGTATTTATCCTTGTCTCTGCATTACACAGATATTCATGGGAATCACTACATTCATATAGTCATGTTCAGATATCAAAGGTCAAACATTATTACTACCACTTCAATTCATTAGGTAACCCACTCACCTTCATTACTACTATTACTATCACCATTTGTTGATTAAGTGCTTTATCACACCAATTCACATTATCGACTCTATTCTTCAACTTATGACCTCATGCATAAGACACATCATCACACAGTTATATCCAGACTTGTCCTCATCTTAATTTTGTATAATTAATCAAGGTGTTCACTTCATGCATGTAATCATACTAGATATACAGAATGAGCATTATCATTACTATCATCATTATTATTAAGCAAGACACTTGTGTAACTACCATTATTTCTTTTATCAATAACTGATAAACATGATGATCTCTTTATGCATATAACCATGCTACTATCATTACCATTCTTGACATAGATAGATAATCATAATAATTGAGAAATGCATATTCTCAACACAGGGTGACATTTAGGTTTAAATGCATTATTCACACAAAGTGACAGTAGAGATTATATCCTTTTCCTTAATCATGCCTCATAACGCTCTGCATAACATGCTCATTATTATTCAGGGGTATTACACCTATAACTATGATGGTTAGGATAAAAAGGAACTGATATTTCCATTACCATTATTAAGCATAGCATAGTCCATCATCATTTGTTATCATCCATTATCATTATTATTAACATTGTCATTAACAAATAAGCATAAGGATTACTTCATGTATCTCATTACTATCATTAACGTTATTACTATCATTAACATTGTTGTTATTACTTAGCAAGGCATCATTATCGTTTGGAAACAAAGATATGTGCACACAACCAAACAAGTCCATGGCATAAAGAACTGTCACTGAAAGATCACAAAGCCCTTACTACTACTCACCATAACCCTCACTAAAAGGAAGGGATAACAACTACCTATCCTCACCCAAACACAACAGCAACGGCTGGTGCAGCAACGCTGCGCGTGACACAACATCACAGGAGTAACGCACGTCAGAGAGGGTGTCAGGCATCCCATGTGTATCGGGAAACGCACGTTGCACCTCCTGTCAGCCGACACACATGGGGGTGTGATGCCCATCACACTCCCAACCACAACTCCGTCACAAGCTATCTAAAACGCCCAATACCAGGGCTTATCTAAATGGCCAGGTCACCTCCAAGATCTAACAAACAAGAGAGAGAGAGAGAGCACTCCCACAAAACGTGCCACAAACTAACCAAAGCCTAACAGTTGACACACTCCAAAGAGAGGGGCATAACGCCCGTCATGAGCCCAGCCTATCAGCCGTCACAACCCAAGATGGTATCGTCCGATATCAACCCTTCATGCCCAACACAACTATAACGGCCAAAACCCACACTAGCCTATCGTTCAACCCAAACCAGCTTGCCATACATGATCCTATCGTCTAACTCAAGTCATCCTTCATGCCACACATGGTCTAACGTTCATGATAAGAACAAGGGTGTTGCTCAACACAAGAAGAACCCTATCGCCCAACATGGTCACCACCATATCGGCCAACTCACCAAATAAGGAAGGGGTATCACCCATCACAGGAACACCACTGTCATCCATCACAAGGTACTCATATCGTCCAACTCACCAAACAAGGAAGGGGTATCGCTCATCACAGGAACACCTTCAACCTCCAACTCAAGGGAGCACAAACCCTAGATCACAAGATATACTACGTTACAAGGAACCCTGAACCCTAAGGGGGATCGGCCACTAAAGGTACAAAAGCAAGGTACAAATCTAAGCTACTAACTACTAGCATATGAACAAGAACAAGAATAAGAGGTAATGGAGTTAGGGTTAGAAATTATTCAACCCGCCTTAAGCTCCAAGCTCCAAGGAAGAAGAAGCACTCCAAGGTCCAAGGGATATCGTCCACCAAAGATCCTCCAAGAGGGTGTATCGGCCACCACTGCTACTCTAGGAGGGTGTATCGTCCAACACAAGCAAAGAAGGAGTGGAGTGTCATGCACTCAAGGTGGAGGAGAAACCAAAAGATCAAAGGATACTAAGGCAAGGGAAAGAGCCACCTATATAGAAAGAAGGGGAGGAGAAACCAAGGTAGATCTATGCTATGTGTCGTCCACCCAAGGGACACTTGTCCTAGGGTTCAAGCCAATACTCTAGCACACCATGAGACACTTGTCCAAGATATGCACCAAGTGTCCTCCAAACAAGACCAAACCTCATGGGCGACACAAGCAACAGCTCTGTTGGGCGACACACTAAGGCACCTGGGCAACACACAACCTCTTTGGGCGACACAAGCCACACTAGGTCGACACACTACTCACCATAGACGACACAAACAAGCTTTGGCCGACACAAGGATCAAGCAAGCCCAAACATGGAACCCCAAGGCCCAAACAAGCTCAACCGAGGCCCAACGAACTCAAGCAACCAGCCCAAGCCTTCCTCTCAACCCTAGAGGAAGCAAAGAGAGGGAAACATCTCACAAGATGGCAAACATGTACACAAAACCCTAAACTTTGGTTATTTGCAAGTAGCCCCTCCAACTCTCAGCAAGGCACAACAAAACCCTAATCACCACTAAAGGTGATTAGCAAGCACCAAAGCACCAAGATTAAGCAAAACAAACAGGGTAAACCCTAAACGCAGGTCAGGGTCCTTACAAGCTAACCCCCTTTAAGGGATTTCGTCCCCGAAATCTGAAGAGAAAAGCGAGGGGTACTTCCTTTTCCTCAAGCTCCCATGTGGCTTCCTCAACGTCACGATATCGCCAAAGAACTTTCACAAGAACCAGGTCCTTCCTTGTAGGTCATATATTCATCAAGCTCATCCTCAGCTGGCTACATCACAGTACCTAAATCCGGATGACTTCCCTTCCGCATACTATCATGGAGTAATGGATGCAACATGTGCAACTCTAGAGGCAACTCTAACTCATAAGCTACCTTGCCAACACGTGTTATGACTGAGTAAGGCCCCATATATCTGGGTGCTATCTTACCCTTCCGACCAGACCTTTAGCACACCTTTCCATGGTGATACTTTAAGATACACTTGTCTCCTACCTGGAACACCAAAGGTCGTCGGCGATTGTCTGCATAAAACTTCTTCCTATACTGTGCTACTTTCAACTGTCGATGTATCACCTTTGGTCTTATCAGTCGTTAGCTGAACTAACTCAGGACCCTAACGTCTGACACTCACCGAACTCATGCCAACACCAAGATGGTCTGCCCTTCCTTCCATTCAAAGCCTCACAAGGAGTCATGCCGATGCTCTGCCAAAAACTGTTGTCGTAGGCCAACTCTATCAAACTAAGATGTATATTCCAGAAACGAATCGTAATCTGAGGACCTCTGTCAGAAACTATTATTGCGAATGTATCCTCTCATCCATATATACTCTAATGAGCTTCTCAATTGTATATGTCATCTTCATAGGTAGGGAGTGGGCAGACTTTGTCAATTTGTCCACTATCACCCAGATGGAATCATGTTCTCTAGTTGTCTTGGGTAGACCAACTACGAAACCCATGGTCATATTATCCCATTTCCACAACGGCATTGGCAAAGGCTGCAACGTACTTTTCGGCTTCTAAAGTCCAGCCTTCACTTACTGACAAACCCCACTTGTTCAACCTATCAACGTTCGGAACAACTATCCTATTCCGATAACAGACTAGCCCATCCTCGGGCTCATGGAACCCATCACGCTCTTCGCTGCCGAACTCTGATCAACTCTATTGCATCATCTGTCTACTATGCATCTTTTATTCGTCTGGGAAGGTTCACTCAGCTAAACTTTATTTAGTTTGGAATGCTCACTTAGCTTTTCCTCTATATTGGGAATGTTTACGCAACTATTCCCGAATAGGATTGTTCACTTAGCTCTTTCCTATTGAGAGTGTTCACTTAGCTGTTTTCTGTAATTGGGAATGTTCACTTAGCCCTTCCTGTTTAATCGAGAACGTTCACTTAGCTTTTCTCTTTAATGGGGAATGCTCACTTAGCTTTTCTTATATATTTGAGAATGTTCACTTATCTTTTCCCATTTAATTGGGAATGCTCACTTAGCTTTCCCATTTTAATAGAGAATGCTCACTTAGCTTTTCTCTTTAATGGGGAATGCTCACTTAGCTTTTCTTATATATTTGAGAATGTTCACTTAGCTTTTCCCATTTAATTGGGAATGCTCACTTAGCTTTTCCCGTTTAATTGAGAATGCTCACTTAGCTTTTCTCTTTAATGGGGAATGCTCACTTAGCTTTTCCCGCTTAAGAATGTTCACTTAGATTTTCTTATATATTTGAGAATGCTCACTTAGCTTTTCTCATTTAAATGGGAATGCTCTTTTCCCGTTTAATTGAGAATGCTCACTTAGCTTTTCTCTTTAATGGGGAATGCTCATTTAGCTTTTCCCGCTTAAGAATGTTCACTTAGCTTTTCTTATATATTTGAGAATGTTCACTTAGCTTTTCTCATTTAATTGGGAATGCTCACTTAGATTTTCCCCTTTAATTGTATTATACTCTCTAGATTGTTTCAAAATGATTACCTGATCAGTGTAATCAGAGAGATAACAATCTAAGAGTTCCATACTTGCCTTATCTACAATAATCATATACTTGGCTAGGGTATACAAGTATTGAGATTAGGTAGTATGCACCTTATTTCCATCCTACCCCACACTTTTCATATCAGTATTCAAATAGAGATTTTCATTCTTGGATTTTCTGTCAGGCATCACTTCTACATCTCATCTTTTATCACACAGATAAGAGAGATTACATAGCATTTTAAGGAATATTTAGAAAAATGTGAATTTTCTTCTTACTTGTGCCCTTATAGGAATGGCTAAAGGAAGTTCAAGAACATCTACTTTCTTATTTAAATCACACAGAATCAGAAAATGGAACATCAAAATGAATATATTTTGTCTGACCTATCTGGGACGTACGTCCACACCCTCGATCATTACTAGGAAACTGCCTCCTTTGAGAGCCCTCCTGACTCTGCCCCTGGGGTTGTGTCGCCATCATATTCCTGTCTGGACAATCTTTTACTAGATGTCCCGATTGTCTACATTGATAACAGATCCTGGGTGCAAGATAGGGTTTGTGAGATCCAGTTACCGATGTTGATGATATGTCGAGGGCTCCACTTGGAAGGTTACTACATCCCTACCCCCACTCATCGTCCTTTGTGTCTGGTCATGGAATTTTGATGATACTGGCGATGTAGAAAATCTCGGTTTCTTGAAGGTTCCAGACCTCTGTCCTTGAGACTGACTAGGTCTTTGGTGCGGCATGGATTCTCTTTTCTCCCTTACTGACCCCTCAATCCTTCGAACAGATTCCACAAACGTAGCAAACCGCTCCTAGTTTTCCAACGCAGAAACATGCATTTTCAACTCAGCACTCAGACCTTTCTCAAAGTGTATGATCCGTTCCTCATCTGTTGTTTCCATATGGGGACAAAACCTCAACAGATCCATGAACTTGGCTTCATACTCAGTGATGTTCATCATTCCTTGTCTTAGGTTCTCGAACTGACGAACCTTCTTATCCAGATATGTCTTCAGAAAGTATCTGGTGACGAACTCGCGTCAAAACACTTCCCAACAGATCACCTCACCAGGCCGCTTCTCTTCTTCGATGGTCCACCAGTGACCAGCACTACCTTTCAGGAGGTAGACCGCATGTTTTACCTTGTCTGCTTTGGGGATGTCAAGAATCTGAAAAGCCTTCTCAAGACTCGTCAGCCATAGATCTACATCCGCTGGATCAACCGTACCTGCATAATCCAAACTTCCAACTCGGCAAAGATGCTCGAAGGTCTTCCTAATACCCGCTGCTTCTTCATGGGGAACCTGTGATCGCGGAGGAGGCACTAGTAATCGCTCTACCATGAGATTCATCGTAGCCATTAACAGCCCCATAAGCTGTTGGTAAGCAGGATGTTCAAGTATGGCTGGGTTAAATTGGGGAACCTCAGGCACCCGATCTTCATGTGCCTGTCCTTCTGCTCCATCAACTGATGCAGCATCACTAAGCTCAGGAGCATATTCTTCATGGTTTCCAGACATCTTGTCCTTTCTTCTGCTGAGGGCAGAAGATTTTGTAAGAAGACCTGGAAAACTCATAAGAACAGACTCAACCTAGTCCTAAATCCCTGTAGACTCAGCGAACCTAGAGCTCTGATACCAAACTTGTGGCAACACATCCCATTATCATATAGATAACGAGGTGTTACGCGAAAACGTGCGGAAATCACCATAACCACACATTATGAAAATACGGGTTAATTAAAACCGATTGCGGAAAACTGATAAACTTTAAAACTATTACTTTCCAGTCCTCATCCTGCACAGAAACATGTCATATATACATACACGAGATCTGATACGTTTCTACAGCTTACTGAAACAGTTGTTCATCCATCACATGAGTTCACCACCTGATCACATACAGAAAGGCCCGCATCCGGCCAACAACAGGATATACAAAACACTATCGACCGTTCATCGTGAAACAACGTCAAAACACTGCCAAGGACCTGAGAGTACATGGATGACTCTAGACTCTACTACAAAACATCCAAAACAACAGCATGTCCAACGCTTACCTTCTACTGCTCCTCAAGCTGCTCGGTCGCAACACCACGACCATGACCACGTCTACCTCGACCACCTAAAAAGGGGTTAAACCAGCGGGGTAAGACAATTGAACAATTGTCCCAGCGGGAAACATAACTTCCTCACCTGAGTTCCAGAGCCTCAGAAAGATAAAGGTATGACAACAGATAATTGATAACAGGTATAATAGGAGTAGTCTATATGAAGCAAAGCTATCCTTACTAACATACTTACCAGCTGTATTAAAAGCATATAACCAAATATCTCTCAATGGAACATGATTGACAAGATAAGATTTATCACTATGTAACATGATTATCAGAACAAGATATATTGTCACATAAACTGAGGATTAAGATATAACAGATTAACCACATAAATGATGCCTTAACCAATGTTCTGTATTTTGCCTTAATAATTACTATATGACGGCATGAACACATTCATGCTCCTTATCTCACATATCCTAAACCATGGGCATGTTCACCATGATCAACACATCACGTATCCTGAGCCATGGGCCTGTTCACCATGCTCATCAAAGCACGTATCCTGAGCCATGGGCCTATTCACCATGCTCATCACATAGCGGTGTTACAACCTAATTCCACACCCTAGAGTCTATAACTGTAAATGTACTCTTACCATCTCCCTTTTTAAGCTAGAAACACCCTCGCCTATTCAACGATATTCTTTCCGGGTTAATTCTTAGGCAAACTCGTTTACTATTATCAACTACCGACTATGATGAATCTATAATCAAGGCAACTACATGATATGATTCCACTGTGATTAGTTGGTATCTATGCAAGATATATCAGAAGGTAAACAGATATAAACTTAATCATTATGCTGTCATTGTAATCACATCTACCTGATCCCTCTCAAGGATCCAACATCACCTGTTGTCACTTGGCCTCTTACCAACCATCCAGATCCATCTCGAGGATCATCACATACCCTGGGATCTCAATCCCTCATCAGGTATTGTCACTGCTATTCAGATCATACATCTATATTATGAGACGAACACATTATACATGTAACCTATTCAACAAGAGTAATTATCAGTGTGATGTATTCATCACATATGTCTCATAGCCTTTTCATGGCTAAGCACCACCTGCATGGTTAGTGTATTCAACAATCGTAGTTCATCATAAGGATTATGCTTACTAACATGAGATGTCATTAAAGATGTTATACTTGTCAATCTTACTCTATCTGATGATCAGATATACAAAGCACATTATAAAGCAACTATTTATGTATTTATCCATGTCTCTACATTACACAGATATTCATGGAAATTACTACATTCATATAGTCATGTTCAGATATCAAAGGTCAAACATTATTACTACCACTTCCATTCATTTGGTAACCCACTCACCTTCATTACTACTATTACTATCACCATTTGTTGATTAAGTGCTTTATCACACCAATTCACATTATTGACTCTATGCTTCAACTTATGACCTCATGCATAAGACACATCATCACACAGTTATATCCAGACTTGTCGTCATCTTAATTTTGTATAATTAATCAAGGTGTTCACTTCATGCATGTAATCATACTAGATATACAGAATGAGCATTATCATAACTATCATCATTATTATTAAGAAAGACACTAGTGTAACTACCATTATTTCTTTTATCAATAACCGATAAACATGATGATCTCTTTATGCATATAACCATGCTACTATCATTACCATTCTTGACATAGATAGATAATCATAATAACTGAGTAATGCATATTCTCAACACAGGGTGACATTTAGGTTTAAATGCATTATTCACACAAAGTGACAGTAGAGATTTTATCCTTTTCCTCAATCATGTCTCATAACGCTTTGCATTACATGCTCATTATTATTCAGGGGTATTACACTGATAATTATGATGGTTAGGATAAAAAGGAACTGATATTGCCATTACCATTATTAAGCATAGCATAGTCCATCATCATCTGTTATCATCCATTATCATTATTATTAACATTGTCGTTAACAAATAAGCATAAGGATTACTTCATGTATCTCATTACTATCATTAAGGTTATTACTATCATTAAAATTGTTGTTATTACTTAGCAAGGCATCATTATTGTTTGGAAACAAAGATATGTGCACACAACCAAACAAGTCCATGGCATAAAGGACCGTCACTGAAAGATCACAAATCCCTTACTACTACTCACCATAACCCTCACTAAAAGGAAGGGATAACAACTACCTATCCTCACCCAAACACAACAGCAACGGATGGTGCAGCAACGCTGCGCGTGGAACAGCGTCACAGGAGTAACACGCGTCAGAGAGGGTGTCGGGCATCCCATGTGTATCGGGCAACGCCCATTGCACCTCCTGTCGGTTGACACACATGGGGGTGTGACGCCTGTCACACTCCCAACCACAACGCCATCACAAGCTATCTAAAACACCCGATACCAGGGCTTATCTAAACGGCCAGGTCACCTCCAAGATCTAACAAACAAGAGAGAGAGAGAGAGAGCACTCCCACAAAACGTGCCACAAACTAACCAAAGCCTAACGGCCGACACACTCCAAAGAGAGGGGCATAACGCCTCTCATGAGCCCAGCCTATCGGCCGTCACAACCCAAGATGGTATCGTCCGATATCAACCCTTCATGCCCAACACAACTATAATGGCCAATACCCACACTAGCCTATTGTTCAACCCAAACCAGCTTGCCATACATGATCCTATCATCCAATTCAAGTCATCCTTCATGCCACACATGGTCTAACGTTCATGATAAGAACAAGGGTGTTGCTCAACACAAGAAGAACCCTATCGCCCAACATGGTCACCACCATATCGGCCAACTCACCAAGCAAGGAAGGGGTATCGCCCATCACATGAACACCACTATCGTCCATCACAAGGTACTCATATCGTCCAACTCACCAAACAAGGAAGGGGTATCGCCCATCACAAGAACACCTTCAACCTCCAACTCAAGGGAGCACAAACCCTAGATCACAAGATATACTAGGTTACAAGGAACCCTAAACCCTAAGTGGGATCGGCCACCAAAGGTACAAAAGCAAGGTACAAATCTAAGCTACTAACTACTAGCATATGAACAAGAACAAGAACAAGAGGTAATGGAATTAGGGTTAGAAATTATGCAACCCATCTTAAGCTCTAAGCTCCAAGGAAGAAGAAGCACTCCAAGGTCCAAGGGATATCGTCCACGAAAGATCCTCTAAGAGGGTGTATCGGCCACCACTGCTACTCCAGGAGGGTCTATTGGCCAACACAAGCAAAGAAGGAGTGGAGTGTCGTGCACTCAAGGTGGAGGAGAGACCAAAAGATCAAAGGAGACTAAGGCAAGGGAAAGAGCCACCTATATAGAAAGAAGGGGAGGAGAAACCAAGTAGATCTATGCTATGTGTCGTCCACCCAAGGGACACTTGTCCTAGGATTCAAGCCAATACTCTAGCACACCATGAGACACTTGTCCAAGATATGCACCAAGTGTCCTCCAAACAAGACCAAACCTCATGGGCGACACAAGCAGCAGCTCTGCTGAGCGACACACTAAGGCACCTGGGCGACACACAACCTCTTTGGGCAACACAAGCCACACTAGGTCGACACACTACTCACCATAGACGACACAAACGAGCTTTGGCCGACACAAGGCTCAAAGAAAGCCTAAACATGGCACCCCAAGGCCCAAACAAGCTCAACTGAGGCCCAAAGAACTCAAGCAACCAGCCCAAGCCTTCCTCTCAACCCTAGAGGAAGCAAAGAGAGGGAAACATCTCACAAGATGGCAAACTTGTACACAAATACCTAAACTTGGGTTATTTGCAAGTAGCCCCTCCAACTCTCAACAAGGCACAACAAAACCCTAATCACCGCTAAAGGTGATTAGCAAGCACCAAAGCACCAAGATTAAGCAAAACAAATAGGGTAAACCCTAAACGCAGGTTAGGGTCCTTACATGTGTGGACTACTACAGCGGCGGGAGGACACTACTGCTCAGGAGGACAACTGTCATCTGATAGTCCAGTAGGAGGAGGAGTCGTCAGTCCCGGTGCGACCAGGAGCTGCACAGACACCGTCCAAGACTGGTGTTGAAGACTGTGCAAGGTGCGAGGTATTGTCGTCGAGCAAGCCTTGGGACAAGGTATGATTCCACAAACCATCCTTTCCTAATATATATACGTTGACGCGTTTCCTCGGTATGGGTTTGGAGGATAATTTTTTTTGTGTCTGTTGCCTTCTCTGTCTCCCCTAAAACCCAAAAGTGGTATCAGAGCCAAGTCAACTGCTCTATATTTTAGGAATATCGATATGATCGATTATGGTTTGTCTCCTTTATTTATTGCATGTGATGCGAATAAAATTGGCGTTATGCATGTCCAATCCTAAATCCACAAATCCCAAATTACATATATGATATGTATTATTAATGCACTCGATACGTGTCGCTCTTAAACGTGTTTTGTGGTGGATGTGTAGCGTGATTATGGCCAATAAACCCTATCTGTGTGTGGTTGTTTGTGGTTGCTTGCATCTCAGTCTGCGCACCGATCTTCCCTCTCTTATTCCTGATGTAACTCGAAACAATTTCAGATTCTTTCCTACCTTTGCTCCCCCCAAATGTAACTCGGGGTTTCCCTTTTAAATCAATGTAATAATAGGATAGATTTTTTATTTCATGTTATGTCGAAGACCGGCGGACATCAAGACGACAACTGAAACGATCGGTTCGAGGCGTGAACCGATCGGCTGACGTTCCAGGCGGTCAGTTCAAGGAGTGAATCGATTTGATGACCGGTTCGAGGAGCGAGACGAGCAAGTGGCGGACATGACGAGATGCACGATGACCAGGCGAACCGATCGGTTGGAGGAGCCAACCAATCGGCTGGTGGCACCCAGACGACCGGCTGGAGAGAACAGATCATTCATGTGATGAGTTGATCAACTCAGAAGGCAAGGCACGATGTTCATCTTGTACAGGTTGCATGTGATGTAGACCTAGATGACCGTGATTCCTCTTGGCTCGAGGAATCACATTAGGATGGCCATAATCATCACTTTTTATCATTTTGTGCATGTTTTCTGTGGGGTATAGCATGTATATGATACATACTATGTATTGTGGTGATTGGATATGTATATGTATATAAAAACCAAATCCCTCATTAAAATATTAAGTTTTAGATGCCTTCCAAATGCGACACACGTGAAAAGCTTGATCGACCAAGTGTGGGCACACCCAAGCGTGGTGCACCGTCTATCTCATGGAAGCGTGAAGGATGAATGTGTGGGTCTGCCCAAGTAAGGTGCATATTCATCGTGTTTACTTTGGGTCGGACTTAACAAGGTGACCTAGATAGGATCTAGCTCCTTGAGGCATGGAGATGATCATTGCAAGGAGTTGTATATGACATCTTATCAAGAGTTGCATATGATGCAATTGGCAAAAGTTGCCTACCTGAGAGATCTATGTTGTGGGTGACAGCCCTAGTTGGTCCATGACTTAGAGGATTTCAGGATCTTACCCACTAGAAAGTTGTATGCTGAAATCTTCCGAATTGATGGTGAGGGCTATCAATTTGAATTAAAATAGTGAGAGCGATAATTAATTTAAGGCCTAATTATATCGTCAAACTTTCAAATCAATCAAATAAGTCAAAAATGATTTTTATACTAAAATTGCATATTTTCCTTTTTGTAGTTCAAATGGCAACAAACAACAACAACTTTTCTTCACGATCGGTCCTTGACAAGGACAAGCTAAATGGGACAATCTTCCATGACTGGTATCGTACTTTGAGAATTGTTCTCACTCAAGAGCGAAAGCTCTATGTCCTGGATACTCCAATTCCAGAGGACCCGGTCCTAATGCACCAAAGGCAGAAAGAGATGCTTACAAGAAGCATTTTGATGATGCCATTGATGCAAAGTTCTTGATGCTATGTTCAATGAACCATGAGTTGCAAATACAACATGAGAACATGGGTGTCATAGAGATGATTCAACATCTCAGGAACATGTATGAAGATCAGGCACGGCAAGAGAGATACAATGTTTCTAGGGCGTTGTTCAAGTGTGTCATGACAGAAGGAGATCCAGTTGGTCCTCACACACTCAAGATGATTGGGTATGTGGAGAACCTGCAAAGACTGGGATTTCCACTGAGCCAAGAGTTGGCTACTGACGTGATATTGCAATCGTTGCCAGAATCTTACAGTCAGTTTGTGATGAACTACAACATGAACAACTTTGATAGGCCACTGTCAGAGTTGTTGGGCATGTTGAGGACAGCCGAGATACAGATGAAGAAGGACAAGCCTTAGTCTGTGATGGTGATCACGGGCAAGAAAGGCAAGTCCAAGCGCAAGGGCAAGGGCAAAGCTAAGAAAGATTCTGATGCTAGCCAAGAATCCAAGTCGTCTTCAGCTCTCAAGGCCAAGGGAGGCGTGACCAAGAAAGGAAATTGCCACCATTGTCAAAAGCCAGGACATTGGAAAAGGAATTGTCCTCTCTATCTGGAAGAACAAAAGAAGGAGGCGATTGAAGCCTCTACTTAAAGGTGTCATGAAAGTAAACTTGTAACACTTTTTGAGGTATATGATACCAAGATATAAAGTGTAAAGCACTCATATTTGGGGCAAGTGTTGCCGCCATAGATAGGAGTACTTTAGTTTATTTTCAGCCTACAAGGCATACAGTATGAACTGCTATTTCATATTTGCCAATAGATAGAAACACTTTATTTTTGCATATTGTATGACAATGATGGCAATTAGTAAAGTTGGGTTTTGAATCTTAAAAGATATGATCTTTATGGCAATGCCTTGTTTATCTTGTGGTATTTTATATGCATGAGATAAAACGATTCCTAAAAGTTATAGATAACTCAAACAATCAAATTAGCATCAATCATGAGAAATTCATTTCTAGTTTCCAAATGATGGATAAATATAGACTCTTTTGGTTAGAGAACCAGTAAGAGACATGAATATCTTGGACATGATTAATCAATCTTCACTAATGTACTGGGAGAGTGATTATCCTATTAGGTATAATACATGTGATGTATTTACACACCTATTTGAACAAATGCTAATACTTCAAATGGTGTTTAGAGAAATACCAATATGAATATCTTGAAGTGTTTAAGATTATCATAGATGAAGTACAAATTTGGTAAAGTGTTAATTTTTGATGAGATCAATGAATGAAATACTTGGACCAAATGTTTGAGATCCTTTGAGTGATCATGATAGTGTATCATAGTGAACTCATGATTAAGGAATGATGATGTCTAAATCAAGAAGGAATCATACTCTAAGGAGTTAGAGAATGATTATCAAATAACTGAATTCTTCTTAACAAAAGAATACCCCACACTAATAAAAGAATTAAGAATCACAAGGGTTGTGAGTTCTTATATCTTTAACAGATACACCTCAATTATCTATGTGATGAGTTGTTCATATGATGAATCAACTATCTAGATGAATGTGAGGAAACAAACTTTTGAGTTATGGTTTATAGCCATTACATCCTAAATGACATCCATATGAACCATAAGGTATGACCTTAATGGTAGCACCCATGGATGAAATCCATAAGTGCAAATAAGTCTTAAGTGTTAAGACACATGGATAACATTTTGAGAAGGATGATTCTTGTTGATTGCAACTTAATGACTAAGACATTTGGCATAAGGATACTAAAACCGCATTCCTATAAGGAATAAAACAAGGATATGTACGTGACACAACCTATAAGGTTTATGAATCCACTAATGCAAATGAAGTCTATAAGTTACAATGGACTAATCAATGTGATTGATTGAGTACAAGCAACTCAGAATTGGATCTTTATTTTGATGATATAGTCAAAGGATTTGACTGATATGTTAAAGATAAAGAGGGATCTGTGATTTAGTGGGAGCGTATTCACATTCAACATATTGATGTGAAATGGAAATGTTCTAGATTGGAAATCCAAAAGTGGAAATTATCTTTAAGGAAGATAGAGATGTTTCCTATATGATAGGAATAGAGATCTATATAGGTAGTTCTCAAAAACCTCTTGATCTAAAAAGAGAAAGCATACATTGGCAATCTGTACTGAAGTGTTCAGTATGCACAGATTCAGTGGGAGAAAACTTGTCCATGTTGCATGGAGTTAGTATCCCAAGGCCAAAGTGTCCAATTCTTATAAAGAATGTGAACACTAAGAATAGATATGGATCTATCATGTATGTAATCAGCCCATTATCTTGCATGTATGACATGGCAAGAATAAAATGCATTCATCACCTTGTATGTGGAACATGACAATATGATATGCTCATCCTGATAACTCGTATGTGGGACATGACGAGTGGATGTCTGTCTAATTCCAGTAAGGGTTACTTGAATACCATGAGAACTTGATAAGTACTTGTGAAGTACTGGTTCTATGGAGATAAAGAGAGTTCGATGTAAAGGGTTACATTGATGCGAACTTCCGAATGGACATAAAATTAATCGCAATATATATATAGGATATATAGAAGTGAAAGTTTGTTGATAATTGGAAGTGTTCCAATAAAACCATTTAAAAGGGAAATGCCGAGTATCTATGTGTTCGAGAACAACAATGGATACTATATGGATCTGGAAGTTCATGAGATGAACTTATAGATATTCCGCTCATTGATGACAAGTCTGGAATCCTTGATAATGCAATGTGGCAAAAGGTTAGCAAAGGAATACTAGATCACATATTACGGCAACTCCATCTCATAAGTATGACGTACAATGAAGAGATGAGAGACATGCAATTAAAATTGACTTTGGCAAGGTGTTGACATTACTCACTATGTATGCACTAGAGCATAGTAACATGTGGGACATGTTTGAAGATCACTATGAATGTGATTCAAGGGTGATTGGCTCGCAGTGCAAGTGGGAGTCTGTTTGTGTGTATGCCCTGAGAGCCAATCATGAGATGATTGGTAGGATACATTAAGATTGATTTGATAAGCATCAAAGGAAAGCTTCCGATTCTTTCTGGTTCAGTCATATGAGATAGTGATAGAACAGATTGAATGTCTAGAGAATGACAGTACTCAATGACGTATGCCTTCAGGTTCATAACCTGAACGATGAGATCAAACAGATGCTAAGAGTTTGTACATTCTTGTTATATCCCTAGTCAGAGGTCATTGTGGAAGGTAGATAGACAGCAATGACACACAACACTAGATTATGGTGTTGGTTATGACAGAATCTCATTAGTCATGATATAGAGATATCAAACCAAACACATAGGTACTTGTTACAGAACAAGTGTACCGGACATACCCACCATGAGTTTGACACATGGAACCATGAGATGGTAGTCACAGTCAGTACTCACAGTGATGGTGGTGAGTGTGATTCTTTGACCTAAAATCACTACACTCAAAACATGTCGTTAAACACTTTGACATCATCAAACGTAGTCCTGAAACATGGGTTGTTATAAAGGTGATGATTGTGTGGCTTTGACACATGGGGCTTTTGAGGAGTGAGTGATAGATATGGGATTTGTCCCTCCTAAGGGAGTTTGATATCCAAGGCCACTTGATGAGTAGGATTGAGATAGGCATGCACACGGATGTATGAATCAATATGTGATATTGATGTCATACATATCTCCTTCAATCTACTATGAGATCAAGAAAGTCAATGAACGTAGACAGGATGATTGTTCCATGCCTCGAGTTCATTCGGGATATCAGTGAAAAAGGAATTATACATTCACTATAACACCATTCACGGATTGTAGGATGAAAGTTGTTCTCCAACTTTCTACTTTCACTTGGGTAGCACTGATGTGTGACTAGGCACTGCTCTTTGCTTGTGAAGTCATCAATGTTATGGACTTTCACTGCCAACGTGAAATGGACCTGCATGGTCACACACAAAGGATTTAACCTGGAAGATGAGTTTTGTCCACAAAGCAATGTTTAGATTGATTACTAAAGGAGTTTAGTAGTTCAATTAAACACTCAATCAGTCGATAGCTCAATATCATATGGTTCAAGGTGTTGGATGCATTGATTAGAGTATCGGATTGATTTCAATCGCAATTGACTGATTCTGCACAACCTGCACTCCCAATCGATCGGCTCAAGTGTTGAACCGGTCGGCTGAGGTTGTTGAACCGGTAGGCTGGATGTGTCCAACCGATCGGCTCAAGCCCAGGCTGAAACAAGCGGTTCAAGTGTTGAACCGATCGGCTCAACTGGTGCAACCGAGCGAGTTGGAAAGTCAGGTCGGTGAGAATTTTCCTTTCATCCCAAATTGCCCAATTCGATTGGGAATAACATTGGTATTCGATACCAATTAGGAACGAAACAAGGAAAGTCTTTTTTGGCTGGATCAGGACCGTGGACCGATCGGTTCAGGGCACCAACTGATTGGTTGGGGTGTCCCAAACGATCAACTCAGGTCCAACCAATCAGCTCAATGGTCGAACCGATCGGATCAACTGTGAACCGATCGTTTCATGTTGTGAACCAGTTGCTTTTTATGGAAAATCTCGAACCCTTCTACTCCTGCTTTTAGTCCCGTATTGCTCGGGATAGAGAACCTTGTCCCATGACCCTCCTATATATATAAGGGTAGTAAGGCTTCTCAGAAAAGAACTCAGTGCAACCAATTGCTCTGGAAAGTTGTCGTTCTCTCTGGTTTTTGTAACCAAGAGAGAGCCCGAGAAAGTGCTTCCCCTAAAAGGGAGGTGCATCAAGGGAAGGACAACTACAGTTACAACTGGAGGAAGGAGAGTGTGTTGGCGACTAGTACGTCAACATGAGGGTACGACTCCTTCCACTTCCTTGTGGGACAAGGAGTGTGGAGTTCTAGTGGTCCGTGTGGACTACTACAGAGGCGGGAGGACACTGTCGCTCAGGAGGACAACTGTCATCCGACAGTCTGGTAGGAGGAGGAGGAGTCAGTCCTGATATGACCAGGAGTTGCACAAACGCCGTCCAAGACCGATGTTGATGACCGCGCAAGGCGCGAGGTATTGTCCTCGAGCAAGCCTCGGGACAAGGTATGATTCCACAAACCATCCTTTCCTAATATATAGATGTTGACACGTTTCCTCAGTATGGGTTTGGGGGAGATTTTTTTTTTGTTTCTGCTGCCTTCTCTGTCTCCCCTAAAACTCAACACTATCAAGAAACTAAAGGCAAGGATAGTTGCCAAAGTTTTTACTCAAATATCTAATGTGAATTATTTTGAAACATTATCTCCAATACAAGGATTTCCTTTGTCCACATCCTAATTTCCTTGGAAACCCATTTTGAATGCCCTCTCTTCCTGTTGAATATTAAGAATGCCTTTCTTTTCAACAAACTCCTGGAGAAGTATATTTGCACAAACCTCCCAATTGAAGGGGGTCTTCTTACAAAGTATGCAATCTTTAATGCTCATTATATGGACTTCAATAATCCCTGAGAACCTAGTTCAATAAAATAAGCATAGTCCTTATGAAACTGGGTTTTCAAACATTGCCTACTAACTTTCACTTTTCACTTCGAGATCATTCAAATGTCACATTGTTCTTATCTATGTCGATGACATCCCGATCCCTACTAGTGACAAAATAGGCATCTCCAAGATGAAACAAACTTTACAGATTCTTGTTAAAAAAAAGTTTGAATGGAATCTGTATACCAAACGTGTATCTAACTGACGAAGAAATGTTCCTCCGGACATAAAAATGTATACCAAACGTGTATCCAACTCACTTTATATCATTTCCTTTTCTCTCACAAGCAATTTTCCCTAATACCATGAAAGGAAGACAGAAAAAGTGCTTTATTATTCCACTAACAAGCAATGCTTGAATACTTGATGAGCGAGAAGAAGGATTATAAGAAGAAGAGTAAAAAATAAGAAGCAAAAGGGGAAAAAGAAATAGTAGAAGATAATGAGAAGGCATGTGACCTACCTCCAGTAGCACGTCTATCTCCAACCTAAGTACCCTGGAGGTTAGAGGTTGTCTTTTCCCCAACACATGTTAATCATGAGTTTGAGCTGTGGATTCCTAGAGCGGGATTTTTAGTTGCTTTTGCAAAATATGCCTATAGAATATTCTGAAAGTGGGATCGCAATTTTGTAATGTGCTCAGCGCTTTAGTTGTAACTTGGCTTCTATTCTTCACAGTGTGTTAGTGCCTATCGTGACTTGTATCGACAACCTATGTGACAATTTGGCTACTCCTACATTGAGCTCTGCATTTATATAACGTGACATTACACAATTTGGACTAAAATCCAATATATCGTTGACCCTCATCATCCAAGTATTTTTAGTCTAATAGTTCATATCGACATATTATGAAAAGAGAGGTTTTAGCAATGCTAAAGAAAGCTATGGCCCCCTTTTTGCCACGAGACCCAATGCTAAGTAGGTTTTAATATTCAACAGTGATTGATGTCTAGGTTCGCTCTGCGGCTAGACAAACGTGTTTCTCTAATTGATGGGACAAGTCAAAATGGTTTCTGATCATATATTTAAATTATTTATTTGAATACCATATCACATAATCTTGTGAATGAGACTGTCATTATCATAATCTATGGAACATAAAATATCCGCAAACACCACATGCAAAGTTTCAAAACCATGATATCCGTTTGATTCTTATCATAATATCTTGGTTTCCAATATGAAGGAATACACATAATTTGATATCATAAGATTGGATGATAAAACACATCTACATAAATGACAAACCCGACAACTATAAGGTTCGATCATGAATTTCAACTTCAAAATAGTAGGAAGTATGAAACTTCCTACAGCTAACTAAATTAATGCTTCTGAAACAAACCCAAAGTTTAATTATATCTAAACTATCTAAAAAAATTAACTAAGCATTAGCATTCAAAATATGGAAAAAACAACTTGCACAGAGACAATAGATGGGGTTTTAGATCATTGGTATTCATTTTAATTTGCTTAATATGAATGATTGTTCTAAATATCAGTCTAAGTGACCTCATGTAACTTTTACAACTATCCACACTAGATTTGAACAAATGGGATGTTATGTGGCCTTGTGTACCCATTTGGCAGGAACAGAATAACCAAGCTTCCTTTTAGAGACGAAAGGAGAAATAACAAAAGATATAGGCCCTGAAAGTCCAATCATATTCCTCAAGCAGTTTGCATGTGAGTCACATGATTCGCCTATATCCCTCACCCTTGTATTGGGAGTGGAGGGCTGCTACATCAACGTTGTAATAGTTGTCGAGTTGGGAGGAATATTTGCACCATTTCAGTTTATCAAGTGTTGAGCTAGACGCATTACGAACACATTCCTAACAGATTTCAAGATGATCTGGCTACATTGCCATGTGGCATAGAGACAAAATGGTCATATAAGAGCTATTTATAGATTATGGTGGATTGGAGAAGACCAAAGCTTGGTGAAATTCCATATTTAGGAAAAAGAAGTTATATGAAAATGGAAATTCAAAACTTTATCAGTTGATATATTGACTTAAGAGTTGGAACTTAAGCAACTGACATTTTGAGTATTCCAATTCTTCTAGTTTACCTTTTTCTCTGAGTCGAGACCTCTCCAGAAAGATGCCACTACCTCTCAGGTGAGAACTTAGCCTGGGTTTCATTTTTTTGTTCACTGCAGTAAATGAAACAAATCGGATTAAGGAGCCCTACAGTGGAGTCAATTAAGGGACGAATAGTCATATGCCAAAAAGTAAAAACTAGAAATATAGCCCTGCAAAGGCAAGCGTCTAACTAAAAAAACATATACATATACGTGAGTATTTCCTTTAATTTTTTCAGTACATGTTGCATTAAGGCCATGTTTGGTTTGTTGGAAGGGATTATGATGGTATGTAGTATATAACATGACAACTATAAGATTGGATGATGAAAGACGACCACATAAATGACAAACCCGACAACTATATAAGGTTAGGTCATGAAATTCAACTTCAAAATAGTAGGAAGTATGAAACTTCCTGCAGCTAACTAAATTAACGCTTCTGGAACGAGCCCAATTTTTATTTAGATCCAAAATGTCTAACAATAATTACTAAGCATTAACATTCAGAATATGGGAAATACATCTTGGAAAAAGACCATAGATGGGGTTTTAGGTCTTTGGCATTCATTTTAATCTGCTTAATATGAATAATTCACTACAACACGGGGCCCTTTTGACTACCAGTGGTAGTATTATCTACCGGCCTTATAACCAATGGACTACCAGTGCGAAAAGGGCCTGACTGACTACTCTTTTCCTACCAACCGGTTAGTTTTCAGCCCAATACCCACCAAAATAATTGGCGAAAGATATTTCTCCACCCGTCAATGCCTTAACCTATTTCCCTCCCTCCGCAGTCCGTGCGCACACCCCCAATTCCAACCCTCTTTCTCCACCGTAAGAAACCCTCCCACCCATAGAAAGCATTTCCCCGCCCCCTTCCTGCCAATCTCTGCTCGGACTATGCTCGGTATTCAACTACAACATCTTCTTCCTCGATCCAACTTCTTACTTCCTCCAGTGGGTGGAGGTGTTAGGTCAGTGGGTGCTCTTCTTAACCTGCTTGCTCCCAACTATAGACATGGCGTCACCTCTTCTTACTAGTACTGGAACTGAAGCCATCTGCAGGCGGTTCGGCTAACTCAAGCGGTTCCTACCGTGCTCCAACCCAACTCAGAAAGGGTGGCTTCCAGATTCTGAAAATGAAGCTTTTTGTCTCTACGTAAACTCCGACTGGCCGCTGCTCTGGGTCAATACCGCACACAACTACTCAACCTGATCACAGGGTGGGTTCCGATATCTTTTCGTTCTCCAAAATAGATCTGCCATTATATCTTCCCTACTTCCTCTGTTTCTTCCCACTTATTTTCAGGTGTTTCTTCATCCAAATTAATGTTGAGGAAATAGAACCAGAGATTAAATAGGATGACAGTATGGATGAGAACCAACACTACCAAAAGCCAGTGATGTCCTGGTATGCCTCTTCCGTTTCTTGGCTTGCTAATTTTTTTGGTCATGGTCATCTTTGACTGTGTTGAACGTATGCTGATTTATTATGACCTATGTCTTGTTATTTGTTGTGCTATTCATTTGTCTTGATATCCATTTTATGGATCATGCTGGCGTATTGGAAGTTTTGAATAACATGTGTATTGTGTGTCCTTTCACTCATGATTCATTGATGGTTAACTTTTTCGTTGACATAGTTGAGATATGAATTCTCAAATCTTCATGATATGAAAAGGAAACAAGGTCAAATGTATTTTTTTTTGCTTTTGGGCTTATTTGTGTAACATTCTGGTTAGTACTAACTTCATGTAAATAAGAATCCTACCATTTATTTGACAACAGCAACAATTTTAGTTCACATTCTCTTCTAATCAAGTAAGCTTATTGGTACTTTTGTTCATCGTCTTTTTTAGTATTGTAGAGGGATTCATCTGTAATCTGTGCCACATGTCTACTTAGAACAAATTTAATAGGCTGAAACTATATATGATCATAAATTTTAGCTACACAACTCTATTATATTTAGCATTTTGAGAGTATATTTTTGCTTGTGTAGTCAATAAAAAAATACCAAGTTTTTGTGTTCATAAAATCAATAACAACTTATGGAAATTACATTCACAATCCAAGTCTCTTTCATTATAAAAATATATGATACATATGTTGATATGTTCTTTTTTTAATGGATCAACACTATATTTCAAGGAATACAATTTATCTAAATTATGCTCTACATTTTTAATTGAATGATATAAAATCATTGCCACTTTTTACTTTATATGAAGTCGTGTCCTACTAACGTCTACGTTTACACAAAAATTACTTGATAGAACAAAAATGATGTTTCAATATATACAATGAGAGACTTGAACAAAAATCACATTTCAATATATATACAAGAGCAAACCATGTTTCAGTATAGATTTTTATTTGTTATTAAATATAATTTCTTATTTTTTCAAAGTTTAGGGTTCCGATGTGAGAACCCATATGATCTTTGTTAATGATGTTTTGTTCTTCATTGTGGGACATACCAAATACCTGAAGGGGGTCAGAAGGATTCTGTGGGGTTTGGTGAAGGGGAAGACTCAAGCATGCTCTTCAACACCATGATCCATTTTATTGTGTAGGAAAGCTGAGTACCGAGCTTCATCTTTGAGGCCATGTGATTGCCCAGGACACGGTGAAAAAATCACACCATGGTGGGGCTAGAACTGAAAGGTGCATCCAAAGCGTGGAGAACTATGGTGAACACTTGTCTTTCTACATGTGTGTTATAATTCACATGTAGTTCAATCTAGGTATGAACTTTTCAGAGTAATTAGAAAATTCTACCAAATGGGTTGAGAGAAAGACTTTCATGACTAGATAGGGATATGTTTGAAAGGAAACTTACCATAAAGAAGTCACTCAAGTGATTGCTACTTCACCCTTATTCAAGCACAAGCCAACTTTCGTGGTAGATAACTTATATCCTATTATATTTTCTCTTGTAACTATGCCAAGTTGAAATGCATTTATTCTAAATCTTAGAAGGCCCATGGAGTCCTTAATGGATTTTGGTGTTGTCTCTCAACCATCGACCTCTTTTGTAGGGCATGTGACCTTGCGTTGACTCTAGGATTTCATCATTGTCAGGATGGGTTTGGGGAACCACTGTCGGGAGTGGGCAAGGCCGAACAAGCTATGTGCAAAGATACTAGGTGTTGTTGTGAAGGTATGGAAGGGTTTATGTGATGTTCAATGACCCATGGAGATGTGGAGGAGGAAAAAAGGGAAGAAACAAGGGTGAAATAGGGGACATATGTTGGAAGAACATGTTGGGGATTATAGGATGAAACCCTAGAGATCTTGGGATCAAGGGGGCGGGAAAGCGGGAGGAATATATATGTGAAGAAACTAAAGTAAATCATGTAGAGATGAGAGAGGGATGTCAAATAATAAAAGAAAGCAAATCGTTGTATTAGATAGAAGAAACCCTGCTCCTATAAATAGGAGAACAGGGAAGCATACAGACTTAACTAAACCCTAATGGGCCAAGACACAGTGAGGCCCATATTACAAGGACAATATAAATAACTAATAAACGGAATCTCTAACACTCCCCCTCAAGCTGAAGTTGGGAGAATTCCAAATCAGCTTGCAGATAGAGAGTCAAACTAGAAAACAAATTGACAAAAATAAAAAGATAAACCAAGCCCGTACAAAATTTTTGTCCCCCTCAATATTACATTAAAGCATTTAAATACTCAGAAACTCCCCCTCAAGTAGATAATCCAAGCAAGCAGGCAAGAAAGTCACAAAAGCGTCTCGATCATCTGGAGCAGAAATAAGCAACAACACAATCATCTAGAGCAAAAGATATAATAGTTGATAGGCACCAAGGTCTTCATCAACGTCGTCGTCGTAGTAGCCAGAGAGTGCTGGGTCACATGCAGCAAAGTCCAGAGAGTGTTGGATCACAGGCAGTAGAGGTCAACGTACAAATAAAGTACGGACGGGTCAACATGCGAAACAGAGCACGGACAAGCCAGAAAGTGCTGGTACACAGTAGTAGAGAGTCGACATGCAAACAAGGAACGAACATGTAGAGAGTCAACGTGTCAAAAGCGGAAAGATGTCCTTGCTGCTTGCGTAGGTACATGAAGAGAGGTGGGTTTCCTCATTTTGGTCTGAGGTAGGAGATAAAAGGAAAATTGCACGATAGGGATCTGACGACCCGCGTTCAACCAACATATGAAAGGGATCTAGATTTTTGCAACGTTAACATGACATGAAACAAAAATGTGGCACTTTAGGGAATTCAGTTATATGAGATTAAATAATTGAAATAGTAAGTATATAAAGTGTATTTTTCTTTCCTCTTTCATTTTATGGTCCAAAAAATACTAAATTATTACCAAAATTTCCACCTATCCTAATCTTGACATGTAGAATCCGATTTTGTCATTCAATTTCTTAGTCTAAATTGGTTGTCGAGTCCTCAGTCAAGGTGATGAATGTCTATATCGTCTTTAGTGGCAAAAAATTTCCATACAAAATTTTACCATTATTTAGAAAAGACTGACATATTCTATTTAATCTTACATGTTGGTTTTGTTTCTTGAAATTAGAATGAGATGATTTCCTAACTTTGGCCTCTTGTTCCATGTGATATGTGTATGTATGCCATATGTGGTTGTATAATCTGATGTAACCAAATTATCTAATAGGATTATTCACATGTATTTCAATTAATGTATGTGGTAGTTCAATATTTTTCTTACTTACGTCAGTCGTTGATCTTTTTAGGGAAGAAAACTTGATGTCTAGCATTATGTGAATTGATGGATTCAGTTCTTGCTTCCAGTCACAATTGTCAAGGGAGTCCTCATTCAAGGTAATCAATTTGTATATCTTTGAATTAGTGTTTTTAGTCGATAAAAGTATTTTTATGAGAAGTTTGTCAACTCTTATGTAACTCAATAATCTTTAATAGATGCATAAAACAACACGTTAGGTGACGATGTCCATAGAAATTACAAGAGAGAAAGAATGTCAAATGGAAGAATTACACACTGAGAAAGATCGTGGGATGCACATTTGCAAACTTGAATGTGCCTAAGTGATACACAAGTAAAACTAATGTTATTGAAATTCTATTATCTTTTACATACAAGTTGTTATACAAACATAATATATAAATCATATATTATAGAAGGATGTTTCAAACTCATGTTGAAAGATCATGAACAAGCTCTTTTCAACAAGAGCCTCGTGTTTTGAATAAGTCTAGATGTTATTCTACCCCTTAAGTAAAAAATATGATTAATATGTATTAAACCTACTTATTATTTTTATGATCATCGTTTGTATGGTTGCAACGTCAAAGCCTCTTGCTCCTTTTATGTAGAATATTATCATCTTGGAACCAGGAGTTGAATTAAAGAGGTACTTTATTACTATTTCCATAAAACATAAATACTTATCTCTAACTTTTGTGATCTATGTGTAAGAGTGTGTGTTTATCTACTCTACATTGGATTTGAGACATGGATACTATTCTCTTTATAAAAATATGGATTGTTTTTTTTGAAATAACCAATGATAGCTTTATATTCTAATGTTTAGGAACTAACTTTCCTTTGTCGCTAGTCAACTAAATAAGAAATTGTTTGTCCTATTCTCTTTGTGATATGTAGCTACATGTATATATTTATGCTCTTTATAAATTTATTAATGAATGTTCTTTTTTACTAACAGTGTTTATGACACTCACACACACACACACACACACACACACATATATATATATATATATATATATATATATATATATATATATATATATATATATATTGGTGTATTCAGTCATATATTATTGTTTTTATGTTTATGTAGGTGTTACAACTTTAAAACTTCAACTAGATTTTTCATTAAGCCTCAAGTAGACAGAGTAAAAGACATTGTAGCTGATGTATACCATTTTGTGACAACATACTTTTGATTTTTTGTAGTGGTAATCATACTTTGAGTTTGAAGCTTACTCTAGATGTAAAGTATATGAGCGGTGAGAAGAGGAGTTAATTAAAGAACTCATAAAGGCTCAAGTAGGAGGATTGAAAGATAGTGTTGTTGCTGCAAATGACTTCATCATACCAAATATGGAGTTCCAACTAAAGCTCAAGTGGACTGAATGAAAGATAGTGTTGCAGCTGAAAACGACTGTCATACCATATCTTTGGTTTTTTCTGGTGTATTCAAAAGTTGAGTTTAAAGCTTACTCTGGATGTTTAAGTATATGAACAACTATATATTGATTAATATGGAGTTGCATTAAAGTCAAACAAAGACACATTATTATAACTTACAATATTTGAGTAATAAAATGACATCTCAGGAAGTATCTATGTTATGTTGCAAGTTTGTGGTTGAAAATAAAATTATATTGACCAATTTGATTTGCGCACAAAGTCATTTTAACTGCTGCAAATTATTAAAAAATGTGTCACTTTGTCTAGACTACCGTTTTATGGTAGTTCATGTGTATTTACTGATTTTAATAATGTTAATTTATTTCTCTACCGTACTACATTTATCTACCATATAATGGTAGTTTAAACGTTTTTCCTACCAAGCCGAAGACTACCACCCATTATCTCCCGTGTTTCAATTATCTACCATATACTAGTAGTTTTTTTTGTTTTACCTACCATAAAACTGGTAGTGTACAACATGTTTTTCTGTAGTGATTGTTCTGAATATCAGCCTAAGTGACGGCATGTAATTTGTACAACTATCTACACCCGCTTTGCATGAATGGGCCATTACGTGGCCTTGTGTACCCATTTGGCTGAAATAGAATAACCAAGCTCCTTTTAGAGATCAAAGGAGAATAAACAAAAGATATAGACCCTGAAAATCGAATCATGTACATATACGCGAGTATCTTTTGTCAATTCTAGCAGTACAATTTGCATTAAGGCCCCGTTTGGTTTGTTGAAGGGATTATGATGGTATGTAGTATAGAACAGGATGGCATGGCAAATGTAACAGATAGGATACTTGAGCCGGCATCCTACGTTCGAATGCACATGGAACAGCATTGCTATCTCTGCCTTAATATATTGTTGCTCTGTCACCTGCAGTTCACACTCAATTGACTTCATGGTGTGCTTCTTGGTAGTTGTCGATCGTTTCGGGAGAAATAGATGAAGAAAAGTTTAAGTTGATGTCGCACGGTGCACTTTACAGATTCTATGGACCTTATTTAATCCAGCTATTTAACGTATGATCTCGCGAGGTGTCGAAGACCAAAAAACGAATAAACAAAATGAGACATCAGATTAGAAGAAGCTTGTTGTTGTCATCCTCCGGTTGGTGTTCGATCAGAGGCAGAAGAGAACGCTAAGGTTCTACATATAACACCAGCCTATAGTTGGGCACTCTGACTTAGTTCATTAGCCTGCGTTTGGTTCCGGATATCAGTTGGATTTCGGCTTATCTTATTATGCCACGTCTGCGCCACGTCTGCACGATCCAGTCCGATTTGCAGCCTGCGCGTTAGGTTCAAAATCCTAAAATGGTCCCGTTTCGGGTTCCGTTATCCTGAAATCTGGGTTGGCCCAGTCACGCTAGCAGAGAGATTTCGTAACCCAGTCCTGATTTGACTCTGTCTTTTTGTATATTTTATTTTATCAGCTAGACTGAAAAACACAAGTTACGATGCCAATCCAGTTTAATGATGGGATTAGTGTGCCAAACAGAAACAAGATTTGCTACAGTCTGATAATCCTCGATGACTGGACATATCTGGTCTAGCTCAGTCCGGGTTTCGTAATCCATATCTCGAACCAAACGGAGGCTTACAGTACACGAGCGGTAGCGATGCACTATCATGAGCCGGCCGATAGATTGTTACGTCCAGTAGTGGATGGAGCCGGAGACGAGGATTCTGACGCAGCCATTGATGACCAGTCAGCTGATCCTCTGAACTGGTTGATCAGCTCTCGGAGCTCGACTAGTCCCTCCGTCAAAATCCTTTGAACCTGTCATTTCAAGACTTCCAACTCAGCTGGGGTAGTGTCGTGTCTGCCGGTGACGAGTTCTAGCATGAGGCGATCAGGCGTTCACGACTTGGGGAGTGTCGGGTGGAAATATACCCCGCTAGTACCAGGGGTGGGTGTGTGACTAGAAAGTCCAGCTCAGTTGGGACTTCCTCTACCGCGGGAGTGAAATCCAGGTTCTTTTTGGGCAAACAAACGTTGGATTGTCATTATTAATGGGATTAGTTACCTATCCTACTCAGTATACTGCAAACCAAACAGGGCCTAAATACTTTTGTATGGTGAACTTTGCTACTAATTGAATTTAATAGATATGAACCAGCATAACGTTAGAAATTATTCTAGTTTACTATCCGGTGAGTCGAACAAATCATTTTGCGTATAGTTGTATGACATTTGTTATACATACATATATACAAACATACATACATAGTGATGGACCCCACCGACTTGACCGAAAATGCTCAATTGGTTCCAAACTAAGATTCAACGGATACGAACAAGCAAAATGTTAGAAATTATTCTAGTTTACTATTCAGTGAGTCGAACATAACAGATTGCATATAGTTGTATGAAATTTGCTATACATACATATATATACATATAGGACTAGCAGTCTCAGACCTGACCTGATGGACCCGACCAACCCAACCCAAAATGACCTATACCAAACAAGAAAGTGCTCATTTGGTTCCAAACTAAAATTCATCCATGTGGTGCATATTTTAGTTTGTAGGGACATGAATGACCCAAACCAAACCCATGCAACCCGACCTAAAATGACCCAAAATGAGTTTATTTTGTGATTTTCTTTCTTCAAATATATCTAATACGGATTATTCAACTAGCATATCATGTCCCATTATGTTTCAATATGTAAATTTTCCTATCTCTCTCTTCATATTAAATATATGTATTATACCACATTCCTCATTAAATATGAAGATAAAATTATTTCCATGTGTAATATGCATTAAGGACGCCATCGATGAATGGTAGGCTCACCAAAGCAAGGTGTGTTGATCATCTTTTTTAAGTGTGAGGTGAACATGTGGGTCTGCCAAAGTAGGACACATAATTTTCTAGTATCACAAGTTAGATTCAATTTAACTAGCCTAGATCATACTTGTAAAAGTGCACACCTAGACGACAAGACGCTCTTAGGTGCACCTTCACTAATTTTTCACCTTGGATAAATTATGTGGGTCTCAGTACATATTAATGAGTTTAATGATGCATTTTTATTCATAAAAATGTTCAATGAGTATATTTTTACCTTGTTATGTGCCAAAAATTATTTTCTTTTATAAATATACTCCAAAATCACATTTTTGGAATTTAATAATTCTATGTCTCGTTGCCTTCTATTCATTTTTTAGTTGTGAGGCCTATGTAAGATAATAATTACTTTGCTAAAGACCTACAACTAACTTAACCATGGTTATCAGACTCGAACCGAGTCGGGAACCAGTCCCTCTACCGGCTCGGTCCTCATTCAAGCTCGGAAGTGGTGTCTAATCGTCATTAAAGTGGTGAACTGACCGGTTGAACTAGCAAATCGGTCTAATTTCATACCAACTAGTTGGTTCTCTCATCCAACCATTACGTGCCTAGTTGCAGCTCAAATTAGGGAGATGGGGAAAAAACGCTCCCAACTTTCCCAACGCCTACTCTCCATACTAGTCCTAGTCTCCTTCATAGTTGAATGGAGGTCCCACGCCACCGAAATTGGCAGTTCACCTCAATGTGCTTGGTCCTTACATGGAACATAGGACCGCTAGCAATGTGAATAGTATTCTGATTATCACACATGAGAGATTTGAGTTTCAACAAACACTCTTATTTCACACAATATGGACATAACCCACTATAGTTCGCAACAAACATGTGCCATTACTTGATATTCAGCCTTTGTGTTGAGCTATGCTGCCAAATTTTGTTTCTTGATCCTTCATGTCACTAAATGTGACCCGAGGAACACACAATGTCCTAAAATAGATTGTTTATCTCCAACATCACCTGCAGCATATCCAACAAGCTTCAAGGAAGTGGACGAGAGATCCATTCTTGTGAAATAAGTGAGACATTTCCCTGGCGCTCCTTTAATATATTGTAGATCTGGGAGACTGCAATCTAGTGTGACACCTTGGATGCACTCATGAACTAGCCAACAACTCCCACTACATAGGAGATCACAGGACGAGTAACCGTCAAATAGATTAGCTTACCCACAATTTGCGTGTACTTTGTTGGATCTGAAAAATCACTGTCATTAGAAATAACCTCCTTAGTATGATAATCCATCGGCCTAGAAACTGGTCTGCAATGTGTCATGTCTTTTCTCTACAAGAAGATCTAGAACATATTTTCGCTCAGAAAGATTTGTCTTCCATGAAATGCAGAATCACTATTCCAAGGGAATAACAAAAGTTTCCAACATCTTTCATCTCAAATTGCATTTGTGGCCACTCCTTGAGCTGTGAAATGCTAGTAAGATCATTGCATATGATGACAATATCGTCCACATATACAAACAAAATAATAGTCAGGGATGGAAATGGTGTGGTTCTTGTGTCAAGCGCCCATAGAAATCCAAACCATTAAATATAAAAATCATGCATGCGTCCACTCCACTTCCCATGGTTTTCTTCCCGCACTGGTTGGGTAACCATGAGAATTGATACCTACGACCACCACATACAACACACACATGGCAAGGACAAACTAATAAGTCCTTGTCGACGTTGTAACCACCATTAGTGCCTCCGTCCACGTCTGTGAGATGTCAGGTACTCATAGATGCCTCCACTGTCTGTATCCCCATCTAAGACGGGACACATGCACTCACCGCCACCTCAACCACCTCTGTGAGGTGTAAGTTGGATCCCATGTACTCATCGATATCAGTGTCATGCATTGATCATCGTGGCCTCTGTCCTGTCTAAGCCATTGTCGATGTTGCCACCCCTTTCGTCCTATTAGGCAGAATGATTGTATAATGCAGGTGACCACTTGTTTATCATGCCATGTTCTTTTACATCTGCATGTCACCACCGACGTGGCCATAACTTGATCGTCATTGACGGGGTGTGGAAGGTATGCACTATTAATAGCTCTAGCATCGGCTAGTACAGTGGCTCTCACATGGACTAGAGTGTGAATGGCCCAGATCATAAAAGAGGGTGACAGAGCAGTGACATTGCTCACCATGGGGGCTAGGATCGTTGCACCTACATATTCTAGGAGAGGAGAAGTGTGGGTGCTTGTTGGGACGAGTCAAGGAGGATGGCATCCAAATTCCAAAAGACCATCCTCCTACTGCACACCCTTGGTCCAGTTTGCCCACCGATCATGGAGTCGTCATGGATGCTAACAGCACGGGAAGCAACAAGGAACTACCATGGAGTCCACCACTACGGCAATGAGAATCATGGAAGGACCTTGGCAGTGCCCATCTACTCATCGGAGAGGTGTTACTGAGCGGTGCCTTATTCTAGTGTAGATGCAGAGTATTTGTACCTACTGAAGATCGAGACAAGGCGTATAGACGTTGTCAACTTGCCCTCGGCGCACCATCCTCCATTGTTTAGTCGTAACTATGGGTAAGGAAGTGCCTCGAAGAGGGAGCACATTGTGGCAGCAACATCGCCTCATTGAGTTTCGGCCGCATATTGGGATCCCCACTCAACCAAATCGTCCACATGGTTGCTACTCATCGGGGGGCGCAGACTTGTTGGATAATAAAAATCTGCTAATTATGAGATGGTTCAGTTCGGCATTGGTTCAGGTGTTGGGAAATGGCTATTATTGCCATCCCTAATCATAGTGCCGTGAGAAGATTTACACACAAATAATGATCTGTAGAAGACCGATTGAACCCAAACTTTATAGGTACATGTATCAAACCATGCATGTGTTGCTTCAGGCCAAATAAGGATTTCTTCTTTTCTATCAGGGCATACAAAGATATCTTCAGTTTGCACACTTTCTGGCACTCACCTTGAGCACCAATAGCTTGCTCCATGTACACCTCTCCAGGAAGATTACCGTGAAGAAATGCATTTTTGACATCTAGTCAGTGAATTAAAAAATGGCCCAAGCGGCCGCTTAATCAGCCAAGACCCTCATCCGCCTAATTTAGCCCCTAAGCGTCCGGTTAAGCATTTTGAACATAATCACCCGCTTTTTGACCGCCTCACCTAGTTTTTCCCAACTTTTTTCCCGCTTTGTTTAAAAATATTAATCTAAGCATCTAACATTAATTAATTACATAGTCCAAGTAGTGCCGACTATAATATATGAAATTTGTATATATTGAATGTTATGATATAGCTAGTCCTAATTTAGAATGCATACTTTGTATGTAAGCTGTAATAATTGGGTATTGATTTAATGCATCTAAATAAATATCATATTGCTCTATTATACTTCTAATGCATGATGAGCTGTACTGATTTCTTTATTGCTTTCAGTGATTAATGATTGGTACTACTGGTTAGTACTACTTTAGTGATTACTTTAAATCAATAATTCATAGTTTGTTATTTACAATTACTGATCTCCTTGCTGATTTTAGTGATTAGAGATACTGATTAATAGTAAAGTATTGATGAATACTTAGTTAATTACTGATTTGCTAATTAGATATGTATAGAAGTTCTTTAGAAATATATTTTTTATATGCACATACATGTAATTTTGTATAAAATATATAAATTTTAGACAACCGCTTTTTCAAAAATCACCCGCTTAATCGCCCGCCTACCGCTTAATTGCTTACAGGGTGTTGTCTGCAGGCCTCCCGCTTCCTACTATCTGATACCTTGCATCCAATTGAAGAAGACGTTAATCATAATGAGTAACAATAGTAAGAATTTATACAGAAATTGAGCCCAACAACGGGAGAAAAAGATTCAAACAAGTCCAATCCAAGTGTCAGAGTGTAACCTTCAACCACTAATCTAGGCTTCGGCGATCAATAGATCTATCCAAATTTTGTTAGACATTATACACCCAACAACATCCTACAACTGGCCTCCCAAGTGGAATATCCACCAAGTCATAGATGGAGTTCCAATAAAGGGCTTCCATCTCACTATCCATCATGGATAATCCATGGGTTGTATCCAGTCAGTCATGTCAGGTGACTTCTGCATATGAGCGAGGAATAGCTATATAGAATCTTAGTTAACAAGGCGCCCGCCTAGGCGTCCGAGGCGCTAGGCAAGGCGCCCAACCTATTATGTACATTATGTGGGCATATAAGGCCTTTTAAGGCCAAATTAAGCCAGCGAAAGTCTGGATTTGGCCAAATTAGATAATCTTGAGTCAATGTATGATTGAAATAGGTCTAATTTAGGCAAAATCTGGTCAAATTTTGGGAAATTAAGGTGAAACAAGTCTGATTTGGGTCAAATTGGTAAGTCATCATAGCTTTTTTGTTAAAAAAAATTACTACCTTATATGTACGTTTCTCTTGCTTCTTTTTCTCTTCTTTTTCATCCTTTCTCCTGCATTTTATTCCTAAATCCTATCGCTGTTGTATTTTTTTCCGAAGTTATTCCTCCTATATCTCCTTATAAATCCTACTACTGCTGTTTTTTTAATAAAATGTTTTGATTACTTTCAACCCTCTTTTACATCACCTATGCTTCGTTATGTTGTTGATGTTGTATTATCCATTTCCTCTCACTACTACAGAAATAGCGTTCAGTGTCGCTTTTCTGGGCATCGGTTATTTCAGACAACCGACGCCTATAATATTCGGCGTCGGTTATTTATGCAAACCGACGTCTATAATCAAAGACCAGCCAGACACGGGTACCGCTTTGTATTCAACGTTGGCTGAGTGTAACCAACCGATGCCTAAAGGCGCCCACGAAATCCAGTTTTCGAGCGAAAAAAATATGGGTCACATACAGTGTCGGTTGTTTAACAATTCACCGACGCCTATGTGAAATGAAATTTTGTGCGAAAAATTCCACTTTCGGTGTCGATTATCCTTGGATAACCGACGCTGATAATAGTTCCCGCCAATTAATTTGGGGTAAAGATTGTCTAATTGGACGTCGGTTATTACGATCAACCGACGCTGAAGATAATAGGCGTCGGTTGTCCTAGATAACCGACGTCGTTGACCAACTTAATAGAGGCCCGATCACCTGACTCTTCCCCCTTTCTTCCTGTTTCATCAATTCTCCTGCATGTGCGATGCTCGTCGCCGCTCTCCCAAAATCGCTGCCTGGTGCCTGGTGCCTGCTACTTCTCGCTCGCCGCCGACGATCCTTGCTACTGCTCTGTGTCGCCGCCGCCGCCCGCCGCCGACGATCCCTTCTACTGCTTTGCATCTCCGCCGCCGCCCGCCGCCTTCCTCCTTGCACCGCCGCCGCCCGCTCCTTCCTCCCTGCTCACACCCTACTCCGGCGTTGTCTTCTTGCTTGCCTCCGCTTCTCACAAGGTATTAGCCGTAGCACCTTCTTCCTTGTCTTCTTCCGTGCCGCCCGCTGCTCTGCTCTGCTTGTTGCTAGTTAGTGTTCTACTTCTTTCACTGAGAACTGAGAAGAATGGCCTACCACGGCCATGCTGCTCAGCACGGCCGTGGTAGGCCAACACAGCCACGGCCGTGTTTGATTTGATTTAAACCCTAATTTGATTTAAACTTGTCCATTCTAGCATCCTAATTTGATTTGATTAAACACTAACATTGATGAAACCCTAACATCAATTGTGATGAAAGCCTAACATGTACATATCTATTATTGTGTTTTTGGCCTAGAAACCCATCCAAGATTGACTCATTAGGTGTAAATCTTGGATAGTTCCCGGTTTGGGATTGTTCTTGAACACCTAATCTCACTTAGGATGTAAGTGTATAATGTGTATTGGGTTTTCGAGAAAATTTCGGTAGCATTTCTTGTTCTCTAAGTACATATGTACTTAGAGAACAGCGGGGAAATGCTGCCGAAATTTTCTTGAAAACCCAATACACATTATACACTTACTAGTGACATTAGGTGTTCAAGGATGGGATAGGTGGTACACATTTATTATATATAAGAATGACATCACATGTGTTTGTTGGCCTAGAAAGTGAACAATCATTGTTCTTTATATTACTTGTACATTGGTATAAATTAGAATGAACAATCACTAAATTATATATTGTTTGTATGGAGTCCGGCTTCATTGTAGATATCTATTATTGTGTTTGTTGGCCTAGAAACCCGTCCAAGATTGACTCATTAGGAGTAAATCTTGGATAGTCCCCGGTTTGGGACTGTTCTTGAACACCTAATCTCACTTAGGATGTAAGTGTATAATGTGTATTGGGTTTTCGAGAAAATTTCGGTATCATTTCCCCGTTTGTTCTCTAAGTACATATGTACTTAGAGAACAGCGGGGAAGTGCTGCCGAAATTTTCTCGAAAACCCAATACACATTATACACTTACTAGTGAGATTAGGTGTTCAAGGATGGGATAGGTGGTACACATTTATTATATATAAGAATGACATCACATGTATTTGTTGGCCTAGAAAGTGAACAATCATTGTTCTTTATATTACTTGTACATTGGTATAAATTAGAATGAACAATCACTAAATTATATATTGTTTGTATGGAGTCCGACTTCATTGTAGATATCTATTATTGTGTTTGTTGGCCTAGAAACCCGTCCAAGATTGACTCATTAGGAGTAAATCTTGGATAGTCCCCAGTTTGGGACTGTTCTTGAACACCTAATCTCACTTAGGATGTAAGTGTATAATGTGTATTGGGTTTTCGAGAAAATTTCGGTAGCATTTCCCCGTTTGTTCTCTAAGTACATATGTACTTAGAGAACAACGAGGAAATGCTGCCGAAATTTTCTCGAAAACCCAATACACATTATACACTTACTAGTGAGATTAGGTGTTCAAGGATGGGATAGGTGGTACACAATTATTATATATAAGAATGAAATCACATTATACACTTAGGATGTAAGTGTATACCCTAATCTTTTCCTAATATATACTTGTTTCCTAATATATACTTGTTTTCTCTGATCATAGAATGGATAGATCATGGATGTCCATTCGTAATCGTTGCACCCCCAGAGTTTATATCTGGTCTTGATCAGTTTATTAGATTTTCTGAGGAACATAGGAAAAAACCTACAGATAGGTTCTACTGTCCATGTAGGCATTGTGGTAACAACTTGAAAGTCAACACTGGTGAGGAAATCAAAAGTCATGTCATGTGCAACGGGATTGTACAAGGCTATACAGAATGGCACTGGCATGGAGAGATTTCAAAATCGAAACCAGTAGATATCGATAGCAGTGCTTGGGTGGAAGAAGAAATTGCCTCCGATGACGTAAATGTGAACGAACCAGTTCCAGCAGACATCGTTGATGTGATGTTGGATAGTTGTAGGGTAGAGCACACCGATCCACCTCCTATCTTTAGAAACATTGTGCATGATGCTGAGATACCGTTATACACAGGCTGTGCTAAGTTTATGAAGCTTAGCGCTGTGTTGAGATTGTATAAGTTGAAAGCTAACAATAGATGGAGCGACAAAAGCTTCACTTCATTGTTGACTTTGTTGAAAGAAATGCTTCCTGAAGGAAACGAGCTGCCAATCTCAACATACCAGGTAAATAAAATGTTGTGCCCAATGGGAATGGAGGCCAAGAAGATACATGCATGCCCGAATGATTGTGTATTATTTCAAAAGGACTATGTAGATTTGAAAGATTGTCCAAAATGTGGTGCGTCAAGGTATAAATTGACGACTTCGGGGGAGTCCAAAACTGGTTCTCCTGCCAAGGTGTTGTGGTATCTACCTATAATATCACGGTTTCAACGCTTGTTTGCAAATCTGAAAGATGCAAAGAATTTGAGGTGGCATGCAGATGTTAAGAAAAATAATGATGGGATCCTACGACATGCATCTGATTCCCCACAGTGGAAGAAGATTGATCTATTGTACCCCAAATTTGGTGAAGAAGATAGGAATCTAAGACTTGGGCTTTGTACAGATGGGATGAATCCATACGGGACATTGAGCAGCCAACATAGCACTTGGCCAGTCATGCTTGTTATATACAATCTTCCTCCTTAGATGTGTATGAAAAATAAGTACGTTATGTTGTCGTTTTTGATATCGGGCCCTAAACAACCCGGAAATGATACCGATGTTTATCTTGAACCTTTGATTGATGACTTAAAGAAACTTTGGGCTGAAGGTGTGATGACCTATGATGCTTCAGCAAGAGAGATATTTTGTTTGCACGCTATGTTGTTTTGCACTTTTAATTACTTTCCAGTATATGGGAATTTGTCTAGATATAGTGTCAAAGGAGCTAAAGCATATCCTATATGTGAAGAAAACACTGATTCAATAAGACTAAAACAAGGCGGCAAGATTGTATATCTTGGTCATCGAAGGTTTCTTTCAAAATTCCATCCGTATCGTAGGAAGCGCAAAGCATTCAATGGATGGAATGATGAACGAAGTGCACCTAAACCTATACCACGGGATGTTGTTTATGCAAGAGTAAAAGACATTGTCAATGAATTTGGTAAGAAATCACAATGTAGTATGGCCACACGGAGTGACAATTCTTCATTCAAGAAGAAGTCAATATTTTGGGATCTTCCTTATTGGAGTTCTTTGACAGTCAGGCATTGTATCGATGTAATGCACGTTGAGAAAAATGTCTATGATAGCATCATTGGTACTCTGTTAAATATACCAGGTAAGACTAAAGATGGGATAAAATCTAGACTAAAGATGGGATTGCTAATTGATAAAAGATCACAATTTTAGAGACATGTATGTTTATACAAATGTTAAATGTTTGCCTTTTTCTAGTTAATACAAATGCTAAATGTTTGCCTTTTTCTAGTTAATACAAATGCTAAATGTTTGCCTTTTTAATGACATTTTCAGATGGCTGACCATGATGAGCATGATGTCCATGATGAGCATGCTGTCCATGACGAGCATGGCGAGGATACCAATGTAAGTTCTAAAAACATATCCTGTATTTCTATAAAATTCATTATCTTCTAGTTATGTCATATATCTTATATTTCTATATTGGGCTAATTCAGTGTGTTTATTTTTGTCAAATTTTAGGTTGATGATGCACATGTACCCACTGAAGCACTGGAGCAACTTGATGTGCAGCACCAAACACTTAACAAGAAAAGGGGCATCACTCTATTGAAGAAGTTAATAGCGCTTAGTGGCAGTGGATCCAAATTGGTTGTGGAGTTTGATAATGGAGGAAATGCAATTGGAGTGAACCGCAATAATTTTGTAAACTATCTTGGGTGTACCACTCGGAGCCATTGTGGTGTTAAGTATGATAATTGGCATAAAGTTCCTCAGGGGAAAAAAGACTTGATATGGAAGGATTTATGTGTGAGTTATTATTATTTGTAATTCTATTTTGTAGATTACAAATTCTATTATTTGAAATTCTATTTTGGATACTAGTTAATAACATTTCTATTTTACAGAATCTGTTTGCATTGGATGAGAAGTTGCATCGTAAAAGTGTGATGCAACACGCTGGAAAGATGCTTAGGAATTATAAGACAAATCTGAACAGAGAATACATAAAAGAGGGTGACAAGAAAAAGAAGTCAGCCCTTGAACAATGGAACTTCTTGGACAAAGAAGATTGGGACAATTTTGTTGCTTCAAGAAAATCTGAAGAATTCAAGGTATTAGGTGTCACTCCCAATTTAATTAATATACATTGTATTCAGCTATTCAAGATTAACATTTAGTGATACTAACCAAATCATTAATGTGCATACTAACTAGGCCCTCAGTGACGCACAAAAAGCAAGGTGTGCACTGAATGTGCATGACCACACTATGGGTCCAAAAGGCTATGCAAGCGTTCGCCAAAGACTACATGCGGAGTCTGTGGCTACTCAGGAGTCTGCCCCTACTCAGGAGTCTGCTCCTACTCAGGAGTCTGCCACACCCATGCCTCACCACAGTATCTGGATAGCTGGGAGGCAAAACAAGAAGGGTGAAATAAAGAAGCCCGTAACTATTGAGGCGGCTGCAAAAATGGTAAAATACAACTCTTAGAGCAATCATTTGAATATTGATTATTTGTGGTGTTAATTTACCAATTTCTATTGACGGTGATTAGCGGGAGCTGCACGAGAAGAGGAAACAAGGCACGTTCATCCCTCAGGGCACGAGGGATGAATTGACAGTTGCTCTGGGTAACCCAGAGCATCCTGGACGTGTTAGGGGTGCAGGCGCTGGTGTGGGCATCAAAGCATTCTTTGGGCCATCCCAGCACAAACCCAGAGCGGGACTTTCTCAAGAAGAGGTAGCCTATTCTTTTTTTAGAATGTTACTGCAAAAGGAAATTCAATAATAAGAAGCTAATGTTTCTTTTATCCATGTATAGGAGAATAAAAGAGTCGAGGATATAGTTGCTAAGAAGGTCAACGATGTAGTTGCTGAGAAGGTCAAGGAAGAATTACTGCGGTGGCAGGCATCTCAGGCTTCCAATCAGCCTTTGGCGATCCACTCTTCTCCTGATGCACAGACTGCGAGTAATCCTGGTGACCCATCTCCTAACACGTTTGCTGTAAGTATTGTTTATGACATTGTAGCTAGTCTTTTCAAGATGATATGTTTTCAAGATGATATGTATATATGTATAACATTCTTTGCGTAAATTTGTAGGCATTGAAGCCATGCCGCTTAAGAATACAAGACTATGTTGTTGTAGAGGTGCAGGCTTACCCGTCCCTTCCTGGGGAAAGGTTTCACGTGACTCCAATGCCACAGGGCTACGTTCGTGTGGGCCCATTACGTGTGTTACCCGATTGGAGGGAAGCTACATTGCCATATCCCCACCCGGATATTGATACACTTGCTGAGGCAGAAGGTGGGGTCATATTGTGGCCCAAAGCAGATGTCGTCTACACTACTGAAATTGTAAGATAAATTTACATTGATTTAGACTGTTAATGTGTATATATGATGTCAACTGATCTGAAATTATATATACAAGTTAAAAAGAAGACACCAGGAGCATCTAGGCCTCCACCTCCACTTCCCGCATTACCAACTTGGGTTCCAGCTGACCTAACATACCCGTTAGGTCCTGCTTGTAGGGGAATGGCATGTTGGCTACGGGCACATAATATACATTGCCCGATAATTGTTTCTTTAGATGCAGATTATGCAGGTCAATCATACGATAGCTCTTTATTTATACAAGATATTATTGAGTTGTTTATGTATGATTGGCTGAATACATCAATGATAGAGACATGGATAAGGTGAGATCTTGTTTATACATCCATATACCTTGTGTAAGATCCAGTGATCTAGTTTCTTATATATTAATGCATACGTAATATATGTTTTGCAGCTACTTAGTCAAAGATCATTGCAAACAATTTGCATTTGATCATGTGGGATTTTTTATTCCATCATTGATTAGTATGGTAGCTAAAGACCCTGATAATGTTCAACAATACTGTATAGATGCTTTTACAATTTTTGGTCAGCAAAAGAAGACGATAATAATAGCTCCATTCAATGTCAAGTAAGTTTACTTTATTTATAATTTGGACTTAAGAAAATTCCATTTTTATTGTGCATTTTGAGTTATTAATTGTTAACTTTTTACCTCTAGCGGTAAACATTGGGAGTTACTAGTTATTGTCCCCGGGACGTTCACTGTTTATTATCTAGATCCTGCGGGAAGTACATTAAACACTAAAATTGGACACGTAATGAGAATGCCATTATTCTGGTGAGAAATATTTCATTTTTGTATCTGTTAACATCTGTTATTACATTACTATTTACTTATGTAGTTTACTGTGTTATATTAACATGTAGGGGTTTAGATGCATTCAAAAAGGCTGGAGGAACGGTCCCAAGGAAAAAGAACCAGCCAATAAATTGGCAGAACGTACAAGTAAGTTCCCGACTCCAATGTATATATTATTGATGTGAATTGTGCTTAGTTGTATTATTTTGTATGTTTCAATTTATAGTGTGCTACACAAGACAATGGTTGGGCATGCGCATACTATGTGATGTGATTTATGCAGATGATTATCAAACATGCCGCATTGGACATCGATACCATACATGCTGTATTATATATAGTCTCATTAGTTAGTATGAAATATATCAATCTTATTTTTATATTATTACTTATATATATACATCATTCTCTTTGCAGGTGTTTAAAACTAACCACACTATAGGTAAACGCTTAAAAATATACATGCTCCATATACGATGGAAGCATTAAATGAAATAAGAGAAGAATGGGCAAAAGCCATACAAGCAGTGGCAACTGTAAGATATAATTGGGATGTTGATAGCGATAATGAATGATACTTTGTAAATGAATATTTCTGAATGTTAATACATGTATTTGAATGTTTCTATATGTGTGAATGTGAGAATTGAATTGATGTCTGAATGTATCTGCTTGTGTGAAATTTTCCTTGGGACTTTTGCAGGTTTGTGGCATGTTTGTAGGCTGATATCAATGGATGTCGTAAACCTACAGTTCAAAAAATTGAACTGCAGGTTCTCATCTTGCTGACCAGCCACAGCAGGCCTGCAAACTGATATAAAAAAAAAAAGATATAGGTGTCGGTTATTTACAGAAAACCGTCAGCAAAGACCTACAACATCAGTTATTGGATAAAAACCAACGCCTAATATTATAAACAACCCGGCCGTGCAGGAAAGCACGGCCGTGGTGGAAAAGGCGTCGCTTATTCATATAAAACCGACGCCTGTAGTACTAAACACGGCCGTGCAGGGAAGCACGGCCGCGTCGTCTTAAAGTATGGCGTCGGTCTTTTAGTAGATAACCGACGCAGAATGTGTCCTAGATGACGCCGTTTTCTGTGGCGTGAACCCTTTTGGCGTCGGTTATCTACTAAAAGACCGACGCCTATATGTTAAATAGGCGTCGATTAAATAACCGACGCCGAAGTGTTCGACCTTTAGCGGCGCCCACATAGGCGTCGCTCAGAAACCGACGCCAAAGGGGGTTAAACAACCGACGCCAAAGGCTGTTTCTGTAGTAGTGTCTTTTACATCACCTGTTCCTCATGATGTTGTTGCTGTTGTGAATATCTCTTTTCTTTTCTTTTCCATCCTCCATTTCCTCTCTATTGAGTTTCAACCTCTTCCCACCATTTTATCCATGTTTTCTTTTATTTCTTTCTACATCTCCTTCTCCAATTGTTGTTGCAGGCTTGTTGATATTACTTCCCTTTTTTCTTCGTACTATTTTCTCCTGCTACTGTTGTCATAGCCTCATTCTGTCCTCTTTTTATGTTTCCTATATGGTATTATATGCAGTATATATGTATAATAAGAAGCAAATTAACATACTGAAAGAAATACAAAAACAAAAATTCCTGGAACTGCCTAGGTACCCACCTACGCGCCTAGGTGGGCTAGGTGCCCCTTGGAACATGTTGACCTCCTAGCCGCCTTGACAACTATGTATAGAATCTACAACAAACATGCGGCGCTGCTGGTGACAAATGAAATAAGCAACAAACACTAGAGATCGGATGTCGTGTGGTGCAAGTATAAACACCTTTATGAGCTGCAACTGGAAGGTGTAAGTCTGGAACAAAATCTACAAGAGAACTCTCAACATGAACAGGTAGCTCAGGATTATTTGACGATGATGAAGCAACAAGAGCTCTCAACATGAACAGGTCCCTCAGGATTATCCAATGATGATGAGTCACTCTGCTGAATTGATGTCACTACATCTTGTGAGTGATTCCCTACTCGCCTGATGTAAACTAGTGGAAAAGGTTGAATAGGTGGAGGCATAGTCACAATATACCCTGACTTTTTGAAAAAGTCGTGTTTAAAATGCTAACTTTCTCTAGATGTATGAAACACCAGAATAAATCCCAGTTCATGAATATTACGTATTATTCCCGTGTTTTTCTTGAATTTATCACGTTTAATGTTTTTCTCATTTTATACATTCTTTTCTTGTATTATATTGATCGAGACTGTTAACTTAGTTTAAGAGCATATATGTGTATGAGTGTATGTGCATGCATATATGTGTGTATGTATGTAATATATGTATATGTATCGACAAGTAATTGTTATAGATATATGTATGCAATATACATGTACATATATATCTGCAAAACATATATATACATACATTTGTATGCAATATATGTTTATATCCTTCAAATTGTTTACAACTTTTTCCTGAATAGTTGACCATACTTTTACCGTACGATGACCCTTTTTTACCCAATTTTCTCACTTAATTGCCAAAATCTGAACTTTTCAACTCAACCGAACGTATCCCGAATATGTGGTGGTGGTGAGTGGTCTCTGGCACACTCTCAGTACACGACACAAAGAGTGGTGGCTCTCATTCTCTATCACTCTCATGGTTGTGCTTCCCCTCAAGTTGGACATAGTCACTAAAGAATGGATTGAGCTCATGAAAGGTACCATCAGCCGACACAAACATATGACCATCGAATAAAATTTGAATTGAAATTGTGAAATTTCAGTCAAAATTTTGGTTTTTTGCAATCGGACATGAGAAATGTACAAATGCAGGGAATCCAACGTAATTTCCCAAAAAATTTGACCCTAGGTGCAAAATTTCGCCAAACATGGTGAAATTTCACAGCAAAAAGCCTAGTTTGGGTCATAATTTCATGGAATGGTATGAAAATACAACTTACATTTGGAGGAATTTGTTCCTAAGACTATTATTACTATATCTTGGGTATTTTGGATTTTTTTTTTGAACTTATTGCTTCTAAAGGCTATTTTTCTTAATTCTAAGGTATGTTTCCCCTATCCCTAGACCATTTATATATTGCCTTCATCAATTTATACACACATCTATAGAGATATGGAAAAATACTCCGAAAATAACAAAGTTCTTTCTTGGATATATGTATAAATCTCCAATGTAGCCTAGTCAAATGCTAGCACTACCTTGTACAAGTTGTGGTTCATAAATTTAACTTGTAATTGTAAATTTTAAATTCTAAGCTTTAACTTGAACTTTTTAGCAATCTAAATATCTAGCAGACTTGACATTTCTATTCATTTGTGCACTCATTTATCAAGAATGGATCCCACTCTAACCTCATAACATATAAATTTGTTATATAATATGGTGTGTTTATTTCTAGACATTGTGTTTGTAGAATTCCATAACTTAATTCTTTGATTTTTCCATCAAAATTCTGTCGAAATTGTTCAGCTTCCTTCACTTACAAATGTGGGAGACCCCCCCCCCATATAACCAATATGAGATATTATTACATATTTGAGTAGATGTTGATGTTTAGATTGTCCTGGAAAATTTTCATGATTTAATTCGCTTATTTGGTTGTCAAAATTTTTAGGGTCGTAAAATATCAAAATTTGTCTGGCATAGTTATCCAGGCTCCCGCCGTAGTCTCGCCTAGGTCCTCGAGGCTCTACGTAGTCTGCCTTAAACTAGGCGTCCAGGGTTTCATATAATTAAAATGGATTCCTAAGGCCTTTTAGACCCCAATTAAGATATTTGAAGACTAGATTGAAATAACACTACAGGGGGGGTGAATAGAGTTTTAAAATAATTTTAACAATTAATTGAATTCAAACAACCACAATTGAAATTGGAAGAAGGAGACAGTCATTTAGAGTGGTTCCAACTTTAGCAAATACTAAAGTTATCAGTCCACTACCCGGTTGCTTACCCAACTGAGATTTTGAAAGTATTAATTTTATTACCTTCACAAGGAATTACACAAAATAAAATACTTTCATACACCCCTTGAACAACCTTCACTTGAAGTAGATGCACCAACCCGAGGTAGCCTTCTTGAAGTAACTTCAAGATCCCCCTTGAAGTAGCCTTCCTCTCTAGAAGTAACCTCCCGTTGCACCAGCCTTCTGAAGTAGCTCAAGGTCACCTTCTTCACCAAGAAGATCTTCACCCTCTCCAATCCGCAGCCTCCAACCTAGGAGTAGCAAGGAGAGTACAAACAATAATAGAGAACAAGAAAGGAAAAAGGAAATTACAAATTATCCTTTTGTAGCCCAAGGCTTGATTTGCCTAGATCAAGCGTATAGATCTCCTAACCAAAGTGTATGGACTTGTGATTGCAGTGGGTATGAGATGCTAGCCTATAGGACACGAATTTTGAGCTAAGGAAGGAAGTGGCCAATTGTCACAATGCTCAAATTGCTCACAAACAAATTGCTCAAAGTATGCTCAAGGATTTCTCAAGTGTAACAAGTGAGTATGAGTGTCCTATGGCTTGTCCTATTTATAGGAATGGCCTATGGATGATTAAGGACGTTCTAGACAACTTCTAGGGGTTTGTAAGTGCTTAACTAGCCGTTAGGTACAAGTTTGTTGCTTTAGCAACGACTAATTACTTTTCTCTGCAGTTGCTGTCAGAGTTCATCTCGGTCGAGGAATGGTCGACCGAGACACCTACTCGTTCGAAGTTTTGTCGACCGACAGGATCTCTGGATCAAGTGATTTGCAATGTCTATCTCCAACTGCCAACTACCTTGTCAGTTGTGTCTAACGGCTACTTGGGTCTTTCTCGGTCGAGAAGATTGTCGACCGAGAGTGTCTCGGTCGAGGAGTTTGGTCGACCGAGATTGACCCTGTTTCAATCTTTCAATTTAGGCACTAAGTATATGTATGAGTGTGCATATGTGATCCTATTTGAAGGGGATGACGTATCTAAAAGTGGTGTTTAGCTAGGGAGAATCTAACGCTTGATTTACATGAAATCTAAGTACTTGTACATTATATATTTGTACAAGTTTTTACAAAGTGATTACATTTCATGAAAATATAAATATGTAAGCATATGGATTTCCCTAGTACTTTATCATCCACCTTGTTCCTGCACACTCAAGTAGCACGTTAGATCAATAAGAATGAAATGTTTGTCATTATCAAAACAAAGGGATTTACAGATGTCCATTTAGCCAACAATCTCCCCCTTTTTGAAGATGACAAACATTTCCAAAATATAAATGAAGGAAATATAAAACATATGAGTTTCATACCTTTAGATTACCTTTTGTAGCTTTTCCTCTTGTTTATAAAATGTGTGCTTATTATTCCCCATGAATTATGGAACATGACATCCAATTCACTAGGGAATATAGCAACTTTCAATGTAAAGCCAAGAGTTTATTTATGAAACTCATTGATTGAGTTTTTCATAATTACTAAGTTTTAGTTTTCTATTTATTTCTCCCCCTTTGTCATTTCAAAAAGATATCCGTTTAAGAATAAAAACTCCCCCTTAATTAGATGTCCCATCAAATCTAATGAAAAAGATGTCCATTAAAAGCCAAAATGATGCAAGTAAAAGTTTTCGTTAAGAAGCACAAATATCAAAGAAAACATCTTGCAAAGGAGCGATAAGCAGTTGCTTCCTAATTTTGTTAAATTGATCTAGTGGAAGCGGTTTTGTAAAAATATCAGCCAATTGATCTTCCGTATCAACATGATGATGGGAAACATGATTCTTGGAGATATGATCCCTTAAAAAATGATGACGGATTTCAATATGTTTAGCTCGGCTGTGTAAAATAGGATTGTGTGCTAAGTTTATAGCGCTCGTGTTGTCACAAAAGATAGGCGTAGATGAAAGAGTAAAACCATAATCGTTTAACACTTGTTGCATATAAAGCACTTGAGCACAACAAGACCCGACTGCCATATATTCAGCTTTAGTTGTAGATAGGGCAACCGTATTTTGTTTCTTGCTAAACCAAGATACTAAAGCTCTCCCTAACAAGAAACAGCCACCACTAGTACTCTTGCGATCAAGTCGACAACCATCATAATCCGCATCAGTATAAGCTTTAAAATCCAAGGATTGTCCTTTTGGATACCATAAACCAAAACAAGTAGTGCCGGCTAGGTAACGAAGAATTCGTTTAATTGCTAGAAAATGAGAGTGCATAGGTTGTGATTGAAATCGAGCACAAAGACCAACGGAAAACATAATGTCCGGTCTAGAAGCAGTTAAGTAAAGCAAACTACCAATCATGGCTCTATATAAGGAATCATCAATAGGTTCCCCATTTTCATCCTTATCAATTTTAATAGACGTAGTCATAGGAGTAGTAGCATGTTTGCACTGATCCATCCCAAAACATTTTAAGAGTTCTTTAGTATATTTTTCTTGGCTTATAAAGATTCCGGCAGGTGTTTGCTTAATTTGGAAACCAAGAAAGAAAGTTAGTTCACCCATGAGGCTCATTTTAAATTCTTTTTGCATAATGTCACTGAATTGTGTGCACAATGAATCATTAGAAGCTCCAAAAATAATGTCATCAACATATATTTGCACAACTAGGAAATCAGATGTATATGTTTTGAAAAATAAAGGAGAATCTGAATTTCCAATAGAAAAACTATTATCAAAAAGATATGTCTTGAGCCTTTCATACCAATTCCTAGGTGCTTGTTTTAAACCATAAATTGCTTTCTTAAGTTTATAAACATAGTCACCTTTTTCCGGTATTTCAAAACTGGGTGGTTGGGAAACATATACTTCTGGAATGATGCCATTTAGAAATGCACTTTTTACATCCATTTGGTAGAGTCTGATGTTTTTATGTGCATCAATAGCTAGTAACATTCTAATAGCTTCAAGTCTAGCTACCGGTGCATACGTTTCATCAAAATCTATTCCTTGCTGAAGTTCACGTCTCTTCTTTCTTCCACTTCTAGGGTTGCTTCATGAGTTTCTAGGTTGCCAATAAGTTGCTCCATTTTCAGTCGAGTGAGGTCATTTGCTTCTTCAATGGCTGTCACCTTTGGCTTATATTTAGGAGGAAGTGATCGAAGGATTTTTGATACTTGATCTTCTTCAAGGACAGGTTTTCCTAGGGAACTTAAACAATTAACAATAGTAGAGAATTTTGCAAACATTTCACTAATAGATTCATCAGGATCCATACGAAAGTGTTCAAACTTTTGTTTAAACATGCTAATTTTGGAATTTTTGACTTGGACTGTACCTTCATAGGTTATGGACAGTCTATGCCAAATATCATAGGCTGTGTCACAGTTAGATATTCTATTGAAAAAACACTAGAGGGGGGTGAATAGAGTTTTAAAATAATTTTAACAATTAATTGAACTCAAACAACCACAATTGAAATTGTAAGAAGGAGACAGGCGTTTAGAGTGGTTCCAACATTAGCAAATACTAAAGTTGTCAGTCCACTACCCGGTTGCTTACCCAACCGGGATTTTGAAAGTAATAATTTTATTACCTTCACAAGGAATTACACAAAATACAATACTTTCATACACCCCTTGAACAGCCTTCCCTTGAAGTGGATGCACCAACCTGAGGTAGCCTTCTTGAAGTAACTTCAAGCTCCCCCTTGAAGTAGCCTTCCTCTCTAGAAGTAACCTCCCGTTGCACCAGCCTTCTGAAGTAGCTCAAGGTCGCCTTCTTCACCAAGAAGATCTTCACCCTCTCCAATCTGCAGCCTCCAACTTAGGAGTAGCAAGGAGAGTACAAACAATAATAGAGAACAAGAATGGAAAAAGGAAATTACAACTTATCCTTTTGTAGCCCAAGGCTTGATTTGCCTAGATCAAGCGTATAGATCTCCTAACCAAAGTGTATGGACTTGTGATTGCAGTGGGTAGGAGATGCTAGCCTATAGGACACAAATTTTGAGCTAAGGAAGGAAGTGGCCAATTGTCACAATGCTCAAATTGCTCACAAACAGATTGCTCAAAGTATGCTCAAGGATTTCTCAAGTGTAACAAGTGAGTTTGAGTGTCCTATGGCTTGTCCTATTTATAGGAATGGCCTATGGATGCTTAAGGACGTTCTAGACAACTTCTAGGGGTTTCTAAGTGCTTAACTAGCCGTTAGGTACAAGTTTGTTGCTTTAGCAACGACTAATTAATTTTCTCTGCAGTTGCTGTCAGAGTTCATCTCGGTCGAGGAATGGTCGACCGAGACACCTACTCGGTCGAAGTTTTGTCGACCGACAGGCTCTCTGGATCAAGTGATTTGCAACGTCTATCTCCAACTGCCAACTACCTTGTCAGTTGTGTCTAACGGCTACTTGGGTCTTTCTCGGTCGAGAAGATTGTCGACCGAGAGTGTCTCGGTCGAGGAGTTTGGTCGACCGAGATTGACCCTGTTTCAATCTTTCAATTTAGGCACTAAGTATATGTATGAGTGTGCATATGTGATCCTATTTGAAGGGGATGACTTATCTAAAAGTGGTGTTTAGCTAGGGAGAATCTAACGCTTGATTTACATGAAATCTAAGTACTTTTACATTATATATTTGTACAAGTTTTTACAAAGTGATTACATTTCATGAAAATATAAATATGTAAGCATATGGATTTCCCTAGTACTTTGTCATCCACCTTGTTCCTGCACACTCAAGTAGCACGTTAGATCAACAAGAATGAAATGTTTGTCATTATCAAAACAAAGGGATTTACAGATGTCCATTTAGCCAACACAGATTAGCATAGATTGGGTCTGGATTTGGTCGAATTTGATCATATTTAGTCATTTTTGGTAAGATACAGATCTAATATAGACCAAATCAGATCCAATTTGGGCATATTAGGCCTGCTTTGTGGGAAAATAGGTGTGATTTGGGGAAAATATGTCTTATTTAAGGGAACTAGGTCTAATTCAACAAAGTAGGGATTATTTAGGTTAATTTAGGAAAAACTAGGGGAAGGTATGTCTAGTTAGGTCACGTTATGCCATAATAGGTCCAAATCGGGCTAAATTAGGGAAGACTGGGTTAATTAGGTCCAATTTAGATTACGTTAGGTCAAATTAAGGCTGATATGTCTAGCTTAGGCTATGACATGTGTGATCTAGGTGAAGTTATGATTTATTAATCTTATGGATAACCAATACAAATGTACATAGTGATGTATATACTTAAATATAGTAAATAAATTATGCAAGTCATTTATATAAATGTAAAATATAACAAATATGAAGAACACCTAGGCTCCCACCTAGGCCCCCTAGGCAACCCTTGGGTTGGAAGGACCGCCTAGCCACCTAGACAAGTATGGTTTATGAGCTATTAAACATGACATCGAACTAAGGTACTTAATTCCATCCATACGACGAAGACGGGGACAATAATATATGTACCCATTTTGTGTAGGAGAATATCCCACAAAGACATTGCAGACTACGTGAGGAGATAACTTGTCTGGACGTAGAAAAAACACATGAAAAAACTCGATCCAGCCAAATATGAGGAGGGGAACAGGAAAATCTTGCTCGTCTAGTCGTAAACAGTTAAAAAGGAGTGGCCCCATTTGGCAGTCGATACGCTAGGAACGAATTTATCAAAATTTTCTTAGAAATCCGTCGAAAATTCTGTTTCTATGGCACCGAATAGCATCCAAATCAGACATTTTGTTCCTTGGTTGATTTATTTAACAAATTTGTTCTTTTTCATGATCCTTAAGTTTATTCTTTATATATCGTGTATGTTTGTATTAGTACATCGATGTATGCTACTTGTATCCATGTATCCTCATAACTATACTTGTTTGTTCTTACATATATCTTCATTTATGTACTCTATGGTGTATATATGTATGTATTTACTTTTTCTTGTATATGACTAATAGTTCTTAGCTCAATTCTTACATGTTACGATTATATTAGTATTGGTTTATTACAAATTTAATACTCTACTATACATAATTATATATGGTTTATAATATGCACTTCTATGTGTAAGTATTGTTCTTATATATATCATTAGTTATGAACTCTATGGTGTATATATGTATGTATTTGATTTTTGTATTGGACTAATAGTTCTCAACTCAGTTCTTATGTGTCACGACTATATTAGAGTTGGTTTATTACAAATTTAATACTCTAATAAATCTATTAATATATATGGTTTATTATACATACTTCTATGTTAAGTAACATTAATAAAGTATATAAAATATTTTATGGGTCATGTGAATTCTCCATAACTAAGGGTCATATGAATACTACATAACTATGAGTATTTGTTTTACGTGGGAAATTTTCCCAAAAAAGGTCAGATATTGTAAAGACTATGGAAATTTTTAAACACAAAGTCAAAGGAATATTAAGATTATCCATCACATCAGAGTATCTCTATTTGTCTCACTTTATATTTTGTTTCCTTCTTTTCTCTCACAAGTAATTCTCCCTACTACTATGAAAGGAAGAAAGAAAAGGTAATGTTTTAATACACTAACAAGCAGTTCTTGAATACTTAATGAATGAAAAGAAGGATGATGAAAAGAAGAGTGAGAAATAAGAAACAAAAGGGAAAAAACAAATAGCAAAAGATAATGAGAAGGCATGTGACCTACCTCCAGTTGCACATCTATCTCCAATCTATGTACCCTAGGAATTAGGTTGTCTTCTCCCCAACATTTGTTAATGATGAGTTTTGAGTTATGGAGATCTAGAGCGGGATTTTTAGTTGCTTTTGGAAAATATTCCTATAGAATATTCTAAAAGTAGGATTGCACTTTTGTGATGTGCTCAGCACATTAGTTGTATGGCTTCTAATCCTCAATGTGTTTGTGCCTTTTGTGACTTGTACCAAAGTATGATGTTAGGTAACAACCTATGTGACAATCTGGCTACTCCAACATTGAGCTTTACATTTATATCATGATGTTACACAATTTGGACTAAAATCCAATATATCATTGACACTCATCATCCGAGTGTTTTTAGTCTAATAGTTCTCATCCACATATTATAAAAAGAGAGATTTTATAATGCTAAAGAAAGTTACGGTCTCCTTTTTCCATGAGAACCAATGCTTAAGTAGGTTTCAATATTCAACAATGGTTGATTCCTAGGTCAGCTATGTAGACAAACATGTTTCTCTAATTGACGGGCTGATTCAAAAAGGTTTCTGATTATATATTTAAATTATTTATTTTAATACAATATCGCATAAACTTGTGAATGTGACTGACATTATCATAATCTATGGTCACCATATTTATTTATGGAACACGCATAATTTCACATCCATAAGAATGGGTAATAAAGCAAAAAAACACAAATGACAAGTCCAACAACTATAAGGTTAAAACACAACAACATAAATGACAAACCCGACAACTATAATGTTAGGTCATGAATTTCAACTTCAAAATAATAGGAAGTATGAAACTTCCTGCAGCTAACTAAATTAATGCTTCTGAAACAAATCCAAAGTTTAATTATATCTGAAATGTCTAAAAAAAATTAACTAAGCATTAGCATTCAGATTATGGAAAAGATAGCTTGCACAAAGACAATAGATGGGGTTTAGATCCTTGGCATTCATGATTCATATTAATTTTCTTCATAGGAATGATTGTTCTGAATATCAGTTTAAGTGACCTCATGTAACTTTTACAACTACCCACACCAACTTTGCACAAATAGGATATTACGTGGCCTGGTGTACCCATTTCACAAAAACAGAATAACCAAGCTTCCTTGTACAGATCAAAGGAGAAAAAACAAAAGATATAGGTCCTGAAAGTCGAATAATATTCCTTAAGCAGTTTGCATGTGAGTCACATGATTCACTTATATCCCTCACCCTTATATTGGGAGGGGGGGACTGCTACGTCAACATTGTAATAGTTGCTGACTTGGGAGGAATATTTGCACCATTTCTGTTTATCAAGTGTTCAGATAGACACATTAATGAAAACATTCCTAACAAATTTCAAGATGATTTGGCTACATTGCAATGTGGCATAGAGACAAAATGGTCACATAAGAGCCGCTTATACATTACGGTCAATTGGAGAAGACCAAAGTTTGGTGAAATTCCATATTTAGGAAAAAGAAGTTATATGAAAATGGAAATTCAAAACTTTATCAGTTGATATATTGACTTATGAGTTGGAACTTAAGAAACTGACATTTTGAGTATTCCAATTCTTCTAGTTTACCTTTTTCTATGAGTCAAGACCTCTCCACGAAGATGCCACTACCCCCCAGTTGAGAAGTTAGTCTGGGTTTCATTTTTTTGGTTACTGCAGTAAATGAAATAAATCAGATTAAGGAGCCCTACAGTGGAGTCAATTAAGGAACGAATAGTTATATGCCAAAGAGTAAAAACTAGAGATATAGCCCTACAAAGGCAAGTGTCTAACTATAAAACATATGCATGTACATGAGTCTTTCTTTTAAATTCTTGCAGTACAGGTTGCATTTAATATTTTTATACGGTGACTTTACTAATAATTGAATTTAATAGATATGAACCAGTAGAATGTTAGAATTTTTTCTAGTTTATTATTCCGTGATTCAGACGGAACAAATTGTGTACAGTTGTATGCCATTTTCTATACATACATATATACGGATATACATATAGAGCTGGTAGTCTCGAACCCGACCAATGTAACCTGAAAATGCTCATTTGGTTCCAAATTAAAATTCAGCCATGTGTGCAAATTTTAGTTTGTAGGGACATGAATAACCCAAACCCAACCCGTTAAACCCGAGAGTAACCTAAAATGACCTGAACTGAGTTTCTTTGTTAATTTAGTTAAGATGTATAATTATTGGCATGCCCGATAAAGAATGTTAAGTTCAAATATGTCATAGTTTTGAACATTACATACACTTTATGTTGAAAACCCAATTTAGAACTCGAAGTTAAACTCAAAATTCATACAGACACATATATGTGTGTATACACACACATATATATATATGGAATGTATTTGTTACTCAGTTGGGTAACATAAATCAATTACCTAGCAACTTTGGATACAAATTGAGCATTTGGATTACAATTTTAGCATTCTAGTTACAAATTTTAGCTCCTGTTTTTTTCAATAAGTGTCATTTTACTGTTTTCAACAACCAAAATACAAAATTGATGCTTTTTTAAATGTCTTTGTATTACATATTTGGTCGTCTCAGAACATGTTGGTGTCTTCTTATTACAAAATTGGATCCACGACTAACTACCTTAGTTACCCAACATAGGTAACAAATATATGGCCATCTATGTATATATATATATATATATATATATAGAGAGAGAGAGAGAGAGAGAGAGCGAGACTCTCTCTCATATATAGGAAGGTAGATTTGGCATCTGCAAAATATATATATATATATATATATATATATTTGTGTGTGTGAATATATATATGTATATGTATGTATGTATGTATGTATGTATATATGTATATGTATGTAAATTCAGTTCATTTCATCCATCATGCCCCCAAACATTTTATGAAGGAGTATAGAATGCACCAAGACTCATCACAGGTTCTATGAGACCAATGGTAGAGGAATTCCATGTTTTGGGAGGGAATCCAAGGCCTAGTCGTACACAATTTGGGAAGCCATGGCCTCTCCCACTCCTTTGTATATTTCATATGAGATGAGATTTTTAGGGCATGCCATCTCATTTTCTTATTGTTGCCTTCAAGGTTTGAAAAAGTCTAGAAGGAACTAGAGAGGGGGCAGATCGAGAGATGAGAACTAACTTCTTTGACCTTTCTTCAAGCACTCATGCAAGTACTGTGAAGACGACTTGGAATTGTGAATTCATTTCAGATGAATCACTCAATCAGTGCCATGATGAGGAGACTATATCTACGATGGAATACCTCATTCGACAACAATCAAGTACCATGGAACTTTTCGCTCAACGACACGAAGATCTACATCAGCAATGGGGTGCAACGTGTCAAGCGTGCATCTACTCATTCACATTATCGCAAACAAACAATTCCTTGGCAAAGCAGAGTTATAGAAACTTTCAATCCACCACATATAGGAGGTTTTTATGCAAAGTAGATCCCGAGACAAATTATAAAGCAGCAACTGCATTGCATTCTGCTTCCCAACCAATGAGATCAAAAACTTACATTGAACCTCTAAGTTAATAGTCGGAATCTCTTACATGACAAGGCATAAACTTAAATCACTAATTTGAGATTGTTACAATAGATGGATCCTCTGCTCTAGTTGAGTCGTTAAAGAAGTATTAACTCCTATAGAAGCTAAAGCAAGACCGAATTGAAGATGAATCAAATTATGACTATGTCATAAAGAGCCTTATGCCCACGTCCTAATCAACCCCCTGTAGGAGTATGCGCTTCTAAAAGATCCTTTAACTATGCCCAGACGAAGTTAGATATTCTTGTAAAAAAAGTTTCCTCATGACATTTTTTGCTCACAAGTACCATATCAGAGTTTTCAATTTTGGATAATTATGTTGTTGGATAATGATGCATGAATATTTCATAGGATGAAATTGATTATTTGCAAGACCAGTATACATGAATGTCTAGGTGACACATTCATATATGATATATTCATACATATATATGCATGAATATCCATATATATACACACAAAAATCCAAAGTGACACTCCAAAATGATTTGTTTGGTGTGTGATGTATAATTATTGACAAAACCTATTTGTATTTGTTTCATATTATGTGCTCTTAGTTTAAAATATCGATTTCGATGTAGTTTCCTATGGTCCAGAAATAGAAATTTATAGATATTTTGACCAAATATTCAATATTTTTGCTTATTTTGACACAAGATTTTGATGCAAATTTTGACGATTTCGATGACCAAATAAAGGAATTAAGTCATAAATCTTACCACGACGATTTTACATACATAAATACACCTAATTATGCAATAATACCATATGTTGGTATCGGGTGGGGGGCTCCTACATTTGTGAGTGAAAATTTGCAAAACTATTTCGATCATGCAATGTATACATACATATATTCTTATGCAATAACACGTTACATCTTATATTTTGGATTCAATTAACTCAGGGGGGCTCCCACATTGAAAGGATTTTTTAATAATTTTCAACAACAACAAAATAATGATATTACAAGCAATTTGGCATATCCATTTCGATGTCGGGTAGCAGTCGAAACCAAAATTTTGAGAAAAAATTTGCAGTTTTGATCAAAATTTAAATCCATGTATATCGGTTGATTGTTTGTTACTCTAATTTCAACTAGCATGTCGAGTCCCATTAAATTTCAACATGTCAATTCTCCTATCTCTCTCTCATCATATTAATTATATGTATTATACCACATCCCTCATAAATATGAAGATTAAGATGCTTTCCATATGTAATATGCATTAAGAACTCCATCGATGAATAGTAGGCTCACCAAAGCGAGGTGCAGTATTCATGTTTTTGAGGTATGAGGTGAACATGTGGGTCTCAAGCAAGGAATGAGGTTTCGACAAAATTGGCAAAATTTCACCAAAAATTTTCTATTTCGATATAATCTGGTACTGAAACATGTGACCTTGTCGATTTCGATGAATTTTGCCGAAGTTTCGATGAATTTCGTCAAAGTTTGATGAAAATTTCGATAATTGCAATCATCATTGTTATTGTTGTTTTTTGAAGAGGAGCAAAGGGGGATTGGGACTATTTCACCATTTTGTACTCATGCATAGTATATCATAATCGCATTGCATTTTCCTGATATTTGTTGTTCAAATAATTAAATACTTATCATGTGTGCTTTTTTAGTTTCTGCAATGTGGATGACATGTATCCTAGTGGTGGTTTATTAGACAATGAGAGTGCTAGGAAGCCAACAACACTAACAAATAATGATTTATCTTGGAAACATTGTACTAGTACTCTTGGAACCGGTGAAATGATTGACTATTGAGTCAATATCAACAACCTAGGAAGCACGGATACAGATACGTATCTGATACGGGTACAGGTACCGTGATACTACAATTTTCAAAAATATAGGATACATGTACGTCATGGATACGACAATTTTTTTATATTTATTTTAATATTTTAAAAAATAACCAATATATTTATCTTAAAAATAGATGAAGTCAGTCAAATTTCATTCAAAAATCACAATATTTTTAAAGAAAATGGAAGCCAATACCATAATATCAAACAATGATTTAAAATGGGGTCTTTCATTCATATTAATGTGAGATAAAAGTTACAAAAAGACATGACAATATCATATTCTAAACCTTTCACATTTAATGTATCATGTAATTTTGTGTTGTAAATTGAGTTGTGTCATTTGTGATACCAAACTATCTTCTGTCATGTATGGCTAGCTACTATAAAGTGTGGATATAGATACAGAAATGGATACAGGTATGGTACGGGATACGACTATTTTTGAAAATATAAGATACAGGTACATGGATACAACCGTTTTCAAATGTTTATTTTAAAATTTTAACAGAAAATACCAATTTCATTCTCAAATCACAATACAATAGGGGGGGTCTAGAGTTGGAAGTCGCATGGTTTTGGGATTTTGAGGGACCACATGAGTGGGGTGCTCTCTTGGCTGCTAAATGGGTTGGTTGTATCATGGTTGCATTGAGGTCATATCTTGCTAATAAAAAAAGGAATATGACTTAAGAAGTACTTGGTATGTATTAGAGAGTATCTAGGGAGTTTTAGTATCAAATATGCATTTAGTGTGGGTACGACACCTATTTTGGAGTATCGGTGCTCGGAAGTTCTTCAAAAAGTGAAATCCCAAAAAACAATGGAGGTACAAACAATAAAGAGAGGAAGGAAGATTGGCATTTAGCAAGAGGAATGGTGACTAACCTTGAACTACATCAAGGAAACAACTATGACAGCCTTGTTGCAAGCTACTACTTATCAAAGAGGGTTGAGACATGAGTTGGTGTCAAATGCTAATCAAGAAATGTCATGCCCATATTTTTTTCTAGTTTTTACAGACTGGATATGGCTTGGATATGGTGGATATGGATTAGGAGTATCTGATACGTATCGAGGAGTATCCATGGAGTATTGGTATCTAACACGTATCGGATACGGGTACGTCATCTGTTTTGGAGTATTTGTGCTTCATAGTCAACAACAAACTATCAACCCAAGTAAAATGTGTGGGGATGCCCTACATATCAAATATTTGATATTATAACACAAGTACATGGATGTATGTAGCTCATACATGCAAAATAGCTTAACTTAATTCCTACATTTCCTCATTAAAACCCTTCATCAAAATCCTCAAGAAACGGGACAGTTCTCTTATCTCTCACATGAAGGACCACACCCCAACCTACCCCTACATATTTTTTTTTGCATAAAACAATGCATTTAGGAGTAGACATCACGCCTTTAAAATTTCATAAATTAATTCATTCATTTTGGCGTCGAAACAGGAACAGTTGCATCTATCAAAATTTTCGTCGAAATTTTAGAAAATTTTGGTTTCCATGTTGTTGAAACGACATCAAAATTGGACAGCTCGTTCCTTGGTCTCAAGAAATGAAATATCATCGAAACAGGAAAAATTTACTCGAAATTTCAATTTCGACACCATCGTTTACAATATGTTGCGAGTGTATCGATTGGGTCACAAATATCGGTCTTATATATCGATGGGTATACCACCATATTTCGACAAAATTTACTGGTATACCTACAGAATTACCGATTTTTGCATGCTTGATCTTGCTTTTGTTGTTTGAGAGGAGGGAATGGCAGAGCAAGAGGATTTCGACAACTAGGGCTTAAATAAGCCTAATCCAAGGCATGTCTTTGTATTTTATACCATTTCTCTCATTCACACCTCATCTTTCCCAATGAAAATATAAATTCATCCTAAATTGCCTTAAATTGGCAAAAAAAACAATCTGCTTTTTAATTTCTTCCTAAGTTTTTATTTTCTAAGATCTACAACACTATCTCATAATATACATTATAATCATAATAATATACCTAAATAATCTACTTTTTTTTAGAGCAAAAGGATCGATTCATTACTTGTTAGCCATACGGCATCTACAATTGGGGAGAAAGATACAAACATAATATACAAACATCACGTTAAGTAACCCTAGGGCACTACAACTCATATTGGAATGAGAGAGACATTTCTGTATTGTATTCTTCTTCCTTGATGCTATCTTAAGCAGCTTTTCCTGATGAATTCCTTCAACCTGAGCGTTAAGTAGTGGTAGAGGGGTCGGAACAAGACGGTATTCTGCTCGTATATCAACTCAAACGAAGCCATACAACTGAGTAATGAGATCAATCCAGAGCAAAGATGAGATATCCGTACTAAGGTTGAATTACCAGGGGAAACCCCAGAAAAACCACTGCCTTCACAGAGGAAGGAGTAACAATCCTTATTCAAAGGAAGAAACAACGCCGATATACGGCGGAACAGGGCAGATAGCCTTCCAGAAACTAGCACCCAAGCGAGAAACCTGCAAGGTAGAAACAGAGGAGGGAAACCCGCCTCCTCCAGAACCCCTGTGAGGACACCCCCACCAGCCACCTGCCTCAACCTCAAGGCAGATCTGAGCAAGACTCTGCCAGGAGAAGAGCACCACCACCTCCTGCAAGCAACATGCCGAAGAGAAGACCTGATCACAACCAGGTCGCACGGCCGCCGCCAAAGGGGGAGAGATGAGGAGCTCGGAGAGGCACCTGGAAAAGGAAACCGGAAGAAGAGGCAAGTCGAGGAGGAGGCCCGGGGGGAGAAGGTGACGGCCCAGCAAGACGCCTGACCCCCTCCCCCAAGCCTGAGCGCCGCAAACGGGGGGAGCCCTAGCTCGCCGCCATGATCGCCAGACGGGAGATTAGTCGGTAGTTAATACTAAATAATCCACTTAATATAAGTATAATTTGTTGTCATTTTTAGTAGAAGCTAAATAGTATACATATGTTCTTACTACTAGTACTTTTATCATACAAAGGAAGAAAATGTACTACTTTGCAACACAACAAACAAATATTGTAAAAAAGTATAGATCTGTAATTTTCTAGTCTGAATCCATTGAAAATGTACTACTTTGCAACTCATTGCTCACAGATTATTATATTTATTACTGAATCCATTCTCAACATAGTATAATGCTTACATAAAAAAATGCATAGAGATAACTTAAAGTCTTTTTGATTTGGACTTAATTTAATTTTTACAATATATCTATAGACCTAAAATTAATTGCTACGACCTAAAATATAAGATGTTGGAATTGAGTTTGCAAAACTCATAGACCCCAAACATTTTAGAAGAAAGTATGTATCACACTAGGACTCATGGCACATGTTGCATGAGACCAATGGGTAGAGAAATTCCATATTTTGGGAGGGAGTCTAAGGCCTAGGCATGCAGGGTTTGGGAAGCCATGGTCTCTTGCACTCCTTTGTATATATCATGCGAAATGAGATTTCCAGGGCATGCCATCTCGTTTTCCTATTGTTGCCTCCAAGGATTTAAAAAACCTAGAAGGAACTAGAGAGAGAGAGGACGAGCTACTCTGACCTTTCTTCAAGCGCTCATGTAGGTACTGTAGAGACAATTTTGCATTGTGAATTTATTTCATATGAACAACTTAATTAGCACCATGAATTATGAGGAGAATGTCCACGATGGTATACCTCATTCAACAACAGTCAAGCACCATGGAACTTTTCACTAAACCACACAAAGATCTACAACGAAAATACAATGCCATGTACAGGCTTGCATTTGCTCACTCATATTAACACAAACAAACAATTTTTCACCAGAAGTGTTGTGGAATCTTTCAATACAACCACATACAAGAGGTTTATAAGCAAAGTGGATCACGAGGCAAATTCTTAAGCATTATTGCATTATGCATGTGATACAGCCAAGGCTTTAAAGTTTATGAGGAGCATCGAGGCATTTTCGTCTAATCGAGGCAAGGCATCAGCCTAGACGCCTCAAATTGTATCGAGGCATGTATATATATCATACATGTCTAGGCGGCTAGATGGTCCTTCCCACCAAAGGGAAGCCTAGGGGGCCTAGGCGTTTATAGGCGCTCTTCATATTTGTTTATATTTTATAGATATGTATATGATGTTACACATACATTTATCTATACTCAAATATATACATGACTAAATACACTTGTATTGGTTATCCCTAAGCTTAATCAATCATAACTTCACCTACATCAAACATGTCATCACCTAAGCTAGGCCCATTCAACCTTAATTTGACCTATCATTGTCGAAATTAAACCTAATTTAACTTGGTATGCCCTAATTTGGCCTAAGTTAGAATTATTTTGACATAACATGACCTAATCAGACGTAAACTCCTAATTTGTCCTACATTGACCTATGTGAGCCCTAATTTGGCAAAATCATATCTGATTTTGCCTAAATCAGATATACTTCTTCCCTAAAATAACTAAACTTGATCTAATCTAATCAGTTCAGATCAAATCCATGATAATTTGGCCTCGACTGTCTTAATTTGGGCCTAAAAGCCCTTAGGCATATACTTTAGTTATCTAAAAACCTAAGCGCCACATTTAAGGTGGTTTTCCTGGAGCCTAAGTGGCCTAAGTGCTCCTATGAAGAGCCTAGATGGGAACCTGGATGACTATGTATACAACACACACATGGAAAGGAAGAACTGACAGGCCCTCGTCGACGTTGTGGCCACCATTATTGCCTCTATCCTTGTCTAAAGTATGTCAGGCACTCATAGCTCCCTCCATTTTCTATATCCCCATCTAAAGACAGAACACATGCACTCATTGTTGCCTCAACTACCTTCGTCCAGTGTAAGTTGGATCCCATGTACTCATCATTTTCAGTGGCATGCATTGATCGCCGCCACCTTCATCCTGCCTAAGCCATTGCTGACGCTGCCACTCCTTCTGTCCCCATCTTCTGAATGCCATGCTCCCATCACCATCACAACCAACTCCTCCTTTCGTGTCAGGCGGAATGGTTGTATAATGTGGATGACCACTTGTTTATCATGCCATGTTCTTTCACATCTGCATGTCACTACTAGCGTAGCCATGGACTTGATCGTCTCTAAGGGGGTGTGGGAGATAGATAGTGTACCACCAGCCAGTACAATGGCTCTCACATGGACTAGAGTGTGAATGGGCCAGATCATATAAGAGGGTGACAGAGTAGTGGCACTGCTTGCCATGGGAGGCTAGGTTCGTTGCACCTACAAATTCTTGGAGAGGAGTGTGGGTGGTTTCTGTGGCGAGTCAAGGAGGATAAAATCCAAATTTCAAAGACCCTCCTTCAGCTGCACACCCTTGGTCCAGTTTTCCTACCATTCACGGAGTCATCATGGATGCCTATGGCATGGGAAGCAGCAAGGAACTACCACGGAGTCACACCACTTCCGCAATGAGGATCATGGAGGGACCTTGGCAGTGCCCATCTACTCACCAGAGAGGCATGATCCCCTATTATAGCATAGATGCAGAGTACTTATACCTGTTGCAGATGGAGGCTAGGGGTGTAGACATCATCGACTTGCCATCGGTGCACCATCGTCGAGTGTTTAGTCGTAACTATGGGTAAATAAACACCTGGAAGAGAGAGTACATTGTGGCAGTAAAATCATCTGATTAGGTTTCGACCTCATGATTTGGATTCCTAGTCAACCAAACTGTAAACATGGTATGCCCGTCGTCGGGGCCCCGCAAACTTGTTGGATGATAAAAATCAGCTAATTATGGGATGGTTTGGTTCAGTATTGGCTCGGGTATCAGGAAATGGCTACTATTACCAACCCTAACAATAGTGCCACGAGAGGATTTGAACACAAATAGAGTGAACATTAGAAGAATGGTTGAACCCAAACTATATAGGTGCAACACTAAATTTATCAAACCATACATGTGGTTATTGCTTCAGGCCAAACAAGGATTTCATGTTTTTTTTTCAGGCCATACAAGGATATCTTCAGTTTACACACTTTCTGACACTCACCTTGAGCAACATACCCAATAGCTTGCTCCATGCACACCTCTTCAAAAGATCACTATGAAATGCATTTTTGACATCCAATTGAAGAAGACGTCAGTCATAACTCATAAGGAGTAGCAACAAATATAAGAATATTTACAGAATTGAGTCGAGCAACGGGAGTAAAAGATTCAAACAAATCCACTCCATTGTCTAAGTCTACCCTTTAGTCACAAATCAAGCCTTCATGTGATCAATAGATCCATCCAATTTTTGTTTGACTATATACACCTAAGAAGCATCGACACTTCTCAGAGGTTGTCATGTCTGTGTCCAACACGTATCCAACTTGGACACATAGTGGACACTTCCCATACGTGTCCAAGTCCTCTGGTTTTTAATTAGGAGTTGGACACATCATGGACATGGCTTGGACAAAACAAAAATACAACCTAACACTAGTAAGAAGGAGAAACACCCACTTTTCACCAATATAGTGATGCATTATCCTCTCAACCAAGAGAGAAAACCACAACAAGAGGTAACTCTTACTCCCCCCCTTTTCCTACCCATTTCTTCCCTTGATCTTCTTCTTTCCCCTCTGGCTTGTGAATCCTCTCAATCCTCTACTTCCTTTTTAAATGTGCATTATATATTTGTCACCACAAATCTCCTCCACTACAAAAACTGATTTTTTTGTTTACCCTCCTATATCATGCACGTTACAACACATTTCCTCCCCTCTCCTCTTCTTCCTCCACCTCCAATACCTATGTTCTATTTATCCACCACCAGTACTACCAACTATCTCCATGTACTCCTCTTCTTCCTCATCGTCCACCTCCATCACTTACACTCTTCTCTTCTAAAAGTAACAACATACCTCTTCTTTCTTTGTTGTCCACCACCACCACTATTATTTTCATGTCCAAAATTTAGATGTGCAAAATATTTTATTTTGAATTCAATCTTGTGGAGTTTAACTCATGTTGTAATTTTTAGTAAATTTTCTATTAGTTTGGCTACTATTATGATTACAATGCATGTTTTTTTGGAAGTATATCATTAATAGTTTGATTTAATGATGTATCCAATGTGTTTGAATGCACATTTGAAATCGAATATAGCATTATAGCGTGGATGAGATGATCTTTGTGTTTAATTGTGCTTGTTCTTTTTTGTGCTTCTAGATAAAATTTATATACATATTGTTGCGTCACACTCATAACACACAAGATTAACTAAGCGGAAGCAAATCATTTGCAGCGGATTAGCAAAAATCAGTGAAAATTAAAACCATTTGCAAAGAGATCCATTCATAGGAAAACTCTTTCATTCAGAACCAAAGTAAATCTTTACATCCTGGTTCATATATACATCTCATGTACTATTGCTTCTTGAGGAATAAAAACATCAACTACTTTGTCTTAACTGTACACATGTAGTATAAAACCCTCGAGGCTTAAAGCCAAAATCTCATACCGATCCATCAAAACATTACTCCTAGGACCCGAGAGTACAGAGATGACTCATAGGACTATCTATATACAACTTGACAGCTCATATCCCCACCTGGGATTTACTGTTGTCCCTGCTACTACTGTTGCTGCTCCTCCTCTGTAATAGGTTCCTTGCCTTTTCATCGGTGGTTACCTAAAAATGTTGATCCCACGGGGGTGAGACAATATGTAAATTGCCCCAGTGAGAGATATAACTCTCCGCTGAAAACATTGTTATTGCAGTTTAATGGAAATAAAATGAACAATGGAATCATATGTAATCAACAATAAATAACTCAATATCTATGAAGTTTAGAGCAACATTCTTATACAAGTAAATCAGTTATAACTTGATTAAGCAGCATGTCACTATTCAATAAAGAATTGAATAACACAGATAACATTTATGCTTCTAGAACATGCTAAGGAGGATAACATTAACCAGTTATTCTCGTATTTCAAACTTAAGTAAATACGCTACTCGGCTGATTACATTTTGCAACATAACTTAAGCTTTGAGGAGATGAGATATACCCCTCATACTCCAACCGACCACTTCTAGGAGTCGAAATCGGTACCATACAAGGTCAAGGAAGAGTCGGATTCCCATGACCTCACTGCCTCCTGGTCAGTATGAGAGAACCTGTAGGACATCACATGTCTCTGCTATATAGCTTGCTAGGGTATAGTGGCATCTAGCTATAGAGTTACAGCCTCAACTGCACTCTCTTCGAGATCGAGAGTTTAACCACATCGACCTGGTATCCTTGGGAGATTCGTGATACATCCATCCCAAAATCATGAGTAATTGAGAGGTTTGTTATTAACCTTCCCTCAATTCCCTCATCCAGACGTACGGGTATTTTTTCCCACTTACACCTGTATATTCAAAATATATGAACTCCAGGAGATCCTTCAGGAAAACCAGTTTCACCATCACCAGTTTCTGACGATGATGGATCTATGGTCAGAGCACTACATGAATAGATTTCACTTGATTAATTAAGTACATTATCATATTCTTTTAGCATCAGCCAAGTTTTCAAACATAACTTATTAACACAAATTCTATAAAGAAACATGTACCTATTTTCAGCAATATACTTCTTAATCTTTGTAAGACATTAGGATCTTAATCCCTCATTTCAACACTGGGAATTCTCATCCCTTTACAATTTCAATACCATAATTATGTGATCCTGGGTATTCAAACCCTTAGCTCATCAATAGAGCATTTTTACCACTTTATCAGGTAACTAACACCTTTAGGTCATCTGACCAAGGTATATCAGATACTTATTACACTAGCATCCATCATGTCACTTGAGGCCCATTAACTCTCTTGCCACCTCTTGCTAGGCACAAGGTATATTATTGCACACAAGGCCCAACAAAAAAAATAAAATTAATAACACATCATAACTCATACCTGGCAATGCCCATCATCTCATGACACCTGCATGGTTAGCATATATGATAGCAGTACATCAATTATCTATCAACACCATGCAAAACAAATGTATCATTATTTCAAGAGTATCACCCTTATTTCTTTACCAGGATTAGGGTTTCCATCACATATCATTACCCTTCATTAGGGTTAGGGTTTTCCATTATTAACCATTTAGGTTTTCAAGATCATATTATCAATGATCAAACCCTAATTCATTGCTCCGCACATCTAGGAGCCAACATTTATACCATAAGTATTCAAGCATACTTATTTATTCTCATCATTTATCATTAAATGATTATCAACACAAGGTATGAGTTTCTCTCTCATCCTTAAGTTAGAAAATAACAAAATGACCATGTTAGGTCACTTTCAAATCATCTCTAAGTCAAGCATAGAGCACCATGGCCGTGTAACCAAGAACGACCGTGCGAGGGGAAGCTACCACGGTCGTGCTACCTTGCACGGTCGTGCAAAGTGAAGCCACCACGGTCGTGCTACCTTACACGGTCGTGCTACAGGAGATCACCTCATGAATCAAATTTATATATGAATTCTAATTCTTTCATCCTTTCAACTTGATTAGGTCACATCAACCCTTCAATCAAGTTCATACAACTATGATTAACATAGTGTATCAATTTATTGATCCTATAAGCAAATAGGGATTTATCCCTTAATTGGCACTAATCACTTATGTACTATTAGAGTTTCAACCATTGTACCTTCATTGATTATCATTACTAATCATCATTGGATAAATAGAACATTGATCATCTTAATTCTCAAGAGATTCAATTACATTGGACTTCCATTACATAAGGTATCCAATTGAATTAGGGTTTCCAATGTTGATTCCTTCAATCATTGAATTCATGGAACCAATCATCAATTGGACCTATGCTCATAATTTAATTGAGTTAAGTAGGTCAACCTTCAACTGATTTGACCCTCAATTGACCCTCAATTGGTCATCAATTAGGGTTTGAATCAATTGAATTAAAATTTGAAATCGATGATCCATCAACACTAATCAATGCAGGATTAGTAAACCATCATTCAATTTGAACATGACCTGACCCCAAACGGTCTTGAGGTCGTTTGGATGACCACCAAACGGTCTTTTGACCATTTGCCCATCATAAGATCAAAATCCAAGTCAACCAATAAAGGTTTGGATCATTGGATTGATCACCAAATCAGCAATTGATTACTCTTCAACTTAGTGACATTGGATCTTCAATTGCTTAACCATACTCAACCCTAGACCTCCAAACGGTCTTGGATGACCTCCAAACGGTATTGAGACCGTTTGGATGAGCTCCAAATGGTCTTGAGACCGTTTGGCTCATCCAACCCTTGGATTCTAGTGAAAAAATCATTAGGGTTTGAGCCATTGAGTTGATCATCAATTCAGCACTTAATTGCAAAGTGATTTGATACCTTTGGACCTTCAATTGGTCAACTATACGTAACCCCAGACCTCCAAATGGTCTTGGGTGATCCCCAAATGGTTTAGAAATCGTTTGGGTCAATCAACCCAAAACATCAACTTGTTCAACTGCAAAATCAGCACTTAGCCGATTAGGGTTAGTACCATGTCTGTGAACCTTCAAACACTAAATCATATCCAACCCTAGACCTCCAAATGGTCTTTGGTGACCCCCAAACGGTCTTGAGACCGTTTGGGTGATCCCCAAATGGTTTTGAAACCGTTTGGGCTAATCAACCCAAAATCTCATATCAACTCATTGGAATTTCAACACTAATTTTAATCAGGGTTTTCCCAATTGATTAGCCTTCAACTCATGATTCATTGGGCGTTAACCCCTCAAATTTGGTGAGTCGTTAACCAACATGATTAGGAACAGGAATCTCAAATGGTCAACCCTTGGTCAACTCTCTCAAACGGATTTGAAATCATTTGCCCAAAAAGTCAAGTTGAAAATCAACACTTAATCCAATTAGGTTTCCCTAATTGCTTAGCCTTCAACTCACAATTCCTTGGGAGTTAACCCATCAAATTTGGTGGGTTATCAACCAACATAATTAGGAACAGGAATATCAAACGGTCAACCCTTGGTCAACCATCTCAAACAATTTTGAAACCGTTTGCTATCAAACGGTTTGATGAAACCGCATGAGCAATCTATGCAAACCGTTTGACCCAATAATTTTCTTGGGAAATGTGTCAAGATGATGTCATCATAATCTTCCTTTGTACATCCAAGAACAGCAACCATTTTTCATGGAAATTGCAGCAATACATCAAAGAGTTGAAAATTGCAGAAAATAACCAACAAATCATAGAGAACTTGATGCAATATCAATGATTAAGGGTTAAAGTTATAAAAGTCGCCTCAAATCTAATCTCCAAGCTCCAAGATACACGGCTCTAATGGTGGATGGAGCTTCTCCAACTATTCCAAGGCTCAACTTCAAGATTTGGAGTGAAAATTTGCTAGAATTGAAGATTGAGTGAAGAAATGAAGGAATTACACATTGTTTTATGATTTTCACCATGAAATCATGAAGAATGAAGATCAAAGGCTTACCAACAGGTTGGGGACGTGCTACCTTCTGTCCTTAGCCTTCTTGTTCGGTTTTGAAAGCAAGGGAAGAAAGGAAATCCGAAAAAGACCCTTAGGTGGGTTGGAAAAGGCTATTTTATAAGAAAATTGATGAAAGAGAAATTGTTTTATTAAAATCAATAAATTCAAACCACAATTGAAATTGGAAGAAGGAGACATGTGTTTAGAGTGGTTCCAACTTTAGCAAATACTAAAGTTGTCAGTCCACTACCCGGTTGCTTACCCAACCGGGATTTTGAAAGTATTTATTTTATTACCTTCACAAGGATTTATACAAAATACAATACTTTCTTTACACCCCTTGAACAGCCTTCACTCCAAGTAGATGCACCAACTTGAGGTAGCCTTCTTGAAGTAACTTCAAGCTCCCCCTTGAAGTAGTCTTCCTCTCTAGAAGTATCCTCCCGTTGCACCAGCCTTCTTGAAGTAGCTCAAGGTCCCCTTCTTCACCAAGAAGATCTCCACCCTCTCTAATCCGCAACCTCCAACCTAGGAGTAGCAAGGAGAGTACAAACAATAATAGAGAACAAGAAAGGAAAAGGAAATTATAACTTATCCTTTTGTAGCACAAGGCTTGATTTGCCTAGATCAAGCGTATAGATCTCCTAACCAAAGTGTATGGAATTGTAATTGCAGTGGATAGGAGATGCTAGCCTATAGGACACGAGATTTGAGCTAAGAGAGGAAGTAGCCAATTGTCACAATGTCAATTGCTCACAAATAGATTGTAAATGTAATTGCTTGTTCAAAGAGTACTCAAGTGTGTAAAAGGTGAGTTTGGGTGTCCTATGGCTTGTCCTATTTATAGGAATGGCCTATGGATGCTTAAGGACGTTCTAGACACCTTCTAGGGGTTTCTAAGTGCTTAACTAGACGTTAGGTATAAGTTTTGTTGCTTTAACAATGGCTAGTTAATTAATTCTACAGTTGCTGTCAGAGTCCATCTCGGTCGAGGAATGGTCGACCGAGACACCTACTCGGTCGAAGTTTTGTCGACCGACAAGCTCTATGGATCATGTGTTTTGCAACGTTTATCTCCAACTGTCAACTACCTTGTCAGTTGTGTCTAACGGCTACTTTGGGTCTTTCTCGGTTGAGAAGGTTGTCGACCGAGAGTGTCTCGGTCGAGGAGTTAGTCGACCGAGATTGACCCTGTTTCAATCTTTTAATTAAATCACTAAATGTGTGTATGAGTGTGCATATGTGACACTATTTGAAGGGGATGACCTATCTAAATGTGGTGTTTAGCTAGGGAGAATCTAACGCTTGATTTACGTGAAATCTAAGTACTTGTACATTATATATTTGTACAAGTTTGTACAAAGCGATTGCATTTCATGAAAATATAAGTATGTAAGCATATGGATTTTCCTAATTGCTTTGTCATCCACCTTGTTCCTGCACACTCAAGTAGCACGTTAGATCAATAAGAATGAAATGTTTGTCATTATCAAAACAAAGGGATTTACAGATGTCCATTTAGCCAACAATCTCCCCCTTTTTGAAGATGACAAACGTTTCCAAAATATAAATGAATAAAATATGAAACGAATGAGTTTCATACCTGAAGATTACCTTTTGTAGCCATTCTTGTTTTGCAAATGAGTGCTTGGCATTTTTCATTATGAAACTTATTTATTTTTTTGATCTTTATTTTTATATTCTTTTCTCCCCCTTTGTCATTTCAAAAAGATATCCAAGTTGAATATTTTATACTACTTCTCCCCCTTAATTTTATACTATGCCCCCCCTTAGATAGATATCCCAAATTAAGGTATGAATGCTTTGCAATAGATGGTCAATTTAGCCACAATTTTAAGTTTTAGGTATATGCAAAGATTGCATCCTTTTTTATTTATTTTTATTTATTACTCCCCTTATTTTGTATGTTCTACTATAATAGTCTTATAAACCATATTTAGAAGATAAGTCATATGCTTTAGAAGAGTATCCATTATAAGAAGTAAAGATAACCAATTTCATTACAAACATGGAATTTGTTACAAACATGGAAAGATAATCAAATCATGTAGAGATAACCCTTTTATTACAATCATTCAAAGATTTCATTACAACTAATACAACTCCAAAACTCACTGGAAAGACTTAAGAATTACATCAATATCAGGGACTTTCCCAAGAAATGGCTCAGCTCCATAATACCTAACCAAAGTTTGCCACTCTAGAGCACCTGTCTTGGTTAATGCATACGCTTCCAAGAAGGTAGGAACACGATCAAATCGGAAGTGAGCAGCAATATCTTATAGTTGCATTGATGAAAACTGAGTGTGCGTGAGATCTGTAGATGGTGGAGGTGGAGTTTGGTAGTAGTTGTAAGAAAGATTATATGGGTTGAGCATGCCAGGATTTAAAGAATAAGGATATTCGTCTGGTTGGTTTGGAGAAAGGGTTTGCTGTAACATACTGAAATCTCCTATGTACCTCTTTGTACTCTTTTCTATAAGCTTTGACCTTCATTTTCGTTCCATTTGTCCTTGGTTTTGATTTAAAAGAAATTAAGATGGTTATTGGTTAAATGTTTCCCATATATTCTTATTTCAAGGTTGCATGCACAAATGCCTCAGTTAGAATTAGATAATGGGTTTAAAATGGAATTTCACATTAAGTAATAAAAAGAGTAAAATACTTCGTCCTAGAATCTTCTAGTGTTTCCTAGAATATGAGAGATATGAAGAAAATCCGAATTTTGTAAAAGGAAGAAGATAAATGTAATAATTAATGGTAATATGAGAAATTATGGGTAAAGAAGATAATTACAAAGATTTTTGCAATAAATATTATAATCTGAAACCATCATGATAATCTGATAGTTTAACTCGTTTCCTTGAGCAAAAAGTAACTTAAGGGTCAAGTATTATTTAAAATGGAAATATTAATAACATTATCAATGGAATATAGGAAATATACCAATAAAAAGAAATAAAATACTTAATGCTCTCAAATCAGGAAAATAACTTCAAATTCGTATTCTAAACATAAAAATAAGCCTCTGTGCAAGTTTGCAACTAATTTGGATAATATATGAATAATGAGTAAAATAGGAGAGAGAAATGTGTAGAATGTTCTAATTAATTTAATAAATATAAAGATAATTTCAACTTGTGAAGATAATTGTGAAATCGTGTTCCAAACCTTTAAGGAGACTTATGGGTGAAGTTACATTAATTTTAGATAATGTTATCACCTCTTTGAAGGAGGAAAGAGAAAATGACATATCAATTATTTCACCTATCAAACTTTCTCAAAATGAAAAACTAACTCCATATTTGGATTCTACGCATCGAAATAAGTCAGAATATAAATTTTCATAATTTTTGGACAACGTTTGAGCCTCCAAAAGAAGAAAGAGAAAAACATTTAAAATCTAATAGTTTTAATCGACTTTTGCTAAGGGATATTTCCCTGATCTAATGCGAGATTGGACGGTCCAAGTTCTTTAGTGGACCCGCGTCCATCGATCCGACGACGCACGGTCGTCTTCTACCTTTAGTCGAATTAGGAAACAGGCTTGACTTTCGTTTTTTTTAAATCACAATATCTTGAGATCTACTCAACGATTTTCCTTGAATTTTGTTTTGTTGGATTCCTTGCAAGATTTCGCACAGGATTATCTCAAAATTTGCGAGCTTTGATACGTATTTTCCAAACGCCTAAAGTAGCCGACGGCCACTTCCCCTTACTCCTACCCACATCCTAGTCTAGGGTTCCTTGCCTATAAATAACTCAATCCTCACAACCGCCATCACCTTAGCAACCTGTTTGTACCTCCAATTTGGATTTTCGTAGACGTTTCAACCCCCAACGAGCAGCCGAAGGTCTCAAGCTTGCGGCGCTTCTCCTTCTCTACTCCGTCAACCTCGGTTCGAATCAAAGGTACCACTGAATTCGTCTCTTCTTTCTCTTTCTTTCGACTACCTGAACGTGAGATTTCGTCTTGTATCGCGATTTTGCCCAAAATCGGAGCCAAGCTCCTGTTCTCGTCGCTCGGGCGAGAGGAGGAAGACGACGGGTGGCGTTTTACCGTTTTGCCCTCGTCTTTCTTCTTCTCTGGATTTCTCGCGCGTGGGTTTTTGTTCTTTTCGCCGCTCCGCCAGACCGCATCGCGCGGCTGGTAGCGAGCGATCGCGGGTCGCGGGTCGCCGCTGCCGAGCGCTCGTCGCCGCTCGGCCATCCAGTCTTGCCTACGTGGCAGGCTGTGATTGGTCGAGGTTAAATAATTTTTATAAATTAATCTGTTGGTCAAAAATTAAAAATAAATAGTGTTTTGAAATCAGGAAAACGAGATCTATCTAATAAAAATAATTTTAAAATCTGGTTTTGAGGTTTGCGAAAATGTGTTTTTAAAATCGATTTAATTATCTTAAAAATCATAAAAATTAACCCTAAGAATCCATATTTCCAAAATATACAATATTATATGTTATTTTGATCAGTAAAACCTAACTAAGATGATTATGAGGTTTTTGAAGTCTGAATCGTGAGTTTGTGCAAAAAGTTAGTAAATTAGGGTTCTCAATCTTTTAAATGAATACATGTAATTCTAATTTATGAATATAATGATGTATTAGGAAGTTTAGGTTTATAGTTCGTGTGAAGAGTTGAAAAGGGGAAATTTAGGACACATGTGGCCAAGGTATGTGTTTAGTATGAGTTTTGTTATGCATCTACCTATCAGTTGGGAAATCTTTAGTCCAATACCTATATTTCTTCTATGAGGTTTAACTTGATCTAAACCATTGAATTCTTGAAACCTAAATGTCTTATTTGCCTCAAAAGTGGATATAGTATTCTCTTGTTTGGGTATTCATACCCCACTGCCATGTTATATATCCTTTTGCTTATTCTTGCCATAAATCTTTTGTTAGCATGAAATTAAATGTTCTATTTAATCTTTAAGTAGTGGTACTTATGTACAACCACCCATAGAGGGCATGTATAAAATCGCCCTAGGGGAATGTTTATTATTCTCCCCATTAAAAATGTGTAGGTGATTTGGAAATGTTTATAATTCTTCCCTCACCTAAGGTTAGAGGTCCGGTAGGTGCCTCAACCCTACTTAGTTAGATAGACATATTAAATGACATGCTAAAACCTTTAATTATTTTGTTAATGGAAAGTTCTCTTATAAAACCTCATACTCTTTGATATCTTCTTACACCAAACATCTAGTTTAGTTTACTTGTTACAATTTCCTTTGCCTTTGATAGATTGTTAGTGTAACACATACTTTTCTTGTTTTCCCTCTTGCTGGGTGCCTTCCCAACCACCCAGGTGTTGGAGCTGTGCAAGGTGAAGGAAGGGCTTGAAGAAAGATTCCTTTGCTGAGATCGTTTGCTTGACAAGAAGGATGGCTAGGTTGCTATAGCTAGATCCTCTATTCTATCTTATCTTTTCTTTTATAAAGCAATGATGTAATAAACAATAAAGCCATTAGAAGGCTTGTTATTTCTTTCTTTCCGCTGCTATTGACATTTTATTATGTATCTGGAATCATGCTTATTTATTTAGAATATTATGCAATCATCCTCAAAGTCTAAAATTTTTGTTAAAATTGTGGATGTTTGTATTTCCTTTAAATTTTAGTAAAGAGGTGATCTCGCCTCTTTACAACATGGTATCAGAGCCTTAGGCGACTATTAGGGCATGCAGTTGAGGCAAGGGTGTCTAGAAAGGATCAGGGCATGGGGGCTGGAAAGATTTTCCTCCAATCCACTAGCTTGGCATACGGGGACTCCCGTGCCCATATGATTCGGCCTGGCATGCGCCGAAACGAACTGCCCGAAATAGTATGCTTTCAGGCAATAGCATTCTAGTTATCCTTTTCTCATCTCTATTTCTTTTCCCTCTCAACTATGATTCTTTACTCCTGAAAATTTAATAAGTTAACCTAATTTCAGGAGAGGTGACCTATTTGACAACATGAACCAGGAGTCCACCACTGACAACCCCGACACTCCTGCGACTCCTGCTGTTAACCAACCAGCCTCTGGTGTTCCCGCCTTCACACCTGAACAAGAACTGGCGATGTTGCGACAGCTGTTGTCCTCCACCATGATGGGACAACTCAACACCATTGCTGTTGTTGCCTCCAAGCTGAGGGAGTTCACCCTCACTGACTTCATCAAGATGCAGCCACCCTACTTCAAGGGTGAGAGTGAGCCTAACATGGTGGACAAAGCTGACGACTGGGTGTTGGCCCTGGATCGGACCTTCGAGGGTATGGCTTGCCCTCCTCACCAGAAGGTTCGGTTTGCGACGTACATGCTGGATGGACCGGCGTGTATCTGGTGGAATGGTGTTGCCCGCACTCGAGACACCTCCTCCATGGAGTGGACCCAGTTCCTGAAGTTGTTCAGAGAGAATTACATATGCCCCGCTTTCCTGAGGAAGAAGGAGGCTGAGTTTTACAGTCTCAAGCAAGGAAGCATGAGCGTGGCCGACTACGTTCAGAAGTTTCTGCTATTGGAACGTTACGCCACCGACCTTGGAGCTGACAGAAGATCAACCTTGTTCTTGGAGGGCCTGAACTACCATGTTGGTCGAAGCCTCGTACCCCAGATGCCACTCACATTTCAATAGATGGTGGACAAGGCTCTCGCCATCGAGTCTTATCTGGGATTCCAGGCTTCCAGTAGCTTCAACAATAACAAAAGGAAGAATCCGAACCAGCATGAGAACCGTGGTCGTGATCGCTACAACAGATGCAATCGCTACCATCCTCCTGGAAGATGTCCCGCCAACAATGCACCTACTCGTGTTGGCAACCATCCTCCACCAACCTGCCATGAGTGTGGCTAGGTTGGGCACATCCAACCCAACTGCCCTCATTTCCAGCTAGCGCAGAATAATGCTCAGCAACCGCAACAGCCGAGGAAGAACCCTCCACCGCGGAACAACAACAACAATAACAACAACAACCAGAACCCGAGGCGTCCGCCAGCTGAGAGGCGGAATGGGAGAGTGTTTTCTCTCAATGCTGAAGAAAATGGTGAAGGCAATGAAGTGATTGAAGGTACACTACACCTCAATTTGCATCCTTTAAAAGCTCTGTTTGATTCCAGTTCCTCCAATACCTTCATATCTAGACAGTTTGCCTCTATGCTTGAAATCAAATCTGAGTTTATGGATCATGTGTTAGATGTAAAAACTCCTAGTGGAAAAATATGCTCCCCGTACCTCCAAACTCCTACCTTGAACCTCTGCATATCCGGAATAATGTTTCCCACAGTTTTTGTCTTGCTTGATATGACTGTCTTTGACATCATCCTGGGCATGGATTGGTTAAAGAAGTATAAAGCTGTTCTGTTATGTGAGGAATCCAAGGTTAGTCTATTTCATCCTGATGAAGGAAGAGTGTGTGTCAAGGGCAAGAAGCGAGGAGAATGACAGTTCGTCATCTCTGCCATCAAAGCTGAAAAGCTCGTCTCACAAGGGTGTAGAGCCTTCCTAGCCTCCATAGTTCTCGATGCTACACCTCCTGCTCTAGACCATGTTGATGTGGTGAAGGACTTCCCAGATGTCTTTCCTGAGGAGTTGCCCGGGTTGCCACCAAATCGCGAGGTGGAATTCTCCATCGAGCTCATACCTGGAACTTCACCGATATCGAAGCCACCTTACCGCTTAGCTCCTCCTGAGCTGGCGGAGTTGAAGAAGCAGCTTGAAGAGCTTCTTGACATGGGCTTCATTCGCCCCAGTGTTTCCCCTTGGGGAGCCCCTGTCCTGTTCATGAAGAAGAAAGATGGCTCTCTGCGGATGTGTATGGACTACCGCATGCTCAACCAGGTGACAGTGAAGAATCATTATCCGTTGCCACGCATCGACGACCTATTCGATCAGCTGAAGTCAGCCACCGTGTTCTCCAAGATGGATCTGCGAAGTGGCTACTAGCAAAATGTGTGTGAAGGATGATGATGTTCCGAAGACAGCGTTCAGAACTCGCTATGGGCATTATGAATTTATGGTCATGCCTTTTGGTTTGACGAATGCCCCTGCTGCGTTTATGGACCTGATGAACCGAGTATTCCGCCCATACCTCGACAAGTTTGTAGTTGTGTTTATTGATGACGTTTTGGTTTATTCTGAGACGTTGGAACAACATCGCGAGCACTTGCGGATTGTACTCAACACATTGCGAGAAAATCATTTGTATGCAAAATTCTCAAAATGTGAGTTCTGGATAAAGGAAGTGATGTTTTTTGGTCACGTAATTTCTGCCGGCCATATAGTTGTTGATCCTGCAAAGGTAGAAGCTGTGACAAAGTGGAATGCTCCGAGAAACCCGTCAAAAATCCGTAGTTTCCTTGGTCTATCTGGTTACTATCAGAAGTTTATCAAAGGGTTTTCTAAGTTGGCTTTACCTTTGACCAAGATGACTCAGAAGGAGGTCAAGTTCTCATGGACCCCTGAATGTGAGGACAGTTTTCAGAAGTTGAAGATGAGTCTGACTTCTGCTCCAGTGCTTGTTTTTCCTGTTGAGGGCATACCCTATGTCATCTACACTGATGCATCCCGACAAGGCTTAGGGTGTGTTCTGATGCAAGACGGAAAGGTGATCGCCTATGCTTCTCGACAGTTGAAACCTAATGAAGCTAATTGGCCTACGCATGATTTAGAGCTGGCTGCCATAGTTCATGCTTTGAAGATCTGGCGACACTACCTCTATGGAGAAAAGTTTGAAGTCTTTTCTGATCACAAGAGTTTGAGATATCTATTGACTCAGAAGGATCTGAACTTGCGACAACGTAGGTGGATGGAATATCTTAAAGATTACAATTTCACCATCACCTATCATCCTGGTAAAGCAAATGTCATAGCTCATGCTTTAAGTCACAAGAAGGATGTTGTTTGTGCTGCTCTGAGATGTTCTGTATGGGAAAACCTTGAACATGTGGCCAGTTGGAAACCTGAACCTGTCGATTCAGTGGATGAAGATAAGTTGTGTGTTCATATGGCCAGTTTGACCGTTACACCAACCTGGATCTCAGAAGTTGTGTCTGCACAGTTGGAGAGTTCAGAGCTTGAAGAGTTGAAAGCTTTATCTGAGAAACCGCAATCTGACTTCTCTATCGGAGTGGATGGTGCTATCCGCTTCAGACAAAGGTTGTGGGTACCCGATGTTGGTGATCTGAGACAGAAGGTTCTAAGTGAAGCTCATGGTTCCAAGTACACTATTCACCCTGGAACAACCAAGATGTACAAGGACTTACAGCGAAGTTTCTGGTGGAAGAACATGAAGAATGATATAGCTCTGTTTGTAGCAAAGTGCTTGACATGTCAGCAAGTCAAGATTGAACATCAACGACCTGGTGGTCTTCTTCATCCTCTTGAGATTCCAGAATGGAAGTGGGAGAAGATCACAATGGATTTTGTTACTGGTTTCCCCAAGTCCAAGAGAGGTTATGATGCTGTTTGGGTGGTGATTGATCGGCTTACAAAATCTGCTCATTTCTTGCCTTTCAAAACCATGTATAAAGTTGGTGATATGGCTCACTTGTATGTGGAGTGGATAGTTCGTCTGCATGGTGTCCCTGCTGTGATAGTTTCTGATCGAGAACCGAAATTCACTTCTCATTTATGGGGTCAGATTCAGGAAGAGATGGGTACTGATCTGCGTTTCAGCACTGCTTACCACCCGCAAACTGATGGTCAGTCCGAGAGAACAATTCAGATTCTGGAGGACTTGCTTCGTGCTTGTGTGATGGATTGGGGTGGTGTCTGGGATCGGTATCTACCATTGGCAGAGTTTTCTTACGACAATAGCTACCAAGCCAGTATTGGTATGCCACCTTTTGAAGCTCTCTATGGTAGACCTTGTCGTTCACCTTTGCACTGGGATGATGTTGGTGAACGTTCCCTAGTGAAGACTGATGACATGCAGATGATGCTTGAGAAGATACAGTTGATAAAGAAACGGATGAAAGCTGCTCAAGATAGACAGAAGATGTATGCTGATAAGAAGAGGTCTGATGTAAGATTCTTAGTGGGAGACTATGCTTTTCTAAAGATCAAGCCTATATGTTCTATTGCAAGATCTAAAGTAAAAGGCAAGTTGAGTCCTCGCTATGTTGGACCATTTGAGATCTTAGATAAAGTGGGGGATTGTGCATATCGCCTAGCTTTGCCTCCTGCTTATGATAAGATTCACAATGTGTTCCATGTTTCTGTATTGAGGAAGTACATTAAGGATCCGTCTCATGTGCTCACCATTGAACCTGTGGAGATTAATGAGAATCTGACTTATGAAGAACTACCTGTAAAGATCCTTGATTCCCGAGTAAAGCAGCTGAAGAATAAGGAGATAGAGTTAGTGAAGGTTTTGTGGAGATACCATGGTTTAGAAGAAACCACTTGGGAGTTGAGAGATGAGATGTTACGTACTCACTCTTCCCTCTTTGTATGAGATTTCGGGGACGAAATCCTTTTTAAGGGGTGGAGTGCTGTAACATATTGAAATCTCCTATGTACCTCTTTGTACTCTTTTCTATAAGCTTTGACCTTCATTTTCGTTCCATTTGTCCTTGGTTTTGATTTAAAAGAAATTAAGATGGTTATTGGTTAAATGTTTCCCATATATTCTTATTTCAAGATTGCATGCACAAATGCCTCAGTTAGAATTAGATAATGGGTTTAAAATGCAATTTCACATTAAGTAATAAAAAAAGTAAAATAATTCGTCCTGGAATCTTCTAGTGTTTCCTAGAATATGAGAGATATGAAGAAAATCCGAATTTTGTAAAAGGAAGAAGATAAATGTAATAATTAATGGTAATATGAGAAATTATGGGTAAAGAAGATAATTAAAAAGATTTTTGCAATAAATATTATAATCTAAAACCATCATGATAATTTGATAGTTTAATTCGTTTCCTTGAGCAAAAAGTAACTTAAGGGTCAAGTATTATTTAAAATGGAAATATTAATAACATTATCAATGGAATATAGGAAATATGCCAATAAAAAGAAATAAAATAATTAATAACTTCAAATTCGTATTCTAAACATAAAAATAAGCCTCTGTGCAAGTTTCCAACTAATTTGGATAATATATGAATAATGAGTAAAATAGGAGAGAGAAATGTGTAGAATGTTCTAATTAATTTAATAAATATAAAGATAATTTCAACTTGTGAAGATAATTGCAAAATCGTGTTCCAAACCTTTAAGGAGACTTATGGGTGAAGTTACATTAATTTTAGATAATGTTATCACCTCTTTTGAAGGAGGAAATAGAAAATGACATATTAATTATTTCACCTATCAATCTTTCTCAAAATGAAAAACTAACTCCATATTTGGATTCTACGCTTCGAAATAAGTCAGGATATAAATTTTCATAATTTTTGGACAACGTTTGAGCCTCCAAAAGAAGAAAGAGAAAAACATTTAAAATCTAATAGTTTTAATCGACTTTTGCTAAGGGATATTTCCCTGATCTAACGCGAGATCGGACGGTCCATGTTCTTTAGTGGACCCGCGTCCATCGATCCGACGACGCACGGTCATCTTCTACCTTTAGTCGGATTAGGAAACAGGCTTGATTTTCGTTTTTTTTAAATCACAATATCTTGAGATCTACTCAACGATTTTCCTTGAATTTTGTTTTGCTGGATTCCTTGCGAGATTTTGCACAGGATTATCCCAAAATTTGCGAGCTTTGACGCGTATTTGCGAAACGCCTAAAGTAGCCGCCGGTCACTTCCCCTTACTCCTACCAACATCCTAGTCTAGGGTTCCTTGCCTATAAATAACTCAACCCTCGCAACCGCCATCACCTTAGCAACCTGTTCGTACCTCCAATTTGAATTTTCGTGGACGTTTCGACCCCCAACGAGCAGCCGAAGGTCTCAAGCTTGCGGCGCTTCTCCTTCTCTACTCCGTCAACCTCGGTTCGAATCAAAGGTACCACTGAATTCGTCTCTTCTTTCTCTTTCTTTCGACTACCTGAACGCGAGATTTCGTCTTGTATCGCGATTTTGCCCAAAATCGGAGCCAAGCTCCTGTTCTCGTCGCTCGGGTGAGAAGAGAAAGACGACGGGTGGCGTTTTACCGTTTTGCCCTCGTCTTTCTTCTTCTCTGGATTTCTCGCACGTGGGTTTTTGGTCTTTTCGCCGCTCCGCCCGACCGCATCGCGCGGTTGGTAGCGAGCGACCGCGGGTCGCGGGTCGCCGCTGCCGAGCGCTCGTCGCCGCTCGGCCATCCAGTCTTGCCTACGTGGCACGATGTGATTGGTTGGGGTTAAATAATTTTTATAAATTGATCTGTTGGTCAAAAATTAAAAATAAATAGTGTTTTGAAATAAGGAAAATGAGATCTATATAAAAAAAATAATTTTAAAATCTTGTTTTGAGGTTTGCGAAAATGTGTTTTTAAAATCGATTTAATTATCTTAAAAATCATAAAAATTAACCCTAAGAATCCATATTTCCAAAATATACAATATTATATGTTATTTTGATCAATAAAACCAAACTAAGATGATTATGAGGTTTTTGAAGTATGAATTGTGAGTTTGTGCAAAAAGTTAGTAAATTAGGGTTTTCAATCTTTTAAATGAATACATGTAATTCTAATTTATGAATATAATGATGTATTAGGAAGTTTGGGTTTATAGTTCATGTGAAGAGTTGAAAAAGGGAAATTTAGGACACATGTGGCCAAGGTATGTGTTTAGTATGAGTTTTGTTGTGCATCTACCTATCAGTTGGGAAATCTTTAGTCCAATACCCATATTTCTTCTATGAGGTTTAACTTGATCTAAACCATTGAATTCTTGAAACCTAAATGTCTTATTTGCCTCAAAAGTGGATATAGTATTCTCTTGTTTGGGTATTCATACCCCACTGCCATGTTATATATCCTTTTGCTTATTCTTGCCATAAATCTTTTGTTAGCATGAAATTAAATGTTCTATTTAATCTTTTAGTAGTTGTACTTATGTACAACCACCCATAGAGGGCATGTATAAAATCGCCCTAGGGGAATGTTTATTATTCTCCCCATTAAAAATTTGTAGGTGATTTGGAAATGTTTATAATTCTTCCCTCACCTAAGGTTAGAGGTCCGGTAGGTGCCTCAACCCTACTTAGTTAGATAGACATATTAAATGACATGCTAAAACCTTTAATTATTTTGTTAATGGCAAGTTCTCTTATAAAAACTCATACTCTTTGATATCTTCTTACACCAAACATCTGGTTTAGTTTACTTGTTACAATTTCCTTTGCCTTTGATAGATTGTTAGTGTAATACATACTTTTCTTGTTTTCCCTCTTGCTGGGTGCCTTCCCAACCACCCAGGTGTTGGGGCTGTGCAAGGTGAAGGAAGGGCTTGAAGAAAGATTCCTTTGCTGAGATCGTTTGCTTGACAAGAAGGATGGCTAGGTTGCTATAGCTAGATCCTCTATTCTATCTTATCTTTTCTTTTAGAAAGCAATGATGTAATAAACAATAAAGCCATTAGAAGGCTTGTTATTTCTTTCTTTCCACTGCTATTGACATTTTATTATGTATCTGGAATCATGCTTATTTATTTGGAATATTATGCAATCATCCTCAAAGTCTAAAATTTTTGTTAAAATTGTGGATGTTTGTATTTCCTTTAAATTTTAGTAAAGAGGTGATCTCGCCTCTTTACATTTGCATTCTTTGGTTTAGATAAGCCATGGCATGATGGTTATAATCTAGTTGTTTACTAAGATGATATTGGGAACCCGCAATATAGGTAAGGGTGTTTTGAATGGGATCATAGGATGGGTTAGTAGGAGGAGGAGGTGGTGGTATGTCTTGACTAGATGTCTCTCCTTCCACCCTAGCCCTCTTATGACCGAAATCAATTCCCATTTTCTCTACAGTGTTCTTACTTATTTTTTGTGGTTTGTGGTCCCATGTGTATCCCATGTCCTCAATTTGTAACTTAAGGAAGTGTTGAGTGATTTGGCATACAAAATCAGCATATGGTGGATTGCCAGAAAACTCAAGCATGTTCTTAAGCATGATGCGGATAAAATTTGTGGGAATATGGTTGATAATGGCATAGATTAGGCACATACAAAAAATTGGAACTTCAGACTTATTTGCTCTAGGATGTATATTTGTAGAAACAATAAGGTTGACAATCCTAGCTGCAGGTTTAAGATTTATGGCATAGTAGGTACCCCTATCCTCGTGACAAGTTGTATTTGATTGAAAAATGGCTCTTTTGATGTCACTAAGACTAACTGTATTGTCACCTTGGGAAATTTATTAAGTGGGTTTCCAGTGGTAAGGTCAAGGGTGTCTTGATATTCATCTAGGTCAATATTTAGCATGTTAAGAATATCCTCTTCAGTAAATCGAAAGCTATGCCCATTGACCATAGAATAGAAGAAGTTGTTTTCATTTTCGGAATGGGAGATGAGGTTAGCATAGAACTCATTTACTACTTTGGAAGAGTAGGAAGGGAAGGAAGGGTTGAGGAATTCTTTCAACTTTTGCACCTCAAAAAGATCCTCCAAGTCGACGATGTTGAGGAAGTCCAGGACTTCAACTGGTCTTCGTGGGAGAGGAGCTTTGGAGGAGAGCCTTAGATAGCGATCACCAGAATCTGCGTCGACGAAGGGAATGTCGTTGATGATCGTCAATGGTGGAGTAGTCTCCCTTCCTTTCCTGCCAGCAACGGGAATGTCGTTGATGATCGTCAATGGTGGAGTAGTCTCCCTTCCTTTCCTGCCAGCAACCTTCTTCTTTCCACGAGTAGATGATGATGCCATTTCTTTGCTTGAAGGTGGAGAAGAAGCAAGAAAGTCTTGGGGATGAAGATACTAAAGATTTGCACAAGAATGTACTAGAGAGAAGCTATGGAAGCAAGAATATGAGAGTGTGAAGAAATGAACCGTTTTTGGTCCTTTTTATAGCAATCCAGTGACTGGGTCGGTCGACAATTTGACGACCGAGCATTCGCAACGGTCATATTCCAGACGCGCCACTCGGCCGTCCAACGGTCGACTTGTAACGGTCGGCCGCCCAACGGTAACGGTCGGATTTCAACGGTCATATCCCAACGGTTGATTCTCGGTCGAACAATTGTCGACCGACACAGTTTCGGTCGAACAGTTGTTGACCGGAAGTGTGTCCGATGTTAATTCTGTCTGGGCTCTGTTGGTCGAGAGAGGTTTGCTGACCGAGATGTTTTCGGTCGAGGAATTCGTCGACCGAAAGACTTACTGGGTATGAGTTTTTTTTTAAGCTGATTTTTAATGCAAATGATAGACTAAATTTGTAGAGCATATATGATAAATGTATATTTATCCCTTTTATTTGTATATTTTTTATATTTGTTTAGGATTGTTTTGTCATTTATTCTCTTAATTTCATAATTAGTTTTGTTATTTTATATTTTTCTCTTTAATTGGAGTTTTAATTCCATTTTCTTGGGTTTTGTAGGAAAATCACACAATTTACAGCAGTCCAGAAATTCGTATATACTCTCCACCAAAAGTGACATAAATCTTACATTAAAACTCCAAATTGAGTGTACAAGTATTCATTGGAAAGGGAATTTAATTTCCTAAATGAAAATCCTATTATTTGGACCACTTTTGTGCGTTTCACGGGAGATAAATATATTCGAAGTCACTGCTGCGAGAATCTGCATTAAAAGAGTTACATGGTCAAGATAATTAAAGACAATCAACTTTCGATTTGACCAGATCTAGAAAATTCAAAAAGCATGTTCCCTCTCTTTTTCCCTCTTTTTTGAGGGCAGCCTACCCCCTCCTCCTCCTATAAAAGTAGAGACTTTCTACTTGTAAAAGCATTCCATTCTTCATTCCATTTCATCGGATTTTTAGTTTGTATTTCTTCTGGTCTTGTTATGTCTGAGTAAATTTCTCTGGGGAATGGGAGTAGCCCCTTAGCCCGGTTCTATTCAATATAATAAATTATATTCCTCCATCGAACAAATGTCTTCTCTCTGTTTATGCGTGGTTATTTGGATGATGTGATATATTCTTATGGAGTGATATGACCGTGGATCTCTATAAAAATGAAACAATAGTCCCTTAATTGCGATTATCATCTTTTCATCTTTTTAATCTTATTTTTGTTATAATCCTTGGTGACGCGACCACCTGAGCCTTGGGTTTGAACGCCGGTTTGAATTCACATGCTTTTTATATGACCGTGGATAATGGCATGTTGGACGGTTGGGCAATGATCCGTGAACGCCGGGACCAACGGGTTCACGGGAAGTCTGACCCTTGTGAGTTTGTCCGTAAGGACATGTAACCACAAGGTCCTAATTTGATCTTTGGAGTTTAGAATTTTATTAGTTGAATAGCAACGTGGTTTTGGTGGTGATCTTTCGGACCCCAGATCTTAATTTCTTGATTAGTTAAATTTTATTTCAGCACTTTTATTTTTGTTCTTAGTTTTACCAACTCTCTCCAATCGGAATTTAATTCTTGTACTTGCAATCGGATTTGGATTTCAAATTTTCTTTTCTACCGTCCCTTGGATCGATACCTATCTATACTAAGTTGACTTGTTGTTCACAACAAGTTGACAACCGGGTTAGAAGGTTAAACTCTAGGACTTTTCCTAGTGATGGTTGCGTGTACAACGACGCGCATCAATTTGGCGCCGTTGTCGGGGACGGCACAGTTGTTTTTCAGATCTGGTTGCCTGTATATCTTGTATATTCCTTGTTCATATTCTCTAACTTTCATAACTTTAGTCTTTTTTATAATTTCTTTTAGATTTTTGTAATTTTTTTTACCTTCCGAGCAAAATTCCGGAAGTGTATCCCCTCTTTCTGCTGAGTTTCCATTCCAGCAGTACTGCTTTCTAGTTATTTTTTTGTAATTTTAGTTTATTGTATAATTTTTTTTAGAATTATAATTTTGAGTTCTCTTTGTAATTTTTGACTAACCTTTTATCTCATAATTTTTCTTCTCTCATTCATTGATTGACATATCTTTCAGGAACTTTTCTTTTCAAATGGAGTGGACATCCCAATATCCCCCACAATGTTATTATTGTGGTTTTTACCACCATGCATCTCTTGCCTGTCCGACTCTACCCCATGATTATAATAGCACCCCTTTTAATTGCGAGCCCTTTCATCCTGGTGGATACAATGTGAATCCACATTTTTCTGAGAACCATTGTGGGGAACCTTGCTATCCATATTCTAATGGGGGATATGATCAACAAAATTTTGTGGGGTGTAACCATCAAAACCTTGGAGGTTATGAACATGTTTATGAAACCCAATGTAATCCTCAACAAGAAGAGAGACTTAGGGCCCTAGAGAAGATAGCATTAGAAGTAGAAAAAAAACTAAAAGCCAGCCAAGCCTTCTTAACTACCATGCTAGAAGCCCAAACTCAAAATATAGATTGTTCAAATATGTTTCCTCATGATTTGGTGACACCTTATAATATTGAATCTTCCTACCAAGATGGACGCAATGGAAATTACAATCCACCATCTTCTGGAGATTATTATGAGGAGCAATGCCACCCAAAACAATATGAGGAGTACTATGGACAAGGACACTATGGGGAGTGTGGCGAGGGTGACCAAAATTTTGGGGTGTATAAATCCTATGGTGAAATGAAAATTGATCTTGAACTGGAAGAGAGACTTAAGGACCTAGAAAAGAGGGTAGAAGATCAAGCACAAGAAAAACTTGAATCTAGTCAAGCCATGTTAGCTACCTTTCTAGAGGATCAATCACAAACTCCCCCTATAGAGCTTGAGCAACCCAAGATGGTTCTTCCTGACAATGACAATGATGATCCTTATTTTTGTGTCATATATGTCAGATCCTGAAGAAATAGAACAAACCATGGAGCCATATTTTGTGTGTGATGAGGACGTTGGTATCCCTATCTTTCCTTTAGAGACTCTTTTAATTGAATATGAAATGTCAAAGAAGGAGAGTCATTCTGAAGATCCAACAACTCCTCCCATCCTCAACATAAATCGAAATGATACCATAGACCAATACCCTTCTTTTGAGTCTATTTTGGATAATGAGAATCTAACCCCCTTTATGATTCTTCCCGAGCCGTCACAACCAATTTCCATCCCACACATGGCTGATCTAGAAGGGGAGATACCACCATTGGAAGAAGCCCACACACCCCCTTCTATTGTTTGCAAGGAAGACATCATCATCCCTCCTAAATACTTGGGGAACCCTTGTACAAAAAAATTAGAGACATATGTTATATCAACAATGAAACTTACCAAACCCAATGTTGATGGCATTAATTTTAAGGAGAAACAAAACACTTTTGTAAATGATTTTAAATTTTTTGTATTAGCATCAATTCCCCCATATGCAAGTCATCATGATGGTGGAAAACTTGAACCAGATCCTCCACCCGACTCAGTTCATCATGTTGTACTGGTATTACTAGTTGGGTACATGTCAACCTCTCCTAATCCACATCCATCTTCAACACTTCCCCTTCTATTGATGGAAGATCTTTGGATCCTATTGGAGGGAATGCGAGGTGAAAGAAAATATGAGCACCACACTGAGCTTCTACAATTACCCTATCATATGGTACATATGAAGCTCCTCAGATAAAGGTCCCAACCCTCTTACACATCCCCTTCAACTGGACATTTTTTGAGCTACCAGGGCCACCTGGAGAACCCTCTCTCTTCTCTTCCCTCCATCTCGGATTTTGATTTTGCTCGGGATGAGCAAAAATCTAAGTCCGGGGTGGAGGTGGGTGGTATGTTTCTATTCCACCCCTTATCTTTTTTTTTTAATTTCTGCAGTATTTCTACTTTTTTTATTTTGCATATAGTTGCTTTGTGCATGGCCATTATCTAGCCGGTCATGTTTTTATTTCTTTTGTTGTAAAATGGCCTTTATCTAGTTGGCCAATATGAATAGATGTTTATCATTGTACCCCTTTGAATTTAGTGAATGTTTTGCAAAAATTGTTACAAATTGTCATGTCTGAAACCACCATGTCACCTAGGACCCCAAAATAACATCACTCCTTGGAAAAGTTGGCAAGCCGTATGGAATCAATCAAAACCAAACACAAATTTTCTCTATTTTTAAACTGTTGATTAACTTGATATAAATCTTATATAATGTGATTGACATGAATGTTCTTTCTGATGTAATGACACTTTCAAAAAAAATGTGTGAAGTTATAAGCACAAGGACACATTTTGTTTCCCCCTTATTTTCTTTCTAAAAAAGAAAAGCAAAGAATCACCACCAGACAAAAATCAAGTCTGGGGTGGCATGCTTCCCATATAAAAAATTCCATACCCCACAAAGGGGCATACCATCAAAAGATGCCAAAAGTGCACATGAAAAAAAATTGTGACCAATGTAGCCACAACTCCACAAATTTAAATCCCAAGTCGAATAGAGGAGGGATCAAAAAAAAATCATCACTTCCTTCCTTATTTTCACACCCCCAAATTTCATCTTGTTCTTGTGCAACAACTCACATAAAAAAAATACAATAATAAAAATAAGAGTGTCAAAGCAGAAGTAAGATGAAGCATGTTTTTCGACAAAATCTTGATTTAGAAACAAAATATGATATTTGTTTTTAATAGAGAATATAGAATTTTGTGTTTTGTGGTTTTAGGAGATTGGGTTGCTTGGCCAAATTTGGAGGTAAGAAATAAAGTGATGTTACAAGGGTGAGGATAGACATGTTGTTAGTATAAATTGGAATAATTTGTGATTTTATTTGTTTGAGGACAGACAAAGATTCAAGTCCGGGGTATTTTGATAAATGTATATTTATCCCTTTTATTTGTATATTTTTTATATTTGTTTAGGATTGTTTTGTCATTTGTTCTCTTAATTTCATAATTAGTTTTGTTATTTTATATTTTTCTCTTTAATTGGAGTTTTAATTCCATTTTCTTGGGTTTTGTAGGAAAATCACACAATTTACAGCAGTCCAGAAATTCGTATATACTCTCCACCACAAGTGACATAAATCTTACATTAAAACTCCAAATTGAGTGTACAAGTATTCATTGGAAAGGGAATTTAATTTCCTAAATGAAAATCCTATTATTTGGACCACTTTTGTGCGTTTCACGGGAGATAAATATATTCGAAGTCACTGCTGCGAGAATCTGCATTAAAAGAGTTACATGGTCAAGATAATTAAAGACAATCAACTTTCGATTTGACCAGATCTAGAAAATTCAAAAAGCATGTTCCCTCTCTTTTTCCCTCTTTTTTGAGGGCAGCCTACCCCCTCCTCCTCCTATAAAAGGAGAGACTTTCTACTTGTAAAAGCATTCCATTCTTCATTCCATTTCATCGGATTTTTAGTTTGTATTTCTTCTGGTCTTGTTATGTCTGAGTAAATTTCTCTGGGGAATGGGAGTAGCCCCTTAGCCCGGTTCTATTCAATATAATAAATTATATTCCTCCATCGAACAAATGTCTTCTCTCTGTTTATGTGTGGTTATTTGGATGATCTGATATATTCTTATGGAGTGATACGACCGTGGATCTCTATAAAAATGAAACAATAGTCCCTTAATTGCGATTATCATCTTTTCATCTTTTTAATCTTATTTTTATTATAATCCTTGGTGACGCGACCACCTGAGCCTTGAGTTTGAACGCCGTTTTGAATTCACATACTTTTTGATATGACCGTGGATAATGGCATGTTGGACGGTTGGGCAATGATCCGTGAACGCCGGGACCAACGGGTTCACGGGAAGTCTGACCCTTGTGAGTTTGTCCGTAAGGACATGTAACCACAAGGTCCTAATTTGATCTTTGGAGTTTAGAATTTGATTAGTTGAATAGCAACGTGGTTTTGGTGGTGATCTTTCGGACCCCAGATCTTAATTTCTTGATTAGTTAAATTTTATTTCAGCACTTTTATTTGTGTTCTTAGTTTTACCAACTCTCTCCAATCGGAATTTAATTCTTGTACTTGCAATCGGATTTGGATTTCGAATTTTCTTTTCTGCCGTCCCTTGGATCGATACCTATCTATACTAAGTTGACTTGTTGTTCACAACAAGTTGACAACCGGGTTAGAAGGTTAAACTCTAGGACTTTTCCTAGTGATTGTTGCGTGTACAACGACGCGCATCAATATATATATTTTCTAAGGGAGTAATATTGTGATTTATTATTGCCAATATTTGGAACAATTTTGTGATCATAAATTAACTGTTCTTTTAATCACAATTTTTATATATATAAAATGATATTCAAATAAGTATTGTGTCAAACTTATTTTAGGTCGACTTTGACTACGACCATAGCGCCCCTTGGTCGAATTTTATTTCAACCAAGAGGCAAAAATTGCAGATTTTCAATTTAAGCACTCATATGAGAAGTATCAATTTTGAAGTATGTTAAGTGATACTCAATATGAAAGCATCTTTGCGATTAATATCTCATGTCTTTTAAAAATGCCAATTGAGAAAAAAATTTACCTTGTGTTGCAAGCATTTCTAAGAGACATATCATTATTTAATCATTTTGCTTGCCTACGTATCATCAAGGATCCATGCATACTATTCTCATTATCTATTCATGCTAACACATCATTATCTTTATGAGCTGAATGATGTAATGATAGAACAATAAAAGCATATAATGATAATTCCATGATTGTAATCACATGATTTCTATATGGATAGACCAGAAAATACTTTAGAAAAAAAATCATGTGAATAATGATAAAATAGAGATTTCCTTTTATTAAACTAAGCATAATTTCAGTTTTAACTTAAATCATTTAGAGAATAAACCAAATTAATCTCATATAAGTTTTCAGGGATAATTTCCAAAATATATACAGTCATTAATCACAAGTAGATAGCAATTTGATCAATTTTAAAAAAATGCAGCAATTTTACAGCAGACTGGAAATCAGTGACCTGCTCGGTCGACAATTTCTCGACCGAAGGTCCTCTCGGTCGACAGTTTCTCGACCGACAAGATTTCTGAAATGTTTACTGTTAATTGTTTCCAAGTAAAACATAATTATGCAAGATAGATGTTTAGGTATTTGAATTTAATTTGTTATCCCATTCTGTTGAGTTGAGATAGACATAGAAATATGCAACTAAGGTCCTTGGTCATATATCAACTTAATTCCGTTCATTTAGTTTGGAGGTTTTGGAACCCAAACTAACTCTACATCCTTTCTCTTGTAAGGACATGAAAAGGAATAGTGACCAAGGCGCAAACAATAATGACAACATATCGAGTCAACCTCATATCTTTTTATATGGTTGTGTTCTGTGTTGTTCTTGGGTGAAGATGTTCCTTTAGGTACATATATAGATTGTTGTGCTTGTGTCTTTCTCCAACTAGGTTGTTGATAGGATTTCCCCTTAGGCTTGTAACCTAGTCCTCTTCTCCCAATTTGATGATAGGGATTATCTAAGATTTGATCAAGAATGCCATTATTATTTAAACTACTAACTTTTTGTTGTAACTTAGCAATCTCATCCATTCTCTTCTTGATATCTAGTTTTGCTTGATCTAGGTTAGATGACAACAAATTTCTTTCTTTGACAATAGTATCATAATCTAGATGGGTGCATAAGATGGGTTGTTTTTGAAGATCGTTCACTTGAGTTTGCAAATTAATCTTTTCTAAAGAAAGTAGATTGCAATTTGCCTCTATAGATTTTATCTTACTATCATGATCTTCAATGATCTTTTTAAGATCTTCATTTTCAGATGTAATAGCAAGAAGCTTAGTATGTAATTCATCATTTGCTTTATCAGATTTCTTTAATTTCTTCTTGCACTCAACATATTTATTATGTGTTTCTTCAAGACTAGCAACTAGTTCTTCTTTAGATAAATCAAAAAGACTTACCTCTTCTTCTTCTTCACTAGTTGTAGCAATAAGACAATCCTTGTGTTCATCTTCCTTCTTTCATCTCCATGGGCAGCTAGTTGTTGTGTGGCTTGTTCCTAAGCACCAATTGCAACATGTTGTAGATTTGTCCAAGCTGCACCTTTTGTTGCGGTTGTAATCACCATTACCCTCCATTCTTTAAGACCTGGTTAGGGTTCCTTGAAGCCTGCTCTGATACCAATTGAAAAACACAAAGGGGGGTGAATAGAGTTTTAAAACAATTTTAACAATTATTGAACTCAAACAACCACAATTGAAATTGGAAGAAGGAGATAGGTGTTTAGAGTGGTTCCAACTTTAGCAAATACTAAAGTTGTCAATCCACTACCCGGTTGCTTACCCAACCGGGATTTTGAAAGTATTTATTTTATTACCTTCACAAGGATTTATACAAAATACAATACTTTCTTTACACCCCTTAAACAGCCTTCACTCGAAGTAGATGCACCAACTTGAGGTAGCCTTCTTGAAGTAACTTCAAGCTCCCCCTTGAAGTAGCCTTCCTCTCTAGAAGTAACCTCCCGTTGCACCAGCCTTCTTGAAGTAGCTCAAGGTCCCCTTCTTCACCAAGAAGATCTCCACCCTCTCTAATCCGCAGCCTCCAACCTAGGAGTAGCAAGGAGAGTACAAAAAATAATAGCGAACAAGAAAGGAAAAGGAAATTACAACTTATCCTTTTGTAGCACAAGGCTTGATTTGCCTAGATCAAGCGTATAGATCTCCTAACCAAAGTGTATGGAATTGTAATTGCAGTGGATAGGAGATGCTAGCCTATAGGACACGAGATTTGGGCTAAGAGAGGAAGTAGCCAATTGTCACAATGCTCAATTGCTCACAAACAGATTGCAAATGTAATTGCTTGCTCAAAGAGTACTCAAGTGTGTAAAAGGTGAGTTTGGGTGTCCTATGGCTTGTCCTATTTATAGGAATGGCCTATGGATGCTTAAGGACATTCTAGACACCTTCTAGGGGTTTCTAAGTGCTTAACTAGCCGTTAGGTATAAGTTTAGTTGCTTTAACAACGGCTAGTTAATTAATTCTGCAGTTGCTGTCAGAGTCCATCTCGATCGAGGAATGGTCGACTGAGACACCTACTCGGTCGAAGTTTTATCGACCGACATGCTCTCTGGATCATGTGTTTTGCAACGTTTATCTCCAACTGTCAACTACCTTGTCAGTTGTGTCTAACGGCTACTTTGGGTCTTTCTCGGTCGAGAAGGTTGTCGACCGAGAGTGTCTCGATCGAGGAGTTAGTCGAACGAGATTGACCCTGTTTCAATCTTTTAATTAAATCACTAAATGTGTGTATGAGTGTGCATATGTGACACTATTTGAAGGGGATGACCTATCTAAATGTGGTGTTTAGCTAGGGAGAATCTAACGCTTGATTTGCATGAAATCTAAGTACTTGTACATTATATATTTGTACAAGTTTTTACAAAGAGATTGCATTTCATGAAAATATAAGTATGTAAGCATATGGATTTCCCTAATTGCTTTGTCATCCACCTTGTTCTTGCATACTCAAGTAGCACGTTAGATCAATAAGAATGAAATGTTTGTCATTATCAAAACAAAGGGATTTACATATGTCCATTTAGCCAACAGCCACCTCTTCCTCCTTAGTTTTGCTTGCATGCAAAGGCATTTCAAGGCCACCGAATTCCCTTCCATTATCCTTGGATAAAGGGAAAAGAAAATAAGCACCTTAATCTATTATAATTTTAATATATCTTTTTGAGTGGAAATTCTTTTCCTTATAATAAGGTGAGTGGAATTTCACCTACTTAGGATATTTTTGTTGCCTTTACAAGGCATAGGAACGCCCACATATTCACAAATTCAACCATTTCAGTTTTGGTTGAAGGCCCTTCAAATATTTTATTTATTTTTGTATTAAATTGAATTAGGGTTTCAATTATGCTTAAATCTTGATTATTTTAATATCAAGATTCTCTCTCCTTCAAAGAGATACAAATGAGACGCCTTTCTCATTTTATTGCCTCTACAAGATTTCAAGAATTATTAGGAACTATTTTGAAGTGGTAATTTTCATATTGAACCCTAGATTTTTGGTAAATTGCACATTACCCCAAAACTAGGTTTTAATGTACATACATTGCTCGGAAGGCTCTTTCTTGGTATTCAGGCTTCCATAAGACATAACTCATCATCATTTTCATTCCCATGATTCTTAAACACATGAAGAACATATTATCATGCAACATTTGCAAATTAACCCCTCAACTTGGGTAAATTGCACTTTAGTCCAAAACAAGCAAACATTGCTTCAATATTGTTCAAATAGGACCAAAATTGAAAAATAAGTTCCTCATGAGCCTTAATTATTTTTCACAAAATAAAATTAAGGATCTAATGAACTTTGCTTAAGAAAAACCCCTAGGGTTAAGGCATAACCCAGGTCAGGGATGTTACAAATTATCCACCCCTTACAAGGATTTCGTCCCCGAAATCACTTAAGAGAAAAGAGAAGGATATTTATTTCTCATCTCTTCCTCTAGCTCCCACATAGATTTTTAATTCATCAATCAAGAACCAACACATGTTCTTCAACATAAGATATGTCATCATTAAGCTCAACCTCCATAGGTTGCAACACTGACTCAGTATCAAGATGACACTTCCTTAGCATAGAGATATGGAACACTAGGTGCAATCTATGCGACTCAGGGGGCAACTCTAGCTTATAGTCTACCTTTCCAATCCTCTCTATGATTGGGTACGGCCCCATAAATCTAGGAGCTAACTTGCCCTTCTTTCCAAATCTCAGAAAAGGAAAGATTGCAAGAAGAACACACTTCCTGCAATGCAGTGGATCCCAACAAGGGTGTTTCTAGCAGCAAACTGTCTACTCTATGACTTACAATCAAGTTGCAGTCATAAATCACTTCTTGAGTGATAAAAGAGTGCGTAGCACCCAGATCAATTAAAACAGATACGAAGCAAGATGAAGACAAATCAGAATAAAATAACTCCATCTGACCTGTCATAACCCGAGGGTTGATTACTGCTTCAGGCTAACTCATGGCATAGAATCTAGCCGTAGCTTGTTGACCCTGTGCCTGATTGTTGGGTGCGGATGATCCAGCTTGGGACGCTTGTCCACGTCCTCTTACGTCACTCGGAAAATATCGTGTCTGCGATCCTTGTTGACTCTGCCTCAGTGGTTGAGTCACATTACTCACTCTTTCAGGGCAATCTCTCTTCAGATGTCCTGCCCTTCCACATTTGTAGCAGTTAAAGTTTTCTAAACTCTATGTAGGTGGTCCTGTCACCGATGCCGATGTTGTGTTAGGATCTCTCCTCGGTGGTAAACCACGATCTCTACCCTTACTTGACGTCCACTGTGTCTGGGTATTAAACCTTGGTGGCGGTGTAGGAACAGAATACCTTAGTTTCTTAAAACTTCTAGACCTCTGTTCTTGGAACTGTGGGTACTCTTTCTTACCCTTGTTCTATCTTTTCTCAATCACAGACTTCTCTATTCGTCTTACCGACTCTACAAAGGTAGTGAACCTCTACCGGTTCTTCAGAGCAGAGACCAGAGTGGTCAATTCAGTGTTCAATCCTTTCTCGAAATGCTGAATCCTCTCCTCATCTGTAGATGCCATATGTGGATAAAACCGCAATAACTCCATGAACTTAGCCTCATACTCGCTAATGTTCATTAAACCTTGCCTAATTCTCTCAAATTGAGAGATCTTCTCATCTAGATACATTTTTGGAAAGTATCTAGCGACAAATTCCCGTCGGAATTCACCCCATCCGACCTCAACTCCAGGTCTCTTGCCTTCTTCAATGGTCCACTAAAGCCCGACACTCCCCTTTAATATATAAACAGCATGTCTCACCTTCTCATATTTAGGAATCATAAGGATTCTGAAGGCTTTCTCCAACTCGGTCAGCCACATGTCAGCATCTGCTGGGTCAGCTGTACCAGCATATTCTGTGGCTCCTACCCTTCTAAGTCATTCAAAGGTCTTTCCAGCTCCATGTCTTTCATCATGGACTGGTGCTCTTGGTGCAGGCATTGGCATTCTATCTGTCATATGGGTCATGGCAGCCATGAATTGTCCAAACATGGATTGGAAGGCTGGGTTCCCCATGTCACTGGGTTGAACATGGGTTGTTTAGGTACAAGTTCTTCCCTATCCTGGCCCCTTGCACCGTCTCCTGGTGCAGGTACGCTGCTCTCAGCAGCATGTTCATCATGTTGTCCAGACATCTTTAAGTTCTTCTCCTCCTATATGAGCACAAGATACTTATCAGATAAACTCAAAAACACTAGAACAGACTCAACAACCTTAATCCTATGTCTCTGTAGACTCAGCGAACCTAGCACTCTGATACCACTAAACTTGTTGTGTCACACTCATAACACACAAGATTAACTAAGCAGAAGCGAATCATTTGTAGCGGATTAGCAAAATCAGTGAAAATTAAAACCATTTGCAAAGAGATCCATTCACAGGAAAACTCTTTCATTTAGAACCAAGTAAAACTTTACATCCTGGTTCATATATACATCTCATGTACTATTGCTTCTCGAGGAATACAAACATCAACTACTATGTCTTAACTGTACACAGGTAGTATAAAACCCTCGAGGCTTAAAGAAAAAATTTCAGACCGATCCATCAAAACATTACTCCTAGGACCCGAGAGTACAGAGACGACTCATAGGACTATCTATATACAACTTGACAGCTCATATCCCCACCTGGGATTTACTGTTGTCCCTGCTACTGCTGCTGCTGCTCTTCCTCTGTAATAGGTTCCTTGCCTTTTCATTGGCGGTTACCTAAAAATGTTGATCCCACGGGGGTGAGACAATATGTAAATTTCCACAGCGAGAGATATAACTCTCTGCCGAAAACATTGTTATTGCAGTTTAATGGAAATAAACTGAACAGTGGAATCATATGTAATCAACAGTAGATAACTCAATATCTATGCAGTTTAGAGCAACATTCTTATACAAGTATATCAGCTATAACTTGATTAAGCACCAGGACACTATTCAATAAAGAATTGAATAACACATATAACATTTATGCTTCTAGAACATGCTAAGCAGGATAACATCAATCGGTGATTCTCGTATTTCAAACTTATGCAAATACGCTACTCGGCTGATTACATTTTGCAACATAACTTAAGATCTAAGGAGATGAGATATACCCCTCATACTCCAACCGACCACTTCTAGGAGTCGAAATTGGTACCATACAAGGTCAAGGAAGAGACGAATTCCCATGACCTCACTGCCTCCCGGTCAGTGCGAGAGAACCTGTAGGACATCACGTGTCTCTGGTATATAGCTTGCCAGGGTATAGTAGCATCTAGCTATAGAGTTACAGCCTCAACTGCACTCTCTTGGAGATCGAGAGTTTGACCCCATCGACCTGGTATCCTCAGGAGATTCGTGATACATCCATCCCGAAATCATGAGTAATTGAGAGGTTTGTTATTAACCTTCCCTCAATTCCCTCATCCGGACGTAGGGATATTTTCACCCATTTACCCCTGTATATTCAAAATATATGAACTCCAGGAGATCCTTAAGGAAAACCTGTTTCACCATCACCAGCTTCTGACGATGATGGATCTATGGTCAGAGCACTACATGAATAGATTTCACTTGATTAATTATGTACATTATCATATTATTTTAGCATCAACCAAGTTTTTAAACATAACTTATTAACACAAATTCTATAAAGAAACATGTACTTATTTTCAGCAATATACTTCTTAATCTTTGTAAGACATTGGGATCTTAATCCCTCATTTCAACACTGGGAATTCTCATCCCTTCACAATTTCAATACCATAACCATGTGATCATGGGTATTCAAACCCTTAGCTCATCACCTGAGCATTGTTACCACTTTGTCAGGTAACTAACACCTTTAGGTCATCTGACCAAGGTGTATCAGATACTTATTATACAAGCATCCATCATGGCACTTGAGGCCCATTAACTCTCTTGCCACCTCTTACCAGGCATAGGGTATTTTATGGCACACATGGCCCAATAAACAAATTAAAATTAATAACACATCATAGCTCATACCTGTCTATGCCCATCATCTCATGACACCTGCATGGTTAGCATATATGATAGTAGTAAATCAATTATCTATCAACACCATGCAAAACAAATGTATCATTATTTCAAGAGTATCACCCTTATTCCTTTACCAGGATTAGGGTTTCCATCACATATCATTACCCTTCATTAGGGTTAGGGTTTTCCGTTATTAACCATTTAGGTTTTCAAGATCATATTATCAATGATCAAACCCTAATTCATTGCTCCGCACATCTAGGAGCCAACATTTATACCATAAGTATTCAATCATACGTATTTATTATCATCATTTATCATTAAATGATTATCAACACAAGGTATGAGTTTCTCTCTCATCCTTAAGTTAGAAAATAACAAAACGACCATTATAGGTCACTTTCAAATCATCTCTAAGTCAAGCAACGAGCACCACGGCCGTGCAACCAAGAACGTTCGTGCGAGGGGAAGCTACCACAGCCGTGCTACCTTGCACGGTCGTGCAAAGTGAAGCCACCACGGCCGTGCTACCTTACACGGTCGTACTACAGGAGATCACCTCATGAATCATATTTATACATGAATTCTAATTCTTTCATCCTTTCAACTTGATTATGTCACATCAACCCTGCAATCAAGTTCATACAACTATGATTAACATAGTGTATCAAGTTATTGATCCTATAAGCAAATAGAGATTTATCCCTTAATTGGCACTAATCACTTAGGTACTATTAGGGTTTCAACCTTTGTACCTCCATAGATTATCATTACTAATCATCATTGGATCAATAGAACATTCATCATCTTAATTCTCAAGAGATTCAATCACATTGGACCTCCATTACATAAGGTATCCAATTGAATTGGGGTTTCCAATGTTGATTCCTTCAACCATTGAATTCATGGAACCAATCATCAATTGGACCTATGCTCATACTTTAATTGAGTTAAATAGGTCAACCTTCAACTGATTTGACCCTCAATTGACCCCCAATTGGTCATCAGTTAGGGTTTGAATCATTTGAATTAGGGTTTGAAATCGGTGATCCTTCAACACTAATCAATGCAGGATTAATTACTTTGAAACCATTGAACCATCATTAAATTTGAACATGAACTGACCCCAAACGGTCTTAAGGTCATTTGTATGACCACCAAACGGTCTTGAGACCGTTTTCCCATCATAAAATCAAAATCCAAGTCAACCAATAAAGGTTTGGATCATTGGATTGATCACCAAATCAGCAATTGATTACTCTTCAACTTAGTGACATTGGATCTTCAATTGCTTAACCATACTCAACCCTAGACCTCTAAATGGTCTTGGATGACCTCCAAACGGTCTTGAGACCATTTGTATGAGCTCCAAATTGTCTTGAGACCGTTTGGCTCATCCAACCCTTGGATTCTAGTGAAAAAATCATTAGGGTTTGAGCCATTGAGTTGATCATCAAATCAGCACTTAATTGCAAAGTCATTTGATACCTTTGGACCTTCAATTGGTCAGCTATACTTAACCCCAGACCTTCAGACGGTCCTGGGTGATCCCCAAACAGTTTTGATACCGTTTGGGTGATCCCCAAATGGTTTTGAAACCGTTTGGGTCAATCAACCCAAAACATCAACTTGTTCAACTGCAAAATCAGCACTTAGCCGTTTAGGGTTAGTACCATATGTTTGAACCTTCTAACACTTAATCATATCCAACGCTAGACCTCAAAACGGTATTGGGTGACCCCCAAACGGTCTTGAGACCTTTTGGGTTATCCCCAAACGGTTTTGAAACCGTTTGGGCTAATCAACCCAAAATCTCATATCAACTCATTGGAATTGCAGCACTAATTTCAATTAGGGCTTGCCCAATTGATTAGCCTTCAACTCATGATTCCTTGGGAGTTAACCCCTCAAATTTGGTGAGTCATTAACCAACATTATTGATAACATGAATCTCAAACGGTAAACCCTTGGTCAACTCTCGCAAATGGTTTTGAAACCATTTTCCCAAAAAGGCAAGTTGAAAATCAGCACTTAATCCAATTAGGTTTCCCTAATTGATTAGCCTTCAACTCACGATTAGTTGGGAGTTAACCCATAAAATTTGGTGGGTTATCAACCAACATAATTAGGAACAGGAATCTCAAGCTTTCAACCCTTGGTCAACCATCTCAAACGGTTTTGAAACCGTTCTCTCCCAAACGATTTCAAACCGTTTGCTTTCAAACGGTTTGATGAAACAGCATGAGCAATCTATGCAAACCGTTTGACCCAATAATTTTCTTGGGAAACATGTCCATATGATGTCATCATCATCTTCCTTCGTACATCCATTAACAGCAACCATTTTCCATGGAAATTGCAGCAATACATCAAAGAGTTCAAAATTGAAGAAAATAACCAACAAATCATAGAGAACTTGATGCAATATCAATGATTAAGGGTTAAAGTTATAAAACTCGCCTCAAATCTGATCTCCAAGCTCCAAGATACATGGATATAATGGTATAAGGAGCTTCTCCAACTATTCCAAGGCTCAACTTCAAGATTTGGAGTGAAATGATCGGCTAGAATTGAAGATTGAGTGAAGAAATGAAGGAATTACACATTGTTTTATGATTTTCACCATGAAATCATGAAGAACGAAGATCAAAGGCTTACCAACTGGTTGGGGACGTGCTCCCTTATGTCCTTAGCCTTCTTGGTTGGTTTTTCAAGAAAGGGAAGAAAGGAAATCCGAAAAAGACCCTTAGGTGGGTTGGAAAAGGCTATTTTATAAGAAAATTGATGAAAGAGAAATTGTTTTATTAAAATCAATTAATTTCAAAAATGGTGCCACCTCTTCCTCCTTGGCTTTTCTTGCATTCAAAGGCATTTCAAATCCAACTAATTCCCTTCCATTATACATGGATAAAGGGAAAAGAAAATAAGCACCATAATCCATTATAATATTAATATATCTTTTTGAGTGGAAATTCTTTTCCTTATAATAAGGTGAGTGGAATTTCACCTACATAGGATATTTTCGTTGCCTTTACAAGTCATAGGAACGTCCACATATTCACAAATTCAACCATATCAGTTTTGGTTGAAGGCCCTTCAATTATTTTTATTTATTTTTGCATTAAATTGAATTAGGGATTCAATTATGCTTAAATCTTGATTATTTTAATATCAAGATTCTCTCTCCTTCAATGAGATACAAATGAGACACCCTTCTCATTTTATTGCCTCTAAAAGATTCTAAGAATTATTAGGAACAATTTTGAAGTGGTAATTTGCATATTGAACCCTAGATTTTGGGTAAATTGCACATTACCCCAAAACTAGGTTTTAATGTACATACATTGCTCAGAAGGCTCTTTCTTGGTATTCAGGCTTCCATAAGCCATAACTCAGCATAATTTTCATTCCCATGATGCTTCAACACATGAGGAACATATTATCATGCAACATTTGCAAATTAACCCCTCAAATTGGGTAAATTGCACTTTAGTCCAAAACAAGCAAACATTGCTTCAATATTGTTCAAATAGGACTAAAATTGAAACATAAGTTCCTCATGAGCCTTAATTATTTTTCACAAAATAAAATTAAGGATCTAATGAACTTTTCTTAAGCAAAACCCCTAGGGTTAAGGCATAACTCAGGCCAGGGATGTTACACATATACATGTATATTTTTTCCGTGTCCGGCATCGTGTCTGTGTCCTATATTTTTTGAAATTGTTGTTGTCTCATGTACGTGACTGTGTCCAGATTCGTGGTCATGTCCATGTCCATGCTTCCTGGGTATACACCCAACAACGGCCTACAATTGGCCTCCCAATTGGAATATCCACCAAGTCACATATGGAGTTCTCGTAAAGAGCTTTCATCTCACTATCCATAATCCATGGCTTATACGCAGTCGTCATGTCGGGCAGCTTCTGCATATGAGCTTGGAATAGCTATAGAATCTAACTGAAGAGCATACATGTGCGCTATTGGTAACAAATGAGATAAGAAACAAACACTAGAGATCGGATGTTGTGTATGTAAAAGACTGAACACCTTTACGAGCTGCAACTGAAAAGTGTATGTCTGAAATAGAAGCATCAAGAGAACTCTTAGCATGAACATGTACCTCAGGAGTATTCAACGTTGATGAGTCAATTTTTTTGACTGATGTCACTACATCGTCTGAGTGATTCCCTTCTCTCTAGATGTAATCCAGTGGAAAAGGTTGCATAGGTGGAGGTGTAGGTGATGGTGGTGTAAAGGAGTGGTATCTGACACACTCTCAAATGTTGGTATGTATGCCCTGAGAGCCAATCATGGGATGATTGGTGGGATACATTAAGATTGATTTGATAAACATCAAAGACAAGCTTCCAATTCTTTCTGATTCAGTCATACGAGATAGTGATAGAACAGATTGAATGTCTAGAGAATGACAGTACTCAATGACGTATGCCTTCAGGTTGAGGACCTGAACGATGAGATCATACGGATGCTAAGAGTTTGTACGTTCTTGTTATGTCCCTAGTCGGATGTCATTGTGGAAGGTAGATAGACAGCAATGACACACAAGACTAGATTGTGGTGTTGGTTGATGACAGAATCTCATTAGTTATGATATAGAGATATCAAACCAAACACATAGGTACTTGTTAGAGAACAAGGCACCGGACAGACCCACCGTGAGTTTGACACATGGAACCATGAGATGGTAGTCACAGTCAGTACTCACAGTGATGGTGGTGAGTGTGATTCTTAGACCTGAAATCACTACACTCAACACATGTCGTTGGGCACACTTTGACATCATCAAACGCAGTCCTGAAACATGGGTTGTTATAAAGGTGATGATTGGGTGGCTTTGACACATGGGGCTTTTGAGGGGTGAGTGATAGATATGGGATTTGTCCCTCCTGAGGGAGTATGATATCCAAGGCCACTTGATGAGTAGGATTGAGATAGGCGTGCGCACGCATGTGTGAATCAGTATGTGATATTGATGTCATACATATCTCCTTCAATCTGCTCTGAGATCAAGAAAGTGAATGAACGTTGACAGGATGACTGTTCCATGCCTCGAGTTCATTCGGGATATCAGTGACAAAGGAATTATACATTCACTGTAACACCATTCACGGATTGTAGGATGAAAGTTGTTCTCCAACTTTCTACTTTCACTTGGGTAGCATTGATGTGTGACTAGGCACCGCTCTTTGCTTGTGAAGTCATAATTGTTATGGACTTTCACTGCTAACGTGAAATGGACCTGCAGGGTCACACACATAGGATTTAACCTGGAAGAGGAGTTTTGTCCACAAGAAATGTTTAGATTGATTACTAAAGGAGTTTAGTAGTTCAATTAAACACTCAATCAGTTGATAGCTCAATATCATATGGTTCAATGTGTTGGACGCATTGATTGGAGTATCGGATTGATTGAAATCGCATTTGACTGATTCTGCACAACCTGTAGTCCCAACCGATCGGTTCATGTGATGAACCGGTCGGCTGAGGTTGCTGAACCGGTCGGCTCAAGTGTTGAGTCGATCGGATCAAGCCCAGGGTGAAACGAGCGGTTCAAGTTTTGAACCGATCGGTTCAACTGGTGCAACCGAGCAAGTTGGGAAAGTCAGGTCGGTGAGAATTTTCCTTGTGTTTCACTTGCCCAATTTGATTGGGAATAGGATTGGTATTCGATACCAATTAGAAACGAAAGTTGGAAAGTCAATCGGGGATCGACCAGGACCACGAACCGACCGGTTCAGAAGTGAACTGATCGGCTCATGGGTCCCAACCGATCGGTTGGTGCTCCAACCGACTGGTTCAGGTCCCCAACCGACCGGTTCACTTGTGAACCGATCGGTTCAGGTTGCGAGTCAGTTGCTTTTTGTGGAAAATCTTGAACCCTTCTACTCCTGCTTTAGTCCCATATTGCCGGGCACAGAGAACCCTGTCCCATGACCCGCCTATATATAGGGGTATTGGGGGCTTCTCAGAATACAACTCAATGCAAGCCGGTTGCTTTGCGAAGTTGTCGTTCTCTCTGGTTTTGGTAACCGTGAGAGATCCCGAGCAAGTGCTTCCCGTAAAAGGGAGGTGCAGCAAGGGAAGGACAACTGCATTTGCAACTGGCAGCAGGAGAGTGTGTTGGCGACTAGTACGTCAACAGGAGGGTGCGACTCCTTCCACTTCCTTGTGGGACAAGGAGAGTGGAGTTCCAGGTGGTCCGTGTGGACTACTACAGAGGCGGGAGGACACTGCCGCTCAGGAGGACAACTGTCATCCGACAGTCCGGTAGGAGGAGGAGTCGTCAGTCCCGGTGCGACCAGGAGCTGCACAGACACCGTCCAAGACCGGAGTTGAAGACCGTGCATTGCGCAAGGTATTGTCGCCGAGCAAGCCTCGGGACAAGGTATGATTCCACAAACCATCCTTTCCTATTATATAGACGTTGACGCGTTTCCTCGGTATGGGTTTGGGGAGAAATTTTTGTTTCTGCTGCCTTCTCTGTCTCCCCTAAAACCCAATAGTGGTATCAGAGCCACGTCAACTGTTCTATATTTTAGGAATATCGATATGATCGATTTTGGTTTGTCGCCTTTATTTATTGCAAACGATGCGAATAATATCGGCTTTATGCATGTCCAATCCTAAATCCACAAATCCCTAATTACATATATGATATGAATTATTAATGCACTTGATACGCGTCGCCCTTAAACGAGTTTTGTGGTGGATGTGTGTAGCGTGATTATGGCCTATAAACCCCTATCTGTGTGTGGTTGTTTGTGGTTGCTTGCATCTCGGTCTGCGCATCGATCTTCCCTCTCTTATTCCCGATGTAACTCGAAATAATTCGAGATTCTTTCCTACCTTTGCTCCCCCCGAATGTAACTCGGGGTTTTCCTTTTTTAAAGCAATGTAATAAATAGGATGGATTTTATTTCCTGTTATGTCGAAGACCGGTGGACATCAAGACGACAGCTGAAACGATCGTTTCAAGGCGTGAACCGATCGGTTGACGTTCCAGGCGGTCGATTCAAGGAGTGAACAGATCGGTTGATGACCGGTTCGAGGAGCGAGACGAGCGGGTGACAGACATGAGGAGATGCACGACGACCAGGTGAACCGATCGGTTGGAGGAGCCAACCGATCGGCTGGTGGCACCCAGACGACCGGCTGGAGAGTACAGATCATTCATGTGATGGGTTGATCAACTCGGATGGCAAGGCACAGATGTTCATCTTGTACAGGTTGCATGTGATGTAGACCTAGATGACCGTGATTCCTCTTGGCTCGAGGAATCGCATTAGGATGGCCATAATCATCGCTTTTTATCGTTTGTGCATGTTTTCTGTGGGATATAGCATGTATATGATACGTACTATGTATTGTGGTCATTGGATATGTATATGTATATAAAAACCAAATCCCTCATTAAAAATATTAAGTCTTACATGCCTTCCATTAGCGGCACACATGAAAAGCTCGATCGACCAAGCGTAGGTTACGCCAAAGCGTGGTGCGCCATCTATCTTGTGGAAGTGTGAAGGGTAGACATGTAGGTTCTGCCAAAGCAGGGTGCATGTTTATCGTGTCGACTTTTGGGTTAGACTTAACTGGTGATTCTTAGAGCGTCTAAGCCCAGAGGCAAGGAATGTTCATGGCAAGGAGTTGTGCATGTTCATTCAACAAGAGTTGCATATGATGCAATTGGCAAGAGTTGCCTACCTGAGAGATCTAAGTTGTGGGCGATCAGCCAAAGCTGACTCATGACTTAGAGGATTTCAGGATCTTGCCCACTAGAAGGTTGTACACTGCAATCTTCCGAATTGATGGTGAGGGCTATCAATTTGAACTAAAATAGTGGGAGTGATAATCAATTAAAGGCATAATTTTATCGTCACCTTTCAAATCAATCAAATAAGTCAAAAAGAGTTTTGGACTAAAATTGCACATATTTCCTTTTGTTAAAATAAATGGTTAATCAAAAAATCACTTTATTTGCGATCGGTCTTTGAAACCAACAAATTAAATGGGAATAATTCCACGATTGGTTAGGATGATGAGAAGTGTTCTCAGTCAAAGAGTGAAAGCTCTAAGTCCTAGTTATACCAGAACCAGATGAACTCAATCCCACCACATCAATGGCTGAAAGTATGCTTATGGAAGCATACTGAGAAAGACATTGATGAGGAGTGCTTGATGTTGTGTTCTCTGAACTATGAGTTGCAGAGACAACATGAGACATATGATGTCTCCAAGACACTATCCTAGTATGTCATGACAGAAGGAGATCCAGTAAGGTCTTCACACACTCAATGTGATTGGGTATGTGGAAAACCTGATTAAGAAGGATTCCCTCTGAGCCAAGAGTTGGATATTGGTATGATACTGCAAATGTTGTGAGGATCATACAATTCATGATAAGCTACAACATGGACAACTTTGACAAGCGTTGACAAAAGTTGTTGGACATGTTGAGGATAGTAGAGGCAAAGATGAAGAAAGACAAACCACAATCTTTGATATGATCAAAGAAAAGGTAATCTTAAGGGCAAGGACAAGGGCAAAGCTAAGAAGTGTTCTGATGCTAGCCAGAAATCCAAGCCGTCTTCAGCCTCAAGGCACATGGGGAAATGGTGTATGAGGGATTGCCCTCTATATCTGGAAGAACAAAAGAAGATGAAGGAGGGGATGGAGATCTCCACCTAAGGTATCAGGAAATAGACCGCTTCTTTATCTGAGGTATATGATACCAATATATGGATATGTCATATATGATATGCAATATCCGCAAAGAAGTGATGGCCTTTGTGAAAGGACCAAGAAAGAAATACCCATCATTGGAGCAAGTGTTTCTGCCATAGATAGGAGTATCTTTCAGTTTATTTCAGCCTAAAGGGCATGAAATAGAATTCAGAACTTCTATTTCATATATTGCCAATAGATAGAAACACTTTATTTTTGCATATTGTATGACAATAATGGCAATTAATAAAGTTGATGTTTCAATCTTAAAGATATGATCTTTGAGGCAATGCCTTGTTTATCTTGTGATACATGGTATGCATAAGATAAAATGATACCTAAAGTTATTGATAACTCAAACAATCAAATTAGCATCAATCATGAGAAATTCATTTCTAGTTTCCATATGATGGATAAATCTAGACTCTTTTGGTTAGAGAACCAATAAGAGACATGAATATCTTGGACATGATTAATCAATCTTCACTAATGGTAGTGGGAGAATGATTGTCCTATTAGGTATAATACATGTGATGTATTTGCATACCTATTGGAACAAATGCTAATACTTCAAATGGTGTTTAGAGAAATACCAATATGAATATCTTGAAGTGTTCAAGATTATCATAGATGAAGTACAAATTTGGTAAAGTATTAATTCTTGATGAGATCAATGAATAAAATACTTGGACCAAATGTTTGAGATCCTTATGAGTGATTATGATAGTGTATCATAGTGAACTCATGATTAAGGCATGGTGATGTCTAAATCAAGAAGGAATCATACTCTAAGGAGTTAGAGAATGATTATCAAATAACGGAATTCTTCTTAACAAAAGAATACCCCACACTAATAAAGGAAATTAAGAATCACAAGGGTTGTGAGTTCTTATATCCTTAACAGATACATCTCAATTATCTATGTGATGAGTTGTTCATGTGATGAGACAACTATCTAGATGAATATGAGGAATCATATTTTGAGCTATGGTATAAAACCATTACATCCTAAATGACTTCCATGTGAGCCATAAGGTATGACCTTGATGGTAGCATTCATTGGATCATGTCCATAAGTGCAAATAAGTCTTAAGCGTTAAGGCACATGGATAACATTTTGAGAAGGATGATGCTTGTTAATTGCAACTTAATGACTAAGACGTTTGGCATATGGATACTAAAACCACATTCCTATGAGGAATAAAACAAGGATGTGTACGTGACACAACCTATAAGGTTTATGAATCCACTAATGCAAATGAAGTCTATAAGTTACAATGGACTAATCAATGTAATTGATTGAGTACAAGCAACTCAAAATTGGATCTTTACTTTGATGATATAGTCAAAGGGTTTGACTGATATGTCAAAGATAAAGAAGGATCTGTGATTTAGTGGGAGTGTGTTCACATTCCACATATTGATGTGAAATGGAAATGTTCTAGAATGGAAACCCAAAAGTGGAAATTATCTTTAAGGAAGATAGAGATGTTTCCTATGTGATAGGAATAGAGATCTATAGAGATAGTTCTCGACAAATCTCTTAACCTGGAAACAAGAGAGCATACATTGGCGATCTGTGCTGAAGGGTTCAGTATGCACAGATTCAGTGGGAGAAAACTTGTCCTGAAACATGGAGTTAGTATCCCAAGGCCAAGTGTCCAATTCTTATGAAGAATGGGAACACTAAGAATAGATATGGATCTATCATGTATGTAATCATCCCATTATCTTGCATGTATTGACATGGCAAGAATAAGATGCATTCATCATTTTGTATGTATGATATGACAATATGATGTGCTCATCCTGATAACTCATATGTGGGACATGACGAGTGGATGTCTGTCTGCTTCCAGTAAGGGTTACTGGAATACCATGAGAACTTGATAAGTACTTGTGAAGTGCTAGTTCTATGGAGATAAGGAAAAGTTCGATGTAAAGAGTTACATTGATGCGAACTTCCAAAAAGATAGAAAATTAATCGCAAAATATACATAAGATGTATAAAAGTGAAAGTTTGTTGATAATTGGAAGTGTTCCAATAAAACCATTTAAAAGGGAAATGCCGAGTATCCGTGTGTTAGAGAACAATTGTGGATACTATATGGATCTGGAAGTTCATGAGATGAACTTATAGATATTCCACTCATTGATGACAAGTCTGGAATCCTTGATCATGCAATGTGGCTAAAGGTTAGCAATGGAATACTAGATCGCATATTACGGCAACTCCATCTCATACGTGTGACGTACAACGAAGAGATGAGAGACATGCAATTTATACTGACTTTGGCAAGGTGTTGCCATTACTCACTATGTTGGCACTAGAGCACGGTAACATGTGGGACATGATTGAAGATCACTATGAATATGATTCATGGGTGATTGGCTCGCAGTGCAAGTGGGAGTCTGTTGGTATGTATGCCCTGAGAGCCAATCATGGGATGATTGGTGGGATACATTAAGATTGATTTGATAAACATCAAAGGCAAGCTTCCAATTCTTTCTGATTCAGTCATACGAGATAGTGATAGAACAGATTGAATGTCTAAAGAATGACAGTACTCAATGACGTATGCCTTCAGGTTGAGGACCTGAACGATGAGATCATACGGATGCTAAGAGTTTGTACATTCTTGTTATGTCCCTAGTCGGATGTCATTGTGGAAGGTAGATAGACAGCAATGACACACAAGACTAGATTGTGGTGTTGGTTGATGACAGAATCTCATTAGTCATGATATAGAGATATCAAACCAAATACTTAGGTACTTGTTAGAGAACAAGGCACCGGACAGACCCACCGTGAGTTTGACACATGGAACCATGAGATGGTAGTCACAGTCAGTACTCACAGTGATGGTGGTGAGTGTGATTCTTAGACCTGAAATCACGACACTCAACACATGTCGTTGGGCACACTTTGACATCATCAAACGCAGTCCTGAAACATGGGTTGTTATAAAGGTGATGATTGGGTGGCTTTGACACATGGGGCTTTTGAGGGGTGAGTGATAGATATGGGATTTGTCCCTCCTGAGGGAGTATGATATCCAAGGCCACTTGATGAGTAGGATTGAGATAGGTGTGCGCACGCATGTGTGAATCAGTATGTGATATTGATGTCATACATATCTCCTTCAATCTGCTCTGAGATCAAGAAAGTGAATGAACGTTGACAGGATGACTGTTCCATGCCTCGAGTTCATTCGGGATATCAGTGACAAAGGAATTATACATTCACTGTAACACCATTCACGGATTGTAGGATGAAAGTTGTTCTCCAACTTTCTACTTTCACTTGGGTAGCATTGATGTGTGACTAGGCACCGCTCTTTGCTTGTGAAGTCATAAGTGTTATGGACTTTCACTGCCAACGTGAAATGGACCTGCAGGGTCACACACATAGGATTTAACCTGGAAGAGGAGTTTTGTCCACAAGCAACGTTTAGATTGATTACTAAAGGAGTTTAGTAGTTCAATTAAACACTCAATCAGTTGATAGCTCAATATCATATGGTTCAAGGTGTTGGACGCATTGATTGGAGTATCAGATTGATTGAAATCGCATTTGACTGATTCTGCACGACCTGTACTCCCAACCAATCGGTTCATGTGATGAAGCGGTCGACTGAGGTTGCTGAACCGGTCGGCTCAAGTGTTGAGTCGATCGGCTCAAGCCCAGGGTGAAACGAGCGGTTCAAGTTTTGAACCGATCGGTTCAACTGGTGCAACCGAGCAAGTTGGGAAAGTCAGGTCGGTGAGAATTTTCCTTGCGTTTCACTTGCACAATTTGATTGGGAATAGGATTGGTATTCGATACTAATTAGAAACGAAAGTTGGAAAGTCAATCGGGGATCGACCAGGACCACGAACCGACCGGTTCAGAAGTGAACCGATCGGCTCATGGGTCCCAACCGATCGGTTGGTGCTCCAACCGACCGGTTCAGGTCCCCAACCGACCGGTTCACTTGTGAACCGATCGGTTCAGGTTGCGAGTCAGTTGCTTTTTGTGGAAAATCTCGAACCCTTCTACTCCTGCTTTAGTCCCATATTGCCGGGCACAGAGAACCCTATCCCATGACCTGCCTATATATATAGGGGTATTGGGGGCTTCTCAGAATACAACTCAATGCAAGCCGGTTGCTTTGCGAAGTTGTCGTTCTCTCTGGTTTTGGTAACCGTGAGAGATCCCGAGCAAGTGCTTCCCGCAAAAGGGAGGTGCAGCAAGGGAAGGACAACTGCAGTTGCAACTGGCAGCAGGAGAGTGTGTTGGCGACTAGTACGTCAACAGGAGGGTGTGACTCCTTCCACTTCCTTGTGGGACAAGGAGAGTGGAGTTCCAGGTGGTCCGTGTGGACTACTACAGAGGCGGGAGGAGACTGCCGCTCAGGAGGACAACTGTCATCCGATAGTCCGATAGGAGGAGGAGTCGTCAGTCCCGGTGCGACCAGGAGCTTCACAGACACCGTCCAAGACTGGAGTTGAAGACCGCGCATTGCGCGAGGTATTGTCGCCGAGCAAGCCTCGGGACAAGGTATGATTCCACAAACCATCCTTTCCTATTATATAGACGTTGACGCGTTTCCTCGGTATGGGTTTGGGGAGAAATTTTTGTTTCCGCTGCCTTCTCTGTCTCCCCTAAAACCCAACATCAAATCACAACACTGGGAGTGGTGGCTCTCATTCTCTATCACTCTCATGGTTGTGCCATCCCTCACATTGGACAGAGTTGCTAAAGAAACGGAGTCGACTCATGAAAGGTAATGTCGGCCAAGACAAACATACAATGAAGACAAGGACAATAATATATGTACCCCTTTTGTGTGGGAGAATATCCGACAAAGACATTGTGGACTGCGAGAGGAGACAACTTGTCTACATGTGGATCAAACACATGAGCAAATGGTGAAAGCAAAGACAACTAGTCTACACATGATCAAACACATGCTCGTCTAGACATAAACAGAAGGAGTGGCCCCATTTAGCAATCGAGATGCTAGGAACACATCTATTGAAATTTGCGTAGAAATCTGCTGAAAAATGTTTCTATGGCAACAACATCAAAATTGGACAATTTGTTCCTTGCTAGATTTATTAGCCGATTTGTTCTTTTAATGATCCATAAGTTTATGTTTTACATATCATGCATGTTTGTATTAGTAGATCAATGTATGTTACTTATATCCATGTATCCTTACAGCTATACTTGTTTGTTTTTATACATATCATTAGTTATGTACTTCATGGTGTATATATGTATGTATTTGATTTTTGTATTTGACTAATAGTTCTTAGCTCAGGTCTTATGTGTTGTGATTGTATTAGTGTTGGTTTATTAAAAATTTAATACTTTACCATATCTATAATTATATATGGTTTAAAATATATACTTCTATGTGAAAGTATTGTTATATATATATATCATTAGTTATGTACTCTATGGTGTATATATAATATATGTATTTGAATTTTGTATTTGACTAATAGTTCTCAACTATTTTAGTGTTGGTTTATTACAAATTTAATACTCTACTATATCTATTATTATATATGGTTTACAATATATACGTCTTTGTGTAAGTAACATTAATAAACTATATAAAATAATTGATGGATAATATGAATACTACGTAACTAGGGAGTCATATACTTATTCCATATGGTAAAGGAAAAATTAGTGTTTAACATGAGAAATTTTCCAAGAAAAGGTCAAATATTGTAAAGATTATGGAAATTTTCAAACAAAAAGTCCAAGGAATAATAAGATTACCCATCATCATAGCATCTCTATTCGCCTCACTGTATATATTGTTTCCTTCTTTTCTCCCACAAGTGATTCTCCCTAATATCATGAAAGGAAGAAAGAAAAGGTGATTTATTCCACTAACAAGTAGTACTTAGTGAACGAGAAGAAGGATAATGAAAAGAAAAGTAAGAAATAAGAAACAAAAGGGGAAAAAAACAAACAGTAAAAGATAATGAGAAGGCTTGTGACCTACCTGCAAATACACATATATCTCCAATCTATAATGAGAAGGCTTGTGACCTACCCGCAGATGCACATCTATCTCCAATCTAAGTACCCTGGGAGTTAGATTGTCTTTTCCCCAACATATGTTGTTAATGATGAGTTTGATCTGTCGATTCTTAGAGAGGGAGTTTTAGTTGCTTTCGCAAAATATGCCTACAGAATATTTAGAAAGTGGGATCCCACATTTGTGATGTGCTTAACGAATTAGCTCCACATATTATGAAAAGGGAGATTTTAGTGATGCTAAAGAAAGCTATGGCCTCCTTTTTTCCACGAGAGCCAATGCTTAAGTAGGTTTTAATATTCAACAGTGATTGATTTCTAGGTTAGCTCTGCATCTAGACAAACATATTTCTCTAATTGACGTCCCAAATCATTAAAGGTTTCTGATTATATGTTTAAATTATTTATTTGAATACAATATCATCTTGTGAATGTGACTACCATTATTATAATCTATGGAATATCATATATACACAAACACCACATGTAGATTGTAGAGTTCAAAAACATTATATTCTTTTGATTCTCATCATAACATCCTGGTTTCCAATATGCAGGAATGCACATAATTTCACATCTATAAGATTGGATGATGAAACACAACTACATAAATGACAAACCCCACGACTATATGGTTAGGTCATCAATTTCAACTTCAAAATAGTAGGAAGTATGAAACTTCCTGCAGCGAACTAAATCAACACTTATGAAACAAACCCAAAGTTCAATTATATCTAAAATGTCTAACAATAATTAACTAAGCATTAACATTTGGAGTATGAGAAACACATCTTGCACAAAGACCATAGATGGGGTTTTAGGGCCTTGTCATTCATTTTAATTTTCTTAATATGAATTATTGTTCTGAATATCAGTCTATGTAACCTCACGTAATTTTTACAACTATCTCCACCAGCTTTGTATAAATGGGCCATTACGTGGCCTTGCGTACCCATTTGGCAGAAACAGAATAACCAAGCTTCCTTTTAGAGAACAAAGAAGAAAAACAAAAGATATAGGTCCTGAAAGTCAAATCATATTCCTTAAGCAGTTTGCATGTGAGTCACATTGATTCACCCATGTCCCCCACCCTTGTATTGGGAGGGGAGGACTGGATGTAATAGTTTCTCACTTGGGAGGAATATTAGTACCATTTCAGTATATCAAGTGTTGAGCTAGACACATTAATAAATATATTTGTAACAGATTTTAAGATGATCTGGCTACATTGCCATGTGGCATATAAAAAAATGGTCATATAAGAGCTATTTATAGATTATGGTCAACTAGAGAAGATCAAAGCTTGGTGATATTTCATATTTAGGAAAATGAAGTTATATGAAAATGGAAATCCGAAACTTAATCAGTTAATATATTGACTTACGAGTTGGAACGTTGGAACTTGGAACTTAAAGCAACTGACATTTTGAGTATTGCAATTCTTTTAGTTTACCTTTTTCCTCTAAGTCGAAACTTCTCCAAAAAGATGACATTGGCCCCCAGGTGAGAACTTAGCATGGGTTTCATTTGTTTGTTCACTACAGTAAAGAAATAATTCGGAGTAAGGAGCCCTTTAGTGGAGTCAAATAAGGAACGAATAGTCAATGCTAAAGAGTAAGAACTAGAAATATAACCCTGCAAAGGCAAGCGTCTTAACTGTAAAACATATACATATACACGAGTCTTTCATTTAAATTCTTGCAGTACAGGTTGCATTAAATATTTTTGTATGGTGACATTGCTACTAATTGAATCTAATAGATACGAACCAGCAGAATGTTAGAAATTAATCTAGTTTACTATTCAGTGAGTCGAACGAAACAAATTGCATATAATTGTATGACATTTTCCATACATACATACATATTGAGATACACATCTTATACCGGCCATTAAAATGGCGTGTTTGGAGTATAATATTAATAATATCCAACCATTTCGATTAATTCAACACTATATAAATTAGATGTGTTTAACACGTAATAACTATATCTCATACAGATCATGAGACATAGTTATATATCAACCAGCGGTGGTGTCTGTGATTTCTGCAGCATAATGTTGATGTAAAAATGCACACATTTTTTTATTTGATTATCTATGAATATCATATTGTGGTGATTTTTATACACATCTTATTCAAAAGGTATACATCACATCCATAAGGTTGAATTATTTTATAGAATTTCACAATTATCATAAATTTAGATGAGTACATGTATTCATGTATACAATATTTTTAGCCATACATACATATATGTGTGTATATAAATGTATGTGTATGTATACATATATATACATATATGTACATAGGGATATGATCCTATGTGAGCCTTCATTTGTGCGAGCATGCGAAAACTGATTCTAGCCACTCATTTTTATATATTGTAACTGGATGGCATACGTATCGTTTTACGCCACAGAAAATGGCGACTCTCAAACTGATCATGGAGTTGACATCTACAAAAGAGGACGGTCGTCAGAGTTTGATTATTTAATTGCATTTGTTCCCTCCGTCTTCCACTCGTTTTCTTACCATTCAATTGTTTTTTTTATCCATCCTTTTTCATACTCAATGTTATGTCATCTCAGTTTTTTAATTAATACAATGTGCTATTACTCAGTGCATTTAGCTATAGCAAAACAGCTGCTAGTGCTAATAACACAAACCACCCACCCGCATGTTGCCATGTATTAATTTGGGTTAGTTAAGTGAAATCTCAAGCAAAACCATTCACCCGCATTACATGTTTCCAAGTATTAATTTAGATTTGTTATATATATCCAAGTTAGATGAGTGACGTGTTTCATTTGGGTCGTTTATTCTATTTTCCAGGACTCTTTCCTTACTGTTAATACACCTACACCTACATGTACTCCTTTTAAGGGGTAAAAACATTCTGAATTTTTTTTTCACAAAGTAGTAAACAGATAATCGGATCCAGTTTTTTAATTACAATTGAACACCGATTATATATTTGTATATACATATTCAAAATAACATTGATTCACACACATGTTAAAACTAAAGTTGTTGAAACTTGTCAATCCTTAGCCTACATTGAATCAAAGTCCGAAACCAACCTGATTTTGATTATAATATCAACTTCCTAATCCAAACTCGATTTGGATAGAGAAAATATGAACTTGTAACTATTCTTTTTCGGGAAAAATATAAGAAGCTAGCGTGGGCAATTTTTTTATATGTTCCTTCTTTGACTCATTGTGCTAGTTTTTTTTTCTTTTCACTTGTTTGTTTCTCGTTAAATTATAATCTATAGACGAAATCTGAATAATTTTGTCTATTTTATGTTTTACAAAATTGAATTCATATTCTTGTTGCTCCAAAGTCATTCTAGACTCACATTTGAGTAACACTTTAAACAATATCGTCCTTTGATATTTAAAATTGTTTCAGACCTAGTACCGAGATAGACCATAATTGATATATTGATTTAAAATGTTCAAATTAAATCTAGGGTGGCATATACAAAAAAATTATCCAATAGACAAATTCACAAGCTTATCATGATTAGTAAATTCACTTTTTATTCCAAAAAGTAACAAAGATGATTTTAAACACATCCAATGTATGTAGCGTATATCTAATCTACAATGTTAAAACAAATTAAAGATCATTGGGACAAATAAGTACATATAACTATCAAATATTCGTGGAATAGTGTTCTTTTAACGTGAATTATAAAGCAAAATATATCTTAAATACAATATTGTTTAGAAAAATTACTATTAAAAATTCTTAAAGATATAAAAATGTGGAAATATATGTAATTCATCGGCCCTCCCACAAGTGTTTTATATGTATTTCATTCGGCCCACCCACTTTGGGGTTAGTGTTTTAGGCTGAGTTCATTATGTCTTTATAAAAATGTGCCAATCAGCCAGAAGACCATTCGATCGGCTTGCCTATAGAAGTGTGTATTTTAAATCCCAGTTGATCGATCGGATGGATGAGTTGGTTGACTGGCTACTGAACTCACTGTCTAACTTTAGATCAGGCAGTCAACTCGTTGAGTTAGACGATTAAGCTTGTAAGTATTCCAATATCCTGGTGAGTCAATTCTTGCTAGGGATAAACATAGGACTAAGTAGACATGACCAAACCCATCTCCAAGCACAGATAACATGCCTCGAACTCGATCTATATAACTAAATAGAAAAGCCTCGTTGCACATTTTTGTCAAGTTTTTGACACACACTATTTTGAACCAACGTAAATCTAAACCAAAAATCTTGAATAGATTGAATATATACATATATATACATATGGCCACATGTCCATATGCATCTTTTGTAAGATATACTTGACATTACAAATTATACTTTTATAAAATAAATTTAATAATCATATATTTTAAATTAAAAGTACATTATTCCCAAAGTACATGTACATTATATGTACTTATTTGTTCCTATAATTATCAATATATTTTAACATAATTGACTATATGTACACTACATTAATAACATGTAAGCTGGTATGCTAATCAAAACTAGGTCAATTTTAGATTTGTATTTAATGCATACGTATTCTAAACTTACAAAGTTGGACAATCTAAGTTGTAACATGTGTCCAAATCACTGTTATTTAATATATATATATATATATATATATATATATATATATATATATATATATATATATATATATATATATATATATATATATAATGTGGGTTGAGTTTTGAATCAGGCATGATGATTTAGATCTTATTATAGGGTTAAAAATTCCTCAAGCTCACATGCCAACATGCTTGTTTGATATGCACAGGAAATCGCTCCCCTCTGTGTTGAGGTCAGCTATAAGGATCCTTCTTTTCCAATCATCTCTATTATGGGTCATACTTTGGACTCTAATCAAGATGTAAAAATTCAAATCCTCTCTTTATAAGATCTTCCGGTCTTCCCATGTAATTTAGGTTTGCCTCTAATTCTTTTCATTGTGTTGGACTCGATAACCTTATTTCAAACATGTGGATTTATCGACCTGTGTTGCACATATTCATACCATCTTAGAAGGCCTTCACGCAACTTGTCCATGATGCTCACCACCTATGTTCAAAATTTGGCAAAATGGTCAAAATTTCACCTAAAATTTCTGTTTCCATGGCAGTTGGACATCGAAATTAACTGACCAAACTTTTGAAACAGGCAAATCATCGATTTTTTCTTTTTCATACACTATGTACTACCTGGAGCATATTTTTTGGCACAATTTTGAGCCTTTAAGTCTATATATTATGCTTGCAAACTATAATGACTTGAATCATTGATTTTTCCATTGAAAATTGATATCAAAAATCCCCATCGAAATGCCCATCGAAACAGTTCCGGGTCATTCACTCAAAATGACGAGACCACACCCCCCCCATATATCCAATGTGAAAATCTATTACATATTTGAGTAGATCTACACTAGTAGATCATTCTGGTAAAATTTAATAAATTAATTGTTAATTTTGTTGTCAAAACGCCAGGAACACATTTATCGAAAATTCTTGCAAAATATGTATTTCTGTGGCCACTGAAACGACATCGAAATCGGACATTTTCTTCCTTGCTCACCACCCACTTTGTTCCTAATATAGTCATTCCTCAAATGATCTTTTCTTGTCTTCCCATGCATCTATCTCAACATACACATTTCGGCTACATTCATATTGTTGAGACTTGACAACATGTTTCTTCACTGCCAACATTCACTCCCATATAGCATGGTTGACCGTATAATTGTTCTATAAAACTTGCTCTTTCATCTGAGAGGGATCTTCTAGTCACATACTACTCCAGTTGCACTCGTCTAATTCAACCATTCTGATGTGATCGTATGACAAACATCATATAGAAACCTCACCCTCCCTTTCAATAATTGAACCCAAGTAACCCAACGTATCACATATTGGTACATCCATTCCATCCAACTTGACCCCGCCATTCATAATTCTAGATTGGCCAAAATTGCAATGCATATATTTGATTTTGCTTCTACTAATCATAAATTCATTAGATTCCAATGCATTTCTTCAAAGTTCAACTTTATCATTCAATACTTCTTTTGTTTCATCAATCAACACAATATCATCAGCAAATAGAATGCATCAAGGGATATCCTCTTGAACATGCTTTGTCAGCTCACCAGTAACAAGAATAGGTAGATATAGGTTGAATGTTGATCCTTAATGTACCACAACGGTGATAAAGAAAGTTTTGTCTCTCCTGAAGGAGTCCTAACACCACTAGTACAGAAATGGGTTATAACGTCACTACATGTAGGGTCGGTTTTACCAAATAACTGACTTTATATGTCTAAAAAAAATGTGGGCACCACTTAAGACCTCTTAGGTCAGTTTTCTTAAATAAACCGACCTTGTAGTGTAACTCTATAGGGTCGGTTTTCCAAATAACTGACCTTATATGTCTATAAAAAATGCGGGCACCACTTAAGACCTCTTGGGTCGCTTTTCTTAAAATAACCGACCTTGTAGTGTATCTCTATAGGGTCGGTTTTCCAAATAACCGACCTTATATGTCTATAAAAAATGCAGGCACCACTTAAGACCTTTTGAGTCGCTTTTCTTAAAATAACCGACCTTGTAGTACATCTCTATAGGGTCGGTTTTTCTAAAATAAGCGACCTTATAGACAATTTTTCCCGCGGCAAAAATTTGCTTGATTTTGGTTTCGCGCCTCGATCTATAGCGTCAGTTTTACCTTATAACCTACCCTAAAGGGCTCCTCGGTCGACAAATTTGTCGACCGAATAAGAGTTGAATTTCACGTATACAAGCACCTATAGGGTCGGTTTTTTCTTTATAACCGACCTTACAGTCCTCTTCGGTTCAACACCTCTAAGGTCGGTTATTCCTATAACAACCGACCTTAAAGGCCTCCTCGGTCGACAGATTCGTCAACCGATATCTATTCTGGATCCAAATAATTCATGCATGTATAAGCACATCTAGCGTCGGCTTTTCACTTATAACCGACCTTACAGCCTTCCTCGGTCGACCAATGTTTCGACCGATAAATACCTCTAAGGTCGGTTTTTTCCTTAAAATCGACCCTAGAGGTACTTATGCGAAGGAAATTTGGCTCTTTCTCGATCGACAAATTTGTCGACCGATATCTATTCTGGATCCAGATAGCACGCATGTATAAGCACCTCTAGCGTCGTATTTGCACTTATAACCGACCTTAGAGAATTTCTCGGTCGACAAATTTGTCGACCGATTAGGAGTCAATTTTCAAGTGTATAAGCAACTTTTAGGGTCGGTATTTTCTTAATAACCGACCTTAGAAGTCCATTCGGTCGACAATATTATCGACCGAGGAACGACTAGAAAACCAACCGTCGTAACGGCTAAAAAAACCAACCGTCGTAACGGCTAAAAAAATCAAGCGTCGTAACGGCTAGAATTTCAATCATCATAACGGCTATAAATACGACCGTTGGCTGACCAGGAGAAGGGTCCAAAAAATGACCGTTGCGCGCGTCGGTCGACAAATTGTCGACCGAAATTGGCTCTGTTTTGCTATAAATAGCACCCGAATCGATCCATTTCTTCACACCTTTACATTCTCACTTCTCTAGCTCCTCTCTAGTGTATTCTTGTGAAAATCTTCAGCTTCTCTACATCCAATTCTTGCTTGCTATTTCTCCATTCAAAACAATGAAATGGCTTCATCATCTATGCGCGGAAAGAAGCAAGTTGCAGGTAGGAGGCCGGCCTTTTCACCGCTTCCGGTCATCAATGGCATCCCTTTCATCGACGCAGCTGCAGGCGACCGCTATCTCAGGCTCTCTTCAAAAACTCCTCTTCCACGACGGCCAGTCGATGTCATGGACTTCCACAGCATTGTCGATTTGGAGGAACTTTTTGAGGTGCAACATTTGACTGATTTTCTAAATCCCTCCTTCCATTCCTACTCCTCCAAAGTAGTTAATGAATTCTATGCCAATTTAGCCGAACATCCTGAACATGATTCCTTCTCCTCTATGGTTGGTGGGTATGGATTCCATTTTACTGAGAAGGGTATTCTTGAAATGCTTGACATAGATATAGAAGAATATAAAAAAAATTTTGATCTCACCAGAGGAACTCCACTCAACAGACTCTCCCAAAATGACACTACAATTAGCCTTAGTGATGTCAAAAGAGCCATCTTTCAATGAAATACGACTTGTCATGAAGATAGGGTACCTATTATGCCATAAATTTAAAACCTGAAGCTAGGATCATAAATCTCATTGTTGCCACCAATATCCATCCTAGAGCAAACAAATCTGAAGTACCCACTTTTCGTATGTACCTTATCTATGCCATTCTCAAAAGTATTCCCATAAACTTTATTCGTATCATCATTAAGAATATGTTTGAGTTTTCTGGCAATCCACCTTATGCTGACTTTGTATGCCAAATCACTCAACATTTTCTTAAGAAGAATATTGAGGACGACTTAGGTTACACATGGGATAGAAAAACCCAAAAAATAAGTAAAAATACGGTGGAAAAGATGGGAATTGACTTTGACCACAAAAGGGCTAGGACTGAAGGGGAGACATCCACCCAAGACATACCTCCACCACCTCCTCCTACCAACCTACCCCATGATCCTATTACAAATACCTTGACATACATTATTGGCTCCCAATATCACCTAAGTAGGCAATTGGATTATAATCACCATGCCATGACTTATTTAAACCAAAGGGTGCAAACTCTCTCTCCTAACCAACCTGATGAATATCCCTATTCCCTTAATCCTGGCATGATAAATCCCTACAATCCTTCCTATAACTACTATCAAATTCCACCTCCACCATCTCCTGGTCTCACACATACTCAGTTTTCCCCAATTCAACTTCAAGACATTGCTGCCCACTTTCGCTTTGATCGTGTTCCCACCTTCTTGGAGGCTTATGCCTTAACCATGACAGGTGCCTTGGAGTGGCAGACACTGGTCAAATATTATGGAGCTGAGCCCTTTCTTGGAAAAGACCCAGACATTGATGTAATCCTTCGGTCTTTCCAGTGAGATTATGAGATATCTTTGTAAGGATGTAATGTATATCTTTTTATAAAGCAAGTATGTCATGTTTCATCTTATAAAGTGTATGGGCATTAAATTGTTATGAATAAAAGTGTTTTCCATGGCTTCATTTGGACATATACATGTTATATAAGAATATTGTTATTTCAAATGATTGAAAAATAAATTATGGCTAAATTTGACAAAGCATCACTTGGTTAATCTCATACACACACACTTGGTACTTAATTTAAAATATTGAAACAGGGTTAATCTCGGTCGAAAATATTATCGACCGAGACAAATTCGGTCGACAATATTGTCGACCGAGGATGACTTTAGGGTCGATTTTTTCTTATAACCGACCCTAGAGCTCTTTCGTTCGACAAATAGTCGACCGACAGAATTTTTGAATAGAGTTTAGTACTTTTCAAAACGTTATAAAGCATTGGGATCTCAATCTTTTGTATCATTGTTGGGAATTCACATCCCTCAATACCACCATCATCACATTTGCTGATCCTGGGTATTCAAACCCTTAATTCATCCTTAAACATGGTTATCACGTATCAGGTAACTATTACCTTCAGGTCATCTAACCAAGGTATTCAGGATATTTGTTACACAATCATCTCAATTTCATATCAACCATATCAATTTCATATCAACATCATGCAATACAAAAATAACATCTCTATTCCCTCATTAGGGTTAGAGTTTCCCATCTTTATCAATTAGGGTTTCACATATCATCATCCCATATTGAAATTTCACATAACATTATCGCATATTAGGGTTTTTACACAACACCACCCTATATTAAGGTTTCACATAACATTTCCATATTAGGGTTTCACATAACATCATTCCATATAAGGGTTTCACATAACATTATCCCATATTAGGGTTTCATACGACATCACCATATATTAAAGTTTCACATAACATCATTATTAGGGTTGTGGAAGCACTTTAGAGCTCCTCGATCGACGAATTTGTCGACCGAATGAAGCCAGATTTTTTTCTTAGAAGCACCTCTAGGGTCGGTTTTTCAAATAACCGACCCTATAGGGGGTCTCGATCGACAATATTGTCGACCGACAATATCCAGTTTAATTTTTCACACATGTATAAGCACCTTTAAGGTCGGTTATATGAAAAAACCGACCCTAGAGGTGCTTGTACGAAGGAAATCTTGCTCCTTCTCGGTCGACAAAATCATCGACCGAAACGAGCCAGATTTCTTCGTATTAGCACTTGTAGCATCCGATTTACCTAATAACCGACCCTATAGGTCTTTTCGGTCGACAAATTTGTCGACCAAGTTTGCGTTTGATTGTTATTAAACAACCCGAAACAGGCACCATTTATCTGTAGAGTCAGTTTTTGATTGTTAACCGACGCTACAGTTTTTTTTGCTCCGTGAAAAAAGCCAAAATTTTAGTCTTTCTTTCCTCCCACAAAACCCTTTTCTCTTTTCTATTCTCTCTCCCGCAGCGCCGCAAAACCTTTTTCACTTTGTCATTCCGCCGTTGCCGTAAACGCTTCTCTCCGTGAAGCCGTTGCCACCTCTCCACGCCGCCAAAAGGATCGTGAAGATCGTCGTTGCCGTGAAGAGGATCGTGAAGCTCGTCGTCACCACCTTCCACTCTTCCTCCACGAAGCCCGTCGTTGCCATGAAGCTCTTCGTTGCCGTGAATCTCTTCGTTGCCGTGAAGCTCGTCGTTGCCGCCTTCCACTCTTCCACGAAGGTCGCTGCCTCTCCGTGAAGTTCGTCTCTTCCTCCACGAAGGTCGCTGCCATTTCCAAGTAAGTTCGACGCTTCCTTTGTTCCTTGTTCCCCCTTCATTCCCACCCGCCACCATTGCTGCTTCCAGGTCCATCTCTGTTGACAATTAGTCGACCGAGAGCCCACCTGCGTGCAGTGTCCAAGTCCACTCTCGGTCGACAATTTGTCGACTGAGAGTGGACCTGGACACTGCGCGCAGGTGGGCTCTCGGTCGACTAATTGTCGACAGAGATGCACCTGGAACTTATTTATGTTGGAGCTATAAATATTTAAATCATATTTGTTGTAATGTTCACAAATAGTTCTGAATATTATAATGATTTCAATCTTTGGACTGTTGGAAACGGCCTTACTTTGCTAATTTGTGCAAGTATTTTCCATTTTATATGATTTGATAACCCAATAATAAAAACATGCATGTCTTTTTTCATATGTAATCATTATATAAATTTTAGAAATTAATACTAGATTAGACATGTGTACTTCTAGATTGACACTTTAGGGTTGATGCATGATGTTTAACTTAATATATAAATATGAAAATAATGCATTTATATATTAACTTAGAAACCCGTTCAAAATTTACTCATTAGGAGTAAACTTTGGATAGTCCCCGACTTGGGACTATTTTTGGATATTTTAATCTCACTTAGGATGTACCTATAGAATGTATGTTTAGTTTTGTAGATTATTTCAGTAGGATTTCTCCATTTGTTCTCTGGGTACATATGTGAGTGGTTATTTGCCATTTACATCGGTGTACTTGGAGAACTTAGGGGAAATGCTGCTGAAATTTTCTTCAAAACTAAACATACATTATACAGTTACTAGTGAGATTAAATATTCAAAAATGGGATATGTGGTACACTTTAGTATATAAAATTAACTTTCTATCAATAAAAACATACAGATTATTATAGTATCAATATTAAATAGTTAGTTTTATAATTAATTTTAATGTGATATAGAAAATGGATCGAAGTTGGATGTCTATCAAGAACCGTTGTAGTCCAGAGTTTTCCAAAGGTCTTGATGAATTTATCAAATTTGTTGAGGAACATAGGAAACTACCTACAGATAGGCTATATTGTCCATGTAGAAATTGTTGTAACCATTTGAAGTTGATACTGGTGATGAAATTAAGAATCATGTCATATGCAATGGGATCATACAAGGTTATAATGAATGGTATTGGCATGGAGAGAAATTGAATTATGGGGCAGAAAATGTCGATACTAATAGTTGTGGCATAGAAGATATAGATAATGATGATAATGTTAATAATGAACCGATTCAAGATGACCAGATTCAGGATGATATGATTGATGAGATGCTACGTAGTTGTCGGGACAATGTCATTGATCCACCTTCTTTATTTGCAAACATTGTCCATGATGCTGAAAAACCATTATATAAGGGTTGTACTAAGTTCACAAGGTTGAGTGTTGTGATGCGATCATACACTCTTAAAGCTCAAAACCGGTGGAGCGATAAGAGTTTCACTTCACTGTTGTCTTTGTTAAAGGAAATTTTTCCTAAAGGCAACGAGCTTCCAATTTCAACATATCAAGCAAAGAAAATAATGTGCCCAATGGGAATGGAGGCTAAGAATATTCATGCATGTCCAAATGATTGTGTGTTATTTCAGAAGGACTATAGTAATTTGATAAATTGTCCAAAATGTGGTGCGTCAATGTATAAGACTACAAATTCAGCTAAGGCTAAAAATGGCTCTCCTGCCAAGGTGATGTGGTATCTATCAATAATACCACGATTTCAACGCTTATTTGCTAATACAGAAGATGCGCAAAATTTGTCTTGGCATGGGGAGTTAAAGGTCAATGATGATGGCGTCCTACGACATGCATCTGATTCACCACAATGGAAGAAAACTGATTTATTATACCCTCAATTTGGTAAAGAACCAAGAAACCTAAGACTTGGACTCTGTACAGATGGAATGAATCACTATGGTACATTAAGCAGCCAACATAGCATGTGGCCTGTTATGATTGTTTTATACAATCCTCCTCCTTGGTTGTGTATGAAAAATAAGTATGTGATGTTTTCAACATTGATATCAGGTCCCAAGCAACCTGGAAATGATATTGATGTTCACCTTCAACCTCTAATTGATGACCTAATGAAACTATGGGAAGAAGGTATTATGACATATGATGCTTCACGTAAAGAGATCTTCAGTTTGCGTGCTATGTTATTTTACACAATTAATGACTTTCCAGCTTATGGAAATTTGTCTGGATATAGCATAAAAGGATACAAAGCATGTCCTGTTTGTGAGGAAAATATTGATTCAATCAGACTGAAACATGGTGGTAAAATCGTATATCTTGGTCATCAGAGATTTCTCCCACCAGTGCATCCTTATCGAAGGCAGCACAAAACCTTTAATGGGTCAACTGAGGAACGAAATGCTTCTAAACCTTTACCAGGACATGTTGTATATGATAGGGTGAAACATATTGTTAATGAATTTGGAAAGAGTTCAAGTAGTCATACACTCGCATGTGACAAATCTCTATACAAGAAGAGATCAATATTCTGGGATCTTCCTTATTGGAGATCTTTGGAAATTAGACACTGCATTGACATCATGCATGTTGAAAAAAATATTTGTAATATTGGAGATCTTTGGCAATTCGTTATCATCCTGAATGCTACATTTGAACTCAGGGAGGACGAGTGAAAGGAATCAATCGTGAGTTGTGGGAACAAGTGCATTTGTATATTTTACACAACATCGATGAAGTTAGTAGCTACATCACAGAACACAATGATCTTATCAAGAGAAATCATCCGCGATCCAGTTCAATGTGGCTTGCAAGAGAGCATAAGCGAACATTTATTAGGTGGTTTGAAGAGAAAGTATTTAATCAACTACCTGAATCACAAAATAATGTTACTGAGAACATAAAATGGCTCGCCTTTAAGTCAAAAATGGATGTCATGTCATATGAAGGTTATGACATTAACTGATTTTCATACTACACAAAGCGTCAAGATGAAAGTAGTGTAGTTCAAAATAGTGTGGTCACTATTAAAGCGTGTTCATTGTATTTTGCTAGTGCCAAAGATAAAAGACCACGCGAAGCTGAGATGTCATATTACAGCGTCATTGAGGACATATGGGAAATGGACTATACAAATTTTCGAGTACCTATATTTAGGTGTAATTGGGTTGACAACAATAAAGGAGTTTTAGTGGATGAGTTGGGTTTCAAATTGGTGAGTTTTGAAAAGATTGGTTTCAAAGATGAGCCATTCATCATGGCAAACCAAGCAAAACAAGTATTCTATATTGATGACCCGACAAATAAAAATTGGTCTGTCGTTCTTAATGGAAAAAGACAGTTTACTGTAGATCCTATAAATGAAGAAGAATACTACGAAAAGTATGATGATTTCAGTCCATTCTCAGTTGGTTTGCCAAGTGTAAATGTTGAAGATAACACCGATGAATATTATAAACGTCAAGACCATGCTGAAGGAATTTCCCTTGACTAACAACTCAACCAATACTAAAGGCATGTATTCTTTGAATTATTTATTTTATTATCATGTATACCTTATCACTTGTGCTTTTATTATCACTTATTTTTTTATCATGTATACTTGCAGGTTCTAAAATGGCGAGTGAAGAACATTTTGAGCATGTGTACCATGAAGATGAACATTCTGAGCATGAGCACCATGAGGATGGTAGTGGTGATGCTAAGAACAGTAGAGGTCCTACATTGATGTGTAGGCTGCAGGAGCTCAGGGCTAAAGGGGATAAATTGCCAGTCCAGTTTGATATGACAGGAGCACCTGTTGGGGAACATGCTAGTGCTTTCAAGCATTACGTAGGGGCGACCGCACACACTAAGGTGCCAATAGATATAGAAAATTGGCATGATGTTCCTAATGCCAAAAAAGACCTCATATGGAAAGATATATCTGTGAGTGGAGGTGATATGTTTTTTTATCTATTGATTCTAATTTAGTTTTCTTGGAATTAATTCCTTTTCAAAACAACATTATTAATTGCTTCTTTTGTATGTATAGGGTGTTTTTCATCTAAATGAAAAAGATCACAAGAAAAGAGTGCTACAACGTTTTGGTGTACGATGGAGGGGTTTTAAGACATATCTTGTAAGAGAATTTATAAATAAACCTAAACAAAAGAAGAAAGCTACAGATGTATATATTTTTATTGATCCTGAGGTGTGGGAAAGATTTGTTGCAGCTAGGAGATCGGAAGAGTTTCAGGTAATAAAGATTGTGATGTATTATATGAATATTTAATTTTATACAATTAAGGAGATGAATCTTTTTATACATGTTTGCCAAGTATAAATTGCAATACCTCATTTTAAATGATCAGGCTATTCACCAGGCTCAAAAGGAAAGATGGGTTAAAAATGTGCATGACCGTCGCTTGGGGCCCGGTGGTTATGCCTTCTGCCGCCAACTACAAGAGAAGCAATCATCTTCTGGAGAAGAATCTAGTACAACTCAAGTTGAGCGACCACCCCGACACATGACATGGATTGATGCTAGAAAGAATCGAGCCGGTGAAATTGTCAACCCTGCAACTAAGGAGGTGGCACAAAAGATGGTAGGTTTATCCCAACTAAGTAAAGAGTAACTTCCAAAAACTTAAATTTATTTATATCTAATTGATATTGTGATTTAATATTTTTATTAACTATGAATAGATTGATCTCAACGAGCAAAGGAAGGAAGGAAAGTTCATCCCAACTGGCTACATGGATGAACTAGCAGTTGCTCTTGGTACGAAGGAGCATTCTGGCCGTGTTAGGGGATTAGGAGTTGGCATAGGATTCAAGTCTTATTTTGGCCCTTCACAATCTAAAAGCGGTCGTGGACGAGGTTTTACACAAGAGGATCTTGAAGCATTAGTAGCGCAGAAAGTAAAAGAAATAATGTCTTCATTTCAGCCTACTCAACCTTCTCAACCTATTCATACTGCACGTCTCTCAAGTGATGAGGTACAAGCCCATGCTACAGTTGTAGAAGGTCATGGGAGCACTCCCAATGAACCACCACAACAATCTGGAGTAAGTTTTTGTTCTATATGTTGTGTTATTAGTATGATAAATATATGATAATATATATAGTTGTAACATGTATCTGTTCTACTGTTTCTTATATAACTTATATTATTTCAATCTAGGTTGGTATGAACTGTAAACTTGCAGTGGAGGTTCCAGAATATAATGTTGTGGCAGCAGGCAAAGTGTACAACCTTGGTGGTACATTGCATTGCCAACAAATTACTGATGACATCTGCTGTGTGTCCATCCATCTTGTGTATGACGGAATGGAGGACAAACCACTACCCATACCTAATCCTGAATATAGTACAGTTGAAGAAGCTGAGGGTGCTATGGTGGGTTGGCCTAGACACTTGGTTATCAATGATAAGGTATACCTTATTTCTCTCATATTTTTCATATTTGACTGCATATATGAACTCATGTAATATAAGTATGTAATTTAATTAACAGGTTTGTAAACCAAAACGTAAAACTTCTGCTAGTCGTCCTCCTATGCCCAAGCCATCTTTCATTCCCGAAACTACATTCGAAGAATTGGGAAGCAAATCTAAATGTTTGTGTAGATACTTAGCTAACCAAAGATCGGGATCAAATATGATGGTCAAGTTAACAGAAGATGCAGTTGGGAGGGACTTTGAGAATTTTATTTTTCTTGATGATATTATATAATTGTTCCGGTATGATTGGCTGAACACTTCGATAATAGAAGTATGGATAAGGTAAGGATCTATAAATATATATAAAACTCCAATACACATTTTTAGCTTATTTCTACATATGAAAATAATTACAAATGTTTAACAGCCATTTATATACCGAGGTCACCAACTTTGATATAAAGAATATTGCATTATTAGTTCCTTCGATCACTAGTCAGGTGGAGACAAATATTGAGGATGTGAATGAGTACTTCTTTGATGCATTCAAATATTTTGCTAGTGAGGGGAAGGAAATTATCCTAATTCCTTTTAACGTCCAGTAAGTATTATTATTCAATATAATTTTAATAATGAATGAAACTATTTATTTTACTGTTTGTTTTATTATTACTCAGAGCTAGATCTTGGGAATTACTGGTGATTGTCCCAAAATTGATGACTCTTTATTATCTTGACCCAATGGGTAAAACAACAAGGAGTCCCAAACTAAAATTGTTAGCTATGGAGTAAGCATAAATTTAATCAATTGCTTCAACATGATATTTCTATTTAGAATTTCTATTTTACCAACTATCGTTTAATTGATAGGGGTATAAAGGCTTTTCGTGAAGCTGGAGATCAAATACCCACAAAATTAAAGACATTGACTTTGAAAAATGTCAAGGTAGCTACTTTGACAACTGCTTACTCTTTATGTATTAATTTTCAACTGTAATATGTCAACTCTTATACTCTTATCTCAATTGTTGTTTATAGTAGTTTACTAACATTAAGTATAATTTGTTATTTGTAGTGTCCTATGCAAAATAATGACTGGGCTTGTGGCTACTATGTAATGAAATATATGCGAACTATTGTCAAACAAGCATCACATGACATTCAGACTATAAGTCAGGTAATAAAGAATAACATTATAAATTTACAAGTGATTGTAGTCATTTTTATAAAATATTAACATGTGCCTTTTCTGTTACAGATCTTTACAACTCAGCCTTACACACATGTGGACTTGAATGAATTCCGAGAAGAGTGGTCAGAGTATTTTATAAGTGAAGTCAAAATAGCATTGGATTAAATATGTCGACTCCGTTTATGTATGTGGTTTGAGTACGTACTCTTTCATATTTTTACTTTTGTAATATGTCATCTCAGACTTGCACTCTATCATTTTGTAAATTATGATATTATTATCATTTTTGTTATAAATGTGTGGTTTTGAATGGTGACAGTTGAGCATCAATGCTCCCCTCTCCCAGAATATATGAATCTTCTTGTTCTTCTGTTATATATCAATTTCTGTAGAATTTTTTTTAAAAAAAATCGTAACTTTTAGCGTCGGCTTTTTAAATAACCGACCCTAAAGATTGAATTCAGTGTACGCTCTTCGATCGAGAAACTTTTCGACCAAAATATAACTTCTAGCGTCGGTTATTGTAAAAAACTGAGTCTAAATGTCCTCTATATGGTCGGTTTTTTGAAATAACCGACCCTAAAGATTGAATAAATATTTCAGTGTAAGACTCGGTCAACAAACTTTTTGAATGAATTACTATCGGTTGAGAAGTTTGTCGACCGAGTCTTACACTGAAATGTTTTATTCAATCTTTAGGGTCGGTTATTTCAAAAAACCGACCTTATAGAGAGTTCTCGGTCGAGACCGAAATATTTTTGGTCGACAATTTTCTTGACCGAGTGTTACCACTAAAATGTTATTCAATCTTTAGGGTCGGTTTTTATGAAATAACCGACCTTACAGGCTCCTTTCTTCTCGCCTAGGTCAGAATTTTTACAACCTTTTGCGTTGGTGTTTACTTTGTAAGGTCGGTTTTATTTGGTTAAATAATCTGACGCTATAGACCAAATTCTGTAGCGACGACCACCTAGGCGTCGGTTAAAAAGTAACGCTGCAGGCTTTAAAAAACCGACGCTACATACCATTCTTGTACTAGTGCACTTGTAATTGTGTTATCATACATGTCTTTAATCAGGTCTATGTATTGGATTGGCACACCCTTTTAATGCAAAACTCTCCACAAGACTTACATGGGTAGTCCATCATTGGAATTTCCCAGATCAATGAAAACCATATGAAGATCTCTTATGTTTTATTTATACTTCTCCATAAGTCTCCTTAATAGCATTTGTTGTTGATCTTCCAACCATAAAACCAAATTGGTTGTCTAATATCTACGTTATTATTTTAGTATGTGCACAATAATCCTCTTGCAAAGCTTCAGTGTGATTTCTCAACTTGATATCTTTGTAGTTTGTGCAGTTCTGAACTTCTTATCCTTGTAGATTGGGACTATAGTACTATTTCCCCATTCTTTCAGTAGCTTCTTTGACTTCATAATCTTGTTACAAAAATTCGTTAACCACATAGCTCTTTCATCCCCCATACTCTTCCATACATCAATGGGACATCATCTAGACTGCATGCCTTTTTCATTTTCATTTTTTTCAAAGCATTCTTGACCTCACACAGTGAAACGTGTTGTGTAAGTGATATCTCTTCATTCATGTCACTCGAGTCTCTTACATCATTCACAATATCTCCATTGAAAAGATTATGGAAGTAGTTTCTCCATTTGTTCTTTATATCATCATCCTTTACCAACTGCCACCTTCATTGTTGATGCACTTGACTCAAGTCTCTTCCTTTCCTTTCTCTTATACGAGCCATTTTATAAATATCTTTTCCTCCTTCTCTGGTGTCCAACTGATGTATGTCATCAAAGTATCTTTGAGGCCAAAATATGTTCAAGATAACTTGACCTGCTCACACCTTTCAAGTGAATAACTATGTTCAAGATGATAGCTATAATGTATGTTGTTCGTTGATGATATTGCACTTACCATTGGAAGTACATACTAATTGGTTTACAAAGTTGCATTCTATTAAGAGTAAGAAGCAGGCACACAAGACCTTGTCGGGCACTTAAGCTGGCATTTCTTCAAAATGTGGATACTTATTTTTCGATATATTTTATGTATTAGTTAGACCTACAAATTTAAATAATCATATGTTATTGAGCATTAATACATATGTAAACCAATGTGGCAGAATCACATAAATCTGGGACGTCAATATTGTTAGAGAGTTTATGTAATTAGTTAATTAAGTTGTCGGGTCTACTTGTAATATGGGCCCAATTATGTCTTGGCCCATTGAGGTGAGTATGTATGCTTCCCGCTTGTCCTATTTATAGGAGAGGGGGGCTTCCCTTCTATTAATAAGAAAAACATACACAACAAAAATTCCCCATCATATTGTTTTCAACAAATATAAACAGTTTAATATGTTATACTAGTTATATACATCTATTACATTAAAATTCCATACTTACAGTAGGATCATCACATGTGGTGGTATTATATTATTTTAATATGCTAATATTAAATATGTATATTAGTTGACTAAATATATACAGATATGATGTTAAAATTGCATACTTAATATTACACATTATTAGCATATTATTATCACATGCTGAGGCTATATATATACAATAATAAGACTACTGCCACGTAAGTTACAATACAGCAATTACCTACACTGCTATTATATTTCTATTAGTATTACACTATTACATACTTTGACAGTAATTATATGCAATACTTACATTACATACATAGGTTGTACCATTGTTACATATGATAGCATTACATTACTATCACATACTTAGATTTTCCTGTAGATAAATCACAATATGAGTATTATATAATTATATAGTACAGTATTTCTAAGAAAGTACAGATATACTACCCAAGTTTAGCATTACATTATAAAACTACTAATATATTGGCTTAGGAAGTGGGTGTGGATCATCCAGGTGCATTAAGCGGCATAAAGAGGAAGTGAGGAAGAGGTGTTCCGAAGCTAGGCAAAGGCTGCCAATCAGGCAGGGAAAGCAGGATTGTTTGAAGTCCGCCTAGCTTAAATGTTTGCAGGCCATTTATAAAATCAACAAAAATCAGAAACATAAAGTGCATCCACAAAATTGAGTTCCAAAGTTGTAATCCTAGTTGAGTTACATCTAGCATGTGAAGAGTATACAAAACATGCAAACAAATATTCAATAATCACATATACATAATGAAGATAGAATATTAGCATGCATCTCAAGCAATGGAAAATAGAAGCACCAACTGATAATTTTACATAGTTAATACTGACAGAAGAAAATTGAACATATACATAATGAAGATAGAATATTAGCATGCATCTTAAGCAATGGAAAATAGAAGCACCAATTGATAATTTTACATAGTTAATACTGACAGAACAAAATTGAACATACATGGGAAGACATGCGATAGGATAGAACAAAGATTGATCTGGCGCATCCATGTGGTACAATGTTGAGTTGCTTGCTTTGCATCTCAGACGTCCATTAGCGCATTTCACGACAAAGAGGAAGTCAAAGGCAGTATAAACACTTCCCATAAATGGTATCTAGTCATAACCCCTACCACTTCTGATAACAAGCATCTTATTTCCAACAGCATCTTGTACGGTCATTAATAGACCGTTGCAACATAAAAAAGTACGTTGAAATTGGTATATGGAAGCATGATCTGAAGGCTTTGAGAGCATGCCTTCTAATGATATACCAAAAGGAGAGTCCTTATAGCCAAGGATACGGTCACCTCCTCTGAGAAGACCAAAGATGTTGTCCTCACTACATGTACACTGATGTTCAAATGATAGTTCCCACTGAGAATGTCGTGGTCCTGCTCGCCGCAGTTTCCCATCCTTGACATTGAAAGAATATGTCCCTACATGAAGGACAATAATGATTTCATGACCTTTGACCCAGTGGGTGATCACATCATTATGAAACCCAGGGTCAACAAAAGAAGATTCATCTATAAGCTCTTCAAAGATATAGAAATCCTCCCATTTTTTGGTGTGGTTCATATGAATGGATGCTGGGAGGTGTACCATCTGCTGCACCCAAGTTTCTAGGCAGGACATAGAGTTTATCCCCGACTGTCATCACAATAGGACTTGACTTCTTCACATCCAACTTTTGGGTCTCAAGTTTGTCTTCAGTTTCCTTTTCAGTGGTTATAGAGTCAATGAGAGTCGTGTCCAAAATGTATAGCATCCCCGAATACTCTCGACAATAATGATCAGGGTCTGAGGGGGACTCCTTCAGGAACGATATAACCTCCAAGGAAAAAGAACTTCTTTCCTAGGGCTCCACAACCCATACATACAGGATATTTATCACGACGAAAGCGGAAGAGAGGATGCCCGAGTGGCAATCCCTCGTTTTGCTTTTGATGAGGGTTCAATCTGTACAATAATGATTCATATACAGATGCATAGCAGTTCTTCTGATAACTAAACACGAAGTAATTGACACCGCCGTTCTCCATTACACAGCTGCAGAAATAATGAGGGAGAGGAAAAGGCTAATCAAAATAACAAACATGTGAAGAGATACACGAAGTAATCGCCCTTGATAAATCTAGGATTTCATCCCCCACAACTCCAGGCGTTGTTGCCGAAAACCGCATCACTTGCCACGTTATAAACTAGGGTCAAATTTTACTAGCGAGTCGTGAGTCAGATTTCGTCCCGACAATCTCACAGTTTATATGTTCAGAAGCTTATATTATGGCTGTGTTTGATGTGCCATCGCAACTAAATCTAATTGAATATTTTAATCTGTGTTTGTTATGCGGACTAAAAAATAAATAAGTTGCAGCACGGATAAATTAGTCGATAAATCTCTGGATGCAATGTGATTTGCGCGTTGGGTATAATAGATTGTCTAATTAAATGCAGCATAAGTATACATGTACCAAATGGCGTACATCTTGCCTTACGAGTTTGTTTGTCGTCACTCCAAACAACGGTCATCTTACACGTGGTTAATATATTACTAGTTAATTTATCCATGACAAATAAACCTATCGTGGTCGTTTACCAAGCACAACCGATATACTTGGATTGTGGGTTGCGGTCAAATCCAACTCATGTTGTTTGTAGGATAAGCATAGTGACATACTCAAAATTTCAAATTCTTTTAACAAATCAGTGTATGTCAGAATGTGTATGTTGCAAAATATACATGTGTATCATTTGTCTATGTTTAAAATTCAAAATTCTTCATATAGGTTAGAAATTCAAATGATTATTAAGTTATTTAGAATGGTCGGACATCAAAGTTGTGACATCCTGTCATGCTAAATGAGATTGTTCAAAAATTAAAACGTTGATCAATTACTAATTAATGATAATATCAAAACATACATAATTAAAACTATAGTCTAGATGAAATTGTCAATGTTATAAAAGGAACACATAAAAGTCCAACTTCACATATCTGTATTTATATCAGGTAATTGTACAATGTGGCTCAATGGACTCGGCCACTATATATATACATAAGATGTTGTCCAATACAACATTTAGATTTTCATGAACCAAAACTTACAACAAAAAATTGAGTTATTATATTGTAAAAAAAAATTTTGCACGGACCTAAGAGTATAGGGACAACTCTAGGACAATTAAGTCAACCCAACCAGCCTCTCATCTTCTACAAGTCTTCAAACTACGGTTCCTCACAATCACGGGTCTAACCACGTTGTTGATCACCTAAAAAGAGTGTGGAAGCCTATGAGGTGAGACTCAAGTCCCAACGGGAGATATAACCCCAAATAACATGAATTGCTTATCAGCAGCTTATTAATTAAAGCAGATAAGATAGATAATTTAACAGCTTAAAAAGACTAGGCAGTGTATATAAAATGATCAATATAAAAAAATTTCGCAGATACAGGTAACTACGCATGAAAATATATGTGTTATGTGACATTATTAAAAGAAGCAAGGAAGTAATTGTCATCCATTATGATTCGTCAAAGAAACTTAACAGGTATTCTACGCGACTGAGTTGCATATATTATTAAGTCCTGGATAGCTCGAGACGTACCACCCAAACTACTAGCTCACCACTATGAGGTCGTAACCAACCCCGTATAAGATCTTAGATGATCAAAATCCTAAAGATCTCTTCCCCTCGGTCAATATGATTCAGTCACAATGGCACATCAGCCAAACTACTAAACAATATAATCCGCCCTGGGTATACATATCACAACACTAGAAAGCAGGGTACACAACCCTCGGATCTGAGTTATGAATGCAGTCGCCCTCATACACATAAATTGAGACGCGGTAGCAATTTCTCTAAAAATACCTTGAAATTATGTTTATAGAGAAAACTCTTCATGCACCCGTGCATACTCAAAAGTAAATGACTTCGAGCTCCCTCTCACAATATGAGATTGTTCCAAGGAAACTCATTTTACTACCCAGTAAGTCATGTCACTCAGTTAGATCTATGAACATAGGACACTACATGATTAAGGTTATATTTGGTTAATTAGCCAATTGGGTATTTTATACTGCATCAAACAAGTTACATATAAGACCTCATGATTTTATAAAATAAATGAGGGATTGCAACCTCAGAAGATATAAAACATATAAAATTGTTTTGTGATACCCATCATGGTGTATGTATCTATTCATGGTAGTAAGGAGAATCAACCTCATACTAAAGCATATCAAGCCCAATCACTATGTTCAGAACATAAATAATTGTATTTGATAGTATCTCAACATTCAATGTTTTAATGTGGATAAGCTACCATCAAACTTAGGGTTTTGTCTAACCAGCATCACATCATCATAACGGTATATTGAAATTCTATAAACACCATAGGTAATCATTATATAACAGTGACAATGTATGGGCCAGATTCATGTATACGAGGCATCAAAATATCACATGTATGTGACATATTTAGGTAGGCAAAACACCTAAATCACGAATTTTAGACTTAGTATATTCAAAGAAAAATTCACTTTACACAAAAAAAACCTCCATAAAGGGTAAATAAAACTTAAGGGTTCATACTATCATCAATTATACCAAAAAAACACCTAACATAACCATCTTTTTAACATGTTTATATGATTATAGAGCAAAAACTAAGCCATGCATGTAGAGAGTAGGCGTAAGACCCCTGATCTGACTTTTGGGGTAACCTTGTTTTTATTCTTGATTTGATGCTTAGAACCTTAATCTAATCTCTTCAGATGCTTTAATAACATGTGACAATCTTATGTTTTTAGTTCGGTCGTGCCTGGTTGATGTTTGAGCTATGTATCCTTGTTTTCAACAAAATTGCAATTTACCCATGATGAGGGTTACCTTGCAATTTGTCACAAGTAGAGTGTGCCCTCTATTTCTTGGCATCATTAGAGAGAGAAAGTCACATAGGGGCGCCTTTCTTAGACCATGGTTGATGATGTGACATCACATGAGATTAGGGTTTTTCCTTGTTGTTACATGTCAACCTTCCTAGGGTTTGTGCGTGTTGTGACCGCAGCACCATTCTTAGATGAGTGTTGCGACTGCAACATTTACCATAGGTGTTGTTTTCTTCAACCATGGTGACCTAGATGAAGTTTGGTCGATTGGAATTTGTCTCTTAGTGGAGTGTTTCGACCATGTTGAGTGAGTGGCCACTACTACATTTTGGTCAATAACATCGCTGCCGTTAGCGTCATTTTTATTAGAATAACCAACCTAATACACTATTGCATCAGTTTTATCATAAAAACTGACCTTACAGGTTTCCCATGGCAAAAATTCACGCGATTTTGGCTTCGTGACTCGATCTATAGGGTCAGTTTTTCCAAATAACCGACTCTACAAGGTCAACAAAAAATGTGGGCCCACTTTGGACCTGTTGGGTTAGTTTTCATATAATAACCGACCTTGTAGGACCACTCTATAGGGTCACATTTTCAGGTTACCCGACCTTACAGGTGGTCCTAAAAAATGCGGGCACCCTATAGCATCGATTATCATTGAAAATCGACGCTACAGGTGCCCGCATTTTTCAGGTCTGCTTACTAAGTACTATCACACAGAGGTATTTTCACTTTGGTCGATCCGGTGAAGAGAAGATGTTGTGCTACTGCTCCCGCATTGTGCTGCCCGATGTCGTGCTACTGCTCCCGCATTGTGCCTCGCTCCCACGTCGTGCTTCCTGACGTCATGTTGTTGCTCCCGCACCGTGCCTCGCTTCCATGTCATGCTGCCCGGCGTTGTGCTACTGCTCCTGTGTCGTGCCTCTCTCCCATGCCGTGTTGCTGCTACTCGAGCTTGACCTAGCGGCCATGTTGTTGCTACCGAGCCGTTGTGCTATTGCTCGAGCTTCCTTCTAACTTAGAGGTGGCTCCCTCGACTCATAGGCGAGACCAGCAAGGAAATTCTGAGCCCATGTCAGTTCACGAGTTCCTTATCTTCGATTCCAATATTTGTTAGGTAGCACGGCCGTGCTGGGTAGCACGAGCGTGGTGGCTGAGTTGTTGAAACTTCAAGATTAGTCAATCTTGCATTTGTTAATTCTTCTTGCTCTTCTAAAATTGATGTATATTGACCCCTAATTAATACATTATAACATAATTGAATCGTGCATTTGTGTTGTTGCAGATGTTGTTGACTTGTATATATTTCTTCTTCAGCCTTCAAGTGAGGTATAATATTCTCACCCTCCCAATGTGTTATTAGGTTTCATTTTGATTCGTATCAACTAATAATAAAAATATGTATTATTTCATATCTACATTTTATTATCAATCACATATGTAATCATTGTATACATTCTAAAAATATGAGGGTAGACATTGTGTAGTCTCAGATTGACACTTTAGGATTTATAGATGAGATCATCGATGCATGATGTTTAACTTAGTATATATATATATGACAATAATACATTTATGTATCAACTTAGAAACCCGTTCAAAATTTACTCATTAGGAGTAAATCTTGGATGGTCCCCGATCTGGGACTATTTTTGGATCTTTAATCTCACTTAGGATGAAACTGTATAATGTATGTTTAGTTTTAAAGAAAATTTCAATAGGATTTCCTCATTTGTTCTCTGGGTACATATGTGAGTGGTTATTTGCCATTTACATCAGTGTACTTGGAGAACATAGGGGAAATGCTGCTGAAATTTTCTTCAAGACTAAACATACATTATATAGTTACTAGTGAGATCAAATATTTAAAAATGGATTAGGTAGTACACTTTAGTATAAAAGTAATTAACTTCCTATCAATAAAAACTTACAGCTTATAGTATCAATATTAAATACTTAGTTTTATAATTAATTTTAATGTGATATAGAAAATGAATCGAAGTTGGATGTTTGTCAAGAACCGTTGCAGTCCAGAGTTTGCCAAAGGTCTTGATGAATTTATTAGATTTGCTGAGGAACATAGGAAACTACCTACAGATAAGCTATATTTTCCATGTAGAAATTGTGGTAACAATTTGAAAGTTGATACTGGTGAGGAAATTAAGAATCATGTCATATGCAATGGGATCACACAAGGTTATAATGAATGGTATTGGCATGGAGAGAAATTTAATTATGGATCAAAAATGACGATATTAATAGTTGTGGCGTAGAAGATGTAAATAATGATGATAATGTCAATGATGAACCGATTCAGGATGACCTGATTCATGATGATATGGTTGATGAGATGCTACGTAGTTGTCAGGACAATGTCATTGATCCACCTTCTTTATTTGCAAACATTATACATGATGCTGAAAAACCATTATATATGAGTTGTACTAAGTTCATGAGGTTGAGTGTTGTGATGTGATTATATACTCTTAAAGCTCAAAACTGGTGGAGCGATAAGAGTTTCACTTCACTATTGTCTTTGTTAAAGGAAATTCTTCCTGAAGGCAATGGGCTTCCAATTTCAACATATCAAGCAAAGAAAATAATGTGCCCAATGGGAATGGAGGCTTAGAAGATTCATGCATGTCCTAATAATTGTGTGTTATTTTAGAAGGACTATAGTAATTTGATAAATTGTCCAAAATGTGGTGCGTCAAGGTATAAGACCACAAATTCAACTAAGGCTAAAAGTGGATCTACTTCTAATAATACCACGATTTCAACGCTTATTTGCTAATACAAAAATGCACAAAATTTGTCTTGGCATGGGGATTTAAAGGCCAATGATGATGGCGTCCTACAACATGCATCTGATTCACCACAATGGAAGAAAATCAATTTATTATAACCTCAATTTGGTAAAGAAGCAAGAAACATAAGACTTAGGCTCTGTACAGATGGAGTGAATCCCTATGGTACATTAAGAAGCAAACATAGCACGTGGCATGTTATGATTGTTATATACAATTGTCCTCCTTGGTTGTGTATGAAAAATAAGTATGTCATGTTGTCAATATTGATATCAGGGCCCAAGCAACCTAGAAATGATATTGATGTTTACCTTCAACCTCTAGTTGATGACCTAATAAAATTATGGGAAGAAGGTCTTATGACATATGATGCTTCACATAAAGAGATCTTTAGTTTGCGTGCTATGTTGTTTTGCATGATAAATGACTTTCCAGCTTATGGAAATTTGTCTGGATATAACATAAAAAGATACAAAGCTTGTCTTGTTTGTGAGGAAAATACTGATTCAATCCTGAAAAACCACGAGGGGGGTGAATAGGATTTTAAAGATAATTCAATAATTATTTAACTCAAACAATCACAATTGAAAAAGCTAGAAGGAGACAAGGGTTTAGAGTGGTTCCAACCTTAGCAAATACTAAGGTAGTCAGTCCACTACCCGGTTGCTTACCCAACTGGGATTTTGAAAGTATTATTTCTATTACCTTCTCAAGGATTTTACACAAAATACAATACTTTCTTACACCCCTTTGAACAGCCTTCACTTTGAAGTAGATGCACCAACTCGAGGTAGCCTTCTTGAAGTAACTCCAAGCTCCCCCTTGAAGTAGCCTTCCTCTTTGAAGTAACCTCCCGTTGCACCAGCCTTCTTGAAGTAGTTCAAGGTATCCTTCTTCACCAAGAAGATCACGACCCTCTCCAATCTGCATCCTCCAACCTAGGAGTAGCAAGGAGAGTACAAGCAATGAAAGTGAACAAGAAAGGAAAAAGGAAATTACAACTTAACCTTTGAAGCACAAGGCTTGATTTGCCTATATCAAGCGTGTAGATCTCCTCACCAATGTGTACGGAAGTGTGATTGTAGTGGATAGGAGATACTAGCCTATAGGACACGAAATTAGAGCAGGGAGAAAAGTAGCCAATTGCAAATGTGCTCAATTGCTCAAAAATAGGTTGCTCAATGCAAGTATATGCTCAAGTATAGAATTGGTGAGTTTAGGTTTCCTAAGGCATGTCCTATTTATAGGAATGGCCTACAAGTGCTTAAGGACGTTCTAGACACTTTCTAGGAGATTCTAAGTGCTTAACTAGCCATTAGGTACAAGTTAGTTGCATTAGCAATGACTAGTTAATTAATTCTGCAAGTGTTGTCAGAACTCATCTCGGTCGAGAACTTGTCGATCGAGATACCTACTCGGTTGAGGGTTTGTCGACCGACAGGCTCTCTGGAGAAAGTGTTTGCAACGTTTATCTCCAACTACCAACTACCTTGTCAGTTGTGTCTAACAGCTACTTGGGTCTTTCTCGGTCGAGAAGTTTTCTCGACCGAGAGTGTCTCGGTCGAGGATGTTGTCGACCGAGATTGACCCTGTTTTAAGGTTTCAATTAAGGCATTAAGTGTGTGTATGAGTGTGCATATGTGACAGGGTATTGAAGGGGATGACTTATCTAAGTGTGGTGTTTAGCTAGGGAAGATCTAACGCTAGATTTACATGAAGTCGAAGTACTTGTACATTATATGTTTGTACAAGTTTTTACAAAGTGATTACATTTCATGAAAATACAAACATGTAAACATATAGATTTCCCTAATTGCTTTGTCATCCACCTTATTCCTGCAACACTCAAGTAGCACGTTAGATCAACAAGAATGAAATGTTTGTCATTATCAAAACAAAGGGATTAACTGATGTCCATTTAGCCAACAATCTCCCCCTTTTTGAAGATGACAAACATTTCCAAAATATAAATCAACTAGTCTTTAAGATAAGTTTAGTTTCATACCTGAACTTTACTTTGTTGATTTCTTCTCTTGTTTATTAAATGTGTGCTTATTATTCCCCATGAATTATGGAACATGAAATCCAATTCTTTAGGGAATATAGCAACTTTCAATGTAAAGCCAAGAGTTTTGTGAAACTCATTGATTGAGTTTCGCACAATTACTATGTTTTAAGATTTATGTTATTTCTCCCCTTTTGTCATTTCAAAAAGATATCCGTTAAAACAGAAATACTCCCCCTTAATTTGATATCCCCAAAAAAATAGCCATCAAATTCCATGAAAAGATGTCCATTTAAAACCAGAAATGATGTGGATAATAACATGTTTTAAGAAGCACAAATGTCAAAGAAAACTTCTTCTAAGGGAGAGATAAGCAGTTGCTTCCTTATTTTGTTAATTTGTTCTAGTGGAAGCGGTTTTGTAAAAATATCAGCCAATTGATCTTCCGTATCAACATGATGAAGGGAAACATCATTCTTAGAGATATGATCCCGTAAAAAGTGATGACGGATCTCAATATGTTTAGCTCGGCTGTGTAAAATAGGATTGTGTGCTAAGTTTATAGTGCTTGTGTTGTCACAAAAGATAGGCGTAGATGAAAGAGTAAAACCATAATCGTTTAACACTTGTTGCATATAAAGAACTTGAGCACAACAAGAACCGGCTGCCATATATTCAGCTTCAGTTGTAGAGAGGGCAACCGTGTTTTATTTCTTGCTAAACCAAGATACTAAAGCTCTTCCTAAAAAGAAACAACCACCACTAGTGCTTTTACGGTCAAGTGGACAACCAGCATAATCGGCATCAGTGTAAGCTTTAAAATTCAAGGATTGTCCTTTTGGATACCATAAACCAAAACATGTGGTGACGGCTAAGTATCGAAGAATCCGTTTAACGGTTTGAAAATGAGAGTGCATTGGTTGTGATTGAAATCGAGCACAAAGACCAACGGAAAACATGATGTCCGGTCTAGAAGCGGTTAGTAAAGCAAACTACTAATCATGGCTCTATATAAGGAATCATCAACAGGTTCCCCATCTTCATCCTTATCAATTTTAATAGAGGTAGCCATAGGATTAGTATCATGTTTACATTGATCCATCCCAAAACGTTTTAAGAGTTCTTAAGTATACTTTTCTTGGCTTATAAAGATCCCACCAGGCGTTTGTTTAATTTGAAAACCAATAAAGAAAGTTAGTTCACTCATGAGACTCATTTCAAATTCTTTTTGCATAATATCACTAAATTGTATGCACAATGATTCATTTGAAGCTCCAAAAACAATATCATCAACATATATTTGAACAACTAAAAAATTAGATGTATATTTTTGAAAAATAAAGTAGAGTCTGAACTTCCAATAGAGAAACCATTATCAAAAAGATATGTCTTGAGCCTTTCATACCAGTTCCTAGGTGCTTGTTTTAAACCATAAAGTGCTTTCTTAAGTTTATAAAGATAGTCACCTTTTTCCGGTATCTCAAAGCCAGGTGGTTGGGCAACATACACTTCTTCTTGAATTATTCCATTTAGAAATGCACTTTTTACATCCATTTAATAGAGTTTGATGTTTTTATGTGCAGCAATAGCTAGTAACATCCTAATAGCTTCAATTCTTACTACTGGTGCATATGTTTCATCAAAGTCGATTCCTTCTTGTTGATTATACCCTTGTGCTACTAACCTAGCTTTATTTCTTATTACTTCCCCTGCCTCATTTAACTTATTCCTAAAACCCATTTAGTTCCAATAATGGTTTTATCTTGTGGTTTAGGAATTAAATCCCATACATCATTTTAGTGAATTGGTTCAATTCTTCTTGCATGGCTATTATCCAATAGTCAACTTTAAGAGCTTCAGACACCTTCTTAGGTTCAATAATAGAAACAAAGGCCATGTTTGCAACATCCTTAAAAGAGGAACGAGTTTTGACTTTATCATTAGGATTTCCAATAATTAGTTCTTGAGGATGATCCTTGATGAGTCTAGGTATAGGTGGTGTCTTAGCTTGGTCATTACTTGTAGTATTTTTCTCACTCTCATTGGGTATGGATAGATTTTCAAATTGATGAGTCAGATCAACTACTTCAAGATTTTCTGATTTAGGTTCTTCATGAAAAGAAATATGAATAGTTTCCTCAACTTTTCTAGAAATAGTGTTGTAAACTCTAAATGCTTTGCTAGAGGTAGAATATCTCAAAAAGAATACTTTATGTGATTTAGAGTCAAACTTATCCCTATCCTCTTTAGTGTTTAAGATATAGCATGTGGATCCAAAGGTATGAAAATAGTCAACTCTAGATTTCTTAGTATGTATTATTTCATATGGTGTTTTCTTAAAATAGGAATGAACAGTTACTCTATTTAACACATAGCATGCGGTGTTTACTGCTTCAGCCCAAAAAGTTTTAGGTGTGTTACGTTCAAGCATCATAGTCCTAGCCATTTCTTGTAGGGATCGATTTTTCCTTTCAACTATACCATTTTGTTGTGGAGTGCGTGGAGCAGAAAAATTGTGAGTGTATCCTTGAGAAGTGCAAAATTCTTCAAATAAATGGTTCTCAAATTTTCCACCATGATCACTTCTAATGGTACATATTTTGTTTTGTAATAGATTTTCAATCTTGGAACAAAATTTTATAAAGACATGAATAGTATCATCTTTGTTTGCAAGAAAATGTACCCATGTATATCTACTATAATCATCAACAATAACAAAACAATATCTTTTGCCACCAATAGATTGTGTTCTCATAGGTCCAAATAAATCCATATGAATCAATTCTAAGGATCTACAGGTGCTAAGAACATGTTTGGGTTTAAAAGAAGTTTTTGTTTGTTTACCCAAAGTACATGATTCACAATTTTCAATTTGATCAAAAGATAAATTAGGCAAACCACAAACAAGATCATATTTAACTAACTTTTTAATAACATGTGAACTAGCATGTCCTAACTTTTTATGCCATAGTTGTAAGGAATTTTCATTTGCAAGTAAACATTTTCCTACTACATATTTCATAGAGTTAGGTCTAAGAATATAAATATTTCCAACGCGTTTTCCTTCATAAACAACATTTGTAGTGTTTTCTATTAATAACTTGCAGCATTTTTTGTTAAATAAAACATCATATCCACTGTCACATAATTGACTAACATTTATTAAATTATGGTGCAAATAATCAACGAGTAAAACATTCTTTATTTCAAGGTTTGTACCAATGTTACCTATTCCAACAATTTTACCTTTACCATTATCTCCAAACGTGACTGTTCCACTCTTCTTTTCTTCAAAAGTTTGAAACACATCCTTGTTTCCGGTCATGTGTTTGGAACATCCACTGTCAACCACCCAATCCTGCATTAAAATATAGGTTTTGGTACCCATGTTATGGTCCGGTATGGTTAGGAACATTTAATTACAAACTGAAATAAAAATTCTGATTCAGAACTTCAGTCGGTCGACAAAAGTTTGACCGACATCTCTCTCGGTCGACCAATCGTCGATCGAGAAAGTTGCTGTATTGCAGATTAAAACTGAAGAAAACCAGAAGTCTGCTCGGTCCACCATTTTTCGACCGAATTTTGTCCCGGTCGACTATTTTTCGACCGAAACGGTTGTTGTTTGTCTCAGGTTGTTGTTGTAGATTTTAATTTGTAACAGGCATCTGGTCGGTCGACAAAAGTTTGACCGATTGGATTTTCAGTCGACAATACTTTGACCGAATAAGTTTCTGTTTCAGGATATCAGTTCAGAAAATTACCATTATGCATGAGACTTTTTACTAAGTTGAGATAAGATAATATAATTTGCAAAAGTGACCATTGTGTCATGTTTCAACTTAATTTCATTCAAATCTACTAGGTTTGGGGTTTTGGAACCCAAACTAAGTCGGAAGCCTTGGTCTTATAAGGGCATGAAAATGAATAATGTCCAAGACGAAGACAAAAATGACAAGTAATAGAATCAACTTCGTTTCTTTTCCTAGGAATTGTGTTCTTGGGGACAAACACAGTCTGAGCTTTAGTTCTTTTGGGTTGACTTTTCTTTGGAGCATATCCTAATCCTCTTCTTCCATTTAAACTAGAGGATATTTTCATAATATTGTTAAGGATGTCTTTACCTCTTAAGTCATTTAGGTTTCTTTGTAGCTTAGCAATGTCCTCCATCTTCTTGTGTAAATATTTCCTTGCTTGATCTAAATCAGATAATAGGGATTCTCTTTATTTTACAACATTGTCATAGTCTAGATGATTACATAAAATTGGTTGTGTCTGAAAGTCATTCAGTTTATCTAGCACATCAATCTTTTCTTGAGAAAGAAGAGCAACATTCGTTTCTAGAGTAAGTAATTTGCTAGTGCAGTCATTTAAAGACTTTTTTAAAGATGAATTCTCAAGATCAATGTTGTCCTTTTCAGAAGAGAGATCATTTAATCTAGCATATAACTCATCATTTAATTTTGTAACCTTCTTTAGTTTCTTTTTGCAGTCAACATATTTATCATGAGTTTCTTGTAAACTAGCAATTAACTCTTCTTTAGGAAGATCAAGAAGGCTTACATCTTGGGAGTCTTCATTATCTTCTCTTGCCATTAGGCATTCCACCTTTTCTTCTCCGCTTTCACTCTCACTTGATTCATCCCAAGCAGCTTTATAGGCTTTTTCTCCCTTCTTTTTGTGTGAGCTTTTCTTTCCTTTCTTTGCTTTTGGACATTCATTTTTTAGATGTCCTTTCTTTCCACACTCAAAACACCTAGGAGGAGAAGAGGAAGAACTAGAAACTTTGTTAGTTCGAAATCTTTTATATTTCTTACCATTGACAATCAAGGCTTCTTCTCCTTCTTCTTCACTTGACTCCTCACTTTCTGGTGTGATGACTTTTGAAGCTTTAAGAGCCACATCCTTCTTTTTGCCTTGTTGAAGTTCATGTTCTCTTCTTTCTTCTTCTTCTAGGGTTGCTTCATGAGCTTCTAGGTTACCAATGAGTTGTTCCATCCTCAGTCGGGTGAGGTCATTTTCTTCTTCAATGGTCGTCACCTTGGGCTTGTATTTTGGAGGAAGTGACCTAAGTATCTTTGACACCTGATCTTCCTCACAAATAACTTTTCCTAAAGAATTTAAACCATTTACAATAGAAGAGAATTTTGCATACATTTCACTAATAGATTCATTCGGATCCATACGGAACTGTTCAAACTTTTATTTAAGCATTCCAATTTTGGAATTCTTAACTTGAACAGTCCCTTCATAGGTTATGGAAAGTCTATGCCAAATTTCATAGGCTGTTTCACAATTTGATATCCTATTAAATTCTCCTACCGAAATTGAACAATAGATAATATTTACAGCCTTTGCATTCATTTGAGCCGACTTTACCGTATTGGTGTCCCATTCTGCATATTGCACTTGAGGAAGCTCATAGGGGGTTCACACCATCCTCCATAGATCCCAACTAATGCCTTGTAAGTAGAATTGCATCCTTCTATTCTAGTATGTGTAGTTTGTTCCATCAAATATAGGAGGCCTAGCCACAAGTGTCCCTTCAAGGTTAAGGTTGTTGAGCACTCCGTCACCCATTCTTCAAGACTTGGTTAGGGTTCCTTGAAGCCTGCTCTGATACCAACTGAAAAACCACTAGAGGGGGGTGAATAGGGTTTTAAAGATAATTCAATAATTATTTAACTCAAACAACCACAATTGAAAAAGCTACAAGGAGACAAGGGTTTAGAGTGGTTCCAACCTTAGCAAATACTAAGGTAGTCAGTCCACTACCCGGTTGATTACCCAACCGGGATTTTGTAAGTATTAATTTTATTACCTTCTCAAGGATTTTACACAAAATACAATACTTTGTTACACCCCTTTAAACAGCCTTCACTTTAAAGTAGATGCACCAACTCGAGGTAGCCTTCTTGAAGTAACTCCAAGCTCCCCCTTGAAGTAGCCTTCCTCTTTGAAGTAACCTCCCGTTGCACCAGCCTTCTTGAAGTAGTTCAAGGTCCCCTTCTTTACCAAGAAGATCACGACCCTCTCCAATACGCAGCCTCCAACCTAGGAGTAGCAAGGAGAGTACAATCAATGAAAGTGAACAAGAAAGGAAAAAGGAAATTACAACTTAACCTTTGAAGCACAAGGCTTGATTTTCCTATATCAAGCGTGTAGATCTCCTAACCAATGTGTATGGAAGTGTGATTGCAGTGGATAGGAGATACTAGCCTATAGGATACGAAATTAGAGTAGGGAGAATAGTAGCCAATTGTAAATGTGCTCAATTTCTCAAAAACAGGTTGCTCAATGCAAGTATATGCTCAAGTATAGAATTGGTGAGTTTAGGTGTCCTAAGGCATGTCCTATTTATAGGAATGGCCTACAAGTTCTTAAGGACGTTATAGACACTTTCTAGGGGGTTCTAAGTGCTTAACTAGCCGTTAGGTACAAGTTAGTTGCATTAGCAACGGCTAGTTAATTAATTCTGCAAGTGTTGTCAGAACTCATCTCGGTCGAGAACTTTTCGACCGAGATACCTACTCGGTCGAGGGTTTGTCGACCGACAGGCTCTCTGGAGAAAGTTTTTGCAATGTTTATCTCCAACTTCCAACTACCTTGTCAGCTGTTTCTAATGGCTACTTGGGTCTTTCTCGGTCGAGAAGTTTTGTCGACTGAGAGTGTCTCGGTCGAGGATGTTGTCGATCGAGATTGACCCTGTTTCAAGGTTTCAATTAAGGCATTAAGTGTGTGTATGAGTGTGCATATGTGACACTATTGAAGGGGATGACCTATCTAAGTGTGGTGTTTAGCTAGGGAAGATCTAACGCTTGATTTACATGAAGTCTAAGTACTTGTACATTATATGTTTGTACACGTTTTTACAAAGTGATTACATTTCATGAAAATACAAACATGTAAACATATAGATTTCCCTAATTGCTTTGTCATCCACCTTATTCCTGCAACCACTCAAGTAGCACGTTAGATCAACAAGAATGAAATGTTTGTCATTATCAAAACAAAGGGATTAACTGATGTCCATTTAGCCAAAAAAATCCAACGAAAACATGGTGGTAAAATCGTATATCTTGGTCATCGGAGATTTCTCCCACCAGTGCATCCTTATCGAAGGTAACGAAAACCTTTAATGGGTCAACTGAGGAATGAAGTGCTCCTAAACCTATACCAAGAAATGTTGTATATGATACGGTGAAACATATTGTTAATGAATTTGGAAAGAGTTCAAGTAGTTATACTCTCGCATGTGACAAATCTCTATAAAAGAAGATGTCAATATTCTGGGATCTTCCTTATTGGATATCTTTGGCAACTAGACACTACATTGACGTCATGCATGTTGAAAAAAATGTTTGTGATAACATCATTGGTACGCTATTGAACATACCAGGAAAGACTAAAGACGACATCAAATCTAGAAAAGATTTAGAATTAATGGGTATAGGAAAAGAATTATCAGTGGAGATCAGGGGTCACCACATATATTTACCACCAGCTTGTTTGTGACGATCCGACCACAAATCAAACCGTCACCAGTAAATAATTATGGAATAACCAAAATCAGAAGAATAATAAAAATCACTAAAAATTAAAACCATTTGCAAAGAGATCCATTTCCAGGAAACTCTTAAAATAGAACCAAAGTAATACATACATCCTGGTTCATATTGTACATACCATGTACCATCTCATCTCGAGGAATACATATAACAGTTGCTTTATCAAACTATACATAAGCAACATGAAACCTAGAGGAATACAAGCCAAAATCTCAGATCGATCATAAAACCACTAAGTACTGACTCCAAGGACCTGAGAGTATAGAGACGACACATAGGACTCATATCTACAAGACACAACAGACCGTAACTCAACTTGAGATGTTACTGCTGCCCCTGATGTTGTTGTCCTTCCTCTGCTGTATGGTCCCTACCTCCTCATCCGCGTCCACCTAAAAATGGTGGTGACCAATGAGGTGAGACCCATGTCCCAGCGAGAGATATAATTCTCTGCCAACAATATTATCAACATAGATAAACAGTAATAAACTGAGCAGAGGATTCTTTTACATTTGTAAGTAGGATGTAATCACTGTTTAAGCAGAAAAGAGCAATATCATCTTCTAAAGCATTACAGCTATATATGATAAAGAAGTAATTCATCTATTCATCTTATAAGGAATGTGAAGAATATGTATAACATCTATCCATTTAGGATACATTAAATAATGTAACATCAACCAATGATTTCCGTATTCCATTCTTAAGAAAATACGCTACACGACTGATTACATTTTACAATCACACTTATTCCCTGAGGAGATGAGGTATACCGCTCATACTCCAACCGACCACTACGAAATCGAAATCGGTACCATACAAGGTCAATGGAAGAGTTGTCTGCCATGACCTCACCCATCTCGGTCAGTGCGAGAAAACAAGCAGGACTATATCAACTGCTAATAGCTTTCCAAGGTATATTGGCAACTTCTCTATAGAGCTACAGTCGTAGCATGTGCTCTCGTCAGGATTGAGAGATCTCATGTTTATCTACCATCACACCTAAGGAAGGGTTGATAGATTTCATGTTTATCTACATCAAACCCAACCAATAATGAAGGATTGAGAGATTTCATGTTTATCTACCATCAATCTTCATCCGGGGTGTATAGATATTTTCTCCCATCACCCCCACATATTCAAAAATATGCGGTCTCCAGGAGATCCCAAAGGAAAACTTGTTTCACCATTCAGAAGTTTATTGACACTAATGGATCTATGGTTATGGCTCTACATGATAAATTTCCACTTGATTAATTAAGTGCATTACCATATTCTTTTAATATCGGTCAAGTTTTCAAACATGAATTATTATGACAAATGCTACAAAGAAAGTATAATACATCTATCAAGTACTTTTCAAACTATATATAACATTTAGGATCTCAATCCCTTTTCCCATTACCGATAATTCTCATCCCTTAACAATATCATCATCATGATTACTGAATCTGGGTATTCAAACCCTTAGTTCATCATGGAACACTATTATCACTTATCAGGTAACTATTATCTCCAGGTCATATGACCAAGGTATACATGATACTTGTTACACAAGCATCTCACATGGCTCGCAAGGCCCATTAAACATCTTGTTACCTCTCATTACCTCTCACTAGGAAACAAATAATATTATGGGTCACAAGGTCCATTAGGTATCTTTTTCAAATAAAACATCATAGATCATACCTGGCTATGCCCATCATCTCATAATACATGCATGGTCAGTATTCATGATAACAGCTATATCAAATACATATTAACACCATGCAATACAAGGGTAATACCACTATTACCTCATTAGGGTTAGGGCTTCCCATTCTTATCAATTAGGGTTTCAAGATCACATTATCAAGAATCAAACCCTAATTCATACTCTACATTTATTAGAAGTATCAATGTATGCACATTACATGTTTATTACACAAGTATGAGTTTCTCTCTCATCCTCTAAAGGATGTTGATTACTCCATACTTTTTTTAGTTGGCTCAACCTTTCCTTCAAGGTACATTAGCCTACTTAATAATTAATCATTAAACTCCATACCTCTTAATGTATAACTTGATATGAAACACTCCATGTGTTACTCCATCAAGTACATTGCATTTAAGGTGCTTCCACACCATATCGGTTTGGAGGTGTGTGTATGCTAGCTTCCCCCATATCGGTTTGGAGGTGTGTGTGTGCTTTCTCACACCATGTCGGATTAGAGATGTATGTGTGCTAGCTTACTCCATATCGGGTTAGAGATGTATGTGTGCTAGCTTACCCCATATCGGTTTGGTGGTGTGTGTATGCTAGCTTCCCCCATATCGGTTTGGAGGTGTGTGTGTGCTTCCTCACACCATGTCAGATTAGAGATGTATGTGTGCTAGCTTACTCCATATCAGGTTAGAGATGTATGTGTGTTAGATTACCCCATATCAAGTTGAAGGTGATTGTATGCTTGCTTCTACCCAATATCGGATTAGAGGTGCTTGTGTGCTTGCTTCCACCCAATATCGGTTTTAAAGTGTGTGTGTGCTTAACCCAATATTGGATTTGCCCCTTATGCTCAACCTCTTCCAACCTTTATGGCTTCGACCTGCCCCTCACCATGGGTTAAGTGACAGGCTAAACAATTGGTTTAACCTTTAATTATCAACATATTGTACAAACTGATGCACACCTCTATTGATTTCCAAGTCATCTAGGGTTACTTTACCATATCGGGTTGGAGGTGCTTGTTTGTGTGCTTCCAGCTGATATTGATGATGTCATCATCATCAACCTCTAGATCCTTGTTCTTACTGTTCTAAGTCATGGAAAACAATCCCATGAAGCTTTTAGAACTCAAAGGATCAACAATTACTCAAGAGAAAATGAAATTGCAAATAGATCAATAAGTATGACAAAATTGAAGGTGCATAATAACATAATTGGGTTTAAGTTATATAACCCGCCTAAAGAACAACTTTAAAGCTCCAAGCTCCAAAGATTCTCATTCCCAAGGTTGAAAATGACTTCACAACTCCTATATATGAAAGGAATCACCATGGATAAGCAATTGGTGAAAAAGAAAAGAAAAGAAGATCAAAACCCTAAAATCATGCTTCAATCCAAGGTTGAAGATAATCATATCCTCACCTTAGGGTTAAGTATGAGCTCCTTCTTGTTCCTTAACACCTTTGCAAAATACCCTTGTGCCCTTGCAAGATATTCCACCCCTCTTTCATGATATGACACTCACTTGCACGATATGGAACTCTCTTGGAGTCAAAACACTTCACTCTATGGCTGATATCACCCTATATGGCCAATAACACCTACTTGGCTGATATGCTTTAGCTATGGGCGATATCCAAGGACCTATGCATGATATCCTTGCACTACTGAGTGACACAAGATGTCTATGCATGATACTTTAAGGAAGTAGGGTGGTAAGGGTCAAACAATTTCACTAAGGAGTGAAACTAGGGGTATGTATACTTGTTGTTCATGAAGGAAGGTGAAAATGAGGTGTCATCAATTTGAGCTACTAGGTGCCACGTGTCCATGCATGGATGACACGTGTACATGCATGCATTAACATTTATCTTGACATGCAAAATAGTTGAGGATAATCTAGGGATTCAAATTCATCCATTAGCAATTAATTCATCACTTTCTTCTCAACCCAATACAACTTTACTAAGGAAGTTGTAACTTGACACAGCTCACCTCCTTGAGGTTCTTTGAATGACATGGACTTTTCCAAGAGTCCACAAAACGATAGGAGGTTCATCCTATGGCTCCTTGGTCGATAGGAACTCATATATGAGCTTTTCAACTTGTTAAAATTCAAGTTATGGTTTCATATTCAACCCCCTTTCTTGGTCATTTCATCACCAGGATTACCATTATTCATAATTGATTCAAACATGGTGTCTCCTTATTTATCTCTCCTCTACATGATACTAGGAGGGAGTAGGGACACTCTAGAGGTGATAATTTGCATATTAACCCTACATTTTTGGTAAATTACAATTAGTACCAAAACTGGTGCACAATGCACTAACATTATTCAAACAAGGTGCATCTTGTATTTTAGGCTTTCCACAAGCCATCCTTTAACATCATTATCTCTCTTATTATTCTAAAACACATGAGGTACATTCAACATGTAACATTTTGCAATATAGCCCCTCATCATGGGTAAATTGTACTTTATGGCCAAACTATCATATAATGCATAAACAGTTTGCAAATAAGCTCAAACATGGAATTTAAACTCTAAAAGAGTCTTAATTACTTTTCAAAAGATTAAAACAAGTTTGTAAACAACTTATTTAAGAAAAACTTCTAGGGTTAGGCCATAACCCAGGTCAGGGATGTTACAATTATCAACCCCTAACAAGGATTTTGTCCCCGAAATCTCAAGAGAAAAGAGAAGGGTACTTCGTACTCATCTCTTCCTCTAGCTCCCATGTGGCTTCTTCAATGCCATGGTGATGTTATAGAACTTTCACAAGAACTATGTCTTTCTTCTTCAACTTCTTGATTCTTCTATCAAGAATCAACGTTGGACCTTCCACATAGGATATATCCTCATTCAATTCTTCCTCTATAGGTTGCAACACCAACTCTGTATCGGGATGACATTTTCTCAGCATAGATACGTGAAACACTGGATGTAGTCTATGTAGCTCAGGTGGCAACTCCAACCTATAATCTACCTTTCCCATCTGTTCTGTCACTGATAAGGTCCCATAAATCTAGGAGAGACTTTGAGATACACCCTGTCTCCAACTTGGTATTCTAAGGGTCTACGATGATTATCAGCATAAGACTTCTGTCTATCCTGGGCAGCTTTCAATTGTTGTCGTATTACTTTAATCTTCTCAAGTGTCTGTTGCACTAACTCAGGACCCAGAAATTGGTATTCTCCAATTTCATGCCATCATAACGAAGATCTACAACGTCTACCATATAAGGCTTCATATGGTGCCATTTCAATATTGGTCTAGTAACTGTTGTTGTAGGTAAATTCTATTAAACTCAAGTGTATGTCCCAACTTCCTACAAACTGAAGAGCACATGCTCTAAGCAAATATTCCAAAGTCTGTATAGTTCTCTCAGATTGCCCATTTTTCTGAGGGTAGAAAGTTGTGTTAAACTTCAATTGAGTACCCAAGACTTTATGTAGTCGTTCCCAAAAAAGACTTTTAAATTGGGGACCTCTATCAGATACAATTGTAGTCGCAACCCCGTGTAATCGCACTATCTCATCTATATAGATATGTACAAGTTTCTCAGTAGTATATGTTGTTTTGATAGAAAGAAAATGTGCTGACTTAGTCAACCTATCAACTATCACCCAAATGGAATCATGACTTTTGGATGTTCTAGCTAAACCAACCACAAAGTCCATTGTTAAGTGATCCCATTTCCATTGTGGTATAGGTAAGGGTTGCATTGTTCCTGCGGGCTTCTAATGTTCAGCCTTAACCTACTGACATACTAGACACTGCATAACAAACTAGCTACATATTTCTTCAAACTGGGACACCAATACATATCTTTCAAGCTATGATACATTTTGGTACTCCCTGAATGCATTGCATACATGGACGAATGAGCTTTCTCCATGACTAGCTTCCTTAAGTCATTGGCATCATGTACTACCATCCTACCATGGTAACAGACTACCTCATCCTCTGACTCATGAAAACCATCCCGTTTCTCACTACCATACTCTGACATGATCTGTTGAATCACAATATCAGCATGTTGTGCCTATTTGATCTGTTGTTTCAGAGTAGGTTTCACTTGCATCTCATCTAACAGTCCAGCTAACAAAGATACTTTAAGTTGTACATTATTTTTCCTCAAAGATACAAGCATGTATCATTTAAAGAACACTAAAGAGTTCAACTGTTCTTTGTCTACAGTTGGCGATGATGATTTTCTACTTAGTGCGTCAGCCACTGCATTAGCCTTTCCTGGATGATAATCAATTGTACAATGGTAGTCCTTGATTAACTCCATCCAGCGGCGTTGTCTCATATTCAACTCGTGTTGTGAAAAGATGTACTTTAAGTTCTTATGGTCTGTGAAAATCTAAAATGTTTCTCCATAGAGATAATGTCTCTAGATTTTCAACACATGAACTACTGCAGCTAATTCTAGATCAAGTGTCGGATAATTCTCCTCGTGTTTCTTAAGTTGTCGAGAAGCAAAAGAAACTACATGATCACTTTGCATCAACACACATCCTAGACCATTCTTGGAGGCATCACAGAAAATAATGTATCCTTTTCCCTGTTCAGGTAAAGCTAACACAGGTGCGCTGGTCAACCTTTCTTTCAACAACTAGAAAGAATTTGACACTTGTCATTGCACACAAAAGGAACTTCCTTCCTGGTCAACTTGGTTAGGGGTAAGTCTATAGAACTGAAGTCTTTAATAAACCTCATGTAATAACCTTCCAGGCCTAAGAAACTGCGAATCTCAGTCGGTGTCTTGGGTTGTTCCCACTCTAACACATATTCCACTTTTTGTGGATCAACACAAATACCTAAAGCAGATATAATGTATCCAAGAAAAGACACTTCTGACAACCAAAACTCACACTTGCTAAACTTAGCATATAGCTTGTGTTTTCTCAACAAAGTCAAGGCTTGATGAAAGTGTTGTTCATGTTGTTGACCATCTCTACTGTATATCAGGACGTTGTCTATGAAGACCACTACAAACTGATCAAGGAATGGCCACAAGATTCAATTCATCAGTTCTATGAATGCAGCCGGTGCATTAGTTAGTCCAAACGACATAACTACAAACTCATAATGACCATACCTTGTCCTAAAGGCAGACTTAGGTATGTCACTCTCCGTGATACATAACTGATGATATCTTGACCTTAGATCTATCTTAGAGAATTTTGTTTCACCACGCAACTGGTCAAATAGATCATATATCCTTGGCAAAGGGTATTTTTTCTTAATCGTCACCTTGTTAAGTTGTCTATAGTCTACGCATAATCCCATATACCCATCCTTCTTTTTAACAAAAAGAACTAGAGCACCCCACGGAGAAGTACTTGGTCGAATCAAGCCTTTCTCAAGCAACTCATTTAACTATTTCTAAAGTTCTACCATCTCAGTTGGCGCCATATTATAAGGTGTTTGAGCTATCGATTGCATATCCAAGATTAGATTAATCTCAAAATCAATCTCTCAGGGTGGAGGAATATCTAGAAGTTCTTCATGAAACACATCCTCAAACTCTCTAAAAATCAAAAATTCAGAAATACTAGGACTCTCTGCTCTGGTATCTACCACATGTGCCAAGAATGCTTCACATCATTGTCGCATCAATTTCTCAGTTATCATTGTTGATACTAGACAGGTTGGAAGAATCTTTTTGTCCCCCTAAAAGACCCATGCATCACCATTAGCAAACCTTGATTGGAACCAAATCCAGGACAACCTTATACTTTTCTAGGGTGTCCATCCCAAGAATTATGTCAAACTCGTGCATCTTAAGTGGTATAAGATACACCTGAATGTTGTGTTCTAAAAAGAAAAGAACATAGGGAGAACATACCTCCCACAACACCACAGATCCAACTAACGGAGTTTTTAATAACAAACTATATGCTCTACAACTGACAGTCATATTGCAATCATGAATAAATTCTCGAGTGATAAAGGAATGTGTAGCACCTGGATCAATCAAAACAGATACAAAGTAGGATGAAGCCATATCAGAATGAAATAATTCCATCTGACCTATCACGACTCATGGGTTGACCACTGCCTTCGACTGATTCATAGCATAGAATCTTGTCATTTTTGGTTGCTGACCACTCGCCCTGTTGTTGGGTGCAGATGAACCGCCTTGGGACGCCTATCTACATCCTTGTGTTCCACTACTAAACTGTCACCTATGAGAGCCTTGTTGACTCTGCCTCAGTGGTTGAATCACATTCATGCCTCTATCAGGACAATCCCTCATCATATGTCCCGGCCTCCCACATTGGAAGTAGTTGTGGTTTTCCCAATACAGCCTAGGTGGTCCTGTTACTGACACCGACGCTGTGAAAAACCACTAGAGGGAGGGTGAATAGGGTTTTAAAGATATTTTACAATTATTTCACTCAAACAACCCCAACTGAAAAAGATAGAAGGAGACAAGGGTTTAGAGTGGTTCCTAACCTTAGCAAATACTAAGGTAGTCAGTCTGCTACCCGGTTGCTTACCCAATCGGGATTTTGAAAGTATGAATTTTATTACCTTCTCAAGGATATTACACAAAATACAATAGTTTCTTACACCCCTTCAACAGCCTTCACTTTGAAGTAGATGCACCAACTCGAGGTAGCCTTCTTGAAGTAACTCCAAGCTCCCCCTTGAAGTAGGCTTCCTCTTTGAAGTAACCTCCTATTGCACCAGCCTTCTTGAAGTAGTTCAAGGTCTCCTTCTTTACCAGGAAGATCACCACCTTCTCCAATCAGCAGCCTCCAACCTAGGAGTAGCAAGGAGAATACAAACAATGAAAGTGAACAAGAAAGGAAAATGGAAATTACAACTTATCCTTTGAAGCACAAGGCTTGATTTGCTTATATCAAGTGTGTAGATCTCCTAACCAATATGTATGGAAGTGTGATTGTAGTGGATAGGAGATACTAGCCTATAGGACATGAAATTAGAGCAGGGAGAAAAGTAGCCAATTGCAAATGTGCTCAATTGCTCTAAAACAGGTTGCTCAATGCAAGTATATGCTCAAATATAGAATTGGTGAATTTGGGTGTCCTAAGGCATGTCCTATTTATAGGAATGGCCTACTAGTGCTTAAGGACGTTCTAGACACTTTCTAGGGGGTTCTAAGTGCTTAACTAGCCGTTAGGTACAAGTTAGTTGCATTAGCAACGGCTAGTTAATAAATTCTACAAGTGTTGTCAGAAACCATCTCGGTCGAGAACTTGTCGACCGAGATACCTACTCGGTCGAGGGTTTGTTGACCGACACGATCTCTGGAGAAATTGTTTGCAACATTTATCTCCAACTTCCAACTACCTTGTCAGCTGTGTCTAATGGATACTTGGGTCTTTCTCGGTCAAGAATTTTTGTCGACCGAGAGTGTCTCGGTCGAGGATGTTGTCGACCGAGATTGACCCTGTTTCAAAGTTTCAATTAAGGCATTAAGTGTGTGTATGAGTGTGCATATGTGACACTATTAAAGGGGATGGCCTATCTAAGTGTGGTGTTTAGTTAGGGAAGATCTAACGCTTGATTTACATGAATTCTAAGTACTTGTACATTACATGTTTGTATAAGTTTTTACAAAGTGATTACATTTCATGAAAATACAAACATGTAAGCATATAGATTTCCCTAATTGCTTTGTCATCCACCTTATTCCTGCAACACTCAAGTAGCTCGTTAGATCAACAAGAATGAAATGGTTGTCATTATCAAAACAAAGGGATTTACTGATGTCCATTTAGCCAACAATCTCCCCCTTTTTGAAGATGACAAACATTTCCAAAATATAAATCAAGGAAATATTACACATGTGAGTTTCATACCTGAAGATTTACCTTTTGTTTATTTCTTCTCTTGTTTATAAAATGTGTGCTTATTATTCCCCATGAATTATGGAACATGAAATCCAATTCTTTAGGGAATATAGAAACTTTCAATGTAAATCCAAGAGTTTTATGAAACTCATTGATTGAGTTTTGCACAATGTTTTTAAGATTTATTTTATTTCTCCCCCTTTGTCATTTCAAAAAGATATCCGTTAAAACATAAATACTCCCCCTTAATTTGATATCCCAAAAAAATATCCATCAAATTCCATGAAAAGATGTCCATTTAAAGCCAGAAATGATGCAGATAAGAACATATTTAAGAAGCACAAATGTCAAAGAAAACATCTTCTAAGGGAGTGATAAGCAGTTGCTTTCTTATTTTGTTAAATTGTTCTAGTGGAAGCGGTTTTGTGAAAATATCAGCCAATTGATCTTCTGTATCAACATGATGAAGGGAAACATGATTCTTAGATATTTGATCCCTTAAAAAGTGATGAAAGATTTCAATATGTTTAGCTCGGCTGTGTAAAATAGGATTGTGTGCTAAGTTTATAGCGCTTGTGTTGTCACAAAAGATAGGCGTAGATGAAAGAGTAAAACCGTAATTGTTTAACACTTTTTGCATATAAAGAACTTGAGCACAACAAGAACCGGCTGCCATATATTCAGCTTTAGTTGTAGAGAGGGCAACCGTGTTTTGTTTCTTGCTAAACCAAGATACTAAAGCTCTTCCTAATAAGAAACAACCACCACTAGTACTCTTATGGTCAAGTCGACAAACAACATAATCAGCATCAGTATAAGCTTTAAAATCCAAGGATTGTCCTTTTGGATACCATAAACCAAAACATGTGGTGCCGGCTAAGTATCTAAGAATCCGTTTAACGGCTTGAAAATGAGAGTGCATGGGTTGTGATTGAAATCGAGCACTAAGACCAACGGAAAACATGATATCCGGTCTAGAAGCGGTTAAGTAAAGAAAACTACCAACCATGGCTCTATATAAGGAATCATCAATAGGTTCCCCATCTTCATCCTTATCAATTTTAATAGAGGTAGCCATAGGGGTAGTAGCATGTTTGCATTGATCCATTCCAAAACGTTTTAAGAGTTCTTTAGTATACTTTTCTTGGCTTATAAAAATTCCGGCAGGCGTTTGTTTAATTTGAAAACCAAGAAAGAAAGTTATTTCACCCATGAGGCTCATTTCAAATTCTTTTTGCATAATGTCACTAAATTATGTGCACAATGATTCATTTTAAGCTCCAAAAATAATATCATCAACATATATTTGAACAACTAGAAAATCAGATGTATATGTTTTGAAAAATAAAGTAGAGTCTGAATTTCCAATAGAGAAACCATTATCAAAAAGATATGTCTTGAGCCGTTCATACCAGTTCATAGGTGCTTGTTTTAAACCATAAAATGCTTTCTTAAGTTTATAAACATAGTCATCTTTTTTCGGTATCTCAAAGCCAGGTGGTTGGGCAACATATACTTCTTCTTGAATGATTCCATTTAGAAATGCACTTTTTACATCCTTTTGGTAGAGTTTGATATTTTTATGTGCTGCAATAGCTAGTAACATCCTAATAGCTTCAAGTCTTGCTACTGGTGCATATGTTTCATCAAAGTCTATTCCTTTATGTTGATTATATCCTTGTGCTACTAATCTAGCTTTATTTCTTATTACTTCCCCTGCCTCATTTAACTGATTCCTAAATACCCATTTAGTTCCAATAATGGTTTTATCTTGTGGTTTAGGAACTAAATCCCATACATCATTTTTACTGAATTTGTTTAATTCTTCTTGCATGGCTATTATCCAATAGTCATCTGTAAGAGCTTCAGACACCTTCTTAGGTTCAATAATAGAGACAAAGGCCATGTTTGCAACATTTAAAAGAAGAACGAGTTTTGACTTTATCATTAGGATTCCCAATAATTAGTTCTTGAGGATGATACTTGATAAGTCTAGGTATAGGTGGTGTCTCAGCTTGATCATTGTTTGTAGTATTTTTCTCACTCTCATTGGGTATGGATAGATTTTCAAATTGATGAGTGACATCAACTACTTCAAGATTTTATGATTTAGGTTCTTCATGAAAAGAGATATGAATAGATTCCTCAACTTTTCTAGAAATGGTGTTGTAAACTCTAAATGCTTTGCTAGAGGTAGAATATCCCAAAAAGAATGCTTTATGGGATTTAGAGTCAAACTTATCCCTATCCTCTTTAGTGTTTAAGATATATCATGTGGATCCAAAGGTATGAAAATAATCAACTCTAGGTTTCTTGGTATGGATTATTTCATATAGTGTTTTCTTCAAATAGGAATGAACAGTTACTCTATTTAACACATAGCATGCGGTGTTTACTGCTTCAGCCCAAAAAGTTTTAGGTGTGTTATGTTCAAGCATATAGTCCTAGCCATTTCTTGTAGGGATCAATTTTTCCTTTCAACTATACCATTTTGTTGTGGAGTACGTGGAGCAGAAAATTTGTGAGTGTATCTTTGAGAAGTGCAAAATTCTTCAAATAAATGGTTCTCAAATTCTCCACCATGATCACTCCTAATAGTACATATTTTGTTTTGTAATAGATTTTCAATCTTGGAACAAAATTTTATAAAGACATGAATAGTATCATCTTTGTTTGCAAGAAAATGTACCCATGTATATCTACTATAATCATCAACAATAACAAAACAATATCTTTTGCCACCAATAGATTGTGTTCTCATAGGTCCAAATAAATCCATATGAATCAATTCTAAGGATCTACAGGTGCTAAGAACATGTTTGGATTTAAAAGAAGTTTTTGTTTGTTTACCCAAAGTACATGGTTCACAATTTTCAATTTGATCAAAAGATAAATTAGGCAAACCACGAACAAGATCTTATTTAACTAACTTTTTAATAACATGTGAACTAGCATGTCCTAACTTTTTATGCCATAGTTGTAAGGAATTTTCATTTGCAAGTAAACATTTTCCTACTACAGATTTCATAGAGTTAGGTCGAAGAATATAAAGGTTTCCAACGCGTTTTCCTTCATAAACAACATTTGTAGTGTTTTCTATTAATAATTTGCAGCAATTTTTGTTAAATAAAACATCATATCCACTGTCACATAATTGACTAACACTTATTATATGGTGCAAACCATCAACAAGTAAAACATTCTTTATTTTGAGGTTTGTACCAATGTTACCTATTCCAACGATTTTACCTTTACCATTATCTCCAAAGGTGACTGTTCCACTCTTCTTTTCTTCAAAAGTTTGAAACGCATCCTTGTTTCCGGTCATGTGTTTGGAACATCCACTGTCGACCACCCAATCCTGCATTAAAATGTAGGTTTTGGTACCCATGTGATGGTCCGGTATAGTTAGGAACATTTAATTGCAGACTGAAATAAAATTCTGATTCAGAACTTCAGTCGGTCCACAAAAGTTCGACCGAAATCTCTCTGGGTCGACCAATCGTCGATCGAGAAAGTTGTTGTATTGCAGATTAAAACTAAAGAAAACCAGAAGTCTGCTCGGTCGACCATTTTTCGACCAAATTTTCTCCCGGTCGACCATTTTTCGACTGAAACTATTGTTGTTTGTCTCAGGTTGTTGTTGTAGATTTTAATTTGTTATAGACATCTGGTCGGTTGACAAAAGTTCGACCAAATGGATTTTCGGTCGACAATACTTCGACCAAATAATTTTCTATTTCAGAATATCAGTTCAGAAAATTACCATTATGATTGAGACCTTTTATTAAGTTGAGATAAGACAATATAATTTGCAAAAATGATCATTGGGTCATATCTCAACTGAAATTCATTCAAATCTATGAGGTTTGGGGTTTTGGAACCCAAAGTAAGTCGGAATCCTTGGTCTTATAGGGGCATAAAAATGAATAATGTCCAAGACGTAGGCAGAAATGACAAGTAATAGAATCAACTTCATTTCTTTACCTAGGAATTATGTTCTTGGGGACAAACATAGTCTGAGCTTTAGTTCTTTTGGGTTGACTTTTCTTTAGAGCATATCATAATCCTCTTCTTCCATTGAAACTAGAGGTTATTTTCAGAATATTATTAAGGATGTCTTTACCTCTGAAGTCATTTAGGTTTCTTTGTATCTTAGCAATGTCCTCCATCTTCTTGTGTAAGTCCTTCCTTGCTTGTTCTAAATCAGACAATAGGGAGTCTCTTTCTTTTACAACATTGTCATAGTCTAGATGATTACAGAAAATTGGTTGTGTTTGAAAATCATTCAGTTTATCTAGCAAATCAGTCTTTTCTTGAGAAAGAAGTGCAACATTTGTTTCTAGAGTAAGTAATTTGCTAGTGCAGTCATTTAAAGATGTTTTTAAAGACAAGTTCTCAAGATCAATGTTTTCCTTTTTAGATGAAAGATCATTTAATCTAGCATGTAACTCATCATTTAATTTTGTAACCTTCTTTAGTTTCTTTTTGCAGTCAACATATTTATCATGAGTTTCTTGTAAACTAGCAATTAACTCTTCCTTAGGAAGATCAAGAAGGCTTGCCTCTTGGGAGTCTTCATCTTCTCTTTCCATTAGACATTCCACCTTTTCTTCTCCGCTTTCACTCTCACTTGATTCATCCCATTCAGCTTTATAGGCTTTTTCTCTCTTCTTTTTGTGTGAGCTTTTCTTTCCTTTCTTTTCTTGTGGACATTCATTTTTGAGATGTCCTTTCTTTCCACACTCAAAACACCTAGGAGGAGAAGAGGAAGAACTAGAAACTTTGTTAGTTTGAAATCTTTTATATTTCTTACCATCTACGATTAGGACTTCTTCTCCATCTTCTTCACTTGACTCCTCACTTTCCAGTGTGATGACTTTTGAAGCTTTAAGAGCCACATCCTTCTTTTTTCCTTGTTGGAGTTCACGCTCTCTTCTTTCTTCTTCTTCTAGGGTTGCTTCATGAGCTTCTAGGTTGCCAATAAGTTGTTCCATCCTCAATCGGGTGAGGTCATTTGCATCTTCAATGGCAGTCACCTTGGGCTTGTATTTTGGAGGAAGTGACCTAAGGATCTTTGACACCTGATCTTCCTCACAAATAACTTTTTCTAAAGCATTTAAACCATTTACAATAGAAGAGAATTTTGCATACATTTCACTAACAGATTCATTTGGATCCATACGGAACTGTTTAAACTTTTGTTTAAGCATTCCAATTTTGGAATTCTTAACTTGAACAGTCCCTTCATAGGTTATGGAGAGTCTATGCCATATTTCATAGTTTGTTTCACAATTTGATATCCTATTAAATTCTCCTACTGAAATTGAACAATAGAGAATACTTACAGCCTTGGCATTTATTTGAGCCGACTTTACCGTATTTGTGTCCCAATCTGCATATTGCACTTGAGGAAGCGCATATGGGGTTGACACCATCCTCCATAGATCCCAGCTAATGCCTTGGAAGTAGAATTGCATACTTCTCTTCCAATATGTGTAGTTTGTTCCATCAAATGCAGGAGGACTGGCCACAAGTGTCCCTTCAAGGTTAAGGTTGTTGAGCACCCCGTCACCCATTCTTCAAGACTTGGTTAGGGTCCCTTGAATCCTGCTCTGATACCAAGTGAAAAACCACTAGAGGGGGGAGAATAGGGTTTTAAAGATATTTTACAATTATTTAACTCAAACAACCACAATTGGAAAAGCTAGAAGGAGACAAGGGTTTAGAGTGGTTCCTAACCTTAGCAAATACTAAGGTAGTCAGTCCACTACCCGGTTGCTTACCCAACCGGGATTTTGAAAGTATTAATTTTATTACCTTATCAAGGATATTACACAAAATACAATACTTTCTTACACCCCTTGAACAGCCCTCACTTTGAAGTAGATGCACCAACTCAAGGTAGCCTTCTTGAAGTAACTCCAAGCTCCCCCTTGAAGTAGCCTTCCTCTTTGAAGTTACCTCCCGTTGCACCAGCCTTCTTGAAGTAGTTCAAGGTCTCCTTCTTCACCAGGAAGATCACCACCTTCTCCAATCAGCAGCCTCCAACCTAGGAATAGTAAGGAAAATACAAACAATGAAAGTGAACAAGAAAGGAAAATGGAAATTACAACTTATCCTTTGAAGCACAAGGCTTGATATGCTTATATCAAGCGTGTAGATCTCCTAACCAATATGTATGGAAGTGTGATTGTAGTGGATAGGAGATACTAGCCTATAGGATACGAAATTAGAGCAGGGAGAAAAGTAGCCAATTGCAAATGTGCTCAATTGCTCTAAAACAGGTTGCTCAATGCAAGTATATGCTCAAGTATAGAATTGGTGAATTTGGGTATCCTAAGGCATGTCCTATTTATAGGTTTGGCCTACTAGTGCTTAAGGACGTTCTAGACACTTTCTAGGGGTTTCTAAGTGCTTAACTAGCCATTAGGTACAAGTTAGTTGCATTAGCAACGACTAGTTAATTACTTCTACAAGTGTTGTCAAAAACCATCTCGGTCGAGAACTTGTCGACCGAGATACCTACTCGGTCGAGGGTTTGTCAATCGACAGGCTCTCTGGAGAAAGTTTTTGCAATGTTTATCTCCAACTACCAACTACCTTGTCAGCTGTTTCTAACGGCTACTTGGGTCTTTCTCGGTCGAGAAGTTTTGTCGACCGAGAGTGTCTCGGTTGAGGATGTTGTCGACCGAGATTGACCCTATTTCAAGGTTTCAATTAAGGCATTAAGTGTGTGTATGAGTGTGCATATGTGACACTATTGAAGGGGATGACCTATCTAAGTGTGGTGTTTAGTTAGGGAAGATCTAACGCTTGATTTACATGAAGTCTAAGTACTTGTACATTATATGTTTGTACAAGTTTTTACAAAGTGATTACATTTCATGAAAATACAAACATGTAAGCATATAGATTTCCCTAATTGCTTTGTCATCCACCTTATTCCTGCAACACTCAAGTAGCTTGTTAGATCAACAAGAATGAAATGTTTGTCATTATCAAAACAAAGGGATTTACTGATGTCCATTTAGCCAACACGTTGAACTATGGGCTCCAGTTGGAGGTAAATTACGGCCTCTACCCTTGCTGGATGTCCACTGCATCTGAGTTGTAAGGACCCTGACCCTCATTTTGGGCTTATCTTATTTGATTTGCCTAAACCCTAGTGTTTGGTTGCTTGCTAATCACCCTTAGTAGTGATTAGGGTTTGTTTGTGCTTTGTTGAGAGTTGGAGGTGCTACTTGCAAATAACCCAAGTTTAGGGTTGATGAGCAAGTTTGTCACCTTGAGATATGTTTCTCTCTCTTCTTGCATCCTCTAGAGTTGAGAGCATGGGTTGGGCTCGTTGCTTGAGTAGCCTTGGGCCTTGTTTTGCCTTGTTTGGGCCTTGCCTTGTCTTGATGGACCTTGTATCGGGCAAGGATGTGTTTGGGAGCTTTGTGTCGGCCATAGCTTGTGTCAGGTAAGAGTGTATTGCCCATGACGTGTATCGGACTTTGACAATCTTTGACCTTGCATCGTTTGTGTCACCCCCTTGTGGACACTTGGTGCTTGATGCTTGCATGTGGCAAATGCCTTGGACATGTGGAGGTGGCGAGTTGTAGGTGGCTTTGCCCCATGGACAAGTGTTCCTAGGTGGGCGACACCTTGCCTTGGTTTCTCCTTCACCATCTTCTATATATGTCTCTCCTTTCTCTTGCTTAGGATCCCTTTAGTTGGTGTTGCTTCCCTTCCTCCCTAGGTGGGCGACACATCTCCTTTGCAAGCTTGGTGGTCGATCCTCCTCCTTCTCCTTGGAGTCTTCTTCTTCTTCTTGTGGTGGCCGAAGGTGGTGTTTGGAGCTTGGAAGCTTGGTGCTAGGAGCTTGGAGCTTGCTTAAGGCAGGTTACATAACACCTAACCCTATCAATACTACTTCCTTTTCTTATTGCATGTTTATGTTTTATCTTGATCAGCCATGCATCTTGTTAGATATGTTTCTTTCCTAGTTTGTATCTTGGTTTTGTTGGATATATGGTCTAGTTGTGGATGTGTTCTTGACCTTGGTGGCCGAACCATATGTATAGAGTTTCTTAGGCAAAACTCCTTTCACTCCCTTTGGTCTTGAGAAGTGAGTTCGGGTCCTAGTGGTATAGGAAACACTCCTCTCACTTGGTTGTTGAGAGGTGAGTCTATACTCTAGTTACTCGGGCAACACTCTTCTTTCACCATGGATTTGAGAGGTGAGCCTTGTTTGGATGTTGACCTAGTAGAGGTTGGGATCTTGGCCAATATGGAGATGACCTACCATGTTGCCCGATATGTGATGGAGGTTGTGCAAAAACCCCTCTCTCTTGATTGTTGAGAGGTGAGCCAACCCTCTTGATCTATTAGGGTTTGATGATGGTGATCTTGAGGTTGATGATGACCAAGCCGTTATGGACTTTATGCCTTGCACGATACACCTTTGTGGTCGATGCCTGACACCCCTTATATAGGGTTTTGGTTTAGCCGATGTGCTAGGATGTGTTCTGTTGACTTGTTGCCCTATGTGACCCTCTTGACTTTTTTGGTGACCTTGGGCGATATGCCTTGACTGAGATGATCCTTTGACCTAGTTGGTGGTGTGCCTTTGGCCGACATGGTGCTTAGAAGTTATCTCTATTTGGTGCCTTGGGCGATACAGCCTAATCTTGAATTGCCCGATATGGTGTGTAGTGAAACTCTTGTGCTTGTCTTGATGGTGACCGATATGAGGTGCTTGACCTAGTTGGATGATGGGCCTTCTTGTGGTACCTTGGTATCGTTTGTCGTTGTCAGCATGTTGGGCGATATAGTGCTGGCTTTGGGTACCATGATCTTGATCGTTACAACCTTGGGCGTTATGGTGAGTTTAACCCTAGGTGATCAATAGGGCCTTAGCCGATACAACTAGATGCCCGACACACATATCTGGCTTGGGTGCACGATACACCTCCTAAACCCAGCTACACAATACACTCATGGTTCCTTGGTTGCACGACATGAGTTGCACAATATCACCCTTATTCTTGGCTGCACAATACAGCATTCAGATCAGTATACAACACGCCATAGCTCTTGTTTCCAAGTACACCTTTGTACTTGGGTTGGCCGATTGTGTGGCTAAGTGTCGTGGCCAATAGACTTTTAGTGAGGGTTGTTACCCTTCCCGTTACCTCCTTTGGTGAGGGATGCGTTGTTGGATCCTAGATGGGTGATTAGATGCTCTAGAGGGGGGGTGAATAGAGCTAAAAGCACTTAAACAAAATCCATTAGACCTTCAAGATATTTGATAAGATAAGGTTTCTAAGTAGGAAATTTGTGTGCAACTAAAACATACATAGCAAGGAAGAGAGAGATTGAACAAACCAATTTAAACAAGCTATTTAGAGTGGTTCCACACTTCAAACTAGAAGTGTGTCAGTCCACTTGCCTAGAGAGGTCAACCTCTAGGACTTCCAAACTATTGCACTCTTATATTCATTCATAAGACATACAATGCATGACCAAAAAAGGACTTACCTATCCAATACAAAGAGTCTTCAACCTTACCAAGGACTTACCCACTTTGCAAGAGTCTTCGGCCTTCTCCAAGGACTTACCCACTCTTGCACAAGTCTTCGGCCTTGTAGGAATTACCCACTCTTCTTGGATCTTCCGCCTTTGACTTCACCTTCACTCGGAGAAGCTTTTCACCAAGGACTTACCTACTTGAGCTTGAGTCCTTTGCCTTCTCCAAGGGCTTACCCACTCTAGCTCCAAGTCTTCGGCCTTTGACTTCACCTTCACTCGGAGAAGCTTTCCACCAAGGACTTACCCACTTGAGCTTGAGTCTTCTGCCTTCTCCAAGGGCTTACCCACTCTAGCTCCAAGTCTTCGGCCTTGATCTTCACCAAGGGACTCCTTCCCTTATTCTTCTTCACCTCTCTTGGACAAGAGAGAGAACCTTCATCTTCATGATTGGAAAGATAGAAAGGAGGTGGTGGAAGTGAGAGCCTCAAAAGATATACATGTAGGACTAGCTCTCTTACAGATTTCCTACTCACTCTAATGGATGTAGCAAGTGATTAAGCTTAGAGAGAGAGAGGAGGTTGTAGGATCACTCAACTATAGAATAGGAACCTTCATAGTGAATGCTCAACCTTGGAATGAAGCCCAAGGGGTCCTATTTATAGTTGGGGATGCCTCTTAGCCTTTGGGAACACTTGTGAACGAAAACTAGCCATTTTATGGCTTGCAACGGATCTATTTTCACTTGTTGCAACTCCACAACGGCTAGTAGCACTTTTCCGTACAGTGCATTCGGTCGAGTTTCAGGGTGGGAAACTGGACCGATTCAATCTTAAGAAAACCAACCCAGGTGGATCGGTCGAGTTTCAGGGTGGCAAACTGGACTGATTCAATCTTCAGAAAACCAGCCCAGGTGGATCGGTCGAGTTTCAGGGTGGGAAACTGGACCGATTCAATCTTCACAAAATCAGCCCAGGTGGATCGGTCGAGTTTCAGGGTGGGAAACTGGACCGATCAAGTGCCTGTAATTGATTTTCAAAGTTGCATTAAAAGTGCTCTAACATTCAATCTAAGTGCTCCTGGTATTTTTCTAAGCTTAATTACAAGTCATACAATCATTACAAGTGATTTACAACATGATTCTAATGGATATACATCATATTACAAAAATGTGCAATTGTATGAATTTGACTTGTCTTTTCTCCAATTTGAGATGCGCAAGTTAGGGCAATTGGAGTGTGTCTATACCTAATCTGAAATTACTCAAGTAGAAGCATTAGACACCAATATGTGGAATGGTTAGTCATCATCAAAACACGGGTTTAGTCAATTTAGACGTGAGTCAACATTGACCTAATTGACCTTGAGTCAACATTCTCCCCCTTTTTGAAGATGACAAACCATTCCATAAATGTATTGAAAGTGTTTAAGTAAATTCATACCTTTGGAGAAACCTAGGGGTTTCAATAAAATGGAGTTCATATGCTCCCCCTCAATTGATGCACATGGAGTTTTCATACTCCCCCTCAATTGATGCAATTTCTCATGCATGGTTAGCTTTCATAACATTTATAGAATACTATGTCTTCTACACATATATGTCTTCTCCCCTTTACCTTCTCCCTTTACATGAACATGCTTCTCCTCTTCATGTAGGACATGCCTTCTTCCTCTTTTTAAAAGAAGACATACCTTTCTCCCCCTTTGTCATTTCAAAAAGTGGGGTTATGAAGAAATAAGAAACATCACTTGTTAAAAAGAAAGGAGATAACACAAATATATATAAGGAGAGTAGAAGAGCACAGATAGGGGCTTGTCCAAGCATAGAAAGAAAGGCAATTTAAACCATATACTTGAACAACCCAAAAATGCAAGATAAAGTGTTGCAGAAAAACAATAAATCACAATCTCGACCCTTAAGATGATGGAATTTGACCAAAAACCATCGAAGCTCATGGCGAAGCGATGAGTCTTGCTCAGAAGGTCGTTTCTTCATAAAAAAAACACTAGTCTTGCACCAAAAACTGAAACCGGAGCAAATCTGCATAAAATCCAAAAATACTCCAATTTTACATACAACGTAGCTCTATGTGCCCTGCATCACAATGTTATGCAAGTAACTCAAGATGGTAGATATGCAATTCTAGAAACAAGCTTGAGCATGTATGAGACAAGATACAAGCATAGCATATAGATGAGCAAATATATCAATTATTGACAGGGTTAGAACTACATGTATGTGAACTACTAGTAGATGATATCACAAGTTAGGACTACTAGTAGGATCTAGATCATAGCAAGAGATACCAAAAGATATACAAGTCAAAGATCAAGCTATGAGTAGATTTATAGATATATCCAAACAAAGAGATATGCAAATTTAGAAGCATGAGAGGATATAACTCACTATATATGCATCCTTACCATAAGATGATTACCCCTAAGAACCTCAAGGTTGTATCAAAACAAGATATACACCTAGAAAGATGTAGCAAGTTAGAGCACAACGGAAGCAATTTTAAACACAACCAAGAGATCCATAGAGATCATCATCAAAACCTGCAAAACAACTCAAAGCAAGTAATTGCAAGATATAGATATACCAATTTAGAGCAATTAGAGAGATAGAGTTGTATGCAAGATAGGAAATTTAGAACATGGCAATATGCATATATAAAGATACCAAGGGAGTGCCAAAGAATAAGGCTATTGGTTGAGAAAATCTAGTTTAGAGAGAAATTCTCATCCAATAAGCCAACTGGGTATTCTGTGCACAGTGTTATCGGTCGAGTTCTGTGCATGGACAACTCGACCGATGACAACTGTTGGCAACACTCTTGGTTCCTATCGGTCGAGTTTCAGTAGGGCAAACTCGACCGACAGATCAGCTTTCAAGAAGCACATATATATCATAAAACCATATTTAAAGGCATGCTAAAAATACAAACCATATCCAAACATGTCTAAGCAAGTTAGTAATGCACTATAGAAGCATTAGAAACAGTTTTTGAGCAAGAGTGTGAAGAGAATCACAAAATGCCACTTTTGACTCAAAAACCATATGTATAGTGCACACTAACTTGACAAAACAAGTTAGAAATGATTACAAGCAATAAAACCATTATCTTTGTACTTACCATTGCTTTTCAACTTGTTGTCACCCTCTACACATCTCACCTTTCTTCTTTCATGTGGATTGAGAAGTCAATTGGCAATTTAGTAGTTCAAGTCAATCCATTTGCAAGTACCTACAAGAAGAAAGATGAAATGGTCCCCAATCATGTTTTTGGGTCCAGAGGAGTTAGCTTAGCAACCCAAATCCTATTTCTCTTGGGTGCTTTCCTAAAAGGACAACAACTAGAATAATGACCAATAACATTGCAATGATTACAAGTGCCCGTAGCCTTGGAACTGGAGGATTCTTCATTGAAAAATAAAGGTTCTTTGTCTTTGTTGTTCCCTTGACTACTATCATATCCTAAACCATGTCTACCAATTTGTTTAGTAGTATGGTCTAGTATTTGATTAAGATTCTTTTTATCACCAAAGAATCTTTGCAAAGAAGATCTAAAACTATGATTGTCATGCATAAGAGAAGTAAAGGTAAAACACAATAGATTCAAATCATCTCTAGCATGCACAAGATAGATTTCTAAGCAAACATCTTTAGTCATATAAGAATCTTTATCACAAGATAGAGCATTAAAAACTTTCTCTCTATAAGAAAAGATAGTATGGGGGTCAAGAGAAATTACACTACTATGCAAGGAAGCAAGTTCATATACAGGACAAGTAATCTTTGAAGGATAAACTTTATCTACACATTTTATTCCTTGCAAAGTAAGCTCTTGACTCTCATAAGAACATTTAAGAGCATAAGAAACAATAGAGAGAGAAACAATAGTAGTAGCAAGCTCTATATATGAAGCAGTCATAGAAGGTTGAGATTCGAAAAACTTAATCTTATCAAGCAAGCTAGAATTCGCAAATTTAAGAGCATATAGTTGACTAAGATAAGCATTTATTTGAATCTCAACACTTGAATTTACCTCATTTAAATCTTTAGTTGAGCTTGTCATGAGGGCGCAATGGCATCTTCCATCTTCACATTCACTAGATCTTCACTAGTGCTTTCATTTGTTGATGGAGCCTTTGTGATCCCTTTTTCACTTTTGTTTCCTTCTATTGCTCTCTTTGAAGGTTGACCATCTTCATAATCACCCATATTCTCCTACTTGTGGAAGTATGCTTGGAGAAGACCCGCTCTGATACCACTTGTTGGATCCTAGATGGGTGATTATATGCTCTAGAGGGGGGGTGAATAAAGCTAAAAGTACTTAAACAAAATTCATTAGACCTTCAAGATATTTGATAAGATAAGGTTGCTAAATAGGAAATTTGTGTGCAACTAAAACATACATAGCAAGGAAGAGAGAGATTGAACAAACCAATTTAAACAAGCTATTTAGAGTGGTTCCACACTTCAAACTAGAAGTGTGTCAGTCCACTTGCCTAGAGAGGTCAACCTCTAGGACTTCCAAACTATTGCACTCTTATATTCATTCATAAGACATACAATGCATGACCAACACAGGACTTACCTATCCAATACAAAGAGTCTTCAACCTTACCAAGGACTTACCCACTTTGCAAGAGTCTTCGGCCTTCTCCAAGTACTTACCCACTCTTGCACAAGTCTTCGGCCTTGTAGGAATTACCCACTCTTCTTGGATCTTCCGCCTTTGACTTCACCTTCACTCAGAGAAGATTTCCACCAAGGACTTACCTACTTGAGCTTGAGTCTTTTGCCTTCTCCAAGGGCTTACCCACTCTAGCTCCAAGTCTTCGGCCTTTGACTTCACCTTCACTCGGAGAAGCTTGCCACCAAGGACTTACCCACTTGAGCTTGAGTCTTCTGCCTTCTCCAAGGGCTTACCCACTCTAGCTCCAAGTCTTCGGCCTTGATCTTCACCTAGGGACTCCCCTTGTTCTTCTTCACCTCTCTTGGACAAGAGAGAGAACCTTCATCTTCATGATTGGAAAGATAGAAAGGAGGTGGTGGAAGTGAGAGCCTCACAAGATATACATGTAGGACTAGCTCTCTTACAGATTTCCTACTCACTCTAATGGATGTAGCAAGTGATTAAGCTTAGAGATAGAGATGAGGCTGTAGGATCACTCAACTATAGAATAGGAACCTTCATAGTGAATGCTCAACCTTGGAATGAAGCCCAAGGGGTCCTATTTATAGTTGGGGATGCCTCTTAGCCTTTGGGAACACTTGTGAACGAAAACTAGCCATTTTATGGCTTGCAACGGATCTATTTTCACTTGTTGCAACTCCACAACGGCTAGTAGCACTTTTCTGCACTTTTCCGTACAGTGCATTCGATCGAGTTTCAGGGTGGGAAACTGGACCGATTCAATCTTCAGAAAACCAGCCCAGGTGGATCGGTCGAGTTTCAGGGTGGGAAACTTGACCGATTCAATCTTCAGAAAACCAGCCCAGGTGGATCAGTCGAGTTTCAGGGTGGGAAACTGGACCGATTCAATCTTCAGAAAATCAACCTAGGTGGATCGGTCGAGTTTTAGGGTGGGAAACTGGACCGATCAAGTGCCTGTAATTGATTTTCAAAGTTGCATTAAAAGTGCTCTAACATTCAATCTAAGTGCTCCTGGTATTTTTCTAAGCTTAATTACAAGTCATACAATCATTACAAGTGATTTACAACATGATTCTAATGGATATACATCATATTACAAAAACGTGCACTTGTATGAATTTGACTTGTCTTTTCTCCAATTTGAGATGCGCAAGTTAGGGCAATTGGAGTGTGTCTATACCTAATCTGAAATTACTCAAGTAGAAGCATTAGACACCAATATGTGGAATGGTTAGTCATCATCAAAACACGGGTTTAGTCAATTTAGACGTGAGTCAACATTGACCTAATTGACCTTGAGTCAACATGTGCTACCCGTCACTCTCTTAGTGAAGGTAGGTAGTACCTTTGGTGAGGGTTATGCTTAACCCGAAAACCCTTGTTGTTGATATGACTATCTTAAAAATGCATCTTTGTTGATAATAAGATACATAGACGTGTTCATAAATATGGGCATATTGGATGCTCATGATTTGATAGCAATGATATAATTTAACTAGTACACCTTTATGCTTCATATAGTTATGACTATGGATGGTTGTTCCAAACATGTACATCTTCAACCCTAATATCATGATAATCAGAAAAGATTTGTATTCTTGGTGATTTAAGTTATCTCTCTCTTGATGTGCATACTAACCATGTAGGTGTATCAGATGAATTCATAGCCATGTAAGGGCTATGAGGTATATGTGTTTGTATAACACTGCATGATGATAATCCTTGTTGATGAGATAACATGCACCACCAATATGATGAAGGTCTATGGACCTGATAAAGGCTGAGAGCCTAGTTGAGGTGTTATCCTCTTTATGATGAGATAAGGGATTGTTATCCTAGGTGATGATGTATGATGATGATGCCTTAAGAGGCAGTGGCTTCCTGTGATGAGGGATTGAGATCCCAGGGTAAAGTGATGATGGCAATAATAATGTAACTCAATGTTGTTATGCTTTACAACTTGGTTGCCTCGACAATGCACTTAAAATATACTAATTAATTATAGTGGAACAAAATCATGTAGTTTCCCTAGCCATAGATCCATCATCGTCAGTAGTTGGTGATGGTGAAATGGGTTCTCCTGCGGGTTAACCCGGAGCACATATTGTTGAATATGTGGGGTTTCTCCTAGCCAAAAATAGGAGGATTAGAGTGCAACTTCGGTTGTAGACTCCAGAGTGTAGATTCAGGCCCGTGGCTCAATATGTTAGAGCATGGTGAACAGGCCCATGGCTCAGAAGATGTGATAAAGAGCATGAATGTGTTCATGACTCAGAGCACAGTGAACAAGTCGTGGCTCAGTTTCACTAGCGTCGATACCTGTACCAAGGTGGGCTAGGAAAAGGGTAGCCTAACCCTATGGCTGAGGCCACTTAAGCATGAGACTGCGGTCCTACTTGTTTTGCACTCATGTACTGACCATGAGGTGGTGAGGTCATGGAGTCTGACTCTCCCACTGACCTTGTATGGCACTGGCCTTGGGTTTCGCAGCCGTCAGTTGGATTTGAGCGGTACGGCTCACTTCTTTAGGGCATAATAATACGTAATCCAGCTGAATAATATATATTGCTTAAGGCAAAACATGGAACATTGGTTGAGGCCTTGTATGTATAATTGATTTAGTTATACCTTGCAGTTATTTGTACGTTACTCATGTTTTGTGATAAGTTCATATAAAGCTTATCTTGTCAATCATGTTCCATAACGGAAATCAGGTTATATGCCTCCTGGATATCTTGGTAAGTTTGATAATACAGTAAGCCCTGCTCCGTATGTTGCTTATATAATTTACTTATAACAAATATCTGCTTTAGCTTGTCTGGAGTTTTATAGTTTCGGCGGGGAGTTATGTTTCTCGTTGGGACTGGGTGTCTCACCCTGTTGGTTTACAACCTTTTTAGGTGATCGCACTAGATGTGGTGGTGGTCGTGTGGTTGCAGTCGAGCAGCAAGAAGAGTAGTAGAAGGCAAGAGATGGATATGTTGTTGTTTTGATGGTTTTGTAGTAGAGTCCTAGAGTCATTCCTATACTCTCAAGTCCTCGGAGGTGTTTTGATGATGTTTCATGGTGAATAACTGTTGTACCTTTGTTATATCTTGCTGTTGGCCTTATGTGGCATGTTATGTATATATAAATAGGTGATGAACTCATGTGTTGGCAAGACAACTAGTTTCTCTAAGCTGGGAACATATATCAAGGCTTGTAAATGTTTATAAAACATGTTTCTTTGCAGAATCTAAATGTAATAGTTCTCTATTATATGCCTTCTGCAATCGATTTTAAATAACCCGTGTTTTCAGTAAAATGTGGTTTATGGTAGTTCTTTGCATGTCACCTCGTTGGCTATGTGATGGCAGGGTACCACAGTGAGTTTGGTACCAGAGCTCTAGGTTCGCTAAGTCTACAGGGATCTAAGACTAGGTTTGTATCTATTCTTGTGAGTTTTCCAGATTTTCTTACAATAATCTTCTGCCCTCAGTAGAAGGCAAAGCTTAAAGATGTCTGGAAACCATGAAGAACATGCTACTGAGAGCAGTGATGCTGCATCAGTTGATGGAGCAGGAGTGTAGGCACATGAAGATTGGGTGCCTGAGGTCCCCCAACTTGAGCCAACCATTCTCGAAGACCCTTCCTATTAGCAGCTTATGGGGCAATTGATGGCTATGATGAATCTCATGGCAGAGAGATTACCAGTGCCTCTGTCGGGAGAACAGGCTCCCCATGGTGAAACAACAGGTACAGGGAAGACCTTCGAGCGGCTTCGCCGAGTCAGAGCTTTGGATTATGCTGGAACGGCTGATCCAACAGATGCATATATGTGGATGATAGGTCTTGAGAAGGCCTAGATCCTAGATATCCCCAAAGCAGATAAAGTAAAGCACAATGTCTACCTTCTGAAAGGTTGTGTTGGCTACTGGTGGGCCATCTAAGAGGAGAAGTGACCCGGTGAGGTGATATGTTGGGAGGTTTTCCGATGAGAGTTCATCAGCCGATACTTACCGAAGATGTATCTGGACAAGAAGATCAACCAGTTTGAGCTTATGTGCCAAGGATCAATGGACATCATCGAGTATGAAGCCAAATTAATGGACATGATGAGGTTTTGTCCTCATATGGCAACGACAGATGATGAGCGGATCAGACGGTTTGAGAAGGGTCTGAGTGCTGAGTTGATGACATTTGTTGCTTCTTTGGAGAATCGGGAATGGTTTGCCACTTTTATGGAGTCTGTTTGAAGGATAGAATGATCAGTCAAGGAGAAGAGAGAGTCCATTATCAAGAAGAGACCTCAGTTCCAGAGGCAGAGGTCTGATGGCTTCAAGAAGTTAAGGTTTTCAGCACCTTCTGTGTTGAGAGGTCCCAGTGTGCCGTCATAGTGGTACCTGAGTAAAGGAAGAGATTATGGTTCTTCGCCATCAAAGGAATACAGTACAGCTTCAGTGGCAGTGATAGGGCCATCTAGGACACAGTTTGAGGATAGGGCATGCTATATCTGTGGACAGACGAGGCATTTCAAGTTAAATTTCCCAACGAGAGATGTTGAAGTGACACAACAGTCGGGGCAGAGTCAACAAGGGTCGGATAGACAACAACCCAATGGTAGTAGAGGACAAGGACGCGGTCAAGTGTCAAAAGCAGGATCGTCTGCTAAAGGAAGCATAGGACATGGATGACGGTAAGCAATAGCTCGATTCTATGCTATGAGTCTGCCAGAGGCGATAGTCAACTCGTGAGTAGTGGTAGGTCAGATGGAGTTATTTCATTCTGATTTGTCTTCTTATTACTTTATACATGTCCTAGTTGACCCGGGTGCTATGCACTCTTTTATCGCACGTACTATTCTTGATAGTTGTCTTTTACATGTTAGCTGCAAGAAAGATAGTTTGTTGTTAGAAACCCCTCTTGATGGTTCCTCGATGCTTTGAGAGGAGTGTCCATCATGTGTCTTATCTTTTTCGAGACACAGTATATAAGTGGATCTTATACCACTTGATACGCATGGATTCAATTTGATCCTTAGAATGGATACCTTAGAGAAGTATAAGGTTGTGTTGGACTGTGGTTCCAAGCACACAATGTTTGATAACGAAAGTGAGAAATGGATCTTCCAGGGAGATAGGAAGATTCTTTCGACATGTTTGGTGTCAGCTATGGTGGCATAGAAGTTGTTGAGGCAAGGATGTAAGGCGTTCTTAGCTCACTTTGTGGATACCAAGACAAAAGGTCATAGCCTTCAGGAGGTGTCTGTTGTCTGAGAGTTTGTGGATGTATTTCCTGATGAGTTTCCCGGTGTTCCCCCACCTCAAGAGATTGACTTTGAGATCAATCTGGTGCCAGGAACACAGCCAATTGCTCACACATTGTACGGGATGGCAGAGCTAAAGAAGCAGTTACAGGAGTTGTTGGATAAGGGTTTCATCCTACCAAGAACATCGCCTTGGGGTGCTCCAGTCCTATTTGTTAAGAAGAAGAATGGGTCGATGCGGTTGTGCATAGATTATCGACAGTTGAACAAGGTCACAATCAAGAACAAGTACCCACTATCGAGGATAGATGATATGTTTGATTAGTTATGTGGTGCCACAATATTCTCAAAGATCAATCTACAGTATGTATATCATCAATTGAGGATTAAAGATGAAGACATACCAAAGTCAGTGTTTAGGATGAGGTCTGGTCACTTCAAGTTCGTGGTTATGCCGTTCGGGCTAACCAATGTGCCTACTGCTTTCATGGATTTGATGAGCAGGGTGTTCCGTCCGTTTCTAGATCACTTTGTTGTAATTTTTATAGATGACATCTTGATCTATAGTCAGGACAGTCAAAAGCACAAACAACATCTTTGACAAGCGTTGACTCTTCTTCGCCAACACCAGTTATATGCCAAGTTTAGTAAGTGTGAGTTTTGGTTGAAGGAAGTGACTTTCTTGGGTCATGTGATATCTGTTGAAGGAATTAGAGTGGACCCCAAGAAGGTGGAGTTAGTTACAGATTGGGAGCAACCAAAGACACCGATAGAAGTTCATAGTTTTCTGGGTCTAGCAGGGTACTACTAGAGGTTTATAAAAAACTTTAGTGTGATCGTGTTGCCATTGAAAAAGTTGACCAGGAATGATGTACCTTTTGTTTGGGATGATCGTTGTCAGCAAGCTTTCCAAAGTTTGAAGGAGAAACTGACTAGTGCTCCAGTGTTGATGCTTCTAGAGCCTGGGAAAGGCTATTTTATTTTCTGTGATGCTTCCAAAAGAGGTCTAGGGTGTGTGCTGATGCAGGAGGATCATGTGGTTTCTTTTGCTTTGCAGCAACTTAAGAAATATGAGGAGAATTATGTGACACATGATTTGGGGCTGGCAGTGCTGGTTCATGTGTTGAAGATTTGGACACACTATCTTTATGGGGAAGTGTGTCAGATCTTTACAGATCATAAGAACTTCAAGTATATCTTCTCATAGAGTGAGATGAATATGTGACAACGTCGTTGGATGGAGTTGATCAATGATTATGATTGCACCATTGAGTATCATCCTAGTAAGGTGAACATGGTAGATGATGCGCTTAGTAGGAAGTCTCCATGTCATCCCACGAAGAAGGCACAGTTGAGTTCCTTGGTATGCCATAGGTAGTATATGCTTGTCTCTTTAAGGCAGATGAATGTACATTTGGAAGTTTCCTTGTTGGCAGGATTGTTTGCACAGATGCAAGTAAAGCCTACGCTGAGACAGTAGATCAAAGACGCACAACATGTAGATGTTTCAGTACATTTGATAAGACCAGAGTTTGGTAGTGAAAAGCGTGATGGGTTCCATGAGTCCGAAGGTGAACTAGTTTTTTATCATGGTAGGATGGTAGTCCCTGATGTTGATGGTCTGAGAAAGCTCGTGCTCGAGGAAGCACACACATGGATGTATGCTATGCATCCAGGTGTCACCAAGATGTACCATAATCTGAAGCATTGTTCAGGAAATCGGTCTGCACGGCCGCATATACTCCCGCATATACCTATTCAGTCACCCTACCGCACCGAATATTACTAATCGGTCCACTAAGCGGTCATGGCCGCATATACTCCCGCTTGGCCGATTAAGCAGCCAATTAAACTCCGCTTTTTGAAAAGCTCACAACTAATGTTCATGCATTTCGTACATACATGCATATATATACACACATTTCATTATATATATAAATTGAGATATATAGTCATTGAATTATATGTATACATTGTAATACATATAAAAATTTTCCACACGCATTTGTACATTTATTCAAATACCTATATATACATTTTGATTTATTCACATTTATACACACTATATATATATATGTACATTGATTTACCTACATTTTAGTATTTGTACATATATTACAAACACATTCTATATATAGACATATATACATATATAAGCATATCATACATCATACATGCATATTAATATGTTTATGAGTAAATAGATGTACGTGCCTACTCTATATGTATTAATTTATGATATCGTTATATTATTTTATATATAATTTTTTTATTAAAATAAAAAAAAATCCAAAACTGCATATACTCCCGTATATACTCCCGCATACCGCATATACTCTATGCAGCACCCTCTCCGCCCGTACACCGCATACCGCTTTTCTGAACCATGATCTGAAGGACCTGTATTGGTGGCCCTGTTTGAAGAAGGATGTGCCTGAGTTTGTGGCTAGGTGTGTGGTATGCCAGCAAGTTAAGGCTGAGCATCAAAAGCTGACAGATACGTTGCAACCCATGCCGATACCGCAGTTGAAATGGGATCATATAACCATGGATTTCGTAGTTGGTATGCCAAGGACAGCTAAGAATCATGATTCCATCTGGGTGATAGTGGACATATTGACAAAGTCTGCTCATTTCATACCTATAAAGACAATGTATACAACAGAGAAGCTTGCTCAGGTGTATGTAGATGAGATAGTACATTCGCACGGTGTAGCCACAACGATAGTCTCTAATAGAGGGCCCCAATTCACGATTCGTTTCTGGGAACAGTTGCAAAAGCGTTGGGAACCCAGTTAAGGTTCAGCACCGCTTTCCCCCCGCAGACAGATGGACAGTCTAAAAGGACTATTCAAACTTTGGAGGATCTTCTCTGAGCTTGTGTTTTGCAGTTCCTAGGTAGTTGGGACGTCCATATCGGTTTGATAGAGTTTGCCTACAACAATAGTTATCAGCGGATCATCGACATGGCTCCTTATGAGGCTCTATATGGTAGGAAGTGCAGATCTCCTTTATGCTGGTATGAGTCAGGCGAGTATCAACTTTTGGGTCCTGAGTCAGTACAGCAGACAATAGAGAAGATCAAAGTAATACAGCAATAGTTGAAAGTAGCACAGGACAGACAGAAGTCATATGCAGATAATCGTCGATGACCTTTAGAGTTCCAGGAGGGAGACAAAGTGTATCTCAAGGTCTCACCATGGAAAGGAATGCTAAGGTTTGGCCAAAAAGTTAAGTTGGCACCCAGGTATATGGGGCCACATCCGATACTAGCACGTGTTGGCTAGGTAGCTTACAAGTTAGAGCTGTCACCAGAGTTGCACAGGTTACATCCGGTGTTCCATGTCATTATGCCAAAGAAAAGTCATCCAGACACAGGAGCAGTGATACAGCTAGTTGAGGTTGAGCTTGATGAAGACATGACATACAAAGAAGGTCGAGTGATGATCCTTGACAGAAGAGTGAAGAATTTGAAGAGGAAGGACCTGGTTCTTGTGAAGGTTCTCTGGCATCATCGTGGGGTTGAGGAAGCCATGTGGGTGCTTGAGGCAGAGATGAGGAGGAAGTATCCCTCACTTTTCTCTTTGAATTTTGGGGGAGAAATCCCTTTGTAGAGGTTTATGACTTGTAAAGACCCTGACCCTCATTTTGGGTTTATCCTATTTGCTTTGCCTAAACCCTGGTGTTTGGTTGCTTGCTAATCACCCTTATTAGTGATTAGGGTTTGTTTGTGCTTTGTTGAGAGTTGGAGGTGCTACTTGCAAATAATCCAAGCTTAGGGTTGATGATAAAGTTTGTCACCTTGAGAGATGTTTCTCTCTCTTCTTGCATCCTCTAAAGTTGAGAGGATGGGTTGGGCACGTTTCTTGAGTAGCCTTGGGCCTTGTTTTTCCTTGTTTGGGCCTTACCTTGTCTTGATGGACCTTGTATCGGGCAAGGATGTGTTTGGGAGCTTTGTGTTGGCCATAAGTGTGTTGGCCATAGCTTGTGTCGGGCAAGAGTGTATCGCCCATGAGGTGTATCGGCCTTTGACCATCTTTGACCTTGCATCATTTGTGTCACCCCCCTTGTGGACACTTGGTGCTTGATGCTTGCATGTGGCAAATGCCTTGGACATGTGGAGGTGGCGAGTTGTAGGTGGCTTTGCCCCATGGACAAGTGTCCCTAGGTGGGTGACACCTTGCCTTGGTTTCTCCTTCACCATCTTCTATATATGTCTCTCCTTTCTCTTACTTGGGATCCCTTTAGTTGGTGTTTCTTCCCTTCCTCCCTTGGTAGGCGACACATCTCCTTTGCAAGCTTGGTGGTCGATCCTCCTCCTTCTCCTTGGAGTCTTCTTCTTCTTCTTGTGGTGTCCGAAGGTGGTGCTTGGAGCTTGGAAGCTTGGTGCTAGGAGCTTGGATCTTGCTTAAGGTAGGTTACATAACTCCTAACCCTATCTATACTACTTCCTTTTCTTATTGGATGTTTATGTTTCATATTGATCGACTATGTATCTTGTTAGATATGTTTCTTGCCTAGTTTGTGTCTTGGTTTTGTTGGATATATGATCTTGTTGTGGATGTGTTCTTGACCTTGGTGACCGAACCATTTGTATAGAGTTTCTTAGGAAAAAATCCTTTCACTCCCTTTGGTCTTGAGAAGTGAGTTCGGTTCCTAGTAGTATAGGCAACACTCCTCTCACTTGGTTGTTGAGAGGTGAGTCTATACTCTAGTTACTCAGGAAACACTCTTCTTTCACCATGGATTGGAGAGGTGAACCTTGGTTGGATGTTGACCTAGTAGAGGTTGGGATCTTGGCCGATATGGAGATGACCTACCATGTTGGCCAATATGTGATGGAGGTTGTACAAAAACCCCTCTCTCTTAATTGTTGAGAGGTGAGCCAACCCTCTTGATCTATTAGGGTTTGATGTTGGTGATCTTGAAGTTGATGATGACCAAGCCGTAATGAACTTTGTGCCTTATATGATACACCTTTGTGGTGTGGATGCCTGACACCCCTCATCTAGGGTTTTGTCTTGGCTGATATTCTAGGAAGTGTTCAGTTGGCTTGTTGCTCGATGTGACCCTATTGACTTTGTTGGTGACCTTGGGCGATATGCCTTGACCGAGACGATCCTTTGACCTAGTTGGTGGTGTGCCTTTGGCCGACATGGTTATTAGAAGTTATCTTTGTTTGGTGCCTTGGGTGATATAGCCTGATCTTGAGTTGCCTGATATGGTGTAGAGTAGTGAAACTCTTTTGGTTGTCTTGATGGTGACCGATATGAGGTGCTTGACCTTGTTGAATGATGGGTCTTCTTGTGGTACCTTAGTATCATTTTTCATTGTGAGCATGTTGGGCGATATAGTGCTGGATTTGGGCGCCATGATCTTGACCGGTACAACCTTGGGCATTATGGTGAGTTTAACCCTAGGTGATCGATAGGGCCTTAACCGATACAACTAGCTACCCGACACACATATCTGGCTTGGGTGCACGATACACCTCCTAACTCCAGCTACATGATACACTCATGGTTCCTTTGTTCCACGACATGAGTTGCACGATACCACCCTTGATCTTGGCTTCACGATACAGCCTTTAGAACAGTGCACAACATATCATAGCTCTTGTTTCCAGGTACACCTTTGTGCTTGGGTTGTCCGATTTTGTGGCTAAGTGTTGTGGCCAATGGACTTTTAGTGAGGGTTGTTACCCGGCCTGTTACCTCCTTTGGTGAGGGATGTGCTACCTGTCACCCTTTTAGTGAAGATAGGTAGTATTTTTGGTGAGGGTTATGCTTCGAAAACCCTTGTTGTTGATATGACTATCTTAAAACCGCATCTTTGTTGATAATAAGATACATAGACATGTTCATAAATATGGGCATAGTGGATGCTCATGATTTGATAGAAATGATATAATGTAACTGATATAGATTTATGCTTCATATAGTTATGACTATGGATGGTTGTTCCAAACATGTACATCTGCAACCCTAATATCATGATAATCAGAAAAAGATTTATATTCTTGGTGATTTAAGTTATCTCTCTCTTGATGTGCATACTAACCATGCAGGTGTATCAAATGAATTCATATCCAGGTAAGGGCTATGAGGTATATGTGTTTGTATAACACTGCATGACGATAATACCTTGTTGATGAGATAACATGCACCACCAATATGATGAAGGTCTGAGGACCTAATAAAGGTTGAGAGCATAGTTGAGGTGTTATCCTCTTGATGATGAGATAAGGGATTGTTATCCCAGGTGATGATGTATGATGATGATGCCTTAAGAGGCAGTGGCTTCCTGTGATGAGGGATTGAGATCCCATGGTAAAGTGATGATGGTAGTAATAATGTAACTCAATGATATTATGCTTTACAACTTGGTTGCCTCGACAATCCACTTAAAATATACTAATTAATTACAGTGGAACAATATCATGTAGTTGACTTGGCCATAGATCCATCATCGTCAGTAGGTGGTGATGGTGAAATGGGTTCTCCTGTGGGTTAACCCGGAGCACATATTGTTGAATATGTAGGGTTTCTCCTAGCTGAAAATAGGAGGATTAGAGTGCAACTTTGATTGTAGACTCCAGAGTGTGGATTCAGGCCCGTGGCCTAATATGTTAGAGCATGGTGAATAGACCCATGGCTCAGGAGATGTGATAAAGAGCATGAATGCGTTCATGACTCAGAGCATGGTGAATAGGTCGTGGCTCAGTTTCACTAGCACTGATAAATGTACCAAGGTGGGCTAGGTAGAGGGTAGCCTGACCCTGTGGCTGAGGCCACTTAAGCATGAGACTGTGGTATCCTACTTGTTTTGCAGTCGTGTACTGACCACGAGGTGGTGAGGTCGCGGAGTCCAGCTCTCCCACTGACCTTTTATGGCACCAGCTTTGGGTTTCGCAGCCGTCGGTTGGATTTGAGAGGTACGACTCACTTCTTCAGGGCATAATAATACGTAATCGAGCCGAATAATATATATTACTTAAGGCAAAACACGGAACATTGGTTGAGGCCTTGTGTGTATAATTGATTCAGTTATACCTTGCAGTTATTTGTACGTTCCTCATGTTTTGTGATAAGTTCTTTTAAAGCTTATCTTGTCAATCATGTTGGATAAAGAAAATCAGGTTATATGCTTCATGGATATCTTGGTAAGTTTGATAATACAGTAAACCCTGCTATGTATGCTGCTTATATAATCTACTTATAACAGATATCTGCTTTAGATTTTCTGAAGTTTTATAGTTTCTGCGGGGAGTTATGTTCCTCACTGGGACTGGGTGTCTCACCCCATTGGTTTACAACCTTTTTAGGAGATCGCACTAGACGTGGTGGTGGTTGTGAGGTTGCAGCCGAGCAGCAAGAATAGTAGTGGAAGGCAAGAGATGGATATGTTGATGTTTTGATGGTTTTTTAGTAGAGTCCTAGAGTCATTCATGTACTCTCAAGTCCTCAGAGGTGTTTTAACGATGTTTCACGGTGAATAACTGTTGTACCTTTGTTATATTCTGTTGTTGGCCTTACGTGGCCTGTTATGTATATATAAACCTGTGATGAACTCATGTGCTGAAAAGACAACTGGTTTCTCTAAGATGGGAACATATATCAAGGCTTGTAAATGTTTATATAACATGTTTCTTTGCAGGATCTAAATGTAATAGTTCTCTATTATATGCTTTCCACAATCAGTCTTAATTTACACGTGTTTTCAGTTAAGTGCGGTTTATGGTAGCTCCACAAATTTTCACATGTCACCTCGTTGTCTGTGTGTTAGTGGGGTGCCACATGAGTACTGAACCTCTAAGGTACTATTGGTGTAGATAACTTTGGTTTCTTTAAACTTTCAGACCTCTGTCCTTGGAATTGTGTAAGCACTTGTCTACTGTTGGCTTGATGTTTCTCAGTCACAGACCTTTCTATCAGCCTAACTGACTCCACAAAGGTGGAAAACCTCTCTCTATTCTCTAGAGTAGATACAGGTGTGGTCAATTTAGCACTCAAACCCTTCTCAAAATGCTTAAGTATCTCCTCATCTGCTGTCGCCATGTGTGTACAAAACTATAGAAGCTCCATAAACTTAGCTTCATACTTTCTAATGTTCATTGGTCCTTGCTTAATCTGCTCAAACTGAGAGATTTTCTCATCCAGGTAAGTCTTGGGAAAGTATCTACTGACAAACTCTCTTCAAAACTCTCTCCATTCGACCTCAACTCCTAGTCATTTCTCTTCCTCAATGGCCCACTAGTGGCCAGCACTCCCTTTTAACAGGTACACATCATGCTTAACCTTCTCAGTTTCTGGAATGTTGAGGATTCTAAAGGCTTTCTCCAACTCAGTGAGCCATGAATCTGCGTATGCTGGATCAGCTGTACCGGCATATTTGGTGGCTCCTACCCTACGTAACCTCTCAAAGGTCTTACCAGATCCATGCCCCTCATTGGAAGCTAGTTCCCTGGGTGCTGATGCTGGCATTCGATCTGCCATATGTGTCATTGCGTTTATGAACTGTCCAAACAGAGCATGAAAAGTTGGGTTTTCTATCGAAGCTTGGTCAAGTTGGGGATTCTCAGGTACTAGTTCCTCTCTAGCCTGATCCCTTGCACCTCCTCTTGGTGCAGCAACACTGCTTTCAGCAGCATGTTCTTCGTGTGATCCAGCCATCTTTAAGCTTTACTTCTTCTCCTATATGAGAAAAAGTCACTATCAGATAAACTGGAAGATACTAGAACAGACTCAACGACCTTAATCCTATGTCTCTGTAGACTCAGTGAACCTTAGACTCTGATACCAAAACTTTGTGATGATCTGACCACAATCAAACCATCACCAGTAAATAATTGCGGAATAACCAAAATAAGCCAAATAAAAACCATTTGCAAAGAGATCCATTTCCAGGAAACTCTTAAAAGAGAACCAAAGTACTACATACATCTTGGTTTATATTGTACATACTGTGTACCATCTCATCTCGAAGAATACATATAACAGTTGCTTTATCAAACTATACAAAAGCAACATTAAACCTCGAGGCATACAAGCCAAAATCTCAGATCGATCATAAAACCACTAAGTAATGACTCCAAGGACCTAATAGTATAGAGACGACACATAGGACTCATATCTATAAGACACGACAGATAGTAACTCAACCTGAGATGTTACTGCTTCCCCTGATGTTGTTGTCCTTCCTCTGTTGTATGGTCCCTACCTCCTCGTCCGCGTCCACCTAAAAATGTTGGTGACCAACAAGGTGAGACCCATGTCCCGGCAAGAGATATAACTCTTTGCCAACAATATTATCAACATAGATAAACAGTAATAAACTGAGCAGAGGATTCTTTTACATTTGTAAGCAGGATGTAATCATTGTTTAGGCAGAAAAGAGCAATATCATCTTCTAAAGTATTACAGCTATATATGATAAAGCAGTTTTTCATCTATTCATCTTATAAGGAATATGAAGAACATGTATAAGATCTATCCATTTAGGATACATTAAACAATGTAACATCAATCAATGATTTCTGTATTCCATTCTTAAGAACTACATGGCTGATTACATTTTACAATCACACTTATGTCCTGAGGAGATGAGGTATATCGTGCATACTTCAACTGACCACTGCAAAATCAAAATCGGTACCATACAAGGTCAATGGAAGAGACAGCTGCCATGACCTCACCCGTCTCGGTCAGTGCGAGACATAAGCAGGACTATGTCAACTGTTAAATAGCTTTCCAGGGTATGCTGGCAACTTTTCTATAGAGCTACAGCCGCAGCATGTTCTCTCATCGGGTTCTCGTGTTTATCTACCATCAAACCTGAGGAAGGGTCGATAGATTTCGTGTTTATCTACATCGAACCCAACCAATAATGAAGGATTGAGAGATTTCATGTTTATCTACCATCAATCTTCATCCGAAGCCTACAAATATTTTCTCCCATCACCCCCACATATTCAAAAATATGTGGTCTCTAGGAGATCCTATAGGAAAACTTGTTTCACCATTCAGCAGTTTACTGACGCTGATGGATCTATGGTCAGGGCTCTACATGATAAATTTCCACTTGATTAATTAAGTGCATTACCATATTCTTTTAACATCAATCAAGTTTTCAAACATGAGTTATTATGAAAAATTTTATAAAGAAATTATAATACATCTATCAAGTACTTTTCAAACATATAACGTTAGGATCTCAATCCCTTTTCTCATTACCAGGAATTCTCATCCCTAACAATATCATTATCATGATTACTGAATCTGGGTATTCAAACTCTTAGTTCATCACTGAACACTGTTATCACTTATCAGGTAACTATTATCTCCAGGTCATCTGACCAAGGTATACATGATACTTGTTACACAAGCATCTCACATGGCTCACAAGACCCATGAAACATCTTGTTACCTCTCACTAGGAAAAAAATAATATTATGGCTCACAAGGCCCATTAGGTATCTTTTTCAACTAAAACATCATAGCTCATACCTGGCTATGCTCATCATCTCATAATACCTACATGGTTAGTATTCATGATAACATCTATATCAAATACATATCAACACCATGCAATACAAGGGTAATACCACTATTCCCTCATTAGGGTTAGGGTTTCCCATTCTTATCAATTAGGGTTTCAAGATCACATTATCAAGAATAAAACCCTAATCCATACTCTACATTTATTAGAAGTATCAATGTATGCACATTACATGTTTATTACACAAGTATGAGTTTCTCTCTCATCCTCTCAAGGATGTTGATTACTCCATACTTTATTTAGTTGGCTCAACCTTTCCTTCAAGGTACATTAGCCTACTTAATCATTAATCATTAAACTCCATACCTCTTAATGTATAACTTGATAAAACACTCCATGTGTTACTCCATCAAGTACATTGCATTTAAGGTGCTTCCACACCATATCAGTTTGGATGTGTGTGTATGTTAGCTTCCACCATATCGGTTTCGAGGTGTGTGTGTGTGCTTGCTCACACCATGTCAGATTAGAGATGTATGTGTGCTAGCTTGCTCCATATTGGGTTAGAGATGTATGTGTTCTAGCTTACCCCATATCGGTTTTGAGGTGTGTGTATGCTAGCTTCCCCCATATCAGTTTGGAGGTGTGTGTATGCTTGCTCACACCATGTCATATTAGAGATGTATGTGTTCTAGATTACTCCATATCGGGTTAGAGATGTATGTGTGCTAGCTTACCCCATATCGGGTTGAAGGTTCTTATATGCTTGCTTCTACCCAATATCAGATTATAGGTGCTTGTGTACTTGCTTCCACACAATATCGGATTTAAGGTGTGTGTTCTTAACCCAATATCGGGTTAGCCCCTTATGCTCAACCTCTTCCAACCTTTATGGCTTAGACCTGCCCCTCACCATGGGTTAAGTGACATGCTAGACAACTGGTTGAACCTTTAATTATCAACCCATTGTACAAATTGATGCACACCTCTATCAATTTCCAAGTCATCTAGGGTTACTTTACCATATCAGGTTGGAGGTGCTTGTTTGTGTGCTTCCACCCGATATTGATGATGTCATCATCATAAACCTCTAGATCCTTGTTCTTAATATTCTAAGTCATGGACAACAGTCCCATGAAGCTTTTAGAACTCAAAGGATCAATAATTATTCAAGAGAAAACAAAATTGCAAATAGATCAACAAGTATGACAAAATTGAAGGTGCATAATAATATAATTGGGTTTAAATTATATAACCCACCTCAAGAACAACTGTAAAGCTCCAAGGTTTATGAATTTTTTTAATCTGTCTGCATGCATGATATAAACATCACTCAGTAATTACAATGATTTGAAATATACTGCTCTGCCAGTTCTGGAATGATACCGTATTGTGATGTGAATTGCAATCAAACAGATGAGATAATGGAAACCCTAAGAGTAGGGTGTTGCCATGTGATTAGTGAATGAGATAACCCTAAGAATAGGGTGTTGGCATGTGATGAATGAACAAGGCAAATGAAAACCCTAAGGATAGGGTGTACGATGAATCAAGTATTTTGATATCAATTTTCAGTATGATATGTAGTGATGAATTTAACAGTTAAATTGCATGATTTTAATTTAGTACCAGATTGACATGCATTCTGTTTATTTAAGAATTTTAGTTTGTCTGCATGTATAGTATGATAATTTCTCAGTAGTTATCATAAATTGAGTTACTGTTATAACGATTCTGGAAAGACAATGTTTTGTGGGTCGATCTGGAATCAGATCAGATGTGTCCTAGGTTAAGGAACCTATACAGATGATTGATCGGAGGATCAAGAAACTCACGAATTGTGAGATACCATTAGTGATAGCTTTGTGGAGAAATCTTAACCTAGAGGAAGGCACGTGGAAACACGAGTCAGGAATGAATGACAAGTTTCCTTTTCTCTTTTAGGAATTTCGGGACGAAATTCTTATAAGGGAGGGAGATTGTTATGACCCACATTGAGGTTAACCAGTAAATACCTCAATTAGCGTGAAATACCTTGATTAGTGTTGAGTATCATATTAAACATCATGGTTAATCAAAATAATTTAATATGTGAATCAATGGTTGAGATTGAATCATCTGAGATAATTAATGATAATATCAATGTTAATCGTTAGGTTAACTAAGTTGCATTAAGTACCCATATGAAATTAGTGCTTTGACCAGTTGTGACAAGATTATGAACATGATTTCTTACTTCAAGGGTGTAGAGGACCTCGTGCTTGAAATTTTGCAAAAGAAATCGTCCAAATCGGACAATCGAGGTGAGAGTTATGGCATTTTTAAGACTTAGGGGCTAAGTTGCAAATTTTCCAATTAGTTTTGCTTTTTATTTCCTTTGCCCGTTTCTTTTCCTCCTTATCTGTTCTTCTTCCCAAATGAGCGACCGCTTGAGAGGGCAACCGCCTAGGCGATGCCCGATAGAACAGCAGATAAGGGGGGGGATGCATGGCCGATTTGAGCGCCCCTTGGCTTCGATTAGCATCGCTCGACCTCCCTCTACCTTCCTTCCTCCTTCCCTCCCCCTTTCCTTGCCTCTAGCAGCAACACCATCAGGTTGGGCGGCGCTCCTCTTGCGGCTGCGACCAGCAGTGGCCGGCCAGCAGTTGGGTGGCTAGCCAGGAGCTTGTGTGGGCGTGAAGGACATCATCCTATCGATCATCTGGAGCTCAGCTTTAAGCAGGAATCAAGAATTCGCCGCTTCCTACCTTGCTGCAATTACTGGTGCTCCAAACAGCAGGGGCGGCGCCCCTACGTAGCAGCAGCCATAGCTACACGAAGCAGCAGCTAGGAGCTCATTTTGACACCGCTAACACCTCGAATCAACTGCTTCAACTCCGGCCAAGAGGTTTGAGCAAGAATCTGCTGTCATCAGCCATGATTAAGCACCCATTCGAGTCCGTTGCTTCCACCTGTCCACCTGTACGTGAAGCAAGTTAGAACCGGATTGGACCAAGGTAGAAGAAGACTTGTGTTTGCAGCCAGTAGTCACCGTGGGAATAAGGCAACGCCACAAAACAACGTCCCTGGGTTTGTCCTAGAGGTTTTGGTAAGATTTCCGTAGATTAAGTCCAAGACATAGCTTTAGAATCGAGTTCATCTTCATGAGTTTCTCGTTTCTGCGCAGGTGCACGGCGTGCAAATCAATTTGCACGGCGTGCAAGACGCGACAGGATGGGATTTACACATAAGCCAGCTACTCTTCACTTTTTAAAACCTTTTAAAGAGATTAATAGGATAATCCGATTTATGCTGTAAAATGAAACTAAACAAATTTGCGGAAGCATCTTTATTAACTGAATAGCAATATACGCAGAATCTACAACATATTACATTGTTTGACATAAATAAAGCATAACAGAATATTTACATCTTTAAAGACATTCTCTCTCTCACTCACACCTTGTCCTGAAGATCGAGGGGAATGGACTAAGAGACCTCTAACTACTAACTACGAACCTTCTATGGACTAGGCGTAAGGGTAAAATGATCCTTCTGATTTCCTGCTGCTGATGATAACCTGAAAATGTTTTGAGTAGAGGTATGAGCCTACTCGCTCAGTGAATAGCATTTCACTTAGCTATCAATAAACAACTCATCAGGTTTATAAATTGAAATTAACATAAATGCAGAACTAAGCAAGGCAGTTCTAATAACATAACAAACATACAGATAATAATCACATTCTAAATCATCAACAAGTAATTCAGGTATATAAACAGTTATATAAATTTACTGTGAACCTACATGATTATTTATTCATTTTATTATGCCCTAAATATATGCAGTATACTCTGCATATAAAGATCCGCAACAAGTCCATGCTACGGTCCCACCGTACAAGACTTAGCGACACACCCGGGAAATGCTAAGTCTGACGCCAGCCCTGCTCTGCTATAGGACCCCTGGCTCTCCGGCCAGAAACATAGGCTCTACGGCCTCAATGCACAACCACATGTGCTCCCGACTCCTCCTTTAACCGGAGTACACCGGCGGAGGGTCACAGGGTTACCTTCGTGACACACGCACGAATGATGTTAGATAACCAAGTTTTCTTTTTGTTTCTTTCCCAGTGCCATCGTGACACACGCACGATTGTTGTTAGACACTGCCTCTCTTTCTATCCTCGTGCCACCAGAATTACTCAACCGGTTGATGTTGGACACGAGTTTCACCCCTAAGCAACAGACCTTCCTTTAGGGGTTCTACGGTGTTAGGGCATCTAGGTCTATACTTGATTAACAAATAAACATTTAAACAGGAATAACACATTTCATGCATTTTGCACAATCTAAACATCACAAAAGCACATATATATAATTATCGTAATTAAACATGATTCAGAATCATTTATCCAGTTTCAATGCTAAACAACTATATTTGAAATCAGTAAATACATTGCAACAATAATACAGGAAATCTCATCATTTCATTAAGTATATTACGTAGTTCAATTCTAATGAATCTAACATTCTCTATTGTATGAACTATACTGTTTAGAAGTTATATCAATTGATACAGAAGTAATTAAATATCTAAAATGAGTTAAATAATGATTACTAAATGAACTACTACTCACCCACTTCGGTGTGTTCGTATACACCGAAAAACGTCCACAACCATGCCTAATTCTTCCCTTTACAGCAGAGTGCACGCCGTGCACCTGGGCTGCACGCCGTGTACCTGGGCAGAAACTTTCCGCTATCTGTAACTGTGCACGCCGTGCAAATTGAGTTGCACGCCGTGCAACCTGTGCAGAAACAGGAAACTCATTGTATATGAACTCGATTTAGCACCTAACTAAGGCTATAATCTACAGATTCTAGATTTGGAATCTCAATCAAAAGCCAAAGCTACCTCTCTTTAGTGTCTGTTGCTTGCGCCCTAATAGCTATTGGTTCGGACCTACTGCACACAGCAGCCGTTTTCCACGAACAGGTTGAAAACGAACGGCTCAGTTGGGTGTCGATCGCTATTGGGGCTGCAACTCGTGCCTAGACCTCAATTTCAGAGCTGTGGGAAGCTTTTCCTTGCTCAGGCGCACTCGAGGTGGCCTCCTCCTGGCCGTGCACAGCAGCCATGACTGCTTCTGCTTGCTGCTGGTCGAAGTTGCTAGGTGCAACTGGAGCTGCGGTTGGATGCACGAATCTCACGGACGAGATCATTCGCACCTCCCTGGGTGCTTAGCTCGCCCAGAACGGCCCATGGCCGGCGCCGTGCAGCAGCCCAGCTGCTGCTTGTGCAGCCCGCTGCCCAGCAGGGTGCAGATCGGCCGGCGCTACCTGGTGCGGAGGTGAAAGGAAGGGGAGGAGTAAGAAGAGAAGAAGGAGAGGGGGACGGGACTGCAGAATCGGGGCTAAGGAGCGAAAATCGGCCGCTGGGTGGGCTGCTTGGGCGCCGCCTAGCGGCTGGTCCTGTTCTATCGAGCATCCGCTCAAATGCAAAAGTCTGGTTCTGGAAACGGCCGAGAGAAGAAGATAAGGGAAAAAGGCAACCGCCCCATTAAAAGAATAAATTGGGAAAATTGCAACTTAAACCCTAGAAACTAAAAAGGTCATAACTTGTGGCTCGTAGGTCCGATTTGGACGATTCTTCTTGCAACATTCCAAGCTTGGGATTCTCTATAACCTCAAAGTGCAAAACATGCTAAAAGGACTATTTCACTGGTTCAATGCTCTAATTACAACTGTGATTACTTGATTCAACTCAATGTACTAAATAACCAACATTGACATTATTAATTGCCTCAGGTGATTCAATCTTAGCTATTAATTTGCATCTTAGTCTATCTTGATTATCCATGATGTTTAATTTGATACTCAACCCTAATTGAGGTGTTTTACGTAATTCAAGGTATTTATTGACTAACCCTGATATGGGTCGTAACAATCTCCCTCCCTTATAAGAATTTCGTCCCGAAATTCCTAAAAGAGAAAAGGAGACTTGTTATGCATCTCAAACTCAAGTTCTCGCATGGTTTCTTCTAAATTAAGATTGCTCTACAAAACTATCACTAATGGTACCTCACAATTCGTGAGTTTCTTGAGAATTAGGGCTTGAGAAGCATAGACCCTAATTGGCCCAAATTAGGATTCAAATAACGCATGAATACAGAATTTGATAAATAGAATGTCTCACTAAATGATTTTTAGTATCTTATATGTAACTCTAATTTGGCTAAAATTGGGATATGATTTGGGTATATAAAATGTGAACAACATTGGAAGATATTAGAATTTTTGAATAATGCTCTGACTTGTTTATCGGCCGAGTTGCAAACTCGACCGATCACATTTTCAGATTTATATAGCAGTGTTGTAATCGAATTTTATCTTTTTATTGGTATATCCAATTGATCTCAAATTTTAACTATGTTTGAAAATCACAAATTTTAGACACTCTATTAATTTGGCTTAATTTTTGGATGACTTTTGATCTCTACAGTAAGGTGTCGGTCGAATTGCAACTCGACCGAATCTGCTGCAGACTGTTATATAGCAGCGCACTGTTTGATTTTTAATTAATTATTGGTAACTTGAAATGACCTGAAATTTTTACTGGAGGTCTAAAACTTTATTAGGCACAACATATAAAATTTTCAGAATTTTTGGAGTTTCTGTTTACAGTTTAATAAACGAATTACAGAAACTATTATAAAACTGAATTTTCAGCTATATGTAATTAAGGTTGAGTATTGGATTAATATGCTATTGATCCAAGCAAATCAATTTGATCTATATGATCGATTACACACACACAATAATGCTATGCTATTAATAAAGGATCAAACCCTAGAATGACTAAAGTTGTAGTATTTTAAGGGATCTCATTAGTGATTAAACCTTGAATGCTAGTATCTCTGTAAAATAAGATATTGAGATTTGTTCTATGAAAGGTAAACCGGCTTTGATAGTGACCTAGGGTTTTGAAGTAGATAATCTGATCGGTACATGAACAACATGAAATGATTTAGAGGAATGAGTAAGACATAAACCTAAAATGTAACAATAAGTAAGTAACATAGAAAGCGGAGTATTATCCGATTATGATCTAAAGATAGTTGATGTAGTTCATGTTTTAAAGACATGGCGTCACTATCTTTATGATGTGACAATAGATTATCAACCTAGTCAAGAGAATGTGGTGACTGATGCTTTCAGCAGAAAGTCAAGTTCAACAGTTAATGCATTCTCTATGGCAGGTTTCAATAGAGACCTGCTAGTAGAAATGTGGAAATTGAACTTAGACTTAGGGGTAATAACACAGAGTGATTTGATTGTATAGATGTAAGTTAAGCTTACTTCTTATGATCAGATCAAGAAACTACAATAGGGTGATAGTGAGTTAAACCAGACTATGCATGACATAATAGGAGGAAAAGAGATTACAGTTTAAGTTTTTATAATGATAAGGTGTTATATTAACATGACATGTTGTGTGTATCTCAAGATAGTGTAAAATTCTTTTAAGGGGAAAAGCCTGAAAGAAAAGATTCTTATGGAAGTGTATGTATTGATGTATGCTATGTTTTCAAGAAAACACTAAGATATATATGAATTCCAAGAAGTTGAAATGGATGGTCAGATATGCAGAAGGATGTAGCAGAGTACATGGTTAGAAGTAGTGTGTACCAGTAGGTTAGGGCTGAACCCTAGGAAAATCTATAGCTACCTTGTAATATTTTTCTATGCCTGAATGGGAATGGGAATTTATCACAATGGATTTTGTGGTAAGATTTCCCAGGACACTTAGAGGTTGTGATTTGATATGAATGATTGTGGACAGATTAATTTAGTCTGCTCGCTTTCTTCATATTAAGTCGACCTTTGATGTCTCGAAACTTGACTAAGATACGTGGATAAAATAATTAGGTTGCTTGGTAATCCAGATTCAATCATGTCATTTTGAGAACCTAAGTTCACATCTAGGTTGTGGAAACAGTTGCTTTGTGCTTCGGGCACAAAGTTAAGATTCGATACAACCTTTTCATCCGCAGACGGATGGTTAGTTTGAGAGAACCATTCAGACTCTTGAGAACATGCTGAGAGCATGTGTTTTGCTTTTCAGTGGAAATGGGAAGAACATTTAAGTCTTATAGAGTTTGCTTAATGTGAATGTTGAGATTAGAAATACACAACTGGTAATGGTACGGTTTGACTATAAAACCCATACAATACAAATTTGGTAAACCATTAGGTGCATGATTTCAAGATAGTAAGATAGCATTAAAATATGTAAATAAACCTAGTGCATGCTTCCTGTTATGTTAATGGGTATGACTTAACATTTTCATGAATTGACACGTTTCTCTGAGATATCATTAGAAATTCTCAAGTACTATTAATTATTTGTGTTATGATATGTAAGCAACTCTTAATTGAGTTATGTGATGCACAAACCAGGAATTTGGTTGACATGCACGTACTTTGAGAAATTTCAGACAATCGATAAATATTACAGATGGTTTCTTATTAGTGGAGAAAATTCCTTTTATTGGTGTCGCAAGATGTTTAATTACATGAATTCAGTATGTATGTGCCAAAAATTGATTGAGTTTGAAATATCTATGAATTTTAAATTTGCCTGCATACATGATATAAAGATTACTCAGTAATTACAATGATTTGAAATATACTGTTCTGCCAGTTGTAGAATGATACCGTATTGTGATTTGAATTGCAATCAAACCGATGAGATATCATTCCCAAGGTTGAAGATGACTTCACAACTCCTCTATATGAAAGTAATCATCATGGATAAGAAATTGGTGAAGAAGAAAAGAAAAGAAGATTAAAACCCAAAAATCATGCTTCAATCCAAGGTTGAAGATGATCATATCCTCACCTTAGGGTTAAGTATGAGCTCCTTCTTTCCCTTAACACCTTTGCACGATAACATTTTTCCCTTGCATGATGTCCCACCCCTCTTGCACGATATGACAATCACTTGCATGATATGGCACTCTCTTAGAGTCAAAACACTTCACTCTATGGCCGATATCACCCTATATGGCCAATAACACCTACTTGGCCGATATGCTTTAACTATGGGTGATATCCAAGGACCTATGCATGATATCCTTGCACTCCTATACGATACAAGAGTTCTATGAATGATAATTTAAGGAAGGAGGGTGGTAAGGGTCGAACAATTCCACTAAGGGGTGAAACTAGGGGTATATATACTTGTTGTTCATGAAGGATGGTGAAAATGAGGTGTCATCAATTTGAGCTACCAGGTGCCACATGTCCATGCATGGATAACATGTGTAAATGCATGCATTAAACTTTATATTGACATAAAAAATAGTTTAGGATAATCTAGGGATGCAAATTCGTCCATTACTTATCCTTTTGAATAAGATATATCGATTAATTCGTCACTTTATGCTCAACCCAATACAACTTTACTAAGGAAGTTGTAAGTCGACACAACTCACCTCCTTGAGGTACTTTGCACGACATCACCTTTTCCAAGAGTCCAAAAAACGATATGAGTCTCATCCTATGGCTCCTTGGCCAATAGGCACACATATATGAGCTTTTCAACTTGTTAAAACTCAAGTTAGGGTTTCATATTCAACCCCCTTTCTTGGTCATTTCATCACCAATATTACCAGCATTCATAATTGATTCAAACATGGTGTATCCTTCTTTCTCTATCCTATACATGATACTAGGAGGGAGTAGGGACACTCTAGAGGTGGTAATTTGCATATTAACCATACATTTTGGGTAAATTACAATTAATACCAAAACTGGTGCACAATGCACTAACATTATTCACACAAGGTGCATCTTGAATTTTAGGCTTTCCACAAGCCATCCTTTAACATCATTATCTCTCTTATGATGCTAAAACACATGTGATACATTAAACATGTAACATTTTGCAATATAGCCCCTCATCTTGGGTAAATTGCACTTTATGCCCAAACTATCATATAATGCACAGACAGTTTGCAAATAAGCTCAAACTTGAAATTTAAACTCTAAAAGAGTCTTAATTACTTTTCAAAAGATTAAAACAAGTTTTTAAACAAATTATTTAAGCAAAACTTCTAGGGTTAGATCATAACCTAGGTCAGGGATGTTACATTGTTACACTTTATCAAACCAGGAGAAAAAGACTTTCTATGAGTGCTTGTATAATATTAAGGTTCCACAAAGATACTCTTCTAATATTCGTAGATTGGTATCAAAGAAGGATATGAAGTTGATAGGTCTCAAATCTCATGATTGTCAAACCTTAATGCAACAAATTTTACATGTGGCTATTCGATCTATATCGCCGAAGCATGTAAGGTTTGCAATCACAAGACTCTGTTTCTTCTTCAATGAAATATGCAACAAAGTGATACATTCTAATACTCTCAATAAATTACAGAAAGATGTAATTGTTACCATGTGTTAGCTTGAAAAGTACTTTCCTCCTTCATTTTTTGATATCATGGTTCATCTTGTAGTACATATAACAAGGGAGGTGAAGATGTTGGGTCCAATTGTCTAACACTGGATGTATCCATTTGAACGTTGCATGACTGTTTCTAAGTGTGATGTTCAGAATCGTTAACGTCCTAATGGGATTATTATTGGGGGTTATTTGGCTAGGGAGGTGATGGAATTTTGCAATGATTTTTTAAATTGTAATGAAACTTCTAGCGATCTAAAAAATTCTCATCACACTGAATCTTATTGTGGGAAAGGAACTCTGGGAGGACGAGTGAAAGGAATCAGTCATGAGTTGTGGGAACAAGCACATTTGTATATTTTACACAACATCGATGAAGTTAGTAGCTACATCATAGAACATAATGATCTTATCAAAAGAAATAATCCATGATCCAGTTCAATGTGGCTTGAAAGCGAGCATAATCGAATATTTATTAGGTGGTTTGAAGAGAAAGTCTTTAATCAACTATCTGAATCACTGAATAATGTTGTTGAGAACATAAAATGGCTCGCCATTAAGCCAAAAATGGATGTCATGTCATATGAAGGTTATGACATAAACAGATTTTCATAATACACAAAGCATCAAGATGAAAGTAATGTAGTCTAAAATAGTGGGGTCACTGTTCAAGATTGTTCGTTGTATTTTGCTACTACCAAAGATAAAAGACACGTGAAGCTGAGATGTCATATTACAGCGTCATTGAGGACATATGGGAAATGGACTATACAAATTTTAGAGTTCCTATCTTTAGGTGTAATTGGGTTGACAACAACAAAGGAGTTTTAGTGGATGATTTAGGTTTCAAATTGGTGAATTTTGAAAAGATTGGTGAGAAAGATGAGCCATTCATCATGACAAAACAAGCAAAACAAATATTCTATACTAATGACTCGGCAAATAAAAATTGGTCTGTCGTTCTTCATGGAAAAAGATAGTTTACTGTAGATCCTATAAATGAAGAAGAATACTACAAAAAGTATGATGATTCCAGCCCATTCTCAGTTGGTTTACCAAGTGTAAATGTTGATGATAACACTGATGAATACTATAAATGTCAAGACCATGCTGGAGGAATTTTACTTGACTAACAGCTCAACCAATACTAGAGGCACGTATTCTTTGAATTATTTATTTTATTATCATCCAAGCACGTAATCTTTTTAAATATGCATCATATATCATTCAACTACTTGTGCTTTTATTATCACTTATGTTTCTTTTATCATGTATACTTGCAAGTTCTAAAATGGCAAGTGAAGATGAACATTCTGAGCATGAGAACCATGAGGATGGTAGTGGTGATGCTAAGAAAAGTAGAGGTCCCACACTAATGCGTAGGCTGCAGGAGCTCAGGGTCAAAGGGGAGAAATTGGCAGTCCAGTTTGATGTCACATGAGCACCTATTGGGGAACATGGTAGTGCTTTCAAGCATTACGTAGGGGTGAGTGTGTGCAGTAAGGTGGAAATAGATATAGAAAATTGGCATGATGTTTATAATGCCTTGAAAGACCTCCTATGGAAAGATGTATCTGTGAGTGGAAGTGATATCATTTTAATATGTTTTTTTGTTTATTGATTTATAATTTAGTTTGCTTGGAAAGACATATCCTTTTTAAGACAACATTATTGCTTCTTTTGTATGCATAGGGTGTTTTTCATCTAAATGAAAAAGATCACAAGAAAAAAGTGCTACAATGTTGTGGTGTATGATGGAGGGCCTTTGAGACATCTCTCAAAAGGGAATTTATAGATAATCCTAAACAAAAGAAGAAAGCAACAGATATATATGTTTTTATAGATACTGAGGTGTGAGAAATATTTGTTGTAGCTAGGAAATAGGAAGAGTTTCAGGTAATAAAGATTGTGATGTATTGTATTAATCTTTAATTTTATACAATTAAGGAGGTGAATCTTTTTATATATGTTTGCCAAGTCTAAATTGCAATACCTCATTTTAAATGATCAGGCTATTTACGAGGCCTAAAAGGAAAGACGGGCCAAAAATATGCATGACCATCGCTTGGGGCCCGGTGGTTATGCCTTCCGTCGCCAACTACAAGAGAAGCAACTCTCTTCTGGAGAAGAGTCTAGTACAACTCAAGTTGAGTGTCCACCCCGGCACTTGTAGTGGATTGATGCTAGAAAGAATCGAGCAGGTGAAATTGTCAACCCTGCAACTAAGGAGGTGGCACAAAAGATGGTAGGTTTATCCCAACTAAGTAAAGAGTAACTCCCACAAACCTAGATTTATTTATATCTAATTGATATTGTGATTTTATATTTTTATTAACTATGAATAGATTTATCTCCATGAGCAAAGGAAGGAAGGAAAATTCATCCCAATTGGCCGCATGGATGAACTATCAGTTGCTCTTGGTACAGAGGAACATCCTGGCCATGTTACGGGATTAGGAGCTGGCATAGGATTCAAGTCTTATTTTGGCCCTTCGTAGTCTAAAAGAGGTTGTGCAGGAGGTCTTACACAAGAGGAAGTTGAAGCATTAGTAGCACATAAAGTTAAAGAAATAATATCTTCATTTCAGTCTACTCAACCTTCTCAACCTATTCAAATTGTGTGTCTCTCAGATGATGAGGTACAAGCCCATGCTCCGACTGTAGAAGGTCATGGGAGCCCTCCCAATGACCCATCACAACAATCTGTAGTAAGTTTTTGTTCTATATGTTATGTTATTATTATGATATATATGATTGATTATATATATATATATATATATATATATATATATATATATATATGTGTGTGTGTGTGTGTGTGTGTGTGTGTGTATATAGTTGTAGTAGGTATCTAGTTTACCGCTTTGTATATAACTTATATTATTTCAATTCTAGGTTGGTATGAAATGTAAACTTGCAGTGGAGGTTCCAGAATATAATGTTGCGGTAGCGGGCAAGGTATACAACCTTGGTGGTACATTGCATTACCAACAAACCACTACCCATACCTAATCCTTAATATAGTACAGTTGAAGAAGCAGAGGGTGCTATCGTGGGTTGGCCTAGACACTTGGTTATCAATGACAAGGTATACCTGAATTCTACCATGTTTTTCATATTTGACTGCATATATGAACTCGTGTAATATGAGTATGTAATTTAATTAACAGGTTTGCAAACCAAAAAGTAAAAATTCTACTAGTCATCCTCCTATGCCCAAGCCATCTTTTATTCCAGAATCTACATTTGATGAGTTGGGAAGTAAATGTAAATGTTTGTGTCGATGCTTAGCCAACCAAAGCTCTGGATTACAAATGTTGGTCAATTTAACAGAAGATGCATCTGGGAGGGACTTTGACAGTTATATTTTTCTTTATGATGTTATAGAGTTGTTTCGGTATGATTGGCTGAATACTTAGATATTAGAAGTATGGATAAGGTAAGGATCTATCAATATAGAAAATTCCAATACACATTTTTAGCTTATTTCTATATATGAAAATAATTACAAATGTTTTACAACCATTTATATATCGAGACCATAAACTTTGATATAAGGAATGTTGGATTCTTAATTCCTTCAGTCACTAGTCAAGTGGAGACACATATTGAGGATGTGAATGAGTACTTCTCTACCGCATTCAAATATTTTGCTAGTGTGGGAAAAGAAATTATTCTAATTCCTTATAATGTCAAGTAAGTATTATTATTCAATATAATTTTAATAATGAATAAATTTCTTTATTTTAATGTTTGTTTTATTCTTACTCAGATCTAGACATTGGGAATTATTGGTGGTTGTCCCAAAATTTATGACTTTATTATCTTGACCCAATGGGAAATACAGTAAGGGGCTACAAATTGAAATTGCCAACAATGGAGTAAGCATAAATTTAGTCAATGCTTCAACATGATATTTCTATTTAGAATTTCTATTTAACCAACTATCATTTAATTGATAGGGGTATAAAGGATTTTCGTGAAGGTGGAGGACAAATACCCACAAAATTAAAGACATTGACTTTGAAAAATGTCAAGGTAGCTACTTTGACAACTGCTTAGTCTTATATGTATTAATTTTCAACTCTTATATGTCAACTCTTAGAGTCTTTTCTCAACTATATTTATAGTAGTTTACTATCATTTAGTATAATTTGTTATTTGTAGTTTCATATACAAAATAATGATTGGGCTTGTGGCTACTACGTAATGAAATATATGCAAGCTATTGTCAAACAAGCATCACATGACATTCATACTATAGATCAGGTAACAAAGAATAACATCATAAATTTACAGTTGTAGTCATTTTATAAAATATTAGCATGTGCATTTTCTGTTGTAGATATTTACAACTCAGTCTTACACACCTGAGGACTTAAATGAATTCTGAGAAGAGTGGTCAGATGCTTTTCAAAATGAAGTCAATATAGCATTGGATTGAATATGTCAGCTCCATTTATGTATGTGGTTTTGGAACTCTTTCATATTTACTTTTGTGTTTTACATTTAATATCATCTCAGACTTGCAATCTATCATTTTGTAAATTATCATGTGATTATGTGTAACTCAACTGAATATATGAATCATTTTTGTGATGAATGTGTGGTTTGGAATGGTGACGGTTGAGCATCATGCTCCCCTCTCCCATATCTTGGTTCTTCTTATTCTTCTATTCTATTCAGTTTCTACAGATTTTTTTTAAATTTGTACCCTCTAGGGTCAGTTATCTTAAAAAACTGACCTTATAGGTATCTCGGCCGTGTCGCGTAGCACAGTTGTGTTTCCATGTAGAACGGCCATGTTGCGTAGCATGGCCGTGTTGGGATATGGTAGAACGTTCGTGCTGCTTAGCACGACCGTGTTGGGATATGGTAGCGCGGTCTTGCTACCATATCCCAACACGGCCGTGCTACACGACACGGCCATTCTACCATATCCCAACATGACTGTAGACTCTATTGAGTCGGTTTTCTTCATATAACCATCTTTATAGAGATCTCTAGGGTCAATTATTAAGAAAAACTGACCTTATAGGGTCTGGATATCAACAAGCTCAATCTGTAGTCAGTTTTCTTCATATAACCATCCCTACAGAGCATTTCTAGGGTCGATTATTAAGAAAAATCGACCTTATAGTGTCTGGTTATCAGCAAGGAGCAATCTGTAGACTCTGCTGAGTCAGTTTTTATCATATAGCCGTCCTTACATAGGATCTCTAGGGTCGGTTATTTAGAAAAACCGACCTTATAGGGTTCAAGGACAATTTCTTGTCTCATTTGGGGTTAGTTTTTGACAGCCTCTTGGGTCGGTTTTTACTATAGAAGGTCAGTTTTCTTTAGTTAAAAAATCGACCCTATAGAGCAAATTCTCTAGTGATGACCACTTAGGTGTCGGCTGAAAAGTGACACTATAGGCTTAAAAAACGAACTCTATAGACCATTACTGTACTAGTGGGCCTAGTATAGTGATCGCTACATGGTCTACCTTGGTGTGTTTCAACTGCAACATGAGATGTATCTGACCTAGGTAGTTGCTACACTCCTTGGGTAATATTACTCATAGATGAAATCATGTGTTATGTGGTTGCATGGTTGTTTCCTCGGTGGAAAAGTGTCCTTTTGGTGCTTTCTTGTGTTGACACCTCATAACCCCCTTGCTCCCCCCCTACCTTTTGTATTTAACCTCTCTTCTTCACATGCAATTATCCTTTTGGGCTCTACTCTTTCTCTTGTCCCTTCTATTCATCCTTGGAACTTTGTGGAGCAAAAGAGGACTGATCTTGGAGCTTTGGTGGCCGATCAACCTTACATGTGGTGATCCAGGGCTTGACCATCTCCTTTGTGGTGATCTTTGGTGATCTTCTTTCTTAGCAAGTGGTTTTGAACCCTTGATCTCATTTTCTTTTGCACCCTACCTCTTCCTTCTTGGCCGAGAGACTATGGTGCAATCATGGTGGCTATTCTTTGAGGATCTTGTCTTCACATAGACCAGAGACTATGGTTTGATCATGGTGGTACCTATGTGTGATGAAGCTCTCTTCATGCTTTTTCTTATTCGGCCTAGGGTTTTCACCCTCTTTCTTGAGCTCTTCTTTGACCATGGTGTTCTTCTCTTTTAAGGTGATCTTTTGGACTTGGAGTTGATCATGGTTGGAGCTTCTCTCCCTCCCTTGGAGCTTGTGATCTTTGGAGCATGATTCTCTACATAAGGTTGGTTATATAACTCTCTTCCTTTTCTATTATTGGCCCATAATCTTGTTTGCATGTTCATGATTTTCATTTATAGCAAGTGATAGTAAGATTCTTGATGATGTGGTAATGATCTAGGGTTATGACTTTGTAGTATTCTTATATAGTTTCTCTCTTTGCTAAACCCTAAATTTATTTACCCAATTTCTAAGTGATGTTGTGGTGAAGTTTTTACATGCGTCATGATCCTTAGTTTTATCATTATTGTATGATTAGTCCATCATATTTTACTTGAGTTTTTGATCGATTTTCATGAGCTTGATGCATGGTTTCTTATCTCTTATCATGATTGTTACGTGTATGGTTTTATGGTGATAGTTCAGGGTTTTTGATGTCCATCTTGTATGGAGTCTTCCCTCCTTGATGTTGCTTAGTGTCTGTGATGTTTACCATCTGATTTGATCATGGTTTATTTCTATTTTCAGGATGGTGATGTGTGACTGTGGTAGTTTGACCTTAATGGTTGCTACACCCATTATGATGTGTTTGGTCAATACAAGTGATTAGGTTGGCTTGGTTGCGGTCGACATGTTATTTCATGATATTTGTTTCATTTGACACATAGTCCTTGTTGTCCTTGGTTTTGTGTTCATGCTTTGGTCTGTTGCTTATGTGAGTGCTTAGATCGACATGGCGTGTTTGAGGTTGTTGCGGTCGCAACACCCTTAACCCTAATGGGTGGTCATTACCATGCTTGTCTTTGGATTTCTAGGTCAAAGTGGTTTGGGTTTTTTGGTCGCAACACCCTTAACCCTAATGGGTGGTCATTACCATGCTTGTCTTTGGATTGCTAGGTCAAAGTGGTTTGGGTTTTTTGGTCGCAACACGTGTTTGGTGATCCCTTGTGGTAAAAGGGCATGGAACCTTGTTTGGTGATGTATTGCGGTCGAAACACATATCTTGATGGTTGATCAATACACACACACCCATGAGTGTTGTCTCTACACTTGATGTTGCAATCGCAACAAGGTGTTAGCCACCCATGGTCGCTAAACATGTGACATGTTGGTCACTATATGTCTTATGATGTGCTTTGGTCGCAACATAGTGATGTTTTGATTGGATGATTATGATGCTTAACCTGAAAGTTCTCCAAGAAAGTGGGAGATAGCATGTCTAGGGTTTAATGATAATTATTGGCATGAAAACTCTAATTGGCTATAAGAGAAACGCTAACCCTAATCTCAAGTACAGGATATGCTTATTGAGCTTGCTTGATTTAATAAATTGAGATAATGTATTCTCTCTTCTACTATGTAATCCTAACCATGTAGGTTGGCGTGTATGTAATGTGACACAGGTGATTAATGTGAGCCTTGAAGAGGCATGTTGAGATCATAATGATGTGATGAATCATATGACCTAACAAAGGCTTAATGCCTAGTGAGAGGTGATATCCTCGAATTTGATGAGGGATTGATATCTGATGATAGTGCAATTATGGTGATAGCCTCGTATATCTGTATAGCCTCAAATGGCAGTGACCAAGTGATATTGTGACAAGCTTTCACCTTATGCATTTTATATCTTCTGAAGTTGTATCATACACTTAGTTTTGTAGAATTTGTTTCAGGGTTAATATGTTGTAACTTGATTAATGCTAAAAGATAACCAATTGGCCTAACTAATCAAGTGAAACCCTAATCATATAACTTCCATGTTCTATAGATCCATCTTCAACGTCAGTACTTTACTGGATGGTGAAACGGGAAATCTTAATGGAAACTAGGAGAGCATATTGTTGAGTATGTGAGGGGTGAGTGATTGTGTGCCCTTGACATCTTGATCCCAAGTGTTTTGAGAACCACTACAGTCACGTTTTAGTGAAGAGCATGTGATATGATGTGATAGAGGACAACTACGGTTATACCTCAGTGATTGGGTTTATATATGATAGGCCTAAATCATGCGTCCAAAAGGAGGCAAATTCAGAAGTATCGAACTTTAAATTTATAACCTAAAACCTTCAAGGACCCCCACAACTTTATTCCAGGATCAAAGTCGATATACAGGGTCAAACACAGGGACGTGGGGACATTTATGATGCTTAAGATCTTGCTCTTAATTTAGTTAAGCCAAACTAATAGTTGATAAAAGTTGGAAATAGAACTAGTCTAGAAAAATGTCACAAAGTAAAACAAAAGAATGAAAAGAAATCAAAACAGAGTCTGTAGGATTCTACTAATTAGAGAGAAGGAGTTCATGGATATGTAACCACAAGTTGGACACTCTATGCACCTGTTCTCAGGTTTAGACAACCCTCAACCACCTTAGCAAGCAACCTACATACAAGCATAGAACGTATTGTGGTGTCTGTTCCTGTGGGGGCATCCCACTTGCTTTTGCGCAGTGTGACTAAAGCCCATCAATGATATGAAGCCCCTCTCAAGGATGAAAAATCAGCACCCTAGGATATTCTAGATACTCTCTCAGGTCTAGAATATTCTGAGATTCTAGGAACAGGCGTGATCTAGGTAAAACCTAGTAGTGGGCCTGGCTGTGTTGGGCTGGGGCCTGGTCGTGCCAGGTCTATGGTTCTTCACAAATTACCTTGAACCATCCTTCTTTCAAATTCTGATGCAAACTATCATCTCTTATCTATATCTACAATGAATCTCTCGATATATGTAGAAATAGAAGTTCAAGCAAGAAAGAGATCAACCAAACTAGCAATCATAACTAGAAAGAGAAGATTTAACAAAAAACATACTAGATCTGAAATAAAACTGTTTTCTTAAGGTAAAGGTACACAAATATGCCCAAAATGAGCTACATAGCCAAGAAGGAGCTCAACTGACGATGGACAAGCATAGTTGGCACCAAACAAAGATGGAAGAACATCATTTGTATAGAAACAAAGGAGAACAATAGAAGAAAGGAGAAGAAGAGATTTAGCCCGTAGAGAAGAGGTGGCTCTCACTCCTTAGCCTTTGTATTGGTCGAATCTTGTCTTTGGGTCATCCTCCTTGGTCTTTTGGACTTCTGGGCCTCCTTTCTCTTTGATTCCATCCCAACAACATCTTGGCGGGTGTATGGAGGTGGAAGATGGTTGGGAATGTTAGGATATGGGTAAATGGTAGTGGAAAATGACGGTAGATGGAAGCAAACTGAAGAGACGGGTGTAGGATGAGCACTTCAGCCTTTTTAGATCTCTGAACTCTCCCATCAGGCTTTGGGAACTGAGAATGTGCAGAACCACAACATGGAACCAAAAAAAATCTTCCAACCCCTCTCCAGGTCATGAGTGATGAGTATTTATAGGGGAAGGCAAAATATGGTCGCAGTGTCTGCCTTGGTCTCTACCCTGGTCTTGGCCCAATCATGCTAGGTTGGGCACAGTCGTACCGGGGTTGCAGTCGAGGCAAATGCCACAGTCATGGCAAATCCTGTATTCGAGGCAAATGCCTCGGTTGAGATAGACTCCACGGTCGAAGTGGTTGTGGCGTGGTCGCGATCGTGTGTCGCAGGCGTGTTGGTGTATCTATCGCGACATCTTAGCCTCAGCCCAACCGTGCCGAGTTGGTCCCGTTCGTGCCAAGTGTCGCGGTCATGATATTGTCTTCTTGGTCGTGGTCGCAACATCCTTCTTGGTCGCGATCGCGGTCCTCATGGAACAAACCCACCCCCTCGAGGGGAGGGCTATTATTGGTGATTGATGGGCCCACATCGATGAAACTTCTGATTGGTGAGGATGCATTCTGATAAAGGACTGGCCATCAAAATAAAGTTGGTGCACAAAACACGATGTTTGACGGGTAGGATCTGGAGAAATGAAATCTTCTTGAGTTTGATATTGCATGTTCCAAAATTGGCTAGTTGAGCGACTCTATCTACAAATTACTAAAAGATAAGGACCTAGGGTTATTTTGGGCATATTAAGGCTATAATGACATAAAACTATAAATAAATGCTTAGAACAAATGCCTGGATTTGGGTGTTATCAATATATCCTGGTTTCTAGCACTGTGACCTGTACTAAGGCGGGCTAGGTATTTTACATGACCATAGCATTGACTATGAGTTGTTTTCTCTATATTTGTATATCTTTGACTATAAGTTGTTGTCTTTGTAGTTTATCTCTATGTCACTGCGGTGCAGAATCAAACTGACTCAATAGTGTAGGAGAAGATCATGGATTTCAAAACTCCCATTGATCTAATATGACACAGATTTTAACTAGCAGTGGTCAGTTAGATTTGGGTGGTACGACTCAAATCCTCAGGATATAATAAAATCCATAATACAACTGTATAGTATATTTGCTTAGGGTCATATATGATTCACATTGGATGACCCCTTTCCTTATCTTTGTACTAATTTCTTGAATTATAATGTGGTAAGAGAAATCAACTGTTATGCATGTTCTTCATATTTCTTATAAAAGCATAATATGTTCTACTGCTCAGTTGTAGATACCTAAATTTCTTAATAATGTTATTTTCTTTGCTTATATCATTGATTCGAATCATCTTATAATGTTTAATCTTCTCAATATTATCTACGTATGCTTATAATAAGCATTGGTGGAGATTTATATCTCTCGTTGGGACGTTTGGTCTTATTCGGTGGGTTTCCACATCTTTTAGGTGGTCCTTCACAATGAGGTAGCGATCGTGCGGTTGAAGTTGAGTAGAAAGAGGAGCAATAGTTGTTTGAAGGCTGGATATGATGCTAGTGTTTTGTAGTAGAGTCCTATGTGTCTTCCATGTACTCTTAGGTATTTGGGGGTGTTTTCTAGATGTTGCATATTGATACAATGTTTTTGGCAGCATGCCATTGTTGTACAAATATGGCATGTATATGTGGACAAGTTATATATGTAATAAGTTGTGGCTAGTGAGCTAGTGAATAGTGTTATGTAATAAGCTTTAGGCATTAGATATGTTACAGGTGGAAGTTGTGGACTCATATGTAATATGTCTCCACTCGAAGTGGATACGTGATATCATGCATTAAATTATCCTATTTTGTGGTAATGTGGTTGTTACTGATAATTCCGTGCTTTCTTTTGAGTAATCTCGCTTTGAATAAGACTGAATGAAATTGTCAATATTACAAAAGGAACATATAAAAAGTCCAAGTTCACATAGCTATATTCATATCAGGTAGTTCACTGGACTCATCCATAATATGTGTACATAAGATGTTGACTGATACAACATTTATATATTTCATGAAACAAAGATTACAACCAAAACTCAAGTCGATATACATCATGTACAAAAAAAATATGTGAACCTGAGAGTATAGGAATGACTTTAGGACAACTAAACCAAACCAGCCAACCTCTCAACTTCTACAAGTCTTCAAACTATGACTCCTCACAATCACGAGTCTGACCACATTGTTGATCATCTAAAATAAGTGTAGAACCTATGAAGTGAGACTCAAGTCCTAATGAGATATATAACCATGAAAACATTTATTTCTCTCCAATGGATTATTTAATTAAAGAAGATAAGATAGATAATTTAACAGATTAAAAAGACTAGGCAGTGTATATAAAATGATTAGCATAAACAAAAATTGTGGATACATGTAACTACGCATGAAAAAGATATGTGTTATATGACATTATTAAAAGAAGTGAGGAAGCAATGATCATCCATTGTGATTTTCCAAAGAAATCTAACAGGTATGCTACATGGTTGAGTTGCATATATTACTAAGTCATGGGTAGTTTGAGACGTACCACTCAAACTATTACTTGACCACTACGAGGTCGCAAACAACCCCACATCAAACCTAAGATGACCAGAATCCTAAAGATATCTTCCCCACGTTTAATACAAGTTAGTTGTAGCACATCAGCCAAACTACTAAACAACCTAGTCCATGCGCTTTATTGTAAGGAGTGGGATTTCATAAGGGACCACTCCCTACTAGAAATAAAAATGCAACATCCCTCGAACCAAGCACCACATATTTTTTTTGCCAAAGGAATGATAACCAATTCATTCAATGTATGTATCATAAAATGATAAACAACAACGGAAAAGGAATATATCTAGCTATTACAAAGCTTGATAACATTGAACATCTCTTCACCACTCATGGGTGTCCAAAAAGGAAAACTAAACATATAAGCCAAAGATCAAGCAGAGGGTCATCTAACCACCTCTTCAAGTCTCCTGAGAGCTCAGCTACCAAGGTTGATAACATTGTACATCTCTTCACATGAGTTCACCTCTGTTTGATCTAACCTGGGGTTGGAAGCATACCCCAAAAAAGAAGAGAAGATAGATGACATCAGCAAAAAGTTGGTATGTGTATACTAAAGAAAACTTGAGCAATATATTGATAACAAGAATAAATGCTTCCCATTCAAGAGATAAGGACTACCCACAAGGGCATAAAAGATAGGAATCACAATCACATAATAAAAGAAGATACTTGCCATAATTAAACAGAAGAGTGGTGCCACATAAGCACATATCATATCCATCATCCTGCATGCATGTGAGATAAGCATAACACTAGAATATTATAAAGACAAAGGCGGCCAAGAATCACACATCTTGAACTTGGTGAGACATGGGCCAAGAATCACACATCCTGTCCTAGCATGGGGAATAACACATCCACCATCCAATTATATATAACATGGTCTTGGAATCACACATCCTGCCCTAGCATGGGGAATCACACATCTACCATCCAAAATATCACAATGTTGCCATAAATCACAATGAGACAAAACCAATGCAATTATACTACTCTAGTGCTACTGAATCACACAGTAAGTAAATGTAGAGGCAAGTACAGAGTATAGTTAGATATTATACAATGTCACCATAACACAATGTACAACCCATACATCCACATGTATGTGGGAAAAATATATCGCATATTCACAAATAAACATCCACAGTGGGCAGATACCATCAATACGTTTATCATACAACATAGAAAAAGATAAGATATCAAGAGAATATCCAAGACCACAATATGTAAGATAGTTCACATGAATCACAATTTTAAGAGATAAGATCAATGTGTATAGGCTATTGTCCATAGGACCAAGAGAATGAATAAGCATAGGTGAATTACTCAACATAGAAGAATAGGGGATACATCATACCTCAACTTCAGAGTCTAAATAGTCCAAGTCAATCCTAGATCAAAGCCTAGGTCTCCAAAGAACCTCTAGGGAAGGTGGGCAGGTCTATTAAGTAAGGTTACAAAGATTAGATAAGTTGGTTTCTCCAAAAAAGATCCTATCTCTACAAAAAGCTCCTTCTCCACTTTAGAGGTGAAAAACCCTAACAAAAGAACATCGAAATGAGGTGTTCATGGGTTCTAGGTGGGTTTCACCATGGAAGGCCATGGTTTTGATCTGGAAGAAGGTATAATGAAGAATAACAACATGAAAATAGGGAAGGCAAAGAGGAAACGTACTAGTTTTGGTCGAAATCACCAAGAAGGAGCTTTAGAAACCCTAAATAGAGAAAATTTGGAACCCTAGGAGCCTTCTTCACCAAGGTAGGCACCTCCTTTTACCTTGGGACTTCACATTCATGGAAAAATAGAGTAGGAATGATGATATAAGATGGAGAAAAGAGAAGGTGAGAAAGAGTTTTTCGAATTGGGAGGTGGGAAGGGGTAGATATGGCTTTATATAGAAAGAGGTCAAGTATGAGGTGTATATGAGACTTTCAATGTGTCATGTATAAGGGTGTACATTGACATGCAAGACTTTATGGATAAGGAAGAATTCAAGCATGAGGTGTCAAGTTACTTTCCATGTGTCCAATTCTAAGGGTGCCTATGGACATGCAAACCTTTATGGATAAGGAAGAAGTCAAGCATGAGGTGTCCATGGAGCTTTCCATGTGTTCTTAGCCTAGGGTTTCATGGCCATGCAAGAGGGCAACTCATATAGGATTATTGAATATCAAATGTCAGTTTATGGACACTTGTAGGTAATCCCAACCGACCTCCAATCAAAGATATAACCACACTGGTTGATAGCTTCCAAAGATAAGCTCATTTATAAAGAGGAAATCCTTAAAATGCCCTTGGAAAGAAACACCTTCAAACCAAGGTGCAACTAGGCACCCTATGGTTCAAAAACTAGAGTATGTTAAGGGAATATATAATGATTATAATTCATGTGGTAATTTGCAAAGAAAGCCTCCCAATTGGGTAAATTGCATAAAAGTCAATGTACCCAAAATTGCATAACTTGCACAAACGACATCCAAATTGGACCAAACTTTTTCCACAAGTTATCTTTGATGTGTTGAATACAAATTTTCCATTATTTTCATCTTTTGAAGTTATATAATCATATTATTTATTACTTATTCCTTTTACTCATTTTCTCCCTCCTAAACTTATCCTAACATTTCAAGATTGTCCAAATTAGATGAAATTTGACATGTAGGCTAATTTTTATATGTCCATTACGATTTGAAGTTTTTCCACTTTTGAGACTTATTTTATGAGATATGTCATATGGCCCATTAGAGGCTCATTAGTTCTTTATTTATCCAATTATATTCTTATTACCTCCATTTGTGTCATATATGATTATTCAGCATGATTTATTATGTTACACTTCATGTGACACATTTTAGGTTTCATTATTAGCCTAATTACGTGTATTATCTTATCCTTGTTTGGCTAAGTCAAAGAGGTCAAAGTTCTAGGGTAGGGTTCTAGATCCGGTGTGTTACAACACACCACACCTAAAATGGATTTCGTCCTCAAAATAAAAACATCCATAAGCAAACTTATTCACCGCCCCTATTATATCAAACTAAACTTCAGGTACAAAAGGTTCAACTACACTTCCCTACCTCCAACTACCCAGGAAACATGCAAAAAGGGAAACATAACTTGTAGAAACAAATCTAAGGAACTATGATTTAACTTGCTCTTGACCAACCTCATAAACTTCTTCTCCTTCCAAAGTATAGACTCTTCCAACTTTCCTTTCCACATGCTTCTTACCATTATTTCCATTGTTGTTTCCCTGATTCCAAGGAGGTGCTTGTTGAGGAACATATCTTGGTCCAAAACAAAGCTTGGGTCATTGAGGTCTTACATGTCTAGGTTTATTGCAATGATGGCATATTGTCGGGTAGTTAGGTGGATTTTTTGCATGGTCTCTTTCTCTATAACACTTCCCAGGGGGATGGTTACCACCACATCTAGCACAACTTTCCTTCATTTGCTCATCACTTTTCCTCTTCTTATCAAACTTCCTAGGTTGAAACTTTGGATAAGGTTCTACTGCCAAAGCTTTATCCACTATTTGCTGAAAGGTCAAAGGAAGTTGTGGGATAAGAGCACGACCCACGTTGTAGTTGAGTCCTTGGAGGAATAGGTCAGGCCTTCGCTCCACACTCAAACCCACAGCATAACGTCCCAACAGCAAAAACTTTTGCACAAATGCATAAATAGAATAAAGAACCTTGCTTCAAGCTAAAGAACTCAGCTTCTTTTTTCTTTAGAGTAGCAATGCATGTACTTCCCATGGAAGAGAGCTAAGAATTCCACCCAAGACATGGTTGAGATGTCTATAGTCCTTTCAATTCTATTCCACCAAACTCTTGTCGGTCCTTCCAAGACATATGAATCAAACCTAACCTTCTGGTGTGGAGGACATGCCATACCATCAAAAGTCCTCACGATGGCTAACACCCAATCATCATCTTTGTCGAACATCTCTATTTCTCTTTCACCCTTGAAGGAGGGTGGTTGCATCTTCATAAACTCCATGCTGGAATACTCTTTAAGCTTCTCAGACACAGACGAGTCTTTCATCTTCTCCACCATGGTTGAAGCAAAAAGTTCTCGAAACATGGTCAACTCTTGCTCAAGAGTAAGGGTGTTACAACCTCAAATTTGCATATGTTATCATAATTGAAATGTAATGATTCTATGAATTTGGATTTAATTGAAAAGGTTATATGTTGTGTTTCAAAAGATGGATTTCTTTGCAAATCTCCCTTTTGATAGGAATTTCGTGGTTCCTATTATTATATTAATCCATTAATGGATTTAAAAGAGAAGAAAAGAGGAAAAGTCTAAATAATGGAAAAAATATAAAAGATAATGGATATTAAGCAAAGTATTTATGAGAAATACTTAGAAATATCTAGAAAGTGGTAATGGCCACAATTGAGTAAAATTTGTTTACAAATGATTTTTGATAAAATAAATATGAAAAGAGGAAAAAGGAAAGGAAAAATAAAGAGAAATCCTTGAAAAAAGATATTTTAATTAAGAAATAAATAAGATAATGAGAAAATAATAGAAATAGATGCATCTAGAAGGATAATGAGTATCCTTAAAAAGGAATTTCGAAATATTAGAGTTTCTTAGGATTCAAGGAGACCCAATGGAGAAAAATAAAGAGAAAATACCAATAATACAAAATAAGAGGATAATGTGATGCATAATGAATGAATTTTGTGGTATTGTTATAAAAAAGGAAGTATTTTCTACTAAAAGAAAATATAATTTCGAGCCAATGGATTAAAATTCAAGCATAAAAGAGAATAAGTGAGAGGATTTTCGAATTCCTAATTATCCAAAGAATATAGATATCTAAGAAGATAATGAAGAGAGAGAAGATTGCTTCCAAGTTAAGGAATATGATTTCCTTTTTGGAAAGGAACTTGGTAACTCGTGGATAGCCATCCTAGGGCTTCGTTACTCTCCCTTATATAAGGGGTAGCACCCTTGGCCAAATCCAAGAGGATCCCATGCACCCTTCTCTCTCCTTCTTCATCATTTTTGTTCAAAACCCTAACAATGGGGGTAGTGCGACCCCGGGGTAATAAGGAGCCCTGGACTGGAGTACAGTGGAAGCCCAATACTCCCACAACACCACATAGGAATGCAGCCACCTTCCCCATGCTCTGGCACTTACGCTGCAGCCACTTGATGGCTGCATGTCAGCTGCGGTTACAGACCAAGCAGGCTCGACTCGGCCGCCCTAGCCACAACCCAAGGGCACCTCCTTGTGTGGGGAAGCACGGAGGAGGTCGGGCAACCACCGCTGGTGGTCGTCGAGGTCCGAGGAGCAGCGGTCGGGCCGCGTTCAACCATGACCCAGCGGCAGTGGCAGGGAAATCGCGAGGAAGAAGAAGGCCATGGCGTTGGACAAAAATTCCCCTCTACGGGCTGAAGCGTCAATCAACTTAAACAAGGGCAGAATGGTCATTCCATTATATTTCCGAATCGAGTTACGTTGCATGAAGGAGATGATGTGGCACTTGATGATTGGCTCAAGTAAGTAAATCCTTGTAAAATTTATATCTAATTAAAGGAATCTCGGATGGATTCGCATACTATATGAATTTTTCCCAAAAAAAACATGAGGAATGCAATAAAAATATAATTGAAGCCTTTTTCTGATTGAAACTCAAAAGGTAGTGGAAGTTATCAACTTTAATGTATTAATGATTAAGAAAACCTATTTTGAGATGATTAATGTATTTGGAAGGTTTTATGGATGATTAATTTTGGTATTAACCTATTAATTATAAAAAGGTACATTAATAACAAAAAGGATGAACTTTGCATGTAATTGGTTTAATTTAAAGTTCCATGTACCTAAATAAGCTTTAATGGGCCTTGAAACCCTAATATTAGTAATTGTGACTCTTAATAGCTTTAATTGTTCAAATTCATGATTAAAGTTGAAATATGATAATTCTAAACTATTTTGAGTATAAAGGTTCCTAATTGTGGATAAATACCCTTAATATGGTAATCAGGGTTTTCTAATGGATAAATGTGGAATTAGTGGTAATAGAGATAAGTTGCTTATTTGAAAGGAATCGAAGATGCTAATTGGGCATAATGATCTTGTCTTGAATTAAAAGGATAAAAATGGTAGATTTAAAGTAAAAGGGGCATAATAGACTTATTGGACATTTAATTGTGCCTTTAATCTGAAATTAGTGTTATATGTTGTTAAAAGGTAACCTTAATATCTTTCGTGAAGAATATATGAGATGAATAGGGTTTGAGTAATTGTATAAATTAGGGTTTAAAATAGTAAAAATGAAGTGAAACCCTAATTGCAATGTAAACCCTAAAAGTGGACTAGAAACCCTAGGAAGCAAGCTATGTTTAATAGATCTTGATGGCATGATCAATAATAAGAAATTGTATGCATATTTCAGGATCTAATTGTGTGCTTGCTTGCCTGTTTGGATTTCTTGATTGATTGGATTAATTCTGTCTCAAATCACCCTGACAGGTATGTGGTTACGCTTATGATTATCCAGAATTAGTTTTACGAGGAATTTTGAAGTTTCATCAGTGACTCGAATTAAACTGTTGAATGAATTTTATTCATGCAAAGTATAATGTGGATATGACTATCACCTAAGATATGTGCCTACTAGCTCAGATCCTAGTCCCCTTTGTAGCTTGATAGATTGACCTAGCACATGGCTACTTATGGGGTAGGTCAATCAGGTCATTGGATGACTTAGTGCATGGCTACCAATGGGGTAGGTCCATCAAGTCAACTTGAGTCAGGGATTGGGCTACCTTTGGGTAGGACCATGCAACTCCCTAACCCTAAGTATTGGCTACCTATGAGGTAGGTCTATGGGGGTAAGGATCTGCCATATGATAGAGGTAGTATCCAAGTCCACTGCAGGGACAACACAGAGAAAGGGGATAGGTAAGGATTGAGTAGTATTCCTTAAGACGTAATCTTGCCTGTTAAATGATTTTTGACTGATTACATTGTTATCATAGTTGCATGATTATTGTTTCCCCCACATACCGTCATATTCATATATGTTGACAGGCATTTTGTTTGTTGGCATTTGAGGTACAAGAGAAAAGGACAAACAGTAAAGTGGCATATGTGGAATTAAATAATAATTAAAGTACAAAGGAGGATTAGTTAGAATATACTCCAAATGTGGATAGAAGTAGATATCCAAGTTTTTGAAAAAGGTATGCAAAGTTTAATTTTAGTACAACTTTTCAATTTAGTTGGTTGAATTTGATAATTATTATTGATTATTTGTCGAACCTTTGATCTATAAATTGGGATAATGGCTCTGACCTCTTAGTCTCCCTTAAATGGGGGTTACCAGGAGGAGGGGTCGTTACAAAGGGTATGAGCATCACTACTATTTAGAACCACCAAAGGCTGATTGTCACTCGTAGGAGAAACCCTAGTCTCCAGAGGAGTAAATGGAGGGTTCATCATTGGCACCCAAACCTAGGGTTTTGGGGTGTCTCAAAACCACCTAGATTGTCAGCAGAAGAGTCTTATGCAGCCATAAGGTTTCTTGCACATAGCAAGGATACTAGGTATAAGCAACCTAAGATAAAGGTAAACATCCTAAGGGAGATGAGATTAAAATAGTTAGATAACCGAGTGCTAGTGCTCTAGTATCATACTATAAGGAGTGGGATCTCATAGGGGGCCACTCCCTACTATAAATAAAAACACAACATCCCTTGAACCAAGCCCCACATAATTTTTTTGCCAAAGGGATGATAACCAATTCATTCAACATGTATGTATCATAACATGATAAATATCAGTGGAAAAGGAATATATATAGCTATAACAAATCATGATAACATTGTACATCTCTTCAAGACACATGGGTGTCCAAAAAGGAAAACTAAACATATAAGCCAAATATCAAGCTGAGGGTCATCTAACCACCTCATCAAGTCTGCTGAAAGATCAACAACCAAGGTTGATGTTGAAATTCACCTCTCTTTGATCTAACTTGGGGTTGGAAGCATACCCCAAAAAAGAAGAGAAGATAGATGACATCAGCAAAAAGTTGGTATGTGTATACTAAAGAAAACTTGAGCAATATATTGACCAAAGGACAACAAGAATAAATGCTTCCCATGAAAGAGATAAGGACTACACACAAGGGCATAAAATATAGGAATCATCATCACATAATAAAAGAAGATACTTGCCATAATTAAACAAAAGAGTGGTGCCACATAAGCACATATCATAACCATCATCCTACATGCATGTGAGATAAGCATAACAGTAGAATTTATAAAGACAAAGGCGGCCAAGAATCACACATCTTCAACCTGGTGAGACATGGGCCAAGAATCACACATCTTGTCCTGGCATGGGGAATCACACCCACCATCCAAATATATATAACATGATCCAGGAATCACACATCCTGCCCTGGCATGGGGAATCACACATCTACCATCCAAAATATCACAATGTTGCCATAAATCACAATGAGACAGAACCAATACAATTATACTACTCTAATGCTACTGAATCACACAATAGGTAAATGTAGAGGAAATTACAAAGTATAGTCAAAAATTATACAATGTTGTCATCACACAATGGACAACCCATACACCCACATGTATGAGGAAAAAATATATCACATATCTTCAAATAAATATCCAGAGTGGGAAGATACCATCAACAAGTTTATCATACAACATAGCACAAGATAAGATATCAAGAGAATATCCAGACCACAATAAGCAAGATATCTCACATGAACCATGATATCAAGAGATAAGAGCAATGTGTATAGGTTATTGTCCATAGGACCAAGAGAATGAACAAGCATAGGTGAATTGCTCAACATAGAATAATAGGGGATACATCATACCTTAACTTCTGAGTCTAAACAGTCCAAGTCAGCCCTAGATCTAAGCCTAGGCCTACAAAGAGCCTATAGGAAAGGTGGATAGGTCTACTAAGTAAGTTTCTCAAGATTAGAGAGGTTGGTTTCTCCAGCAAAGGTCCTATCTCTAGCAAAAAGTGCCTTCTCCACTTTAGAGTTGAAAAAAACCCTTACAAAAGAAGATCGAAATGAGGTGTTCATCGGCTCTAGGTGGGGTTTCACCATGGAAGGCCATGGTTCTGATCTGGAAGAAGGTGTAATGAAGAATACCAACATGAAAATAGGGAAGAGACAGAGGAAACTTACTAGTTTTGGTCAAAATCACCAAGAAGGAGCTTTAGAAACACTAAATAGAGCAAATTTGGAACCCTAGGAGCCTTCTTTGCCACCTTCATGGAAAAATAGAGCAAGAATGATGTTGTAAGATGGAGGAAAGAGAAGGGGAGCAAGATTTTTTTGAATTGAGAGGTGGGAAGGGGTAGATATGACTTTATATAGAAAGAAGTCAAGTATGAGGTGTCTATGAGACTTTATGTGTCATGTATAAGGGTATCCATGGACTTGCAAGCCTTTATGGATAAGGAAGAAGTCAAGCATGAGGTGTCAAGTTATTTTCCATGTGTCAAATACTGAGGGTGCCTATGTACATGCAAAACTTTATGGACAAGGAAGAAGTCAAGCATGAGGTGTCCATGGAGCTTTCCATGTGTCCTTAGCCTAGGGTTTCATGGCCATGCAAGAGGACAGCTCATAGAGGCTTATTGAATATCAAATGTCAGTTTATGGACACATCTAGGTCATCCCAACTGACCTCCAATCAAAGATATAACCCCATTGGTTGATAGCTTCTAAAGATAAGCTCATTTATAAAGAGGAAATCCCTAAAATGCCCTTGGAAATAAACACCTTCAAACCAAGGAGCAACTAGGCGCCCTATGGTTCAAAAATAAGGGAATATATAGATTATAATGCATGTGATAATTTACAAAGAAAACCTCCCAATTGGGTAAATTGCATAAAAGTCCATAATGTACCTAAAATTGCAAAACTTGCACAAACGACATCCAAATTGGACCAAACTTCATCCACAAGTTATCTTTGATGTGTTGAATGTGAATTTTCCTTTATTTTCATATTTTTAAGTTATATAATCACATTATTCATTACTAATTCCTTTTACTCATTTTCTCTCTACTAAACTTATCATAATATTTCAAGGTTGTCCAAATTAGATGAAATTTGACATGTAGGCTTATTTTTATATGTAGATTATGAATTTGAAGTTTGTTTCCAATTTTGAGACTTATTTAATGAGATATGTCATATGTCCCATTAGAGGCCCATTAGTTCTTTATTCATCTAATTATATTCTTATTACCTCCATATGTGTCATATATGATTATTAAGCACAATTTATTATGTTACACTTCATGTGACACATTTTAGGTTTTATTATTAGCCTAATTACATGTATTATCTTATCCTTGTTTGGCTAAGTCAAACATGTCAATGTTCTAGGGTAGGGTTCTAGATCTGGTATGTTGCAGTTACACAAGTCACAACACTAGAAACTAGGGTACAGAACCCTCAGATATGAGTTACGAGTGTAGTTGCCCACATACACATATAAATTAAGACACGGTCACAGTAGTTTGCAAAGTACCCTGAAATGAAGTTGATAGAGAAAACTCTTCTTGCACCCATGTATACTCAAAAGTATATGACTCTGAGCTCCTTCTCATAATATGAGATTGTTCCAAGGAAACTCATTTTACCATATAGCAAGTTCTATCACTCAGATAGCTCTACAGACATAGGACACAACATGATCAAGGTTATATTTGGTTAATTAGCCAATTGGGTTTTTTGACTGCATCAAGAAAGTTATACATAAGACCTAATGATTTTATAAAATAAATCAGGGATTGCAACCTCAGAAGATATAAAATAAATGAACTGTTTTGTGGTACCCACAATGGCATATGTATTTGTTCTTGGGAGTAAGGAGAATCGATCTCATATTAGATCATATCCAGCCCAAAGTATCACTATGTTCACAACATAAATAATTTCATTTGATAGTGTCTTCAACATTTAATGTTTTAACGTGGACAAGCTATTATTAAACTTATGGTTGTAACATACTTGATCTCGGACCCTACCCTGGAAGTTGATATTTTGGACTTAGCCAAACAAGGTTGAAGGTTAGTCCTAAATAGATGTTTTGTATAATCTCAATGATATAATGCATGTATAGATCACCTTAATGTAACCTAATGTTCTAACATTAATCTTAGGTTTATAATAGATACATAAAATATGCCACATAACTCATTTTGGTGGTAATATGAAGATAAGAAACTTAATTGGATGAATAATTTAGATAATGGGCCGTTAATGGGCCATATGACATATATTCTCAAAAGTGGAAACAAACTTCAAATTCAAAATCTACATATCAAAATTAGCCTACATGTCAAATTTCATCAAACTTGGACAACCATGAAATATTAGGATAAGTTTAGGTGAGAGAAAATGGGAAAAAGGCATAAGTAATGAATAATGTGATTATACAACTTCAAAATATAGAAATAATGGCAAATTCATATTCAACACATCAAAGATAACTTGTGGATGAAGTTTGGTCGAATTTGGATGTTGTTTGTGCAAGTTATGCAATTTTTGGTACATTCTGGAATTTTCTATAATTTGCCAAATTTGGTGGTTTTCATTGCAAATTGTCACATGCATTATAATCATTATATATTCCCTTACCATTATATAGTTTTTGAACCATGGGGCACCTAGTTTCACCATGTTTTGAAGGTGTTACTTTCCAATGGCATTATAGGGATTACCCTCTTTAAAAATGAGCTTATCTTTAGAAGCTATCAACCAATGGGGTTATTTCTTTGATTGGAGGTCGGTTGGGATGGCCTATAAGTGTCCATAAACTGACATTTGATATTCAAGAAGCCTCTATGAGCTTTCCTCTTGCATGGACATGAAAGGACACATGGAAAGCTCCATGGACACCTCATGCTTGACGTATTCCTTATCCATAAAGGTTTGCATGTCCAGAGGCACCCTTAGCATTGGACACATGAAAAGTAACTTGAAACCTCGTGCTTGACTTCTTCCTTATCCATAAAGTCTTGCATGTACATGGACACCCTTATACATGATACATGGAAAGTATCATAGATACCTCATACTTGACCTTTTTCTTTATATAGCCATATCTACCCCTTCCCAACTCCCAATTCGAAAACGCTTGCTCTCGTTTATTTCCTCTAGCTTAGAGCATCATTTTGACTCTATTTTTCCACGAAGTTGTTGTTCCAAGGTAAAAGGGGGTGCCTACCTTGGTGAAGAAGGCTCTATTTAGGATTTGGTAAGCTCCTCCTTGGTGATTTTGACCAAAAATATTAGTATCCTCATTTCCTTCCCTATTTTCATGTTGTTAGTCTTCCTTCCACCTTCCTCCATGTCGGAACCATGGCCTTCCATGGTGAAACCAACCTAGAACCCATAAAAACCTCATCTCCATGTTCTTTTGTTAGAATTTTTAACCTCTAAAGTGGAGAAGGTGCTTCTTGCTAGAGATAGGAGCTTTGTTGGAGAAACCAACCTCTCTAAGCTTGGGAACCTTACTTATTGGACATGTCCACCTTCCCTAGAGGTTCTTTGTAGGCCTAGGCTTGGATCTAGGACTGACTTGGACTGTTTAGACTCTGAAGTTGAGGTATGATGTATCCCCTATTCTTCTATGTTGAGCAATTCGCCTATGCTTATTCATTCTCTTTGTCATATGGACATTAGCCTATACACAATGTCTTTTCTTTTGAAAATCATGGTTTATGTGAACTACCTTGTTTGATATTGATCATGTGATCATGGATATTCTTTTGAACTCTTAACTTATGCTTTGTTCATGATGGAACTCTAAACGATAACATGTGATGTCTTTTGCCCAGTTATGAGGTGGATGTATATGTTAGTCACTTATGTGGTGACTAGTTTATATATTCTGACTATACTTTCTACTTTCCTCTACATTTAACATGCTATGTGATTCGGTAGAACTAGAGTAGTGTAATTGCATTGGTTTTTATGGCATATGTGTTATTTTCTTCCGAGTAGATGTGATATTTCCTGCTCTTTTGGGATGGAAAGGAACCTCATCCCCCGGGCAAGATGTGTGATTCTTGGACCATGTTTTATATATTTGGGAAATTGGTAGTATTCCTTTCTCTATCAGATTTCAAGTTTATGAGACTTGGCCTCCTTTGTGTTTATATTATTCTAGAGCTATGTTTATCTCAAATGCATGAAATTTGATGATATGGGATGTGTGCCCTAATTCTTTACATGTGCTTGTGTGGCACAATATTTATGTTTTATTAATGGAAAGTATTCTTTTGTTATCGTATGATTTCAATTCCTTTTCTCTTGATTCCCATTTGGGTAGTCCTTATCCTTACTATGGGAAGCCTTTTATATTTGATGTCCTTTATTCCATATTTTGCTCAATTTCCTATTTAGTATGCACATACCAGTCTTTGTTGATGTCATCTATTTTCTCTTCTTGCTGGGGTATGCTTCCAACCCTATGTGAAGGACTTGGATGATAAGGCATGAAGTTTTGGACTAGCTTAAGGAGTTAAAGCTTGGAGACAAAGTTGTTATGGTTTAGATTTCCCTCTACTTAGATTCTTATGTTGTATCATACATGTAAACCCTTATGGGATATTATGATGTACCTTTGTAATAACCTTGTGATAAATTGAATATAGTCAACAGTTTTGTTCCACTGCTATACTTTGGTTGTTTTGAATACCATTTAGAAATTTGAAAATGTCACACCTATTCCATCATACCTTTGAGTGTGTTTGGAATGGATGTTTTATTCTTTAAATATTTAGTAAGGGGGTGATCCTGCCTCCTTATAACATGGTATCAGAGCCTATGGTAGTCGGAATCTGACTATTTCAATTTTGTCTCCCTAGTCAGAATACTTGCCTTACCTTTAAGTGACATGTTTTCTGTAGAGTTGATCACTAGATGATGAAGGGTTGATTTAGGATCCTATAGTTTTGCATTAGAAAATGATGAATAGATCCCTAAAATACTTTCAACTAAAAGATGCATAAGTAACCATAGTAACTGGAGATTGTTTATCTTGGCCTTTAGGCTACTACTAGGACATGAAGTTGAAAGCAAAGGTGTCTAGAAAGGATCGGGGTTCAGGTGCTGAAAAGATTTTCCTCTGCATCACTGGCTTGTTTTACGGGGACTCCCGAATCCATATGATATTGGCCTGGCCTGAGATGATATGAATTGTCCATAATAGAATGATTTTAGGCAATAGTAGCCTTAGACATCTATATGATTTATCTTTAGGGACCCTAATATGTTGAACTAGTCTCCCAGGTGTAAAGAATTATTTGAGGATGGATAAGAGCAAGTTAATACATAGTTCATAGTTAGTCTTTACAAGTTATGTTTCTTTTTTTTACATGATGCTTATGTGGTTGTATGTAAGGAAGAGTAGTTGAACCTTTTGTGCCTAAAGAATAGTTTTGACTTAATAAGATGAATCCTTTAAGGTGTGGTGAATAAGTTGTTTTCTTATATGTGGATGTTTTGATTTCGAGGATGAAATCCCTTTAAGGGGTGGTGTGTTGTAACATACTAGATCTCGGACCCTACCCTAGAAGTTGACATTTTGAACTTAGCCAAACAAGGTTGAAGGTTAGACCTAAATAGATGTTTAGTATATCCCCAATGAGATAATGTATGTATCGATCACCTTAATTTAACCTAATTCTCTAACATTAATCTTAGGTTTATAATGGATACATAAAATACACCGCATAACTCATTTTGGTGGTATTATGAAGATCATAAACTTAATTGGATGAATAATTTAGATAATGGCCCGTTAATGGTTCATATGACATCTCTCATAAAAAGAAGTCTCAAAAGTAGAAACAAACTTCAAATTAGGAATCTACATATCAAAATTAGCCTACATGTCAAATTTCATCTAACTTGGACAACCTTGAAATATTAGGATAAGTTAGGAGAGAGAAAATAAGTAAAAGGCACAAGTAATAAAGAATGTGATTATACAACTTCAAAATATAGAAATAATGGAAAATTCATATTCAACACATCAAAGATAACTTATGTATGAAGTTTGGTCCAATTTGGATGTTGTTTGTGCAAGTTATAAAATTTTAAGTACATTGTGGACTTTTTTGCAATTTACCCAATTGGGAGGTTTTCTTTGCAAATTGTCACATGCATTGTAATCCTTATATAGCCTTACCATTCTCGAGTTTTTGAACCATGGTGAACCTAGTTGCACCTTGGTTTGGAGGTGTTACTTTCCAAGGGCATTATAGGGATTACCCTCTTTATAAATGAGCTTATCTTTAGAAGCTATCAACCAATGGGGTTATTTATTTGATTGGAGGTTGGTTGGGATGTCCTATAAGTGTCCATAAACCAAAATTTGATATTCAAGAAGCCTATATGAGCTGTCCTCTTGCATGGCCATGAAATCCCTAGGGTAAGGACACATGGAAAGCTCGATGGACACCTCATGCTTGAATTCTTCCTTATCCATAAAGGTTTGCATGTCCATAGGCATCCTTAGGATTGGACACATGGAAAGATCTATGGACACCTCATGATTTACTTCCTTCTTATCCATAAAGGTTTGCATGTCCATAGGCACCCTTAGCATTGGACACATGGAAAGTAACTTGACACCTCGTGCTTAACTTCTTCCTTATCTATAAAGGCTTGCATGTCCATGGACACCCTTATACATGACACGTGGAAAGTCACATAGACACCTCATACTCGACCTCTTTCTTTATATATCCATATATACCCCTTCCCAATACCTAATTTTAAAACTCTTGCTCTCCTTTATTTCCTGTAGCTTAGAGCATCATTCCTACTCTGTTTTGCCACGAAGGTGTTGTCTCAAGGTAAAATGAGGTACCTACCTTGGTGAAGAAGATTCCTACGGTTCCAAAAATCTCTATTTAGGATTTCGTAAGCTCCTCATTGGTTATTTTGACCAAAAATAGTAAGTATCCTCCTTTCCTTCCCTATTTTCATGTTGTTAGTCTTCCTTCCACCTTCCTCTAGGTCGGAACCATGGCCTTCCATGGTGAAACCCCACCTAGAACCCATAAACACCTCATCTCCATGTTCTTTTGTTAGGGTTTTTAACCTATAAAGTGGATAAGGTGTTTCTTGTTTGAGATAGGAGCTTTTTTGGAGAAACCGACCTCTCTAAGCTTGGGAGCCTTACTTATTGGACCTGTCCACCTTCCCTAGATGTTATTTGGAGGCCTAGGCTTGAATCTAGGACTGACTTAGACTGTTTAGATTGTGAATTTGAGGTATGATGTATCCCCTATTCTATTATATTGAGAAGTATACCTATGCTTATTCATTCTCTTTGTCATATGGACATTAGCCTATACAAAATGTCTTCTTTCAAAAATCATGGTCCATGTGAACTACCTTATTTGATATTGATCATGTTATCATGGATATTCTTCTGAGCTCTTATCTTATGCTTTGTTCATGATGGAACTCTAAAAGATGACATGTGATGTCTTTTTCCCACTTATGAGGTGGGTGTATATGTTGGTCACTTATGTGGTTACTAGTTTATTTATTCTGACTATACTTTCTACTTGCCTCTACATTTAACATGCTATGTGATTCAGTAGCACTAGAGTAGTGTAATTGCATTGGTTTTTTGGCAAATGTGTTCTTTCCTATTGAGCAGATGTGATATTTTCTTCTCTTTTGGGATGGAAAATAACCTCATTACGAGGGCAAGATGTGTGATTCTTGGCCCATATTTTATATATTTGGGATATTGGCAATAGTCCTTTCTCTATCAGGTTTCAAGTTTATGAGACTTGGCCGCCTTTGTGTTTATATTATTCTAGAGCTATGTTTATCTCACATGCATGTAGTTTGATGATATGGGGTGTGTGCCTAATTCTTTGCATGTGCTTGTGTGGCACAATCTTTATGTTTTATTAATGGCAAGTATTCTTTTGTTATCATATGATTTCAATTCCTTTTCTCTTGATATCCATTTGGGTGGTCCTTATCCTTTCTATGGGAAGCCTTTTATATTTGATGTCCTTTATTCCGTATTTAGTATGCACATGCCATCCTTTGTTGATGTCATCTATTTTCTCTTCTTGCTGGGGTACGCTTCCAACCCTAGGTGAAGGACTTGGATGATAAGGCATGAAGTTTTAGACTAGCTTAAGGAGTTAAAGCTTGGAGACAAAGTTGTTATGGTTTAGATTTCCCTCTACTTAGATCCTTATGTTGTATCATACATGTAAATCCTTACGGGATATTATGATGTAATTTTGTAATAACCTTGTGATAAATTGAATATAGTCAACATTTTCATTCCACTGCTATACTTTGGTTTTTGTGAATACCATTTATTGAAATTTGAAAATGTTACACCTATTCCAGCATACCTTTGAGTGTGTTTGGAATGGATGTTTTATTCTTCAAATCTTTAGTAAGGGGGTGATCCCGCCTCCTTACAATCGTTTTTTCTAATCACGATCACATCATCATAACAGTAGATTAAAATTATAAACGACATAAGTAACCATTATATAGTAGCGACAATGTATGGGTCGTATTCATGTATATGAGGCATCAAAATATCACATGTATGTGAAATATTTAGGTAGGAAAATCACCTAAATCACGAATTTATACTTGATATATTCAAAGAAAAGTTCACTTTATACCAAAAAAACCTTCATAAAGGTTCAATGCAACTCAAGGGTTCATACTACCATCGATTATACCAAAATAAGACCTAAGATAACCATCTTTTTAACATTTTATATGATTCTAGAGCAAAAACTAAGCCATGCACGTAGAGAGTAGGCACTTTTAAGGTTATAACACTCATATTGGTAGAGAGAAACCAAAATCCAAGGTGAGAAACTTCAAAATCAACAACAAAATGTCAAGCTCGATCACCCAAAGCTCCAAAAACACCTCCTGTTTCGACAAACAAGGTGATTCTAGAGAAAGAAAGGAAGAAAGGAGAGTTCTGAAACCCTTGTGCACATATTTGAAAAAAGAAGCACCATGAAACTACATGGAATTTGGTTGTAAGAGTAAAGAAAGTAAAGAATGGCAAGGAAATTGTAATGTCCCCTTTAAGCATACATGTATCAGTAGAAGCAACTCTCATGGTTTCCACAAACATAGGCAACTTTATCTCAAAGGGATGTCACAAGATAATAAATATTGCAAATAAGTAGTCATGTACCACACTTTAACACTATTATTGATTCATACATTGTTCAAAGGAAAATCTAGTACATTTGAGTTCTTTCATATATCGTCAAACTTCTAAACATGACTTGGAACTTTGAAAGATACTCTAATCTAAATGAATTGATCTTCTAGGTAGATGGCAGTCCATCATGATAAACCTTGAGAAAACCTCATACTATTCCTTAAGATGATATTCATATAACTCTATCCTGGAAGTTTCTCTGTACCCGTGGGCATCACACCCCAAACATGCATGCAATGAAAACCACATTAGAGTAAGTGACATCGAGTATTGTTATAATGACATAATAACTTGGCAATGAAAAAAAACATGAAATTAATTGGGCAATAAAATTGGCTTCACATACTATGATATGAGTGCTTGATTATAATATCCTCTACTCTTATGCACCGGGTGCTCTCATAAGACCGGTAGGCTCAACTAATATTCCACTTGAACTCATGATTTGCACCTGAGTTCCATTATTAATGCTCCAATTGAGATCATGATTTGCACATAAGTGCCATTATGTTCCACTTGGACTCAGGATTTGCAAGTAAGTGTCATTATCTTCCATTTGAACTCATAAGACCCAAGTCTCAACATTAACATGATGAGGACAACAATAATACAACCCATTACATAATTTATCTTTAACTTGAAATAATTAACTTGAACTGATTCCACATGAACATGACATAAATTCCTGATATAACATTTAAGCACACAAATCAATTAATAAGTTTAGGGGATCTGTAGATAAGATTTAATTTGAAGTGCATAGCTATTCATATAATTCATCTTGCTCATCATATTGAATTATACGATGATTAAAACCAATACATAATGCTCAAAGTGCATGTACGTTCTTACCTCTCTCTTAGAGAAGATTCTAGTTGTTCTTATTAGTTTGATGAAACCCTAGTCATGTTCTTGGATTGGCTGAACCATGATTATCCTATTCATTCAATAATGATCCATTAATAATGCTATTAACCTTAGTTTTTAGGGTTTCATGGTTCTTGTCTAAATCCAATAAAATATGAGTCAAATCAAGTTATGGATCCCAATCCATCATCTAAATCTCATAAAATCCTTTCTCAAACATATTTACACTTATTTTTCTGACCATCAGATGAAAAACTGTTAATTTATGGAGAACTGACCAATAGGAAATTGCATAAATCCATGCATGGCATGCTTTATCCATTAGTGCCAGTGGGCTTTATATAGCTGGTCCAATCAGCATAGGCCGCTTGGTCTCATTAGCCTAAGAAAAGCACATGACCAAAGACCAGGGAACATAGTGCAAAAATACTTGACTACCCTTGTCTTGTGTGACTATATAAAAAATAATATGAGGGTAAAATTGGAAACCAGTACACCAAATATTCTTTGATAAATTAGAAAATGCAGAACTGGGATGGGCTATCGAAGCTCCCAAGATCCTAGAATGAGACCTTGCACACCCTCACCCAGGTGGCCCATGGAGGGATGCTGCCTTTGCAAGGTCATGGCAGACCTACCAAGCCATAAAAGAGGCTCTTTGATGTTGCGGCATGGCATCTCATATTGCCTCCATAGAAGGGCAGAGGAGAAATAAGAGATATGCACAGAGACACGACGAAGCTCGTGTAGAACATTAAACATGAAGAAAACATACTACTACCCAATTTCGTAATCGACCCTCAAAGTCATTTGGAGTAGATCACAAGCAAGTCGAATCTACAACCACCGAATACAACTCTAACACAAGTCTATGCAACTAAAGCATATAAAGGGAGGAAACATCACCTAACATCTTGGGGCCTCATTCAATGGTTACAAAAGCTTAGATGAATGAAGATTTTGTTCCTCCTTGCCAAATTGACCTCCAATGTTGATTGGAAAAGGGACAGGAACAAGTTGATCGGGCAGGAAGATTGAGTTGAGGGAAAGAGTTGTCAAGGTAATGAGGACCTCATAGGGCTAGCTACCAACTTCTCGATGTATTGCGTGCTTCAGTATGAATTGTATATATAGTTGATGGATGGTGGTGGCATGGTGCAATTGAAAGTCTTATATATACATGAACATGGAGTTAGACGTGGTCCAGATGTTGTGCTAAACAAATCCCTAAAAACTAGGGATCCACCGACTCAGGGTATGATGAGGAACATGGAGACATCATCAAAACTTCATGAGATGTAGTTATCTAATGAGTAGAGAGGAGAGAGAATCTAAGGAGAAGAGGGGAACACAAAACTATTTGGAGTCTAGTCCATCGTGGACTCAAGGAAGACGACGTTTAGATGACTATCCCAACTGAGGGTCCCTATGTAAGGTGGATTTGGAGTAGGGGAGTGACCCAAAAAGCTTAGGATATCTAGAAAATAAAAATTGTGACAATCATTAAATTTATAGATTAAAGTTTGGTTGATATTGTATGTGTATATCTAAGTATTATCATCTTTGATCCAACTAGGATAGTTAACATTATCCAAATAATTTGAAATTTGACACCCATATAAGTTAGGACCAAAGATTCTGATTATTTAATCATATTTTATTTTGAGAGTCCCAACTGCCAATTCTTGCATATTTCATATAAAACTTCATTTAATTACTTAGAATTGCTGAAAAATATTTTAGGCCCATAACTTGAGGATCACAACTTTCGATCACGTCAATCTTTAATTTTTTTAGCTTAAACATGCAAAATAATTAGGCCAGTTTCATTATCGACCCTTATGTAGGGCTTATTCATCATTTAGGGCTAAGTTTGATCAAAATGAGTATAATAATTGCTTACTCCATTGGAAAATTATTTAATCATGATGTTAAGGTCTCATCATCACATTTGGGTTTAGTCAAAGTATCCAACTACGAAAATCAAAATTTGGATTTCAAACTAGAGCTTTCTTGCATTGGGATCCAAAATTTGATTTTTATTAGTGAATGCTTTTCTAATAAGATCCCAACCTTATGCTACTCTAAATTTGGGATGTTGCAATTCTACCCACCTTATAAAAGCTTCATCCTCAAAATTTGCATAGTGTTACTTACCTTATGAATTTACTTATACTATGCATACTAGCTCTCTAATATTATCTTAAAGTCTCATTAGCACACTTAAGATACGGCCTACTAATGCATAACATTATTACATGATAACTTGAATAACTCGACATGACTTCATATTAGTTTGGGTTTTTCATTGAGTCAATGTAGTCACTCTCCTGAATGCACCCACAATGCTTATAAGGGTTGTTAAGTCTCACATAACATGATTGAGAGGACTATATCAACATATCATGACTTCTTAATCTTAAACATGATTTTCATAATTTTAGTAATTCATTATCATGGTAGTGATACATGATGTTCAATTTGAACACAATCAGAAAATAGTAGAAAATATTCCTTATAAGCATGTGCATGACTTTCTAACTTACCTATGTCAAGTTATCTACCCTCCTTATATATGCTTGATTTTGCTACTTATTCGATTATGTTTAGGTGACTATTTGTTTTAAAATTTTAATGTTGACTCTTGTTCTCTTTGTTGCCTTTAGATACATGTCGTTCGGTCATATATTTAGAGTGACATGTCTTATCACACTTATTTTAGCACCTCCCTCGTGCACATGTCACATACCACATGCACTTGAAAGGACAAGAAAATCATGATTCTGCACATAACCTTCTCTCCACAAAACCCCATGAGCCTGTGTCCCATACAACATACACATAGGAAAAATAGAGAGCATGCTATATACAATTCTAGAGTTAACATAAAAGTCCAAAATATCTAGGCACATTACCCAAATCCATATATAAACTTATGTCTCATGTCTAGACCTCTATTTTGGTTTCCAATATCTTTTACTTAATTCTTCTATACCTAGGGCTATAACATATGAATCATATTGTTTCATGGTGGTCATCTACTTATTTTCTCTGATATCATTAATGTAACACCCCCTTCAAGCATATATGTATCAACAGAAGCAACTCCCATGTTTTCCATAACACATGGGACTTTATCTCAAAGGGATGTCACAATAATAGAAAGTATTGCAATTAAAGTGAACAAGCACCACAAGTTAACACTAATATCAATTCATACATTGTTCAAAGGCAAATATAGTACATTTGAGTTCTTAAATATATATCTTCTAACATCTAAACATGAATTTGAACTTTGAAAGAAACTCAAATATAAATGATTGGATCTTCTAGGTAGATGGAACCCACAAGGATAAATCAAAAACCTTGAACTGTTCCTTAAGCTAATGTTCATATGGCTCTATCCTTGAAGTTTCTCTATACATGCCGGCATCACACCCCTAGACATGAATGCAATAAAAACCACGTTAGAGTAAGCAACCTTGAGCTTTGTTTTAACAACATAATAATTTGGAAATAAAGAATAACTGAAATTGATTAAGAAATAAATTTGGATTCACATATTATGATATGAGTGGTTGTTATAATGTCCTCTACTCTTATGCACCAACTATGCTCATAATACATGTAGGCTCAACTAATGTTCCACTTGAACTCTTTATTTTCACTTGACTGCCATTATTAATGCTACAATTGAGCTCATGCTTTACACATAAGTGACATTATGCTCCATTTGAACTCGTGATTTACACATAAGTTCCACTATGTTCCATTTGAACTCATAAGGCACGAGGGCTCAACATTAACATGATGAGGACAAAATAATACAAACCACTACATAATTCATCATTAACTTGAAATACTTAACTTGAATTGATTCCACATGAACTACACAAATTCTTGAAATAGAATTGAAGCATAATAACTTTAGGGAATCTTTAATGCGGTTAAGATTTAACTTGAAGTACACAAGTATGCATATAATTCATCTTGTTCATCATAGTAAATTATACAATGACTAAAACCAATGTATAATACTCAAATTGCATGGACCCACTTAGCTCTCTCTTAGAGAACATCTTAGTTATTCTTTTTAATTTGATGAAACCCTAATCACGTTATTGGGTTGGTTGAACCCTAATTATCGTTTTTCTAGTATGTCATGGTTATTGTCTAAAACCAGTAAAATCTGAGTCAAATCAGGTGTTGAATCCTAGCCCATCACCTAGATCTTGAAAATGTTGGATCAATGGGCTCCAGAGGGGGGTGAATAGAGCTACACACACTTCACAAAATTGGTTAGACCACCAATTTAATTATAGTGCAAAAACTAATGCAAGCAGCGATTTGATATCCTATTCTAGCATACAAAGCAAGGATGAGAGATAATGAATATCATGCACTTGGACATGTGGTTTAGAGTGGTTCCACGTCCTAAACTTAGGAGTGATGTCAGTCCACTAACTAGAGTTGGTTAGACTCTAGGATTTGCAACTTGGTCCTCTTATATATTACGATAAGATTACAAGATACATAAACCACACAACCAAGGGCTTAATTGCACAAGCTAAGATCTTCTACCTATTCAAGGGCTTACCCACAAAGCAAGATTCTTCGGCCTTCTACAAAGGACTTACCCAATCTTACCTTTGTCTTCCGCCTTGCAGGATTTACCTATCTTGCTTGAGCTTGCCTTGCACCTCTCCTTCACTTGGAGAGCTTGCCCACATTTTCCCTTCACCAAGGGAGCTGGAGCAACGATCAATCTTCACTCTTGAATATCAGCAACCCATCTTCTCCTTCACTCGGAGAAGAACAACAGCAACTCCTCTTTCACTTGGAGAAGTAGCTTCAATCAATCTTCAATTGAATTTGGAGGTAGGAAGAGAGAAAGGAGAGCTTTACATAGTACAAAGGATAGCTCTCATACACAGGGACCTATCTCACTCTTAACTCACAAATTTGTCTTGAAGGTAGAGAGAGAAAGGGGCTCAAGGGCTTGGAACACTCTCAACTAGGCTAGAACCAAGTTTGCAATGGAAGATCAGCTTGGAATGAAGTCCCAGGGGTTCTATTTATAGTTGAGTGTGGCCCTTTGTGTAGTGGGACACTTGGGTGCGAAACTAGTCATTTTTCATTCAAGAAAACGGCTATATTTTCACCCAAAACAATTCACCAATGGTCATATTACTTTTTCTGCAAATTCCGTACAGTGCATTCGGTCGAGTATCAATGGGGGTAACTCGACCGATCAAGTGACTGGCAATCCTATGTTCAAATGATCGGTCGATTTTGTTCTGAAAAAACTCGACCGACCATTTCAACTGGAAATGGCCAGCTACCCAATCGGTCGAGTTCTGTGAGTGCACAACTCGACCGATTGCAATCTTCAAAAAATCGACTCAGGATGATCGGTCGAGTTTCAGGCTAGGAAACTCGACCGACCAAGTGCATGTAATTGATTTTCTAATTTGCAATAAAAGTGATTAGCACTTGGTGAATCTTATCCCAAACATTTTTCTCTTCTAAGTTACAAGCATATTCATCATTACAAGTGATTACATTTATGTTCTAAGGTGATTTACATGGAAATCCTAAATTGCACACTTGTAGTCATTTTGGCTTGCACTTGACCCATTCTAGGGCTTGTATATATGATCCTTTTCATGTACCTAATGCCTGCAAACAATTCTTAACACACATGTTAGATACATATGAATGGAATGGTTAAGTCATTATCAAAATATAGGTAATGTATAACCTTTAGGTCAACATTTTCCCCCTTTTTGACAATGAAAAACCATTCCTCAAACATATTGAAAAGGATATGAAAGTTATACCTTTGCCTTGTGACCTAGGGGGATTCATGATAAGAACAATTGAAATTGCTCCCCCTCAAACTATGCTTCCTCTCACTTGCATGTTAGGTTTTCTATACATGGCAAAACCAAAATCCGTGTAATATGTAATCCTTTGCATGTCACATGATCAACAGCAATTTAACAAGAAAAGTATCACCTAGGCAAGAGAGCAATAGCATAACACAAACAACAATATGATTGAGTCTCATACCATGAGATGTTTCTCCCCCTTTTGACATTATCAAAAAGGTAGGGGGTATAGAAGAGCAACAACTAGGTCTTCTCCAAGACTCAACCACACACATATGCAAAGATAATAAGCAATGTAAAAGCATATAGCATACAACCATGAAGGAGGAACATACAACCCAAGTCAGAATCAAAATATAGCTCATCAAGCACCAAGCATAAGATAACACAGAGAAAGATAGCCAAAGTGCATAGCAATGATATTCCAACTCAGAAAGATGTTCTCAAAAGCGACTACAACCATAAAGGTGAGAAAATAGTGAATAAGAAAATAGTACAGCTCAAACTAATGTGCCAGGATGTTGCTTATACAAAAGAGTCTAGAAAGATATATATAATAGACATGCTAGACTATAAGCTAAGACAACCTCCTAGACATCTAAGCTATCTATGTCAACTACGTCCTCAGCGTCCTCATCAGGGTTGTAGTCCTCGTCGCCATCCAAAGGCGGAGCAGTTGTGCCAACAGTAGAACCAGCACCATCATCGCCATCCTCGTCAGAGGCATCCTCGCCATCACCATCATCAGCGCCATTAGCAGCATCCTCATCGGCATCCTCAGCCTGGTCGGGCATCTCCTCGTCGTCGAGACCGAAAGAGCGACCGGGCCAGCGGGCATTCTGCTCAGCCCATGACAAGCCAAGAGCTAGAAGCTCCTTGGCCTGCGGGAAGGACGGAGCAGTATCTCCCAAGGACGCGAGCAAAGTGGCCAGGGGGCAGCAGGTAGAGGTAGATATGCAGGAAGGGGGCTACCAGAAGGATACTGAGGTGGAGCAGCAGCGGAAGGCTCGGCAGCAAAGGGTGGTGGAGTAGGGAAGTAATGCTCATAGGCATAGGAGGCATAAGCACTACCCGGATATGGCTGGTAGACTGGGTAGGGTGAGGAGCAGGATAGATTCATGTGAGACATGACGACACATAAATCCTGATGGAGGTGCTCTTGGACCTGGCGATTGTACGCCTGTTCATGCATCATGTATCCAAGGAGGGTTTCATTTGATGCTCTGAACGACGCAAGGCTAGGGCGGGGATGGGCTGCGGGGGTGGATCCTGGGTGGAGGTGGGTGGTGCACCAGAAGCAGAGGCGGAGGCAGAGGCTGAGGCACCAGGGGCAGGGGCAGGGGTAGGTACAGCCTTCAGAAGAGTGGTTTCACTAATGCACACGCCTTTCCTAGAAACCGGGTAATGGAAGTCAGAAAAGAGTGATTTTTCAGTGGCGGACTAGAAGAGACCACAGATCAAGGCTGGGTAGGGAGGGTTGGTGCCCTTGGTGTTCTTGCCTTTGTCAAAGCAGGTCATATGGTGTAGAATGTAACGAGCCCACTTGACACCTATGTTGTTCAACAAACAATACATCAAAACTGCTGTGTTTTCTGCTATGTCCGTTTGATTTCGCTTGGGATGGATATTGCAGTTAATCACAAGGTCTAGGATGCGCCTCTGGAGGTCAAGGGAGGAGGAGGGTAGGGTGGACCGCTTCTTATAGGCCACGTCAAGTTTCTTCAAAAAAATGATGAATATCCGGTAAAGTCAATTCATAGTGTTTGTAAAAATCTTCCGGGTCTAAAAGATCAAAATACTCGTTGTAGCCCTGGCGCCAAGTAGTGGTTTCTTCATCTCCGACAAGATAGAGATTGAAATTCTCCTCAGAGATTTGAAACCGATGATCGGAGATCATCGATGTGAGGACTACTTCGGTATTAGGCGGGGGAACAATCGAATCATAGTTCCAACGCAGATTAGCATAGAACTCGTGAACTGCTTTGGTACTAGACAGCTGATTATAGAAGCAGTCACTTTCGATTGCAAGGGCGGAGAGGTTGTGTTTAGCAAGAATCTTGGTGATGGAGTTGATATAGTCTTGAAAACAGATTGCACCAACTAAGGGGCGAAAAGGAAAAGGAGACCTAGGAAGGAGATCCTTATACCTATTTACCGCCTCAAGAGATACAAACGTGGTGTTATCAAAAGGAATCAACCGTTGGGTAGAGGAAGAGGCTGGTGCATTGCTAGGGGTGGTGCATTTCCTCCTGTGGAAAGCCATGGAAGAAAGAACAAGAGGAGAAAAATGCATACACAAGCAAAACGAACCTCAACAGCCAAGGAAACACACAACCGACGCCCAGGGAGGTCAGGATCAAGCAGCTAGAGCACCCTAGGGTTAGGAACGGGGAAGGTTTAGGGCTAGGGTGGAGAGCTCGGGCTGGGAGATGGGGAATCGGTCGGCTATTTTCAAGTTGCAAGAGAAAATAGTCGGCCGATCCCAACTTTTAAGTTGGCGCAGCCCGGCAATCAGTCGAGTTCTGAGACAGGAGAACTCGATCGAATGGTCCACTGAAGAACAGCTCTCGGCTCCTGATCGGTCGAGTTTTCTAGGGTGAAACTCGACCGAAGGTCAACCTGACCTAGCAATCTAAATCTTAGATTCTAGCCACATACATGTCTATTAAATTTATTTTTCCATTCTATTATGCCTAAATAACATACCTAGGCACATTGTGCTCATCAATGGGCACTATTTGGCGATAAAACATGAAATTCGATAAAAACCCAAAAATAAGCAAAGACTAAGCATATTGATAGGCAAATTAAGCATAATCAAGCATGTATAGGCAACATAAGGTGGAGAATGAGATGAGAAAGCATATAGAATAGAGACAAATAGCTAGATCACATATCAATATCATTTAAATCAATAATGAGCAATTTTGATCGAATAAAATTAAATTGATCTCTTGCTATAGGCTTTGTAAAAATGTCTGCCAACTGATTTTCCGTGTCCACATGTGTGATATAGATGTCTTTCTTGGCAATGTGTTCACGAAGAAAATGATGGCGAACCTCTATATGCTTGGCTCTACTATGCAATATAGGATTCTAAGATAAGCTAATTGCACTAGTATTGTCACAGAAGATAGAAGAAGCATCAAAAAATATGTTAAAGTCTTGGAGAATTTGCTTCATCCATAGGACCTGTGCACAACAACTCCCGACTGCAATGTATTGAGCTTCGGTAGTTGATAATGCCATTGTACTTTGTTTCTTAGAGAACCAAGATACTAAGCATGGTCCTAGAAGGAAGCAAGTGCCACTTGTGCACTTTCTATCAACCAAGCACCCTGCATAATCCGCATCACTATATGATTTAAGAGTAAAATCCCTTGATTTAGGATACCATAGTCCAAAATTTTGGGTTTTGGCTAAGTACCTCAAAATTCTCTTTACAGCAGTGAGATGCGACTTCTTAGGGCAAGATTGAAATCGAGCGCACAAGCCAACACTAAACATGATATCAGGTCTAGAGGCAGTTAAATAAAGTAAACTTCCAATCATACCTCTATAGAGCTTCTCATCTACCTTTTCACCTTCTTCATCTTTGTCAAGTTTGGTGGTGTTTGACATGGGTGTATCCATCGGCTTCATGTTCTCCATCCCAAAGCGCTTGAGTAGTTCAATTGTGTATTTGCCTTGGTTGATGAAGTTTCCTTCCTTTGTTTGCTTGATTGAAAGTCGAGGAAGAAAGTCAACTCACCCATCATGCTCATTTCAAATCCACTCTGCATAAGAGAACTAAACTCCTTGCAAAGATCAAGATCAGTCCCGCCAAAAATGATTTCATCAACATATATTTGAATAATAAGAAAATGGATAGAAGTGTGTTTTAGAAACAAGGTAGAATCAACTTTGCCCATGACATACCCATTATCTAACAGAAAGTTCTTTAATTTCTCATACCAAGCTCGAGGTGCTTGTTTGAGTCCATAGAGAGCTTTTTGCAATAAATAAACATGATTGGGTAATTTGTCATTTTCAAAGTCCGGAGGTTGAGCAACAAATACCTCCTCCTCGATTGTACCATTCAAAAATGCACTTACAACATCCATTTGATAAAGTAAGAATTTTTTATAACTAACAAAGGAAAGTAGCATACAGATAGATTCTAATCTAGCAACAGGAGCATAAGTTTCATCAAAATCAATACCTTCCTGTTGGTTGTAACCTTGAGCTACTAACCTTGCTTTGTTCCTTACCACTTTTCCTTGCTCATCTAACTTGTTCGGTAGACCCATTTGGTGCCAATGATTTTTCTGTCACTTGGTCTTGGCACTAGAGTCCACACACGATTCTTTTCAAATTTCTCAAGCTCTTCTTGCATGGCAAGGATTCACTCATCATCACTAAGGGCTTCTTTGATGTTCTTTGGCTCAAGTTGGGAGATGAAGACACTATCTGCTTGTTCTTTGTTGTGAGCAGCTCGTGTCCTCACTCTCTCAAACGGATTGCCAATGATCAGCTCCTTTGGGTGATTCTTTGCAAAGCAGGGAGTGGGATCCTTCTTTTCTTCTTCTTTTTCTTCTTCTACCACCTGCTTGCCTTTATCTTTGATGTTGAGATCTTTTAAGATAGGAATTATTTCATCTGCAACATCATCATCACCAATATGCTTGCCAACAACAGGGTTAGTCTCAATAAACTTAACTTTGATGGATTCTTCAATTTTAGACAATTCAATGTTAAATACTCTATATGCCCCGCTAGTAGTGCTATAGCCTAGGAAGAAAGCCTTGTAAGATTTCAGATCAAACTTGTCGAGAGAATCCTTCGTGTTTAAAACAAAACTAGGACATCCGAAAACATGAAAGAAATCAATGATGGCTTCCTACCACACCATAGTTCATAGGGGGTTTTCTTAAAAGTCGGATGAGTGAAAACTCGGTTTTGCACAAAACATGTCGTGCTAACAGCTTCAGCCCAAAACTTCTTAGGAGTGTCATACTCAAGAAGCATGGTCCTAGCCATCTCTTGTAGCGACCTATTCTTCCTCTCAACAACCCCATTTTGTTGAGGTGTGCGAGGAGAAGAAAAATTATGCGAATAACCCAATTTTTCACAAAAACGTTCAAAAAGGTCATTTTCAAACTCTCCCCCATGATCACTACGGCTATAAACAATGTGGCAAGAAGCTTCATTTTCAACCCGTTTACAAAAGCTCGAGAAAACATCAAGAGTATCACTTTTTGAAACGAGAAAGAAAGTCCAAGTAAATCTAGAGAAATCAACAACAATAACAAGACAATACTTGGAGCCACGAAGTGTTTGTGTTCTCATTGGTCCGAATAGATCAATATGAAGAAGTTCAAGAACTCTCTTGGTACTCATGACTCCTTTGGATATGAAGGAGGATTTGGTTTGTTTACCTTGTGTGCAAGGTTGGCATTCCTCATCCTTATCAAAATCCAATTTAGGAAGTCCTCAAACCAAGTCCTTTTTGTTCAACTTTTTCATTTGATGCAAATTCACATGACCCAAACGACGATGCCAAAGAGAAAGATCATTTTTATCCACGACTAAGCATCAATTTAGTATGGGCTTAAGAGCATCGAGAACAATAACATAAAGATTACCATTTCTAGTTCCCTTATATATAACATTGTAGGAGAGGGAATCTAGAAGCAAGCATTCTAAAGAAGTAAAAAGCACAAGATAACCATTATCACATAATTGACTAACACTAATTAAATTTTGATGTAGGCCATCAACAAGCAATACATTTTTAATGCATAATTCATTGCCTACATCACCTTCACCTATAACCTTACCCTTCTTGTTGTCCCCAAAGGTTACCGATCCTCCTTTCTTCTTCACAAATTTGTTGAAATGGCTGATTTCTCCAGTCATGTGCTTAGAGCAGCCACTATCAACAATCCATTTCTTCTTAACCTGCAAGAAAAGAGGATGTCGGAACCCAACTCAAACTTTGGGGTCCGGGGTTAGCTTGGGGACCCATTTCATCTTTGGGTTGGTCCCCTTAGGCTTATAAGGACAATAGGTAGAGTAATGGTCATCACATTTACAATGAATGCAAACCATAGGGTTTTTTGAGCTGGAAGACTCTCCATTAAAAATTGGAGGTTCCACACTCTTCTTCTTACCCTTCTTCTTCTTCTTACCTTTGGGAGATGTCCCATTATATCCTAAACCACTAGTACCAACTTGTTTGGTAGAGTGCTTTAGAACATCATTTAGGGATTTCTTCCCCGAAAGAAACCTTTGCAAAGTAGATCTCAATTTTTCATTATCATCACTTAGATTTACAACAGTAGAAGAAATACTAGCAAGATCTTCTCTAGTATGCAACAGGTCAGCCTCAAGACAGAGGGCTTTAGTAAGAAGAGAATCCTTTTCAAGAGTTAAACTAGCAACTTCATTTCTAGGCAAAACAGGTCTAGAAGATAAATCATTTATTTGAGAAAGCAATTTAGCATTTTCAGATTTAAGAACAACTATCTCTCTTTGATAAGCATAGATTTCTTCTCTCCTAGCATCATCAACAAGCTTGAGTTCAACATTTTCAGCCTTAAGAGTATCAAGCGTATCTAGGCAATTTTGGTTTTCTATCTTAAGATTTTCAATAGTTTTAAGATAAGCACCATTCTCAGCCTCTACTCCATTGTATTGAAGTTCAAGGTCAAGAAATTGCCCTTGCAAGGATTCTATGCTATCTAGATGCTCATTCTCATTTTTATCAAGAATTTCAATTTTAGCATAAAGATCATCAACATTTTTTCCTAATCTTTTCCTCTTAGATTTACATTTAGCAAGAGAAGATTGGCATTCACTAAGCATGTCAATGAGAGTTTCCTTAGAAAGCTCATGTAAACTAATATCGCTTACCTTGCTTACCTCACTTACCTCAAGTACATCTTCACTAGTAGAGGCCATGAGTGCAAGATGGCATTCTCCATCTTCGGAGCTTGAGGAGCTTGTAGAGGACTCCTCCCATGGCGCATGAGCTGCATCTTTGGACCTTCTCTCCTTCTTGTCTTTTCTTTTGTACTTAGATTCTCTCTTGTACTTGTCATCCTTCTTGTGGCTGCTCTTATGATGGCTCTTCTTGGCCTTTGGGCAGTCACTCTTGTAGTGGCCTTTTTGACCACACTCGTAGCACCTTGGAGTCAAGGAGGAGGACTTGTTTTTGAAGTGCTTCCCTTTTGAGTAGTTGTCTTCATGATCGTTGACACCTTCATCTTCACTTGAGGAAGGGCAGGGAGACTTCATAGCAAGTTGTTGTTGTCGGACCATTTCTTCAATTTGGGCTTTAAAGGCTGTGTCCTTTATCTTCTTTGATTCTTTCTCTTCTCTTTTCTCCTCTTCCTCTTGCTTGTCAAGCCTCGGTTCATGTGCTTGAAGGTTATCAACCAACTCCTCGGTTGACAACTCGCTAAGCTTGTAGACTTCCTCAATAGAAGTGACCTTTGGCTCCCATCTCTTGGGTAGAGATCTCAAGATTTTGGCATTGATTGTGCCTCTATCCACAAGATGACGTTTAACCTTGCATACATGTCAGCCACTCTTTCATTCTTCCCCATCTTGAAGTTCTCAAGAAGGCCACCAAGCATGTAGATTTTGGCCTCCTTGACTTGCTCGGTTCCTTCGTAGGTGACACACAACTTGTGACATATCTCATGCGCCGTATCCCAAGAAGAGATCCAATTGAACTCGAATGGAGTAAGTGCGTCATAGATGATGCTCACAGCCTTGGCGTTAAGTTGAGCACGCTTCATCTCTGCTTCCGTCCATGTGGTGATGTCCCCTTTTGGATCTTCATACTTGAGGTGGAAAATCTTCCACATTTCATAGCTCACCCCTTGTAGGTAGAATTGCATTCTCCTCTTCCAATATAAGAAGTTTGTGCTGTCGAAAACCGGAGGTCTCATGGAGAAGCTTCCTTCAAGGTTGAGTGACCCAAGAGCCGAATCGCCCATCTTCTCCTACTTGTTGAAGTAGCTTGGAGAAGACCTGCTCTGATACCACTTGTTGGATCAATGGGCTCTAGAGGGGGGTGAACAGAGCTACACACACTTCACAAAATTGATTAGACCACCAATTTAATTATAGTGCAAAAACTAATGCAAGCAGCAATTTGATATCCTATTCTAGCATACAAAGCAAGGATGAGAGATAACGAATATCATGCACTTGGACAGGTGGTTTAGAGTGGTTCCATGTCCTAAACTTAGGAGCGATGTCAGTCCACTACCTAGAGTTGGTTAGACTCTAGCATTTGCAACTTGGTCCTCTTATATATTACGATAAGATTACAAGATACATAAACCACACAACCTAGGGCTTAATTGCACAAGCTAAGATCTTCTACCTATTCAAGGGCTTACCCACAAAGCAAGATTCTTCTGCCTTCTACAAAGGATTTACCCAATCTTACCTTTGTCTTCCGCCTTGCAGGATTTACCTATCTTGCTTGAGCTTGCCTTGCACCTCTCCTTCACTTGGAGAGCTTGCCCACGTTTTCCCTTCACCAAGGGAGCTGGAGCAAGGATCAATCTTTACTCTTGAAGATCACCAACCCATCTTCTCCTTCACTCAGAGAAGAACAGCAGCAACTCCTCTTTCACTCGGAGAAGTAGCTTCAATCAATCTTCAATTGAATTTGGAGGTAGGAAGAGAGAAAGGAGATCTTTACATAGTACAAAGGATAGCTCTCATACACAGGGACCTATCTCACTCTTAACTCACGAATTTGTCTTGAAGGTAGAGAGAGAAAGGGGCTCAAGGGCTTGGAACACTCTCAACTAGGCTAGAACCAAGTTTGCAATGGAAGAGCAGCTTGGAATGAAGTCCAAGGGGTTCTATTTATAGTTGAGGGTGTCCCTTTGTGTTGTGGGACACCTGGGTGCGAAACTAGTCATTTTTCACTCAAGAAAACGGCTATATTTTCGCCCAAAACAATTCACCAGTGGTCATATTACTTTTTCTACAAATTCCGTACAGTGCATTCGGTCGAGTATCAATGGGGGTAACTCGACCGATCAAGTGACTGGAAATCCGATGTTCAAATGATCGGTCGAGTTTGTTCTGAGGAAACTCGACAGACCATTTCAACTGGAAATGGCCAGCTACCCAATCGGTTGAGTTCTGTGAGTGCACAACTCGACTGATTGCAATCTTCATAAAATCGACTCAGGATGATCGGTCGAGTTTCAGGCTAGGAAACTCGACCGACCAAGTGCCTGTAATTGATTTTCTAATTTGCAATAAAAGTGATTAGCACTTGGTGAATCTTGTCCCAAACATTTTTCTCTTCTAAGTTACAAGCATATTCATCATTACAAGTGATTACATTTATGTTCTAAGGTGATTTACATGGAAATCCTAAATTGCACACTTGTAGTCATTTTGGCTTGCACTTGGCCCATTCTAGGTCTTGTATATATGATCCTTTTCATGTACCTAATGCCTGCAAACAATTCTTAACGCGCATGTTAGATACATATGAATGTAATGGTTAAGTCATTATCAAAATATAGGTAATGTATAACCTTTAGGTCAACAGAAAAATCCTTTCATAAACATATTTACATTTATTTTTTTGACCGTTTGATGAATTACTATATATATGTATATGTACATATGTACATATATATATATACATATGTACATATATATACACACATATGTACACAGATATATATATATGTATATAAATATATATATATATATGTACATATATACACATATATGTACATATATATACATATATGTACATATATGTATATGTATATATACATATATATATAATTGCAGAACATCCATGCATGTCATGCTTTATCCATTAGTGTCAACGGGCCTCGTATAGCTGGCCCAATCAATGTCGTCAGCTTGGTCTCATTAGCCCAAGCAAAACATGCGACCAAAGACCATGGAACATAGTGCAAAATACTTGACTACCCTTGTCTCACGTGACTATATGAAAATTAATATGAGGGTAAAATTGGAAACTAGTACACCAAAATCTTCTTTGATAAATTAGAAAACACAGAACTGGATGGGCTATTGAAGCTCCCAAGATCCCAGAAAGGGACCCTGTGCACCCCCAACCTGGTCGCCCATGGAGAGTTTTTGTGCAAGGTCATGGTAGACCTACTGAACCATCAAAGATGATCTCTAATGTTTTGGCATGGTATCTCATACCTCCGCCATGAAAGGGCAAAGGAGAAATTGGGGATATGTAACGAGACTTTGACGCAGCTTGCGCAGAACACTAAACATGAACAAAGCATACTACTACTCAAGTTTGTAATAAACCCTCAAAGTCATTTGGAGTAGAGCATGAGTAGATCGACTCTGAACCACTAAATAAAACTTTGATGCAGATCTATGCAACTGAAGTATAAAAGGAGGAAAACATCACATGCGTCTTGGGGCTCGAGTTGAAGGCTAAATTAGATTCAAGGTGATGAATGAAGATGTTGTCCTCCTCACCAAACTGGCCTCGAGTATTTATTGGCAAAGGGACAGGTACAAGTTGTTCAGGAAGGAAGATCGAGTAGGGGGAAATGGTCTTTAGGGCAATGAGGGCCTCGTAGGATCGACTATCAACTTCTCAATATGTTGAGGTGCTTTAGGACGAATCATGTATATAGTTGATAGATGACATTGGCATGGTGCAATTGGAAGTCTGATTTCTACAGGAACATGGAGTCATACATGGTCCACATGTTGTTCTAAATGAATCCCCAACAAACTAGGGATCCACCGACTCGGGGTATGATGAGGAACACAAAGATGTCATCAAAACACTATGAGACGTAGTTATTTCATGAGTACAGAGGGATATAGAATCAAAGGTGAACAGGGATATGTGGAACTATTTGGAGTCCAGTCCATCATGGAAGAAGATGCTCAAATGTCTGTCGCATCCCCATATGATGGTACATGTGTAAGCCAAATTTGGAATGGGGGCTTGATTCAAAAAAAGTTAGGATATCTAAAAAACTATGACAACCATTAAATCGAATCGAATAAAGTCATGTTGGCATTGTATGTGCATATCTAAGTGTTATCCTCTTTAATCCAATTGGGATTGTAAACATTATCCAAATAAGTTGAAATTTGACACTTATACATGTTAGGACCCAAAGATTCCAATTATTTAGTTAGATTTTATTTTGAGAACCCCAACTACCCATTCTTGCATATTTAAGATAAAACTTCATTTAATTACTTAGAGTTATTTGGAAAAAAAAAAGTTTAGTCCCATAACTTGAGGATTGGAACGTACTATCATGTTAATCTCTAATTTGTTTGACCAAAACATGCACAATAATTAGGTCACTTTCATTCTTGACCCTTATGTAGGACTTATTCATTAGTTAGAGCTAAGTTTGATCAAAATGAGTTATAATCATCTCTTGATTCAATGCAACATGATTCAATCATTATATTAGGGTCTTGTCATCACAATGGGGTTTCATCGAAGCATCCATTTATGAAAAACTACTAATGCTCCATCAAAATAATAAAAGGACAGAAGGAATGGAAGCATTTATAGGTGTTGTTTCAGTCCCTTCATCGGGCAGGGTCCTATCGACCCTAGGTCTCATCGGGCGCTAGAGCAAGCAGCCTGCTCATCAACCTGGACTTGTTGCTCCAAAGTCATTGGTCAAAGTTGGGTCGTTAGTCACAAAAACTCATCAGTGTCAGTTTAGAAAGCTCGTTGATCAATGCTACGACAAGCCGTACACATAAATACTAGACTCTGAAGCTTGTTGGTCAATTAAACTCATCAACCAATGAAGATCTGTCAACTTAATGACCGAAAAACTCCTCTGATCACCTAGCCAACAATCTTGCCAAGCACAGAAGGCCCATCGACCTCAAGGATCGTTAGACAAAGAGGATCCTTAGGCCCAGCAATCCAACAAGATTCCATAGACCGGTGAAAATACAACTCTAATACTTAACAAGCCAGACACTTGCAATCTTGTGAAAAGTTCAAAAGCATCCAAATGAGAAGTAAATTTGTAAGATTCTTAAGGTCATTATGAAGCTACTCAAGCAAGTGTAAAGATTTATTTACATTCCCTGAAAAGGGTATTATACACAACATCATAGGCTAGAATTACATCAAAATCCAAGATGAAGTATCACACTAGGCATCCAATTAAGCCAATTAATTATATTTGCAAATTAATTAAGTTAGGGGCCTTACAGCCATAAACCCATAACAAGGATTGTGCCCCAAAAATCCTAAGAAAACAAGGAGGGGTATTTCCTACACATTTTTCTTCTATCTCCCATGTGGCTTCCTCTACCCCCATGATAATGCCAAATACCTTAACTAAGGTTAGATCCTTCTTCCTAAGCTTTTTCACATGCCTATCTAAGATCAACACTACACCCTCAACATAGGTAACATGTTCACTCAATTCCACCTTCACTAGCTATATCACATGTTCTATATATGGGTACACTTCCTCAACATCAAAACATAGAACACATTATGCAGCCTATGTAGCTCTGGTGGTAACTCCAATGTGTACGCCACCTTCCTTACTTGAGCTAAGATAGGGTAAGGTCTCGTAAACCTAGTAACCAACTTGCCCTTCTTCCAAAACCTTAGAACATGCTTCCAAGTGGAAACCTTAAGATGCACATGGTCTTCAATTTGGAACTCCAATGGTCTATGATGGTTTTCTACACAAGACTTTTTTTCATCTTGTTCTACCTTCAAATCTTGCTAGAGCACCTTGATCTTCGCTATAGTTTGTTGTACTAGCTCAGAACCTAACAATTGGTATTCTCCTGCCTTGTACCAACAAAGAGGTGACCTACAAAGTCTACCATTCAAAGCATCATGTGGTGTCATGTCTATACTCCTCTAGTAACTGATGTTGTAGGAAAACTTAATCAAACTCAGGTAAATATACCAACTTCCAAGAAACTGAAGAACACATGTTGTCGATAGGTATATCTAATATCTATATGGTCCTTTCTGACTGACCATCTGTCTGGGGATGGAAGGTTGTACTAAATCTCAGTTGTATCCCCAAGGTTGTATGTAGACGTTCCCCAAAACTTGCTTGTAAAACTAAGGACTTATGTCTGATAATATAGAAATTGATATTCCATGTAAACATATTATCTCATCAACATAGATGTGTGGGAACTTCTTTGCAGCATAGGTGATCTTGACCAGAAAGAAGTGAGCTGAATTTAGCAACTAACCAACGATCACCTATATGGAATCATGACCTTTGGTTGTCTTGGAAAGACCAACCACAAAGTCCATGGTTATGTGATCCAATTGCTACTGGGGAATATGAAAAGTCTATAATGTCCCTACATGCTTCTGATGTTCTTCCTTGACCTGTTAAAAACCAAACATTTTGATATAAACTCTACCACATCTCATTTAGACCGTGCCACCAATACAATCCTTGAGATTATGATGCATCTTTTTGTTGTGAGGATGCATAGCGTACATCGAGGAATGAGCTCCTCAAGTACCATCTTCCTTAGACCTCTAGCATCAAGAACCACTGATTTGTTGTGAATATGCATTGTACCGTCAATTGTCTCATGGAATACATCATGCTTACCACTACCAAACTTTGATGTGATGTTCTGTATCACAGTATCATCCTTCTATGAATCTTAAATCTTCTGAGTCAATGTTGACTTTACTTGTAACTATGCCAACGTGCAAAATCTTCAATTGTACATTCATATGCCAAATTGATACCAACATGTCTCATTTGTGACACGTCAGGGAGTACGATAATGTTTTATATGTAGGTAATAACGACGAAGATGACTCCTTGCTCAATGCATCATCTACTACATTCTCCTTTCTAGGATGATATTCTATAGTAAAATCCTACTACTTCATCAACTCCATCTATCCCCTTTGTCTCATAGTCAAATCCTACTTTGAGAAGATGTACTATAAAATCTTGTGATCCATGAAGATTTGACACTTCTCTCTATACATGTAGTGCCTCCAAATCTTTGAGGTAAGAAATCACTTAAGCTAACTCCAGGTCATGAGTTGGGTAGTTCTCTTGTTGGGAAATATGGTGACGGATAAGGCAATTGAAACAAAAATTTAACTGCCACATCCCCTTTTAACAAATGATCACATCAATAACTATGTAATGGTAAGGATGGTTTAGTGAGATTGTACATGGTCTTAGAGCAAGTCCAATGACTATAATCTCGCAACAGTGTGTGCCTTTCTTTAAGTCACCCACGAATAGCGTCTGCAACAACTCCTGGTTGACCAATGTTTTCCTCCTAGCTGTAGGAAACAACCTCCTCGCCTCTATAGTGGTCCACATGGACTGTTAGGAACTCTTATCCTTGAAGAAGAACTGACATGAAGGAGTTGTCCCTTCTCGTTGGTTTATTAGCACCAACATGCTATACCACATTGTTCTCCCTTACTATCCCTCCCTTTATTGGGTAGGACTTGCTCAGGTTCTCTCGATTATCACAACTAGAGAAGACAATAATTTTCATAGGCAATCGATGTGTCTGAGTATCCCTCGGTACACCTCTATTTGTAGGAGGGTCAAGGTTAGGGTTCCCAATTTGAGTGGGAGTGGAAGGGACCAAAATCTCATGAATTTTCACAACCTACGAGCAGAAAAATGATTAGTTTATAGGTGAATAGATCAATTCAACCCTTGAATCGATCATTTCATCATGTTTCCCAATTGCAATTGTATTGGCTATTAATACTTCATTAATGCACAACATGACATCAACACTAATCCTTGATGTAATCGAATTGGTCCATTGAATCCAGCAATCCATCTCATAAACTGATCATTTGGGGATGTGAGTCAATCAACTCACTAGGTGAACAAGTGGTTTCATGCCCCAAATCAGCCAAGTCAATTTCAATTGACCTAACACTCCAACCGGCCAGTCAAACCCTTGAACTAGTCAGTTCAGAGTCCATTCAATCAATCATTCAACCATTGTTTATTTAAATTGAATACCTCACTCCTTAGTCATCAAGTTAAATATCATTCATAATTAAATTCCTATTCCAAGAGTATCCTATGTGTGTGACCCTATAGGTTCCAAGTTGCACTGGCAGTGAATGTTTGTAACTAATTTATAACATCACAAGCAATGAGTGATATCTAGCAACACATCATTGATATCCAAGTAATTCAAAAAGTTGGAGAACAAATTCAACCTACAATCCTTGATTGGTGTTATAGTGATTGTATAATTCCTTTATCACTAATATTTAGATTGAACCCAAGTCATGAATATGTCATCCTCTTAGTGTTCAATCCATGTTTCATGAACTATAGCAGACTACTTGGGATATATGTGACATTGAAATCATATATTTATTCACATGTGCATGCACATGATTTTCTCAGTCTCACTTATCAAGTGGCCAGGATATCAAACTCTCATAGGAGGGACAAATCCCATCTACATCACTCACAGCCATCCCTATGTGTCACAATGCACCCGAACACAACCTTTATTGCAACCCTTGTTCAAGGTAACACTGAATGATGTCAAGGTACATCAAATGACATGTGTTGACTGTGGTGAGTTTAGATCTAAGAACCACAATCACCGCCATCATTATGAGAGATGACTCTCACTGCTAATTATGCTTTTCATGTGTCAACTCATGGTGGGTCTGTCTGATACAGTGTTCTCCAACAAGTATATGTGTGCTTGGTTTGATATCACATATCATGAGTGATGAGATTCTATTATCAACCAACACACACTCTAGTTTTATGTGTTATTGTTGTCTATTGACCTTCAATGATAACATCTGACTAGGGACATGACAATAATGCATATACTCTTGACATCTGTATGATCTCATTCTTCACGTCATCAACTCAAAGACATACGTCATTGAGTAATGTCATTCTTTGGACATTTGTTATGTTTCTTCATTATCTCATAAATGATTGAAACAAAACAAATTGGATGATTGCCTTTACTATTATTAGTCAAACCATTTACTAGATATGCTATCACAATCATCATATGATTGTCTCTTTGTACATACATACCATCACTCCTTGTGTTTCTTAAGCTGTGAAGAAGCAAAAAAAAATCATGTTCTTATCCTGTATCGACACACATCCCAACCCGTTCTTCAAGGCATCACTAGAAAATGATATAGCCCTTTCTAGGATCTAGCAACAATCTAGCAACACCAGCACTAGATCGGCTCCACCTTCAAAACACCTCTAGTCACTAATGACTCCCTTTGGCTCATGTTGTTTCCTTTGTCTCTCAATGACAAGACCAAGGCCAAGGAGTGGCACTCTCCAAGATGGCAATCATGACTTAAGAGGACATGAAGAAAGAATTTATGAGAAAGTTCTATCAGATTGCCAAGTTGACTCAAATGACAAGGTACATCACTTACTTTAGTCATAAATAGGACGAGCAATTCCATGAGTTGTGGGAGAGATTTTTGAACTTGCTGGTGGATTTCCCCCACCATGCACCGCCTATTTGGAAACTATTGTTCTCTTCTTACACATGACTTTCTGAGATGGGTCAAAGAGTAATGCACTCATCATGTGATAGTCAATTCATGGCCAAAGCTCTTTTAGAATCCTGTCCTATTTTGATCACTTGGCTCAAAACTCAAGATATACAACCTCAAGTATTGATGTACATTGTGATAGGAACCAGGGAGATTCACCCCCTCACACCAAAGATGACTCCAATCCTCAAATGATGAAGACTTTGGATGACATTATGAAGTTTATAAAGACGCATGTAGGAGGCTCTTCTAGCCAATCTTCCCATTTTTTGGAGACTCTTTGTGAGGAGGTGCAAGCCCTACAATCTTATGACAAACATAACAATCAAGGAGCAATGTCTAAATCTCATACTCTAGAATGGAGGAATCATCACAATTTCTCATGGAATCAACAAGGGGAGGAATGACAAGGGCAAACTAGATAATATCAAATCTAGAAATATAGCTTCAAATTTGAAGATGAAGTCCTTGGAAGATTGAGAATCTTAGTTGGATGTAAAGAATGATGTGTCAGATCAAGGACAAATTAGTATTCAAAGGGAACTAATAATTGACCCAATTTTTCTACCACTTTCAAGCCTTGGTGAATCCCAATAGTGTTGGTGGATCCATGGGTGGTTCTCAAGGCACATATGACCCACAATAAGGGCAACTTCCCACCTTAAAATAGTATCAAGAGGCTCCTTATCCCTATTCTTACCCACCATAATAACCTCCATACAACTTCCAATACTCTGAATGATCACCACATAAGTATCAACCACCACCACAATATCAACTCTCCACAACAACCTCTAAAATACCCACAATACATCCTCCAAAATCCTAACCTGCCACACCAAAGGCCACCACTTCAAGGACCACAACAACCACCAAAAGCTCCCCCTTATTCTCATGAGAAAGTGAAGACAATGACAATGTTGAGGAGTGGGAGGACTTTGGAACAGCCAAAGATTCGAGCAATTGGTGGTTTTGTGAATGAAGACGGAGATGGTATTGTGATGTATAGTAGTGATACTATGATAGTGAATGATGATACTATGGAAATGCATGATGGCACCATGATTCTAGTGAAACTTCTTGATGATTCTGTTAAAGTCAGTAATACAAGTGAGCAACTACCTCTATTTTTTGATGCTTTTAAAGAGCCTTCTACTTCTAAAAGGAAGAAAAAGAACACCACATACATCATGGAGACTTTTAAGCAAGTGTGTAATATTTGATTGTTGGATTATGTCAAGAAAATTACCTCTTATGCAAAGTTTCTCAAAGACATGCACTTTTAAAAGGAAGTCAACTAGGAGAATGTTGAAACAAGTCAAGCTCACTAAGCAAGTGAGCACCACTCTATAACGCACCACTCCTAAGAAGAGGAGAGATCACAGTGTCCCCATTATTCCTTCTTACATTGGCACACACCACATCAACCAACCTCTTCTTGACTTGGGTTCTAGTGTATATTTGATTCCTTATTTTGTGTATGCGGAGCTAAATTTGGGGCACTAGGGTCCATCCAACTACACCTTGGAATTGGCCAACCGTTCTATGAAGATGCCTCAAGGGAGAACTAATGATGTGTGGGTAAGATTTGATGATGACACATCTGCCTTATTTCCTACTGATTTCATTGTGCTTGATATAGAAAAGGACACAAGGAGAGTACCTATTATCCTGGAAAGACACTTATTAACCACAATTGGCGTAGTAATACATGTAAGGACCAGAACCATGTATGTGGCCTTCATGCACATGAATATCTAGCTGAGAATATTCAAAGCATCGACCAAAGTTGGGGTTATAGGTGTCACACAAGAAGATTGTTATCTTGTTGATTACATAGAGGGGATTGTAGAAGAATGCCTACCTACGTGGATTGAGACTCTCACCAAGGATAGAGGTCTTGAATCCATTGCAGAATTCTTAGATGAGGACTTGAAGAAAAGAATGATCGTGTGCTCATTGGCACGAGTTAAGATGTACCTTATATTTATACAAAGCCATTGAAAAGATCTATTGAAAACCATCCTATTAAATGAAATCACTTCCTAGGTTTATAATATGCATTACTTGGTCAAAATGAAACCCTCCAAATGATCATTTCCTCCATTATTCATCTAGACCAAGAAGATGCCATATTTTCTATCTTGAAGAGGAATATTCAAGCCATTGGGTTGTCAATTGCTTATTTAAGGGGTTTTTACCCCTCCATTTGTGTCCATAAAATCTATCTTTAGGATGATGTAAAGAAGGATGAGTTCCATGTTGACAGAGGGCATTAATCAAGAACTTGTGAAGTTACTTGATGCAGCCATGGGATAGTCCCATCCAAGTTGTACCTAAGAAGGTTGGGATTAATGTTGTGCCTATTGAATATGGAGAGATGATGACAGTAAGAAAGAGATCTAAGTGTAGTATGTGTGTGTACTACAAGAAACTAAATGCCAAAACAAGTAAGAACCACTTCCCTCTACCTTCAATGTTAAAAGTTTTGCATAGGCTTATAATATAGAGTTTTTACTATTTTCTTGATGGCTACTCAGGGTATTTCCAAGTAGAAGTGCACTTGACTGATCAATATAAAAGTAAATTCACCTATCCAAGTGGTACTTCTGCTTATAATATAATATTGTTTGGGCTTTGTAATACCCCTCCACTCTCCAAATGTAGGTTACATCCCTCTTTTTTATTTTCTTTGTTCATCTTTAAAAAAATTTATGATGATGTTTTGGTCTTCAAGAAGTCTTTTGATTATTGTTTATCACATCTTACCATTGTGTATGAAAGACATGTGACATTTTAGTTCTATCATGGTTCTCAAGGGTATTATTCCAAAGTGGGCCTCATTTCTAACTTGACCATTCCTTCCATTGTAGGACATGCTCATTCTTTCTTAGGGCATGCATGTGTTTATTTCTATTTCATCAATCATTTTAGTAGGATATATAAACCATTGTGCCACTTACTTGAGAAAGATGTTGAGTTCAATTTTACACAAATGCACTAAATCATTCAATCACTTGAAGCACATGTTAATTTTTGTTCCTATTATTAATCCCTCATATTTCTCTATGATGTTTGAGATCACGACTGATGCATCAGATAAAGTAGTAGGGGATGTTATTGGCCAAAGGATTGACAGGATACCTCATGTTATTTATTTTGAAAGTAAAATGTTGGGTGAAGATCAAAGGAGATATATTAACCATCAAAAAGGAATTGCTTGCAATGTTTTTTCTCTTGACAGATACCTTCATATTTTCTTCTTAACAAGGTGATTGTCTACACTAATTATGTAGCATTTAATTATCTCATGTTAAAGAAATACCCAAAGCCTAGTTTGATATGGTGGATCCTCCTACTCTAAGAGTTTCATTTGGAGATTGTGGATAAAAAGGGAATTGAAAATTTTGCAGCCGACCATCTATCCCACATTGAAGCACCTTAAGATGGTCATGACCCATGAGTAGCTTCTTTTGCTTGATTCCATCCAAAGGACATGGTATAGAAACATAGCCAACTTCTTGTCTAGTGTAAGAGTATCGAACACATGTACTAGGGAAGAGAGAAAGAGTGTTTACTATGGCAAAGAACTATGTGGGGGATGATTGAGGTATTTTCAAATATTTCTCTAACTAACACATAAGGAGATGCATAACAAAAGGTGAACATAAAGACATACTCTCCACATGCCACTTTGGCATATGTGGAGGAATTTTTGGTACAAAAAGGAAGGCTCTCAAAGTTCTACAATGTGGCTTCTTTTGGCCAACAATGTTGAAAGATCAACACAACTATTGAAAATCTTGCTTTAGGTGCCAAAATGTGAGCACAATCTCAAAGAGGGACATTATGCATGTATCCCCTATTCTTGTGGTAGAGGTATTTGATGTGTGGGGTATTGACTTAATGGGTCCTTTCCCCCCTTCTTTTGGGTTTGTATACATCGTGATTGTAGTGGATTATGTATTAAAACATATTATAGTCATTGGTACAAGAACCCACGACACAAGGTGGTGTTTGATTTTGTGAAGTATAACATTTTGTTCTGGTTCAATGTGCTAAGGGAATCTTTGAATAATGATGGAATCCACTTGTTGGCTATTTAGGCTAACGAGTTTCAGTCCAAACAAGGATAGTTTACCCAACTTAACCAATATTCACAAGTATATGGAGGTAATGTAGTCGAGGTCGAGCACAAGGATCGTAAGTAATTAATTAAGCACAACAACACTAAAGTTCAACAATATAGATCGGTTTAAAAGAGATGGTAATGTTTATCTAAATGCATAAATTCAGATTTAAACAAACGAAGGAAAGATTACTAAAGGGGTTTAGATTCAGATATTAATGGATCTTGGACATTAGGATTTCACTCACATATCATAGCACATCAAGGGAACATGGTAATTTAAACATACATAAGCTCTTGTTAAAGGAAAAGTTGTGTTACACTTCACCTCTCGGTGCAAGTGCAATGATCGCAAACTCAAAGTCACACTCTTGTGCATAAGTTTTGTTTTTTATCACAACCCGTTCCTCAACTCATTTCTCTCCACTCTCGTGGTAGATACAGAGTTGCCAAGAAGGGCACCTCCATACATTCCTACTCATCTTCTCAGATCAAGCAAGAAAGCAAAAAACATGCATATAAAGTGGCCAGCAATACATGCAAGAGATGATATAACTGGTACTTTCATGGTAGAAAAACAAGAAACATAGTATTTCGTACGAAATTACTTATTCCATACATACTAAGACACAGGAGCTACTCTCCATGCCCAAGAAAAAGAGAATTACTCATCCATAGCCATGCCTTGTAGATTTGTTATAGAAATTGTAGGTTAAAAAATGATCTAGAGGAGGAAAAACAAAGAGATCTGAAAATGTAACCACAAGAAGGAGTTCCGACTTGGGGACAAAATTCTCCTTATTTAGCTACTCCAAAATGGACTAGCTCCCTTCCCAAGAAGCGGCATGAAATTTGGGAAGCTTGGCTGCACCTTGGAGAAGACAATGGAGAAGAAGAGAAGAAGAAATGGCCTCCTTTTGCAAGAAACCACCTTGATCTCCTAAAAATCACCCTTCTCTGTTCTCCTCTGGCTCTGGGATGAGAAAACCTTCACAAATGACCCAAGATAACTGCCCCTTAGGTTCCTTCCTTCCTTTAAACACAAACTCATATTTTTCAAATTTCTGAAACTGCCAGGTGCACTCCGTGCATCTGGGTGCACGTCGTGCACCAACATTGACAGTTTGCTCCAGGTTACTGCGCACGGCGTGCGCTGAAACAATGCATGTCGTGTGACTTTCCAGAAGTTTTCTTGGTTGCCTGACGCTCCAGGTGCACGCTATGCATGTGAGTGCATGATGTGCGTTTACTGTTCTGCACATTTTTGGAAACTCGCACGCTGTGTTTGAGGCCCGAACACGCAATGCATTTTGCTGTCTGGGAAACGAGAATTCTTCAGAAACCTTGCACGCCATGTGTTCATTAAGCACACTGTGCATTCTGCTGTTTCAACAGAATTAAACTCTACAAATTCAGTCTTGTTTGGTACATATCTGCAATGCAAGTTATGTGATAAGTAAAGTAATAAATAGATGGCAAAAGTAATATGAAAAGAGGCTAAATAATATCAGAATGAACCAAATTTGTGTGTGATAGTATGTGAAAAGATGATGTATAAATCGCACGACAAATCCCCCTAAGCTTGAATTATTGCTTGTCCTCAAGCAAAAAGAACAGGTCTACATGAAAAGAGAATAATTAAGTTCATGCATGGATTAAATGAAAAGAAGGTATGCATGAAGTTCAGCCAGCCATGTACATTGTGTTTGTGTTCATTTTTATCATCTCAAAGTTTGAACATCCAAGATAGAGTAATTAAGTTCAGCAAGGTTGGTTCCAAATTGATTGAAAAGCTCAACTAGACAATACTAAATAGAATTTGGATAATCAAGCCAAACAATCAGTGCATAACATTACAAAGCTTTCAGCTAGTACAGATATAAGATGATGAAACCAATGCTAACATTAACAAAACTTAGTTGCACTCTTTTTCTTAAGGATATGATGATGGGATTTTTGGGTTTTCGGCATTCGGATGCTAGTTTAGGCTTACGCTCACAAGGAATGCCGGTTGGGGTGTTGTTTTTACCCTCTTTTGATTTTATATCACCTAACCATCATCTCCAGATCGTACTCATACTAGGCTAGCATTATATGTGGGCCATTTGTGATCTTTTATTTGGTAAAGGTGAGCTATTGATGTTACAACACCAAATTGTCACCAAGAATGTTAAAGCTATCAAGATTTAAATCATTCTTTTGAAAGTTTTTTACTAAAAAATTGATTGTAAAAGCACTAAGGGTTTGGTAGAATTATCTCGTATTCTAGTAAGTGTTGCAAGTTGATTAATTTGCAAAAATTTGGAACCTTAACATGTATTGGGAAATCAAGGATATGAAAGTTGATATATCAAACCACAAACACAAGGCAAATCATGTACATGGGGATTTTCAATTTCCATTTCATTCATACATTATCTTGACTTTTCTTTTCATGTAGCCAAGAAACATAAGGGAAAAAATAATTCCATCATACAAGGGGGTTTCATTCCAACAAGATAGTCTCAATTCATATTAATTTTACCATCAAAGAAACAAAACATGAGATAAAATGGAAAACAACTGAAGCAACTGACTCAAATAAAGAAATGATGAATGAAAACTACAACTATCGACCGGTTGTGCCCCCTAAGCTTGAAATCAGTAGTGTCCTCACTGCATCAGTCAAACTTATGGAGTTCACAACCGGGTACCTATCATCGAATGTTCGGGGAAGAATTGGTTGACAATGTCAGTGATGTCCATCGGCTGGGTGGAAGATTAGGGTTGCTTCTCTGGAAACTGAGGTGACTGTTGTGGGTACTTAGGCGATGGAAACTCAGACTGACGTTGTGGCGGTGATTAATACAGTGGCAGGGTGGGGTAATGGCCCGGAAAGATATACCAACAATCCATCTAGTTGACCATGTCATACATCGTATAGTATTGTGTTCCCATCTGGTCCAAACGTCTATCGATGTGGTCAAACCGCTGCTGAACATAACCATAAAGGTGCCTCACATCAGGCATCACCCAAGTGTACTCCATCTAAGGACTAGCGGAGGGTGGAAGTGGAGTAGGAGTTGTTGGTGTAGCTGTTGGTGCCACGGGTGGGTGTCTCCTCATCGACCTCGGGTTGTAACTCAACTTTCTAAGTGGCTTTGTTTCTGAGGTCGTTGTGGGCTGCATCGGGGATGACAATGAACTATTTCTTTATGATAAAAACCTTGAATTACTCGTGCTATCATTATGTCTTGATATCAAGCCACAAGAAATAAGATAGTAAATGTCAACAAGGTTTTTCACCGGTGCAGGTTCTAAGGTAACCACATCTAACCCTAGCTGCATAGCAAGTATAGTGATCAACCCCCCACACATGATATCACCTGCCTCTCTTTGCTTCTTCATTTTGGTTTCTAAAAGCTTATTTACAATGTAGTATCCAGAGCTGATCTGTTCATTCTTTACCATGTACCATAAGAAGAAAAGGTCACATTTCCCCATGGCCCCTTGATTTTCATTTTTGGTAAAGGGACCTGTGCTAAGAAGGTGATGCATAACTCTGAAAATTGGGTTGTGGATTGAGGAAGCTCGGGAATTCCTAGCTCTGTGTACCATTTCACTGGTAATTTTAGACCAAAAGGTATCACTATGGAAGGTGGGTGGATAATCAGTGTAGCCTCCATAGTTGCATCCAAGCAAAGCAGAAAACCGGCAAAGATCCATAGAAAAGCATTTGTTGAGAAGAAGAAAACTACTCTTCTGATATGTATCACGACAGTTTTGGGGGTCGTCCTCCAACGTAAAGGTAGTTAAAAATTCATAGACAAGGTGAGGATAGGTCTTTGTGACTCTAGTGCAGACTTGGTGACCTAAAAACTGAAGATGCCTCATTACCTCATTCTTGAATCCCAAATTGTCAAGTGTTTCTTCGCAAACGTAGCGGGAAGGGAGGACACACTTGGTGATGAGGAACTGGTAATCAGTGTCCTCCATGGGTGTGACAAGAAACTGTGTGGAGGGTACAAATGGTGTTGTTGCCGTCTCAGAAGGTGTTGCACCTATAGCGGGAGGTGTTGTGGATGAAGAAGCTCCTCCATGGCGTCTGCCTGCGCCTCTCTTGATTGGTGCTATTATAGCTGTAGTAATGCATGACGTGCAAGACGATATCACAACGTGCATATGGATGGTATTTTTCTTGCTCAGTAACTCGAACACACGGCGTGTAGGATGAACGCACGTCGTGCACCTATAGATTTTCTACAGTCTCAGATCTACACAGCGAGTGGGAAAAAGTAGGTGGAAAAGGCGGTAGTTTCGGCATCAGTGACAGTTGTGGACTCTGTCGCGGTCGAGGAGGAGTAGTGTGGCACCGTTGTGAAGTGTTGTCGTGCTTGGCGGCAGTTTCGACGCCACGGGACTGGAAAGTTGGGGCTGTCGGCGGTAGCTAGAGCTCGGGTGGAGGTGGGGATGAAGAACCTCAGATGGATGGCGTTCACACCAAAGAAGAAGGATGGCGTTCACCTGCTAGACGGTGTCGGAAGGGAGCGAGGAGATAGAGCAGATGGATGGTGGCTGTTAGGGTGCGATGAGAGAGGAATCACATAAATAAGATGAGCAGGATGGCACCATAGATGCTGCTTGACGGCGCACGTGCATGGTCGGATCGTGTGGTGCACAGGTTGCACTAGGGCACGGCTGCTCGCCATGGCTGCCAGGGTTAGAGTGGGAAATTGGATCTTGCACTCCAGCCTTTTTTACTAGTCTTTATGAAAGAAGACACAAGTGCATGTTATATGCACGGCGTGTTCCTCTTCAGTTTCCCCTTTTTGAACTACCTTTAACGCTCCTGTACACGATGTGCATCTATAATACACAGCGTGTTTTTGTTTGAAAACACTTTGTTGACTAGATTTTTCACCCAGATGCATGGCGTGCATTGACGAATGCATGGCGTGTGAGTTTCCATAACATTTACTCTTCATTTGAAAGACTAGGTGCACGGTGTGCATGAAACAGTACACGGCGTGTAACATTCTAGAAACATATTTCTCTTGTACAGCTCCCAGGTCCACGACATGCATGAAGATGTGCACGATGTGTAACTTTCCAGAAAGTGTTTGTAATTTGTAGCTCTCTATGTGCACGACGTGAATCGAGTAATTGCACGCCGTGTTAGTTTCCAAGAGCATATTCAGCATAATTTCTGCTGAGGTGCATGCCATGTCAGTGAAAGACACATCGTGCATTTTGGAATTTCTATAGAAAATAGCATCATTCAGCACAAAACAGAGATAAATATGGTGGCAATCAAGTCTAAATTATTACATTCATCCATGAAAGGCTTATTGACCACATTAAAGAGTGTTTTTGACTCGAAGAACTTAAAAGAAATATATCCTAATGTGGGTTCAACTCCCACAAGGTCCTCCATTTAGAGTCCAAAGTAAGACTCTTCAAATCCTTCAAGCATATTGGAGGGAGCAAGAGGCTCCCTTCTCCAATTCATATCCACAAGAATAAAGTTTGCAACGCTGCCCATTTACTTTGAATTTGCCATCTTTGCCTTGGAGTTCCATAGCTCCATATGGAAAAATCTTTAGCACAAGGAAAGGGTCGGACCACTTTGATTTCAGCTTCTCTGGGAATAGCTTTAGTCTAGAGTTGAATAGCAAGACTTAATCTCCTTCTTGGAAGTCTTTCCTGTGAATCCTTTTGTCATACCAAACCTTTGATCTTTCTTTGTAAAGCTTTGCATTCTCATAAGCATTAGGGCGGAGTTCTTCAAGTTCCTACAGCTACAAGAGGTGATTCTCTCCTGTTCTCTTCATATCAAAGTTCAAGATCTAATTGCCCACAAAGCACAGTGCTCCAACTCCAGTGAAAGGTGACAGGATTTTCCATAGATCATCTTGAATGGAGTAGTCCCTATGATGGTCTTGTAGGCTATACGGTATTCCCATAATGCATCGTCAATTTCTAGAGCCCAATCTTTTCTTGAACTAGAAATAGTCTTTTTGAGAATATTCATCAACTGCCTGTTTGAGACATCTACCTGCTCAAATGTTTAAGGATGATAGGGAGTAGAGATCTTATGAGCCATGCTATATTTAGAGAGAAGGTTGTTTAATTATTTTTCAGAAAAGTGTGTGCCTCCATCTAAAATTACAGCACGAGGAGCTCCAAACTGAGGAAAAATGATCTTTTGAAAAAGCTTAATTATTGATTTGGCATCCGACGCTTGGGTTGGAATGGCCTCAACCCATTTGGACACATATTCACAAGCAACAAAAATATATTAATAACCATGAGAAGATGGGAATGGTCCCATGTAATCCACTCACTATACATCAAACACCTCAACTTCTATGATAGAGTTGAGGGGCATGTCATCGCGGTGGGATATACCTCCTGTTCTTTGACATCTATCACAAGATTTTACAAATAGATTGACGTCTTTGAATAATGTGGGACAATAGAAACCATCTTGTAATATCTTAGCAGTAGTTTTCTATCCTCCGAAATGTCCTCTGTAAGGGGAGGCATGGCATTCAGCAATAATGCTTGGGATTTCCTCTTCAACAACACACTGATGAATTAGACCATCACTTCCATGCTTGAATAATAATGGATCATCCCAATAATAGAATTTAACATCATGAAAGAATTTCTTCTTTTGTTGATATGTCAAATCAGGTGGGAGTTGTCTAGTAGAAAGAAAGTTGGCAATGTTCGCAAACCATGACGCTTGAGTAGATGACAATGCGTAGAGATTTTCAATAGGCAAATGATCTTCAATGGGCAATGGATCTCCAGCCTCCGTGGTTAGTCTAGAAAGATGATCAGCAACACTACTTTTTGTACCTTTATTATCCCGGATATCAAGATCAAATTTCTTGTAGAAGTAAAATCCAGCGAATAAGGCATGGTTTGGCATCTTTCTTGTTCAACAAATATTTTATGGCAGCATGATCAATATATACAATCACTTTGGATCCTACCAAATATTGTCAAAACTTGTCAAAAGCATATACAATGGCAAGCATTTCTTTCTTCATGGTTGTATAGTTGATCTACGCTTCATCAAGGGTTTTGCTTGCATAATACATGGCATGGAGTTTCTTGTCCTTCTACTGTCCTAGAACAGCTGCCACTACATAATCGCTTGCATCACACATTAGCTCAAAAGGAGAATCCCAATTCGGAGGTTGAATATTGGGGCTGAAATGAGGGCTTCCTTGAACTTAGAAAAGGATGCATGGCAATCATCATCAAATACGAACTCAGCATATTTTGTAAGTAGGGAACACAGCGACTTTGCAATTTTAGAGAAATTTTTAATGAATCTTCTATAAAAACCTGCATGACCAAGAAAGTTGCGGATGTCTTTAACTGAAGATGGGATAGACATTTTCTCAATGGCTTCAACCTTTGCCCTGTCTACTTCAATACCCTTATTAGATACAACATATCCTAGTACTACACCAGATTGTACCATGAAATGGCACTTCTCCCAGTTTAGCACTAGGTTAACCTTTTTATAGCAGGCTAAGATTAAGGACAAGTTCAATAAACATTGATCAAAAGAATTACGCTAAAGTCATCCATGAAAATCTCCATTATATTTTCAATAAAATATAAGAATATGTCCATCATACACCACTGAAAAATAGTGGGAGAGTTGCAAAGACCAAACGTCATACGGCGATAGGCATATGTTCCATAAGTACAAGTAAATATGGTTTTCTCTTAGTCGGGTGGATAAATAGGAATCTGGCCCAAGTAACGAAAGTAAGAATGCTTAGCGAGGCATTCAAGTATCAAATCAATGAAAGGCAATAGAAAGTGATCTTTGCAGGTTGCCTTATTCAAACGTCGATAGTCGATACACATACGCCTTTTGGTAACCATGCACGTTTGTATGAACTCATCATTGTCTCCCTTAATGACAGTTGCACCCCCCCTTTCTAGGAACCATGTGAATGGCACTAACCCTGCTAATGGGATAAATTATTCCAGCATCAATTAATTTGAAAATATCTTTCTTTACCACTTCAAGCATATTTTGATTTAGGCGTCTAGGTGGTTCAACTGTTGGTTTAGCTCATATTCCATATTTATTCTATGCATACAGGTTGAAGGATGAATGACTTTTAGATCTTCTATGGAATAACCAATGACGTCTTTATACAAACATATTTCGACAAGTAATTTATTTTCTTGGCCATTGGTTAATTCATTATTTATTATAACATGGGATGTAGAATTTGGGTCAAGAAATGCATACCTCAGCCCAGATGGAAGGGCTTTTAGTTCTACATTTTTCCCTACTGTACCTTCATCAACTTTGTCATCAACAAGTGCATCATCTTCATTAATAGCTTGTGCTTTAAAAATAGGAGGTGCTCCAAAAATTTCATACTTGTAGATTTCAACCACATCATCATCACAAAATTTGATCATCAAATCAACAATATCATCATTATCCTCCTCAATATGATCAACAATATCTAACAAACAGATTTCTTCAACACATGAGGGCGCTTTCATGGCATCATAGATAGAGAATTCCATTGCTTCTTCACCAACACATAGAGTGAGATTTCCTTCTCGAACATCAACAAGACATCACTTAGTCCTCAAGAATGTCCTTCCAAAAAGAACGGGGTTGGAAGGGGCCTCCACCATATCAAGAACAACAAAATCATATGGTATATAGAACTTTCCAATCTGTACTAGTACATCTTCCACTAACCTTTTGGGTATTATATAGAATGATCGGCTAACTCAATAGCCATTTTTATGAGCTTCAAGTATCCAAGATCTAGTTCTTGCCATAAGGTAGATGGAATAAGACTAATACTAGCCCCGAGGTCTACTAGACCTTTGTCAAAAATGGTATTGTTGATCTTACATGGCAGTGTAAAAGCTCCCAAATCATCAAGCTTTTGTGGAAAACAATTTTGAATAATAGAACTCACTCTCTTTGAAAGCATTGCTATTTCAACTTGATCAACTTTTCTTCTTTTATTCAAGATATCTTTTAGGAATTTAGCATAAGAAGGCATTTCGGCAATAACTTCAGCAAAAGGAAGATTGACATGCAATTTATTGATAATGTCCATAAACTTCCTAAACTTTAGGTCCTTTTTCTTATTGGAAAGCCTTTGAGGAAAAGGTGCAGCGGCCTTGAAAGAAGGTGGTGTTTCAACTTTATCTTTCTCTTTGCTGCAATTAGGAGTGTTGGACTCCTCTTCATCGGCTACCTCTAAGTTCTTCTCCTTGGATGGAGAAGGTCTCTCAATCTCAGCTCCACTTCTTAGAATAATTGCATTAGCTTGTTGCTTGGGTTCACTTCCGGCTGGATTGGAAGAGAACCAAAATATGGAGTCCTTTGTTGAGTTAGAGCTTGTTGTGCTATTTGGTTCTCCAACATCTTGGTGTGAGTGGAAATACCATCCACCTTTGCAGAAAGTTGAGCAATAGAATCTTTCATCATCTTGTCATTTCCCTGGAGTTTTTCATTCTGCTACATTTTTGTCAATATGAATTTTTCCATCATAGCTTTTAGAAAAGAACCTTGGGGTTGTTGTGATTGTTGGTAACCCCCTATTGTTGAAACATGATGGATTCCCTTGTCAGTTGAAATGTTGTTGTTGTTGCGGTTGTTGTTGTCCTTGTTGGAAATTTTGAGTGTTGATTGTGTTTTGGTAGGAGAAATTAGGATGATCTCTCCATCCCAGATTGTATGTGTTGGAATAGGATTGTATTGCTTGTCCCCTTGCATTCCAACTGCATTGAACTATTCAAAACTCCCTTCAATTACATTAGGAGCAAAGCATGAGGAAGAAGTATGTCCTGCATTATGATGTGGCTTTTTGAATGCACTAACAAATTCACTCAGGGTTTATATCCCCGAGCTTTTACCAAAACCAAGTGCAACAATACCACCCGCAAGCGGACGGATCTTATCGCAGTATAGTTGAGGATCGAACCCAAAGGACAACATTTTTAAGAATCTTTGTCAGTTAGATCTAGCCCAAGTAAAACTAATATTTAGAACAATTGGTTGATTTTGGTTTGATTAAACTAATTGCAAGAAAGTAAATGTGGAATAAAAGATGGGTTTAGATCAATGATATGGAATCGTTGGGATGGTACCGGATTTGACCACCACTACGCACTCAAACATACTCTTTTGCGAACAATCCAGGCACGAAATAACACTCCAAATAGAGCTGCTGCAGAACCCCCCATACGGGCGTCAGGTCCGCGTAAGCATCACCATAGGCAGCCGATTTCTCATCGCCATCCGAATCACATGTCTTACGGCTCTGAAGATACAACATCCAACTAAGGCTGTGAACCCCCCATACAGGTGTCAGGCGCACAGAAGCGTCACCGAAGGTTAGATGGCTCGTCCCCTCACGGATCACGCACTTACGACCTCAAGAAATCCCATCGGAAGTTCTCGTCAAGGAGTCAACCGCGTTAACCGTTAAGCAAATAAGCGACTATAGTACGTGTAAACATCGACGAAAAGCACGAAGATACAAAATCCAACTAAGGCTGTGAACCCCCCATACGGGCGTCAGGCGCACAGAAGCGTCACCGAAGGCTAGATGGCTCGTCCCCTCGCGGATCACGCACTTACGACCTAAAGGAATCCCATCGGAAGTTCTCGACAAGGAGTCTAACATGCTAAACGACATTCATACCCATGCATTGAAGTTCTCGCAACATAGGGAGCACAAAGATGAAAACACGCACATAACCAACCTACAAGCTTAACGATAAACGACAAAATAAAGAGTTATATACATTGCCATGGAAAGTTTAACAAAAGAACATGGTTTGCATGGGCAGCAGGGCTAGTCCCCGCACCCCAGCGAAAGAGGACTACTCGCTCATGATGCGAGATACAAGAAGGATAGGAGAGAAAGATAGATCCGCCATGAGCTCGGTGCAGAGGGTGGACGCAGCCCGGTGAAGAAGATGCGCTCCTTGCTCCGTCTTCTTCCTCTTCTTGGCCTTCTTGGCCGCAACGCCAACGGTAGGTGGAGTGGAACTTGATCACGATGGTGCTCTGGCAGCCTTTCGGCGTCCGGAACTGATGCCTCGAAATGGGGACCCTGGGGGTCTATTTATAGTTTTAGATCTGATCCCAAACGGTTTGGATAAGTTGCTGGAAATATCTTCTCCAAACGGTTTGGAGACCGTTTGGGCGCCAAACGGTCTTGAGACCGTTTGGGCACCAAACGGTCTTGAGACCGTTTGGGCATCAAACGGTTTGGAGGTCGTTTGAGCGCCAAATGGTCTTGTTTTGATCAGTCCTGGCTTTGGCGTGGTCGCGCGGCTTTAGTTCTTCAATCGATTCTTGCACTTGCATCGAACGGTCTTGGGACCGCGCGGGACCAAACGGTCTTGGGACCGCATGGGACCAAACGATCTTGAGACCGCATGGGACCAAACGGTCTTGAGACCGCATGGGACCAAACGGTCTTGGGACCGCATGGGACCAAACGGTCTTGGGACCGCATGGGATCAAACGGTCTTGGGACCGCATGGGACCAAATGGTCTTGGGACCGCATGGGACCAAACGGTCTTGGGACCGCATGGGACCAAACGGTCTTGAGACCGCATGGGACCAAACGGTCTTGGGACCGCGTGGACTTCTTGGGCAACTGGTTTAGTCTTGTTCTTTGTGTATTCCAGCAAACGCTCTTGAGACCGCATGGATCCAAACGGTCTTGAGATCGTTTGCATGGAGTTGCCTGCTACACCTGCATAAAATGAAATATATTTAGTTAAAACCTTGATTATTGAATTACTGAGTAGTTTTGTGCATTATGATTCATATTAGGGTGAGAAGATGTGGAAAGGATATTAAATTGTTCCAAAAAGGTAATTGAAAATCATGATGAGTATGCACTCATCAAAACACTCCGAACTTAAATCGTTGCTCATCCTCGAGTAACATAAAATTTGAAACTGTTGCCTGATGGAATACTTTCGATCTGTGTGATTTCTTCATCTTCACATCACAAATGTTTTCTTTCTGCTCAGTATGAGTGAGTATCTCAACTTCCTGGGACCACTAAACACGTCTTTCTGTAGCTTCGTTTCTGAGTTCGTTTCCCAACAACGCTTCCTCCCCGCCTTTTCCAACACCAAGCATGTCTTAAGAGTTTTGTAGGAGTTCTAAGATACCCGCAGAATCAACAAGTATGCATTTGATCTGACACTGGTGTAGTTTAGGATGGTGGGGCATATATTGTGCCCTTAGGTAGAAAAAGGAGTGAAAGGTGGTATGGAAAGAAGAAGAAAATCTCTCCTCTATTCGACTCGAGATTTTTATTTGTTTTGCAATTTCATTTATTGCATATTTTTTTGTGTGTGCGCTATGGCATCTTTTGTTGCAGATCTCTCCTCTATTCGACTCGAGATTGCATTTATTTTGTGTGCACTTTGGCATCTTTTTATTGCATATCTCTCCTCTATTTGACTCGAGATTGCATTTTTGGTGGTACGCCCCTATTTATTGGAAGGGGTATGGAAGAAGCGGATATGGGGAAAGTGGCGTGCCACCCCGAACTTAGGGTTTGGCACAAGTTTGGCTATTTTGGTGGTATTTATGGATGGAGGGATACGAAGATGATAGAAGAAGTGTAGAAGAGAGTTCAGATCAGGATGCAACTTGATTTACAATTCAAAACCGGGTTATTCTCTTTGTCATACTCTGCTTAAATAATGACTTGATGCGGATCCGGTGGGGTTTCTGAGCCATTGTTCCACTAGTCAGTTAGGAAGCGCGACGTGTTTGATCCCTATCAGTTTGACAGATACTTATCATTATGTAAAAGGAATTATGATGTTAGGAATCATAAGTTTCACAGGATGATTTCAGGCAAGTTTCAAAAGTCAGTCCTCTTGAGGATTTGCTTCGGATAAGGAGGATATTATGATAGAAGATGCATAGCAAAAAATTAGTTGCATTTTTATCAACAAAAGTCAAAATTTCATCAGGTATCTGTTCAAAATTTTGAAAAATTTTATGATAGAGACATATTGAGTATGAAAAGAGGGTGTGTATGTGGAAGTGGAATACGTACCACCCACCCTCCACCCCGAACTTAGAGATTTGCTCGTCCTCGAGCAAACCCTAAATTCAAGATGGAGGGGAAAGGAAACACCAGGTATGACTGCCGAGAATGAATTCGCTCTGATCAGCACCAATCCGATCTCGTATCCTGAAAAGAAAACTATCCATAAGGCAAATTTTATTTTAAGAAAGTTAACTATAAAACAAAATTGGGAAAGGAAAAGTAAAACAGATTTATTGGTCGGGTTGCCTCCCGACAAGCGCCTTTGTTTTATGTTGATGGCTCGACAGAGTCCTTTGGCTTCATGGTGGGTCTTTCGGATTTGCCAGTTCGATCATTGTGTCAGTGCCAATGTCAGTGGAAGTGAAGTATCTTTTCAAGCGATGGCCATTTGCTATAAATTCCCCTGTCGCTGCACTCCATAGGGAGAAAACACCGTGGGGCGAGATGTTTTTGACGATGAAGGGTCCGGACCAGCGGGAACGGAGTTTTCCTGGGAATAGCCGTAGTCTTGAGTTGAAAACCAGAACTTGATCTCCCACTTGTATGTCTTTTCTTTTCAGATGTCCATCATGCCAGAGTTTTGTACGTTCTTTGTAGATTCGTGCATTCTCATAGGTTGTCATTCTGAGTTCATCCAGCTCATGGAGTTGCAGAATTCTGGCTTGACCCGCTTGTTTCATATCGAAGTTTATTTGTTTAATTGCCCACCATGCCTTATGTTCAAGTTCGACTGGCAGGTGGCAACTCTTTCCATATATCAATCGAAAAGGGGTAGTCCCAAGGGGAGTCTTATAAGCAGTGCGATAAGCCCATAAGGCGTCGTTGATTTTTGTTGCCCAATCTTTTCGATAACGTCCAACGGTTTTCTCAAGGATAGCCTTAAGTTGTCGGTTGGAGACCTCTACCTGTCCACTGGTTTGTGGATGATAAGGCGAAGCTATCTTGTGTGAGACGCCATATTTTCGTAGAAGAGCTTCAAGGCTTCTTTCAATGAAGTGGGATCCTCCGTCAGATATCACGGTTCTCGGCACTCCGAACCGTGGGAAGATAATATCTTTGAATAGTTTGATGACTGGTTTTGAATCACAAGTGATGGTTGGTATAGCTTCAACCCATTTGGAGACGTAGTCTACCGCCACCAGGATGTAAGAGAATCCATTAGAAGATGGGAATGGCCCCATATAGTCCACTCCCCAGACGTCAAATATCTCGACTTCTTGCCATAGATTCAGTGGCATTTCGTCTCTCTTGGTTATATTGCCAGCTCTTTGACACTTATCACATGATATGACAAAATCATAACAGTCCTTGGATAAAGTTGGCCAGAAAAATCCACATTGCAAAACTTTTAAGGCAGTCTTTTTAGAGCTCATATGCCCACCCACGGGTCCTGAGTGGCATTGTTCCAAAATAGAATGGGCTTCTTCTTCGGCGACACAACGTCTATACAATCCATCTGCACATAGTTTGAAAAGATATGGTTCATCCCAACAGTAATGCTTCACATCATGCATAAATTTCTTCAGAGCGTTCCTGGTGTATTGAGGATGGATGACTCCGGCGGCAAGGTAGTTTACTAAGTCTGAATACCATGGTTCGAATCCTGAGACTTTCATAAGCTGATCATCTGGTAGAGAGTCGTTTATCGGAATCCCTTCAGCATCCATAGTGTGGATGCGACTCAGGTGATCTGCCACGACATTCTCCGTCCCTTTTTTATCCCTTATTTCTAGGTCAAATTCTTGTAGAAGGAGTATCCATCTGATCAGCCTTGGCTTAGCATCCTTCTTTGTCATAAGATAACGGATAGCAGCATGGTCAGTGTAAACGATTACCTTCGAACCAGTAAGGTAGGATCTGAATTTATCGAAGGCATAAATGACTGCTAAAAGCTCCTTTTCAGTAGTGGCATAATTCCTTTGAGCTTCGTCGAGGATCTTTGATGCATAATAGATCACATAATGTTTCTTCTCTATGCATTGTCCTAAGACAGCACCCACCGCGTAATCACTGGCATCACACATAATTTCAAAGGGGTGGTCCCAATCGGGAGCTCTAATGATGGGAGTAGTTGTAAGGGCTTTCTTCAGCATATCAAAACTTTTGACGCATTCTTCATTGAAATTGAAATCAGCATCTTTTAAAAGTAGATTAGTCATTGGCTTCGTTATCTTGGAAAAATCACGTATAAACCTTCTATAGAATCCAGCGTGACCAAGGAATGCGCGAACTTCTTTTACATTTGTGGGGATTGCCAGTTTAGAGATGACTTCTATCTTGGCCTTATCAACTTCAATTCCTTTATTACTAACCTTGTGGCCCAAGACGATGCCTTCCTTTACCATAAAGTGGCATTTCTCCCAATTTAGCACCAGATGTGCTTCTTCACAATGTTTGAGGACCGTGGAGAGATGCTTAAGGCAGGAATCGAAGGAGTCCCCATATACAGAAAAATCGTCCATGAAAACCTCCATAACTGTTTCAGTAAGCCCTGCAAAAATGGCAGTCATGCAACGTTGAAAAGTTGCAGGGGCATTACACAGACCAAAAGGCATCCTTTTAAAAGCATATGTCCCGAAGGGACATGTGAAAGTAGTTTTTTCTTGATCATCTGGATGTATGGGGATCTGATAGAATCCAGAGTAACCGTCCAGGTAACAGAAATATTCTTGATGGGCTAATCTTTCCAAAACTTGATCGAGGAAGGGCATAGGAAAATGATCCTTCCGAGTGGCCTTGTTTAATTTTCTATAATCAATACACATCCTCCACCCAGTCACTGTTCGGGTGGGGATGAGCTCATTGTTTTCATTTCTTGTGACAGTAGTACCTCCTTTCTTGGGTACAACATGAATTGGGCTCACCCATGGTGAGTCCGATATCGGGTATATTATTCCAGCTGTAAGGAGTTTGATGATCTCACGACGGACCACTTCCTTCATATTCGGGTTCAACTTTCATTGATGCTCGATAGTTGGCTTATGGTCTTCCATCATGGGGATTCTGTGCATGCACAAGGCTTGACTGACCCCTGTGAGGTCACTCATTTTATAGCCTATGGCTTTCTTGCTATCCTTTAATACTTCCAGAAGTTTCTCTTCTTGTTTGGTTGTTAAACCAGAGTTAAAAATGACAGGACAAACTTTGAGATCATCTAAAAACATATATTTCAGCCCTTCAGGTAGGGGCTTCATTTCGGGAGGTTCTGGTTTTTCACTGATTTCTTCTGGGATTTCGGTAACCTTTAATTCTTCATAGGTAGCTTCAGGATTTCCCTTAACAGAGTCGGGTGGTTCGGTGCAATCCTTATCTTGTTGGTCAGTAGGTTCATCATTAAAAAGGTCATATAGAGAAATTTCCAAGGGATCGCATGACTCGTGATATTCTCGAGTAAGTTGTGACATCTTCTCAACACAATCTATCAGATAGACTTCCTCCTGTATACTCGGTCTTCTCATGCTTTCAAAGACTTTGAACTCCAGAGTTTCTTTACCTAACCTGAGCAGTAAGGTTCCGGCTTCAACATCGATAAGAGCTCTAGCAGTGGCGAGGAATGGACGACCAAATATAATAGGGTATTTGGTGTCTTCTTTTATGTCCATGATGACAAAATCACATGGGACATATGCGTCCTTGCCTACCTTGACCGGGATGTCTTCGAGAATTCCTAACGGTCTTTTTACTGAATTGTCCGCAAGTTGAATTGTCATAGCAGTTGGGAGCAATTCTTCAAACCCTAGTCTCTTGCATAGACTGAGCGGCATAATAGAAATACTTGCGCCAAGATCTGCCAGTCCTTTCTTGCATGATGAATAACCAATGTGACACGAGATTCTGAAAGATCCTGGATCTTTTTGTTTCTTTGGCATCTTGCTTAGTATGATATCTGATGTGGTTGCAGCCAATTTTACAGTTTCACACTCTTCAGTGATGTATTTCTTGGTGAGAAGCGACTTTAGATATTTGGTCCAAGCTGGTATCTCATTAAGAGCATCTAAGAATGGTATATCAACATGGAGCTTCTTCATAGCCTCTTTGAATTTGATGAATCTAGTATCAAGCTTGGTTTCCCTTAGACGGGATGGGAAAGGAACACGAGGCTTATATACAGGAATATCTGGTTCAGGGGTCTCTACTTCTTCATCGGTAGATTTCTCAAAATTCCCCTTATCATTATTTCTTTCCTTCAGTTGTGATTCTTATGTTGTCGAGTTTTGTTCAGTCAAGGGTTCATTCTCCTCAGGGATATCCATAGTTGTTTTCACTGGTGGATCCGAATAACTTTTCCCTGATCTTGTGGCGATAACCTTCAGCTGCTCCAGATGTTTAGGATTGTTCTCAGGTTGTCCGGCGAAGACTCCAGCTTGTGGCTTAATACTAGCAGCAAGTTGAGCTAGTTGAGTTTCAATAGCCTTCTGCTGGGCTTGTTGATTGGCTATCATCATTTGTTGTGTTTGCAATAACTTTTCAATGGTAGATAGCTTGTCATCAGAAGGGATGGATCCTGTTTGACCCTGTTGTTGGTTCAAGCTTTGATACTGAGAGTTATTCTGATAGTTTCTGTTCTGAAAGTTTCCCTTGAAGTTTCCTTGATTCCCAAAGTTCTGTTGCTGGTTAAACTGATACCCAGATGGGCCTCTTGGTTGATTATTCGGAAAAAATTGATGCGAGTTCATAGCTCCTGAAGGATTTCCGTACTGGAAGCCTGGGTGATTCCTATTTTGATTCGGATTGTAATAGTTCTGCCCAGGGTTGGTGTTAATAGCATTAAGATTTTCCATCTGGCAATTATCTCCTTGTCCACAGGCATTGCTTAAAACAACATCATATAGAACATTGCATGATAGTGTGGAATGGTCAGTGCCTTTGCACGCTTCACAAAACAAAGAAGTGGACTTGACTTGTTCTGGTTGCCTAGTTGGAGAATGTCCTCTTCCAATTGCAGCAAGGGATGATTCTATATGATCTTGCTTTGCAACCAAGACTTTCAAAGTTTCAGCTATAGATTTGTATTCTGGGATAGCGTCAGCCATAGCTACCTTTAAGACTCCTTTACCAACAGATCTTCCCCAGTTGGCTTGATTTTCTGCTCCCAAGGTGACTACTCTCCATGCGCTGTCGTAACTTTGCCGCATGAAGTTCCCTCCAGATGAGGAGTCAAGGAACATCTTAACATCATCCTCCACACCCCTGTAGAATATCTCTATCAGCTGGTTCTTAGGAATTCCATGGTGTGGGCATTTGCGTAGGAGCTCCTTGTACCTATCCCAAGCTTCGGAAAGAGTTTCTCCTGGGACTTGAGTGAAATTTGTGATTCGTCCCCTGATTTCATATGTAAGAGATGGGGGGTAGAACTTTTCCAGAAAGGCGTTTTGAAGCTGCTCCCAGGTGGTGATGGGTACATCACTCTGTAGTGAGTTGTACCAACTAATGGCTCTATCATCCAGAGAGTACTTGAAAAGGCGGAGTCGAATAGCATCATCAGAGACTCCATTTTGCTTCGTCATAGCACACAGGTCAATGAATCTGAGAAGATGACCTTGGCTGTCCTCAGCTTGTTTACCGTAGAATGGGTTGTTTTGAAGCAAGGTTATCCAATGTGCTCTAATCTCAAAGTTGGCAACTTCGATGGGAGGAGGCTGCACCGGATGATAGACATTCGCGGCCTTTGGGATAGAGAACTCTCTAAGATCTTTCTGAAGTTCCGCCGCCTGCGCTGCTGCCTGTGCTGCTAAGATCTCCTGTTGAACCGCAGCTCTAGCTTCTTGCATGAACCTTTCTCTCTGCGCATTGATGGCTTGAGCCACCCTACGGGCTACTTCTTCTTCTTGCGCCATTCTTGCTTGATTCTCTCGGATCTGACGATGGAAGGTTCTATCGATTTCGGGATCAAAGCTCGCAGTCAGTCCGAGACTATCCGAACGGTGCATACACTAATCGTCAAGAGCACCTAAAATTTGAAAAGGTTTGAAAGTGAGATCCTTGAAGTAGAATAGAGATCAAAAAGATGAGCGATAGTTTCAAAAAGAAAACAAAATCCTAGATTAGTCTTAAAAGAACTAGATTTGACTGACTGATTCCGTTGTCCCCGGCAACGGCGCCAGAATTTGATGTGGCTTTTTGAATGCACTAACAAATTCACTCGGGGTTTATATCCCCGAGCTTTTACCAAAACCAAGTGCAACAATACCACCCGCAAGCGGACGGATCTTATCGCAGTATAGTTGAGGATCGAACCCAAAGGACAACGTTTTTAAGAATCTTTGTCAGTTAGATCTAGCCCAAGTAAAACTAATATTTAGAACAATTGGTTGATTTTGGTTTGATTAAACTAATTGCAAGAAAGTAAATGTGGAATAAAAGATGGGTTTAGATCAATGATATGGAATCGATGGGATGGTACTGGGTTTGACCACCGCTACGCACTCAAACATACTCTTTTGCGAACAATCCAGGCACGAAATAACACTCCAAATAGAGCTGCTGCAGAACCCCCCATACGGGCGTCAGGTCCGCGTAAGCATCACCATAGGCAGCCGATTTCTCATCGCCATCCGAATCACATGTCTTACGGCTCTGAAGATACAACATCCAACTAAGGTTGTGAACCCCCCATACGGGTGTCAGGCGCACAAAAGCGTCACCGAAGGTTAGATGGCTCGTCCCCTCGCGGATCACGCACTTACGACCTCAAGGAATCCCATCGGAAGTTCTCGTCAAGGAGTCAACCGCGTTAACCGTTAAGCAAATAAGCGACTATAGTACGTGTAAACATCGACGAAAAGCACGAAGATACAAAATCCAACTAAGGCTTTGAACCCCCCATACGGGCGTCAGGCGCACAGAAGCGTCACCGAAGGCTAGATGGCTCGTCCCCTCGCGGATCACGCACTTACGACCTCAAGGAATCCCATTGGAAGTTCTCGTCAAGGAGTCTAACATGCTAAACGACATTCATACCCATGCATTGAAGTTCTCGCAACATAGGGAGCACAAAGATGAAAACACGCACATAACCAACCTACAAGCTTAACGATAAATGACAAAATGAAGAGTTATATACATTGCCATGGAAAGTTTAACAAAAGAACATGGTTTGCATGGGCAGCGAGGCTAGTCCCCGCACCCCAGCGAAAGAGGACTACTCGCTCATGATGCGAGATACAAGAAGGATAGGAGAGAAAGATAGATCCGCCATGAGCTCGGTGCAGAGGGTGGACGCAGCCCGGTGAAGAAGATGCGCTCCTTGCTCCGTCTTCTTCCTCTTCTTGGCATTCTTGGCTGCAACGCCAACGGTAGGTGGAGTGGAACTTGATCAGGATGGTGCTCTGGCAGCCTTTCGGCGTCCGGAACCGATGCCTCGAAATGGGGACCCTGGGGGTCTATTTATAGTTTCAGATCTGATCCCAAACGGTTTGGATAAGTTGCTGGAAATATCTTCTCCAAACGGTTTGGAGACCGTTTGGGCGCCAAACGGTCTTGAGACCGTTTGGGCACCAAACGGTCTTGAGACCGTTTGGGCATCAAACGGTTTGGAGGTCGTTTGAGCGCCAAACGGTCTTGTTTTGATCAGTCCTGGCTTTGGCGTGGTCGCGCGGCTTTAGTTCTTCAATCGATTCTTGCGCTTGCATCGAACGGTCTTGGGACCGCGCGGGACCAAACGGTCTTGGGACTGCATGGGACCAAACGGTCTTGAGACCGCATGGGACCAAACGGTCTTGAGACCGCATGGGACCAAACGGTCTTGGGACCGCATGGGACCAAACGGTCTTGGGACCGCATGGGACCAAACGGTCTTGGGACCGCATGGGACCAAACGGTCTTGAGACCGCATGGGACCAAACGGTCTTGGGACCGCGTGGACTTCTTGGGCAACTGGTTTAGTCTTGTTCTTTGTGTATTCCAGCAAACGGTCTTGAGACCGCATGGATCCAAACGGTCTTGAGACCGTTTGCATGGAGTTGCCTGCTACACCTGCATAAAATGAAAGATATTTAGTTAAAACCTTGATTATTGAATTACTGAGTAGTTTTGTGCATTATGATTCATATTAGGGTGAGAAGATGTGGAAAGGATATTAAATTGTTCCAAAAAGGTAATTGAAAATCATGATGAGTATGCACTCATCACATTACCACAAGCTTCACATAAAATTTTAGCTGATTGGATTTGCATAGTAGTCATCTTCTCAAACTTCTTTGTAAGAAAATCCAATTTTGCAGCAATAAGATCAATGACATCAACATTGTGTTTTCCTCCTTATTTCCCAGTTGAAGAACTAGTTGTAGAGGCTGATTTTACTCCCCTATCTCCTCCGCATTGGCAGTGATTTAGTGATATGTCTTCAATAATATCATAAGCCTTTCTATAAGACTTAGTCATTAGTGCACCACTAGCTGCGACATCTAGTGTCAATCGGGTGTTGTAGAATAGTCCATTATAAAAATTTTGAAGTACAAGCCAGTTTGTCAAACCATGGTGCGGGCAAAGGTGTTGAAGGTCCTTAAACCATTCCCATGTGTCATATAGAGTTTCGCCTTCATTTTGAGAGAAATTGGTGAGCTTATTTCTTAATTGGGTTGTCTAACTTGTGGAAAGTACTTTGCAAGGAACACATTTAGGAGCTGGTCCCAACTTTTGATTGATTTCTTTGGAAGAGACAAAAGCCACACCTTGGATCTATCTCTTAGGGTGAAGGGAAATAGCATGAGTCTAATTCCATCAACAGATACTCTGTTGATCTAGAAGGTATTCAGATATTCTAAGAACTCAGCAACATGAAGATTGGGTCTTCATTGGTTTTACCTCCAAAACGATTTTGTTGTATCATTTGCATCTTAGAAGGATCAATTGAGAAGTTGTTCACTTCTATCATAGGCAGGTCAATGGTCCCACAGATGTTTGTGGAAACCGGCATCCCAAAGTCCTTCAAAGGACGGTCGTCCTCCATGACTGGATTGCTTGGTGTAGATTCCTCAGAGGGTGAAGTAGACGGGGGTGGTGATCATGGTGGAACACCTCTTAGAAGTGGTTGTTCTACTCTCCTTGCTCTTCTCAAACTTGAAAGAGTGCACTCAATTTCAAGGTCTAACAACACGAATGTTTAAAGACCTCATTGTGAGCGACACATACAACCTAAAAAAATAACAAGAGGAATGGAGAACACAACTAAAGGGTGTACGAAAAATCAAAAATGGAAATGGTGATCTAGTCTTGAATACTAATCAACACTTATTACTCCAATTAAATTATCGTAGCTCCCCAGCAACGGTGCCAAAAACTTGTTGGCTATTTAGGAGAACAAGTTTCAATCCAAACAAGGATAGTTTACTGAACTTAACCAATCTCTACAAGTATACGGAGGTAGTGTAGTCGAGGTCGAACACAAGGAGCTTAAGTAATTAATTGAGCACAACAACACTAAAGTTCAACAATCTAGATCGACTTAAAAGAGATGGTAATGTTTATCTAAATGCAGAGATTCAGATTTAAACAAACAAAGGAAAGAGTGCTAAAGGGGTTTAGATTCAGATATTAACAGATCTTAGACATTAATATTTCACTAACATATCATAGCACATCAAGGGAACATGATAATTTAAACATACATAAGCTCTTATTAAAGGAAAAGTTGTGTTATACTTCACCTCTCGGTGCAAGTACAACAATTACAAACTCAAAGTCACACTCTCGTGCATAAATTTTGTTTTTTATCACAACCCATTCCTCAACACATTTCTCTCCACTCTCGTGGTATAGAAAGAGTTTCCAAGAAGGGCACCACCATACATTCCTACTCATCTTCTCAGATCAAGCAAGAAAGCAGAAAACATGCATATAAAGGGGCCATCAATACATGCAAGAGTTGATATAACCCGTACTTTCATGGTAGAAAAACAAGAAGCATAGTATTTAGTACGAAATTACTTGTTCCATACATACCATACCATAGGAGCTACTCTCTCATGCCCAAGAAAAAGAAAATTACTCGTCCATAACCATGCCTCACAGATTTGTTATAGAAATTGCAGGTTTAAACATGACCTAGAGGAGGAAAAACAAAGAGATCTGAAAATGTAACCACAAGAAGGAGGAATTCTTTCTTGGGGACAAAATTCTCCTTCTTTAGCTACTCCAAAATGGACTAGAACCCTTCCCAAGAGGCTGCACAAAGTTTGGTAAGCTTGGCTGCACCTTGGAGAAGACAATGGAGAAGAAGAAATGGCCTCCTTTTGCAAGAAACCATCCTTGATCTCCTCAAAATAACCCTCCTTTGTTCTCCTATATCTCTAGGATGAGAAAACCTTCACAAATGACCTAAGATAACTACCCCTTAAGTTCCATCCTTCTTTTAAACATAAACTCGTATTTTTCAAATTTCTAAAACTGCCAGGTGCACGTTGTGCATCTGGGTGCACGTCATTCACCTACACTGATGGTTTGCTCCAGGTTTATTATGCATGGCGTGTGCTGAAACAATGCATGGCGTGTGACTTTCTAGACGTTTTCTTGTTTGCTTGAAGCTCCAGGTGCACGTCGTGCATGTGAGTGCACGACGTGTGTTTACTATTCTGCACATTTTTGGAAACTCGCATGTCGTGTTTGAGGCCTGAACACGCCGTGAATTCTACTATCTGAGAAATGAGAATTCTTCATAAACCTTACACGTCGTGCGTTCATTATGCACGTCGTGCACTTTGTTGTTAAAGCAGAATTAAACTCTGCAAATTCAATCTTGTTTGTCATATATATGCAATGCAAGTTATGCGATAAGTAAAGTAACAAAAAGATGGTAAAAGCAATATGAAAAGAGGCTAAATAATATAAAAATGAACCAAATTTGTGTGTGATAGTATGTGAAAAGAGGATGTAGAAATCACCACTTTATTCATAGAAATTTTGAAGGCTTGTTGAAAATACATGGTCTAAACCATCGTGTAGCTACTCCTTACTAACTTCAAATGAGTAGACAAGTTGAGTTAGCTAATGAGGAGATAAAGCTTATTCTTGAGAAGACAGTGAGTCTAGAATATAAGGGTTGGTCTCTACATCTCAATGAAACTTTATGGGCATATAGAACTGCATTCAAGGCCCCATTTGCACTACTTCTTTCAAGCTCATATATGGGAAGAGCTACCAATTGCTCATGGAGTTACAACACAAGGCACTATGATATTTGAAGTTCATGTATACGGACGTCTAGACCACTGAGGTAAGAATAAATTTGCAACCAAATGAACTAGAAGAGATGGGGAATGAGGCCTACAAGTTGTCTAAAATCTACAAAGAAAGAGTGAAGTTTTTGCATGGCAAATTGATCAAGAAGTAAACATTTGAGCCAATGTAATGGGTATGGTTGTACATTTCTAGAATGAAGTTTTCCCCATGGAATCTAAATTCAAGTGGGAGGTTACTTATCGAGTCAAGAATGCTTATCCATCTGGAGAAATTTTGATACGTGAGAAGGAAGGTGCTAAGAAATTCATAGTGAATGGTCAAAGGTTGAAGGCAGTTGTTGAGGTTGGTCCTCACAAGGCCAATTGAAGTTTTGATATTATGAATTTGATTGAGGAAGTTCCTTTTGATGAATATATGTTCTTGAATGAACATGAGAAAGCAATCTACTATGGTGATGATATGAGGTTTTCAGGGGGATGAGTGACTCAATAAGCAAGAAGCATGGATAAAGGCATAAAACTTATCACTAATCGAGGCAACCAATCTAGGTGGGGACTTTGCACCCAATATTCACTTTTTGGTAATTTGTGGCTATTGTATACATGTTCCAAAAAAAGGCACACACAAGCATTTATTAATTTTTTTTAGTTTTGAAATGTGATAGGCTAACATGCTAGAGACTGAAGAAGAAGTATCAAATAAGTGGAAAAGATAGTCAATATCTTATGTGGATCAAAGAAATTGGTGGGATATGTTTGTTTGGAAGAATTGTGAAGAAGTGAAGAATTTTGGACTAAATGTGTACATCACGACCGTTCTGTCATAGAGCAGCTGTGTTGGGATCATAAAAATCACAAGGAACTTTCAATGTTTTGTGACCAGTCACCACAGTCGTGCTGGGTCAGACCCACAACACTTAATTTATAAAAATTAGGGAAGGTCACTATGACACCCCTCATTCCACATTGTTCAAAATGTCTATTATGTGGTATAAGAAAGGATGCTTTTCAATCACCCCAAGTCTTCCCCTCCAAGATCCATCGATGCATTATTCATTATTATTACTCAGTTCATCATATCATGGTTGGAGTTAGGTTCTTAGATACACCAAGATAAATACTTAGTTTTCTATTAATTTTAGATTCCTTACCATTAACTCATTTCATTATATATATATATATATATATATATATATATATATATATATATATATATATATATTATATTATTGGAATCCATCACTTATTAAATCACTCAATATACTTGAATCCATCATAATTTAGTCAAACCAAAATGTATTCAAAATAAATAGATTAGAGAATTCATCGTGCTCATCTCATTAACATTTCTTCCATAACAGATCATCAAATTTCATTTACCCTTATCAATTACCATTCTTACATTCATGTCATTTGATTTCCAATCATTGTTAACTCCTTAATATCTACTCGTCTTCCTAAATTATTATTATATAACTTGTAAGAAATACTTGGAATTATGTAGGATTTACTCTATTCATTCAATTATACTATAATAGATTTATTAAGATTCAGTCATCGTAATACAATTTACTGCCTTTAACTGAAGTAATAACACCCAAATTTTAGCATCTCTTCACATATTGGAAGTTTAATACAATTTATGCCTTTGTCTCTCATTCTTAGTCCAATACTAAACCAATGGGTACTTCAAGAAGTCAGTTTAGTTCAATCATTATAAGAACCTTATTAGTTCACTTACTTCATTTGGTTCAATAAATCTATTCCTGGTTCTATTTCCATACATTCTATGTTTAAATTACAAGTAGACATGGTTGCGTGAGTCCATTTTAGTCAGTGATGCATAAAAATGGGTATCTTTATTTAAAACCCTACACTAACACACATACATAACCATGTTTATATTCACTAAATATTCAATAATAAAGTTAGGTAACTCATGCTTATTCATATCAAACAACATTCCATACATCTCCACTCAATTTGCAAGGATACCATTCATTATGCTTATTTTAGGCAATATTGGCATAAAGAAAAGTAGTTTGTCTTACATCAACTTCTAAATAGAATTTAAAGTCTTTAGATCAAGAATTAACAAAATAAAAGTATTAAGACTGAATATATATCGATAGTTTGTTTTCCACAACTTCTTGGTATAATATAAAGTTTTCATGTCAAGAACTAAACAAAATATAAGTGATTAAGAATGAATCTAAGTTAGTAGCATTCAATTCTCAAAGAAAATCTGAATTAATTACCCAAACACATAAACAATCTAGACAATGATTTCATTGATATATACTTGGAATAGTTGAGCTTTCAACATGTTTAAACATTTCAATCAGGACCTAGACAATTAGCTCAGGTCTTAAACACCTCAAAATGTATCCCAAAAAATGGTCGACTTGAATTCAAATTAAACTTTGAGAAATCAATCATTTTATTCCTTCTTTCAACTCAAGAAACTTGGGAAAGGAGAATTGGAGAGCAAGAAAGATAAAAAGTCGGATTTGATATCTTTTTATCCATATCAATGAACATATTTTAGACATAGGAGAGAAAAATCACCAATAAAATATATCTGAAGAAGAATGACTTATTTAACATCACCACCACTAGGGAAATAGAACCCTAGATTGACATCTCCACTTCTTTCCTCTTCTAAATCCTAAGTTTCCCTCTCTCTCTAGAATTTTGTTTATTTGATATGAATGATGAATTATAGGAGCTATGAGGGTGTTAGGTTACTAATATACATTAATTGAGGTGGTTTGACGATAACAAACAAGTTCTACATTACTTTTTTATTTTACCAAAGTTTTTCTTGTCATATAAGTTTATTGAGAAAGTAATTTGTTGTTATTCAAATATCCTCCAATAATTGTGAAAAATTTAATATATTATATTTTATTAAATCTCTAAGATACAAATAAATAAAGCAGGTCATTTGTATTTAAAAAAAATAATTTTTAAAAAAACCTTACAACTATAATGCATTCTGCATTGCATGGTCAATTGAATTGGTATTTGACCGACCAACTTGTCCAAAAATCAACCAAAAATGCTAAAATTTTGCAAAAAAATTGATAACTGAGTTACTAAATCTCGTATCATATTCCAAGTAAATTTGAGTTAAAGATATAATACTGAAACCCTTTTACAAATATATTGTGCTTACCACATTTTGTGTTCACCAACTCTCTTTTGGAAGCTAGGTGTACGGAGTTGGGCTCTCTGGAATGAAATTCACTTACAAGAATGGTTTCGTTTAGGAAAGACTGAATATGGTACAAGCTAATAAACATTTCTTCTTAGGTTATTCCAATCTTATAGTAGAACACCTCCCTTGTATCCACTCAAACCACTACCCTCTACTTATAAAATAAAATACCAAGATGAGGAATGCCTCTTATTCTTTACCAGGGCATCATGGTATGGGTAAATGACTGTTACCAGTATGATTAGTAACATTGGCACAAAAATCTTGACTTCAGTGTCGCCCCTAACTCTACAAAGAAGATTATCTCTTTTTGGTACAATATCCAAATTAAATAGAAATGTGCCATAAAGGAAAGGCTTATTCAAAACATCAACCAGGTATAGCTCATCATGAGGCTACCAATAAAATGTTCATCGACATGTAGTTTGCAAGTCCTTAAAAAGGAAGAGGAGGATTGGACATTAAATAACCATATGAACTGGCTAAAAAGGGGAGAATAATACTAAGTTTTTGAATCCTTCTGTCAACCAAAGAATAAGAGGCAATACACTCATCACGCTTAAAAATACGAAGGGTGAATGGATAAGTGATGAAAAGGAACTCTTTTCAATGGTAGAACAATTTAAAAAATATCATCACACCTCCTTATTCTGACCAAAATCTGAGCTACGCCTGAGGTGATATCTATGATCAAGGATATGAAACCTTACAAAGTTGTTGAGCCCAAAGAGTTCAATGCTCTCTTTATACAAAAAAAACTTGCATATAGTTGGATAATCAATTATTCACCCTGTGATAAATGAACTAATGGAAAATCCCCTACTCGATGGCCTCTATGATTCTACGATAGTGCAATCCCTTAGTTGATGGCCTCTATGATTCTACAGTGGTGCTCATTCCCAAAGTACTGATCCTAGAGAGATGTGACCATTTAATACCCATCTTCCTTAACAACATCAGACAAAAAATTGCTTCTAAAGTGGTTGTCAAAAGACTTAAAGGTATCATGCCAAAATGGATATCTCTTGAGAAGGGTAGCTTCAATCCTAGTTGAAGAGTTACTGATAACATAGTGCTAGTGCAAGAATTTATTTACAACATGAAGAGAATGAAATGAACAACAAAAATGGCTATATAGGTCGGTCTAACCAAGTCTTTAGATCAAATATTAGGGGTATTTGTCATCAAGACGATCAAGAAAACAAGTATATCTACAAACATCTGAACCTACATCATGAATATAATGACTATAATCAAAATCATCATTGTCTAGAATGATAAGATGTTTCCACCCTTCAAATTAGGTAAGGGACTCAGACAAGGGGACATGTTGTCCCCCTACTTATTTGTGTTGTGCCTAGAATGCTTAATCTAAATAATACAACATAACTCTATCCAAATAAACCGAAACATGTTAAACTTGTTGTAAAAGGCCCCTTCGTAGCACATATTTGCATAGCGTAGGACCTAATATTCTTCATGCATGAAAGCTCGAACAACATGAAGATTATAAGGAACCGATGCAAGGAGTTTGAGGTTGCTCTAGTCCAAATTCATTTCTGTTTCCAAAACAAGCATGTTTTTCTCTAAAAGTGTTCAAGATATAATATAAAGAAGAATTAGTTCACTATGCATATTCCAATTTACCAAAAATCTCATAATATATTTGGGCAGCCCTATTATCCACACCAAAATAAGAAAGAAACATATTTCAAAATGTTGGATAAGGTCACCAACATAGTAAATGATTGGTTTTCTCAATGCATCTTCTTAGTTGGGAGAGTATGTATGGTAAAAACTGCTCTCAATAGCATACCATCTTATGTGATGTAGATAGTTAGTCTCCCATTGAAGCTATGTGATAATATTGATGGCACCATTCAAAGATTCATCTAGGATGGCAATCATAAATATCACCCTTTGTCATTGGTTGCTTGGAACAAAGTTATTACCACAAAAGATGAAGGAGGATTGAGGATTAAGTCCATTCACTGAATGAAAAAAAATCGTATGATGAAGAATTTAGGGTATCCATGTATCGATAGAGATGGATTCTGGAACAAGATCTCAAACAAAGATATGACCTAATGATCATAAACTAACAAGCACAATATCTAGAACTGTGATAGATGATTTTGAAGGGAAATCCTTCATCATTGTAAATTCTTACATGCTGCCCATCAGCAGGGACTTAATAAAGGCTTGTAGGATAATTGGTGGAATGAGGGTTTACTCCTTATAAATAATTTTGTAAATCTGATTCCCCAAAATGTATGAAACATTTAAGTTAGCGGCTTAATCAATCTAGAAGAAATCTGGAATACTAGTTCCTAAAAGAGTGCATCCCAGATACTATGATACATGCATTCCAGCACATAGAAGCTCCAGCTTATGTTGAGCACAAAGGCATCAAAATTTGGAAGCACACACCCAAAGACTAAATAATCCTACACTATCCTTAGAGAGGGTAGGGACATCCACGTCAGTGGAAAATGGAAAAGTGTTTGGAACATTAAGGTATCTTGTAAGATTAAGTCTTATGGATAGTATGTCATGGATCTATCTAGGCAAATGCCAGACAAAACTACATGAATCCAACACATTATAGTGTGTGAAGCTACTGTAAATAACACAAGGAAACTCTTGTCCACACTCTTTGATACTGCAATTGAGTGAGTGTGGTCTAGAAAGGTATTCTACACAACATTAAATGAATGGAGTTCTTTGGCACCATCGATATAAACAACTGGCTCCGAGATCATGTACAAGGTGATACTAAGAAGGTCGCCACCTTCATGGTCACTTGTTTGTCATTGTAGAAACAAAATTGACAATAAGGCCAAGACGGTGGCACCCCAAATCAACTACATCAAGAAGGCTGCCCATTACAGCACCATCGCCTGGAAAAATCATGAACCTATGAGCAAGGTTGTGAGAATGGGAATGTGGTCTCCTCCCTTCCTAGAAACTTGAAATTTAATAGTAACACAACCATTGTCAAAACTACAACTTTTCTATAGCCATCTATGTTGGCAAAGAATTATGGCCTAGAGGTCTGGTTAAAAAAATCAAGACAAAGAATGGTAGCAAGGCTAAATTGGAGGGCAATATGAACCTAGTTAAGTTAATGATATTTAAAAACTATAATGGGTTGAGACTGAGACAAATGGGTCAAAGGACAAATGTTGTTTCACCTAAGTGTGAGTCCACATGAGTGTTAGTGGAACCCAAGGGGTGAACATCAAACTATGCTAACTTATGGTGCATGAATGGTTGTAACTTACAGGCTGAATATCATGGGTCGATTTTATGTTGAAAATAATGTTATATCCAATTTAGTTGATGTTTAGATAAAAATTGGAATTATATACGAGGAAGATATTTGTTTTCAATTCGATTTTTTCCAATATCAGATTACATAATCTTCCAATATAAATTTGGGATTTTGGTAATGATCGTTAAGTTATGTTGAGGTGAAGGTTAAATTTGGTAAGGTTTGGAGTTGTTTGATTATATATACACACACATATACATATATATAAATACTATAAGAGATGATAATATGATAAGTGGTATAATCATGAATTAATAATGGTTAGACGTTCTTGTATGTTAGGTCAAAGTGATCAGATGGGATTTGGGACACAACATTGTCACATGATGTTATTGAAAGATTAATAAGGAATAAATAGAATATGTGACATTGCATTTTTAGTGATGTTTGGGGATCAAATCTTGATTTGAGTATCCATTGAAATAATCATAATTAAGCCAAGTCATTTACGAGTGGATCTAAAATTTTGACCTAAAACTATTCCCTCTCAGAAGATGATGTCCACCATAAGATAATACAAACATAATAGAAGGGTTCAATTTGTTATGTCTCTATTGCACATATGGGATGACCCCCACATGCACATATACTGCAATATGTATTATGTTTTGATGTAGGGTGCTTGCTGAGGTGTTCGAGGGTTGTTTTCTTTTCTTTGTTTGTTTTATTTCATGACACCTTGATTGACTAGTTCTATTTCCAAATTTTATCAACTATCAGATTGGATTAACTGACCTAAGAGAGAGAACTTAAACATCCCAAATGTACCCATGTCCCTGTGTTTGACCCCATATATCTACTTTGTCCCGATATAAAGTTGTAGGGGTCATTGAAGGTTTCAGGTTATAAATTTAAAGTCGGGTCCTCCTTAGGGAGTCGATCAACTTTTTGGCACCATTGTAGGGAACCTAGTCTTCCACATTTAGATGCCTAAAATATTTTGTACTATCATCCATAATCCCATATATATTGTTTTTCTTTTGCTTTACACATACTTATCCATATATACTAAATAGTTTCCTTTTTTCTCATAATTTTTCAACCATGGACTTTGCTTCAAGAAGGTAGGTTATCTTGTCCACCTGTTCTCCCAATTTTTTCTGCATCTCTAACCACTGGAAAATAACTTAAAGTCATGCACTCCAACTCATTGAGCTATATTCACCTACACCGTCGTCATATATGGATGGTCCAACAACAGAGATTACTGATCAAACTCAACCTCTGGTTCACTGTGGGATCAAGAACTGATCAGAGTAATAGATCTAGACAAAGAAAGTGTCAACACACTCACCTCCTCCTTAGCTCCTCATCTTCGAGAAAAAATCGATCTACTCCAGCAACCACTAGAAAAGTGGGATCATCAGTTCCAAGTAGCCACCAAGATCGTAGACCATAGTAGAAGTATACTTTAAACTATTGAACAAGGATTTCTCCAAGTGCATCAGTTTGATATAGAAGGTTTCCAATAGAGGTGCATGGCAATATTAACAAATCTTGAAAGCATTGATGCTCAAGTCCAACTACTTCATGACAAGGATGTTGAACATGACATGAGACTTCAAGAGCTCATGGATTTAGCTACCACATGATTACAAGCGGTAGAGTACAATCATGTAGACATCAATCATCAATACCATTCCATTGGGCCTGAAGTGGAGTATGCCTCCCCATCCTATTTAGGCCATCAAATGGATTCACTAAGATTTTACTATGAAGATTGACCCACTTGAGGAAGCCCTTCATGTTATCCAAATGATACACCTGATCAAACAATGGAAGATACAAGCCACAAGCATGAATGGTTATATGATTATGATAATGACTCTTATCCTCACAAGGGTAGTCAAACAACCTCACAATAGGAAGGTAAGTTTGAGGAACCTAAATCAGGTGTTGATCCAAACCAGGGTGATATCCCTCATATCGAGACTTGTCACTTTGCTTCGAGTAGTATGCCAATCATGATTTGGAACAATTTGTTTGATAAGTACGACGATGATAACTACTCAAATTGGAGTAGTGAGTATATTGATGGCAATGAATTGGAGCAACATAAGTCGGCATTGTCCACCATCCCTTTTCAAAGGGTAGTTGACATCAAGGGAGCAGGATGGATAATCACTCACAGCATGGCTGCTGAGCATGAAGATACCCTAGAGCCCATAGAGTGTGACAAGATTGGGGTAGTAGAATCAAAAACTAAATCACCTGGGGCACTTCATGTTCAGAGGATGATTGGATGACTTAGACTGTACATAAAAATCTATCTGAGCATCCAGCCTCATGTTCAAAGGTGGAGGGAAAAGAGAGGAGTCCTCTAGAAGACTTTCGACCTCTTACTTCCATTTCATTCTGTGTCGACCTCCTAGGGCCTTCCTAATCAGATTCATACCTTGATGGGAAACTTCATGTTGCTTTGATGAAGAATTCATTTCAGTACAGTTCAAATCAATATTAGTATAGATATGACTTCACTGAGTCACCGAATATTATTCCTCTTCTTCTGACTCAGAAGGGCCCACATCTCCACCTATTCTACCCCTATTATATGGAAGATCCAATCGACAAGACACATGTGACACTGGTCCCAAAACTTAGGATTTGGGATCCCAATGTCGGTATCGTGGGGCAGTCATCCCCTTTCTCTTACTCCTTTTTTTCTCTTTTTGTTAATTTTTTGTTTTTCATGTTCTTGCTTAGATAGTTTCTTTCCTCTAACAGCTTAAATATATCCTTGCATGCATCATTTTAGGAATTTAATAATCTTCTTTCCTATGCATCTGTAATCTAGGATGAGCAAAGTTTTAAGATTGGGTTGGTAGGGCTATAGCCCTTCAACCTCTTCATTTTTCATGCATGCATGTTTACTCCCTGCATTTAGTATAAATTTAAAAAAAAATTGTAGAAGTTTTTTACATAACTTGTGATCTTGGAAATTAGGGCTATTCAAATATCAAATTTAAATGCTTATCTTTATGCTCAAATACACAATTTTTATCTTAAAATTGCTGGATGTTTTGCTTGACTAGATCATTGACTCTTTCCTTAAGTTTGGCAAGCAATCTGAGGTTATGCACCTTTTCATAGCTTAAAACTTTAATCCCTTGATCTAAGTTGTGAATGTCAAATCTAGGATGTGGAACATTAGAAAGAGCTAGAGTTTGATCAAAGACTCCAAGAGGGATTCTTCACGAAGTTGCCTCTACTCTAAGGATCCTTGAATCACAATTACTAAACTTCACACATGTATCAAACACATAATGATGGGTTTTGAGCTATAATTAAGTAGGATTGTTTTTCCTTGATGGTGTATATGCCCTCTCACCTTAGATTGAGTCAAAATCTTAAAAATAAAAAAAAATACAAAAGAGGCTTGGCCGCCCAGAAATCCAATAATATTCAAAATAGTTTTCACCTAAGCCTATAAATTAGAATGCAGAGAATAAAATCTTGAGTGTGAATAAATGAGCATTTGTTTTCTCTTTCAAGAGAGTTGAGGATGGTGCACAACTTGTGTATGATTGTTCTCATGAACGCGTGTAATTTCGTGCCTAGTAGTGACACCCAGAAGGGTCATTAGAGAGTCACTAAGACCCCTAGAAAACCTATGAGATCATTCCAGTAGTAGGGTTGGTTTGAACGTAGTGTGAGGAATTTGCCTCACTGTTCTAGGCCAATTGGCTCAGACTACATGGACTGTTTCTCATTACATGGACCAACCTGACACATATCAGGATCCTCAGAAGTCATTAGAGTCTTTTTGCCTTTCGTTGTTTATTAGGACCTGAATAAGTGGGAGGCATGTTGTTCTTGATTGGTCTACATGAATACATGATAATAGCTCATTACTCATCACCCGTAGGATCACCTATGTGACACTGCTTTAATGTTGCATCTTTATGATTCAAACCCTTGTGAGTATTGATAGGTTGCAGTGAATTTGCTTAATCCTACATGGACGCTCTTTGATCTTAATTTCATAGGTCGTGCTCGATTAGTGGGGGTTTGTGCTGAAACAACATGGGTCAACATAATTACTATTTTAAACTGTTTTACTTAATTCTAGAATTTATCGCCAAACTTAATTTGGATGTTATCTTTTTGTTCTTTAATCATAGTTTTGCTTGAGGACAAGCAAATGTTTAAGTTGTGTGGTTGACAACACCCAAATTTAGGCATCTATGCTTGGTATTTATTTGTGGTTTTGTGTCATTATAGCCATAATTAGCCCAAAATAAACTTTATATTCTTATCTTTTAGTAATTTATATCATTTTAAATATAAAATCACTCAACTAGCCAATTCGGGTACATGGAGACACCATACTCAAAAAGACATGGACTCTCCAAGATTTCTCCATGTCGGCACAGCTGTGCCGAGCCCGACACGTGATTTTTGTAGCAACTAGTCTTCCATCTATCTCGATTGTGACCCCTGTCGTGACTATGGCTGCATCAAGGACAAGGGTCAGCTACACATGTCTCATCTTAATTTTCATTAAATTCCACAAGATAAAATAATATCTTAAAAGAGAGATTTTTAATCTTTTCAATACTTTATTATCAAATCTATGTTTTCCATTTATTAATATTCTCTTAAACATATATATTACCCCAATTTTGGAACATGGAGCATAATTACAAATCAAAAATATTTTATTTTGATTCCTCTTCTTTTCCTCATCAATTTTCATATATTATATGTCCCCATCCGAGCTACTAATATTTAGATATAATTTTTGCAAAAAATGATAATTGGGCCAATGGTATGTTGTCACATTAGCAACTTACCTTTGACTCTTATCCGCACTAGAGGCCCACTGGCTACAGGGAAAATACACACTTGCCCTCTTTCCTATTACTTCCGCTCTAGGGATATTTGGGTCTTATGACCTGTTACCTTTCTTCTTTCACATGTAAGGGCGCCTCTGTGTGGGTATACCATGGGCGTCGACGTCGGAGCCAGAGCAGGGAGTCGGTGTTCACCCTTGTGTGCCACCACACCTACTGCCTGGTGTCCTACCACCACCATACATACACCCACTCCATCCCCCTCATCACGCATCCCTAGTACTACACTTTCTACACTAGGCACCACACGAAGTCGTGGAGGTCATACTGCCTCCACCATCTCATGTCACCAACATCCTGACTTTGTCCATAAATCTTTAGCAGTATAGCGACCCAAGAATCATCTCCTAGAGTCTCCTGTAGTGCCTACCTTGGCTCTAGGGCTATGGTCCCTTTGCCTCATTCGAACCCCCAATCACACTATGGAAGGACTCTTCTCTTGCTTTGCCTCCTCTTTCTCAGGCTGTTGCACGATCCTTGTAATGCTGCTAAACGGTCCTCCATCAAGGAACCATCATCAATGTTTGCACTCATCCCCTAATGGTCTCCTTCCCTCAAGAAGCACAACCACCATGGCGACTTCATGTACGATGATGTTCCCATGGTGACAACACCCAAACCCTAGGTTGTCTCCAAGAAACATGGTCTAGAAGCCATGTTTTTCTCCCTATGACCAGGTTTGGTGTTGCACGCGATAGAGATGGGGGCTTCCCTGGTCTTCACACACACCCACATATATATATATATATATATATATATATATATATATATATATATATATATATATATATATATATATATATATATATATATGGTGACAACACCCAAACCCTGGGTTGTCTCCAAGCAACATGGTCTAGAAGCCATGTTTTTCTCCCTATGACCAGGTTTGGTGTTGCACGCGATAGAGATGGGGGCTTCCCTGGTCTTCACACACACCCATATATATATATATATATATATATATATATATATATATATATATATATATATATATATATATATATATATATATATATATATATATATATATATATATATATATATATATATATATATACCCCTCTCCCATAACCCTTGGCAGAGGCCGGACGCCCGGGAGGGTGTATATATATATATATATATATATGTGTGTGTGTGTGTGTGTGTGTGTGTGTGTGTATGTGTGTGTGTGTATGTATATGTATATATATATATATATATATATATGTATGTATATATATACATACATATATATATGTATGTATATATATATACATATATACACACACATACATACATATATATATGTATATAGGAGGAACCGTACCTAACGAGTTCAACAAGGAGAGAAAGGGAGGGAGATGGTGGTAGTTTTGTTCCCCTTTTCTGGTCACATAGAAAAGGGGAAAGCCCCTATCGAAAGTCTGAAGTTTTCCCCCTCCCTGAAAAAATATTCATGACCGACCATTTCCTTCCTTGCACACAAAATCATGGCTTATTTCAAATATCTCCTTTTTACCAATTTCTCTATGTACACATGGCTATGACTAAAACATACATATTAAGTATGCATGGGTGTTAAGGAAAAATAAATATTCGATATGTTCCCAATTATGAAGAATCTTATGTCTACAACCCCTTTCACCACAGTCCATATGTTAACTATCAACTTGTATAGAAACACTTTAGATTTCTCTCTCTCTACCCCCCTTGGATAACTTTCTCAATTCGAATATATAACTCATAAAGATACTTCCCAACTTATATCTAATTTTGGGATTTTACTGGAATATATTTTATATGCAAGACTTGCTCCTTTTAGCATTATTTAAAACAATTGCCAATTTCCCATGATGCCTCTTTCTCTCCCAATTTCTAGAATTTTCTCCTTTTCTTTATTATTTTCAAGTGCACTAAAAGTTAGATCGAAATAGTCTTGTTTGTGCCTCAAATATTGTGTTGCCATTCTTGGAAAGATAACTACTCTTTTAATTATCTAAAACATCTCATCTCTTATGTTCTTTTGGCATTTTACTTCTCATTCAATGTTTTAGTTATTTAGTAAACCTAAAGCCATTATCCTTTATTTACTCTCTTTTCTAGAGTATTCCACATAATTCCATATTGAAAATATCAAATGTCTGTTACTTTTAGAAATCCATGTATTATTCGATTTTCTCTCTTTCTTTATCCAATATCTATTAATGGATTATTGCAAACCACAATTCACGCAAAATTCCTTTTATTTCTTTAACTTGTGCCACAAGGACATATTTACAAAGAAAATAGTCTCATGGGCCTCACTTAGGCCATGGGTTTCACCCATGCCACAAAGTGATTTATTGTTATTATTCCATCAATAATATCATTGAAGATATTACTTATAAATTCATGCATTATGTTTAATAAATTCAATTTCATAAAATTGAGGGTGTAAAAATATAGCTCTTGACAATGCAACAAGATCTTCACAATTCAAATACCAGCTAGAGGTTGGAATCAGTGAACAATCTTTGTCCCAAGTCCAATGTTTCAATGATGTTACTAAGATCTTTCAATGTCACATGAAAGTGGTGGCCTCCTATCATAGCCAACCAAAATACATATCGTAGCACTAATAGAGAAAAATCACCATGTTATTGGGAAAGAGGTACACCTGTGATGCACTGAAAGCATGATTCTCAATGGGAATGAGGAGCCACAAAGACATTATAAGAACCATGTCTATAATAATAAGAAATTCCATGAAGATTAAAATAGCTTGGACTAATCCATATCATCTCTCTCTTTCTTTTTAGACTCCCTATTCATCTTTTCTATCTCTCTCTACATATATCCTCCTTATTATCTCTTCCCTCTACACATCTTCCTCTATTCTCCTACTTGTACCAACCATGAAAAGAATGAAGAGAGTATTTGAATTCCTAATGAATGAAAAATGGTATAGGTAAGGATACGTAAGAAAATATGTGGAGGACTGGAACTGAGAACTCGAGTGAATGTGCAACATGACACAATTTAATAGATCTGGGTAGGAAAATACATGAATCTTTACGAGTATTGTAAGATACTAAAATTTTGGTTTTATATATATTTGAGCTATAATCCATATTTTTTATTATCTAAAATTAGTCCTTTATTCCAGGTTCCATTTGATTATTTTTCCTGAATATCATGCATTTTGACACTACTTAGTCCCCATGTAGATCTCTTGTGATAAAATAATATCATGCTCACATTTTGAATAATATTTGCAAATGTGTTCCTCAAATTTCTTTTCATGAACCATTTTAGTATCCTTTATTGAAATCCAAATCAATGAATTCTAAACACATTGAATAGACCTTGCACATAGTAAATATTCTATAAATGAGAACTAATGACTTTGAAATAATGAAAATTATAATTATAGTAGATATATGTTATAGATATAGTTTTATGGTAATTAATTTTATGTGGAATCTATAACTATAACGGTCAATGTATATTGAAATTAAGTTAGAGGAAATTTAATACTTTGTAGTTTGGTCTGTATTAAATTTAAATGTTTTGAATATTAATATTTGGTATAAATAATCTCATGGCATTAATAAAATCATAAGATGTATGTTGGAAGGAAATATATTTAGAGAAACGAATTGAATGGATATTGTAGTTATATAAAAGAATTTAGTTGATATACCTCATGGTGTGTAATTATTGGTTCCATGACTCTCAACCAATTCATATTTATTTAAATATTAAAAGTCTTATTACATAATCACTACACCGTATGCAAAGTAGTCTTCATAGTGGGGAACTTTAACCAAAGTGAACTGAGCCTATTCGCTTTCTTAATAATAGAAATAAAAGATATGCATGTATAAGAAATAGGAGAACATCCCCCTAGTTAGGTTGGGAAATGAATGTGTGTTATAATATATGATATATAATTATATTACTTTGACCATTGCCCCTTAATTTATTTCAACAAATAAAGAATAATAGAAGTGGTGGACGCCTTAACAAGTCCTTAACTTTGAAAGAGTTTATTAATATTACTTGAAATAATAGGTTTTATGATAACACTCTACTTTACGTACTTTCTGTATATATTTTACACCACTTTTAGTATGTCTTTAGTTAGCTTTTAACATAATTTTTCTATCTTTTTTACTAAAGTTTCACACACATGATTGCAGGAGTATTCACAACCTAGATCATGGATTGAGACCGCGACTGTGGTCTACTTCATTCCCAACCGCGACCGTAGCCCACTTCCCTCCCAACCGCGATCATGATTCCAATGTTCCAAAGAAGTTGTGATCACCAGACGACAAGGAGAGATCGCGACTATATCTATAGACTGCGGTTTCTTCTCGAACCACGATCTTGATGGTGGCTGCGACCAAGAAGGGCTTCATCCAGGAAGACCATGATCAACTAAGGAACCGTGGTCGCTGATAAGTCTTTGTAAACTGCGACCAATTGGGAGACCTCGACCTCAACCTTGACCGACCGGTTGCAAGCAGACCTCGACCACAATCATCACAAAGCCTCGACCAAACTCAACCGTGGTCGAGAATGAGCAAGGCACAGATTATGACCGCGGTCCTACCTCTACTTAACCCATACTGTGACCATGGTTCTAAGTCGGTGGAAGGCACCTATAAATAGTGTCCCCACCTATCTTGAAATCATCAAATTCTAGGATCAGATCCCGAGGCCACGAAGTGCTACTATGTTCCAGACTCATCCCCGACCATCCATCTGTCAGTCTTGGATCTCTAGGGATAGAATATGAGGAGAGAGAGGATGGACGGCCATCCCTTCTTTGAGAGGAGAAGACCATCGATGTAGTAGACCCATATCTGAAGAAGTAGTGTGTAGTGTCACATTTCTTCTCTTCTAGATCTATCACTTCATCCCGTTGTACTTCCTTCCTCTCTTTGTGGTACCTTATGGATCTATCTTGTTGTAACGTCATCATGTTGTCCCCAAACATGAGAGTCTAAACCCCTTAACTTGAGTTGGGAGTAGACACTAAGGCTCTCCCAACATGTATATTGTCTCTTTCATTTGAATATACATATTCTTATCAAGATTATCTCCATGCACCTATTTTAATGCTTCACTTGTATGATTAGATACCATCTTGTGATGTTTGATTGCTGATATCTCGAGAGAGTAATAACACTTTTATCACGTGTCATGGAGTGGTATGAATGCACGAGAGTGTTGTAATGCTAAATCTTTAAACCATATGTTTTTCTACGAGGGTTTTTAAGTTGTCATCTCGAGAGGGAGGCTTCTTTTAGACTAGATCTATCCTCATCTACAGAGAGTGGAATAGACATTTTCATGGTTGCTTGTAATCTTGATGTGAGTATGCAAAAGGGAGAGATAGTATTACATGTTGGCAAGGTGCTTTAGTTAGTGAACCCCAACCCGAGTTTTTCCCATATACATGTTTATAGTTAGGCTCTTCTGCTTTTCTTTTATTTTAGTGTTCTTGTTTATGTGCTACTATTCCTTAGGGAACATATCTTTATCCCTTTTTGTCTAAAGTATGAGAGTTAAGATTTCGCGTTCTTCACACGACCAACCTTGTCCCTATGTTCGACCCCGATCACTACATCAGACCCCGTTTATCATTGTGGGGGCCTTAGAGTCAGGTTATCTCTTTAAAATTCTGACTACTTTAATCGACTCCTTTTAGATGTGTTATTTAGGCTAGTCAAATTTTTGGTCTCAAGCTTAGCAATAAGCTTGATAGCACAGTAACTTTAAGCTTGCTAACCTGAGTTTGTGCAGAATAGTTCATTTTTACTAGTTCAGTTTTCTAACTCGACTGAACGATCTATTCAAGTACCCAGGTAGAAGCAATTTGTTTGACTTAACTCTCGTTCATCATGTCGCCTCGTGTGGAAGGTCCCCTTTCAGCAGACGAGCAGAACGTGAGGATTCAACACCATCCATCTCCACCAAGGACTGATGAAGATAGAAATGGTCATTATAATGACGATCATATCTACAAAGAACCAGAAGAACTGGAACAAGAGTAGCCTGAAGCTAATCATCATCATGAGAAATGTCACCATCGCCACAGGCACAGAAGAAACCACCACAACCAAGAGCACAATCGCAGGGACAATGCCAGCGAAGATGATGAAGAGGGAGAAAAGACTCTTCAGGAGTTGGTAGCAACAAAAGCCAACAACTCAAGATGCCCTGTGATCATCCCAAGGTTCGATGTAGCAAACTTCGAACAGAAGCCTTTTGTAATCTCTGTGATCCAAAACAAAAGCATTCAAGGGAGTTCGAAGAACGATAACCCTTATCATCACCTCGATGCTTTTAAGAATATCTGTGACACCATAAAGATGTGGGGAGTTCCACAAGAAGTCATTTACTACAAGGGTTTCATTTTCCCTTGGAAGACAAGGCGCTATCCTGGTACCTTGGACTACCACATCAATCTCTGAATGGATGGAACTCATTAGCAGATGCTTTTGTGAACAAGTTCTACCCCATGGAGGAAATTGTTCTAAACAGACGAAAGATCATGTCTTTCACGTAGAAACCAGGTGAGAATCTGCATGAAGCCTGGGAGAGTCCCTCACCATAATTATAAGAAGGGCTTCTTGATAACAACTTTCTACAATGGTATAACACCAGAAGAGAGAGTCTCGCTAAATGCAGCAACAGGAAGTGACTTTCTTGGTAAAAAGCCCAATAGATCCAAGAAGATCATAGAAAACATGGTTGAGCTACAAGCTGGGACTGAATATGATTGGACAGACAAAGGATATGCTAAGAAAGCCACTAGTATAGGGTTGTCAATTGAATCAAAGGCTCTCGAAGTAATCACATCTCAAATACAAAAGATAGCCAATGATGTCAAACAACTGAAGGAATCAGGAGGAAAAGGGAAGAAGCAAATTGAGAAGGTGATGAAATGTGTCACTTGTGGTGAAGGTGGGCACGGAATAGGTAACTGCATATAAACCTGACCTAGAGAATCAAGTGAAAGTAAATCTGAAGAGGAAGAAGTTGAGAATGTCTCTTATGCCAACTTCAACAGGCTGGATCACCCAAGTTTCAATTATGGAAACAAGGACGCTGCAGAGAATTTGCATCAACTAAATAATCCACCCAAGCAACCACCAGGTTTTGAGAAGAGAGGCAGACAAGGCCAATACACCAAAACAAGTGCTTTCCAGACAAATAAAACCAACTATCAAGGTCAAGGGAAGTATCAAAACCGCCAAGCTACAAACACAAGTCCAAGACAAGGACAAGCTCAAGATCAGAGTAAGGCAAGGAACAATAGTCAACCTGATTTAGTGGGCCAAATATTCGATTTCATCAAGAGACAGGACATGATAAACAATCAACTAGCACAAAGTGCACTGTCCAACTATGGCATCCTGAATACGATGCAGGTCCAAATGGCAGATATGCAAACACATCAACGCCAGATAGACCAATAGCTCGCTCAGTTGGCCGAGCTGATGAAGAACCCTTCAGGAAAGATACCATCTAATACTGAGTCTACCAAGATGGCGGTCCTTAGATCGGGAAGGATAGTAGTGCGCCTTGAGGCGACCTGACTTGAAGAACCAGAGCCAGAGATTATTACAGAGAAATCAACTGAAGGAGAAAACCAACAAGCTCAAGTAAGAGAACCAGAACTGTGGAGGACTTATTCGCCAAAAGGAGTCAGTACTCCCCTAGATTGCTATTTCCGTACAAACTCATAAAAGCACATCTCAAAAAGAGGTATGAAAAATTTATGGAGTCAGTGAAAAATCTCCACCTCGAGGTGCCATTTCTGGATGCTTTGGAAAAAATGTCAACATATGTCAAGTTTTTCAAGGACCTAATCACAAAGAAAAGAAGAGGAGGAAGGATTGAAACAGTGCACCTTGCCAGTATGTCAACTTCTTTCCTAAAGGTGGAATTACCTACCAAAAAGAAGGACCCTGGAGCCTTTACTATACTTTTTGCTATAGGGGATAACATCGAAAGGAAGGGTCTCACTGACTTAGGAGCTAGCATCAGTCATATGCTTTTAAGCCTCGCTCAATGATTAGGGCTGGCTGATATTGTCAGGACCAATATGAGAATTGAGTTGGTATACCATACCTTCAAAAGGCCTATGATAGTAGTTGAAGATGTTCTAATACGTGTGGGAAGATTCTTCATCATGTGTGATATTGTTGGCATTGATACTATTGAAGACCCTAAGTGCCTCGTCATCTTTGGACGTCCTTTCTTAGCAACCAGGAGGGCACTGATAGATGTCGTTGAAGGCATCATAACTCTGAGGGTCGGAAACGATCACATTGATTTCATGGTAAAAGATGCCATGAAGGGACAATCCTTATTCAAATCAGCTTACTTCATGGATAGCTACAACCAATATTGTGAAGAAGTTGAAGAAGATACAACAGTAGAAGACCATCTCATGAGAGCTCTAAACAATCATGATCCAAAAATCGAAGACCCCGAGGTTGCTGAGATCCTTGACTGCCTAAATCAAGATGAAGAAGATCTGAGCGAAGGAGAGGAAGTTATCAAGACAGTCAAGTATGCTTCCCTAGAAATGACACCAGGATAAGAGAAGGCACCTAAACCCAAACCAGAACTAAAACAGTTGTTGGAGGGTTTGAAGTACGAGTTTCTTGACCATGAGGAGAGAAGCCCTATTATAGTTAATGCTAGTCTGACTGAAGAGCAATTGGAAAGACTTCTTAAGTAGATAAGGATCCATAGGCAAGCTATAGGCTATTCAGTGGAGGATATCAAGGGACTTAACCCTGCTCTATGCATGCACTGTATAAATCTCGAAGAGTTTGCAAAACCCCTGGTTCAACCCCAGAGGAAGATGAATCAAATGTTAAAAGAGGTTGTAAAGAAGGTAGTCATCAAGATAAGAGACACAAGTATTATTTACCCAATCAGCGACGCCAACTGGGTGATCCATATTCATGTTGTACCAAAGAAAGGGGGGATGATAGTTGTGGAAGGTTATAAAGGAGATGAAGTAGCCATCCGGATTGTCACCGCGTGGAGAATATGTATAGATTATTGAAAGATAAATCATGCCATAAAGAAAGATCATTACCCACTTCCCTTATCGACCAAGTCCTAGAAAGACTAGCGCATCACGAATATTTTTTCTTTTTATTTCGGGTTTTACCAAGTCCCTATTCTAACAGACGACCAGGAAAAGACCACCTTCACTTGTCTTTATGGTACCTATGCTTTCTGAAGAATGTTGTTTGGATTGTGCAATGCTCCTGCAACATTCCAACGTTGCATGATCTCAATGTTATCATATTTTTTGAAAGATATTGTGGAGGTCTTTATGGATGATTATTCTGTCTATGAAAAAGATTTTGACGGTTGTTTGAAAAACCTGTCGTTGGTCCTGCAATGTTGTGAAGAGAAGAACTTGGTTCTCAACTGGGAGAAATGTCATTTCATGGTACAAGAGGGCATAGTCTTGGGCCATAAGGTCTCAAAAAGAGGAATTGTAGTAGATGTAAGAAAGGTTGAAGCTATCTCTAGACTACCTCCACCTAAATCCATGACTGGAGTGTGAAGTTTTCTTGGACACACTGGTTATTCTCGAAGGTTCATGAAGGACTTTTCGAAGATTTCTAAACCCTTGTCAAATCTACTGATCAAAGACACAGAATTTGATTTTACAAATGATTGTTTGAAGGCTTTTCAGACGTTGAAGGAAGCACTCATAACCCTACCTATTCTTCAAGCCCCAGATTGGGAGCTACCTTTTGAGCTAATGTGTGATTCTAGTGACTATGTCGTAGGGGTAAAAGAAGGACAAGAAACACCATGTCATTTGCTATGCCAGCCATACTCTTGATGAAGCATAGGTAAATTACACAACTACTAAGAAAGAAATGCTCACTATTGTTTTCGCCTTCGACAAGTTCAGATCTTACCTGATTGGGGAAAAAGTAATGCTCTACACTGACCACAGAGCAATACGACACATAATGTAGAAAAAGGACACTAAGCCTAGGTTGCTAAGGTGGGCTTTATTACTCAAGGAGTTCGATCATGAGATCATTATTAAGAAAGGGGTAGAAAATGTAGTCGAAGACCACTTGTCAAGTATTATAGTCGATGATAAGAATGTGCAACCCATCAATGATAACTATGCAGATGAGGCTTTGCCATGATAGAAGTTGAAGAACAAAAATTGCCATGGTTCACGGATATCTATAATTACCTTGCTTGTGAGGAGTTACCCCTGGAGATAACTTACAATCAGAAGAAGAAACTCTTTTTAGATGTAAAGAATTATTATTGGGATGATCCTATGCTCTTTAAGAGGTGCTCAGATAATTTGTATAGAAGATGTATTTCTGAGGAAGAGGTGCCATACATTCTGAGAGAATGCCACTCTTCACCTTATGGAGGGCGTCACAACGGGGAAAGAACAGCCGCAAAAGTACTTCAGTCAGGATATTATTGGCCTTCACTGTTCAAGGATGTTGCTGGTTATGTGAAGGCTTGCAAGGAGTGCCAATTCTGATTTTGCCAAATTAGGGCTCACTTAGGTCAGTGTAGGAAAATCTAGGGGAAGTTACGTCTGATTAGGTCATGTTATATCAAAATAGGTCTAACTTAGGCCAAATTAGGGCATATTAAGTTAAATTAGATTCAATTTTGATTATGAAAGGTCAAATTAAGGTTGAATGGGCCTACCTTAGGTCATGAAATGTCTAATGTAGGTGAAGTTATGATTGATTAAGATTTGGGATAACCAATACAAATGTATTTAGTCATATATATATTTAAGTATAGCTAAATGTATGAGCAAAATCATTTACATATATGTAAAAATAAACAAATATGAAGAATGCCTAGAAACGCCTAGCCCCCCTAGGCTTCCCTTAGGTGGGAAGGACCACCCAACCACCTAGATAGGTATGATATATATAAATTCCTTGATACAATCTGAGGCATCGAGGCTGAGGCCTCACCTCACTGAGATGAAAATGCCTTGATGCGCCTCACACACATTAAAGCCTTGGTTGGATCACATGATAATGCAATCCTGCTTTAGAATTTTCCTCTTGATCCAATTTACATATAGACCTCTTGTATGTGGTGTATTGAAAGATTCCACAACATGCTTGATGGAGAATTGTTTTTTTGTGATAATATGAGTGAGCAGATGCAAGCATGTGCATGGCATTCTATCGATGGTGTAGATCTCTGTGTGGTTGAGTGAAAAGTCCCATGGTGCTTTACTGTTGTTGAATGAGGTATATCGTCATGGACGTTCTCCTCATAATTCATGGAGCTAATTGAGTTGTTCATCTGAAATCAAATCACAATGCAAAATTGTCTCTAAAGTATCTACATGTGCGCTTGAAGAAAGGTCGAAGTAGCTAGTCCTCTCTCTCTCTAGTTCCTTCTAGTTTTTTTCACTCCTTGGAGGCAACAATAGGAAAACGAGATGGCATGCCCTGACAATCTCATTTCACATGACATATACAAAGGAGTGGAAGAGACCATGGCTTCCTTAACCTTGCATGCCTAGGCCTTCAACTCCCTCCCAAAATAGTGAATTTCACTGCCCATTGGTCTCATGCAACTTGTGCCATGAGTCCTGGTGTGATACATACTCCCTTGTAAAATGTTTTGGTCCATGAGTTTTACAAACTCATTTCCAACCTCTTATATTTTAGGTCGTAGCAATTAATTGTAGGTCTCTAGATATATTGTAAAAATTACAATTAAGTCCAAATCAACAAGACTTTAAGTTATCTCAATGAATTTGTATATGTAAGAATTATACTATATTGAAATGGATTTAGTAATAAATAAAATAATCTGTGAGCAATGAACAGTGTGGAGCAACACCTCTTTACTATCCAAGTAGTAGGATATTTTTTGAACAACACTAAACCATAAACGATCGATGTCTTTGTGTTGTATAATGGCTTTGTGAAAGATATCCAAATTGGAGTAGAGGCATAAACACCTCATCCTCATCACATTAGTTCCTAGTTTCTTTGATCTTCGAGATAAAATATACCAACAAGATGCATGAGCAAATGGTCATAAATGACTCACCTAAGTGTGGCAACCTACTTCCACATCATGTTTGGGGTATATTTCTAGAAGAAAATCATATTTGGCACATAACAAGGTAAAAATGTATTCATTGAACATTTTTAGGAATAAAGAATACATCGTTAAGCTCATTAATATGCATTGGGACCCACATGATTTATCTCAAGTGGGAAATTAGTGAAGGTGCACCCTGAGGGCGCCTTGTCGTCTAGGTGTGCGCAGTATGATCTAGGCTAGTTAAATTGTATCTAACTTGTGATACCAGTAAATTATGTATCCTACTTTGGCAGACCCACCAAGGAACAAGGTATCCGATACGGATGCTGCTTCGACCATGGAACATGACTTCGACTTCGAGTTGATTTGAACAAGTGTGGAAGTGGAAGGTTGTGGAAACATGAAGGAAACTTCGAGGATTTTTCCAACCAAACTTCGACACATGTTTGACAAAAATTAAGCTAAAATAGTGAATTCATGATGAAAATTGATAAATTTCGTTAAATATAGCTTAAAAGAAAAATATACATTTATATAGCCATCCATACAAGTTTACTTATGTAGAAAATACAGTCACTACAAATGTGCAAGATGTCTTAGTGTCAACTTAGACATGCGTGGAAGTGGAAGTTTGTGGAAAGTATAAGAAAACTTTATCGAAGTTGTGGACTAATAATTTGACACAAAATACGCTAAAAGATAGTGAGATTGTGAGGCAATTTGGCATAAAACATCAAATCTTGGTAAACACATACTCCATCTATAATCTTCTATACAAAATGTTTAGAACTTAAATATGTTCTATATATGTGGTGTTCTATATTTATAGAAATCCCTATCACATTCTAGAATTAAAAGATATGAATTTATTTCAAAATACTTCAATTTGTAAAGTGGGTGAAAAGTGAGAGAGGTGAAATGGTATTAGGTCTACATCATATTTTACAAAACCTGTGGAAATCTATTAGAGGAATAAACTTATCATTCCTCTCTAGTTAGAAACCAAGGAAATGGTCATCTCAATATCAAATGGTTTCCTACAAGTTTCTTTATGCCTTCACTATGTGTGCAAAAAATAATAACTACAAATATCATCGAGAAGATGGATGATTTTTAGCTAGCTAGGTCGATTTCATCACCAACCAGGTTGAATTCATTGGCACATGTCAACAAGTAGGCAACCAATGGGGCATGTAAGTTTACCATATTTCAACATCGATAGGCATAGACATATGTAACATCCAGGATACATTGCCAGATGTCGAGGATATTTAGTGCCATGGTTTCGACAACATGGAAATAGGTGTTTACTAGTATACCGACAAAAATATCGACAGATGTAATTCTAGCTGTTTGGATGCCAAAATGAACAATTTAAATCACGAAATTTTGCAGATGTAATCTCTACACCTAAATGCATCCTTTTATGCAACAAAATTGTGTAAGAGTATGTTGTACGAGGGGTTGTCCATCATGTGGGAGATAGGGAGCATGTCTAGTTTTCATGGGATTTTGATGACAAAATATTAGAATTAAGATTTGGAATATCACTAGCACAATCTATAAGCAAAAATATACACTTATGCAATAATATCCAATTTATAACACATGTTTAGCATAGTAACTTACTAACTCATATCAATTTTGCATATTTTCAATCACAAATGTAGGAGCCCCCACCCTATACCAACATATGATATTATTGCATAATTAGGAGTATTTATGTATGTACATGATCATGTAAGATTTTATGACTTAATTCCTTTATTTGGTTATCGAAATCATCAAAATTTGCATCAAAATCTTGTGTCAAAATAAGCAAAAATATCGAATATTTGGTCAAAATTTTTGTAAATTTTGAAAACTGCATTCAAATTGATATTTTAAACTAAGAGCACATAATATGAAAAAAAAAATACAATTATGGTTTGTCTATAATTATACATCACACACCAAACAAATTTCTCTGGAGCATCGCTTTGGATTCTTTGTATATATAGATGTATATTCATGTATATATGTATGGATATAGGATATATGAATGTGTCATCTAGACATTCCTATCGATTGGTCTTACAAATAATCAATTTCATTGTATGAAATATTCATGCATCATTATCCAACAACATCATTATTCAAAAGTGAAAGCTATGATATTACCATTTGGTACTTGTGAGCAAAAAATGTCACGAGGAAACTTTTTTCCATGAATATCTAACTTCAGGTCCGGGAACAATTAAAGGATCTTTTAGAAGTGCATACTTCTCCAGGGGGGTTGATTAGGACGTGGGCATAAGGGTCTTTATGACATAGTCAATAATTTGATTCATCTTCAATTCAATCTTGCTTTAGCTTCTTTTGGAGTTAATACTTCTTTAGTGGCTCAACTAGAGTAGAGGATCCATCTAATGTAACAATCTCAAATTAGTGATTTAAGTTTATGCCTTGTCATGTTAGAGATTCTGACTATTAACTTGAAGTTTCAATGTAAATTTCTAATCTCATTGATTGGGAAGAAGAATGCAATGCAGTTGTTGCTTTGTAATTTGTCTCAGGGTCTACTTTGCATACGCACCTCCTATATGTGGTGGATTGAAAGTTTCTATAACGTTGCTTTGCCAAGGAATTGTTTGTTTGTGATAATGTGAATGGGTAGATGCACACCTGACATTTGGCACCCCATTGCTAATGTAGATCTTCGTGTAGTTGAGCAAAAAGTTCCATGTCGGATGCAGTATTCCATTGTAGATATTGTCTCCTCATCATGGTGTGGATTGAGTGGTTCATCTTAAATGAATTCACAATTCCAACTCATCTTCATAGTACTTACATGAGCACTTGAAGAAAGGTCAAAGAAGTTAGTTATCCTCTCTCTTTTTCCCCCCTCTCTAGTTCCTTCTAAAAAAATTGGAACCTTAGAGGCAACAATAAGAAAAAGAGATGGCATGCCCTAAAAATATCATCTTGTATGATATATACAAATAAGTGGGAGAGGTGATGGATTCTCAAACTGTGTATGACTATGCCTTAGATTCCCTCCCAAAACATGGAATTCATCTACCCATTGGTCTCACAGAACTTGTGATGAGTCTTGATTCGTTCTATACTCCTTTCTAAAATGTTTGGGGTCGTGATGAATGAAATGAATTGAATTCACACACACACACACATATGTATTTCAGCAACCAAGTCTGCCTGCATGTTTGTATATGTGTGTGTGTATATATATGCACATAGATAATATACATAGATGACCATATATTTTTTACTTGAGTTGGGTAACTAAGGTTTGTTATTCGTGGAACCAATTTTGTAATAAGAAGACACCAACCTATAATGAGATGACCAAATATGTAATACAAAGATTCATTTTAAAAAAACATTAATTTTGTATTTTGGCCACTAAAAATAGTAAAATGACACTTCTTAAAAAAAATCCGCTCCTTACTGTAACCAGGAGAAAAAACTTGTAACTAGAATGCTAAAGTTGTAATCCAAACGCTCAATTTGTATCCATAGTTGATAGGTAATTAATTTATGTTACCTAACTGGGTAACAAATGCATTCCCTATATATGTGTATATGTTTACACACACATGTGTCTGTATGAATTTTGGGTTTAACTTTGAATTCTAAATTTGGTTTCTAATATAAAGTGTATGCGATGTTCAAAACTATGACATATTTGAACTTAACATTCTTATAGGCCATACCAATAATGCTACAAAGTATCAGTATCAGGAATATTTGAATCAAAATTTACAAATAAACTCATTTCTGGTCATTTTAAGTTACTCTCAGGTTTAACGGGTTGGGATTGGGTTATTTGTGTCCCTACTATCAGTATATATACTTTACTGTGTTGTGTTGTTTCTTATTTAGTGTATTTTGTCTTTTGTCTATTAACCTCTTGTACTTTTATCCCATATTACCTTGCTCTACTCGATGACTCGCTCTCTTGTCTTATAAAAGAGAGAGCCACGTACTTGTTTTATTCATTCAATAAGAAATAGCCTTTAGTATTTTAGATGGTATCAGAGCCACTTGATCCTCCCTAAACCCCTCCCTCCTAAATTCTAACACCCATGCCCACATAACCCTAGCCGCCACCCCTCCCTTTCCCTTTTTTTCTTTGCTGCCCCCCAACTACCGGTGGTGGCCTCCTTAGCCCTGCCACCACCCTTTCCTCCTCCACCACACTAGCCCCTTACCCTTACTCTTCCTTTTCCATCCCAATAGTCGCCGCCACCATCTCCAACCCCCTCACCAGCCTGCCGCCACTTCTCCTACCCATTATGCCACTGCCACCCACCTCTCATCCTACTACCACCATCCTCTCTCTCCTCCATAGCCCACCACCACCTTCTAATCTGCAGCCCCTTCTCTGCCATCACCATACCCTTCATCCCTAATCCCTCTCCCATCATGTTGACTACACCATCCAACCCATATCCTTCATGTTAGTCTTCGAACATCTTCAAAAAGTTTTCAGTTCTGATACGTTGACAATGTAAGCTCATATTTTCTCTCTGTCTGCCTACGCCTCATGGTGGAGTAATTTTTCCTCCATGTTGACGTAGGTTTTTCTATATTACGTGCCGCCCCTACATGGGTTCTTGAGATCCGATGCTTGGATTTCTCACTATTATCTTGTATGCCCAGTCTTGGTGCTCCTATATCCACCCATGTATTGGATTTCTACTAGTGTCTGCTTTTGTTGACTACTATGTCAACCTTGTACCTACCTCCTTTTATTGCATGCTACTACTTCCTGTGCCCTTTTTTCAAGTTGCCTCATTTTTTCATGGCATCCATAGACGTTCCCTGCAACTTGTGTGTCACCACTGTCAAACTGGATGGCTCCAACTATCACTTATAGGCAGCCTCCTTTGAGCTCTATGTCAAGGCTCAAGGATGCTTCTCACATCTTTCTACCAAAGGTCCAGTGACTCCTTCTACAGATCTTGATTACAAGATGAAATAGACCTATGATCTTTGGTCTATAAAAGATTATGGCGTCATGACCTAGCTAGTCAACAGTGCAGAGCCCAAAATCATCAAGTCTTTGTTATACCTAAAGACAGCCAAGGAAATGTGGGATCAACTTTCCCACATGTACTCTCACCATTAGAATCCAAAGAAAGTGTTCAAAACCTTCAAAAAAATGGCCAAACTAGAGTACTTTGGTACTATTTCTATGCAGGACTACTATAATCAATGTTGTGCTCTCTGGGATGAGTTTGAGGTCTATCACCCCTTATCAGTAGATATTAATGAGATCCAACACCAGCACAATGAGTTATAGTTAGTCTAATTTCTTACTGACATGCCATCATCCATTGTGGAAGTATTTGATCAGATCCTTTCTATTGACCCTCTTCCTACCATACGCGATGTTCTGAAGTGTGTCCATCATCTTCCTTCTGTCTCTCAAGCTCTTCCTGATACTTCTGATGTGATAGCCCATGCTGTTAGGACAGGAGACTCCTTCCATGAACATGGTTGTGATCGAGGACGCGGTTGTGGATGCTCTTCTACTAGTCTGGGAGGGGGGTCTTCCTCCTCTACTGCTGACACTACTAAACAATGCTATTGCACCTTCTACAAATGGACTAATCATAATGAAGACCGCTGTAGGATCAAACATGGAAAACATGTATGGGCAAATCAAGTCACATCTGAACAACCTAACACTGTTGCCCCCTCTTTCACTCCACCGTCTGCTGATTGGATCAGATTGAAATTTGAGAAACTACATCAAGTGTGTTTGGCCTCCTCTACTGAGACTTCCACTGATGGCAGTATTTCTCTCGTGGCCCAGTCTGGTAAAAACACATGGGTGATTGAATCTGGTGTGGCCTCCCATAATATTAGAATTCCTACCTTATTTTCAAATTTACATAAAACTACTGCTATTTCTCCTATTACTCTTATTGATGGTTCATAAACGCTTGTCTCTAGTTTTGTAAATATTTATACCTCTAGTTGCCTACCTCTGTGCTTTGCATTATATGTTCCTAAATTCCCAATTAACTTATTATCTATCAGTAGAACTATTAAAAGCCTACGTTGTTCTATAAAGTTTGACCCAGATGGTGTTACTTTTTAGGATTTTTGCATGAGGACAAAGATTCATTTGGGACATGAGGGACCAGACGGCTTGTACTACCTGGATGTACCAAGGATTGTTGCATTTTTGACTTCTTCAGTGATGGGAAACCAATGACATTGTCAGTTGGGACATCAGTCAGTGGCTAAATTGCAGCACATACTACCTGCTATTTCTGATTCTATTTTTTATTGTGAAACATGCCAATTAGGCAAACAGACTAGATCTACCTTTTCAAAAAAGTTGTATATTGGCTCAAAACAATCTTTTGATATAGTACATGCTGATATTTGGGGCCCATGTTTTATTTCCACTGTCTTTGGTTTTGGGTACTTTATGAGTTTTATTATTGATTTCTCTAGAACCACCTGGATATTCTTGTTAAAAGATAGTTCTAACATTCTTGATACCATTACTACCTTTTTTTTCTTCTGAATTATATATCCAATTTAATAAACCTATAAAAATCTTTTGCATACATTGAAAATATAATTTTGCATTGTGAATAGCTACTTGATGAGATTATGCTGTTAGAATATATTTGAAATTTTTTGGTTGTCATCACATACTAGTATATTCATTTATATTGACTGACAGTTTATTTTTCAGCTCTTTAGGAATATCTAAAATTGGAAAAACAATATAGTGGAATTTGTGAAGAATAAAGTTAATTCTTAAAGGAGGATTTAGTTAGATAGAATTCGTCTGTAGGTAGAAGTCTCAGTTTCCTAAGTTTGAAAGGTATGTGAAAATAAATTTTTATTCCAGTTTTAAGTTTAGTGTTTTGTACAATTTATTAATTATTTTTGACTAATTGCAAAACCATTGATCCTATTTTCGGGATAACGCCTCTGACTTTTTGGTCTTCCTTAATTGGGGGTTAATTGGGGGTTACCGATAAATGGGGTTGTTACAAAAGGGGAGTTCTGAAACCCTTATGCATAGGTTTGAAACAAGAAGCACCATGAAACTATATGGAACTCAGCTGTAAGAGTAAAGAAAGTAAAGAACATCACGGAAAGTATAACTCCCATGTTTTCAATAAACACATGGGACTTTAACTTAAGGGGATGTCACAAGATAGTAAACACTGCAAATAAAATAAACAAGCACCACACTTTAACGCTAATATTGATGGATACATTGTTCAAAGGCAAATCTAGTACATTTGAGTTATTTCACATACCGTCTAATGTCTAAACATGACTTGGAACTTTGAAAGAAACTAAATTATTGGATCTTCTAGGTAGATGGCAGTCCATTAAGATGGCAAATCTAGTATAACTCCCATGTTTTCAATAACCTTGAACTATTCCTTAAGTTGATATTCATATGGCTCTATCCTGGAAGTTTCTTTGTACCTGCAGGCATTGCGCCCCCCAATCATGCATGCAATAAAAACCACGTTAGAGTAAGTGACATTGAGTACTGTTAAAACAACATAATAACTTGGTAATAAAAAACAACATGAAATTAATTGAGCAACAAAATTGGCTTCACATATTATGATATGAGTGGTTAATTTTAATGCCCTCTACTCTTATGCACCAACTGTTCTCATAAGGCCAGTATCCTCAACTGATATTCCATGTGAACTCATGACTTGCACCTGAGTGCCATTATTAATGCTCTAATTGGGCTCATGATTTGCACATAAGTACCATTATGTTCAACTTGAACTCATGATTTGCAAGAAAGTGCCATTATGTTCCATTTGAACTCATAAGGCCCATGTCTCAACATTAACATGATGAGGCCAAAAATAATACAACCCATTACATAATTTATCATTAACTTGAAATAATTAACTTGAACTGATTCCACATGAACATGACATAAATTCCTAAAATAACATTTAAGCACACAAATCAATTAATAACTTTAGGGGGTATGTAGTTAAGATTTAATTTGAAGTGCATATCTATGCATATAATTCATCTTGCTCGTCATAGTGGATTATACGATGATTAAAACCAGTACATAATACTCAAAGTGCATGTACACGCTTACCTCTCTCTTAGAGAATATCCTAGTTTTTCTTATTAGTTTGATGAAACCCAATCATGTTCTTGGGTTGGCTGAACCCTAATTATCCTATTCATTCATTAATAATTATATTAACCTTAGTTTCTAGGGCTTCATGGTTCTTGTCTAAATCTGGTAAAATATGAGTCAAATCAAGTTCTGAATCCCAATCCATCATCTAGATCTCATAAAATCCTTTCTGAAACATATATACACTTATAGATCTGACCATCAAATGAATTATTGTGAATTTATGAAGAACAGAGCAATAGGAAACTGCATAAACTTCATGCATGCCATGCTTTATCCATTAGTGCCAGCGGGCTTTGTATAGCTGGTCCAATCAGCATCGACCATTTGGTCTCATTAGCCCAATAAAGACACATGACCAAAGACCAGGTAACATAATACAAAAATACTTGACTACCCTTGTCTTGAATGACTACATAAAAAATAATATAAGGGTAAAATTGGAAACCAGTACACCAAAATATTCTTTGATAAAGCAAAAAATGTGGAACTGGGATGGGCTACTAAAGCTCCCAAGATCCTAGAATGGGACCCTACACACCCTCACCCAGGTGGCCCATGGAGGGTTGCTACCTTCACAAGGTCAGGGCAGACCTACCAAGCCATCAAAGAGGCTCTTTGATGTTGTGGTGTGGCATCCCATACTGCCAAGGGTAAAGGAGAAACAAGGGATATGCATAGAGACTTGACAAAGCTTGCACAGAACACTAAAAAGGAACAAAACATACCACTACCTGAGTTCATAATCAACCCTCAAAATCATTTGGAGTAGAGCATGAGAAAATCAAATCTAGAACCACCGAATACATCTCTAACACAAGTCCATGCAACTGAAGCATGAAAAGAGGGAAAACATCACCTAATGTCTTGGGGACCAAATTGAAGGCTACAAAAGCTTAGACGAATGAATATGTTGTTCCTCCTTGCCAATTTGGTCTCTGATGTTGATTGGAAAAGGGATGGGAACAAGCTACTCAGACAGGAAGATCGAGTTGGGGGAAAGAGTCGTCAGGGCAATGAGGACCTCATAGGTATGTCTATCAACTTCTAGATGTACTATAGTGCTTTGGTAAGAATTGCATATATAGCTGATGGATGGTGGTGGCATAGTGTAATTAGAAGTATGATATCTACGATAACATAGAGTCAGATGTGGTCCGGATGTTGTGCTAAATGAATCCCTAAAAAACTAGGGATCCACCGACTCAGGGTATGACAAGGAACATGAAGACATCATCATAACTCTATGAAATATAGTTATCTGATGAGTAGAGAGGGAGAGAGAATCTAAGGAGAAGAGTGAAATGGGAAACTATTTGGAGTCTAGTCCATCACAGACTCAAGGATGGAGATGTTCAGAAGAAGAAAAAAAGTGTGGCAACCGTTAAATTGGATAGATTAAAGTATGGTTGATATTGTATGTGCATATCTAAGTATTATCGTCTTTAATCCAATTGAGATAGTTAACATTATCCAAATAAGTTGAAATTTGACACTCGTACAAGTCAGGGCCCAAAAATTCTGATTATTTATTCGTATTTTATTTTGAGAGACCCAACTTCCCATTCTTCATATTTAATATAAAAATTTATTTAATTAATTAGAATTACCAAAAAAATTGAAGGCCCATAACTTGAGTATGGCAACTTACTATCACTTCAATTTTTAATATGTTTGGTTGATACATGCACAATAATTAGGTTAGTTTCATTATCGACCCTTATGTAGGACTTATTCATCAATTAGGGCTAAGTTTGATCAAAATGAGTATATTCATTTCTTACTTCATTGGAACACGATTAATCATAATGTTAGGGTCTCAGCATCACATTTGGGTTTAGTCAAAGTATCCAGCTATGAAAATCAAAATTTGGATTTCAAACTAGGGATTTCTTACATTGGGATCTAAGATTTGATTTTGATTATTGAAGGATTTTCTATTAAGATCCCAACCTTATGTTACTCTAAATTTGGGATGTTAGAATTCTACTTACCTTATAAAAGTTTCATCCTCAAAAATTTCATAGTACTACCCACCTTAGGGTTTTACTTATACTATGCATACTAGTTCTCTAATATTATCTTAAAGTCTCATTAGCACACTTGAGATGTGACCTACTAATGTTTGGCATGATTACATGATAACTTGAATAACTTGGCTTGACTTCATATTAGACTGGGTTTTTTGTTGAGTTGATATAGTCACACTCCTAAATGCAGCCACAATGCTTATGAGGACGGTTAATGGTCACATAACATGATTGAGAGGACTATATCAACATAACATGACTTCTTAATGTTAAAATGGTTTTCATAATTTTAGTAATTCATTAGCATGATAGTGATACATGATCTTCAATTTGAACACATAATCATAAAATAGTACAAAATATTCCGTATTAGCATGTGCATGATTTTCTGACTTACTTATGTCAAGTTATCTATCCTTCTTATGTATGCTTGGTTTTTATACGTATCTAATTAGGTTTAGGTGACTATATGTCTTAAACTTTTATTGTTGACTTTTGTTATCTTTGTTGCCTTTAGATACATGTCAATTGATTACATATTCAGAGGTGACATGTCTTATCACACTTATCATAGCACCTCCCTCATGTACATGTGCCATACCACTTGCGTTGAAAGGACAAGACAAGCATGATTGTCTACATTTTTATGTTCGAATTCGGATAAATATTTGATCCAACCCAAAAAGCATAAATGTATTTATATTAACACATTATATATAGAAAACATTGATATCACTATGAATATATATGATAAAATATCTACATTTTTATGTTTTTATATATAGATAATATATTTACATTTTTATGTTTTTATGTATATATAATATATCTACATTTTTATGTTTTTATATATAGATAATATATATTTGATAATATATTTATGTATTCGTCAGATTTTAGAATTTTTCAGAGTGGATATAGTCATATCCGAAATACTATCTGAAATTTTCGGTTATGAAATTTGATATCCTAAATCCAATTCGGATTATGCGGGTGTTGGATTTTTTTAAAAATTTTGTACTGGAATCCAAATCGAATTTGCATATTCCAGATATCGGTTTACAGGTCTACTCATACCGCTACCATGAAAGGGAAGAGGAGAAATTGGGGATATATAACGAGACTTTGATGCAGCTTGTACAAAACACTAAACATGAACAAAACATACTACTACTCAAGTTCGTAATCAACCCTCAAAGTTGTTTGGAGTAGAGCATGAGCAGATTGACTCTAGAAACCCTAAATATAACTCGGATGCAGTTCTATGCAAATGAAGCATGAAAAAGGGGGAAACATCACCTACATGTTGGGGCTTGAGTTGAAGGCTTCAAAAGCTTCAAGGTGATAAATGTAGATGGTGTTCCTCCTTGCCAAACTGGCCTCTAATGTTGATTGAAAAAGGGATAAGGACAAGCTTCTCAAGGAGGAAGACCAAGTTGGGGGAAAGGGTCTTCAGGGAAGTGAGGGCCTCATAGGTCCGATTATCAACTTCTCGATGTGTTGAGGTGCTTCAAGATGAATTGTATGTATAATTGATAGATGGTTGTGGCGTGGTGCAAATGGAAGTCTGAGTTCTACAGGAACATGGAGTCAGACATGGTTGGGATGTTGTGCTAAATGAATCCCTAACAAGCTAGGGATCCCCCTACTCGGGGTATGCCAAGGAACACAATGATGACATCAAAACTCCATGAGATGTAGTTATTTGATGAGTAGAGAGGGAAATATAATCAAAGGTGAAGAAGGGAATGCAGAACTATTTGGAGTCCAGTCCATCGTGGAAGAAGACGCTCAAATGACAATCACATCCCAATTTGCTGGAATATGTGTAAGACAAATATGGAATGGGAGAGTGATTTAAAAAAAGTTAGGATATCTAGAAAACAAAAACTAAGGCAGCCATCAAATTGAATAGAATAAAATCATGTTGGCATTGTATGTGCATATCTATGTATTATTCTCTTTAATCCAATTGGGATCGTAAACACTATCCAAATAAGTTGAAATTTGACACTCATACAAGTTAGGACCAAAAGATTCCAATTATTTAATTAGATTTTATTTTGAGAGCCCCAACTTATCATTCTTTCATATTAGAGATAAACCTTCATTAATTACATATAATTATCTGGAGAAAAAAAATTAGGCCCATAACTTGAGTATAGCAACTTACCATCATGTTAATCTCTAATTCGTTTGACCAAAACATGCACAAAAATTAGGTCAATTCATTATTGACCCTTATGTAGGACTTATTCATAAATTAGGTTTAAGTTTGATCAAAGTGAGTTATGATCATTTCTTGATTCATTGCAACATAATTTAGTCATAATACTAGGGTCTCAATAGTGGGGTTTTGTCAAAGCATCTAGTTATGAAAATTAAAATTTGGATTTCATATTAGGGCTTTCTTGCATCAAGATATAAGATATTTTTATTAGTGAAGGATTTCTATTAAGATACTAACCTTACATTACTCAAAATTTGGTATGTTAAAGAAAGCCAATAGAAAATCAAGAATGTTACATGATTAGAGCAAGAAACCAGACCGACGACCATAGATCATCTCAACAAGAACTCCAACTCTAGCATGCATTCACAGAACCCGTGATTGTCAACCCTGATGAACCTTCATTGGTCTCTCAAAGAGCTTGTCGGTCTCCTTAAAACACAACTAATGATCCAAAAAAGAATAAAAGGAGAGAAGGAATGGAGGTATTTATAGGTGTTCTTTCAGTCCCTTCATCAGGCAGGGATCCTATCGACCCTAGGTCTCATCAGGTGCTAGAGCAAGCAACATGCTTGTCAATCTGGACTTGTCACTCCAAAGTCATTGGTCAAAGTTGGGTCGTCATTCAGGAAAACTCATTAGTGTTAGTTCAAAAATCGCGTTGATCGATGTTGTGACAAGCCATACACATAAAAATCATTGACTTTGAAGCTTGTTGGTCAACTAAACTCATCAACTAATGAGCTCATTGGGCACTGAAGATCCGTCAGCTTAATGACCATAAAACTCCTCTGATCACCTAGACAACAATCTTGTTGGGCATTGAAGTCCCATCGACCTCAAGGCTTGTTAGGCACTGAGTATCCGTTGACCCAATGATCCAATAAGATTTCATCGACCGGTGAAAATACAACTCTAATACTAAACAAATCAAAAATTTGCAATCTTGTGAGAAGTTCAAAAACATCCAAATGAGAAGTAAATTTGTAATATTATTAAGGTCATTATGAAGCTACTCAATCAAGTGTTAAAATTTATTTACACTCCTTGAAAAGGGTATTATACACAACATCATAGGCTAGTATTACATCAAAATCTAAGATGAAATATCACACTAGGAATTCAATTAAGCCAATTAATTATATTTGAAAATTAATAAAGGTTAGGAGCCTTACAACCATAAAACCATAACAATGAATCCGCCCCAAAAATCCTAAGAAAACAAGGAATGGTACTTCCTACACATATGTTCCTCTATCTCCCATGTGGCTTCCTATACCCCCACGATAATGCCATAATACCTTAACTAAGGTTACATCCTTCTTCCAAAGCTTTTGCACACGCCTATCTAAGATCAACACTAGACTCTCAACATAGTTAAATTCCACCTCCACTAGCTTTATCATGTGTAGTATATCTGAGTGGCACTTCTTCAACATCAAAACATAGAGCACATTATGCAACCAATGTAGCCCTGGTGGTAACTCCAGCGTGTACGCCACCTTCCTTACTTGAGCTAAGATAGGGTAAGGTCCCATAAACCTAGTGACCAACTTACCCTTCTTACGGAACCTCAAAACACCTTTCCAAGAGGAACCCTTGAGATACACATGGTATCCAACTTGGAAGTCCAACGGTCTATGATGGTTTCTACATAAGACTTGTATGCATCTTGTTCTGCCTTCAACTATTGCTGAATCACCTTGATCTTATCTGTAGTCTGTTGTACTAGCTCAAGACCCAACAATTGGTATTCTCCTAACTTGTATCAACAAAGAGGTGACTTACAATGTCTACCATACAAATCATCATGTGGTGCCATGTCTATACTCCTATGGAAACCGATGTTGTAGGAAAACTCATTCAGACTCAGGTAAATATACCAACTTACAACAAACTAAAGAACACATGTTCTCAATAGGTCTTTCTAATATCTATATGGTCCTTTTTTACTGACCATCTATCTATGGGTGGAAAGTTGTACTTGTAACAAACCAAAACCTAGCCTTTTGACCCTGATTATATGTGTTGGAGGATAGTCAACTTGGTTCTTTGGTTTAGCGATATGCACATTAGTAGCTTAATTGAAATCCTAAATTGTTAATGCATGAATAAAACACCCTAATATAACCTAATAATCTCACATTTAGTACTAGGTTATTAATGGACACATAAAATATATTACATGAGATAAATGAAGATTTCATAATAAATCCACACAAAATAATCTTACATAATTTCTTTAGTGATAATATGAAAATAAAGAATATAATTTGATGAATAATTAGTTAATGGTGAAATAATATTATAATGGGCTAAAATCAATTGAATAAGAAGTAATTGGATAATAATACCTTCAGATTCATTTTCTTTAAGTTCAAGTTTACTTGAATGATAAGTTTCACCAATTTAGGTTAATAATAATAACATGTTTATTTAGAAAGGAAAAGGTGATTTTCCTTCGAAATATGAAATAAAATTCTTAATGACTCCAAAAGTGGAAAATAATCTTAGTAATCTACACATTAAAATGTGCCTTTGGGTGAATTCTCACTCAATTTGGAGAATGTTTGTTTAAAAGATGAAATCAGGAGAGAGAAAGTGTGTAGAACCTTCAAAATTACTAATAAAGGTACCAACAACTTCAACATGTGAAAGTAAGAGCCAATTCATGTTCAATACACATAATGTGACTTGTGGGTGAAGTTTCATCAAATTTGGATAATCCTAATGTCATTAATGTATGAGAAAAAAATAGTATTTCATTTATTTAACACATAAAAATTTCTCAAAATTTATATCTAATTACATATCCAGAATCTACATGCTTTGATTAGACTATGTACAAAAGTTCACTTAATTTGGAATTCGTTTGCACCCTTAAATATAGAGAGAGAAAAATGGCAATAATTTATTTCACACTTTAGTCGAATTCGATTTGGTATCATATTTATTGTCACGTTCCATCTATGATTTCAGATTTAATCATGGACTGTGTGATCCACAATCTAACAATCGACAGGTCATCTCCTACCTTGGGTAGGAGATCGAGTTCTATATGAACAGTGACTCCATTTTTTCCTATCTCGCATCTCACTGGTTCCTCAACCATTTTATTCGATTTTTCCTCTGTTGGATTTGTCGTGTGAATCCGATCCTATTTATCCCTAGATGGGGCCCTAAATCCCTATATATCAAAAAAAAACCAAACTCACCTTCCCCATCATTTTTCTCAGAACTGTCTTCACCATCTCCTATTCGCACATGATTACCCAGAAGCCGCCACCAGTCTTCAACTTTCCCTCCTCCATCCCCACTTGAATTGTATACTCCTTGTGTTGTCTAAGAGTACTCCATGTTCATCGTGAGTCACCTCTTGATCCCCAGATCAACTTTGACTAAGCTTCCTAAGTTCCAATCAAGGTAACCATATCCCCCACCATAACCTCTTCGTTCCACCGCTCACAGAGTCGCAAGGCCAACCCGGATTCTCCACCCTCAAGACGCCTTCTTGTTGTCGACTGACTTCATCGATTGGGTTATCTGGTCATTCCCAAAACACAAAAACTATTCCATCACCTTTGTTTGCCTCCCCAAATCTCTTTGTGTTCCTATTTTGATTTTGTTTTCATTGTATCAACATCTTCCAGTTTGTCCATGGTGCTCTATTTCTCGGCTAAGGAGCTAGCCATGGTTGGTTGTTTCGAACCTTCATGGCTTGAATGTGGGTTCCCTGTGTTCGTGGATATCTGGTGAAGAGTTCTGAGATTTTTCTTGGGCATTTTGGAGCCTTTCTCACCTACTGGCTGCTTGACCTAGAGCAACTTCGCGAGCCATTTTGCATTTACTCTGAAGGAATGAATCTCCTCTGTCAAATCCCTCTTCTACCCTTCATGCTTCTCACTATGTTTTGTTTTTCAAAAAGGGGCAAAGCCATCATTAAAACCTTTGGTTTGGAGTTCTTTTCCACATATGCAATCTTGCTTAGCTATTTGTGGGTCCGGTTGAGTTGTCCACTTTTAATTGGACCAACTCAGCGAGTTGACCACTGACTGGGTTTTGTTGTTGACTTTGATTTTCCTGATTGGTCAATTTTTGAAATTCATATCTAATTATTTAAATCTCAAAAAAAAGATATGATCTAGGATTAGAAAAATATGATCTTTCTAATGGTACTGGTTTTGTTGCCAAAATCTAATGTTTTATAATAGGTGTTTTTCAATGGATTAATCTAAGTAGATAATAACTTTCTAATGGTTATTCTGGGTAGACTTTCTACCAGTGATAGAACCAGCAGGTGGTTCAACGGCACTGTGAGCTCCTACCCACTATGCCATCAGACGGATGAAACGCAACAGCACCTCTTCTTTGAGTGTGAATTTACCAAGTACCTTTGGGTCCGTTCTTCTTTCAAACTCATGTGGGATGGCAACCCTCCTACGGGCATCCAGAACAGTATGGATTGGTTGTTAAAGAGGACCAAAGGTGACAGATATCATAGTAGGCTTGCTGGTTTTGTTTGGACCGGCCTCATGTTTCACATTTGGCATGAGAGGAACAACAGGACCCATGGGAAAAGGGGGAGGGATAAGTACTAAGTTTTTGATGAATTTGTAAATAGTCTGGTTTGGCATTGTAAAGCGAACCCGGGTATCCTGCCAAAGGTGAAACCTGAGGTCATTTTTATGTGGGGTCTTAAGTGACCTAGTACAGTATACGGGGTGGTTTACCCCTATACTCTTTTTGTTGAGCTAGCAATACTTTACCTTATCCAAAAAAATAACTTGCAAAATGTATATCTAATAATCTATAAGTCAGGAAAATATAATAAAATATGTTTTCAATTCAAAAAAAGATAATCTAAAATCTGGCATGGTTTTGATGACCTAATTCACTAATTTAGAAAAGGAATTTTTTAAGATTTTGGATAATTAATGTCAATCTAACCCTAATTATATGTATATGCGTCATAGATGCTTTGGAGACCTAGGCTTGGATCTAGGATTGAATTTGGGCTATTTAGATTCTTGAGAAAGGTATGTTTGCATCCCTATTATTCTATGTTGAGCAAACACTTATGTTGTTCTTTCTCTTGGTCTTATGGACTTTAGCCTAAACTATATCTTGTCCTTTTGGAAAATATTCTTCATGTGAAATACCTTATCTTGTTAATGATCTTGTGATCATATTAATTTATTTGACATCCTCTTGGAATTTTTATTATTCTTTGTTCATGTTGGAACTCTATATGATGACATGTGATGTCTTTTGCCCACTTATGAGATGGATGTATATGTTGGTCACTTTTGTGGTGACTACCTTATAATCTGGCTATACTTTCTACTTGTCTCTACATTAGACATTCTATGTGATTTAGTATCACTAGAGTAGTGTAATTGCATTGATTTTGGATTATGTGCCCTTTATACTTTTGGGATGGAGGTTATGCGCCCCATACCTGATTTCAAATTTATGAGGTTTGTCCCACATTTTATATATTGGGAGTTTGGTTATGTGCCATTCTCTATCAGGTTTCAAGTTTATGAGGCTTTACCAGCTTTGTCTTTATATTGTTCTAGGGCTATGTTTATCTCACATGCATGCAAGATGATTATAATTGATAATGGGTTATGTGCCCTAATCTCATGATATGTGCTTATGTGGCACAACTTTATTTTTTATGCATCACAAGTAATTTTGTTTGTTATCTCTTGTTGCAAATCATTTCTTTTGTACCTGATTGGATAGTCCTTATCTTTTCTATGGGAAGACTTTCTATAATTTTTCCTTTATTCTATAAATTGCTCAATTTTATTTTTAGTATGCACATATCATCCTTTGTTGATGTCTTCTACTATTTATCTTCTTTTTGGGGTATGCTTCCAACCCAAGGCGAAGGACATGGAGGACATGGCATGAAGATATGAACCTATCTTAAGGAGTTTAAGCTTGGAGACAAAGTTGTTATGGTTTAGATTTCCCTCTACTAGATCCTTAAGTTGTATCATACATGTAAACCCTATGTGGGATATTAATATGTACTTTTATAATATTTTGGAAAGTTGATAATAGTCATGATTTTTATTATGTTGCTATACTTTGGTTGTTTTGAATACCATTAATAAGATTTGAAAATTTTACACCCACTCCATCATACATTTTGGGTGTGTTTGGATTGGAGGTTCTATTCTTCAATTTTTTTAGTAGAGAGGTGATTTCACTTCTTTACAACATGGTATCAGAGCCCATAGTAGTCAAAATCTGACTATTTCAATTTTGTCTCCCTTATTATAACTCTTGACTTAGATAGTACCTCTAGGTGAGATGTTTTCCCTAGATCTTACCTAAGTTGTTTTTGTTGATGAAAGGTTGATATGAGCTTCACATTAGAACCATGATGTTTAGCAAACCCTAATGTGATGAGATTTTAGGTGATCTTACTCTACCATATAAGTGAGTGATCACATGTAATTTTTGATGCAATAAGGTTTGATTTGAGGATGAAAATCAGGATTTGAATATGGAGAAATTGTAGGATAAGGAGATCTTGTTATAGATAAATTGTGACTTGGTTTCTTCACTGATTGGAGCTCATCTTTGTTTTATATCACATGATTTTTTGAAGAAAAATATATATTCAAATATACTACTATATGTACAAAATTTTCCGGCTTTCATCAAAGTTTTCTTAAACTAAGTCACAATAAAGATGAAACCCTATCATTAGTTGGAATAGGATCTTAACCCTAGTTTTTTCTATGAAGAGATGACTAGAAATATATGGATAGTATAAAGGTATAGTGGACCTACCCTTTATTCCCTATGACTTTTGGATCTTGGGTTGTTAGGTTAGAGACACAAGGACCTAAAACTCAACCCTAGATGGTTCTGACTCATTAGTGGGATACATGAACCACATAAATCTCTAAAACATTCACAACCAACAGTTATCCAGGCAACCCTAAAACTTGTTTAGTTTGGTTTGATAGGTAAGACCTTTTAAGGGGTGGGAAGTAGTTGGTTGTTGATTTTTTGATCAATATATTTCGAGGATGAAATCCTTTTAAGGGGTGGAGTGTTGTAACAAACCAAAACCTAGCCTTTTGACTCTGATCATATGTCTTGGAGGATAGTCAACTTGGTTCTTTGGGTTTAGCCAAACAAGGATAAGGATATGCACATTAGCAACTTAATTGAAATCCTAACATATTAATGCATGAATAAAACACCCTAATATAACCTAATGTTCTCACGTTAAGTATTAGGTTATTAATGGACACATAAAATATATTACATGAGATAAATGGAGATTTCACAATAAATTCGTACAAAATAATCTTACATAATTCCTTAGTGCTAATATGAAAATAAGGAACATAATTGGATGAATAATTGGATAATGGTGAAATAATATCGTAATTGGCTAAAATCAATTAGAGAAGAAGCAATCGGATAAGAATAACTTTAGATTCATTTTCTTTGAGTTCAAGTTTACTTTAATGATAAGTTTCACCAATTTAGGGTAATAATAATAACATCTATTTTATTTAGAAAAGAAAAGGTGATTTTCCTTCAAAATATGAAACAAAATACTTAATGACTCCATAAGTTGAAAATAATCTTAGATTCATAATCTACACATTAAAATGTGCCTTTGGGTGAATTCTCACTCAATTTGGTGAATGTTTGATTAAAAGAGGAAATCAGGAGAGAGAAAGTGTGTATAACCTTCAAAATATTAAATAAAGGTACAAAAAACTTCAACATGTGAAATTAAGGGAAAATTCATGTCCAACAAAGTTAATGTGACTTGTGGGTGAAGTTTCATCAAATTTGGATAATCCTAATGTCATTAATGCATGAGGAAAGAGAAAATAGGATTTAATTTATTTAACACATCAAAAGTTCTCAAAAGGAAAATCTAATTACATATAATCTAAATACTTTAGTTAGACTCTCTACAAAATTTCTTAATTTGGCATTCATTTGCACCCCTTAAATGAAGAGAGAAAAAGGGCAATAATTTATTTCACACTTCGGTCGAATTTGATTTGGTATCATATATATTGTCATGTGCCATCTATGATTTCAGATTTAACATGGAATATCCTATCAACAATCTGAAAGGCAGTAGGTCATCTCCTACCTTGGGTAGGATACCTAGTTCTATATGAACAATGACTCTATTTTCCCTATTTCACATCTCACTGATTTCTCAACTATTTTATTCGATTTTTTTCTCTGTTGGATTTGTCATGTGAATCTAATCCTATTAATCCCTAGATGGGCCCCTAAGTCCCTATATATAAGAAACCCCCTAAATCACCCTCTCCATCATTTTTCTTAGAATTGTCATCACCATCTCCTATCTACACACAATTACCTAGAAGCCACCACTAGTCTTTGACTTTCTCTCCTCCATCCCCAATTGAACTGTATACTCCTTGCATTTTCAAAGAGGACTCCATGTTCACCGTCAATCACCTCATGATCCCTCGAGCAACTTCGCCCCATGCTTCCTCAATTCCAATTAACGTAACCATCTCTATACCATAACCTCTCAGTTCCACTCCTCATAGAGTCACGAGATCAACCCAGCCTCTCTACCCTCGAGCTGCCTTCTTGTTGCCGGTCGACTTCATCAATTGGGTTATCTGGTCATCCCCAGAACACGAAAATTGTTACATCACCTTTTTTTGCCTCCCTGAAGCTCTGTGCGTTCTATTTTGATTTTGTTTTTACCGTATCGACATCTTGTAGTTCTTCCTTAGTGCTCTTTTTCTTGACTAAGGAGCTATCCATGGTTGGTTGTTTCGACCCTTCACGGCTTGAGTGTGGGTTCCCTGTGTTCGTGGCGATCTGGCAAAGAATTCTGGGATTTTTCCTAGGCATTTTGGAGCCTTGATCACCTACTGGCCACTCAACTTGGAGCAACTTTGTGAGACATTGTGCATTTACTGGGAGGGATGAATCCCCTCTGTCGAATCCATCATCTGCCCTTCCTATTTCTTGCTATGTTTTGTTTTTCAAAAAGGGGCAAAACTATCATTTAACCTTTTGTTTGGAGTTCTTTTCCACATATGTGATTTTGCTTAGTTGTATGTGGTCCCGATTGAGTTGCCCACTTCTAATTGGACTAACTCAGCGAGTTGAGCACTGACTAGGTTTTGTTGTTGACTTGGATTTTCTTAATTGGCCAATTTTTTGAAAATTCATATCTAATTATTTAAAGCTCAAAAAAATAAAATAGGATATGATCTCAAATCAAAAAATACGTTCTTTCTAATGGTACTAGTTTTGTCGCAAAAATCTAATGTTTTATAAAGGGTGTTTTTAAATGGATTAATCTAAGTAGATAATAACTTGCAAAATTTATAACTAATAATCTGTAAGTCAAAAAATATAATAAATCAAAAAAGATAATATAAAATATGATATGGTTTTGACAACCTAATTCACTAATATTAAAAAGGTGATTGTTAGGGTTTTGTATTATTAATGTACACCTAACCCTAATTCTACGTATATGCATCATAGGTGCTTTGAAGACCTAGGCTTGGATCTAGGACTGCCTTTGGACTATTTAGATTCTTGAGAAAGGTATGTTTGCATCCCATATTATTCTATACTAAGCAATCACCTATATTCTTCTTTCTCTTGGTACTATGGACTTTAGCCTACACCATGTCTTGTTCTTTTGGAAAATATGCTTCATGTGAAGTACCTTATCTTGTTAATGATCTTATGATCATGTTAATTGATTTGACATCCTATTAGAATCTTTATTATGCTTTGTTCATGGTCGAACTTTATATGATGAAACATGACGTAATTTGCCCACTTATGAGGCGGATGTATGTGTTGGTCACTTTTAGGGTAAATGCTTTATAATCTGACTATACTATCTATTTGCCTCTATATTTAACATGCTATGTGATTCACTAGCACTAGAGTAATGTAATTGCATTGGTTTTGGGTTATGTGTCTTTTATGCTTTTGGGATGGAGGTTATGTGCCCCATAGCCAAGTTTCAAATTTATGAGGTTTGGCCCACATTTTATATATTGGGAGTTTGGTTATGAGGCTTGTCCACCTTTGCCTTTATATTGTTCTAGGGCTATGTTTATTTGACATGCATGCATGATGATGATAATTGATTATGGGTTAAGTGCCCTCATCTCATGTTATGTGCTTCTGTGGAACAACTTTATTATTTATGCATGGAAAGTAATTCCATTTGTTATCTCTTATTGCAAAACATTTGTAAGGAGTGGGATCCATTCGTGATCCACTCCCTACTAAAAATAAAAAGCCAACATCCACCTACAAAAAACTTTTTCCTGAAAGGGATGGAACCAAATTTATTTAACATGATTGTATTATAATACCAAGTAGCAATAGAATTTAAAGATGTATCTAACCATTACAAAGCTTCTTATCATACTAAACTTTCACCATGCATGTGACGTAAAGAAAAAACTAACCACGTATTTAGGACTAGATGAGGATCACCTAACAACTTCAAGCAATGTCTCGCACGAAGACACCTACACTTATTGTGCCTAGGTCCTCCTAGATTTTCTTCTTTGTGTCCTTCCTATCCCATTCCATCAAACTCGAGCGGGTCCATCCAAACCATATGAAGCAAACCTAACCTTTGGGTGGGGAGGACATGTCATACCATCAAAGGCCCTCTCTAAGGCTAACACTCAATCATCAACTTTGTCGACCATCTCTATTTCACCTTCACCCATGAAGGAAGGTGGTTACATCTTCATGAACTCCATGATTTAGAACTCCTTAGGATTTTCAGGCACAGAAGGGTCTTTCATCTTCCCCACCATGGTTGTAGCAAAAAGTTGTCGAAGCATAGCCAACTCTTGATCTAGAGAGATGAATACACCCGTACTAGAAGAAGTTGGGGTCTCCTGACCTACTGATGGTCCACTTTCAGTTGGAGGAGTAAATTGAGTCGCTGGTGTGGTAAAGGGTGGATCCATCCTTGGCATCCCAAACCTAGTGTTTTGGTGTATCTCTTAACTGTACTGGTTGTTAATAGTCGAGTTATCTCCCTCCATTAGGGGTTTTGCCTGTACAAGGCAAGGATACTAGGTATAAGCACCCTATAGAAGAAGGTAAACATCCTATAAGAGAAAAGTTTGAAATAGTTAGATAATCGACAGCTACAAGCTCTGATACCATGCTGTAAGGAGTGGGATCCATTTGGGATCTACTCCCTATTAAAAATAAAAAGGTAACATCCACCAACAAAAAACTTTTTCTTAAAAGGGATGAAACCTAATTTATTTAACATGATTGTATTATAACACAAAGTAGCAATAGAATTAAAAGATGTATCTAACCATTACAAAGCTTCTTATCATACTAAACTTTCACCACGTAGGGTGACATACAGGAAAAACTAACTATATATTTAGAACTAGCTAAGGATCACCTAACAACTTCAAGCAAAGTCTCCCACAAAGACAGCTACACTTGTTGTGGTCCAAGTCCTCCTAGATTTCCTTCTCCATGTTCAACACCTGAGGTTGGAAGCATACCTCACAAAAGGAAAAGAAAAGTGGATATCAGTAAAAAGTTGGTATGAGCATGCTAAAAGGAAATTCAGCAATATATATTAGGAAAGAGGTACATCAAGTATATATGGCTTTCCATGAAAAAGGTAAGAACTACCAAAATGGGCATAAAATGATGGAATCGCCATCATATGAGAAATGAAATGCTTGCCATAAAATTAATAACCAAAGTGGTGCCACAAAAGCACACATAATATTTTTGGACACAAAACCCTCAACAACCTGCATGTAGGTGAGATAGCACTAGAACAACATAAATAACAAAGGTGACCAACCCTCATAAACTTGAAACCTAATAGAGATTGGCACATAACCAAATTCCCAATATGTATAGATGTTGGGCCAAACCTCATAAATTTGAAAACTGTGTTGGGGCACATAACCTCCATCCCAAAAATAAATAAGGGAACATAACCCAAGAACCAATGAAAATTATATTACTGTAGGGATACTGAGTCACACAACATGATTAATAGGGAGGCAAGTAAAAGGTATAGTAGGATTTTACAAATTAATCACCACATAAATGATCATCATTATCACTCAACTCAAAGTGGGCATATAACAACAAATTGAGTCCCATAATGAATAAAGAATAATAAAGATTCCAAGAGAATGTCAAAGAAGATATTATGATCACAAGATCAGTAACAAGTAGAGTACTTCACATGAAGCATAATTTCAAAAGAAAAAGACAATGTGTATAGGCTAATTTCCATAGGACCAAGAGAAAGATAAAGATAGGTTATTGCTCAATAAGAAGAATAGGAGATGCAAAACATACCTCTCATAGAGTATTAACAAAACAAGATTACTTATAGATCCAAATCTAGGTTTCCAAAACACCTAATATCATGTAAGTGAAATTAGGGTTAGAAGTGCATTGATTATATAAAACCCTAAAGATCGCCTTTTTATTATTAATGAATTAGGTTATTAAAGTCATTCCATGTTTTAGGTTTTATTTTCTGAGTTCAAAACATATTTTATTATATTTATCTGACTCGTACATATTTAGTTATGAAATTTACATGTTATCACTATTTTATATTAATACATTAAAACCACCTCTTAATAACATTGGATTCAGGCAACAAAACCAATGCCATTAGAAATTTTACATATTTCTAAATGCAATGAGTATTTAGTTGTAATTTTTGGACAATCAGAGCAAAAGATATGGATCTTATAAATTCGGCCAATCATAATTCACCAAAAGCCAAATAAGCGAAAGAAAATCCATGTGAGAAGAGAGTGGGGTCAGGCTGACTTGGCCCAATAGGAATAGGCTGCATCACCAGTCACCTTCTCAGTTGACCTCACCCAAAGGAAAGGAAAACATGGATAAAATACCATTATTGCCCCTTAGTGCGAAAACAAAGAAACGAGAAAGAAGAGGGCATATATATAGCGGGGAAAACACAAGGGAATATCTTCCCCTCCACCTTGTAGGGCCATGGTTGTGAGTAGCTTGGCTGCTGCTCGGTGGAATTGGGTGAATCCCCAATGCGTGATGGATCAACAAAATAATAGCATGAAGATGAAGAAAGGAATGAACCGAACTTACAACGAAGATCAATCGAGATATTGGTTCCCTCGAAGCTCCACGAGCAGCTTTGTAAGCTCGTGATGAGAAACCCAACCACTGACCAACAAAATATGGATGAGCAATGTAATTCTAAGTAAAGAAGAGTTGGGTAAGGTGCGACGAAGATGAGGGTATGGTCCCCTATATATAGTGCAGAGTCCTAAGGAGACACCACCTTGGTCGTGAGAGAGCTTTGAGTCCAATATTGGGTGTTTCTCAAAACAACAATGAAATCACACAACCAAAGGGTTGGCTGATTTGGAAACTTCTCACGAAGATGTGGGAGGAAAAAATCAAAGAAAAAGATCGAGTATTGGTCGAGAAATTCATGAATTACCAGTACCTTTACATTGTACTCGACGGCACACTCCTACTCGATGTAGGAGAGGACTTTTGTGTCATTGGGTCTCAATTTGTGATGTGTCCTATCCGTCTATTAGTGTCGAAAAGGAAAAATAAAATGAAAAATAGCATGTGACAGATTAAATAGCAATCCTAATCAAATTCGACCAAAGTGTGCACATATTTATTTTCCTTTTTATCTCTCCTCTTTTGAGGGTGCAAACGAATCCCAAATTAGATGAAATTTTACACATAAGCTAATTTTGATGTGCAAAATTTAAATATAAAATTAGATTTACCTTTTGAGAACTTTTAATATGTTAAATAAATCAATTACCATTTTCTCGTTCCTCCTTCATTAATGGTTATAAGATTATCCAAATTTGATGAAACTTCACCACAAGTCATATTTAATGTGTTGGATACAAATTTGCCTTCAATTTTACATGTTGTATTATTTGTGTACTTATTTAATATTTTGAAGTTTCTACACACTCTCTCTCCTTATTTCATCTTTTAAACAAAATTTCTCCAAATTGAGTGAAATTTCACCCAAAGACATATTTTAATATGTAGATTAAGAATCTAAGATTATTTTCCACTTTTGGAGTTATTTAATATTTTATTTAATATTTTAACGAAACATGCCTTTTCTTTTTTAAATAAAATAGATATGGTGATTATTATCCTAAATTGGTGAAACTTGGCCTCCAAGCCAAAGCGTATCCCAAGAAAATGAATATAAAGTTATTCTTATCCAATAAGTTTTCCTTTTTGTTCATTATTCATTATTTCTATTATTTATCTCATTAATAATTCAATATCTCATTAACATGTTTTAAGCATCATTATTGATTCCTTTTTCTCTTCCTTGCACCATAAGGCAAAGGAATGATCTAGAACAAATATACCCTATAATTATCTCTCATAAGTTTATTTATTTCATATTTTGTGGAATTACAATTCATTATTCTCAATTATGGACACCTTGTCTTTTATGCACATTATTACCTCATGAGACATATATTATGTACCTATAATTGATTTTATGATTAATTTGAAGGTATTAGGTAATATTAATTTATATTCTACATTCTAGTGTGATTTATTCATGCATTAACATATTTATGGTCACTAAAGATCATACTCTTATCCTTGTTTGGCTAAACCCCAAAGACTAAGGTTTCTAACTTCTTAACCCTGGGATAAGATTCAGTTCTAGGTTTTGGTATGTTACAGCATATCGCCCCTTAAAGAGATTTTGTCCTCAAAATCTAGACAACTGTCTAATACCCCTTATAAAGTTTCATCCTAATAAGTCAAGAAAAACTATAGGTACAAAGGTAACTTCTTTACATTTATCCACAAGGTATCATGCAAAAGGAAGCATAACTTGAAAGTCTAACTATGGGACTAAGAGTTACCTTCAAATTGATCATCATCATAGACTTCTTGACCATCCAAAGCAAAAAAATCTTCTGACTTGCCTTCCCACAGTTAAGGGTTACCTTCAACTTGATCATCATCATAACTTCTTGACCATCCAAAGAAAAAACTCTTCCGGCTCGCCTTTCAACAGGTCTTTTACCAGTACATGTCCATTATGAAGCTGAGGGCACCTAGGGCGAATATATCCAAGCTCATTGCAATGACGGCACACAACCCAAAACTCAGGTTGGTACTTTGCTTGATTCTTATCTTTAGAGCACTTTCCCGGAGATGGTAACCATTGCACTTAGCACATTTGTATCTTCTCTGCTCATATTTGGAGGGCTTCCTCTTCTTGTTAAACTCCCTAGGTTGAAACCCTGAGTATGACTCCACGAACAAAGCTTTATCAACCATCTGATAAAAGGTCAAGTACAATTGTGGGATAAGAGCATGACCCACATTATAGTTGAGTCCTTGTAGGAATAGGTCATCCCTACGTTCCTCAGTCAAACCAATTGCATAAAGTTCCAACAACAGAAACTTTTGTTCAAATGTAGAAATAGATAAGGAACATTACTTCATTATGTAGAACCCTACTTCTTTCTTCTTTAGGGCAGTAGTGTAGATATTCCTCCCACAAAAAAGCACCAAGAATTGCTCCTAGGTCATCGTATATATATCACGTGTCCTTCCTATCCCGTTCCACCAAACTCGAGCGGGTCCATCCAAAACATATGAAGCAAACATAACCTTCTGGTGGGGAGGGTATACCATACCATCAATGGTCCTCTCTAAGGCTAACACCCAATCATCAGCTTTGTCAACCATCTCTATTTCAACTTCACCCTTGAAGGAAGGTGGTTGCATCTTCATAAACTCCATGATTCAGAACTCCTTAGGCTTTTCAGGCACAGATAGGTCTTTCATCTTCCCCGTCATGTTGTAGTAAAAATTTGTCGAAACATAGCCAACTCTTGCTCTAGAGAGATGACTACACCTGTACTAGTAGAAGCTAGGGTGTCCAGACCTACTAATGGTCCACTTTCAGTCAGAGGAGTAACATGAGTCACTGGTGTGGTAAAGGGTGGATCCATTCTTGGCATCCCAAACCTAGGGTTCTGAGGTGTCTCGTAATCGTACTGGTTGTTAACATTCGAGTTATCTCCTACCATTAGGGTTTTTCCCTAAAGAAGGCAAGGATACTAGGTATAAGAACCCTATAGAAAAAGGTAAACATCCTAAGGGAGACAAGTTTGAATAGTTATATAGCCAATAGCTACAGGCTCTGATACCATGCTATAAGGAACAGGCTCCATTAGGGATCCACTCCCTACTAAAAATAAAAAGGCAACATCCACCAACAAAGAATGCTTTCTTGGAAAAGATGAAACCAAATTTATTTAACACGGTTGTATCATAGTAGTATCGGAATTAAAAGATGTATGTAGACATTACAAAGTTTCTTATCATACTAAACTTTAACCACACAGGGTGCCATAAAGGAAAAACTAACTACATATTTAGGAATAATTGAGGATCACCTAACAACTTCAAGCAAAGTCTCCCACAAAGACAACTACACTTGTTGTGGTCCATGTCCTACTAGATTTCCTTCTCCATGTCCAACACCTGAGGTTGGAAGCATGCCCCAAAAAGGTAAAAGAAAAGAGGATATCAGAAAAAAGTTGGTATGAGCATGCTAAAAGGAAATTGAGATATATATTAGGAAAGAGGTACATCAAGTATAGATGGGTTCCCATGAAAAAGGTAAGAACTTCCCAAACAGGCATAAAAGGATAGAATCACCATCATATGAGAAAAGAAATACTTTCCATAAAATTAATAACAAAATTGGTGCCACAAAAGCACACATAATATTTTTGGGCGCAAAACCCTTAACAACCTGCATGTAGGTGAGATAAACATAGCACTAGACCAACATAAATAACAAAGGCGGTCGAGCCTCATAAACTTGAAACCTGATAGAGATTGGCACATAACCAAACTCCCAATATATATAAATGTTGGGCCAAACCTCATAAATTTCAAACCCGAGTATGGGGCACATAACATCCATCCCAAAAATAAATAAGATCACATAACCCAAAAACCAATGCAAATTATATTACTCTAAGGCTACTCAATCACACAACATGCTTAATAGGGAGACAGGTAGAAGGTGTAGTCAGATTTTACATATTAATCACCACATACGTGATCATCATCATCATCCACCTCAAAGTAGGCATATAACAACAAATTGAGTCCCATAATGAATAAAGAATAATAAAGATTCTAAGAGAATGTCAAAGAATATATTATGATCACAAGATCGGTAACAAGTAGAGTACTTCACACGAAGCATAATTTTCAAAAGAAAAAGACATTGTGTATACGCTAATGTCCATAGGACCAACAAAATGATAAAGATAGGTTATTACTCAATAATAAGAATAGGAGATGCAAAACATACCTCTCACATAGTATTAACAAAATAAGATTACTTCTAGATCCAAATAAAGGTTTCCAAAGCACCTTATATCATGTATGTGAAATTAGGGTTAGAAGTGCATTGATTATTCAAAACCCTAAAGATCACATTTTTATTATTTTTAATGAATTAGGTTATCTTTTTTGGTTATATTTTTCTAAGTTCAAAGCATATTTTATTATATTTTTCTAACTTATATATATTTAGTTATGAAATTTATAAGTTATCACTATTTTAGGTTAATCCATTAAAATCACCTCTTAATTACATTAGACTCAAGCAACAAAACCAATACCATTAGAAAGCTTACATTTTTATGAATTTAACGAGTATTTATTTATAATTTTTGGAGAACCAGAGCAAAATATATGAATTGTATAAAATCGGCCAATCATTATTCACCAAAAAGCCAAATAAGCAAAAGAAAATCTGTGAGAGAGAAGGTGTGTGGTTGGGATGATTTGGCCCAATAGGAATAGGCCGCATCACCAGTCAACTTCTCAATTAACCACACCTAAAGCAAAGGAAAACATGGCTAAAAGAACATTATGCCCCTTAGCCCAAAAACAAAGAAATGAGAAAGAAGAGGGAATAGTGGGGAAGACATAGGGGAGTATCTTCCCCTCCACCTCGTAGTGCCATGGCTACAAGTAGCTTGGCTGCTACTTGGTGGAATTGGGAAAATCCCCAATTTGCGATGGATCCACAAAATAACAACATGGAGGTGAAGAAGGGAACGCACCGAACTTACAACGAAGATCAATCGAGATGTCGGTTCCCCCAAAGCCTCACAAGCGGTGTCGTAATCTCGTGATGAGAAACCCAATCACTGACCAGAAAAACAAGGATGAGCAATGCAATTAGAAGTAAAGAAGAGTTGGGTAAGGTGCGACGAAGATGAGGGTATGGTCCCCTATATTTAGGGTGGAGTCCTACGGTGTCCGTGAGAGAGATTGGAGTCTAACATTGGGCATATCCCAAAATGGCAATGAAATCACACAACCAAAGGGCCAGGTGATGTGGAAACTTCTCACAAAGATGTGGGAGGAAAAATCAAAGAAAAAGATCGAGTTTGGCTGAGAAATCTGCGAATTACCAGTGCCTTTGCACTATACTCGGCTGCACACTCCTACTCGAGGTAGAAAAGGACTTTTGCATCATTAGATCTCAGTCCACGATGGATCACAGTCGTCTGTTGGTGCAGAAAAGGGAAAATAAAGCAAAAAAATTGTGCGTGACAGATTAAATAGCAATCCTAATCAAATTCGACCAAAGTGTGCACATATTTATTTTCCATTTTCTCTCTCCTCTTTTGATGCTGCAAACAAATCCCAAATTAGATGAAATTTTGCACATAAGCTAATTTTGATGTGTAGAATCCGAATATAAAATTAGATTTACCTTTTGATAACTTTTAATGTGCTAAATAAATCTATTATTGTTTTCACTTTCCTCCTTCTTTAATGGTTATAAGATTATCCAAATTTGATGAAACTTCACCCACAAGTCATATTTAATGTGTTGGATATGAATTTGACTTCAATTTTACATGTTGGATTTTTTGTGTACTTATTTAATAATTTGAAGTTCCTACACACTTTCTCTCTCCTAATTTCACTTTTAATCAAATTTTCTCCAAATTGAGTTAAATTTCACCCAAAGGCATATTTTAATATGTATATTATGAATCTAAGATAATTTTCCACTTTTTGAGTCATTTAATGTTTTATTTAATATTTTAAGGGAAAATGCCCTTTTCTTTTCTAAATAAAATAAATATGGTTATTATTATCCTAAATTGGTGAAACTTGGCCTCCAAGCCAAAGCATATCCCAGGAAAATGAATATGAGGTTATTCTTATCCAATAATTTTTCCTTCTAGTCCATTATCCATTATTTCTATTATTTATCTCATTAATAATTCAATATCTCATTAACATGTTTTAAGCATCATTATTGATTCCTTTTTCTTTTCCTTGTACCATAAGGCAAAGGAATGATCTATAACAAATCTACTCTATCATTATATCACATAATTTAATTTATTTTGTATTTTGTGGGATTATAATTCAATATTCTATGGACACCTTGTCTTTTATGCACATTATTACCTCATGTGACATATCTTATGTACCTATCAAGTATTTTATGATTAATTTGAAGGTAGTAGGTAATGTTAATTTATATTCTACATTTTTAGTGTGATTTATTCATGCCTTAACATATTTAAGGTCACTAAAGAGCATACTCTTATCCTTCTTTGGCTAGACCCCAAAGACTAAGGTTTCTAACTTCTTAACCCTAGAATAAGACTAAGTTCTAGGTTTTGGTATGTTACATCATTTCTTTTATGTCTGATTGGATAGTCCTTATCTTTTCTATGGGAAGCTTTTCATAATTTTTTCCGTTATTCTATAAATTGATCAATTTTCTTTCTAGCATGCACATACTAGTCTTTGTTGATGCATTCTATTATTTCTCCTCTTGTTGGGGTATGCTTCCAACCGTAGGTGAAGGACATGAAGGACATGGCATAAAGATATGGACGTAGCTTAAGAGGTTAAATCTTGGAGAAAAAGTTGTTATGGTTTATATTTCCCTCTATTAGATCCTTATGTTGTACCATACATGTAAAACCTAAGTAGGATATTAATATGTACTTTTGTAATTTTTTGAAAAGTTGATAATAGTCGTGGTTTTTATTCAGATGCTATACTTCAATTGTTTTTAATACCATTAATAAGATTTGAAAATTTTACACCCACTCCATCATATCTTTTGGGTGTGTTTGGACTGGAGATTCTATTCTTCAAACTTTCAATAGAGAGGTGATTTCACTTCTTTGTAGTACTAAAACTCAGTTGTGTCCCCAAGGTTGTATGTATACATTCCCCAAAACTTGCTTGTAAACTGAGGACCTATGTATGATACTATAGTAATTGGTATTCCATGCAGACAAATTATCTCATCAACATAGATATGTGCAAACTTCTTTGCAGCGTAGGTGATCTTGACCAGGAAGAAGTGAGCTGACTTCGATAACTGACCAATGATCACCTAAATGAAATCATGACCTTTGGTTATCTTGGAAAGACCAACCATAAATTCAATGGTTATGTGATCCCATTACCACTGGGGAATAGGAAACGTTTGTGATGTCACTACATGCTTCTGATGTTCTTCCTTGGCCTGTTGAAAAACTAGACATTTTGATATAAACTCTGTCACATCTCATTTCAGACTGTGCCACCAATACAATCCTTGAGAGTGTGATACAACTTTGTGCTGTGAGGATGCATAGAGTACATCGAGGAATGAGCTTCCTCAAGTAGCATCTCCCTTAAACCTCTAACATCAGAACCACTGATCAGTTGTGAAGAAACATTGTACCATCAGTTATGTCATGGAGACCATCATGCTTCCCACTACTAAACTTTGATGTGATGTTCTGTATCACAGTATCATCCTTCTATGAATCCCAAATCTTCTGTGTCAATGTTGACTTCACTTGTAACTGTACCAACAAACCTGCCAACATGCAAAATCTCTAATTGTACATTCATATGCCAAATGGATACCAACATGTATCATTTGTGACACACCATGGAGTACGACTATATTTTATATGTAGGTGATGATGAAGGCAAGGATGAATTTCTGCTCAATGCATCAGCTACTACATTTACCTTTTCAGGATGATATTCTATAGTACAATTGTAGTCCTTGATCAACTCCATCTATCCCCTTTGCCTCATAGTCAATTCCTACTTTGAGAAGATGTATTACAAAATTGTGTGATCCGTGAAGATTTGACACTTCTCTCTATATATGTAGTGCCTCCAAATCTTTGGGGCAAGAATCACATATGCTAACTCCATGTCATGAGTTGGGTAGTTTATCTTGTTGGAAAATATGGTGACAGATAAGGCAAAGGAAACAAAAATTTAACTTCCACAATAACATCCAACTACGATAATAATGTATATACTCTTGACATCTGTATGATCTCATTGTTCTGGTCATCAACTCAAAGACATACTCATTGAGTAATGACATTATATGGACCTTTGTAATTTTTCATCATTATCTCATAAGAAACAAAACAAATTGGATGATTGCCATTACTATTATCAATCAAACCATTTACTAGATATGATATCACAATTATCATATGATTGGCTCTTTAGACATATATGTCATCACTCCTTGTGTTTCTTGAGCTATGAAGAAGTGAAAGAAATCATGTTCTTATCTTGCATCGACACACATTCCAACCCGTTCTTCAAGGCATCACTAGAAAATGATATAGCCCTTTCTAGGATGTAGCAACACTAGCATTGGATTGGTTTCCACCTTCAGAACACCTCTAGCCACTAATGACCCAATCTAGCTCATGTTTTTCCCTTTATCTCTTGTGTGACACAGGAACCTCACAGATCTAGTAGGACATGCCTAGAGCTATATAGATTTCATTATCTACTGACTCAAGAAGGTTATGAGTCGATCATTGATGATGAGACAACTACCTACCTAGAAGCTATTAGGGGACCAGAGTCTGAGAAATGGCTTGAGGTCATGAGATCTGAGATAGAATTCATATACACCAATAAGGTATGAACCTTAGTGGACCCACCTGAAGGGGTAAAGGCATAAGGTGTAAGTGGGTCTTCAAGAAGAAGACCAACATGGATGGTAATGTACAAACTTACAAAGGTCAATTGGTTGCAAAGGGTTTCAAATAAGTTTAAGGTATTGACTACGGTGAAAGCTTTTCTCCAATTTCCATAGTTAAGTCCATTAAGATCATACTTTCCATTGCAATTTATCATGACTATGAGATTTGGCATATGGATGTTAAAACCACATTCCTTGACCAGAATCTTCTTGAGGATGTGTATATGACACTACCTGAGGGTTTTATAAATCCAAAGGACGCAAATAAATTTTGTAAGCTGCAATAATCAATATATATTGATGTAAGCATCACAAAGCTGGAATCTTTGATTTGATGAAATAGTCAAAGAGTTTGGGTTTAGTCAAAATAAAGATGAACCATGTGTTTATAGAAAAAATAGAGGGAGCCTGATTGTATTCCTCACATTGAATGTGGATGACATACTATTGATTGGGAATGACATCCCTACTGTACATACGGTAAAGTCCAGGCTAGGAAACACATTCTCCATGAAAGACTTAGGCCAAGCATCCTACATTTTGGGAATCAAGATCTATACAAATAGATCTAGAAGGCTTCTCGAACTAACTCAAAGAACATACATTGACAAAGTGTTGAAGAGATTCAGCATGGAGAACTCAAAGAGAGGCAACTTACACATGTCTCATGGTGTTACCATCATTAGAGTTCAATGTCCCAATTCGTTTGAAGAAAGGGAGTGCATGAGTAAGATTCCATATGCTTCTGCAGTTGGATCTATCATGTACGCAATGTTATACACTCGTCCAGATGTCTCGTATGCTTTGAGCATGAGGAGAAAATATCAGTGAGATCCCAGTGAAGGTCACTAGACTGTCATGAAGAACATATTTAAGTAGTAGTGAAGAACTAAGGACCAAGGACCAGTTCCTTGTCTATGGAAGAGAGAAAGAGTTGGTGGTAAGGGTTTACATTGATGCAAGCCAAACTGACAAAGATGATTATAGATCGAAATCTAGATTTGTGTTTTACCTCCATAACATAGTTGTGAGCTGTAAGAATTCCAAGCAAGAGACAAATGTCGATTATGCAACGGAGGCAGAGCATATTGATGTGTCCAATGAAACAAAGGAGCTTGTTTGGATCATGAAGTTATCTCATAACTTTGGTTGGTTCCAAGCTTTAGCAATGCAATTGAGCTATATTGTGACAACAATGGAGCTATTACAGAAGCTAAGGAACCTGGACCACATCAGTGTTCCAAGCATATACAAAGGCATTCCCATCTCATAGGATAAATCATAGTGTGAGGAGATGAAAAGATATATGGAGTACCAATTGAGAGCAATGTGACTGACCCCTTGATAAAAACACTTTTGCAGCAGAAGCTTGAAGGTCATGTTAGATCACTTTGGATTAAGTTCATAGGTGGTTGGCTCTAAGTGCAAGTGGGAGTCTGTTGGTATGTATGTCCATAGAGCCAGTCATATGATGATTGTAATGACATGTCTTGTAAACTATTTGATTAATAATAAAGGCAATCTTCTAATTTATTCTATTATATAGTTATGAGATAATGATATAATATAATTAATTTCTAAAGAATAATATTACTTAATGACATATGTCTTCAAGTTGAAGACATGAATGATGAAATCATATTTTTGTCAAGAGTATATGCATTCTTGTTGTACCCCTAGTCAGATGTCATTGTGGAAGGCTAATAGACAACAATAAATATTTAGACTAGAATGTGTGTTGATTGATGACATAATCTCATTAGTCATGATATGTGATATCAAACCAAGCATATAGATACTTGTTAGAGAATAGTGTATCAGACATATATACCTTGAGAGTGACATATGGAAACCATGATTGGTAGTTAGAGTCATCTCTCATAGTAATGGTGGTGATTGTGGTTGTTAGACCCAAAATCACTACACTCATCACATGTCGTTTAGTGTATTTTGACATCATCTACCATGATCTTGAATAAGGGTTATCATTAAGGTGATTCTCAGGTGCATTGTGACACATGGGGATGAGTGTGAGTGATGTAGATGAGATTTGTCCCTCCTATAGAGGTACGATATCCTGGACACTTGATCAGTGAGATTAATAAATGCATGACCATGCTGATGTGAGTCAATATGTGATATCAAGCTTCTACATATCTCAGACAATCTACTCTAGTTCAAGGAACATGGATTTCATGTCGAAGAGGATGATGATTCTATGCTATGAATTTAATATTGATATTAGAGACAAAGGAACTATACAATCGTTGTAACATGAATCCAAATGATAAGTTAAGTTATTCTTCAACTTCTCCAATTACTTAGGTAGCAATGAAGTCTGGCTAGATACCAATTTTGCTTGTGAAATCATAACATTATTATGAATATGACCGTCAACGTAGTTTGGAGCCTACCTAGACACACATAAGATGTATTGGAATAGGAGTATAATTGTGGACGTGATTAGAAATGTTTAAAATCAAATTGATTACTAAAATGTTTCGGTAATATACTACAATTAAATTGGAATATAACCTAAGTTAATTGGTCAAAACATTTAAGTCAATTAATTAGATTTAATTGTTAAGACGACTGGCTATTCCCGAGCGGATTGACTAGAGCTGGGTAATGAGAATTAGTTAATAAATTAATATGATTAATTAGTTAATTAATGGATTTCATAATATATTTTTATTGGTCCACGAGCGGCTCATTCTAAATGTAGCCACAACCCTTTTGTTTATTCGAGGGTTTTGGGAAGTCCTATTTATAGGGGAATTACGGCTGGATTTTGATATACTTAAACACTAGCGCTCACGCTCTAGTAGGTGAATCCTAGCCATCATTGTCCCCAAGCGACAGAGAAGGAGAGAAACCAATGCTAGCACATCATCAATTAGAAGTCTACTCCTTCCCGCTGGCTTACAAAGTGTGACGTAATTTCCAGTCCATCCAGTGGATGAAGTAGGGACGCATACTCTAAATGGTCTATGTTGGAGGATGGACAAGGGTTGTATGTGCACATGAGGAGCGACGGACATCACCAGGCGAAGGGATTTCGTATGACTTGCTTTTGGACGAGGTCTATCCATATACTCTCTTTCCAAATACATTGTTGTCAATGAGATCTTCTCATAAGATAAGTGGAGAAAATTTTACTGCTTCTGTTGCGCATCTCGCCTACATAAAACCCAACACTTTCTTCATCTAGACATTTGATCAAAGCAGCAAGAAGAAGTAAAGTTAGTAGTTTGACACTATCTTATCCTAATTCTTAGATGTTGGACAAGAGCAGTCAAATATTGAGTTCATAAAATATGCATATCATTTCGATTATGTTCAACATCCATGTTATCTTCCTATATCTGATTGTCCATGCACACTAATCTAACCTATGCTCATATACCATAACATAGGGACCTCTCTTTTGATTAGTATGAGTACCAATCATTACAAAATAATCCTAAAACTAAATGTACATTAAGATACAAAACACTAGATTCTCAACAAATACGATTGAAACAATATACAAGGAACACATTTAGTTATCTTCTTTTCCCTTAAAACCTCAAAAACAATTCTAACATTATATGATCTAGCAGTTGAGTTATCACAAATCATATTCAATTCTAGGAATAAAATTGAAATCTTGTTACTCGTATGCATTTAAATTTACATTGTAACGTGCACATGAAAGAAAGAAATAGAAATACAACCCATCGTGAGAAAGAGAGACTACATAGTTTGTCTATAAAAATTATTGTATTTACATCTTTTTTGTCACAACCTCTTGGCAAGACATGTGAGACTCCTACAGGCCCTAGTGAGTGGAAGCTTCCACTCAACTAAGTAACATGCATGACCCCCGGACTTAAGTATATCTAACTTAAAAGAAACTTACACATATTTATCTCAAACTGATAACCTAGCATCTAGAACAACAGGTTTATGATAATATTTTAACTAATATAAGAGGAATTGTTTAGTCGACTTCTAGCTTCTGTTGTAGGAGTAACATAGAAACATTCAAACATTTATTGTTTAACAATAAAAATGCATCGGTGTGGCACCCAATTTCATTCTTATTGTAGGAGTAACATAGAAAAATTCAAACATTTGTTGTTTAACAATAAGAACACATTGGTGTGACACCCAAAAATCTGAACCATGAACATAACATGCATTCCTGAAGCTAAAGACTACATAATACTCAAATATCAACCAAAGTCAAATCATAAGAAGAGTAAATATCAAATCATGCAATAGATGTCAATGTTTAAGATCAAATTTAATACTAGGAAGATAATAATAAGACAATTAGTTATCTTTAATAGTAGAATAATTGATTTCCAAAAATAAGACAACTTATGCATGTACAACAGATCTACCAACAAACACTAATGTGAATTTAAAATTTCTCACATATTCTGCACTAATTGTCATTTTTATTCATTTACCTTGAAACTATTTGACCCATACTTCACCAAGTATAAATTACCATGTCTAATTCCCGTGTCAATGAATCTCCATCATTATATTAGAATTTTAGTTGACCACTCTAAGTAGCTACTACAACACTAATGTAGGGGTTTCATCATCCTACCATCAATTCCTCGTCTCGGATACATGAGATAGATATAAACAAAACTAAATACCACATACGAAAACATCATTTGTGTTTTATAGTTTACATTTCATCAGAGTCTATTACTTATGGACATAGACTTACATAACAAAAAAATTATGCCCAAAATCACACGATCTGACTCACTGCTATATCTTAGTAGTCTAACCTTCAAGAGCTCGATCCACACTTTGCAATACTTCTCATAATCTCTAATTACTACAAGGATATCCTTTTAATTTTCCTAGTATCAAACTCTAGGGAAACTGATATTGTTTAAGATAGCTATCTAGATGGATTCATCATTCTACTTATTATGTAATCCTATTACTCATGGAAAAGGGGTTCAATTTTATCATTTATCATGTGTGTGCATTCTCACACGTATTAAATGACATGAATAAGATATGATTAATAAGAAAGACAATCATTATTGAAAGAAACACAACAATCAGTAATTTACAAAAGTGGAGGAATTTGACAATGATTCCCAACCTTTCGTCCCTCTAGTTTTGTCTTTCAAACTTGAGCAATTTGATTATGATTGGGTAGACAATGAACTCTAGCGATGTATACCCCTTCCCCCGCACTATAACAAGTTTTCTTCTCATTGTCACCACTATATCTAGACTTACTCCTTGGCAGACCATGTAGACATATCGAATACATAGTGGATACAGCTAAATTCGATATCTAAATCTGAAAAAAAGTAGTTTGATCCAATATTTGATCCGATATTTGACGGATATCATATGTTAACATATGAATATGACCTGGACCAATAATATCTGAAATTTTGAAGAAAAAAATCCAATCTGAACTAAAAATCATACATTAAATGTTAATAGATATACTATATGTAGAAATTATTAATATTACATTAAATATATATGATAAAATGTCTATGTTTTAAGATTTTCATATATAAATAATATGTATTTAATAACATATCTATGTATTTGTCAAAATTGGATTTTTTGGAGTGGATACAACAATACCCAATATCCAATCCAAAACTTTTGGACCCAAAATTTGACAATTGAAATCCGACCCCAAATTAATTAAAATTTCATATTTGAATCTGGATCGAGTATGCAAATTTTGGATATCCATTTACATGTCTACTCCTTGACCATCCATCCCTAGTCAAACTCCAAAATTACAATAGATGTATTTCTTCTTCTTTTTTATTTCATTTAATGTGTGTTAGTTAGGAACACGCCATCGTGTGTCTTTTATGACCCAAACTACTAGAAAGTCTTTTAAAAATCTTTAAATTAATTCATAGTGATGAGTAGGGTTGTTTATTTCTCGGTCCAGATCGACGGACCAGAGCGGTTATTTGGTCCGGTCCGATCTTGGACCGACTTGACTTTTGATCCGGACCTCGGTCCTTAATTTCTCCTGATTTTGATCTTCGGTCCGGTCCGGTCCGATCTGGTCCAAAATTGCTAGAAATCGATCCGGACCGGTTGGACCGAATAATATATTAAAACTTATTATACATGTTAATTAAATCTAATATTTATAAAGGATATTATGGATATAGAGTACAATATATAAAAAAACTTCTTATACATGTTAATTAAATCTAATATTTATAGTTGTTACCAAACTCAAATAGTGTTTTATAAGTTCTATATCATTGTTGTTTTATATTTTATAGTCAAGAGTATATTAATATAAGTTATCCAATCCGGTCCATACTTTTTCCATATATTTTTTGTTAACCGGATCTTGGTCCGGTCCAGTCCGGTTTTGGACCGATGTACAGTTCTAGTGATGAGGACAACAAGTTATAATGATTTCAAATATTTTCAAACTTTTACAGATGATTTTTCCAAGATGACTTGATTTTATCTTTTTCAAATTGTGATGAGGTTTCTCCACTTATTCACATGTTTTATAAAATAATCTTGGTTTAGTTTCCATTCTTGTTAAGATTCTTCATACCAATAATGCCCTTAAATACACCCAAAGGGTAGTTTTGTCCTTTTACATGATGTGGAAATAATTCAACAACACTCATACACCTACTTTACACAAATATATGGTATTGCTAAGCATAAAATTGTCACCTTCTTGACATCACATGTTGTCTTACCATTCATGTGAATGTTCCTAAACATTTTTTGTTGGATGCAATTCTCACGACATGTTTTTTTTAAATCAACCCTCAACTGTCCTTGATTCTAAAACACCAAAGTCCTTTTTGGATCCTTTATTCACAAACCACATCATTTCCATTGCCGACTTGGGTTTTTGGATGTGTTGTCTTTGTCCATAATTGTGTCCTAAGGTTGACAAATGATCTCCCTGAGGTATAAAATGGTGTTTCTCGAATACCCTTTCTCTCGGAAAAAAATAGATGTGCATTCACCCCCCAGTTAGGGTGTGTTCTTATCTCTTATCTCTATAGAAGTCACCTTTCATAAGGATGAGTTTTTGTTCTCTTCATCGTTATCAATTTCAAATCATATTGATGTAATGATCTCATTGCTTAATCCCTTTCCCCCACACCCATCACATTCACTAAAAGACTATCACCGACCCATGAAAATTGGGTGTCCAGTAGCACCTCCACCAGCATCGTATGTTCCAGACCAATCCAATCTACCAAGGGCACTTCACAAAGGTATATGTTCTTGCACCATCAAACATCCCATCTCTAACAATTATTGTGCAGCACACCTTTCTACTAATACTTCTACCTTTCCATATCTATGGATACTAATTATATTTGCAAACATCCAATGGATGCTTTCTGACATCCTAGATGGAAGTGCCATGATGGGGAAATGCAAACTTTATGGGAAAATCATACAGGGGACGTGGTTGACTCTCCATCGGACAAGAACATTATTGGCTATCGGTTGGATGTTCCTCGTCAAACATCACTCTCATGGTACTATCAAGCAACTAAAGGAAAGGATAGTTGCCAAAGGTTTTACTCAAATATCAAATGTGAAATATTTTGAAACATTATCTCCAAGACAAGGATTGCCTTTGTCTGCATCCTAATTTCCTTGGAATACCATTTTGAATGCCCTCTCTTCCCATTGAATATTAAGAATGTCTTTCTTTTCAACAAACTCCTGGAGAAGTATATTTGCACAAACCTTCCAATTGAAGGGGGTCTTTCTTACAAAGTATGCAGTCTTTTGTGCTCATTATATGGCCTTCAACAATCCCTGAGAGCCTAGTTCAATAAAATAAGCATAGTCCTTAAGAAACTGGGTTTTCAAACATTGGCTACTAACTTTCGCTTTTCACTTCGAGATCATTCAAATGTCACATTCTTCTTATCTATGTCGATGACATCGTGATCACTACTAGTGACAAATAGGCATCTCCAAGTTGAAGCAAACTTTACAAACACATTTTCACACAAAGGACTTCGGCAGTCTGCAATGCCTTCTCCAAATAGAAGGTCTTCATTCAGCCACACAAATCAGCTTGTCCTAGAGACATACTTTAAGAGACTAGGATGAAAGATGATAAGACCACCTCTACTCTGATGGATTATCACATGAAGGATGCACATGAGGGGGAGCCCTTCAAAGAACCGAGAAAATATTAACGAGTCGTTGGAAAACTAATCTAATTAACAATTACTCAATCTAACATAATATATTTGTTAGGGTAGTCAGTCAATATATGACTACGCTGATTCAGGCTCACTTGTGTAGCATCCAACACATCACACTATCGCAAGACTGCTTCAACAAGAGGACTATTCTACAAACATCCTGGGGAAAAGACCATTACTTTCCCAAGATACATAGATACATATTGGGAAAACGATGCTCAAGATCTACATCTAATCTTCGCATTATATTAGGAAATCATCCAATAGTCTATAATAGTAAAAAAACAAGTAGTGGTGACTCACTCCATTGAAGTACAATATCGAGCCACGTCCAGTCGTGCTATGATCTACAATGCTTCAACCTATTTTAAATGAGTTTGAAATTCCTATTCAAACTCTATCTCATTTCTTTTGTGACTACCAGACTGTTGTCCACATTGCTAATAATCTAGTATTCCATGTGTGGATTGCTATTTTTTATACAACCTGGTTAAAGCTAAAAAAATATTGTTCCTCGCATACAGACATTTGATCAAGTTGTTGATATCCTAAACAAACTACTTCCTCCTACCTTGTCTCAATATATGTGTGAAGTTGGGACTACACAACTTTTACTCTCCAACGTGAAGAGTGTTAACATTAGTGGTTAGAAATCACACAATAATCTATAGTAGTTAAACACAAGTTGCGGTGACTCGTTCCAACACTAGGATACAATACCGGGCCACAACCCATACATGTTATGATCTACAATGGTTTCACCCTGTATTAAATGAGTTTAGATTCCCATTCAGATTCCATCCCTTCTATGTGAAAAACCTGACTGCTGTCCACATTGTTAATAATCTATTATTCCATGAGCATGGATTGCTATTTTTATACAACTTGGTTAAAACTAAAAACATTATTATTCCTCACATACCGACTCTTGATCAAGTTGTTGATATGCTAAACAAACTACTTCCTCCTACCTTGTCTCCATATATGTGTACAGTTGGGACTGTGCAGCGTTCACTGTCCAACTTGAGAGGAGTGTTAGTAAGAGTGGTTATATTTTTTGATATATTGCAAATACACTTAAGCAAAGATCCATCTACCCACTTAAGCATACCCATGAACTCCAATAGATAGGATACCCAATCTCTGATTGTAAACCTTTTAGACTACCGATATTCCATTTACAAGGTGAGATCTTCAGAATACCATTATTCCATGTGGGTGGCATTATTGGAAGCGTGTAACGGTCAACTATACACCACGATGACTATTTTAGTTAAGAAAACTAATGTAGAAGAGGTGCAGCTCAGCTTTCAAACTAGCTGGATGATAAGAAAAGCACGACAAGAACGAACTACATGACTTGCAAGTGCCCTCAAAGTAGTGGTGACTTGAAGCACAAATATGCTATAATCAAACATAAAATTATATATATATTACTAAGTAATCTAACCTCCTCTTAACTCGTACTAAGATTTCATATATTCGCCTTAACTGATGTTTCTTGAGGCTAAATACCCGTAATCATATACCGAGACACAATGTGGACATGGTGAATTTCCAACCCCCGCCCTCATTCAAGGTGGTTAGAAAAGCTTACAGCCAATATGAAAATAGCTCACAAGTTATAGCCCAAATAAATATCATCACTGATCCTAAACACCGTATAAATGTCATAAGTTTCGAAATCCTATTAAAGATACAGTCAAATCAACCCTTGCGAAATAAAAGTTTGGCTTTAATTATGTTGTAAGGACTGATTCTATATTACGTAAGGTTCATGGAATATCTAGATGCAAGTAAAATTGTAGCAACTTTATAAAGCACAGACAATACAATGAGCTAAAGGCTAATCAATAGATAAAGAAATTCTGGGAACAATTCAAAAGTATATTGGAAGAAATAAATACAAAAGTAGACGTAATATATTAAAACAGATTGAATCTCCATCCAGATGTAATCAAATAGCTGCCACCGAAAGCTCAATACTCAGTGCACAAAGTTTCAAGTTGTTTCTAACAAAATAATGAGTCAGCAGGACGTCGGCACACACAAATATAAACCACTCAAGTGTGAAATAACATTGAAACTAATATAAGCCACAAAAAGTTGTCCAGTAACATTCAGATAAGCAGCTTCAGAATTTTAGACGTCTCAGTACTTCAGGAGGCTCCTTTCCATCCGTTTGTATACTAAGGCCACAACTGGAAAACTTGAGCCTTCTACTGTAGCATCCCATATAGATGGCTATCATATGGGCATGGTGGCTGTAATAGTTCACCACTTTAGCCATTCGAAGGGTACACCCAACCCTGCGGCAAACACACACATGAAGGAGTTTGCATTAGTTTTTGCTGGTTCCAACAAACAAACACAAACTAATCTGGATGGATAGAAAAGAAAAACAAATACCTAAAGCATTTTTTGCACGTTTTTCTTTTTCTCTTTTCTTCTGCTGCTGAACTCTAGCGCGATTGGTCTCCAGTCTCATTAGAAAATAAGTTTGAATGGAAATCTGTATACCAAACGTGTATCTACCTGATGAAAAAATGTTCCTCCGGACATAAAACTTGCATTTACCTGATGCACTCGAAATGTCCCTGGGATTCATCAGGTGAAATAAAATTTAGTGAACGTTCTGCTTTTTAAATTTGGCCTTGTGTACCCATTTGGTAGAAACAGAATAATCAAGCTTCCTTTTAGAGATCAAAGGAGAAAAAACAAAAGATATAGACCCTAAAAGTCGAATCATAATCCTTAAGCAGTTTGCATGTGAGTTACATGATTCACCCATAGCCCCCACCCTTGTATTGGGAGGGGAGGACTGCTGCGTCGGCGTTGTTATAGCTACTGACTTGGGAGGAATATTTGCACCATTCCAATTTAGCAAGTGTCGGGCTAGACGCATTAATGAAAACATACCTAACAGATTTCAATATGATTTGGCTACATTTCCATGTGGCATAGAGAAAATGGTCATGTGGGAGCTACTTATGAGTTGGAACTTAAAGCAACTGACGTTTTGGGTACTACAATTCTTCTAGTTTACCTTTTTTTCTGAGTCGAGACTTCTCCAGAAAGATGCAACTGCCCCCCGGGTGAGAACTTATCCCGGGTTTCATTTTTTTGTTCACTGCAGTAAAAGAAACAATTTGGATTATGGAACCCTTCAGTGGAGTCAAAAAAGGAATGAATAGTCATATGTGAAAGAGTAAAAATTTGGAAATACAGCCCTGCAAAGGCAAGCGTCTAACTAAAAAGCATATACATATATACCAACAAGGATAACAGCCATCATGGCTCTCAAGCTTCGTCTGGATACCTAAGCCATAGTCGTCTCAAGCTTCTTCAATACTATCAGACACCACTGCAAGTTCAACACTGTTTATGTACTATGTCTTGTTGCCCTACCTAAAGGTCAGACCATCCCGTACCATATTATGCATAGTCACAATATACTCCATTTTTTTGAAAAAAAACGTGTTTAAAACGTGTATTATTCGTGTGCCGTATATGACGGTCGTTTTAAACTCCAAACCGAATAATACGTTTAAACACGTTTAATTCGTGTTTCATTCACGTATTGTGTTTTAAACGCGTTTAATACGGTTTTTTTTTCATTTTAAACAGTTTTGTACTTTTGCTTCACATTTATTTTTTCCACGTCCTTTTCAACTTGTAGCAGGGTTCCACTAAACCGTCCAACCTTCCTCCTCTATCCCTCGACACACCAGTAGTAGTAACCCTAGACATTCTACATGTACGCTCCATCTTTCTCCTCCATTCTCCCCCTTTCTTCCCTGATTTCTGCATGCTGCTCCCACTTCTTCCTCTTCTTCTAATATTAGAGTAATTAGTTCGATGTTTAGTCATTTTCAATCATTATATGTGTGGATGTAACATATGTTTGTATATGTATGTGTGTGTGCATATAATCCACTTTTTTGCCGACTTTTTTCCGAATAGTTGACCAAACTTTTACCGTACGTTGACTGAACTTTATCCGAATTTTCCGCATAATTCCCTATTACCGAATTTTTCAACTTGGCAGTACGTATCCCAAATACCGAATTTGTGACTATGATATTATGTTTTCCGTAAATTTGTGTCTTTAAGTCTATACATTGTGCTTTCAAACTATAATGACTTAATTCATTCATTTCATCATTTAAATTGACCTCAAAATCATCATCGACATCCCCAGAGAAACTCAGCTTCCTTTAGTCACACATTAACCCACACCCCCACACACATACCCAATAAGAAAAATTATTGCATATTTGATTAGACCTATACTAGTAGATTGTTTTGGTAAATGTCATTAAATAATTTTTCAGTTGCGTGTCCAAACGTTGGGTAGGCATGTGGGAACTTGCATCAAAATTTTTGTTTCTATGGCCACTAAAATAGGTCAGCTTCCTGCAATCACACAGCCCCAAACATACATAATATGAAATATTATTGCATATTTGAGTAAATCTACACTAGTATATTGTTTAGGTAAATTTCATTATAATTTGAAATGACTATATCAGGAATAAAGTGGGGGTGGCGAGCATTAAGGACAAGTTGCGTGAGGGCCGACTCAGATGGTACGGACATGTGCAACGCAGACCTACTAGTGCGCCTATACGAAACAATGCTATTGAGCCAAACACTATAAATAGAATAAGAGGAAGGCCTAAATTAACATGGGATGAGCTTATAAAGAGAGATTTTGAATCTCTACATCTCAATCAAAATATGGCCCATGATAGAGCTGAATGGAAACGAAGGATCCATGTAGCCGACCCCAACATAGTTGGGATTGAGGCTTAGATGATGATGATGAAATTTCATTATAATTTGTTCATTTGGAAATCGAGACGCTAGGAACACATCTATTGAAATTTTCGTAGAAATTCATCAAAATATATGTTTGTGGCACCGAAACTGTCACGGATCCGACATTTTCTTCCTTAGTGATTTATTTAGCTGATTTGTTCTTATTCATGATCCTAAGGTTATGCATTATATATCATGTATGTTTGTATTAGTAGATCAATGTATGTTACTTATATGAATGTATCATTATATCTAATATTGTTTGTTCTTATATATATCATTACTTATGTACTCTATGGTGTATATATGTATGTATTTTATTTTTGTATTTGAGTACTAGTTCTCAGCTCCGTTCACTATGTTAGTGTTGGTTTATTACAAATTTAACACTCTGCTATATCTATTATTATATATCATTTATAATATATACTTTAATGTGTAAGTAACATTAATAAACTATATAAAATGATTAATGGGTCACATGAATACTCCATATGTAGGAGTTATATACTTACACCATATTGTAAAGGAAAGATTAGTGTTTAACATGGGACATTTTCGAGAAAAAAAAGGGTCAGATATTATAAAGACTGGAAACTTTCAAACAAAAAGTCCAAGGCATATTAAGATTGCCCATTAGAACATCTCTATTTGTCTCACTTTATATCTTGTTTCCTTTTCTCTCACAAGTGATTCTCCCTAATACCGTGAAAGGAAGAAAGAAAAGGTGCTTTATTATTCCACTAACAAGCAATGCTTGAATACTTGGTGAGCGAGAAGAAGGATTATCAGAAGAGTAGTAAAAAAATAAGAAGCAAAAGGGGAAAAACAAATAGTAGAAGATAATGAGGAGGCATGTGACCTACCTCCAGTAGCACGTCTATCTCCAACCCAGTGAATTGGAAAACGTTCTGAGCGGCCGCTTAATCGGTTCAGCATCCCAGCCGTTTAAAATAATCCTGAGCACCCGATTAATTTTTTTTTCAAAAAACGGGCTTTTTTTCCCGCTTAACCCACTTAGGGAATGTTTGATTACTTGGATTTTGCTGTATTGGATTGTATTTTGGACTCCAGTTCAACAAATTTTACGTTTGGTTTGCAGGATTGGAGAACTGAGGCTAATCCCGGGATTTTCAGACATAATAGGAATCCCGCATTTTGGTCTCCATCAAAATTCTCTCGGACGCCAAAATCCAACATGGCGAACGTTGTGGACACGAAAAAAAATAAATCCCGCACTTATAAAATCCAGCAAACCAAACATAAAATTTTATTTTGCGTGATTTTGATAATGCAATATTTTAATAATGCGGGATGGACAAAATACAGGATTTCTAAAAATCTGGGAAACCAAACGTGCCCTTAATCAGCCGCTTAATCCGCTTAACCATCCGCTTAATCGGCCACTCAGACCCATTTTTTTAAGAAAACGGTTGCAAGCCTGTAACATTAAGTAATTTTTGAAATTAAAATAATTATTGATTGTAATATATTAAACTTATATACAATACATGTTCTATGATAAGCCTTAGTTAATTTAATATGCATACTTTGTATGTAAGCCATAGTAATCGGGTACTGCTATATATCCAAGTAAATTACATGTAACTAATCATGACATAGATTTTAGAATGCATACTTTGGTTAAATATACTGCTGTAATTTTTGATCAAGTGATGATATGTAAATTTAGCAATAAGTTAGTAAGGTATCAATGATAAGTCTGTTGTAATGTGATGCAAAATAGTTATTGTATCATGTATATATACTTAATATATTTTTGTTTTATAGTTGTATAGGGTATTTTATGTGTGACAAGTCTATTGTTTAATAGTTTAGCTATAATCACTGTTTTATAGTTGTGTTATAAAGTATTTGGGTGTTTAGTATGGTTATTTAGGGTTTTCAGATATGTATATATATGCATACATGTGCATTTTTTTATAAAATTGTATAGAAAAATCAAAACCCATTTTCTCAAAAATCGGCCGCTTACCGCTTGAAGTTTGCACATATCTATGTTGATGAGATAATTTGTCTGCATGGAATACCAATTACTATAATATCATACATAGCTTAAATTTAGTTAGTTGCAGGAAGTTTCATAGTTCCTACTATATTGAAGTTGAAATTCATGACCTAACCTTATAGAGTTATAGTTGTTGGGCACATACCATCATAATCCCTTCCAACAAACCAAACATGGCCTTAATGCAACATGTACTGCAAGAATTCAAAGGAAATACTCGCGCATATGTATATGTTTTTTTTAGTTAGACGCTTGCCTTTGCAGGGCTATATTTCTAATTTTTACTTTTTGGCATATGACTTCGTTCCTTAATTGATTCTGTTGTAGGGCTCCTTAATCCGATTTGTTTCATTTACTGCAGTGAACCAAAAAATGAAACCCAGGCTAAGTTCTCACCTGAGGGGCAGTGGCATCTTTCTGGAGAAGTCTCGACTCAGAGAAAAAGGTAAACTAGAAGAATTGGAATACTCAAAATGTCAGTTGCTTAAGTTCCAACTCATAAGTCAATATATCAACTGATAAAGTCTTGAATTTCCATTTCATATAACTTCTTTTTCCTAAATATGGAATTTCACCAAGCTTTGGTCTTCTCCAGTCGACCATAATCTCTAAATAGCTCTTATATGACCATTTTGTCTCTATGCCACATGGCAATGTAGCCAGATCATCTTGAAATCTGTTCGGAATGTTTTCATAATGCGTCCAGCTCAACACTTTTTGAATTGGCCCGTCAATTAGAGAAACATGTTTGTCTAGCTGCAGAGCGAACCTAGACATCAATCATTGTTGAATATTAAAACCTACTTTAAGCATTGGGTCTCGTGGCAAAAAAGGAGTCTATTCACTGTTAAGTCTATTCACACAATAACATTTTTATGCGTAAATCATTTTTTCCTATTGCATAACAAATAAGTGTTTCACCAACACCTCATTTTCTGCAAGATATACATGTTTTTCCCTCAACAAAAAGTATTACAATCACAACACCAAGTCATTTTCCAATGATAGAGTAAGTATTAGGGTTAAACATTTACATACAAACCCCTTTAAAATATATTTTTGAGTAACCTTTATGTCATGTGTGGGTAAAAGGGTATGGATAATGTCTATACCTTACCCTCCCCTTATAGTATAGCGGGGAAACGGGGAATGGGTAAACGGGTAAAGGGTAATAAAAATATCTACCCTTACCCTTACCCTCCTGGGTATGGGTAAGGGTAAACGGATAATACCCTCCCCATTGACAACCCTATTGTCACATAGGTTGTTACGTAACATCCATACTTTGGTACAAGTCACGATAGGCACTAACACACTATGAAGAATAGAAGCCAAGTTACAACTAATGCGCTGAGCACATTACAAAATTGCGATCCCGCTTTCAGAATATTCTATTGGCATATTTTGCAAAAGCAACTAAAAGTCCCGCTCTAGGAATCCACAGCTCAAACTCATCATTAACATGTGTTGGGGAAAAGACAACCTCTAAACCCCAGGGTACTTAGGTTGGAGCAATGTTTTAAAAAACGTTAAGCGGTAAGCATGCAGACAACACCTTGTAACTGCAGCGTAGGTGATCTTGACCAGGAAGAAGTGAGCTGACTTCGATAACTGACCAATGATCACCTAAATGAAATCATGACCTTTGGTTATCTTAGAAAGACCAACCATAAATTCAATGGTTATGTGATCCCATTACCACTGGGGAATAGGAAAAGTTTGTGATGTCACTACATGCTTCTGATGTTCTTCCTTGGCCTGTTGAAAAACTAGACATTTTGATATAAACTCTGTCACATCTCATTTCAGACTGTGCCACCAATACAATCCTTGAGAGTGTGATACAACTTTGTGTTGTGAGGATGCATAGAGTACATCGAGGAATGAGCTTCCTCAAGTAGCATCTCCCTTAAACCTCTAACATCAGAACCACTGATCAGTTGTGAAGAAACATTGTACCATCAGTTATCTCATGGAGACCATCATGCTTCCCACTACCAAACTTTGATGTGATGTTCTGTATCACAGTATCATCCTTCTATGATCCCAAATCTTCTGTGTCAATGTTGACTTCACTTGTAACTGTACCAACAAACCTACCAACATGCAAAATCTCTAATTGTACATTCATATGCCAAATGGGTACCAACATGTATCATTTGTGACACACCATGGAGTACGACTATATTTTATATGTAGGTGATGATGAAGGCAAGGATGAATTTCTTCTCAATGCATCTGCTACTACATTTACCTTTTCAGGATGATATTCTATAGTACAATTGTAGTCCTTGATCAACTCCATCTATCCCCTTTGCCTCATAGTCAATTCCTACATTGATAAGATGTATTACAAAATTGTGTGATCCGTGAAGATTTGACACTTCTCTCTATATATGTAGTGCCTCCAAATCTTTGGGGCAAGAATCACATATGCTAACCCCATGTCATGAGTTGGGTAGTTTATCTTGTTGGCAAATATGGTGACAGATAAGGCAAAGGAAACAAGAATTTAACTTCCACATTCCCCTTTAACAGACGATTACGTCAATAACTATGTAATGGGAAGGATGGTTTAGCGAGATCATACCTGGTCTTGGAGCAAGTTCATCGACTATACTCTCGCAACAGTGTACGCCTTTCTTCAAGTCACCCACGGATAGCGTCTGCAATAGCTCCTGATTGACCACCACAGACAACAGCCTAATGGTGTCCTCCTAGTGGCATGAAACAACCTCCTCGCCTTTATAGTGGTCCACATGGACAGTCAAGAACTCTTGTCATTCCAGAAGAACTGACAAGAAGGAGTTGTCCCTTCTCATTGGTGTACTAGCACCAACATACTCTCCTACAATTGTTCTCCCTTGCTATCCCTCCCTTTATCAGGTAGGACTTGCTCAGGTTCTCTCAGTTACCACAACTAGAGAAGACAATAATTGTTAGAGGCAACTGATGTGTTTGAGAAGCCCCCAATACCCCTTAATTTATAGTAGAATCAGGGGTCAGGGTTCCAAATTTGAGTGGGAGTAGAAGGGACCAGAATCCCATGCGTTTTCACAACCTATGAGCAGAACAGTGACCGGTTCACATGTGAATAAATTAATTCAACCATTGAACCGATCATTTCATCATGTTTCCCAATTGCAATTGTATTGGCTATTAATACTTGATTAATGCACAACATGACGTCAACACTAATCCTTGATGCAATCGAATTGGTCCATTGAATCAAGTGGTCCATCTCATAAACTGGTCATTTTGGGATGTGAGCCGATCGGTTCACTAAGTGAACAGGTGGTTTCATGCCCCAACTCAACCAATACTCAGCCAACTCATTTTCAATTGACCTGAAACTCCAACCGGATAGTTCAAACCTTTAACCACATAGTTCATAATCCACTAAGTCAATCATTCAACCATTATTTATTTAAATTGAATACATAACTCCTTAGTCATCAAGTTAAATATCATTCATAATAAAACTCCTATTCCAAGAGTATCCTCTGTGTGTGACCCTATAGGTTCCAAGTTACGTTGGCAGTGAATGTCCATAACTAATTTATAACATCATAAGCAATGAGCGGTATCTAGAAACACATCATTGATATCTAAGTAATTTTGAAATTTGGAGAACAACTTCAACCTACAATCCTTAATTGGTGTTACTGCGATTGTATAATTCCTTTATCACTGATATCCAGATTGAACTCGAGTCATGGATATGTCATCCTCTCAGTGTTCAATTCATGTTTCTTGAACCAGAGCAGACTATCTAAGGTATATGTGACATCCATATCATGAATTAATTCACATGTGCATGCACTTACTTTTCTCAGTCTCACTTATCAAGTGGATAGGATATCAAACTCTCGTAGGAGGGACAAATCCCATCTACATCACTCACAATCATCCCTTTGTATCACAATGTACCTAAGTACCACCTTTATTCCAACCCTTATTCAAGGTAATGTTGGATGATGTCAAAATACATCGAATGACATGTGATGAGTATGATGTCTTCAGATCTAAGAACCACAATCACCACCATCATTATGAGAGATGACTCTGATTTTCAATTATGGTTTCAATGTGTCACCCTCATGGTGGGTCTCTCCGATACACTATTCTCCAATAAGTATCTGTGTTCTTGGCTTGATATCACATATCATGACTGATGAGATTTTATTATCAACCAACACACACTCTAGTCCTATATGTTATTCATGTCTATCAACCTTCCACAATAACATCCAACTACAGACATGATAATAATGTATATACTCTTGACATCTGTATGATCTCATTGTTATGGTCATCAACTCAAAGACATACTCATTGAGTAATGACATTATATGGACATTTGTAATGTTTCATCATTATCTCATAACTAATTGAAACAAAACAAATTGGATGATTGCCATTACTATTATCAATCAAACCATTTACTAGATATGATATCACAATTATCATATGATTGGCTCTTTAGACATATATGTCATCACTCCTTGTGTTTCTTGAGCTATGAAGAAGTGAAAGAAATCATGTTCTTATCTTGCATCGACACACATTCCAACCCGTTCTTCAAGGCATCACTAGAAAATGATATAGCCCTTTCTAGGATGTAGCAACACTAGCATTGGATTGGTTTCCACCTTCAGAACACCTCTAGCCACTAATGACCCAATCTAGCTCATGTTTTTCCCTTTATCTCTTGTGTGACACAGGAACCTCACAGATCTAGTAGGACATGCCTAGAGCTATATAGATTTCATTATCTACTGACTCAAGAAGGTTATGAGTCGATCATTGATGATGAGACAACTACCTACCTAGAAGCTATTAGGGGACCAGAGTCTGAGAAATGGCTTGAGGTCATGAGATCTGAGATAGAATTCATATACACCAACAAGGTATGAACCTTAGTGGACCCACCTGAAGGGGTAAAAGCATAAGGTGTAAGTGGGTCTTCAAGAAGAAGACCAACATGGATGGTAATGTACAAACTTACAAAGGTCAATTGGTTGCAAAGGGTTTCAAATAAGTTTAAGGTATTGACTACGGTGAAAGCTTTTCTCCAATTTCCATAGTTAAGTCCATTAAGATCATATTTTCCATTGCAATTTATCATGACTATGAGATTTGGCATATGGATGTTAAAACCACATTCCTTGACCAGAATCTTCTTGAGGATGTGTATATGACACTACCTGAGGGTTTTATAAATCCAAAGGACGCAAATAAATTTTGTAAGCTACAATAATCAATATATATTGAAGTAAGCATCACAAAGCTGGAATCTTTGATTTGATGAAATAGTCAAAGAGTTTGGATTTAGTCAAAATAAAGATGAACCATGTGTTTATAGAAAAAATAGTGGGAGCCTGATTGTATTCCTCACATTGAATGTGGATGAAATACTATTGATTGGGAATGACATCCCTACTGTACATACGGTAAAGTCCAGGCTAGGAAACACTTTCTCCATGAAAGACTTAGGCCAAGCATCCTACATTTTGGGAATCAAGATCTATACAAATAGATCTAGAAGGCTTCTCGAACTAACTCAAAGAACATACATTGACAAAGTGTTGAAGAGATTCAGCATGGAGAACTCAAAGAGAGGCAACTTACACATGTCTCATGGTGTTACCATCATTAGAGATCAATGTCCCAATTCTTTTGAAGAAAGGGAGTGCATGAGTAAGATTCCATATGCTTCTGCAGTTGGATCTATCCTGTACGCAATGTTATACACTCGTCCAGATGTCTCGTATGCTTTGAGCATGAGGAGAAAATATCAGTGAGATCCCAGTGAAGGTCACTAGACTGTCATGAAGAACATATTTAAGTAGTAGTGAATAACTAAGGACCAAGGACCAGTTCCTTGTCTATGGAAGAGAGAAAGAGTTGGTGGTAAGGGTTTACAATAATGCAAGCCAAACTGACAAAGATGATTATAGATCGAAATCTAGATTTGTGTTTTACCTCGATAACATAGTTGTGAGCTGTAAGAATTCCAAGTAAGAGACAAATGTCGATTATGCAACGGAGGCTGAGCATATTGATGTGTCCAATGAAACAAAGGAGCTTGTTTGGATCATGAAGTTATCTCATAACTTTGGTTGGTTCCAAGCTTTAGCAATGCAATTGAGCTATATTGTGACAACAATGGAGCTATTACAGAAGCTAAGGAACCTGGACCACATCAGTGTTCCAACCATATACAAAGGCATTCCCATCTCATAGGATAAATCATACTGTGAGGAGATGCAAAGATATATGGAGTACCAATTGAGAGCAATGTGACTGACCCCTTGACAAAAATACTTTCGCAGCAGAAGCATGAAGGTCATGTTAGATCACTTTGGATTAAGTTCATAGGTGGTTGGCTCTAAGTGCAAGTGGGAGTCTGTTGGTATGTATGTCCATAGAGCCAGTCATATGATGATTGTAATGACATGTCTTGTAAACTATTTGATTAATAATAAAGGCAATCTTCTAATTTATTCTATTATATAGTTATGAGATAATGATATAATATAATTAATTTCTAAAGAATAATATTACTTAATGACATATGTCTTCAAGTTGAAGACATGAATGATGAAATCATATTTTTGTCAAGAGTATATGCATTCTTGTTGTGTCCCTAGTCAGATGTCATTGTGGAAGGCTAATAGACAACAATAAATCTTTAGACTAGAATGTGTGTTGATTGATGACATAATCTCATTAGTCGTGATATGTGATATCAAACCAAGCATATAGATACTTGTTAGAGAATAGTGTATCAGACATATATACCTTGAGAGTGACATATGGAAACCATGATTGGTAGTTAGAGTCATCTCTCATAGTAATGGTGGTGATTGTGGTTGTTAGACCTAAAATCACTACACTCATCACATGTCGTTTAGTGTATTTTGACATCATCTACCATGATCTTGAATAAGGGTTATCATTAAGGTGATTCTCAGGTGCATTGTGACACATGGGGATGAGTGTGAGTGATGTAGATGAGATTTGTTCCTCCTATTGAGATACGATATCATGGCCACTTGATAAGTGAGATTAAGAAATACATGACCATGCTGATGTGAGTCAATATGTGATATCAAGCTTCTACATATCTCAGACAATCTACTCTAGTTCAAGGAACATGGATTTCATGTCGAAGAGGATGATGATTATATGCCTTGAATTTAATCTTGATATTAGAGACAAAGGAACTATACAATCGTTGTAACATGAATCCAAATGATAAGTTAAGTTATTCTTCAACTTCTCCAATTACTTGGGTAGCAATGAAGTCTTGCTAGATACCAATTTTTCTTGTGAAATCATAACATTATTATGAATATGACCGTCAACGTAGTTTGGAGCCTACCTGGACACACATAAGATGTATTGGAATAGGAGTATAATTGTGGACGTGATTAGAAATGTTTAAAATCAAATTGATTACTAAAATGTTTCGGTAATATACTACAATTAAATTGGAATATAATCTAAGTTAATTGGTCAAAACATTTAAGTTAATTAATTAGATTTAATTGTTAAGACGACTGGCTATTCCCGAGCGGATTGACTAGAGTTGGGTAACGAGAATTAGTTAATAAATTAATATGATTAATTAGTTAATTAATGGATTTCATAATATATTTTTCTTGGTCCACGAGCGGCTCATTCTAAATGCAGCCACAACCCTTTTGTTTATTCGAGGGTTTTGGGAAGTCCTATTTATAGGGGCATTACGGCTGGATTTTGATATACTTAAACACTAACGCTCACGCTCTAGTAGGTGAATCCTAGCCATCATTGTCCCCAAGCGACAGAGAAGGAGAGAAATCAACGCTAGCACATCATCAATTAGAAGTCTACTCCTTCCCGCTGGCTTACAAAGTGTGACGTAATTTCCAGTCCATCCCGTGGATGAAGTAGGGACGCATACTCTAAATTGTCTATGTTGGAGGATGGACAAGGGTTGTATGTGCACATGAGGAGCCACGGACATCACCGGGCGAAGGGATTTCGTATGACTTGCTTTTGGACGAGGTCTATCCCTATACTCTCTTTCCAAATACATTGTTGTCAATGAGATCTTCTCATAAGATAAGTGGAGAAAATTTTATTGCTTCTATTGCGCATCTCGCCTACATAAAACTCAACACTTTCTTCATCTAGACATTTGATCAAAGCAGCAAGAAGAAGTAAAGTTAGTAGTTTGACACTAGCTTATCCTAATTCTTAGATGTTGGACAAGAGCAATCAAATATTGAGTTCATAAAATATGCATATCATTTCGATTATGTTCAACATCCATGTTATCTTCCTATATCTGATTGTCCATGCACACTAATCTAACCTATGCTCATATACCATAACATAGGGACCTCTCTTTTGATTAGTATGAGTACCAATCATTACAAAATAATCCTAAAACTAAATGTGCATTAAGATACAAAACACTAGATTCTCAACACATACGATTGAAACAATATACAAGGAACACATTTAGTTATCTTCTTTTCCCTTAAAACCTCAAAAACAATTCTAACATTATATGATCTAGCAATTTAGTTATCACAAATCATATTCAATTCCAGGAATAAAATTGAAATCTTTTTACTCGTATGCATTAAAATTTACATTGTAACGTGCACATGAAAGAAAGAAATAGAAATACAATCCATCGTGAGAAAGAGAGACTACATAGTTTGTCTATAAAAATTATTGTATTTACATCTTTTTTGTCACAACCTCTTGGCAAGACATGTGAGACTCCTACAGGCCCTAGTGAGTGGAAGCTTCCACTCAACTAAGTAACATGCATGACCCTCGGACTTAAGTATATCTAACTTAAAAGAAACTTACACATATTTATCTCAAACTGATAACCTAGCATCTAGAACAAGAGGTTTATGATAATATTTTAACTAATATAAGAGGAATTGTTTAGTCGACTTCTAGCTTCTATTGTAGGAGTAACATAGAAACATTCAAACATTTATTGTTTAACAATAAAAATGCATCGGTGTGGCACCCAATTTCATTCTTATTGTAGGAGTAACATAGAAAAATTCAAACATGTGTTGTTTAACAATAAGAACACATCGGTGTGACACCCAAAAATCTGAACCATGAACATAACATGCATTCCTGAAGCTAAAGACTACATAATACTCAAATATCAACCAAAGTCAAATCATAAGAAGAGTAAATATCAAATCATGCAATAGATGTCAATGTTTAAGATCAAATTTAATACTAGGAAGATAATAATAAGACAATTAGTTATCTTTAATAGTAGAATAATTGATTTCCAAAAATAAGACAACTTATGCATGTACAACAGATCTACCAACAAACACTAATGTGAATTTAAAATTTCTCACATATTCTGCACTAATTGTCATTTTTATTCATTTACCTTGAAACTATGTGACCCATACTTCACCAAGTATAAATTACCATGTCTAATTCCCGTGTCAATGAATCTCCATCATTATATTAGAATTTTAGTTGACCACTCTAAGTAGCTACTACAACACTAATGTAGGGGTTTCATCATCCTACCATCAATTCCTCGTCTCAGATACATGAGATAGATATAAACAAAACTAAATACCACATACGAAAACATCATTCGTGTTTTATAGTTTACATTTCATCAGAGTCTATTACTTATGGACATAGACTTACATAACAAAATAATTATGCCCAAAATCACACGATCTGACTCACTGCTATATCTTAGTAGTCTAACCTTCAAGAGCTCGATCCACACTTTGCAATACTTCTCATAATCTCTAATTACTACAAGGATATCCTTTTAATTTTCCTAGTATCGAACTCTAGGGAAACTGATATTGTTTCAGATAGCTAACTAGATGGATTCATCATTATACTTATTATGTAATCCTATTACTCATGGAAAAGGGGTTCAATTTTATCATTTATCATGTGTGCGCATTCTCACACGTATTAAATGACATGAATAAGATATGATTAATAAGAAAGACAATCATTATTGAAGGAAACACAACAATCAGTAATTTACAAAAGTGGAGGAATTTGACAATGATTCCCAACCTTTGGTCCCTCTAGTTTTGTCTTTCAAACTTGAGCAATTTGATTATGATTGGGTAGACAATGAACTCTAGCGATGTATACCCCTTCCCCCGCACTATAACAAGTGTTCTTCTCATTGTCACCACTATATCTAGACTTACTCCTTGGCAGACCATGTAGACATATCGAATACATAGTGGACACAACTAAATTTGATATCTAAATCTGAAAAAAAGTAGTTTGATCCAATATTTGATCTGATATTTGACGGATATCATATGTTAACATCTGAATATGACCCGGACCAATAATATCTGAAATTTTGAAGAAAAAAATCCAATCTGAACTGAAAATCATACATTAAATGTTAGTAGATATACTATATGTAGAAATTATTAATATTACATTAAATATATATGATAAAATGTCTATGTTTTAAGATTTTCATATATAAATAATATGTCTTTAATAACATATCTATGTATTTGTCAAAATTGGATTTTTTTGGAGTGGATACGAAAATACCCAATATCCAATCCAAAACTTTTGGACCCGAAATTTGACAATTGAAATCCGACCCCAAATTAATTAAAATTTCATATTTGAATTTGGATCGAGTATGCAAATTTTGGATATCCATTTACATGTCTACTCCTTGACCATCCATCCCTAGTCAAACTCCAAAATTACAATAGATGTATTTCTTCTTCTTTTTTATTTCATTTAATGTGTGTTAGTTAGGAACACGCCATCGTGTGTCTTTTATGACCCAAACTACTATAAAGTCTTTTAAAAATCTTTAAATTAATTCATAGTGATGAGTAGGGTTGTTTATTTCTCAGTCCAGATCGACGGACCGGAGCGGTTATTTGGTCCGGTCCGATCTTGGACCGACTTGACTTTTGATCCGGACCTCGGTCCTTAATTTCTCCTAATTTTGATCTTCGGTCCGGTCCGGTCCGATCTGGTCCAAAATTGCTAGAAATCGATCCGGACCGGTTGGACCGAATAATATATTAAAACTTATTATACATGTTAATTAAATCTAATATTTATAAAGGATATTATGGATATAGAGTACAATATATAAAAAACTTCTTATACATGTTAATTAAATCTAATATTTATAGTTGTTACGAAACTCAAATAGTGTTTTATAAGTTCTATATCATTGTTGTTTTACATTTTATAGTCAAGAGTTTATTAATATAAGTTATCCAATCCGGTCCATACTTTTTCCATATATTTTTTGTTAATCGGATCTTGGTCCGGTCCAGTCCGATTTTGGACCGATGTACAGTTCTAGTGATGAGGACAACAAGTTATAATGATTTCAAATATTTTCAAACTTTTACAGATGATTTTTGCAAGATGACTTGATTTTATCTTTTTCAAATTGTGATGAGGTTTCTCCACTTATTCACATGTTTTATAAAATAATCTTGGTTTATCTTCCATTCTTGTTAAGATTCTTCATACCAATAATGCCCTTAAATACACCCAAAGGGTAGTTTTTTCCTTTTACATGATGTGGAAATAATTCAACAACACTCATACACCTACTCTACACAAATATATGGTATTGCTAAGCATAAAATTGTCACCTTCTTGACATCACATGTTGTCTTACCATTCATGTGAATGTTCCTAAACATTTTTTGTTGGATGCAATTCTCACGACATGTTTTTTTAAATCAACCCTCAACTGTCCTCGATTCTAAAACACCAAAGTCCTTTTTGGATCCTCTATTCACAAACCACATCATTTCCATTGCCGACTTGGGTTTTTGGATGTGTTGTCTTTGTCCATAATTGTGTCCTAAGCTTGACAAATGATCTCCCTGAGGTATAAAATGGTGTTTCTTGAATACCCTTTCTCTCGGAAAAAAATAGATGTGCATTCACCCCCCAGTTAGGGTGTGTTCTTATCTCTTATCTCTATAGAAGTCACCTTTCATAAGGATGAGTTTTTGTTCTCTTCATCGTTATCAATTTCAAATCATATTGATGTAATGATCTCATTGCTTAATCCCTTTCCCCCACACCCATCACATTCACCAAAAGACTATCACCGACCCATGAAAATTGGGTGTCCAGTAGCACCTCCACCATCATCGTATGTTCCAGACCAATCCAATCTACCAAGGGCACTTCACAAAGGTATACGTTCTTGCACCATCAAACATCCCATCTCTAACCATTATTGTGCAGCACACCTTTCTACTAATACTTCTACCTTTCCATATCTATGGATACTAATTATATTTGCAAACATCCAATGGATGCTTTCTGACATCCTAGATGGAAGTGCCATGATGGGGAAATGCAAACTTTATGGGAAAATCATACAGGGGACGTGGTTGACTCTCCATCGGACAAGAACATTGTTGGCTATCGGTTGGATGTTCCTCGTCAAACATCACTCTCATGGTACTATCAAGCAACTAAAGGCAAGGATAGTTGCCAAAGGTTTTACTCAAATATCAAATGTGAAATATTTTGAAACATTATCTCCAAGACAAGGATTGCCTTTGTCTGCATCCTAATTTCCTTGGAAACCCATTTTGAATGCCCTCTCTTCCTGTTGAATATTAAGAATGTCTTTCTTTTCAACAAACTCCTGGAGAAGTATATTTGCACAAACCTCCCAATTGAAGGGGGTCTTTCTTACAAAGTATGCAATCTTTTATGCTCATTATATGGCCTTCAACAATCCCTGAGAGCCTAGTTCAATAAAATAAGCATAGTCCTTAAGAAACTGGGTTTTCAAACATTGGCTACTAACTTTCGCTTTTCACTTCGAGATCATTCAAATGTCACATTCTTCTTATCTATGTCGATGACATTGTAATCACTACTAGTGACAAATAGGCATCTCCAAGTTGAAGCAAACTTTACAAACACATTTTCACACAAAGGACTTCGGCAGTCTGCAATGCCTTCTCCAAATAGAAGGTCTTCATTCAGCCACACAAATCAGCTTGTCCTAGAGACATACTTTAAGAGACTAGGATGAAAGATGATAAGCCCACCTCTACTCTGATGGATTATCACATGAAGGATGCACATGAGGGGGGGCCTTCAAAGAACCGAGAAAATATTAACGAGTCGTTAGAAAACTAATCTAATTAACAATTACTCAATCTAACATAATATATTTGTTAGGGTAGTCGGTCAATATATGACTACGCTGATTCAGGCTCACTTGTGTAGCATCCAACACATCACACTATCGGAAGACTGCTTCAACAAGAGGACTATTCTACAAACATCCTGAGGAAAAGACCATTACTTTCCCAAGATACATAGATACATATTGGGAAAACGATGCTCTAGATCTACATCTAATCTTCGCATTATATTAGGAAATCATCCAATAGTCTATAATAGTAAAAAAACAAGTAGTGGTGACTCACTCCATTGAAGTACAATATCGAGCCACGTCCAGTACGTGCTATGATCTACAATGCTTCAACCTATTTTAAATGAGTTTGAAATTCCTATTCAAACTCTATCTCATTTCTTTTGTGACTACCAGACTGTTGTCCACATTGCTAATAATTTAGTATTCCATGTGTGGATTGCTATTTTTTATACAACCTGGTTAAAGCTAAAAAAAATATTGTTCCTCGCATACAGACATTTGATCAAGTTGTTGATATCCTAAACAAACTACTTCCTCCTACCTTGTTTCAATATATGTGTGAAGTTGGGACTGCACCACTATTGCTCTCCAACGTGAAGTGTGTTAGCATTAGTGGTTAGAAATCACACAATAATCTATAGTAGTTAAACACAAGTTGCGGTGACTCGTTCCAACACTAGGATACAATACCGGGCCACAACCCATACATGTTATGATCTACAATGGTTTCACCCTGTATTAAATGAGTTTAGATTCCCATTCAGATTCCATCCCTTCTATGTGAAAAACCTGACTGCTGTCCACATTGTTAATAATCTATTATTCCATGAGCATGGATTGCTATTTTTATACAACTTGGTTAAAACTAAAAACATTATTATTCCTCACATACCGACTCTTGATCAAGTTGTTGATATGCTAAACAAACTACTTCCTCCTACCTTGTCTCCATATATGTGTACAGTTGGGACTGTGCAGCGTTCACTGTCCAACTTGAGAGGAGTGTTAGTAAGAGTGGTTATATTTTTTGATATATTGCAAATACACTTAAGCAAAGATTCATCTACCCACTTAAGCATACCCATGAACTCCAATAGATAGGATACCCAATCTCTGATTGTAAACCTTTTAGACTACCGATATTCCATTTACAAGGTGAGATCTTCAGAATACCATTATTCCATGTGGGTGGCATTATTGGAAGCGTGTAACGGTCAACTATACACCACGATGACTATTTTAGTTAAGAAAACTAATGTAGAAGAGGTGCAGCTCAGCTTTCAAACTAGCTGGATGATAAGAAAAGCACGACAAGAACGAACTACATGACTTGCAAGTGCCCTTAAAGTAGTGGTGACTTGAAGCACAAATATGCTATAATCAAACATAAAATTATATATATTACTAAGTAATCTAACCTCCTCTTAACTCGTACTAAGATTTCATATATTCGCCTTAACTGATGTTTCTTGAGGCTAAATACCCGTAATCATATACCGAGACACAATGTGGACATGGTGAATTTCCAACCCCCGCCCTCATTCAAGGTGGTTAGAAAAGCTTACAGCCAATATGAAAATAGCTCACAAGTTATAGCCCAAATAAATATCATCACTGATCCTAAACACCGTATAAATGTCATAAGTTTCGAAATCCTATAAAAGATACAGTCAAATCAACCCTTGCGAAATAAAAGTTTGGCTTTAATTATGTTGTAAGGAGTGATTCTGTATTACGTAAGGTTCATGGAATATCTAGATGCAAGTAAAATTGTAGCAACTTTATAAAGCACAGACAATACAACGAGCTAAAGGCTAATCAATAGATAAAGAAATTCTGGAAACAATTCAAAAGTATATTGGAAGAAATAAATACAAAAGTAGACGTAATATATTAAAACAGATTGAATCTCCATCCAGATGTAATCAAATAGCTGCCACCGAACGCTCAATACTCAGTGCACAAAGTTTCAAGTTGTTTCTAACAAAATAATGAGTCAGCAGGACGTCGGCACACACAAATATAAACCACTCAAGTGTGAAATAACATTGAAACTAATATAAGGGCCCGTTTGGTTCCATTGAAATGGAACGTGTGCAGCTACAACCGCACGTGTTTTTCAACTACATACATTTGGTTTTGAGAAGTTTCAACCCACAACGTGAAAGTGAACTGCACTATCTATTCCAAGTGTGTACAAAATTGCGAAATTGAACCGTGCCCAATATGGGCGCAGTTCGTTTTCTCAATCTCTCTTCTCGCTGGGCTACCTGCTGCTGCAGGTGTCTGTCTCACGGAGAACTCAGGAACTTGCTGCTGCTAGTCGCGTATATCGCTGTATAGTTATGGAGAATTCAGAAATCTGCCTCGTAGTGTACTGACATGTCACGTATTGACCGGCTAAATAAAAATATCTCATAACGCCTGGCAATTAACAGGTAACTAACAACAACCTACCAAACGAAAACAAGGCAACGGAATGACTCCAACTTCCGTCCAACCAAATGAAAACAATGAGGTTCTAATTCTTGTTTTTGGATTCCTGTTTTGCAAGTACAGTTGCGTGTTGACTTTACTTCGAACCAGACAGGCCTTAAGCCACAAAAAGTTGTCCAGTAACATTCAGATAAGCAGCTTCAGAATTTTAGACGTCTCAGTACTTCAGGAGGCTCCTTTCCATCCGTTTGTACACTAAGGCCACAACTGGAAAACTTGAGCCTTCTACTGTAGCATCCCATATAGATGGCTATCATATGGGCATGGTGGCTGTAATAGTTCACCACTTTCGCCATTCGAAGGGTACACCCAACCCTGCGGCAAACACACACATGAAGGAGTTTGCATTAGTTTTTGCTGGTTCCAACAAACAAACACAAACTAATCTGGATGGATAGAAAAGAAAAACAAATACCTAATGCATATTTTGCACGTTTTTCTTTTTCTCTTTTCTTCTGCTGCTGAACTCTAGCGCGATTGGCCTCCAGTCTCATTAGAAAATAAGTTTGAATGGAAATCTGTATATCAAACGTGTATCTACCTGATGAAGAAATGTTCCTCCGGACATAAAACTTGCATTTACCTGATGCACTCGAAATGTCCCTGGGATTCATCAGGTGAAATAAAATTTAGTGAACGTTCTGCTTTTTAAATTTGGCCTTGTGTACCCATTTGGTAGAAACAGAATAACCAAGCTTCCTTTTAGAGATCAAAGGAGAAAAAACAAAAGATATAGACCCTAAAAGTCGAATCATAATCCTTAAGCAGTTTGCATGTGAGTTACATGATTCACCCATAGCCCCCACCCTTGTATTGGGAGGGGAGGACTGCTTCGTCGGCGTTGTTATAGCTACCGACTTGGGAGGAATATTTGCACCATTCCAATTTAGCAAGTGTCGGGCTAGACGCATTAATGAAAACATACCTAACAGATTTCAATATGATTTGGCTACATTTCCATGTGGCATAGAGAAAATGGTCATGTGGGAGCTACTTATGAGTTGGAACTTAAAGCAACTGACGTTTTGGGTACTACAATTCTTCTAGTTTACCTTTTTTTCTGAGTCGAGACTTCTCCAGAAAGATGCCACTGCCCCCCGGGTGAGAACTTATCCCGGGTTTCATTTTTTTGTTCACTGCAGTAAAAGAAACAATTTGGATTATGGAACCCTTCAGTGGAGTCAAAAAAGGAATGAATAGTCATATGTGAAAGAGTAAAAACTTGGAAATACAGCCCTGCAAAGGCAAGCGTCTAACTAAAAAGCATATACATATATACCAACAAGGATAACAGCCATCATGGCTCTCAAGCTTCGTCTGGATACCTAAGCCATAGTCGTCTCAAGCTTCTTCAATACTATCAGACACCACTGCAAGTTCAACACTGTTTATGTACTATGTCTTGTTGCCCTACCTAAAGGTCAGACCATCCCGTACCATATTATGCATAGTCACAATATACTCCATTTTTTTGAAAAAAAACGTGTTTAAAACGTGTATTATTCGTGTGCCGTATATGACGGTCGTTTTAAACTCCAAACCGAATAATACGTTTTAAACACGTTTAATTCGTGTTTCATTCACGTATTGTGTTTTAAACGCGTTTAATACGGTTTTTTTGTTGTTTTAAACAGTTTTGTACTTTTGCTTCACATTTATTTTTTCCACGTCCTTTTTAACTTGTAGCAGGGTTCCACTAAACCGTCCAACCTTCCTCCTCTATCCCTCGACACACCAGTAGTAGTAACCCTAGACATTCTACATGTACGCTCCATCTTTCTCCTCCATTCTCCCCCTTTCTTCCCTGATTTCTGCCTGCTGCTCCCACTTCTTCCCCTTCTAATATTAGAGTAATTAGTTCGATGTTTAGTCATTTTCAATCATTATATGTGTGGGTGTAACATATGTTTGTATATGTATGTGTGTGTATATAATCCGCTTTTTTGCCGACTTTTTTCCGAATAGTTGACCGAACTTTTACCGTATGTTGACCGAACTTTATCCGAATTTTCCGCATAATTCCCTATTACCGAATTTTTCAACTTGGCAGTACGTATCCCAAATACCGAATTTGTGACTATGATATTATGTTTTCCGTAAATTTGTGTCTTTAAGTCTATACATTGTGCTTTCAAACTATAATGACTTAATTCATTCATTTCATCATTTAATTTGATCTCAAATTCATCATCGACATCCCCAGAGAAACTCAGCTTCCTTCAGTCACACATTAACCCACACCCCCACACACATACCCAATAAGAAAAATTATTGCATATTTGATTAGACCTACACTAGTAGATTGTTTTGGTAAATGTCATTAAATAATTTTTCAGTTGCGTGTCCAAACGTTGGGTAGGCATGTGGGAACTTGCATCAAAATTTTTGTTTCTATGGCCACTAAAATAGGTCAGCTTCCTGCAATCACACAGCCCCAAACATACATAATATGAAATATTATTGCATATTTGAGTAGATCTACACTAGTATATTGTTTAGGTAAATTTCATTATAATTTGAAATGACTATATCAGGAATAAAGTGGGGGTGGCGAGCATTGAGGACAAGTTGCGTGAGGGCCGACTCAGATGGTACGGACATGTGCAACGCAGACCTACTAGTGCGCCTATACGAAACAATGCTATTGAGCCAAACACTATAAATAGAAGAAGAGGAAGGCCTAAATTAACATGGGATGAGCTTATAAAGAGAGATTTTGAATCTCTACATCTCAATCAAAATATGGCCCATGATAGTGCTGAATGGAAACGAAGGATCCATGTAGCCGACCCCAACATAGTTGGGATTGAGGCTTAGATGATGATGATGAAATTTCATTATAATTTGTTCATTTGGCAATCGACATGCTAGGAACACATCTATTGAAATTTGCGTAGAAATTCATCAAAATATATGTTTATGGCACCGAAACTGTCACGGATCCGACATTTTCTTCCTTAGTGATTTATTTAGCTGATTTGTTCTTATTCATGATCCTAAGGTTATGCATTATATATCATGTATGTTTGTATTAGTAGATCAATGTATGTTACTTATATGAATGTATCATTATATCTAATATTGTTTGTTCTTATATATATCATTACTTATGTACTCTATGGTGTATATATGTATGTATTTTATTTTTGTATTTGAGTACTAGTTCTCAGCTCCGTTCACTATGTTAGTGTTGGTTTATTACAAATTTAACACTCTGCTATATCTATTATTATATATCATTTATAATATATACTTTAATGTGTAAGTAACATTAATAAACTATATAAAATGATTAATGGATCACATGAATACTCCATATGTAGGAGTTATATACTTACACCATATTGTAAAGGAAAGATTAGTGTTTAACATGGGACATTTTCGAGAAAAAAAAGGGTCAGATATTATAAAGACTGGAAACTTTCAAACAAAAAGTCCAAGGCATATTAAGATTGCCCATTAGAACATCTCTATTTGTCTCACTTTATATCTTGTTTCCTTTTCTCTCACAAGTGATTCTCCCTAATACCGTGAAAGGAAGAAAGAAAAGGTGCTTTATTATTCCACTAACAAGCAATGCTTGAATACTTGGTGAGCGAGAAGAAGGATTATCAGAAGAGTAGTAAAAAATAAGAAGCAAAAGGGGAAAAACAAATAGTAGAAGATAATGAGGAGGCATGTGACCTACCTCCAGTAGCACGTCTATCTCCAACCCAGTGAATTGGAAAACGTTCTGAGCGGCCGCTTAATCGGTTCAGCAGCCCAGCCGTTTAAAATACCCCTGAGCACCCGATTAATATTTTTTTTCAAAAAACGGGCTTTTTTTCCCGCTTAACCCACTTAATCAGTCGCTTAATCCGCTTAATCAGCCGCTTAATCGGCCGCTCAGACCCGTTTTTTTAAGAAAACTGATGCAAGCCTGTAACATTAAGTAATTTTTGAAATTAAAATAATTATTGACTGTAATATATTAAACTTATATACAATACATGTTCTATGATAAGCCTTAGTTAATTTAATATGCATACTTTGTATGTAAGCCATAGTAATCGGGTACTGCTGTATATCCAAGTAAATTACATGTAACTAATCATGACATAGATTTTAGAATGCATACTTTGGTTAAATGTACTGCTATAATTTTTGATCAAGTGATGATATGTAAATTTAGCAATAAGTTAGTAAGGTATCAATGATAAGTCTGCTGTAATGTGATGCAAAATAGTTATTGTATCATGTATATATACTTAATACATTTTTGTTTTATAGTTGTATAGGGTATAATATGTGTGACAAGTCTATTGTTTAATAGTTTAGCTATAATCATTGTTTTATAGTTGTGTTATAAAGTATTTGGGTGTTTAGTATGGTTATTTAGGGTTTTAAGATATGTATATATATGCATACATGTGCATTTTTTTATAAAATTGTATAGAAAAATCAAAACCCATTTTCTCAAAAATCGGCCGCTTACCGCTTAACCAGTTACAAGGTGTTGTCTGCACGCTTACCGCTTAACGTTTTTTAAAACATTGCTCCAACCTAAGTACCCTGGGGTTTAGAGGTTGTCTTTTCCCCAACACATGTTAATGATGAGTTTGAGCTGTGGATTCCTAGAGCGGGACTTTTAGTTGCTTTTGCAAAATATGCCAATAGAATATTCTGAAAGCGGGATCGCAATTTTGTAATGTGCTCAGCGCATTAGTTGTAACTTGGCTTCTATTCTTCATAGTGTGTTAGTACCTATCGTGACTTGTACCAAAGTATGGATGTTACGTAACAACCTATGTGACAATAGGGTTGTCAATGGGGAGGGTATTATCCGTTTACCCTTACCCATACCCAGGAGGGTAAGGGTAAGGGTAGATATTTTTATTACCCTTTACCCATTTACTCGTTCCCCGTTTCCCCGCTATACTATAAGGGGAGGGTAAGGTATAGACATTATCCATACCCTTTTATCCACATATGACATAAAGGTTACTCAAAAATATATTTTAAAGGGGTTTGTATGTAAATGTTTAACCCTAATACTTACTCTATCATTGGAAAATGACTTGGTGTTGTGATTGTAATACTTTCTTGTTGAGGGATAAACATGTATATCTTGCAGAAAATGAGGTGTTGGTGAAACACTTATTTATTATGCAATAGGAAAAAATGATTTACGCATAAAAAAATGTTATTGTGTGAATAGACTTAACAGTGAATAGACTCCTTTTCTGCCACGAGACCCAATGCTTAAAGTAGGTTTTAATATTCAACATTGATTGATGTCTAGGTTCGCTCTGCAGCTAGACAAACGTGTTTCTCTAATTGAGGGGCCAATTCAAAAAGTGTTGAGCTGGACGCATTATGAAAACATTCCGAACAGATTTCAATATGATCTGGCTACATTGCCATGTTGCATGGAGACAAAATGGTCATATAAGAGCTATTTATAGATTATGGTCGACTGGAGAAGACCAAAGCTTGGTGAAATTCCATATTTAGGAAAAAGAAGTTATATGAAATGGAAATTCAAGACTTTATCAGTTGATATATTGACTTATGAGTTGGAACTTAAGCAACTGACATTTTGAGTATTCCAATTCTTCTAGTTTACCTTTTTCTCTGAGTCGAGACTTCTCCAGAAAGATGCCACTGCCCCTCAGGTGAGAACTTAGCCTGGGTTTCATTTTTTGGTTCACTGCAGTAAATGAAACAAATCGGATTAAGGAGCCCTACAACAGAATCAATTAAGGAACGAAGTCATATGCCAAAAAGTAAAAATTAGAAATATAGCCCTGCAAAGGCAAGCGTCTAACTAATAAAAACATATACATATGCGCGAGTATTTCCTTTGAATTCTTGCAGTACATGTTGCATTAAGGCCATGTTTGGTTTGTTGGAAGGGATTATGATGGTATGTGCCCAACAACTATAACTCTATAAGGTTAGGTCATGAATTTCAACTTCAATATAGTAGGAACTATGAAACTTCCTGCAGCTAACTAAATTTAAGCTATGTATGATACTATAGTAATTGGTATTCCATGCAGACAAATTATCTCATCAACATAGATATGTGCAAACTTCTTTGCAGCGTAGGTGATCTTGACCAGGAAGATGTGAGTTGACTTCGATAACTGACCAATGATCACCTAAATGAAATCATGACCTTTGGTTATCTTGGAAAGACCAACCATAAATTCAAAGGTTATGTGATCCCATTACCACTGGGGAATAGGAAAAGTTTGTGATGTCACTACATGCTTCTGATGTTCTTCCTTGGCCTATTGAAAAACTAGACATTTTGATATAAACTCTGTCACATCTCATTTCAGACTGTGCCACCAATACAATCCTTGAGAGTGTGATACAACTTTGTGCTGTGAGGATGCATAGAGTACATCGAGGAATGAGCTTCCTCAAGTAGCAAATCCCTTAAACCTCTAACATCAGAACCACTGATCAGTTGTGAAGAAACATTGTACCATCAGTTATCTCATGGAGACCATCATGCTTCCCACTACCAAACTTTGATGTGATGTTCTGTATCACAGTATCATCCTTCTATGAATCCCAAATCTTCTGTGTCAATGTTGACTTCACTTGTAACTGTACCAACAAACCTGCCAACATGCAGAATCTCTAATTGTACATTCATATGCCAAATGGATACCAACATGTATCATTTGTGACACACCATGGAGTACGACTATATTTTATATGTAGGTGATGATGAAGGCAAGGATAAATTTCTGCTCAATGCATCAGCTACTACATTTACCTTTTCAGGATGATATTCTATAGTACAATTGTAGTCCTTGATCAACTCCATCTATCCCCTTTGCCTCATAGTCAATTCCTACTTTGAGAAGATGTATTACAAAATTATGTGATCCGTGAAGATTTGACACCTCTCTCTATATATGTAGTGCCTCCAAATCTTTGGGGCAAGAATCACATATGCTAACCCCATGTCATGAGTTGGGTAGTTTATCTTGTTGGCAAATATGGTGATAGATGAGGCAAAGGAAACAAAAATTTAACTTCCACATTCCCCTTTAACAGACGATTACGTCAATAACTAAGTAATGGGAAGGATGGTTTAGCGAGATCATACCTGGTCTTGGAGCAAGTTCATCGACTATACTCTCGCAACAGTGTACGCCTTTCTTCAAGTCACCCACGGATAGCGTCTGCAATAGCTCATGATTGACCACCACAGACAACAGCCTAATGGTGTCATCCTAGTGGCATGAAACAACCTCCTCGCCTTTATAGTGGTCCACATGGACAGTCAAGAACTCGTCATTCCAGAAGAACTGACAAGAAGGAGTTGTCCCTTCTCGTTGGTGTACTAGCACCAACATACTCTCCTACAATTGTTCTCCCTTGCTATCCCTCCCTTTATCAGGTAGGACTTGCTCAGGTTCTCTCAGTTACCACAACTAGAGAAGACAATAATTGTTAGAGGCAACTGATGTGTTTGAGAAGCCCCCAATACCCCTTAATTTATAGTAGAATCAGGGGTCAGGGTTCCAAATTTGAGTGGGAGTAGAAGGGACCAGAATCCCATGCGTTTTCACAACTTATGAGCAGAAAAATGACCGGTTCACATGTGAATAAATTAATTCAACCATTGAACCGATCATTTCATCATGTTTCCCAATTGCAATTGTATTGGCTATTAATACTTGATTAATGCACAACATGACGTCAACACTAATCCTTGATGTAATCGAATTGGTCCATTGAATCAAGTGGTCCATCTCATAAACTGGTCATTTGGGGATGTGAGTCGATCGGTTCACTAAGTGAACAGGTGGTTTCATGCCCCAACTCAACCAATACTCAGCCAACTCATTTTTAATTGACCTGAAACTCCAACCGGATAGTTCAAACCTTTAACCACACAGTTCATAATCCACTCAGTCAATCATTCAACCGTTATTTATTTAAATTGAATACCTAACTCCTTAGTCATCAAGTTAAATATCATTCATAATAAAACTCCTATTCCAAGAGTATCCTCTGTGTGTGACCCTATAGGTTCCAAGTTACGTTGGCAGTGAATGTCCATTACTAATTTATAACATCATAAGCAATGAGCGGTATCTAGAAACACATCATTGATATCCAAGTAATTTTGAAATTTGGAGAACAACTTCAACCTACAATCCTTAATTGGTGTTACAGCGATTGTATAATTGCTTTATCACTGATATCCAGATTGAACTCGAGTCATGGATATGTCATCCTCTCAGTGTTCAATTCATGTTTCTTGAACCAGAGCAGACTATCTAAGGTATATGTGACATCCATATCATGAATTAATTCACATGTGCATGCACTTACTTTTCTCAGTCTCACTTATCAAGTAGACAGGATATCAAACTCCCTTAGGAGGGACAAATCCCATCTACATCACTCACAGTCATCCCTTTGTATCACAATGTACCTAAGTACCACCTTTATTCCAACCCTTATTCAAGGTAATGTTGGATGATGTCAAAGTACATCGAATGACATGTGATGAATGTGATGTCTTCAGATCTAAGAACCACAATCACCACCATCATTATGAGAGATGACTCTGATTTTCAATTATGGTTTCCATGTGTCACCCTCATGGTGGGTCTATCCGATACACTAGTCTCCAATAAGTATTTGTGTTCTTGGTTTGATATCACATATCATGACTGATGAGATTCTATTATCAACCAACACACACTCTAGTCCTATATGTTATTCATGTCTATCAACCTTCCACAATAACATCCAACTACAGACATGATAATAATGTATATACTCTTGATATCTGTATGATCTCATTGTTCTGGTCATCAACTCAAAGACATACTCATTGAGTAATGACATTATATGGACATTTGTAATGTTTCATCATTATCTCATAACTAATTGAAACAAAACAAATTGGATGATTGCCATTACTATTATCAATCAAACCATTTACTAGATATGATATCACAATTATCATATGATTGGCTCTTTAGACATATATGTCATCACTCCTTGTGTTTCTTGAGCTATGAAGAAGTGAAAGAAATCATGTTCTTATCTTGCATCGACACACATTCCAACCCGTTCTTCAAGGCATCACTAGAAAATGATATAGCCCTTTCTAGGATGTAGCAACACTAGCATTGGATTGGTTTCCACCTTCAGAACACCTCTAGCCACTAATGACCCAATCTAGCTCATGTTTTTCCCTTTATCTCTTGTGTGACACAGGAACCTCACAGATCTAGTAGGACATGCCTAGAGGTATATAGATTTCATTATCTACTGACTCAAGAAGGTTATGAGTCGATCATTGATGATGAGACAACTACCTACCTAGAAGCTATTAGGGGACCAGAGTCTGAGAAATGGCTTGAGGTCATGAGATCTGAGATAGAATTCATATACACCAATAAGGTATGAACCTTAGTGGACCCACCTGAAGGGGTAAAAGCATAAGGTGTAAGTGGGTCTTCAAGAAGAAGACCAACATGGATGGTAATGTACAAACTTACAAAGGTCAATTGGTTGCAAAGGGTTTCAAATAAGTTTAAGGTATTGACTACGGTGAAAGCTTTTCTCCAATTTCCATAGTTAAGTCCATTAAGATCATACTTTCCATTGCAATTTATCATGACTATGAGATTTGGCATATGGATGTTAAAACCACATTCCTTGACCAGAAACTTCTTGAGGATGTGTATATGACACTACCTGAGGGTTTTATAAATCCAAAGGACGCAAATAAATTTTGTAAGCTACAATAATCAATATATATTGAAGTAAGCATCACAAAGCTGGAATCTTTGATTTGATGAAATAGTCAAAGAGTTTGGATTTAGTCAAAATAAAGATGAACCATGTGTTTATAGAAAAAATAGTGGGAGCCTGATTGTATTCCTCACATTGAATGTGGATGACATACTATTGATTGGGAATGACATCCCTACTGTACATACGGTAAAGTCCATGCTAGGAAACACATTCTCCATGAAAGACTTAGGCCAAGCATCCTACATTTTGGGAATCAAGATCTATACAAATAGATCTAGAAGGCTTCTCGAACTAACTCAAAGATATTTGAGGAAGAAGAATGAAAGGGGATGAGGCAAAAACGAAGGGGGAGAAATTGGGCAGGGAGACTGGACTTGCGTGGAGCAGAAAGTGAAGAAATAAAAGGAGGAGAAAGTATCGGGGAGGAAGAAGAAAACAAGGACTGGAGGAGGAAGAACGTGTGAAAGGAGATAAAGGGGAGAAGAGAAAGAGGGAAGGAAGCGGAGGAAGAGGGTGGAAGGAGTACCTACGGCGGCTTCTGCTCCAAGCACTAACGGTGGCTGGTTGCTGTTGTTCCGAGTTTAAGCGGCGGCGGCAGTGCTGCTTCAATTTCACGCGTCGGCGGCTGCTGAAGTTCCTAGCTCCAATCGTTGTTGCTGCTGCTTGCAATGTTGCTGCTGGCGCGGCGGCCCCACGTAGGGCGACAGCGGCTCCGCGTCGGGCTACAACGGCTCCAACCGCAACGGCTGCTCTTCACAGAGGCAATGGCAGCTCTTGCTGCTTGTGGAGAGAGTACAGGAGAAGGCTAGGGTTGGAGGAGTCGTGAGCGGGGAAATGAAAAGCGTTGGGAGGGAAACGGGTCGGGAGCCAAGAATTAGATTGGAAGGGTTTTTGTTTTTTTTTTAACTTACAGTCAAGTCATCCGAGTCCAATGTGTGTCCGGGCCGTGTCCACCTCTAATTTTTTATTAAAAAAACTAGACACGTCGCAGCCGTGTCCACCGCGTGTCCGTGTCCGACACGTGCTGGACACCGCCACGGCAGCTCACGGGAAGTGTATGTGCTTCCTAGATCACAAGTTAGATTGAATTTAACTAGCCTAGACCATACTTGTAAAAGCATGGAACAAAATTTCGATCGAAATTGCGAAATTTCGATCGAAATTTCCGATTTTTTTCCAATCGGACATCGAAACGCATGTACGCAGAGAATGGGACGTCATTTCGCAGAAATTTCGCAAAAATTTCGCACTTAGGTGCGAAATTTCGCAAAACAGTGCAAATTTCGCCCAATTTGGGCCATAATTTCGCGAAATGGCACAAAATTTCGATAGAAATTTCGAGATATTTGTTCCTAAGACTGCTGCCACTACATGTTAGGTATTTTGGCGATTCTCTTTGTATCTTTTGCTTATAGAGGCTATTTTCTTTGATTCTAAGGTACGTTTCCCCTATCCCTAGCCCATGTATACCTCTTTCTATGTTTACACTCTTCTAAAAGATGTGAAGAGATACTATGAAAAATAACAAATTTCTAAGTGCTGCTACTACATGTTAGGTATTTTGGCGATTCTCTTTTGAAAATCACATGAACTACAAACAAACTTGTGGATCTATGAAATAATAGAATTAAGTCTGCAACTCTACAATAAATTTGTTATTATTACACATATTTATACATAAAATGACTTAAAAATAATGCATTTTCTTTGATCTATGTATACATGACCCATGTAACCTAACTAAATTTTAACACTAGACTTATATAAGTTGTAACATGTAAGTTTGTAACTTGCAACCGTAAGTTTTAAGGTCTAAGTGGTAAATTGTGGGTTTGTAAGCTGTTTACAGTCTAACGGACTTGACAATTCTGTTCATTTGTGCACTCACTCATCAAGACATGGATCCCACCCTAACCTCTAAACATATAAATTTATTATATAATCTAGTGTGTTTATGTCTAGACTTTGTGTTTGCAGAATTTCAAAGCTTAATTCCTTCATTTTGCCATCGAAATTGCCATCGAAGTCGAAATTGTTCAGCTTCCTTCACTTACAAATGTGGGAGACCCCCCCCCACATATCCAATATGAAATATTATTGCATATTTGAGTAGATCTTGGCGTTTAGATCATCCTGGTAAATTTTCATAATTTAATTCGCTTATTTGGTCGTCGAAATTGTTAGGGCCGTAAATATCGAAATTTAGTGCGAAATTTCGAAAAATTTCTATTTATGGGCCATCAGACACGGCATCGAAATCGGACATTTAATTCTATGTGTAAAAGTGCACACCTAGACGGCAAGACGCTCTTAGGTGCACCTTTACTAATTTTTCACCTTGGATAAATTGTGTGGGTCCCAGTACATATTAATGAGTTTAATGATGCATTTTTATTCATAAAAATGTTCAATGAACAAGTTTTTACCTTGTTATGTGCCAAATATTATTTTCTTTTATAAATATACTCCAAAATCACATTTTTGGAATTTAATAATTCTATGTCTCGTTGCCTTCTATTCATTTTTTCGTTTTGAGGCCTATGTAAGATAATAATTACTTTGCTACAACTAACTTAACCATGGTTATCAGACTCGAACCGAGTCGGGAACCGGCCCTACCGACCGGCTGAACTAGCAAACCGGTCTAGTTTCATACCAACTAGTTGGGTCTCTCATCCAGCCATTACGTGCCCAGGTGCAGCTCAAATCAGGGAGATGGGGAAAAAACGCTCCCAACTTTCCCAACCCCTACTCTCCAGACTAGTCCTAGTCTCCTCCATAGTTAAATGGAGGTCCCTCGCCACCGAAATTCCGACGCAAACCATCAGAGTTGTTGCGGTCGTATAAGTAGTTGTCTCTGGCTTGCGGCTGTTGTTGCCGCCAATGTTGTGTCATCCGTGTTGCACACTGCTTCCAGGTAACATCTTGCTTTTCTTCTTCCTCTCCCTCTTCTTCCTCCACTTTTCTTCTTCCACTCTAGGCGGCTAGGCCATTGCTGGTCTCCCTCACCGTTTTTCTTCTTGCGTTGAAATTAACACCCCATCCTCTCCCTCTTAGTTCTACTCTCCCACCTCCTCTTTTGTTTCCTCATTTTCTTCCGCTCCTCCCTTGGTTGGGCTCTTCTTCCTCTATTACTTTTGGTCCTTGCCTTCTACTACTACTTCTATACCTCTCCCAATATCAGTCTTCCTCTACTCCCTGTTGTTAATGTCCTCTTCATCCTCTAATTCTTCCCTTTTTTACTCGTCTTTTCCTTGTTCAATGCATTACCTTCTTCCTGTCATCTTCTTCTTCCGCTACTATGTCTACCCCTTTTACTGCTCAAATGTTCTTCCTTAACCAGTTAATTTATTTTCTAAATTGTCCCTATCACCCTTGGGTCGTACAGCTATTTTCTATATTAATTTTATATGTGGTGTCTGTATCCTAGAATTTATTAAATTGATTGCTATGTTTAATTTTGTTGGACAATAACTTTATAGCGAACAATTGTGCCCTTATTCATATTTTATATGTATATTTTTCCATGATTCTAATACATATATTTTATGATATTATTTTTTGATATGTTGACATCGCCCGTTGAACTAGTCCGACCACCAGTTGAACATATGAATCGAGAACCGAAGGCTTCATCGGTTCATCCGTCGATTCAGTTCTGACAACCATAACTATGACTCTAAACCTCTATTTATTTCTTTATTATTAGGTACCCTTATGTTGTTTAAAATTGTTCTCTTCATGTATTTACAATAATAATAATTATAAAATTGTGAAAGTCTTGGGCCAAAGCGATGCCCTATAGAAGCAAGTTAGTGTTTATTATATATTAAGAACATTTACATAATAGACCAATAAAGAAAACAATTAAGAAACAACTACATAAATAGCTTCTATTTTCTAATACTCCCCCTCAAGTTGGGAGTGTACACATTGTGCATGCCCAGCTTGGAACTCATGGCTCAAAGTTGAAGGTTTAAGGAGCTTTATGAAGATATCTGCAACTTGTTGTCCAACGTAAACGTGAGTTTGGACCTTCTTGGAGAGCGCTAGATCACAAATAAAGTGGTAGTCCACCTCAATGTGCTTGGTCCTCTCATGGAACATAGGACCGCTAGCAATGTGAATAGTTGCCTGATTATTACACGAGAGATTTGAGTTTCAACAGATACTCGCACTTCACACAATATGGACATAACCCACTATAGTTCACAACAAACATGTGCCATTGCTCGATATTCAGCCTTTGTGTTGAACTATGCTGCCAAATTTTGTTTCTTGATCCTCCATGTCACTATACCTGTAAACGGATCAAATACGGAGCGGATACTACTATATCCGATATTTGAATCCGAAAAAAAAATTAGATCTAATATCCGATCCGATATATGACGGATATCATGTGATAACATCTGAATCTGATCCGACAAATAATATTTGAATTTGGAATATCCGATCCAAACCAAAAGGCATAAATGTATTGTTATTAATACATTAAACATAGAAAACATTGATATCACTGTGAATCCGAAAAAAAATAAGATCTAATATCCGATCCGATATACGACGGATATCATGTGATAACATTCGAATCTGATCCGACAAATAATATTTGAATTTGGAATATCCGATCCAAACCAAAAGGCATAAATGTATTGTTATTAATACATTAAACATAGAAAACATTGATATCACTGTGAATATATATGATAAAATATCTACATTTTTATGTTTTTATATATAGATAATATATATTTGATAATATATGTATATATCCGATATTTGAATCCGAAAAACAATAAGATCTAATATCCGATATTTGATATCACTGTGAATCCGATATGTTAAAACAATCTACTATATCCGATATTTGAATCCGAAAAAAAAATAAGATCTAATATTCGATCCGATATACGACGGATATCATGTGATAACATCCGAATCTGATCCGACAAATAATATTTGAATTTGGAATATCCGATCCAAACCAAAAGGCATAAATGTATTGTTATTAATACATTAAACATAGAAAACATTGATATCAGTGTGAATATATATGATAAAATATCTACATTTTTATGTTTTTATATATAGATAATATATATTTGATAATATATGTATATATTTTTCGGATTTCAGATTTTTTGGAGGGGATATAGCCATATCCGAAATACTTCCGAAATTTTTAGATATGAAATTTGATATCCTAAATCCAATTCGGATTATGCGGTAGTCGATTTTTTTTTCAAAATTTCAAACTCGAATCCGGATCGAATTCCGGATATCCATTTACAGGTCTACATGTCACTAAATGTAACCCGAGGAACAGTCAGTGTCCTGAAGTAGATTGTTTATCTCCAACATCACCAGCAACATATCCAACAAGCTTCAAAGTGGACGAGAGATCCATTCTTGTGAAATAAGTGAGACATTTCCCTGGTGCTCCTTTAATATATCGTAGATCTGAGAGACTGTCATCTAGTGTTACATTTTGGATGCACTCGTAAACTGGCCAACAACTCCCACTACATAGGAGATCACAGGACGAGTGACCGTCAAATAGATTAGCATACCCACAATTTGTGTCTTTGTTGGATCTGAAAAATCATTGTCATCAAAAATAACCTCCTTAGTATGATAATCCATAGGTGTGGAAATGGGTCTGCAATGTGTGCCTTTTCTCTACAAGAAGATCTAGAACATATTTTCGCTCAAAAAGATTTGTCTTTCTTGAAATGCAGAATCACTATTCCAAGGGAATAACAAAAGTTGCCGAAATCTTTCGTCTCAAATTGCATTTGTGGCCACTCTTTGAGCTGTGAAATGCCAGTAAGGTAATTGCATGTGATGACAATATCGTCCACATATACAAACAAAATAATAGTCAGGGATGGAAATGGTTCTTGTGTCAAACGCCCATACCAAACCACACCACTGAATATAAAAATCATGCATGTGTCCACTCAACATCCCATGGTTTTCTACCCGCACTGGCTTGGTAACCATGAGAATTGATACCCACGACCACCACATACAACACACACATGGCAAGGAGAAACTAAGTGGTCCTTGTCGACGTTGTAGCCACCATTAGTGCCTCCGTCCACGTCTGCGAGATGCCAAGCACTCATAGATGCCTCCACTGTCTGTATCCCCATCTAAGACGAAACACATGCACTCACCGCCACCCATGGTTTAAAATTTCGGTCGAAATTGCGAAATTTCGATCGAAATTTCAGTTTCGACCACTACCAGACATCGAAATGGAACGGTCGAAATAGCCAAAATTTCAATTTTTTATTGCATTATAATTTTTAAAAAAATCATAAAAATCTTAAATAAATGTGGGGGACCCCCCCTGAGTTAATTCAATCCAAAATATAAGATCTAACATGTTATTACATAAGAATATATGTATGTATACATTGCATCATCGAAATCCTGATCGAAACAGTTTTGTGTATTTTCACTCAAAAATGTAGGAGCCCCCTACCCTATACCAACATATGATATTATTGTATAATTAGGTGTATTTATGTATATAGATCATCATGGTAAAAAATTATGACTTAATTCCTTTATTTGGTCATCGAAAACGTCAAAATTTGCATCGAAATCTTGTGTCGAAAAAGAGTAATTTCTCGAAATTTCGGTAAATTTATGTTTCTGGACCAACCGAAACGACATCGAAATCGACATTTTAAACATGGCCGCCACCTCAACCACCTCTGTCGGGTGTAATTTGGATCCCATGTACTCATCGATATCAGTGCCATGCATTGATCATCGTCGCCTCGGTCCTGTCTAAGCCATTGTCGATGTTGTCACCCCTTTCGTCCTCTCAGGCGGAATGGTTGTATAATGCAGGTGACCACTTGTTTATTATGCCATGTTCTTTTACATCTGCATGTCACCACCAACGTGGCCATGACTTGATCGTCGTTGAGGGGGTGTGGAGGGTATGCACTATTAATAGCTCTACCATCGGCTAGTACAGTGGCTCTCACATGGACATGGCCCAGATCATAAAAGTGGGTGACAGAGCAGTGGCATTGCTCACCATGGGGGCTAGGTTCGTTGCACCTACAGATTCTAGGAGAGGAGAAGCACGGGTGCTTGTTGGGACGAGTCAAGGAGGACGACATCCAAATTCCGAAGACCATCCTCCTAATTGCACACCCTTGGTCCAGTTTGCCCACCGGTCATGGAGTTTCCGTGGATGCCAACAGCATGGGAAGCAGCAAGGAATTACCATGGAGTCCACCACTACGACAATGAGAATCATGGCGGGACCTTGGCAGTGCCCATCTACTCGTCAGAGATGTGTTACTAAACGGTGCCTTATTCTAGTGTAGATGCAGAGTACTTGTACCTACTGTACATGGAGACAAGGGGTGTAGACGTTGTCGACTTGCCCTTCACGCACCATCCTCCATTGTTTAGTCGTAACTATGGGTAAGGAAGCGCCTGGAAGAGAGAGCACATTGTGGCAGCAACATTGCCTCATTGAGTTCCGGCCGCATATTTGGATACCCGCTCAACTAAATCGTCAACATGGTCGCTAGTCATCGCGTGCGCGCGCGCGCGGGGGGGGGGGGGGGGGACTTGTTGGATGATAAAAATCTGCTAATTATGATCTGCAGAAGACCGATTCAACCCAAAGGTCCCAAACTATATAGGTACATGATCAAATTTATCAAACCATGCATGTGCTGCTTCAGGCCAAACAAGGATTTCTTCTTTTTTATTAGGGCTTACAAAGATATCTTCAGTTTGCACACTTTTTGACACTCACTTGAGCGCCAATAGATTGCTCCATGTACATCTCTCCAGGAATATCAACATGAATAAATGCATTTTTGACATCTAGTCAGTGAATTAAAAAATGGCACAGGCGGCCGCTTAATCGGCCAAGACCCTCATTCGCCTAATTTAGCCCCTAAGTCGCCCGGTTAAGCATTTTGAACATAATCGCCCGCTTTTTGCCCGCCTCACCCGCTTTTTGCCCGCTTTGTTTAAAAATACTAATGTAGGCATCTAACGTTAATTAATTACATAATCCAAGTAGTGTTGACTATAATGTATGAAACTTGTATACATTAAATGTTCTATGATATAGCTAATCCTAATTTAGAATGCATACTTTGTGTGTGAGCTATAATAATTGGGTACTGCTGTAATGCATCTAAGTAAATATCATATTGCTCTATTATACTTCTAATGCAAGATGAGTTTTACTGATTTCCTTGCTGCTTTCAGTGATGATTTCCTTACTGCTTTCAGTGATTAATGATTGGTACTACTGGTTAGTATCAAGGTTTTAAAAAGTGCGACCTTGTAGCTGATTAATCGCCGGGCAGGCGATTAAGCGGGTGCTTTTTAGAAAAGCGGATTTCTAATTCCTATAAACTTTTATACAGAATTACATACATATGTATATAAATGCTATATTTTGGAAATTTCTATAATATCTAAACATTGTACAAGACAATATAAAATGCCCAAATAGTTTATAACACAACTATACAACGATGATTGTATTTACATAATATAGTAAACAATATACTTGTCATAGATAAAGCACCCTGCACATAAAATAATAAGTGTATATACAAGATGCAACAACAATTTTGTAACACATGTTTACATAGCTAAACAGTAAACAATAGGCCTATCATAGCTAGCTTACAAACATATTATTACATCAAAACATCATCAAATAGTCATACATTACAACAGTACATTTAATCAAAGTATGCATTCTAAATTTGATAATAGTTACCTATAATTTACTTGGATACATCACAAAAATACCATATCACGTACAAAGTATGCATTCTAAATTAGAACTAGGTATATCATAGAACATTTATGCTAGTTTAATATATTATAGTCAATACTAATCGAGGTATATAATGTACTTAATGTTATATGCTTACATTAGTTTTTTTTAAAGCGGGCAAAAAGTGGCCGCTTTTCTCAAAATTTGTTAGGCGGCGCTTAAGGGTGTTTTTAGGCGGACAGCACCTTGTGGCGCTTAAGCGGCCGCCTAGGACGCTTTTTAAAACACTGGTTAGTATTACTTTAATGATTGCTTTAAATCAAGAATTCATAGTTTGTTATTTACAACTACTGATCTCCTTGCTGATTTTAGTGATTAGAAATATTGATTAATAGTAAAGTAATCATGAATACTTAGTTAATTACTGATTTGCTAATTAGATATGTATAGAAGCTCCTTAGAAATATATTTTTATATACACATACATGTAATTTTGTATAAAAATATATAAAATATACACATACATGTAATTTTGTATAAAAATATATAAAGTTAGACACCCGCTTTTTTAAAAATCGCCCGCTTAATCGCCAGCCTACCGCTTAATCGGTTACAGGGTGTAGTCCGCAGGCCTCCCGCTTCCCTCTTTCTGATACCTTGCATCCAATTGAAGAAGACGTCAATCATAAGGAGTAGCAATAGATATAAGAATGTATACAGAAATTGAGCGCAACAACGGGAGAAAAAGATTCAAACAACTCCAATCCACGTGTCTTGAGTGTAACCTTCAACCACTAATCTAGCCTTCGGCGGTCAATAGATCCATCCAAATTTTGTTTGACAGTATACACCCAACAACAGCCTACAACTGGCCTCCCAAGTGGAATATCCACCAAGTCACAGATGGAGTTCCAATAAAGGGCTTCCATCTCACTATCCATCATGGATAATCCATGGCTTGTATACAGTCAGTCATGTCAGGCAGCTTCTGCATATGAGCGAGGAATAGCTATATAGAATCTTAGTTATCAAGGCGCCCGCCTAGGCGTCCTAGGCGCTAGGCAAGGCGCCCAGCCTATTACGTGCATTATGTGGGCGTCTAAGGCCTTTTAGAGCCAAATTAAGCCAGTTAAAGTCTGGATTTGGTCAAATTAGATAATCTTGAGTCAATTTATGGTTGAAATAGGTCTGATTTAGGCAAAATCTGGTCAAATTTTGGGAAATTAGGGGGAAACAGGTCTGATTTGGATCAAATTGGTAAGTCATCATAGCTTTTTTGTAAAAAAATTACTACCTTATATGTATGTTGCCCTTGCTTCTTTTTCCCTTCTTTTTTAACCTTTCTCCTGCATTTTATTCCTAAATCCTATCGCTGCTGCGTTTTTTTCCTAAGTTATTCCTCCTATATCCCCTCATAAATCCTACTACTGTGTTTTTTTATAAAAAATCTGATTTCTTCTAATCCTCTTTTACATCACCTATGCTTCATAATGTTGTTGATGTTGTACTATCAATTTTCCTCTTTTACATCACCTGTTCCTCACAATGTTGTTGCTGTTGTTAATATTTCTTTTCTTTTCTTTCCCATCCTCCATTTCCTCTCTATTGAGTTTCAACCTCTTCCCACCTTTTTTTTCCTGTTTTCTTTTATTTCTTTTCTACATCTGCTCCAATTGTTGTTGCAGGCTTGTTAATATTACTTCCCCTTTTTCTTCCTACTACCATCTCCTGCTACTGTTGTCATTGCCTCATTCTGTCCTCTTTTTATGTTTCCTATATGGTATTATATGCAGTATATATGTATAATAAGAAGCAAATTAACATACTGAAAGAAATACAAAAACAAAAAACGCCCGGAACAGCCTAGGCGCCCCCGCCTACGCGCCTAAGCGGGCTAGGCGCCCCTTGGAACATGCTGACCGCCTAGCCGCCTTGACAACTATGTATAGAATCTACAACAAACATGTGGCACTGCTGGTGACAAACGTGATAAGCAACAAACACTAGAGATCAGATGTCGTGAGGTGCAAGTCTAAACACCTTTACGAGCTGCAACTGGAAGGTGTAAGTTTGGAACGGAAGCTACAAGAGAACTCTCAACATGAACAGGTAGCTCAGGATTATTCGACGATGATGAAGCAACAAGAGCTCTCAACATGAATAGGTCTCTCAGGATTATCCAACGATGATGAGTCACTCTGCTGGATTGATGTCACTACTTCTTCTGAGTGATTCCCTATTCGCCTGATATAAACTAGTGGAAAAGGTTGAATAGGTGGAGGCATAGTCACAATATACTCCGACTTTTTGAAAAAGTCGTGTTTAAAATGCTAACTTTTCCCTAGATGTATGAAACTTCAGAATAAATCCCGATTCCGGAATATTATGTATTATTCCCGTGTTTTTCTCGAATATATAACGTTTAATTTTTTTTCTCATTTTATACGTTCTTTTCCCGTATTATATTGATCGAGACTGTTAACTTAGTTTGAGTGCATATATGTGTGTGTGTATGTGCATGCATATATGTGAGTATGTATGTAATATATGTATATGTATCGGCAAGTAATTGTTATAGATATATGTATGCAATATACATGTACATATATATGTGCAACACATATAGATGCATACATTTGTAATTTTGTATGCAATATATGTATATATCCTCCGAATTTTTTCCCAACATTTTCCTAAATAGTTGACCTTTTACCGTACGATGACCGTTTTTTACCCGATTTTTCCACATAATTGCCAAAATCCGAACTTTTTAACTCAACCGAACGTATCCCGAATAGGTGGTGGTGGTGAGTGGTCTCTGGCACACTCTCAATACACGACACAAAGAGTGGTGGCTCTCGCTCTCTATCACTCTCATGGTTGTGCTTCCCCTCAAGAATGGAGTGAGCTCATGAAAGGTACCGTCAGCCGACACAAACATACGACCATCGAATATAATTTCAATTGAAATTGTGAAATTTCACTCAAAATTTTGCTTTTTTTGGGATCGGACATGCAAAATGCACAAATGCAGGGAATGCAACGTAATTTTGCAAAAAAATTTGACCCTAGGTGCAAAACTTCACCAAACATGGTGAAATTTCAAAGCAAAAAGCCTAGTTTGGGTCATAATTTCGTGAAATGGTACAGAAATACAACTTAAATTTTGAGGAATTTGTTCCTAAGACTACTAATACTACATCTTCGGTATTTTGGCAATTTTTTTGAACTTCTTGCTTCTAAAGGCTATTTTTTTTCTTAATTCTAAGGTATGTTTCCCCTATCCCTAGACCATTTATACATTGCCTTTATCAATTTCTACACACACCTATAGAGATACGGAAAAATACTCCGAAATAACGAAGTTCTTTCTTGGATATATGTACAAATGTCCCGTGTAACCTAGTTAAATGCTAGCACTAGCCTTATACAAGTTGTGGTTCATAAATTTAACTTGTAATTGTAAATTTCAAATTCGAAACTTTAACTTGAAGTTTATAACAGTCTAAATATCTAGCATACTTGACATTTTTGTTCATTTGTGCACTCATTCATCAAGAATGGATCCCACTCTAGCCTCATAACATATAAATTTGTTACATAACCTAGTGTGTTTATGTCTAGACGTTTGTAGAATTTCATAACTTTATTCCTTCATTTTTCCATCAACATTCTGTCAAAATTGTTCAGCTTCCTTCACTTACAAATGTGGGAGACCCCCCCACACATAACCAATATGAAATATTATTGCATATTTGAGTAGATGTTGATGTTTAGATTGTCCTGGAAAATTTTCATGATTTAATTCGCTTATTTGGTTGTCGAAATTGTTAGTGCTGTAAAATATCAAAATTTGTTTCTGGCATAGTTATCCAGGCTCCCGCCCTAGGCTCGCCTAGGTCCTCTAGGACCCAAGTAATCCGTCTTAAACTTGGCGTCCAGGGTTTCATATAATTAAAATGAATTCCTAAGGCCTTTTAGGCCCAAATTAAGATATTTGAAGACCAAATTAGCATAGATTGGGTCTGGATTTGGTCGAATTAGATCATATTTAGTTATTTTTGGGAAGATACATATCTAATATAGACCAAATCAGATCTAATTTGGGCATATTAGGTCTGATTTGTGGGGAAATAGGTGTGGTTTGGGGAAAACATGTCTTATTTAAGGGAACTAGGTCTAATTTCGACAAAGTACGGCTTATTTAGGTTAATGTAGGACAAACTAGGGAAGGTATGTCTAGTTAGGTCATGTTATGCCATAATAGGTCCGAATCGGCTAAATTAGTGAAGACTGAGTTAATTAGGTCCAATTTAGATCACGTTAGGTCAAATTAAGGCTAATATGTCTAGCTTAGGCTATGACATGTGTGATCTAGGTGAAGTTATGATTGATTAAGCTTAGGGATAACCAATACAAATGTATATAGTGATGTAGATACTTAAATACAGCTAAATATATTACACAAAGTCATTTATATAAATGTAAAATATAACAAATATGAAGAATGCCTAGAAACGCCTAGGCTCCCACCTAGGTTCCCTAGGCTACCCTTGGGTTGAAAGGACCGCCTAGCAACCTAGACAAGTATGGTTTATGAATTATGAGCTATCAGACATGACATCGAAATCAGACATTTAATTCCTTCCATACGACGAAGACGGGAACAATTTTATATGTACCCATTTTGTGTGGGAGAATATCCTACAAAGACATTGCAGACTGTGTGAGGAGATAACTTGTCTAGACGTGGATCAAACACATGAACAAAGTCGATTCAAACAAAGACAAGGAGGGGAACAGAAAAAGCTTGCTCGTCTGGTCGTAAACGGTTAAAAAAGAATGGCCCCATTTGGCAGTCGAGACGCCAGGAACGAATTTATCAAAATTTTCTTAGAAATCCGTCGAAAATTCTGTTTCTATGGCACCGAATAGCATCCAAAACGGACATTTTGTTCCTTGCTTGATTTATTTAGCAAATTTGTTCTTTTTCATGATCCTTAAGTTTATTCTTTATATCGTGTATGTTTGTATTAGTACGTCGATGTATGCTACTTGTATCCATGTATCCTCATAGCTATACTTGTTTGTTCTTATATATATCATCAGTTATGTACTCTATGGTGTATATATGTATGTATTTGATTTTTGTATATGACCAATAGTTCTCGGCTCAATTCTTACATGTTGCGACTATATTAGTATTGGTTTATTATAAATGCATTTTATTCTTGCTATGTCCATACATGCAAGATAACAGGATGATTACATACATGATAGATCCATATCTATTTTTTGTGTTCCCATTCTTCACTGGAATTGGGACACTTGGCTATGGGATACTCACTCCATGTAACAAGGACAAGTTTTCTCCCACTGAATCTGTGCACACTGAACCCTTCAGTACAGATTGCCAATGCATGCTCTCTCTTTTCCAGGTCAAGATGTTTTCAAGAGCTATCTCTATAGGTCTTTATTCCTATCACATAGGAAACATCTCTATCTTCCCTAAAGATAATTTCCATAAAGGATTCCATTCTAGAACATCTCATTCCTCATCATTTACAAATTTAATACTCTACTATACATAATTATATATGGTTTATAATATGCACTTCTATGTGTAAGTATTGTTCTTATAGATATCATTAGTTATGAAACTCTATGGTGTATACATGTATGTATTTGATTTTTGTATTGGACTAATAGTTCTCAAGTCAGTTCTTATGTGTCGCGACTATATTAGAGTTGATTTATTACAAATTTAATACTCTAATAAATCTATTAATATATATGGTTTATTATACATACTTCAATGTGCAAGTAACATTAATAAAGTATATAAATATTTCATGGGTCATGTGAATGCTCCATAACTAAGGGTCATATCAATACACCATAACTATGAGTATTTATTTAACGTGGAAATTTTCCCAAAAAAAGATCAGATATTGTAAAAACTATGGAAATTTTTAAACACAAAGTCAAAGGAATATTAAGATTATCCATCAGAGTATCTCTATTTGTCTCACTTTATATCTTGTTTCCTTCTTTTCTCTCACAAGTAATTCTCCCTACTACCATGAAAGGAAGAAAGAAAAGGCAATGTTTCATACGCTAACAAGCAGTCCTTGAATACTTAATGAATGAGAAGAAGGATGATGAGAAGAAGAGTGAGAAATAAGAAATAAAAGGGAAAAAACAAATAGCAAAAGATAATGAGAAGGCATGTGGCCTACCTCCAGTTGCACATCTATCTCCAATCTAAGTATCCTAGGCGTTAGGTTGTCTTCTCCCCAACATTTGTTGCTAATGATGGGTTTTGAGTTATGGATTCCTAGAGCGGGACTTTTAGTTGCTTTCGGAAAATATGCCTATAGAACATTCTAAAAGCAGGATTGCACTTTTGCGATGTGCTCAGTACAATAGTTGTAACATGGCTTATAATCTTCACAATATGTTTGTGCCTTTCGTGACTTGTACCAAAGTATGGATGTTAGGTAACAACCTATGTGACAATCTGGCTACTCCAACATTGAGGTCTGCATTTATATCATGATGTTACACAATTTGGACTAAAATCCAATATATCATTGGCCCTCATCATCCGAGTGTTTATAGTCTAATAATTCTCATCCACATATTATAAAAAGAGAGATTTTGTAATGCTAAAGAAAGCTACGATCTCCTTTTTGCCATGAGAACCAATGCTTAAGTAGGCTTTAATATTCAACAATGATTGATTCCTACGTTAGCTCTGTAGACAAACGTGTTTCTCTAATTGACGGGTCAACTCAAAAAGGTTTATGATTATATATTTAAATTATTTATTTTAATACAATATCACATAATCTTGTGAATCTGACTGACATTATCATAATCTATGGAATATCATATTTATTTATGGAACGCGCATAATTTCACATCCATAAGAATGGATGATAAAACACAACATAAATGAGAAACCCAACAACTATAAGGTTAGGTCATGAATTTCAACTTCAAAATAGTACGAAGTATGAAACTTCCTGCAGCTAACTAAATTAATGTTTCTGAAACAAACCCAAAGTTTAATTATATCTGAAATGTCTAACAAAAATTAACTAAGCATTAGCATTCAGATTATGGAAAAGACAGCTTGCACAAAGACAATAGATGGGGTTTAGATCCTTGGCATTCATCTTAATTTGCTTAATACGAATGATTGTTCTGAATATCAGTTTAAGTGACCTCATGTAACTTTTACAACTACCCACACCAGCTTTGCACAAATGGGACATTACGTGGCCTTGTGTACCCATTTCGCAGAAACAGAATAACCAAGCTTCCTTTTAGAGATCGAAGGAGAAAAAACAAAAGATATAGGCCCTGAAAGTCGAATAATATTCCTTAAGCACCTATATCCCTCGCCCTTGTATTGGGAGGGGAGGACTGCTACGTCAACGTTGTAGTAGTTGCTGACTTGGGAGGAATTATTTGCACCATTTCAGTTTATCAAGTGTTGAGCTAGACTCATTAATGAAAACATTCCTAACAGATTTCAAGATGATCTGGCTACATTGCCATGTGGCATGGAGACAAAATGGTCGCATAAGAGCTGTTTATAGATTACGGTCAACTGGAGAAAATTTAAGTTTGGTGAAATTCCATATTTAGGAAAAAGAAGTTATATGAAAATGGAAATTCAAAACTTTATCAGTTGATATATTGACTTATGAGTTGGAACTTAAGCAACTGACATTTTGAGTATTCCAATTCTTCTAGTTTACCTTTTTCTCTGAGTCGAGACTTCTCCAGAAAGATGCCACTGCCCCTCAGGTGAGAACTTAGCCTGGGTTTCATTTTTTGGTTCACTGCAGTAAATGAAACAAATCGGATTAAGGAGCCCTACAGCAGAATCAATTAAGGAACGAAGTCATATGCCAAAAAGTAAAAATTAGAAATATAGCCCTGCAAAGGCAAGCGTCTAACTAAAAAAAACATATACATATGCGCGAGTATTTCCTTTAAATTCTTGCAGTACATGTTGCATTAAGGCCATGTTTGTATGGTGATTTTGCTACTAATTGAATATAATAGCTACGAACCAGCAGAATGTTAGAATTTTTTTAGTTTACTATTCAGTATTCAGTGAGTCAAACGGAACAGATCGTGCACAGTTGTATGACATTTGCTATACATACACATATATAGATATACATATAGGGCTGGCAGTCTCGGACCCGACCAACGTAACCCGAGAATGCTCGTTTGGTTCCAAATTAAAATTCAGCCATGTGTGCAAATTTTAGCTTGTAGGGACATGAATAACCCAAACCTAACCCGTTAAACCCGAGAGTAACCTAAAATGACCCGAAATGAGTTCTTCTTTAATTTGGTTATGATATATCTGATGCGGATACTTTGTAGCATTATTGGCATGCCCTATAAAGAATGTTAAGTTCAAATATGTCATAGTTTTCCCAATTTAGAACTCGGAGTTAAACTCAAAATTCATACAGACACATATATGTGTGTATACACACACACATATATAGGGAATGTATTTGTTACCCAGTTGGGTAACATAAATTAATTACCTAGTGACTCTGGATACAAATTGAGCGTTTGGATTACAATTTTAGGATTCTAGTTACAAATTTTAGCTCCTGGTTACAGTACAGAGCGGAATTTTTTTTAAGAAGTGTCATTTTACTGTTTTCAACGACCAAAATATAAAATTGATGCTTTTTTTAAAATGAGTCTTTGTATTATATATTTGGCCGTCTCATTACAGGTTGGTGTCTTCTTATTACAAAATTGGATCCACGACTAACTACCTTAGTTACCCAACACAGGTAACAAATAAATGGCCATCTATATATATATATATATATATATATATATATATATATATATATATATATATATATATATATATATATATATATATATATAGACACACACACACAGCGTTTTAAAAAGCGTCCTAGGCGGCCGCTTAACGCCACAAGGTGATGGCCGATTAAAATGTGCCATAAGCGCCGCTTGAGTGGATTTGAGAAAAGCGGCCGCTTTTTGCCTGCTTAACCCGCTTTTTTTAAAAAAAAAACTACTGTAAGCATATAACATTAAGTACATTATATGCCCTTATTAGTATTAACTATAATATATTAAACTAGCATACATTAAATATTCTATGATATACCTAGTTCTAATTTAGAATGCATACTTTGTATGTAAGCTGTAATGATATGGTACCCTTGTGATGTATCCAAGTATATTGTAGGTAACTATTATCAAATTTAGAATGCATACTTTGATTAAATGTTAGCTGTAATGTATGAATATTTGAAGATGTGTAAATGTAACAATACGTTTGTAAGCTAGCTATGATAGGTTTATTGTTTATTGTTTAGCTATGTAGGCATGTGACACAAAATTGTTGTCGCATCTTGTATATACACTTATTATTTTGTGTTGTTTACTATATTATATAGATACAATCATTGTTGTATAGTTGTGTACTTGTGTTTAAACTATTTGGGTGTTTTGTATTGTCTTGTACAATGTTTAGATATGTACAAAAAATTCAAAAATATAAGTATTTATATACATATGTATGTATTTTTGCATAATAATCACCCACCTGGCGATTAATTATATATATATATATATATATATATATATATATATATCTGTGTGCGTGCGTGCGTGCGTGCGTGCATGCGTGCGTGGGTGCGTGTCTGTGTGTGCGTCTGTGTGTGTGTGTGTGTAAATATATATATATATATAGTTAAGCTGGAGACGCTATACACCTCAATCGTTTTCCATCATACAACAATTATTTTGAAAATCTAAACCGTTGATCTACCTTAGGATCATAAGAACATACTATATAATAAATTTGAACTCATTTGGACACTTATAGGTCATGCATCTAAAGAAGACAAAAATTATGTATTTCAAATTAGTTTTGTGCGTTGATTTTGTTGACCTTGGATGAGTGACTTACACTCATCCAAATGGGCTCAAATTTTGTATGTAGCCTATTAATATTGTAACCATGAAGATCAATGGATTAGATTTTGAAAAAACATGGTCTAGATATGCAAACACCATTGGGGTGTACGGCGTGATTTGTACACTCGAGTGTATTCTAGCCTGACTCTATATATATATATATATATATATATATATATATATAGAGAGAGAGAGAGAGTCGGGCTAGAATACACTCGAGTGTACGGATCACACGGATACACTCAAGTGTGTTTGCATATCAAGACTATTTTTTTCAAAATGTTAACCATTGATCTTCACCGTCATACTATAACTAGGCTACATACAAATTTTGAGCCCATTTGGATGAGTGTAAGTCACTCATCCAAGGGCAACAAAATCGACGCGCGAAACTAATTTGAAATGCATAATTTTTGCGGTCTTCATAACATGAGCTATACATATCCAAATATGCTCAAATTTTGCATATGAGTTGTTCACGAGATGTTTAAGAAGATCAACGGATTGGATTTTCAAAAAAAATATTGCATCATGTAAAACTACTTGAGTGTATTACGGTCCGGATACACTCGAGTGTATTCTAGCATGACTCTATATATATATATATATATATATATATATATATATATATATATATATATAATGTATATGTATGTGAATCCAATTCATTTCATCCATCATGCCCCCGAACATTTTAGAAAGGACCATAGAACGCGCCAAGACTCATCACAGGTTTTGTGAAACCAATCGGTGGAGGAATTCCATGTTTTGGGAGGGAATCGAAGGCCTAGTCGTACACAGTTTGGGTCTCCCACTCCTTTGTATATAGCATACGAGATGAGATTTTCAGGGCATGCCATCTCGTTTTCTTATTGTTGCCTCCAAGGTTTGAAAAAGTCTAGAACGAACTAGAGAAGGGGGAAGAAAGAGAGAGGAGAACTAACTTATGTGACCTTTCTTCAAGCGCTCATGTAATGACTTTGAAGACGAGTTGGAATTGTGAATTCATTTCAGATGCACTACTCAATCAGCGCCATGATGAGGAGATTATATCTACGACGGAATACCTCATTCGACAACAATCAAGTACCATGGAACTTTTCGCTCAACGACACGAAGATCTACATCAGCAATGGGGCGCAACGTGTCAGGCGTGCATCTACTCATTCACATTATCGCAAACAAACAATTCCTTGGCAAAACATAGTTATAGAAACTTTCAATCCACCACATATAGGAGTTTTTATGCAAAGTAGATCCCGAGACAAATTATAGGGCAACAACTGCAGGGCATTCTGCTTCCCAACCAACGAGATCAAAAATTTACATTGCAACTTTAAGTTAATACTCGGAATCTCTTACATGACAAGGCATAAACTTAAATCACTAATTTGAGATTGTTACCTTAGATGGATCCTCTGCTCTAGTTGAGCCACTAAAGAAGTATTAACTCGTAAAGAAGCTAAAGCAAGACTGAATTGAAGATGAATCAAATTATTGATTGTGTCATAAAGAGCCTTATGCCCACGTCCTAATAACCCCCTGGAGGAGTATGCGCTTCTAAAAGATCCTTTAACTGTGCCCAGACCCGAAGTTAGATATTCTTGGAAAAAAAGTTTCCTCATGACATTTTTTGCTCACAAGTACCCAATGGTAATATCAAAGCTTTCAATTTTGGATAACTATGTTGTTAGATAATGATGCATGAATATTTCATAGGATGAAAGTGATTATTTGCAAGACCAATCAACAGGAATGTCTAGGTGACACATTCATATATGATATATCCATACATATATATACATGAATATACATATATATACACACAAAATCCAAAGCGACGCTCCAAAACGATTTGTTTGGTGTGTGATGTATAATTATTGACAAACCCTAATTGTATTTGTTTCATATTACGTGCTCTTAGTTTAAAATATCGATTTCGATGCAGTTTCCTATGGTCCAGAAATAGAAATTTACATCAATTTTGACCAAATATTCCATATTTTTGCTTATTTTGACACAAGATTTGATGTAAATTTTGACGATTTCGATGACCAAATAAAGGAATTAAGTCATAAAATCTTACCATGATGATTTACATACATAAATACACCTATTTATGCAATGATATCATATGTTGGTATTGGGTGGGGGCTCCCATATTTGTGAGTGAAAATACGCAAAACTATTTCGATCAAGATTTCGATCATGCAATGTATACATACATATATTCTTATGCAATAACATGTTAAATCTTATATTTTGGATTTAATTAACTCAGGGGGGGCTCCCACATTTACAGGATTTTTTAAGATTTTTCAACAAAAAAATCAATGATATTACAAGCAATTTGGCATATCCATTTTGATGTCGAGTAGTGGTCGAAACCAAAATTTTGAGCAAAATTTTGCAATTTCGATCAAAATTTAATTCCATGTACATCGGTTGATTGTTTGTTAAATTTAACTAGCATGTCGTGTACCATTATATTTCAATATGTCAATTACCACATCCCTCATAAATATGAAGATTAAGATGCGTTCCATATGTAATATGCATTAAGGACTCCATCGATGAATAGTAGGCTCACCAAAGCGAGGTGCATTGTTCATGTTTTTGAGGTATGAGGTGAACATGTGGGTCTCAAGCAAGGAATGAGGTTTCGACAAAATTGGCGAAATTTCACCAAAAAATTTCGATTTCGATGTAATCTGGTACTGAAACATGTGACTGTGTTGATTTCGATGATTTCAATAAATGTTGCCAAGTTTCGATGAATCTCGTCAAATTTTGATGAAAATTTTGATAATTGCAATCATTGTTGTTATGGTTGTTTTTTGAAGAGGAGCAAAGGGGGATTGGGATTATTTCACCATTTAGTACTCATGCATAGTATATCACAATTGCATTGCATTTTCCTGATATTTGTTGTTAAAATTATTAAATACTTATGCAATGCATGCTTTTTTAGTTTATGCAATGTGGATGACATGTATCCTAATGGTGGTTTATTAGACAAAGGGTGCTAGGAAGCCAACCACACTAATAAATAATGATTTAGCTTGGAAACATTGCACTAGTGTTCTTGGAACCCAAGTAAAATATGTGGGGATGTCCTACATATCCAATATTTGATATTATAACACAAGTACATGCATGTATATAGCTCATATTTGCAAAATAGCATAACTTAATTCCTACATTTTCTCATCGAAACCCTTCATCGAAATCCTCAAGAAACGGGGCAATTCCCTTATCTCTCACATGAAGGACCACCCCCAAACCTACCACCACATGAATTTATTTTGCATAAAACGATGCATTTAGGTGTAGAGATCACTACGCCTGTTAAATATCATAAATTAATTCGTTTATTTTGGCTTCGAAACAGGCACGGTTGCATCTATCAAAATTTTTATTGAAATTTTAGAATAAAATGGTTTCCATGTTGTCAAAACGACATCGAAATCGGGCACCTCGTTCCTTGGTCTCAAGAAATGATATATCATCGAAACAGGCAAAATTTCGCTTGAAATTTCAATTTCGACATCATCGGTTACGATATGCTGCGAGTGTATCAATTGGGTCGCAAATATCGGTATATATCGATGGGTATACCGCCAAATTTCGGCAAAATTTACCGTTACACCGACAGAAATGCCGATTTTTGCGTGCTTGATCCTGTTTTTGTTGTTTGAGAGGAGGGAATGGCGGAGCAAGAGGATTTTGACAACTAGTGCTTGAATTAGCCTAATCCAAGGTATGCCTTTGTATTTTCTACCATTTCTCTCATTTACACCTCATCTTTCTCAATTGAAATATAAATTCATCCTAAATTGCCTTAAATTGGCAAAAAAAATCTGCTTTTTAATTTCTTCCTAATTTTCTATTTTCTTAGATCTACAACATTGTCTCATAATATACATTATAATCATAATATTATACCTAATAATCCACTTAATATAAGTATAATTTGCTATCATTTTTAGTAGTAAGCTAATTAGTATGCATACGTTCTTACTACCATAGTAACAAGTTCGGGATTCGGCAGCTTTTTGGTTGGACGGAAAAAATCGGAATTCGGAGAAAATCGAGAAAAGTCGTGAAAAGATCGATAAATTTCCGTCAACTATTCAGAAATAATCGAGAATAAGTCAGTAATACAACTATATACATATATATGTATGTATATATATGTATGTATGTGTATATATAGATAAATGTATGTATGTACATACATATATGATGCATGTAACTGTCACAACCACAAGACATACAATCTTAGTGAGTGAAAAAGTAGGAAAAGAAGTAAAAAGTAGTTGAGTGATAACATGAACTGTCCAGAGGAGTGAGGGTTTGAGGTTTAGTGTGAATTAGGAATTTTCTGTACATGGTTTGGTAAAAAAAAGAGCCAGCGACTTAAAAGAGAAAAATCGTGAGAAGTCATGAAGAATCGTAAAAAATCGTATAAATCGCGAAAAAGCAGGATTAATTGTGAAAAGTCGTGAAAAATCGCCAATTGGCGTATTAATCGTGATGAATATTCGGAAGCCTGTGACATCGTGAAAAATCGCCGATTTTCGTAAAGTTCGAAGACTTTTGTTACTATGCTTACTACTAGTACTTTTATCATACAAAGGAAGAAAATGTACTACTTTGCAACACAACAAACAAGTATCGTAAAAAGTATAGATTTGTAATTTTCTAGTCTTATATTTGTTTATATATGGCACTTGCTACATACATATATCCCACAACATGAACATGGTTGACATGGTAACTATGCTTTGAGATTATCGCATCCCCACGACATACATATGCTAGCCATGGTTATTATGGCTTTGATATTTATTCCACTATTGCGAATAATCTATGGAGAAATTCACTACCGCATATCAACATCATGAGGTAACAAACGATGGCTGAGAGAAGGTGTCAGAATAGTGATGGTGCCTAGCTTCCTCCACAGTCATAAAGTTAATTGCCAAAGCCAAATATTGAAGAAGAGCAATAAAAAGCCCTGGTGTTTAGTTTCTTTCAGAATCTAATATGACACATATAGAGACAGTATTGCAAAATTCTAAAATATATCATGTATGATTACATAATACAAAGGAGTATTATGCATTTATATAGTATTGTCCATGACATGTATGAACAACACGTAGTTTCGTACCACCAACCTTACATAACATACATGTCATGGGACCAATATGTCAACCATATCAACTCAATATTGTATGGAAGCGAGCGGCCAGACCTCCATCGGCACGAGCGCTCAATATTGTAAACACGACACAGCTGATACGAGTTAGTAACTAGGTTTTGGAAGCGAGCAACCAGACCTCCATGGGCGCTTAAGCGGGAAGCGAGTTTTGAAGCGGGCGCTTTTCGATAAAGCAATCATCATATTCAAACTAACGTATAACTTATATTATAAATGATATTCGACAATTGTAAAAAGAGTATCATAAATCGAAATGCAAATATCATCCTCATTGCATATGAATATAGTGCCAACAAGCTAAAAAAACTCAAAAATCCAAAAAATCCAGAGTCCTCGGCATTTACACAACAATACACAATACCAATTACTTTTCTACAAGAAACATTCACAACAATACATCCACCCACTAATTAAATTTACTGATATTAGTTAGTAATAACTCCGTACGACTACACAATCTGCCCATTAACTATATTTTATTGATATTATTTAAGGTTAATAACTCAGTACGACTAAACGATACATTCAGCCACTAAGTATAGTTTACTGATATACTCAATAAGATTAATAACATAGTATGACGAAAGTCACGAAACAGTACATCCAGCCACTAACTATAGTTTAGCGGCCACATACTTTTATTAGGAATCTACATATTACAGATTATGGAATAAGAATAAACGTTCCTAGCTACCAACCTAGAGTACAGCATGGATAAGGACTAACAAAATACATCTAAAGATATTTTAAAATTACTATAATAGATATTAAAAAGCATTAACTCCAGCAATATATAGCAGCAACACATATATAGCAACGAGTGAAGCAATAAATAGCAAACCTCATGATTAGGTCTCGACCTCATGATTTGGATTCCTAGTCAACCAAACCGTAAACATGGTATGCCCATCGTCGGGGCCCCGCAGACTTGTTGGATGATACAAATCCACTAATTATGGGATGGTTCGGTTCAGTATCGGTTCGGGTATTAGGAAATGGCTACTATTGCCAACCTTAACAATAGTGCCATGAGAGGATTTGAACACAAATAGAGTAATTAGTAGAAGAACGATTGAACCCAAACTGTATAGGTGCGACACTAAATTTATCAAACCATACATGTGGTTATTGCTTCATGCCAAACACTTGTTTTTTTTTCAGGCCATACAAGGATATCTTCAGGTTGCAAACTTTCTGACACTCACCTTGAGCAACATACCCAATAGCTTGCTCCATGTACACCTCTTCAAAAGATCACCATGAAATGCATGTTTTACATCGAATTGAAGAAGACGTCAATCGTAACTCATAAGGAGTAGCAACAAATATAAGAATATTTACAGAATTGAGTCGAGCAACAGGAGTAAAAGATTCAAACAAATCCACTCCATTGTCTAAGTGTACCCTTTAGCCACCAATCGAGCCTTCATGTGGTCAATAGATCCATCCAATTTTTGTTTGACTGTATACTCCTAGGAAGCATTGACACTTCTCAGAGGCTATCGTGTTTGTGTCCAACACGTATCCAACTTGGACACGCCGTGGACACACGTGGACACATGGTGGACACTTCCCATACGCGTCCAAGTCCTCAGTTTTTAATTAGGAGTTGGACGCATCATGGACACGGCTTGGACAAAGCAAAAATACAACCTAACACTAGTAAGAAGGGGAAAGACCCACTTTTCACCAATAGTAGTGATGCATTCACCTCTCAACCAAGAGAGGAAACCACAACAAGAGATAACTCCCTACTCCCCCTCCCCTTTTTCCTACCCATTTCTTCCCTTGATCTTCTTCTTTCCCCTCTGGCTTGTGAATCCTCTCAATCCTATGCTTCCTTCCTTTTTATGCATTATATATTTGTCACCACAAATCTCCTCCACTATAAAAACTAATTTATTTTTTTTGTTTGCCCTCCTATATCATGCACATTACAACACATTTCCTTCCCTCCTCTTCTTCATCCACCTCCGATACCTATGTTCTATTTCTCCACCACCACTACTACCAACTATCTCCTTGTACTCCTCTTCTTCCTCATCCACCACCTCCATCACTTACACTCTCCTCTTCTAAAAGAAACTACATACCTCTTCTTTCTTTGTTGTTTACCACCACTATTATTTTCCTGTCCAAAATTTAGATGTGCAAAATATTTTATTGTGAATTCAATCTCGTGGCGTTTAACTCGTGTTGTAATTTTTAGTAAATTGTCTATTAGTTTGGATACTATTGTGATTACAATGCAGGTTTGTTTGGAAGTATGTCATTAATAGTTTGATTTAATGATGTATCCAATGTGTTTAAATGCACATTTGAAATCGAATATAGCATTATAGTGTGGATGAGATGATCTTTGTGTTTGATTGTGCTTGTTCTTTTTTGTGCTTCTAGATAAAATTTATATACATATACATGTATATTTTTTCCCGTGTCCGGCGCTGTGTCTATGTCCTATATTTTTTGAAATTGTTGTCTAGTGTCTGTGACCGTGTCCAGATTCGTGGCTGTGTCTGTGTCCATGCTTCCTAGGTATACACCCAACAACGGCCTACAATTGGCCTCCAAAGTGGAATATCCACCAAGTCACAGATGGAGTTCTCGTAAAGAGCTTCCATCTCACTATCCATAATCCATGGCTTGTACCCTGTCGTCATGTCGAGCAGCTTCTACATTTGAGTGAGGAATAGCTATAGAATCTAATTGAAAAGCATACATGTGCGCTGCTGGCAACAAATGAGATAAGCAACAAACACTAAAGATCGGATGTCGTGTATGTACAAGACCGAACACCTGTACGAGCTGCAACTGAAAGGTGTATGTCTAAAACAGAAGCATAAAGAGAACTCTCAGCATGAACATGTACCTCAGGAGTATCCTACGTTGATGAGTCAATCTGTTAGACTGATGTCGCTACATCTTTTGAGTGATTCCCTACTCGCCTGATGTAAGCCAGTGGAAAAGGTTGCATAGGTGGAGGTGTAGGTGGTGGTGGTGTAATGGAGTGGTATCTGACACACTCACAATGCACAGCATAGGGAGTGGTGGCTCTCGTTCTTTATCACTCTCATGGTTGTGCCGCCTCTCACATTAGACAAAGTCGCTAAAGAACGGAGTCGACTCATGAAAGGTAACGTCAGCCAAGACAAACATATAATGAAGACAAGGACAATAATATATGTACCCCTTTTGTGTGGGAGAATATCCCACAAAGACATTGTGGACCACGAGAGGAGACAATTTGTCTACACGTGAATCAAACACATGAACAAACAATGAACCAAAGACAACTTGTCCACACATGATCAAACACATGCTCGTCTAGACATAAACAGAAGGAGCGACCCCCATTTAGCAGTCGAGATGCTAGGAACACATCTATTGAAATTTGCGTAGAAATCTGCTGAAATTTCTATTTCTGTGGCAACAGCATCAAAATTGGACAATTTGTTCCTTGCTAGATTTATTAGCCGATTTGTTCTTTTGATGATTCATAAGTTTATGTTTTACATATCATGTATGCTTGTAGTAGTAGATCAATGTATTTTTACTTGTATCCATGTATCCTTACATCTATACTTGTTTGTTTTTATACATATCATTAGTTATGTACTCCATGGCGTATATATGTATGTATTTGATTTTTGTAATTGACTAATAGTTCTTAGCTCAGGTCTTATGTGTTGTCATTGTATTAGTGTTGGTTTATTACAAATTTAATACTCTACCATATCTAATATTATATATGGTTTATAATATATACTTCTATGTGTAAGTATTGTTTTATATATATCATTAGTTGTGTACTCTATGGTGTATATATAATATATGTATTTGAATTTTGTATTTGACTTAATAGTTCTCAGCTCAGTTCTTCCGTGTTGCGACTATTTTAGTGTTGGTTTATTACAAATTTAATACTCTACTATATCTATTATTATATATGGTTTACAATATATATGTCTATGTGTAACATTAATAAACTATATAAATTAATCAATGGATAATATGAATACTACGTAAGTAGGGAATCATATACTTATACCATATGGTAAAGGAAAAATTAGTGTTTTGAAAGTCCCCTCATGAGAACTTCATCACACAAGTCCTCTAAAAGTCAAGATCTTTCTTCGTCAAATTCGAAAAGTGTGTAAATGTGCTGCTTTTCAAGCGGGCCTGTACAGCAGCGCCCAACATCTCTTTCCATACGTTTCTCTTGAAATCAAAAAAAGAAAATGGATTTGGAAACGTCGCTTAGTGTCACTCGGGGACTAGGTATCGGTCAACATCTCCGTTTCTGAACCGGCATAAGCGACATGAGAAATTTTCCAAGAAAAGGTCAAATATTGTAAAGATTGTGGAAATCTTCAAACAAAAAGTCCAAGGGATATTAAGAATGCCCATCATAGCATCTCTATTCGTCTCACTTTATATCTTGTTTCCTTCTTTTCTCTCACAAGTGGTTCTCCCTAATACCATGAAAGGAAGAAAAAAAAGGCGATTTATTCCACTGACAAGCAGTACTTAGTGAACGAGAAGAAGGATAATGAGAAGAAAAGTAAGAAATAAGAAACAAAAGGGGAAAAACAAAAAGTAAAAGATAATGAGAAGGCTTGTGACCTACCCGCAGTTGCACATCTATCTCCGATCTAAGTACCCTGGAAGTTAGAACGTCTTTTCCCCAACATATGTTGTTAATGATGAGTTTGAGCTGTCAATTCTTAGAGCGGGATTTTTAGTTGCTTTCGCAAAATATGCCTATAGAATATTAAGAAAGCGGGATCCCACATTTGTGACGTGCTTAACGCATTAGCTCCACATATTATAAAAAGAGAGATTTTAGTGATGCTAAAGAAAGTTATGGCCTCCTTTTTGCCACGAGGGCCAATGCTTAAGTAGTGTAGAAAATAAGATTAGATGCAATTGAGCGCAATGGGATGTAATGGGATGAATACAAGACTGGACGCCTATATAGGAGAGGGGAGATGCCCTAAGACTTAGGACGCAAGTAATCTAAACGGGCTGAAATACAAAAGCCCAATAACTAATTAACCTATTAACTAAATAGGCTAATATATACTCTTTCACACACCCCCTCAAGCTGGATCATGGGTGAAACACATGTCCAAGCTTGGAGTTACAGGATTGAATAAAAGAAATGATAAATGAAAGATAGAAAAGATAAATATCACTCCCCATACAAAAGATTGATACCCCCCCTTAACCAATACTCCCCCTGAATCATACGATGGCGTCTCTTTACTTTGAAATTGTATTCTGCAGGTTGGAGATTTTCGAGCTTTGATGAAGGTCTTTTAGAGTGCATCTGGAATGAAGAACATCTGAAATGGAACCTGAATATTGCAACAGTAATTCGCCACTTTGGATCAGACGACCTTCAATACCACGACTACGGCAACTTCACTGGAATGCGTACTTAACGCGGCACGTACGCGGATACACAGTGTCGATGTAGCAGTAGCGAAATTTTCAAATTGTCTGGGAAGACGTGCATAACGTGGCACGAACACGAACGGACGATATGTTGGTGATACGATGCAGGTACCATAACTCTGACGCATGAACCTTGGGGCGCTTGACAGGAAAGGAGATATCATCCATCAAGGAAGTCCCAAGTAGATCAGCGGAAGGCGATGCTAATACAGCAGATGCGGCTCGGAGAAGACGTGATGAAGCAGCTCGGTGAAGATATCTCTGGATGAACTATCAACCTTGCAGATGTAGACTTGGCAGGCTTGTTGAGCTTCTGAAATCTGAAGAAGCACCCATCTGTCTCATGTAAATGCAGCTGAAGAAGTACACCATCAAAACATGACGTACGTAACGCGGATAGCTTGGTGTTGACGCTGAATGAAGATCATTCATTACTGTCTGGAGTAGAGCACGGATGTCCTGAATAATGCGAAGCTCCGTGAAGATAATAACCTGGAACATATATAGCCTGAATACATATATCTTCTTCTTCTCATACTCTCTCTCATACATATTCTCTCTCACACACACACTCTCTCTCTTCTCATCTATTCCTCTCCTCTCAATCCCCCACACACACCAAATATGACGAGAGTGAGTGTTTGGTGTGGAGAAATGGATATATGACCCCCCCGCACTGTGGAAAGGGATACACACATGATATGGGTGGGTGGGAAAGGAATCGGCGGATTTGAGAGGATTTTGTGATATGGAGATGTGTAATATGTGGAGAATGAAACCGATAACCGGAGAGAATATGCTAAATGGGTCAATGTAAGATCCGGGTAGAAAAATCCGATTAGGCTAAAACTTGGATCCGATTAGCAAAGATATGACCGATTAAGGATCCGAATAGGCATAATGAATATGGGGGGAATTAATAACTGGGAGTAGACATAGATGGGAGGTGATGGTTGAGTGATGAAGATAGCCGGAAAGGTGATAAAGAGCAACAGCTTGCGGGATATGTAGCAAAAAAAGGCAGGATTGTGTCACTCAGTTGATGTAGCACTTGGTCGTAAGGGAGGAGATGACAAAGGGTCTCCTGCAAGGCTCCGGAGATATTGCATGCCATGAGGCTGCATGCGGAGTCAAGTGTGGAGCCTCTCTTTATGAGACGACGAAGGCTAGAGTTGAGGACGTCAGGAGATGGCCGGTGCAGAACTCAGTACTACCGAGTTGATGTCATCGTCGATAATTGCGCATGTACCGAGTTTGGTACTATCGGGTTGATGTCGGTAGTAGCAAGATCTTTCTAGGCGGCGGGTAGCAGGTTGTCGGCGGCTGATTGTTGCTTGATGACGATTATGGATGTTGCTTCTACGATTGGCGGCTCTTATGATGTTGCTGCTAGATGGTGATAGTGGCGTCGATAGGCTGCGAAGGCGCACAGATGGCTACTTGGAGGTCAGCGGCAGGATTGCTGCTAGACGGATGTCGATCAGAGGTGCTGAGAATATTGCGTCACTGCTGTTGTTCATAGAATACGGACAACAGAGGTGGAAGATGGCGGGTAATGATGCAGCGATGGCAGTGGATATGTGACGGTCGGAAAGGAGATCACCGACAGTAAGTTTTGGATTTGGAAAACATAGATCGCATGTCGAGAATTAGCGTCGACGTACTGATCTATGTGAAGTGGAAGGAGAGCCATGGAGGCCGGGGATTTGCCTGGCGGGCAACCGGCCTAAGCCATGGCAACGGCGGCGGCCGCTCGCAGGCAGGGGTTCTTCCCCTCGGTTGCTCTCTGTAAAAGACGAGTGGCGGCGACGGCTAGGGCTACGTGCGCGTCGGAAAGGAGAGGGAGGAGGGGCGGCGGTTAGGTTTCCCTCATGAGTGAACGCGCTCTGTTCACACAGGAATATTGTTCACGTCGAGTACTGTTCACGCGCGTACTGTTCACCACCGGAGCTACTGTTCACGCCGTCGTTATTGTTCACGTTGTCGTTACTGTTCATCGCTTTGATACCATGTAGAAAATAAGATTGGATGCAATTGAACGCAATGGGATATAATGGGATGAATACAAGACTGGACACCCTCTCCTTTATATAGGAGAGGGGAGACGCCCTAAGACTTGGGACGCAAGTAATCTAAACGGGTTGAAATACAAAAGCCCAATAACGAATTAACCTATTAACTAAATAGGCTAATATATACTCTTTAACAAGTAGGTTTTAATATTCAACAGTGATTGATTTCTAGGTTAGCTCAGCATCTAGACAAACATGTTTCTCTAATTGACGTCCCAATTCATAAAAGGTTTCTGATTATATGTTTAAATTATTTATTTGAATACAATATCATCTTGCTAATGTGACTACTATTATTATAATCTATGGAATATCATATATACACAAACACCACATGTAGATTGTAGAGTTCAAAACCATTATATTCTTTTGATTCTCATCATAACATCTTGGTTTCCAATATGGAGGAATGTGCATAATTTCACATCCATAAGATTGGATGATGAAACACAACTACATAAATGACAAACCCCACGACTATAAGGTTAGGTCATGAATTTCAACTTCAAAACAGTAGGAAGTATGAAACTTCCTGCAGCGAACTAAATCAACACTTATGAAACAAATCCAAAGTTTGTTTATATCTAAAATGTCTAACAATGATCAACTAAGCATTAACATTCGGAGTATGAGAAACACATCTTGCACAAAGACCATACATGGGGTTTTAGGGCCTTGGCATTCATTTTAATTTGCTAAATATGAATGATTGTTCTGAATATCAGTCTAAGTGACCTCATGTAATTTTTACAACTATCTCAACCAGCTTTGCATAAATGGCCCATTACGTGGCCTTGCGTACCCATTTGGCAGAAACAGAATAACCAAGCTTCCTTTTAGAGAACGAAGAAGAAAAACAAAAGATATAGGCCCTGAAAAGTCGAATCATATTCCTTAAGCAGTTTGCATGTGAGTCACATGATTCACCCATGTCCCCCACCCTTGTATTGGGAGGGGAGGACTGCTACGTCAACGATGTAATAGTTGATCACTTGGGAGGAATATTAGCACCATTTCAGTACATCAAGTGTTGAGCTAGACGCATTAATAAAAACATTCCTAACAGATTTCAAGATGATCTGGCTACATTGCGATGTGGTATAGAAAAAAAATGGTCATATAAGAGCTATTTATAGATTATGGTCAATTAGAGAAGATTGAAGCATGGTGAAATTTCATATTTAGGTAAATGAAGTTATATGAAAATGGAAATCCGAAACATAATCAGTTAATATATTACTTACGAATTGGAACTTGGAACTTAAAGCAATTTGACATTTTGAGTATTGCAATTCTTCTAGTTTACCTTTTTCTTTGAGTCGAAACTTCTCCAAAAAGATGCCATTGCCCCCCAGGTGAGAACTTAGCCTGGGTTTCATTTGTTTGTTCACTGCAGTAAAGAAATAATTCGGATTAAGGAGCCCTTCAGTGGAGTCACATAAGGAACGAATAGTCAATGCTAAAGAGTAAGAACTAGAAATATAACCCTGCAAAGGCAAGCGTCTAACTCTAAAACATATACATATACACGTCTTTCTTTTAAATTCTTGCAGTACAGGTTGCATTAAATATTATTGTATGGTGACATTGCTACTAATTGAATTTAATAGATACGAACCAGTAGAATGTTAGAAATTATTCTAGTTTACTATTCAGTGAGTCGAACGAAACAATTTGCATACAGTTGTATGACATTTTCCATACATACATATAGAGATACACATCTTATACCGGCCATTAAAACGGCGTGTGTGGAGTATAATATTAATACTATCCAACCATTTCGATTGATTCAACACCAAATAGATTAGATGTGTTTAACACATAATAACTATATCTCATACAGATCATGAGACACAGCAATATATCAACCAGCGGTGTCTGTGATTTCTGCAGCATACCGTTGATGTGAAAATGCACACATTTTTTTATTGGATTATCAATGAATATCATATTGTGGTGATTTTTTATACACATCTTATCTATAGGGTATACATCACATCCATAAGGTTGGATTGTTTTGTAGAATTTCACAATTATCAAAAATTTAGATGGGTACATGTATTCAGGTACACAATTCTTTTAGCCATACATACATATATGTATGTATATAAATGTGTGTATACATATATATACCATAGTTATCCAGGCTCTCGCCTAGGCCACCTAAGCTCTAGGTGGTCCGCCTTAAACTGGGCGCCTAGGCTTTTAGATGTCCAAAGTGGATGCCTAAGGCCTTTTAAGCCCAAATTAAGACACTTGAAGACAAAATTAGCATAGATTAGGTCGGAATTTGGTCAAATTAGATCATGTTTAATTATTTTGGGGAAGAAATAGATCTCATGTACGCCAAATCAGATCTAACTTGGGCAGATTAGCTCTGATTTGCGGGAAATATGTTTGATTTGGTAAAAATGTCTTATTTGGGGGAACTAGAACTGATTTCTCTAAATTAGGGCACGTTTAGGTCAATGTAGGACAAACTAGGGGAAGTTACGTCTGATTAGGTCACGTTATGACAAAATCAGTCCAGATTTGGCTAAATTAGGTAAGATTGAATTCAATTAGGCCCAATTTAGATCGTGTTAGGAAAAATTTTGGCTGAATAGGTCTATCTTAGGTCGTGACAGGTGTGATGCAGGTGAAGTTATGATTGATTGAGCTTAGGGATAAACAATACAAATGTACGCAATGTACATATTTGAATATAACTGAATGTATACACAAAATTATTTATATATATGTAAAATATAAACAAATATGAAGAACGCCTAGAAACGCTAGGCTTCCGCCTAGGCCTTCTAGGTTTCCCCTAGGTGGGAAGGACCGCCTAGACAACTATGATATATACATATCTATACATAGGGATATGATCCTATGTGAGCCTTCATTTGTGCGAGCATGCGAGAACTGATTCTAGCCACTCCTTTTTATATATTGTATCTGGTTGGCATACGTATCGTTTACACGCCAAAGAAAATGGCGACTCTCAAACTGATCATGGAGTTGACATCTACGAAAGAGGACGGTCGTCAAAGTTTGATAATTTAATTGCATTTAGCTATACATCCTTTTTCGTACTCAATGTTATGTCATCTCAGTTTTTTAATTAATACAATGTGTATTTACTCAGTGCATTTAGCTATACCAAAACAGCTGCTAGTGCTAATAACACAAACCACCCACCCGCATGTTGCCATGTATTAATTTGGGTTAGTTACGTGAAATCTCGAGCAAAACCATCCACCCACATTACATGTTTCCATGTATTAATTTAGATTTGTTATATAAATCCAAGTTAGATGAGTGATGTGTTTCATTTGGGTCGTTTATTCTATTTTCCAGGACTCTTTCCTTACTGTTAATACACCTACACCTACATGTACTCCTTTTAAGGGGTAAAAACATTCTGAATTTTTTTCACAAAGTAGTAAACAGATAACTGGATCCAGTTTTTTAATTACAATTGAACACCGATTATATATTTTTATATACATATTCAAAATAACATTGATTCACACATGTTAAAACTAAAGTTGTTGAAACTTGTCAATCCGAAACTTTTAGCCTACATTGAATCAAAATCCGAAACCAACCTGATTTTGATTATAATATCAACTTCCTAATCCAAACTTGATTTGGATAGAGAAAATATGAACTTGTAACTGTTCTTTTTCAGGAATAATATAAGAAGCTAGCGTGGGCAATTTTTTTATCTGTTCCTTCTTTGACTCATTGTGCTATTTTATTTATTTTAACTTGTTTGTTTCTCGTTAAATTATAATCTATAGATGAAATCTGAATAACTTTGTCTATTTTATGTTTTAAAAAATTGAATTCATATTCTTGTTGCACCAAAGTCATTCTAGACTCACATTTTAGTAACAAATCGTCCTTTGATATATAAAATTGTTTCAGACATAGTATCGAGATAGACCAGAATTTATATATTGATTTAAAATGTTCAAGTTAAATCTAGGGTGGGATATACAAAAGATCATCCAATAGACAAATTCACAAGCTTATCATTATTAGTAAATTCACTTTTTATTCCAAAAAATGGTCCAAAAAATAACCAAGATAATTTCTTAAACACATCCAATGCATATAGTGTATATCTAATCTACAACGTTAAACCAAATTAAAGATCATTGGGACAAATAAGTACATATAACTATCAAATATTCGTGGAATAGTGTTCTTTTAACGTGAATTATAAAGCAAAATATATCTTGAATAAAATAATGTTTAGAAAAATTATTATTAAAAATTTCTTAAAGATGTAGAAATGTGGAAATATATGTAATTCATCGGGGGGTCCCCCACACGTGTTTCATATGTATTTCATTGGGCCCACCCACTTTGGGATTAGTGTTTTAGGCTGAGTTCATTATGTCTTTATGGAATAAATGTGCCAATCAGCCAGAAGACCAACCGATCGGCTTGCCTATAGAAGTGTGTATTTTGAATCCCAGTTGATCGATCGGATGGATGAGTCGGTTGACTGGCTATTGAACTCAGTGTCTAACTTTAGATCAGGCGGTCAACTCATTGAGTTAGACGATTAAGCTTGTAAGTATTCCAATATCCCGGTGAGTCAATTCTTGCTAGGGATAAACATAGGACTAAGTAGACATGAACAAACCCGTCTCCAAGCACAGGTAACATGCCTCGAACTCGATCTATATAACTAAATAGGAACGCCTTGTTGCACATTTTTGTCAAGTTTTTGACATACACTATTTCGAACCAACGTAAATCTAAACCAAAAATCTTGAACACCTAGATTGAATACATACATATATATACATATGGTCACATGTCCATATGCATCTTTTGTAAGATATACTTGGCATTACATTTACAAATTATACTTTTATAAAATAAATTTAACAATCACATATTTAAAATTAAAAGTACATTATTCCCAAAGTACATGTACATTATATGTACTTATTTGTTCCTATAATCATCAATATGTTTTAGCATAATTGACTATATGTACACTACATTAATAACATGTAAGTTGGTATGTTAATTAAAACTAGGTCGGTTTCAGATTTGTATTTAATGCTTACGTGTTCTGGACAATCGAAGTTGTAACATGTGTGCAAATCACTATTATTTAATATATATATATATATATATGTATATATATAATGTGGGTTGAGTTTTGAATCAGGCAAGATGATTTTAGATTTGATTATAGGGTTAAAATTTCCTCAAGCTCACATGCCAACATGTGTGTTTGATGCACACAGGAAACTGCTCCCCTCAGTGTTGAGGTCAGCTATATGGATCCTTCTTTTCCAATCAGCTCTGTTACGGGACATACTTTGGACTCTGGCCAAGATGTAAAAATTCAAATCCTCTCTTTATAAGCTCTTCCCATGTAATTTAGGTTTGCCTCTGATTCTCTTAATTGTGTTGGACTCGATAACCTTGTTTCAAACATGTGGATTTGTTGGTCTCTGTTGCGCATATCCATACTATCTTAGACGGTCTTCACGCAAGTTGTCCACGATGCTTACCACCAATGTTCAAAATTCGACGAAATGGTCGAAATTTCGCCCGAAATTTCTATTTTGGTGGCAATCAAACATCAAAATTAACTGACTAAACTTTTGAAACAGGCAGATCATCGATTTTTTTCTTTTTCATATACCATGTATTACCTAGAGCATATTTTTTGGCACAATTTTGTGCCTTTAAGTCTATATATTGTGCTTGCAAACTATAATGACTTAAATCATTGATTTCGCCATAGAAAATTGACATCGAAAATCCCCATCGAAATGTCCATCGAAATAGTTCAGGGTCATTCACTCAAAAATGACAAGACCCCACCCCCCATATATCCAATATGAAAATTTATTACATATTTGAGTAGATCTACACTAGTAGATCATTCTGGTAAAATTTAATAAATTAATTTGTTTATTTTGTTGTTGAAACGCTGGGGTCGCATTTATTAAAAATTCTGTCGAAATTTATGTTTCTGTGGCCACTGAAACCATAGTCACAATATATTCCGATTTTTTTGAAGAAAAAAAACACGTTTAAAACCCGTATTATTCACGTGTCGTATATGACGGCCGTTTTAAACTCCAAACCGAATAATACGTTTTAAACACGTTTAATTCGCGTTTTATTTGCGTATTGCATTTTAAACGTGTTTAATACGTTTTTTTGCCGTTTTAAACAGTTCTGTACTTTTGCTTTACATTTATTTTTTCACATCCTTTTTACCTTGTAGTAGGGTTCCACTAAATCGTCCAACCTTCCTCCTCTATCCTCCGACACACCAGGAGTAACCCTCGACATTCTACATGTATGCTCCATCTTTCTCCTCCATTCTCACCTTCTTCCCTGATTTGTGTCTGCTGCTTGCTGCTCCCACTTCTTCCCCTTCTTCTAATATTGAGTAATCAGTTCGATGTTTAGTCATTTTCAATCATTATATGTATATATGTACATATATACATATCTATATACATATCTATATACATATCTATATATATGTACATATATATGTATATATATAGATACATATATATGTATATATATACATATACATATATTCCGCTTTTTTGCCAACTTTTTTACGAATAGTTGACCAAACTTTTATCGTACGTTGACCGATTTTTATCCGAATTTTCCACATAATTCCCGATTTCTGAATTTTTCAACTTGGCCGTACGTATCCCGAATATCAAATTTGTGACTATGACTGAAACGACATCGAAATCGGACATTTTCTTCCTTGCTCACCATCCACTTTGTTCCTGATATAGTCATTCCTCAAATGATCTTTTCTTATCTTCCCATGCATGTATCTCAACATACGCATTTCGGCCACATTCATCTTGTTGAGACTTGACAGTGTGTTTCTTCACTGCCAACATTCACTTCCATATAGCATAGTTGGTCGTATAATTGTTCTATAAAACTTGCTTTTTAATCTGAGAGGGATCCTCTAGTCACATACTACTCCAGTTGCACCCGTACAATTCAACCATCCTGATGTGATCATGTGACAAACATCATATAGAAACCTCACCCTCCCTTTCAATAATAGAACCCAAGTAACCCAACTTATCACTTATTGGTACATCCATTCCATCCAACTTGACCCCGCCATTCATAATTTTAGATTGGCTAAAATTGCAATGCATATATTCAGTTTTGCTTCTACTAATCATAAATTCATTAGATTCCAATGCATTTCTTCAAAGTTCAACTTTATCATTCAATACTTCTTTTCTTTCATCAATCAACACAATATCATCAGCAAATAGCATGCATCACGGGATATCCTCTTGAACATGCTTTGTCAGCTCACCAATAATAAGAATAGGTAGATATAGGTTGAATGTTGATCCTTAATGTACCTCAACGGTGATAAAGAAAATTTTGTCTCTCATGAAGGAGTCCTAAAATTTGTAACTGTGTCATCATACATGTCTTTAATCAGGTCAATGTATTAGATTGGCACACCCTTTTAATGCAAAACCCTTCATAAGACTTACATGGGTAGTCCATCATTGGAATTTCCCTGATCAATGAAAACCATATCAAGATCTCTTATGTTTTATTTATACTTCTACATAAGTCTCCTTAATAGCATTTGTTGTTGATCTTCCAGGCATAAAACCAAACTAGTTGTTTAATATCTACGTTATTATCTTAGCATGTGCACAATAATCCTCTTGCAAAGCTTCAGTGTGATTTCTCAACTTGATATCTTTGTAGTTTGTGCAGTTCTGAACTTCTTATCCTTGTAGATTGGGACTATAGTACTATTTCTCCATTCTTTCAGTAGCTTCATTGACTTCATAATCTTGTTACAGAAATTCGTTAACCACATAGCTCTTTCATCCCCCATACTCTTCCATACAACAATGGGACATCATCTAGACCGCATGCACAGAAATTCGTTAACCACATAGCTCTTTCATCCCCCATACTCTTCCATACAACAATGGGACATCATCTAGACCGCATGCCTTTTTCATTTTTAGTTTTTTCAAAGCATTCTTGACCTCACATAGTGAAACGTGTTGTGCAAGTGATATCTCTTGCATTCATGTCACTCAAGTCTCTTACATCATTCACAATTTTTCCATTGAAAAGATTATGGAAGTAGTTTCTCCATTTGTTCTTTATATCATCATCCTTTACCAACTGCCACCTTCATTGTTGATGCACTTGACTCAAGTCTCTTCCTTTCCTTTCTCTTATACGAGCCATTTTATAAATATCTTTTGATTCTTTTCCTCCTTCTCTGGTGTCCAACTGATGTATCTCATCAAAGTATCTTTGAGGCCAAAATATGTTCAAGATAACTCAACCTGCTAACACCTTTCAAGTGGATAACTATGTTCAAGATGATACCTATAACGTATGTTGTCCGTTGATGATATTGCACTTACCATTGGAAGGACATACTAATTGGCTTACAAAGTTGCATTCTATTAAGAGCAAAAAGCAAGCACACAAGACCTTGTCGGCCGCTTAAGCAGGCCTTTCTTCAAAATGTGGATACTTAATTTTCTATATGTTTTATGTATTAGTTAGACCTGCAAATTTAAATAATCATATGTTATTGAGCGTTAATAATATGTAAATCAATTCGACAGAATCACATAAATCTAGGACATCAATATTGTTATAGAGTCTATGTAATTAGTTAATTAAGTTGTTGGGTCTATTTGTAATATGGGCCCAATTGTGTCTTGGCCCATTAAGATTTGTCTTGAGTATGTTTGCTTCCCGCTTATCCTATTTACAAGAAAGGGGGGCTTCCCTTCTATACAGACACGATGTTAAAACTGCATACTTAATATTATACAGTATTAGCATATTATTATATACAGACATGATGTTAAAACTGCATACTTAATATTATACAGTATTAGCATATTATTATCACATGTTGAGGCTATATATATATACAATAATAAGACTACTGCCACGTAAGTTACAATACAGAAATTACCTACACTGCTATTATATTTCTATTCGTATTACACTATTACATACTTTGACAGTAATTATATACAATACATACATTACATGCATAGGCTGTACCATTGTTACATATGATAGCATTACATTACTATCACATAATTAGATTTACCCGTAGATAAATCACAATATGAGTATCATACAATTATATAGTACAGTAGTTCTAAAAAACTAAAGATATACTACCCAAGTTTAGCATTACATTATAAAACTACTAGTATATCTGCTTAGGAAATGGGCGTGGATCATCCAGCACCATTAAGCGGCATAAAGAGGAGCAGGTGTTCCGAAGGTAGGCAAAGGCTGCCAATCAGGCAGGGAAAGCGGGACTGTTTGAAGTCCACCTAGCTTAAGTGTCTGCAGGCCATTTATAAAATCAACAAAAATCAGAAACATAAAGTGCATCCACAAAATTGAGTTCCAAAGCTGTAATCCTAGTTGAGTTACATCTAGCATGTGAAGAGTATACAAAACATGCAAACAAATATTCAATAATCACATATACATAATGAAGATAGAATATTAGCATGCATCTCAAGCAATGGAAAATAGAAGCACCAACTGATAATTTTACATAGTTAATACTGACAGAACAAAATTGAACATACATGGGAAGACATGCGATAGGATAGAACACAGATTGATCTGGCGCATCCATGTGGTACAATGTTGAGTTGCTTGCTTTGCATCTCAGACGTCCATTAGCGCATTTCACGACAAAGAGGAAGTCAAAGGCAATGTAAACACTTCCCATAAATGGTATATTTCCATAACCCCTACCACTTCTGATAACAAGCATCTTATTTCCAACAGCATCCTGTACGGTCATTAGTAGACCGTTGCAACATAAAAAAGTATGTTGAAATTGGTATATGAAAGCATGATCTGAAGGCTTTGAGAGCATGCCTTCTAATGATATACCAAAAGGAGAGTCCTTATAGCCAAGGATACGGTCACCTCCTCTGAGAAGACCAAAGATGATGTCATCACTACATGCACGCTGATGTTCAAATGATAGTTCCCACTGAGAATGCCGTGGTCCTGCTCGCCGCAGCTTTCCATCCTTGACATTGAAAGAATATGTCCCTACATGAAGGACAATAATGATTTCATGACCTTTGACCCAGTGGGCGATCACATCATTATGAAACCCAGGGCCAACAAAAGAAGATTCATCTATCAGCTCATCAAAGATATTGAACTCCTCCCATTTTTTGGTGTGTGGTTCATATGAATGGATGCTGGGAGGTGTACCATCTGTTGCACCTAAGTTTCTAGGCAGGACATAGAGTTTATCCCCGACTGTCATCACAATAGGACTTGACTTCTTCACATCCAACTTTTGGGTCTCAATTTTGTCTTCAATTTCCTTTTCAGTGGTTGTAGAGTCAATGAGAGTCGTGTCCAAAATGTATAGCATCCCCGAATACTCTCGACAATAATGATTAGCGTGTCTGAGGGACACTCCTTCAGGAACGATATAACCTCCAAGGAAAAAGAACTTCTTTCCTAGGGCTCCACAACCCATACATATAGGATATTTATCACGACGAAAGCGGAAGAGAGGACGCCCGAGTGGCAATCCCTCGTTTTGCTTTTGATAAGGGTTCAATCTGTACAATAATGATTCATATACAGATGTATAGCAGTTCTTCTTATAATTAAACACGAAGTAATTGACACCGCCGTTCTCCATTACACAGCTGCAGAAGTAATGAGGAAGAGGAAAAGGCTAATCAAAATAATGAACATGTGAAGAGATGCACGCACATTGGAAATTTTTACGATTAATTGTGCTCCTACCGAATATGTATCCACTGACTGGATGGAGGTTAAACAAGATGAATCGTCTGAATCGGACTGCTGGAAGATGCACCAGACGACGTTAGATTCAAGACGGGATGCTGGAAGATGCCCCGATCAGGTTCTCTCCCTACGGCACTCGCGTAGGAGAAGATTCGCCCTTGATAAATCTAAGGGTTTCATCCCCCACAACTCCAGGCGTTGTTGCCGGTAAAACCGAATCACTTGCCACGTTATAAGCTAGGCATATTCCGTGACTAAGTTCGGGTATTTGCAGGTTTACTGAACCACGTAATCGGGTCAAATTTTACTAGCGAGTCGTGAGTCAGATTTCGTCCCGACAATTTCACAGTTTATATGTCGAGAAGCTTATATTATGTGCCGTCGCAACTAAATCTAATTGGATATTTTAGTCTGTGTTTTGTGTTTGTTATGCGGATAAGTTGCACGGATAAGTTGGTCGATAAATCTTCGGACGACCTGCCGCACCAAATTCTTCCAGTAGGAAACAAATTTATTTGTCATGAATGTCAATTTTTCTGCAATATCCTTCTATCTGACTGCTCAATACATGTAATGTTACTTATGTGTAGGGTATAATAGATTATCCAATTAAATGCAGCATAAGTACACATGTACCAAACGGCGTACATCTTGTCTTACGAGTTTGTTTGTCGTCACTCCAAACAACTGTCATCTTACACGCGGTTAATAAATCACTGGTTAATCTACCCATGACAAATGAACCTGTCGTGGTCGTTTACCAAACACAGCTTATATACTTGGATTGTGGGTTGCGGTCAAATGCAGCTCATGTTGTTTTCTGTTACATGATAAGTATAGTTACATACTCAAAATTTCAAATTCTTTTAACAAATCAGTGTATGTTAGAATGTGTATGTTGCAAAATATACATGTCTGTCTATGTTTAAAATTCAAAATTCTTCATATAGGTTAGAAATTCTGAGTAAATATTGTGACAAATTATTATTAAGTTAATTTAGAATGGTCGGACATCAAAGTTGTGACATCTAAATGAGATTGTTCAAAAATTAAAACGTTGATCAATTACTAATTAATGGTGATATCATAACCATACATAATTAAGACTAAAGTCTAAATAAAATTGTCAATGTTATAAAAGGAACACATAAAAGTCCAACTTCACATATTTATATTTATATCAGGTAATTGTACAGTGTGGTTCAATGGACTCAGCCACAATTTGTATACATAAGATGATGTCCAATACAAAATTTAGATTTTCATGAACCAAAACTTACAACCAAAAATTGAGTTAATATATTGTACAAAAAATGTGCACGAACCTAAGAGTATAGGGACGACTCTAGGACAACTAAACCAACCCAACCAACCTCTCAGCTTCTACAAGTCTTCAAACTGTGGTTCCTCACAATCACGGGTCTGACCACGTTGTTTATCACCTAAAAAGAGTGTGGAAACCTATGAGATGAGACTCAAGTCTCAGCGTGAGATATAACCCCAAACAACATGTATTGCTTATAAGTGGGTTATTAATTAAACCTAATAAGATAGATAATTTAAACATCTTAAAAAGACTAGGTGGTGTATGTAAAATGATCAACATAAACAAAAATTCGTAGATACAGGTAACTACGCATGAAAAGATATGTGTTATATGACATTATTAAAAGAAGCAAGGAAGTAATTGTCATCCATTTTGATTCGTCAAAGAAACTTAACAAGTATTCTACACGATTGAGTTACATATATTATTAAGTCCTGGATAGTTCGAGATGTACCACCCAAACTACTAGCTCACCACTATGAGGTTGCAAACAACCCCGTATAAGATCTTATATGATCGGAATCCTAAAGATCTCCCCCCCTAAGTCAATATGATTCATTCGCAATGGCACATCTGTCAAACTACTAAACAACATAGTCCGCCCTGGGTATACATATCACAACACTAGAACCAGGGTACACAACCTTGGGTTCCGAGTTACAAACACATTCGCCCTCATACACATAACTGAGACATTGTCGTAGTTGCTCTCAAAATACCTTGAAATTATGTTGATAGAGAGAACTCTTCCTACACTCGTGTATACTCAAAAGTATAAGACTTCGAGCTCCCTCTCACAATGTGAGATTGTTCCAAGGAAACTCATTTTACAATCCAGCAAGTCATGTCACTCAGTCAGATCTACGAACATAGGACACTACATGATTAAGGTTATATTTGGTTGATTAGCCAATTGGGTATTTTTTTACTGCATCAAACAAGTTACATATAAGACCTAATGATTTCATAAAATAAACGAGGGATTGCAACCTCAGATATATATAACATATAAAATTGTCTTGGGTTACCCATTATGGTGTATGTATCTATTCTTGGTAGTAAGGAGAATCAACCTCATATTAGAGCATATCAAGCCCAATCACTATGTTCGAAACATAAATAATTGTATTTGATATCATCTCAACATTCAATGTTTTGACGTGGATAAGCTACCATCAAACTTAGGGTTTTGTCTGACCACCATCACATCATCATAATAGTAGATCAAAATTGTATAAACACCATAGGTAATCATTATATAATAGTGACAATGTATGGGTCAGATTCATGTATACGAGGCATCAAAATATCACATGTATGCGACATATTTAGGTGGGAGAAACACCTAAATTGTGAATTTACACTTAGTATATTCAAAGAAAATTCACTTTGCACAAAAAAAACTCCATAAAGGTTAAATGCAACTTAAGGGTTCATAATACCATCAATTATACCAAAAAAAACATCTAAGATAACCATCTTTTTAACATTTTTATAATTCTAGAGCAAAAACTAAGCCATGCATGTAGAGAGTAGGTGTAAGACCACTGATCTAGCTTTTGGGCTAACCTTGTTTTCTTTTCTTGATTTAATGCTTATAACCTTAATCTAATCTCTTCGTATGCTTTAATAACATGTGACAATTTTATATTTTCAGTTTGCTCATGTTTGGTTGATGTTTGAGCTATGTATCCTTGTTTTGGACCAAATTGCAATTTACCCTTGATGAACGTTATCTTGCAATTTGTCACAAGTAGAGTGGGCCTTCTATGTCTTGGCATCACGAGAGAGAAAAAGGAGCATAGGGGCACCTTTCTTGGACCATGGTTGATGATGTGACATCACAAGGGAGATTAGGGTTTTGCCTTGTTGTTATGTGTCGACCATCCTAGGGTTTGTGTGTGTTGCGACCACAACACTCACCCTAGGTGTTGTTTGCTTCGACCATGGTGACCTAGATGAGGTTCGGTGGATTGGATTTTGTCTCTTAGTGGAGTGTTTCGACCATGTTGAGTGAGTGACCTAGTGTAGCGATCGCTACATGGTCCACCTTGGTGTGTTTCAACTGCAACATGGGATGTATCTGACCTAGGTAGTCACTACCCTTCTACAGTTATATTAATCATAGATAAAATCATGGGTTATGTGGTTGCATTATTGTTTCCTTGGTGGACAAGTGTCCTTTTGGTGCTCTCTTGTGTTGACGCCTCATAACCCCCTTGCTTCCCTCCTACCTTGTATATTTAACCTCTCTTCTTCACATACAAGCATCCTTTTGGGCTCTACTCTTTCTTTTCTCACTTCTATTTGTCCTTGGAGCTTTGTGGAGCAAAAGATGATTGATCTTGGAGCTTTGGTGGCTGATCAACCTTACATGTGGTGATCTAGGGCTTGATTGTAACATCCCTGACCTGGGTTATGAATTAACCCTAGGTGTTTTGCTTAATAAAAGTGATTATATGCATGATCTTATCTTTTTAAAAGTAATTAAGGCTCAAGAGGAACTTATGTTGTAATTTTAGTCCTTTTTGAATATTATTGAAATCAATATTTTGCTTGTTGTGGACAAAAGTGCAAATCACCCAAGTTGAGGGGTTCATTTGTGATTTGTGCATGATAATATGTTCCTCATATTTTGAAGCATCATGAGAGTGAAGATGATGCAGAGGTATGACTTGTGATAGCCTGAATACCAAGAAAGAGTTGATAAAGTAATGTTTGTGCATGAAAACCTAGTTTTGGTGTAATGTGCAATTTACCCAAAACCTAGGGTGCACTATGTAAATTACCACTTCAATAAGGTCCCTAATGTTACTTGGCATAATGTGGAGCAAAGAAAATGGGAGGGGCGCTTCATTTGAATTAAGTTGAAGGAGAGAGAATCTTGATATTAAAATAATCAAGATTTAAGCATAATGGAAACATTAATGCAAAAATAAATAAAATAATTGAAGGGCCTTCAACCAAAATTAAAATGGTAGATTTCATATGTGTGTGTACGTCCTCGAGCTTTGCAAGGACCAAAAATATCCTAAGGAGGTGAAATTCCACTCACCTTATTATAAGGAAAAGAATTTCCACTCAAAAATATATATTAATATTATAAGGGATTAAGGTGCTTGATTTCTTTTCCCTTAATCCATGGCTAATGGAAGGGAGCTCGGTGGGATTGAGTTGCCTTTGAATGCAAGGAAATCAAGGAGGGAGTGGTGGCAACATTTTTGAAATTAATTGATTTTTATAAAACATTTTCTCTTTCATCAATTTTCTTATAAAAGAGCCTTTTCCAACCCACTTAAGGATCTTTTTCAGATTCCTTTCTTCTCCTTGCTTGCAAAATCGACCAAGAGAGCTAAGAACAGCAGGAAGGACGCTCTCAACCTTTTGGTAAGTCTTTGACCTTCGTTCTTTTTTATTTCATGGTGAAAATTATAAAACAATGCATGATTCCTTCATTTCTTCACTCCATCTTCAACCCTAGTCGATCCTTTCATTCCAAAAGCTTGAGAAACGACCTTGGGAGGTTGCTAGAGCTTCAACCACCATTGGATCCGTGAAGCTTGGAGCTTGGGATCAGATTTGAAGGCGGGTTATATAACTTAAACCCTTAATCTTTGTCATTGAATTCGATTTCTCCATACAATTGACTTAATTGTTATTATTGCAATAGCTTTGTTTGATGTATGGAGTTGCCATGGAAAATGGCAGTAATTCCGTGAGTTTAAAGGTTGAAGATGATAACCTATTCATAAGCACACACCTTAATCAAAGAACAAGAACAAATGATCTTGGACCTTTGGTCCAAACGGTTTCACCAAACCGTTTCAGACCAAACAGTTTGCAAATTGTTTGGTGACATCGGCTCCAAACCGCATGAGGGGGTTGACCGTTTGGTTTAGTTGATTGTTTGAGGTCTGAACTTAATTACATGTTGGATGATAATACAATGGACTCAAATGATTGATTCAATGTGTGTACAACCCTTCAATTGGAAACCCTAATCAAGATGATTGAAGAATCCTTGATTTGGTCCTAACGATTTCAAGACAACTTGGGTCAAACAGTCTTGAGACCGTTTGAGCCCAAATGGTCTTGAAACCATTTGGGACCAAACGGTTTCAAAATAGTTTGGTGGGTTAGTGGTTGATCCTTGACTCATGGATGATGATCTAATGGTATTGATTGATGAATCCTTCAATTGAATAACCAATAGTCAATTCAATGATGCAATTGGAAATCGATTGGATTGATAAATGACCTAATGAGCCCTTGCAGTTTTGGGACTGATTTGGCCCAAACAGTCTTGAGACCGTTTGAGACCAAACAGTCTTGAAACTGTTTGGGGTCAAATGGTTTGAAAACCGTTTGGTGGCAAACGGTTTGAAAACCGTTTGGTGATAAAACCTTCAAAACCGAATGAAGTCCAATGTGGTTCAATCACTTGGATATTGAAGGTAATGATAGTTCCAATAATCCAATAATGGTTAGTAATGATAATCAATGAAGGTACAAAGGTTGAAAACCTAATAGTACCTAAGTGATTAGTGCCAATTAAGGGATAAACCCTAATTGCTTATAAGATCAATGACTTGGTACACTATGTTAATCATAGTTGTATTTACTTAACTGAAGGGTTGATGTAACCTAATCAAGTTGAGAGGATGATAATATGTGGTTCACACATGAGTGTGATTCATGTGGTGATTAAGGGTATGATCTTTAAGTAAAGAGATCATGAAACCCTAATCATGAGCATAAACCCTAATTGACAAGGTTACTGAACCTTAACCCTAATTCAGAGCAATTATAATTGAAACCCTAATCTAGGGTATGGTGGTAACCCTAATCCAGGGTGATGATATATGTGAATCTAATGTAGGGTAATGTGATGCAAACCCCTAGTTGGGATGAATAGTAAACCTTAATTATGGGTAATGGAACATAAAACCTTAATTGGGATGAATAGTAAACCCTAATTGTGGATTATTGAATATAGATCCTTTTATAGGGTGAATTTGATGTGAAACCCTAACTAAGGATGGTTTCATGAGAAACCCTAATGTTTCATGTGTTGTGAAGCTCAAATCCAGGGTAATTCTATGTATGCTTAATGAACCCTAATTTTGGGTAATATGATGATAAACCATAACTATGATGTGGTAATGAGATGATTATCCTCATATGACATGAAATGGGAAACCCTATCCCTAGTAAGGGAATAATGATGTTACCCATGAATAGTGAATTCATATTTGATTGAACAAGGTCCTGATATGCAATTAATATCACTGTTATCATCTGTGTTAACCATGCATGTATGTTGAAATGATGATCATGGCCAGGTATGAGCTATGATGTTTAATTCACTATTATGTTTTGGGTCTTGAGTGCCATAATATACCTTGCTGCCTGGTAAGAGGTAAAAAGAGAGTTAATGGGCCTCAAGTACCATGTGTGATTCTTGTAATAGCAAGTATCATGTTTGCCTTGGTTAGTTGATCTAAAGGTGATAGTTACCTGGAGAAGTGGTAACAGTGCTTAATGATGAATCATGAATTTAATTACCCAGGGCCATATGATTATGGTGATGAAATTGTGAAGGGAGGAGAATTCCCAGTTTTGAAATAAGGGACTGAGTTCCCAATATCTGTTAAAGACAGTTAAGTATTTGATGAAAATAGTACATGTTTCTTTATAGCATTGTCATAATAAGTTTTGTTTGAGAACTTGCCTGATGCTAGAACAACATAAAAATTTACTTAATTAATCAAGTGAAATCTATTCACGTAGTGCTCTGACCATAGATCCATCATCGTCAGAAGTTGGTGATGGTGAAATAGGTTTTCCTATAGAATTCCTGGAGTTCACATATTCTAAATATGTGGGGGTAAATGGGTGAAAATATCCTTACGTCCTCGTGAAGATATGGAGGGAAGGTAAACATCAAACCTCTCAATCCTTCATGTGTTGGGATAGATGTAACATAAATATGCCAATGGTTGGGATAGATGTATCATTAATCTCCCAATGATATTTTATGTCGGGTCGATGGAGATAAGCATTAAAGCTCTCGATTGCCGATGAGAGTGCAGTTGACGCTGTAACTCTATAGCGAAGTTCCAGTATACACTAGAAATCTATTTTGAGCAGTCGACATAGTCCTGCTTATGGTCTCGTACTGACCGAGATGTGGGAGGTCATGGGAATCCGACTCTTCCATTGACCTAATTATGGTACCGAAATTGATTCTAGAAATGGTCGGTTAGAGTATGAGCGGTATACCTCATCTCCTCAAAGCTTAAATCTGTTTGTAAAATATATTCAGCCGTGTAGCGTATTTGCATAAGATTGAAATACAAGAACCACGGGTTGATTTTATAATGCTTACCATGTCCTTGATACATAAATGTTACTTATGTTCTTTTAATTCATATTGAATATGAGACATGCTGCCTAATCATGTTATACTGAAATATTTGCATAAGAATGTTGCTCTAATCTGCATAGATGTTGATTCATCTGCTACTGTTTTATATTATCCCACTGCTTAGTTTATTTATATTAAACTGCAATGATAATTTTTGGCGGAAAGTTATATCTCCCGCTGGGGTAATTTTTATAATTGTCTCACCCCCGTGGGATTCAACATTTTTAGGTAGACGCAGACGACAAGGCAGAAACCCTTCTGAAGGAGGAGAACAACAGCAGCCTCAGGGACAGCAGTGATCCATCAGGTGGAGACATTGGCTGTCTGGTTTTGTATAGTTAGTCCTATGAGTCGTCTATGTACTCTCGGGTCCTATGAGTTAGTGCTTTGACAATTTGATCTGAGATTTTGACTTGATGCCTCGAGATTTTATACTGCTTATGTACAGTTTAACAGAGCAGTTAATGTTGTAACTCTCGAGAGGAAATAGTACGAGAGATGTACTAGTGAACCAATATGTACTTGAAATACTTTGGTTCTAAATGAAGGAGTTTTTCTGTGAATGGATCACTTGATAAATGGTTTTAATTTTTAGTGATTTTCAGTGATTCCGCTGCTAATAATACGCTTCCACATTAGTTAATCTTATTTTATGAGTTGTATGCCACAAATTAAGTGGTATCAGAGATCTAGGTTCGCTGAGTCTACGGAGACATATGATTAAGGTTTTTGAGTTTGTTCTAGTGTCTTCCAGTTATCTGATAGTGCCTTCTGCTCATATAGGAGGAGAAGAAGAACTAAAGATGTATGGATCACACGATGAACACGCTGTTGAGAGCAGTGTTGCTGCAACAGGAGGTTGTAACATCCCTGACCGGGGTTATGAGTTAACCCTAGATGTTTTGCTTAATAAGGTTGAGTATATTCTTAATTTTATTTTGGGAAAAGTAATTAGGGCTCATGAGAAACTTATGTTTCAATTTTGGTCTTGTTTGAACAATGTTGAAGCAATGTTTGCTTATTTTGAACTAAAGTGCAAATTACCCAAGTTGAGGGGTCAAATTGCAAATGTTGCATGATAAGATGTTCCTATGATGTTGAGACATCATAAGAATGAATATGATGTAGTGGTATGGTTTTCACAAGCTTGGGCACCAAGATTAAGCTTGTAAAGAAATGTTGTGCATTAAAACCCAGTTTTGGTGTAAAGTGCAATTTACCCAAAAACCTAGGGTTCAATATGCAAATTACCACATCAATAAGGTCCTTAATGTTTCTTGACATCATGTAGAGCAAAGAAAATGAGAGGGGCATCTCATTTGAATTAAGTTGGAGGAGAGAGAATCTTGATATTAAAATAATCAAGATTTAATCTTAAGTGAAACCCTAATTTAATTTAGGACAAAAATGTATGTATTAATTAAAGGGCCTTCAACCAAAATGTTATTGGTTGATTTTTAATAAGGATGGACGTTCTTTTTCCAAGATAAGGAACGAAAATATCCTAAGTAGGTGAAATTCCACTCACCTTATTATAAAGAAAAGTAATATCCACTCAAATTATGGATATTAATATAATATGATTAAAGTGCTTAGTTTGCTTTTCTTTAAATTGAGAATAATGAAGGAGAATTAAAGGCAAAGGAAGATGCCTTGTACCCAAGGAAGATTAGTGGGAAGAGGTGGCCACATTTTTGGGATTAATTGGATTTTTATAAGACATTTTCTCTCTCATCAATTTCCTTATAAAAGTGCCTTTTCCAAATCAATTGAAAGGCTTTTTCGGCCCTTTCTTCTTCATTTGCTTTGGATGAGCTCAAGGGGACTTATGAGCAACAGGAGGACGAGCCCCAATCTGTTGTTAAGCTTATTGACCTTCGTTCTCCTTGATTACATGGTGGAAATCAAAAATAAATTATGGATTCCTTCTTGTTTCGATCTCCTCTTCAACCCTAGCCAACTTTTACAATCAAAAGCCTGAGGACGAGCCTAGGGGGATTTGCAAGAGCTTCATCCACCATTAATGGCGTGAGCTTGGAGCTTTAGAGCTCGATTGGAGGCGGGTTTTATAACTTGAAACCCTAACTTTGTTATTGCAATCAATTCCTTATCAATTGGTGATTATTTCTACATTTCCGAAATTAAGTCTGGTCGATTGATGCAATTTCCATGGAATTCACAGTATATTTCGTGAGTTTGCAGGTTGATGATGATTACATCATCATAAGAACACACCTCCCCAAATATCTTGGGCAAACGATTTCAAAGTTTGGTTGGACCAAATGGTTTGACCAAACCGTTTGGTGACCAAACGGTTTGCAAACCGTTTGGGAGAAAACAGTTTCAAAACCGTTTGAAATGGTTGAACAAGGGTTGACCGTTTGGTATTACTGTTCATAATTATGTTGGTTGATAACCCTCCAAATTTGAGGGGTTAACTCCAAAGGAATCGTGAGTTGAAGGCTAATCAATTAGGTAAACCTAATTGGATTAAGTGCTGATTTTCAACCTGATTAACTTGACCTTTTTGGGAAAACGGTTTCAAAACCGTTTGAAGGCGTTGACCAAGGATTGACCGTTTGGGATTGCTGTTTCTAATGATGTTGGTTAATTAACCTCCAAATTTTAGGGGTTAACTCCAAAGGAAGCTTGAGTTTAAGGTTAATCAATTAGGTAAACCTAATTGCATTAAGTGCTGATTTTCAACTTGATTAACTTGACCTATTTGGGAAAACGATTTCAAAACTGTTTGAGTGCGTTTACCAATGGTTTACCGTTTGAGATTACTGTTCCTAATGATGTTGTTTAACGACCCTCCAAATTTTAGGGGTTAACTCCAAAGGAATCATAGGTTGAAGGCTAATCCATTAGGCAAATCGAATTGAATTAAGTGCTGATTTTCAACCTGATTAACTTGACCTTTTTGGGAAAACGGTTTCAAAACCGTTTGATTGCGTTGACCAAGGGTTGACCGTTTGATATTACTGTTCCTAATTATGTTGGTTAATGACTCACCAAATTTTAGGGGTTAATTCCCAAGGAATCATGAGTTGAAGTCTAATCAATTAGGCAAACCCTAATTGGGATTAGTGCTGAAATTCCAATGAGTTGATTTGAGATTTTGGGTTGATTAGCCCAAACGGTTTCAAAACCGTTTGGGGATCACCCAAACGGTTTCAAGACCGTTTTCGAATCACTCAAGACCGTTTGGAGGTCTGGGGTCAAGTATAGTTGACCAATTGAAGGTCCAAAGGTACCAAATCATACTGCAATTAAGTGATGATTTGTTGATCAACTCAATAGATCAAACCTTGATGGATTTTCACTAGAATCCAAAGGATGGATGAGCCAAACGGTTTTAAACCCGTTTGTGGCTCATCCAAATGGTTTCAAAACCGTTTGGTGGTCACCCAAGACCGTTTGGAGGTCTAGGGTTGAGTATGGTTAGGTGTTCGAAGGTCTAAAGGTACCACGTTGATTTGCAATCAAATGCTGATTTGGTGATCAATCCAATGATCCAAACTTGAATTGGTTGACTTGGACTATGATGTGGACATGGGAAAACAGTCTCAAGACCGTTTGGAGGTCATCCAAACGACCTCAAGACCGTTTGGGGTCAGGTCATGCTCAATTTGGATGATGGTTCAATAGTTTCAAAGTAATCAAACTTGCATTGATTAGTGTTGTTGGATCATCGATTCCAAACCCTTATTAAATTGAATCAAACCCTAATTGATGATCAATTGAGGGTCACTTGAGGGTCAAATAAGTTGAAGTTTTACCTATTAAACTCAATTGAAGTATGTTTATAGGTCCAATTGATGATTGGTTCTATGAATTCAATGATTGAAGGATTCAACATTGAAAACCCTAATTCAATTGGATACCTTATGTAATGGAGGTTCAATGTGATTTAATCTCTTGAGAATTAAGATGATGAATGATCCATTGATCCAATGATGATTAGTAATGATAATCAAAGAAGGTACAAAGGTTGAAACCCTAATAGTACCTAAGAGATTAAGTGCCAATTAAGGGATGAATCCCTAATTGCTTATAGGATCAATGACTTGATACACTATGTTAATCATATTTGTATGCTTTTGATTGAAGGGTTGATGTGACCTAATCAATTTGAATGGATCAAAGAATAGAATTCATATATATAAATATGATTCATGCGGTGATCCTCTGTAGCACGACCGTGCAAGGCAGCACGGCCGTGGCGACTTTACTCAGCACGACCGTGGTAGCTTCCCTTTGCACGACCGTGCAAGGTAGCATGGTTGTGGTATTTTGAAAGTGATATAACATGGATATTTTGTTAGTTCCTAACTTAAGGATGAATCCTTAATATTGGAAATGGTTGTATTTTGTAAATAGATGAATCATGACCAACACATTGCATGATGAATGTGATGATCTAGTGCATAAGTATTAGGATGGGAAATACCCTAATACAAGCTAAGGGAATAAAATCAAGTAAGATTAAGGTGTTGAGGGAAGTGATACATCAAGATATGATAGATATCATATCCAACACTCCAAATGCTGGTATACCTTGTTGTGTTTTAAGTCCAATACGATTGGATGAACGATATATGAGATGTATGATGGAAATCCTAATCCTGGTAAAGGATTAAGGGTGATACCCTTGAATTAATGATATATTTGGTTTTGCATGGTGTTGATAGATAATTGATGTACTGCCATTATATGTGCTAACCATGCAGGTATCATGAGATGATGGGCATAGCCAGGTATGAGCTATGATGCATTTTTAATTTGAATTTGTTTATTAGGCCTTGTGTGCCATAATATACCTTGTGCCTGGTAAGAGGTAGCAAGAGAGTTAATGGGCCTCAAGTGCCATGATGGATGCGTGTGTAACAAGTATCATGCTTATCTTGGTCAGATGACCTAAAGGTGTTAGTTACTTGAGAATGTGGTAACAATGCTCAGGTGATGAGCTAAGGGTTTAAATACCCAGAATCACATGGTTATGGTATTGAAATTGTGAAAGGATGAGAATTCCCAGTGGTGAAATGAGGGATTAAGATCCCAACACTTTATGAAAAGAGTATGGCTACGGGCCATGACTCCGCAATGATAATGTCAGGCTTTAGATATATGATCTAAGCCTGAAGAGAGTTAATGCAGCGGTAATGATTTTGTAGTTTGAATAAATGTTATACATATTTTTCATATTCATTAAAGAATAAGTGACATGTTGATTCTATCAAGTTATAGTTGCAATGCTTCTGATATAGAATAATGTTCGAATCTATTAGACATTAAAATATCCGCTGTCAAATAAATATGATTCCTCTGTTCATATTTATCTTCTTAAGTTGCAATAATAATGTTACTGGTGGAGAGTTATATCTCTCGCTGGGGCAATTTTTATAATTGTCTCACCCCCATGGGAACTACATTTTTAGGTGGTCGCGGACAAGGAGATAAAAACCCTTCAGTAAGGGAAGGACAGCAGCAACAACAGTATTAGCAGTTAAGTCTCAGGTGGAGATACTGGTTGTTATGCCTTGTATAGATGTTAATAGAGTCCTATGTGTCGTCTCTGTACTCTCAGGTCCTCGGAGTAATAGTTAGTGATTTCAAGATTTTGGCTTAGTGCCTCGAGGGTTTTATACTACCTGTGTACAGTTAAGACAAAGTAGTTGATGTTTGTATTCCTCGAGAAGCGAAAGTACATGAGATGTATATATATATATATGAACCAGGATGTAAAGTTTTACTTTGGTTCTGAATGAAAGAGTTTTCCTGTGAATAAATCTTTGTGCAAAAAGTTTTAATTTTTAGTGATTTTCAGTAATCCGCTGTAAATGATTCGCTTCCGCATTAGTTAATTATGTTTTTATGAGTTGTATGACACAATTTAGTGGTATCAGAGCTCTAGGTTCACTGAGTCTATAGAGACATAGGACTAAGGTTGTAGAGTTCGTTCTAAGTGTCTTCTAGTTTATCTGATAGTATCTTCTGCTCACATAGGAGAAGAACTTGAAGATGTCTGGACCACATGAAGAACGTGTTGCTGAGGGCAGCACTGCTGCACCAGGAGGAGGTGCAGGAGACCATGAAAGAGAGGAGCCCGTACCTGAACAATCGCAGTTCAACCAAGCTGACATGGGGAACCCAGCTCTCCAAGCTATGTTTGGGCAGTTTATGGCAGCCATAACTCACATGAAAGATAGGATGCAAGTACCTGTACCTTGGGTATTAGCTCACCATGAGGGCTATGGAGTCAGCAAGACTTTTGAAAGACTTCTCCGGGTTAGAGACATAGATTATGTTGGTACATCTGATCCAGCAGATGCTGATTTGTGGCTGACAAAACTGGAAAAGGCTTTCAAGATTCTTGATATCCCTGAAGCTAAAAAGGTAAGACATGCTGTGTGGGCTCCGATCTCCAAACTACGAATTAATCTCGATTTAATCATGTGCGGAAGCAATCGGTAAACAGCGGAAGACAAAAATCACGGGAAATTAAAACTTTTCGAGTCAAGAGCTTGAAACCACAAATCATTTTCATAGAAAAAGGATTTAACTATTTACAACACTGACAATTACTTCTTGAGTAATTATATACAACGTGATACAAAACTTCTCAAGAGTTCATACTCAAAACACTCCAGGACCTGAGAGTACAGAGGACACATAAGACTTGACTCTAACTACACCATGAAGCAGGCTAGATCTCCACCTGAGATATTTACTGCTCCTGATGCTGCTGTTGCTGGGATTGGTCACCTGAGTTCTGGTTTCTCCGTCTTCGACGACCACCTAAAAAGTAGAAGTCTACGGGGTGAGACAATTATACGTAATTGCCCCAGCGAGAGTTATAACTCTCCACTAGGCTTTATAAGCAAGGCAGGGAATAACTAAAGCAATAAAAGCCTTCAAGATATTCACTAGCAGTTCTGATAACAAGCAAGAGCTCAATCAATATCAAAAATATGAGAACATCTATGCTATTCAAGGTAACATCAATCAAATCACTCGTAGATAACTCTAATAGATATACTACACTGTTGATTATGTTTTCCAAACATTATTTTTATGCCCTGTGGAGATGAGGTATACCACTCATACTCCAACCGACCACTGTTAAGTCGCCTCGGTATCATACTAGGTCATCGAAAGAGCCGGATTCTCATGACCTTCACCTTCCTCAGTCAGTTAGAGGATTGATTGTTCGACATCTGGCGGGATGTCTATTGTAATAGCTCACCAGGGTACTCTGGTCCTTCGCTATTTTTAGAGTTACAGTGGCATTCTGTACTCTCTTCGCTATCGGAAGATTTCTTGTTTATCTTTCATCGATACGGTGTTTGTGTCTTTAAGGGAGTGTAATATTACATCTCACCTCTTAGACTATATGGTGGGGCCTGATGGACTACATGAATCTACATCATCCTCTCACCCTTTCTCTTATAGTGAAGGTATGACGGACTACAAGAATCTACATCAAATACCTACACTAGGATGTAAGGTTCTACACATCCATGTACCCCACATACTCAAAAGTATGCGATCCAGGAGTTCCCTTAGGAAAACCTGTTTCACCATCATTTAGACTCTAACAATGATGGATCTATGATCATGGCTCTACATTTCACTTGATTAGTTAGGTACATTCAGTATTCTTATCATCATACAAAACATTAGCATCACAGCTATATATGAGAATACTAAAATGTAGCAGGCCTAACTCATTTCAATCATCAGTTATTTCATCTCAAGTCATCTGTCAAGCATGACCTTGATGGTGTTTATGGCTCTTACAGCCCATAACTCACAATAGATGTCACTTAGCAGTGCGTCAGGATGGTTCACTATTCATAAAGCTTAAGACATGCCTTCAATGAATTTAACATGGTATTCCATACCTGGGTGTGACCATTATCTCATAACAACCTGCATGGTTAGTTCAACAGATAATAGTAAACAATTCAATAATTAGGGATGCATTCCCAATTAGGGTTTCACTTGGAATCACCCTCAACTAGGGTTTCACATGGAATCACCCTCAACTAGGGTTTCACATGGAATCACCCTCAACTAGGGTTTCACATGGAATCACCCTCAACTAGGGTTTCACATGGAATCACCCTCAACTAGGGTTTCACATGGAATCACCCTCAACTAGGGTTTCACATGGAATCACCCTCAACTAGGGTTTCACATGGAATCACCCTCAACTAGGGTTTCACATGGAATCACCCTCAACTAGGGTTTCACATGGAATCACCCTCAACTAGGGTTAAATTCAATAACCCTGTCAATTAGGGTTTACTATTCACTCCATGGTGAATTGTACTCATTACATCATCACGTAAGAGAAAACATCATCATTAAGGCTCTTATTTAAGATTAAGATCCATTAGATATCATAATTAGGGTTTCCATGACCTCACATAGGTGGGTCATTCCCTAGTCATGCACATTCATGTGTAGTTGAAGTATCTCACCTGAGTTTCCTCCTTAAAAGGGTACTTTCTCTCTCTAGGATACTTTCTCTCTCTAGAAATACTTTCTCTCTCCTCTCATTAGTAGATGGTGACAACACCACTCTAGATCAGGTTGAGATAAGTCTCCATTGATTAACATAAGCCAAAACATCAACATCATGTGATTAGGGTTTGATTAGAACAAGGTTTTATCCCTTTAGACCCCTCAAGGGTATTTTGGTAATTTGCCACATGATCACCATCATGGGTTAACTCACTAATCACATAGTCCCTTAATGACCTAGGTTACCATTAGGGTTTAGATTGGATCACCATTGAACTAATTACATCATCAAATGGTTAAGTACAAACCATCACCAATCTCCAAACGGTTTCAACCTTCAAACGGTTTCAACCACCCAAACGGTCTTGAGACCGTTTGGAGGTGAAGACCGTTTGGAAGGGTTGACTTCCAAATCGTTTGGAGCTTCAAACGGTTTGAGATCGATTGGACCAAACGACCTTGAGGTCGTTTGAGCCCAAACGGTCTTGAGGTTGTTTGAGCCCAAACGGTCTTGAGACCGTTTGGACCTCCAAAGGGGTTCAAAGGTCACCAATGTTCATGGATATGTGTGTTGAAGCCCTCAATTGATTAAAGCTATGCTAACCACTTATAAATTGAGTCAATTAGGGTTAACCTTAACCACTTAGACATCCAATTGACCCTCAATTGCAAGTCAATTAGGGTTCAAACCTCCTCAATTAGGGTTTCAAAACGATTGGTCATCAATGTTCAACAAGGTGAATCAATTCAAGGTTGAACCTATCAATTGACCTTCAATTGGGCTCAAACTTGGCCCAAACGGTCTTGAGGTCGTTTGGACATCATCCAAACGGTCTTGAGACCGTTTGCCCAAAGTTTGACCAAGATCCAAGTCGTTTTGACTAAGGTTGAAGTCCAATTAGGTCAAAATCAGCAATTTTCATCAATTCATCAATTTCCTACAATTGGACCCTCAAACCATTAGATTAACTCAACCCTAGACCTTCAAACGGTCTTGGGTTGTGCCCAAACGGTCTTAGGACCGTTTGGAGGAATCCAAAACTCAACAAGATCTATATGTTAAATCAGCACTTTTTCACCCGATTAGGGTTTCATGTTGAAGTGCCTTCAACTCTCAATTGGTTAAGAATTAGACCTTGATTCTTTGCAGAGATGAAATTCAATATATTAGGAACAGACCCTCAAACGGTCGTCCCTTGGTCAACTCTTTCAAATGGTCTTGAGACCGTTTCAATCCAAACGGTCTTGCAAGACCGTTTGAGAGCAAACGGTTTGAAACCGTTTGAACCCAAACGGTTTGCAACCGTTTGGACCAAAAGGGTCCAAGGTCGTTTGAAAAAGCAACATAGGGAATCACGCCCCTCATCTTCAACCTCTAGCAAAGTCGGTTTCTCCACTGATTTGCTTGCAAACGTGCAAGGAAGAAGGGAGGTAGAAGGAGAATTTACCAAGTAAATTTGCAAGAATAAAGCATACTTATAAAGCAAGAGTTTAGAGTTATAAAACCCGCCTAAAGGTTGATCTTAGAGCTCCAAGCCTTCAAGCTCCAAGATTTAATGGCATCCTTGAGCTTCCACAACTTGGTCAGGGGTGAAAACTCCAAGGAAACGTTGCTTTGGTCGGCTAGAACAAGAAGACTAAGTAAGCTAACCACAAAACCAACCTTAGAAAGTGAATTCCTCCATGAATTCGAGCTAGAAGGTGGGGTTCTCTTACCTAGAACAGGTTGGTCGTCCCCCCCCCCCCCCCCCTGAGCTCCAGAGCTATCCTTGGTCGTTTGAGCAAGAAAGGAAGAGAAGTGAAGGAAAGGAAGTTCGTTTACTTAATTGCAAGGGAAAAAGGCTTATATACTTTAGCCTCTTTTACATCCTAAGGACCTCACAAGATTGGAAATCACATCTAGGTCCCTCCTTGCTCAAAGGCACGTCCAAACTCATCTATCCTTATGCAAATCTCATGAAAACTCAAGATCTAAGGGTAAAGAAATCCAACCTTCAACTAGGGTACATACATGAAAGGATTCTATACCCATATTAGGTGATTTCTATCACAAAGATCATTTTTCTCATCTGATTATTAAATGATGTATCCCTTTCATCATTTATACTCTAAATGATGACAAGAGTCATAAAAGATGTTCTAGATATTAAGAATTACAAGTTGGACCCCTCAATTAGGGTAAATTGCACTTTACCCCAAATTAGGGTTTCTAAGCATGGGGATTGCTTCCACAACTGCACCTTGGTGCTCAAGCTTGGTAAATCCCTCAAACTTCATCATAGGAATCCTCATGATGTTTCAACATCAGAGATACATCTTATCTTGTGAATTTTGCAAGTTCAACCCTTAAACTGGGTAATTTGCACATAGGTCCCTGCATACAACACATTGCTACAACTTTATACAAAAAGGAGCAATATTGAAAATAAATGTTCCTGAGGAACTTAATTACATGCCAGGGAGTGTTCACAAGTATATTAATTACATATTTAGGCAAAACTTCCAGGGTTAGTTCATAACCCAGGTCAGGGGTGTTACAAATCATAAACCCCTAACAAGGATTTCGTCTCCGAAATCTCAGACAAAAGGAGAAACAGAGTATTCATTAATCATGCCCTCAAGTCTCCACATATTATCTTAATGTCATGGAGGTATCATGAATTCTGCAATTCCACACAAGGCTCCTTTCACTAATTCAACCTTACCAATGTTTATGCAGAGCATAAACCCCTAACATATGATGTCCATATTATTGGAAAGAAGAAGCATAAAAGAACATACTTCTATCATCACCCAAGAATATTTATCAAAAGGAACAACATATATATCTAACAAGGATAATTTACTCAGTAATCCTTTACAACTCTATGTAATTGGGATAGTTCACATAGTTCTTCTTATTAATTGGAAATGCCACATAGCTTTTCCCTTTTTGATTGGGAATGACACATAGCTCTTCCATTTTTAATTGGGAATGACACATAGCTCTTCCCTTTTTAATTGGGAATGACACATAGCTCTTCCCTTTTTGTTTGTTTGGGAATGACACATAGCTCTTCCCTTTTTGTTTGTTTGGGAATGACTCATAGCTCTTCCCTTCTTGTTGGGGATGACACATAGCTTTCCCTTTTTGTTTGTTTGGGAATGACACATAGCTCTTCCCTTTTTGTTGGTTTGGGAATGGCACATAGCTCTTCCCTTTTTGTTGGGGATGACACATAGCTTTCCCCTTTTTGTTTGTTTGGGAATGACACATAGCTCTTCCCTTTTTGTTGGTTTGGGAATGACACATAGCTCTTCCCTTTTTGTTGGGGATGACACATAGCTTTCCCCTTTTTAATTGGGAATGACACATAGCTCTTCCCTTTTTGTTGGGGATGACACATAGCTTTCCCCTTTTTAATTGGGAATGACACATAGCTCTTCCCTTTTTGTTGGGGATGACACATAGCTTTCCCCTTTTTAATTGTTTGTTTCATATTTCTTATTTCATGATACTCATTAGATTGTATCAGAATGATTGCTTGATCAGGGCAATCAAAAAGATATCAATCTAGGAGTTTCCATACTTACTTTATCATCAATAGCTGTATACTTGGCCAGGGTTTACAAATACTGAGATCAAGTAGTATGCACTTACATACTGTCTCATTCCTCACTTTTCATATCCTTATACACACAAGATTTTCTATTCCTATATTTCTTCCAGGCATCATTTCTAAATCTCATCTTTTGACATACAGATAAGAGAGATTATAAAACATTTTAAGGAACATTGAGTGAGATATAAGTTCTCATCTCCCTTGTATCCTTGTCTCGGAGGCTGTGTCACACTGACAGGTTTAGACCAGCAGTCCTTCATCAAATGTCCCACCTTACCACAGTTGTAACAGTTTCTTTCTTGTGGTCTTGGTGGTTCAGTAACGGACATTGATGCAGAGCTGTGAGTCTCCTGAGGTAGTTGTCCTTGTCCTCTACCTCTACTTGGAGACCACTCAGTCTGAGAACTGGATCTAGATGGTGGAGGGTTAGGTGCAAAGGATCTAGACTTCTTAAAGTCCATAGATGAAGAGCCCTGGAATTGTGGATATCTTTGGACAAATTCCCGCCGAAAGTCTTCCCACGAGGTTTCTATTCCAGGTCTCTTCTGCTCTTCCATGGTCCACCAGTGACCAGCACTTCCTTTGAGAAGATAGACAGCATGTCTAACCTCCTCAGCTTCAGGGATGTTGAGGATCCTGAAAGCCTTCTCCAGCTCTGTCAACCACAGATCAACATCTGCGGGGTCAGCAGTCCCATGGTACTCGGTAGCTCCGACACGACGTAGTCGCTCGAATGTCTTCCCGATACCTTGTCCTTCTGGTTGGACAGGTGCCCTAGGTGCAGGCATAGGCAACCTGTCGGTTATGTGTGTCATGGCAGTCATGAACTGCCCAAACATTGCCTGGACTGCTGGGTTACCCATGTCAGCTGGGTCAAACTGGGGTGGCTTTCTAGGTTGTTCTGGTACAGGCTGCTCCCTCTCTGGTACTCCTGCACCGCCTTGAGGTGCACTAGTACTACTTTCTCCCACATACTCATCATGTGGCTCTGACATACTTAAGTATCTTCTTCTCCCGAGGAGTAGAAGATTCTATTAGATAAGGAAGGAATGCTAAAGATAGACTCGACTTCCTAAGTCCTACGCCTCTGTAGACTCGGCGAACCTAGAGCTCTGATACCACTTAATTGTGGGCTCCGATCTCCAAACTACGAATTAATCCCGATTTAATCATGTGCGGAAGCAATCGGTAAACAGCGGAAGACAAAAATCACGGGAAATTAAAACTTTTCGAGTCAAGAGCTTGAAACCACAAATCATTTTCATAGAAAAAGGATTTAACTATTTACAACACTGACAATTACTTCTTGAGTAATTATATACAACGTGATACAAAACTTCTCAAGAGTTCATACTCAAAACACTCCAGGACCTGAGAGTACAGAGGACACATAAGACTTGACTCTAACTACACCATGAAGCAGGCTAGATCTCCACCTGAGATATTTACTGCTCCTGATGCTGCTGTTGCTGGGATTGGTCACCTGAGTTCTGGTTTCTCCGTCTTCGACGACCACCTAAAAAGTAGAAGTCTACGGGGTGAGACAATTATACATAATTGCCCCAGCGAGAGTTATAACTCTCCACTAGGCTTTATAAGCAAGGCAGGGAATAACTAAAGCAATAAAAGCCTTCAAGATATTCACTAGCAGTTCTGATAACAAGCAAGAGCTCAATCAATATCAAAAATATGAGAACATCTATGCTATTCAAGGTAACATCAATCAAATCACTCGTAGATAACTCTAACAGATATACTAAACTGTTGATTATGTTTTCCAAACATTATTGTTATGCCCCGTGGAGATGAGGTATACCACTCATACTCCAACCGACCACTGTTAAGTCGCCTCGGTATCATACTAGGTCATCGAAAGAGCCGGATTCTCATGACCTTCACCTTCCTCAGTCAGTTAGAGGATTGATTGTTCGACATCTGGCGGGATGTCTATTGTAATAGCTCACCAGGGTACTCTGGTCCTTCGCTATTTTTAGAGTTACAGTGGCATTCTGTACTCTCTTCGCTATCGGAAGATTTCTTGTTTATCTTTCATCGATACGGTGTTTGTGTCTTCAAGGGAGTGTAATATTACATCTCACCTCTTAGACTATATGGCGGGGCCTGATGGACTACATGAATCTACATCATCCTCTCACCCTTTCTCTTATAGTGAAGGTATGACGGACTACAAGAATCTACATCAAATACCTACACTAGGATGTAAGGTTCTACACATCCATGTACCCCACATACTCAAAAGTATGCGATCCAGGAGTTCCCTTAGGAAAACCTGTTTCACCATCATTTAGACTCTGACAATGATGGATCTATGATCAGGGCTCTACATTTCACTTGATTAGTTAGGTACATTCAGTATTCTTATCATCATACAAAACATTAGCATCACAGCTATATATGAGAATACTAAAATGTAACAGGCCTAACTCATTTCAATCATCAGTTATTTCATCTCAAGTCATCTGTCAAGCATGACCTTGATGGTGTTTATGGCTCTTACAGCCCATAACTCACAATAGATGTCACTTAGCAGTGCGTCAGGATGGTTCACTATTCATAAAGCTTAAGACATGCCTTCAATGAATTTAACATGGTATTCCATACCTGGGTGTGACCATTATCTCATAACAACCTGCATGGTTAGTTCAACAGATAATAGTAAACAATTCAATAATTAGGGATGCATTCCCAATTAGGGTTTCACTTGGAATCACCCTCAACTAGGGTTTCACATGGAATCACCCTCAACTAGGGTTTCACATGGAATCACCCTCAACTAGGGTTTCACATGGAATCACCCTCAACTAGGGTTTCACATGGAATCACCCTCAACTAGGGTTTCACATGGAATCACCCTCAACTAGGGTTTCACATGGAATCACCCTCAACTAGGGTTTCACATGGAATCACCCTCAACTAGGGTTTCACATGGAATCACCCTCAACTAGGGTTTCACATGGAATCACCCTCAACTAGGGTTTCACATGGAATCACCCTCAACTAGGGTTTCACATGGAATCACCCTCAACTAGGGTTAAATTCAATAACCCTGTCAATTAGGGTTTACTATTCACTCCATGGTGAATTGTACTCATTACATCATCACGTAAGAGAAAACATCATCATTAAGGCTCTTATTTAAGATTAAGATCCATTAGATATCATAATTAGGGTTTCCATGACCTCACATAGGTGGGTCATTCCCTAGTCATGCACATTCATGTGTAGTTGAAGTATCTCACCTGAGTTTCCTCCTTAAAAGGGTACTTTCTCTCTCTAGGATACTTTCTCTCTCTAGAAATACTTTCTCTCTCCTCTCATTAGTAGATGGTGACAACACCACTCTAGATCAGGTTGAGATAAGTCTCCATTGATTAACATAAGCCAAAACATCAACATCATGTGATTAGGGTTTGATTAGAACAAGGTTTTATCCCTTTAGACCCCTCAAGGGTATTTTGGTAATTTGCCACATGATCACCATCATGGGTTAACTCACTAATCACATAGTCCCTTAATGACCTAGGTTACCATTAGGGTTTAGATTGGATCACCATTGAACTAATTACATCATCAAATGGTTAAGTACAAACCATCACCAATCTCCAAACGGTTTCAACCTTCAAACGGTTTCAACCACCCAAACGGTCTTGAGACCGTTTGACCCCAAACGGTCTTGAGACCGTTTGGAGGTGAAGACCGTTTGGAAGGGTTGACTTCCAAACCGTTTGGAGCTTCAAACGGTTTGAGATCGATTGGACCAAACGACCTTGAGGTCGTTTGAGCCCAAACGGTCTTGAGGTCGTTTGAGCCCAAACGGTCTTGAGACCGTTTGGCCCCAAACGGTCTTGAGACCGTTTGGTCTCAAACGGTCTTGAGACCGTTTGGTCCAAATGGGCTCAAACCGTTTGGACCTCCAAAGGGGTTCAAAGGTCACCAATGTTCATGGATATGTGTGTTGAAGCCCTCAATTGATTAAAGCTATGCTAACCACTTATAAATTGAGTCAATTAGGGTTAACCTTAACCACTTAGACATCCAATTGACCCTCAATTGCAAGTCAATTAGGGTTCAAACCTCCTCAATTAGGGTTTCAAAACGATTGGTCATCAATGTTCAACAAGGTGAATCAATTCAAGGTTGAACCTATCAATTGACCTTCAATTGGGCTCAAACTTGGCCCAAACGGTCTTGAGGTCGTTTGGACATCATCCAAACGGTCTTGAGACCGTTTGCCCAAAGTTTGACCAAGATCCAAGTCGTTTTGACTAAGGTTGAAGTCCAATTAGGTCAAAATCAGCAATTTTCATCAATTCATCAATTTCCTACAATTGGACCCTCAAACCATTAGATTAACTCAACCCTAGACCTTCAAACGGTCTTGGGTTGTGCCCAAACGGTCTTAGGACCGTTTGGAGGAATCCAAAACTCAACAAGATCTATATGTTAAATCAGCACTTTTTCACCCGATTAGGGTTTCATGTTGAAGTGCCTTCAACTCTCAATTGGTTAAGAATTAGACCTTGATTCTTTGCAGAGATGAAATTCAATATATTAGGAACAGACCCTCAAACGGTCGTCCCTTGGTCAACTCTTTCAAACGGTCTTGAGACCGTTTCAATCCAAACGGTCTTGCAAGACCGTTTGAGAGCAAACGGTTTGAAACCGTTTGAACCCAAACGGTTTGCAACCGTTTGGATCAAAAGGGTCCAAGGTCGTTTGAAAAAGCAACATAGGGAATCACGCCCCTCATCTTCAACCTCTAGCAAAGTCGGTTTCTCCACTGATTTGCTTGCAAACGTGCAAGGAAGAAGGGAGGTAGAAGGAGAATTTACCAAGTAAATTTGCAAGAATAAAGCATACTTATAAAGCAAGAGTTTAGAGTTATAAAACCCGCCTAAAGGTTGATCTTAGAGCTCCAAGCCTTCAAGCTCCAAGCTTTAATGGCGTACTTGAGCTTCCACAACTTGGTCAGGGGTGAAAACTCCAAGGAAACGTTGCTTTGGTCGGCTAGAACAAGAAGACTAAGTAAGCTAACCACAAAACCAACCTTAGAAAGTGAATTCCTCCATGAATTCGAGCTAGAAGGTGGGGTTCTCTTACCTAGAACAGGTTGGTCGTCCCCCCCCCCTAAGCTCCAGAGCTATCCTTGGTCGTTTGAGCAAGAAAGGAAGAGAAGTGAAGGAAAGGAAGTTCGTTTACTTAATTGCAAGGGAAAAGGGCTTATATACTTTAGCCTCTTTTACATCCTAAGGACCTCACAAGATTGGAAATCACATCTAGGTCCCTCCTTGCTCAAAGGCACGTACAAACTCATCTATCCTTATGCAAATCTCATGAAAACTCAAGATCTAAGGGTAAAGAAATCCAACCTTCAACTAGGGTACATACATGAAAGGATTCCATACCCATATTAGGTGATTTCTATCACAAAGATCATTTTTCTCATCTGATTATTAAATGATGTATCCCTTTCATCATTTATACTCTAAATGATGACAAGAGTCATAAAAGATGTTCTAGATATTAAGAATTACAAGTTGGACCCCTCAATTTGGGTAAATTGCACTTTACCCCAAATTAGGGTTTCTAAGCATGGGGATTGCTTCCACAGCTGCACCTTGGTGCTCAAGCTTGGGAAATCCCTCAAACTTCATCATAGGCATCCTCATGATGTTTCAACATCAGAGATACATCTTATCTTGTGAATTTTGCAAGTTCAACCCTTAAACTGGGTAATTTGCACATAGGTCCCTGCATACAACACATTGCTACAACTTTATACAAAAAGGAGCAACATTGAAAATAAATGTTCCTGAGGAACTTAATTACATGCCAGGGAGTGTTCACAAGTATATTAATTACATATTTAGGCAAAACTTACAGGGTTAGTTCATAACCCAGGTCAGGGGTGTTACATGCTGTGTATCTCCTAAAAAGGAGTGTTGTTCATTGGTGGATGATAGAAGGCGATAAAAGACCAGGTGAAGAAGTTGGATGGGAGGTTTTCCGACGAGAATTCGTCAGTAGATACTTCCCTAAAATGTATGTAGATGAGAAGATTTCTCAATTTGAGAACATCAAACAAGGACAGATGAACGTTAGCGAGTATGAAGCTAAGTTCATAGAGCTATTGCGGTTTTGTCCGCAAATGGCAGTTAATGATGAGGAAAGAATTCGGCATTTTGAGAAGGGGTTGAACGCTGAATTAACCACACACGTGTCAGCTTTAGAAAATAGGGAGAGGTTTGCCACTTTTGTAGAGTCAGTGAGGAGAATAGAGAGATCTAAAATCGAGAAACGACAGACTAGTGGCAAGAAGGAATACACTCATAATCAAAAATAAAGGTCTGAAAGTTTTAAGAAAATTGAGATTTTCTGCTCCGGAAGAATCATCAAGATTCCAAACTCGGAAATAATGGATGTCAAGTAGGGATAGAGATCATAGTAATATTCCAAATAAGGCCTCCAACATAGCATCAACATCGGTGTCTAGACCTCACAGACGACCCTATTTTCCACCTAAGATCTGTTATCAATGCAAACAACCGGGACATCTAGTAAAAGATTGTCCAGGCGGGAATCCAATAATGACTCAACCTCAGGAGCAGAGCCAGCAAGGATCACAAAGGAGGCTGTTTCCTAGTAACAATAGAGGACGTGGACAGATGTCCCAGGCAGGTCAGTGGAAATAAAGTCATTCTGATATTTCATTTTCTAATTCTATGTGTTAAGATATAAAAGTAGTTGTTTTTGAAATTCCTTTTTGACCGGTCCTATAAGGAGACAATGGAGATGAGAATTTAATTTGACTCATTGTTCCTTAAAATGTTTTATAATCTCCCTTATTTGTATGTTGAAAGATGAGATTTAGAAATGATTCCTGGAGTTAATCTAGGAATGGAAAATCCTGTGTGTATAATGGTATGAAAATTGAGGAATATATTAGTAAATAAGGTACAAACTACCTGATCTCACAATACTTGTATACCCTGGCCAGGTATATGATTATTGAAGAAAGGGCAAGTATGAAACTCTTAGATTGTTATCTTTTTGATTACTCTGATCAAGTAGTCATTCTGAAACAATCTAGAGAGTATAGTGCAACAAAAAGGAAAAGCTATGTGTGTATTCCTAACAAAAAGGGAAAAGCTGTGTGTACATTCCCAACAAAAAGGAAAAGCTATGTGTGCATTCCTAACAAAAAGGGAAAAGCTCTGTGTACATTCCCAACAAAAAGGAAAAGCTATGTGTGCATTCCTAACAAAAAGGGGAAAAGCTATGTGTACATTCCCAACAAAAAGGAAAAGCTATGTGTGCATTCCTAACAAAAAGGGAAAAGCTATATGTACATTCCCAACAAAAAGGAAAAGCTATGTGTGCATTCCTAACAAAAAGGGAAAAGTTATGTGTACATTCCCAACAAAAAGGAAAAGCTATGTGTGCATTCCTAACAAAAAGGGAAAAGCTATGTGTACATTCCCAACAAAAAGGAAAAGCTATGTGTGCATTCCTAACAAAAAGGGAAAATCTATGTGTACATTCCCAACAAAAAGGAAAAGCTATGTGTGCATTCCTAACAAAAAGGGAAAAGTTATGTGTACATTCCCAACAAAAAGGAAAAGCTATGTGTGCATTCCTAACAAAAAAGGGAAAAGCTATGTGTACATTCCCAACAAAAAGGAAAAGCTACGTGTGCATTCCTAACAAAAATGGAAAAGCTATGTGTACATTCCCAACAAAAAGGAAAAGCTATGTGTACATTCCCACCAAAAAGGGAAAAGCTATGTGTACATTCCTAACAAAAAAAAGAAAATCTATGCAAACATTTGCAATTACATAGAATTTGCTAAATTTTCCTAAATAAATAAAGTATTATTGAGTAGGTTATCTCTGCTAGATATATATGTTTTCCTTTTGACAAATATTCTTGGGTGATGATAGATGTATGTTCTTTTATGTTTCTTCCTTTCAATGATATGGACATCATATGTTAGGGGTTTATGCTTTGCATAAATATAAACAGTGATAAAGAGGAATTAATGAAAGGAATTATGTGTGAATTACATAATTCATGATATCTCCACAACATTAAGATGAGATGTGGAGACTTGAGGGCATGATTAATGAACAATCTGTCCCTCCTTCTCCTGTGATTTCGAGGACGAAATCCTTGTTAGGGGTTTATAAGTTGTAACATCCCTAACCTGGGTTATGAGTTAACCCTAGATGTTTTGCTTAATAAGTTTGAGTAGATTCTTAATCTTATATTGGGAAAAGTAATTAGGGCTCATGAGAAACTTATGTTTCAATTTTGGTCCTGTTTGAACAATGTTGAAGCAATGTTTGCTTATTTTGGACTAAAGTACAAATTACCCAAGTTGAGGGGTCAACTTGAAAATGTTGCATGATAAGATGTTCCTATGATGTTGATACATCATAATAATTAATATGATGTAGTGGTATGGTTTTCACAAGCTTGGGCACCAAGATTAAGCTTGTAAAGCAATGTTGTGCATTAAAGCCCAGTTTTGGTGTAAAGTGCAATTTACCCAAAACCTAGGTTTCAATATGCAAATTACCACTTCCATAAGGTCCTTAATGTTTCTTGGCATCATGTAGAGCAAAGAAAATGAGAGGGGCATCTCATTTGAATTAAGTTAGAGGAGAGAGAATCTTGATATTAAAATAATCAAGATTTAATCTTAAGTGAAACCCTAATTTAATTTAGGGCAAAAATGTATGTATTAGTTAAAGGGCCTTCAATCAAAATGTTATTGGTTGATTTTGAATAAGGATGGACGTTCTTTTTCCAATATAAGGAACGAAAATATCCTAAGTAGGTGAAATTCCACTCACCTTATTATAAAGAAAAGTAATATCCACTCAAATTATGGATATTAATATAATATGATTAAGGTGCTTAATTTGCTTTTCTTTAAATTGAGGATAATGAAGGAGAATTAAAGTCAAAGGAAGATTCCTCGTACCCAAGGAAGATGAGGGGGAAGAGGCGGCCACATTTTTGGATTAATTGGATTTTTATAAGGCATTTTCTCTCTCATCAATATCCTTATAAAAGTGCCTTTTCCAAATCAATTGAAAGGCTTTTTCGGCCCTTTCTTCTTTCTTTGCTTTGGGTGAGCTCAAGGGGACTTGGGAGCAACAGGAGGACGAGCCCCAACCTGTTGGTAAGCTTCTTGACCTTCGTTCTCCTTGATTACATGGTGGAAATAAAAAATAAATTATGGATTCCTTCTTATTTCGATCTCCTCGTCAACCCTAGCCAACTTTTACAATCAAAAGCTTGAGGACGAGCCTAGGGGGAGTTTCAAGAGCTTCATCCACCATTAATGGCGTGATCTTGGAGCTTTGGAGCTCAATTTGAGGCGGGTTTTATAACTTGAAACCCTAACTTTGTTATTGCAATCAATTCCTTAACAATTGGTGATCATTTCTACATTTCCGAAATTAAGTTTGGTTGATTGATGCAATTTCCATGGAATTCACAGTAGATTTCGTGAGTTTGCAGGTTGATGATGATGGCATCATCATAAGCACACACCTCCCCAAATATCTTGGGCAAACGGTTTCAAAGTTTGGTTAGACCAAACGATTTTACCAAACCGTTTGGTGACCAAACGGTTTGCAAACCGTTTTGGAGAAAACGGTTTCAAAACCGTTTGAGATGGTTGAACAAGGGTTGAACGTTTGGTATTACTGTTCGTAATTATGTTGGTTGATAACCCTCCAAATTTGAGGGGTTAACTTCAAAGGAATCGTGAGTTGAAGGCTAATCAATTAGGTAAACCTAATTGGATTAAGTGCTGATTTTCAACGTGATTAACTTGACCTTTTTGGGAAAACGGTTGCAAAACCATTTGATTGCGTTGACCAAGGGTTGGCCGTTTGATATTACTGTTTATAATGATGTTGGTTAATAACCCTCCAAATTTTAGGGGTTAACTCCAAAGGAATCGTGAGTTGAAGGCTAATCAATTAGGTAAACCTAATCGGATTAAGTGATGATTTTCAACCTGATTAACTTGACCTTTTTGGGAAAACGGTTTCAAAACCGTTTAAGTGCGTTGACCAAGGGTTTCCCGTTTGCTATTAATGTTCCTAATGATGTTGGTTAATGACCCTCCAAATTTGAGGGGTTAACTCCAAAGGAATCATAGGTTGAAGGCTAATCAATTAGGAAAATCGAATTGAATTAAGTGCTGATTTTCAACCTGATTAACTTGACCTTTTTGGGCAAACGGTTTCAAAACCGTTTGAGTGCGTTGACCAAGGGTTGACCGTTAGATATTACTGTTCCTAATTATGTTGGTTAATGACTCACAAAATTTTAGTGGTTAATTCCCAAGGAATCATGAGTTGAAGGCTAATCAATTAGGCAAACCCTAATTGGGATTAGTGCTGAAATTCCAATGAGTTGATTTGAGATTTTGGGTTGATTAGCCCAAACGGTTTCACGATTTCAAGACCGTTTGGGGATCACCCAAGACCGTTTGGAGGCCTGGGGTCAAGTATAGTTGACCAATTGAAGGTCAAAAGGTACCAAATCATATTGCAATTAAGTGATGATTTGTTGATCAACTCAATAGATCAAACCTTGATGGATTTTCACTAGAATCCAAAGGATGGATGAGCCAAACGGGTTCAAACCGTTTGGGGCTCATCCAAACGGTTTCAAAACCGTTTGATGGTCACCCAAGACCGTTTGTAGGTCTAGGGTTGAGTATGGTTAGGTGTTCGAAGGTCTAAAGGTACCAAGTTGATTTGCAATCAAATGTTGATTTGGTGATCAATCCAATGATCCAAACTTTAATTGGTTGACTTGGACTATGATGTGGACATGGAAAAACAGTCTCAAGACCGTTTGGAGGTCATCCAAACGACCTCAAGACCGTTTGGGGTCAGGTCATGCTCAATTTGGATGATGGCTCAATAGTTTCAAAGTAATCAAACTTGCATTGATTAGTGTTGTTGGATCATCGATTCCAAACCCTTATTCAATTGAATCAAACCCTAATTGATGATCAATTGAGGGTCACTTGAGGGTCAAATCAGTTGAAGGTTGACCTATTAAACTCAATTGAAGTATGTGTATAGGTCCAATTGATGATTGGTTCCATGAATTCAATGATTGAAGGATTCAACATTGAAAACCCTAATTCAATTGGATACCTTATGTAGTGGAGGTTCAATGTGATTGAATCTCTTGAGAATTAAGATGATGAATGATCCATTGATCCAATGATGATTAGTAATGATAATCAAAGAAGGTACAAATGTTGAAACCCTAATAGTACCTAAGAGATTAAGTGCCAATTAAGGGATGAATCCCTAATTGCTTATAGGATCAGTGACATGATACACTATGTTAATCATAGTAGTATGATTTTGATTGAAGGGTTGATGTGACCTAATAAATTTGAAAGGATCAAAGAATAGAATTCATATATATAAATATGATTCATGTGGTGATCCTCTATAGCACGACCGTGTAAGGCAGCACGGCCATGGTGACTTTACTCAGCACGACCGTGTAGGGTAACACGACCGTGATAGCTTCCCTTTGCACGACCGTGCAAGGTAGCATGGCCGTGGTATTTTGAAAGTGATATAACATGGATATTTTGTTAGTTCCTAACTTAAGGATGAATCCTTAATATTGATAATGGTTGTATTTTCTAAATAGATGAATCATGACCAACACATTGCATGATGAATGTGATGATCTAGTGCATAAGTATTAGGATGGGAAATACCCTAATACATGCTAAGGGAATAAACTCAAGTAAGATGAAGGTGTTGAGGGAAGTGATACATCAGGATATGATAGATATCATATCCAACACTCCAAATTCTGGTATACCTTGTTGTGTTATAAGTCCAATTCCATTGGATGAATGATATATGAGATGTATGATGGAAATCCTAATCCTGGTAAAGGATTAAGGGTGATACCCTTGAATTAATGATATATTTGTTTTTGCATGGTGTTGATAGATAATTGATGTACTGCCATTATATGTGCTAACCATGCAGGTATCATGAGATGATGGGCATAGCCAGGTATGAGCTATGATGTGTTTTTAATTTGAATTTGTTTATTGGGCCTTGTGTGCCATAATATACCTTGTGCCTGGTAAGAGGTAGCAAGAGAGTTAACGGGCCTCAAGTGCCATGATGGATGTGTGTGTAACAAGTATCATGCTTATCTTGGTTAGATGACCTAAAGGTGTTAGTTACTTGAGAATGTGGTAACAATGCTCAAGTGATGAGCTAAGGGTTTAAATACCCAGAATCACATGGTTATGGTATTTAAATTGTGAAAGGATGAGAATTCCCAGTGGTGAAATGAGGGATTAAGATCCCAACACTTTATGAAAAGAGTATGGATACGGGCCATGACTCCACAATGATAATGTCAGGCTTTAGATTAATGATCTAAGCCTGAAGAGAGTTAAGGCAGTGGCAATGATTCTGTAGTTTGAATAGATGTTATACATGTTTTTCATATTCATTAAAGAATAAGTGACATGTTGATTCTATCAAGTTATAGTTGCAATGCTTCTGATATAGAATAATGTTCTAATCTGTTAGACATTAAAATATCTACTATCAAATAAATATGATTCCTCTGTTCATATTTATCTTCTTAAGTTTTAATAATAATGTTACTGGCGGAGAGTTATATCTCTCGCTGGGGAATTTTTTTATAATTGTCTCACCCCCGTGGGAACTCCATTTTTAGGTGGTCGCGGACAAGGAGATAGAACCCCTTCAGTAAGGGAAGGACAACAACAATATTAGCAGTTAAATCTCAGGTGGAGATATTGGCTGTTATGCCTTGTATAGATGTTAATAGAGTCCTATGTGTCGTCTCTGTACTCTCAGGTCGTCGGAGTAATAGTTAGTGATTTCAAGATTTTGGCTTAGTACCTCGAGGGTTTTATACTACCTGTGTACAATCAAGACAGAGTAGTTGATGTTTGTATTCCTCGAGAAGCAAAAGTACATGAGATGTATATATATATGAACCAGGATGTAAAGTTTTACTTTGGTTCTAAATGAAATAGTTTTCATGTGAATGGATCTCTTTGCAAAAAGTTTTAATTTTTAGTGATTTTCAGTACTCCGCTGCAAATGATTCGCTTCCGCATTAGTTAAATATGTTTTAATGAGTTGTATGCCACAGAGGTGGTGCAATAGATCAAGACAGGGAGGAACCTGTACCTGAACAGCCCCAGTTCAACCCAGCTAATATGGGGAACCCAGCCTTCCAGGCTATGTTTGGGCAGTTTATGGCAGCTATGACCCATATGACGGATAGGATGCCATTACCCACACCCAGGGCACCAGCCCATGATGAAATACATGGTGTCGGCAAGACTTTTGAAAGGCTTAAGAGGGTAGGAGCCTTAGAGTATGTTGGTACAGCCGACCCAGCAGATGCTAACCTATGGTTGAATGAACTAGAGAAAGCCTTCAGAATCCTCATGATTCCTGAGGATGAGAGGGTCAAACATGCTGTATATCTCCTCAAAGGGAGTGCTGGCCACTGGTGGACCATCGAGGAAGGTAAAAGACCTGGAGTTGTGATTAGATGGGATGAATTCAGGCGTGAATTCGTTGCTAGATACTTTCCCAAGACGTATCTAGATGAGAAGATCTCTCAGTTTGAGAGGATTAAACAAGGACCGTTGAACATTAGCGAGAATGAGGCTAGGTTCATGGAGTTGTTGAGGTTCTGTCCGCACATGGCATCTAATGATGAGGAGAGGATTCAGCATTTCGAGAAGGGGCTGAATGCTGAATTAACCACTCTGGTGTCTGCTCTGGAGAACTGAGAGAGGTTTGCAACTTTTGTGGAGTCTGTAAGACGTATAGAGAGGTTTGTAATTGAGAAGCGACAGGCCAAGGGTAAGAAGGAATACCCACAGTTTCAAGGACAGAGTGCTGGAAGTTTCAAGAAACCAAGGTATTATGTGCCTACACCACCACCAAGGTGCAATACCCAGACATAGTGGACGTCAAGTAAGGGTAGAGACCGTAGTTTACCACCGAAGGGGGCTCACAGCTGTGCCTCTATGTCAGTAAAAGGACCACCCAGACCACCGAGGGGGAATGTAACATGTTATAGATGTGGAAGAGAAGGCCATGTGGTGAGGGACTGTCATGAGAAAGTCAGGAATGTGACCCAGCAACCGAGGCAGAGTCAGCAAGGCTCTCAGAGGCAACAACTTGGCAGTGGAGCTAGAGGACGTGGACAAGCGTCCCAAGCCGGTTCGTCGACATCTAACAATCGAGCACAGGGTCAACAACAACCAACAACTAGATTCTATGCCATGAATCAACCTGAAGCAGTAGTCAACCCTCGGGTTGTGACAGGTCAGATGGAACTGTTTTATTCTGATATGTCTTCATCCTGCTTTGTATCTATTTTAATTGATCCGGGTACTACACACTATTTCATCACTCGAGAAGTGATTGATGACTGCAATATGATTGTCAGTCATAGAGCAGACAACTTGCTGTTAAAGACACATTTGATGGGATCTGCAATGTTGTGGGAAGTGTGTTCTCCCTGCAATCTTTCTTTTGTTGATCATCGCATTCAAGTGGATATTATACCACTTGATATGCAAGTATTTGATATAACCCTTGGGATGGACACCTTAGAGAAGTATAAGGTTGTCTTGGATTGTAGTTCCAAGCAAGCTGTGTTCACAGATGGTGGTGACACATGGATCTTTCAAGGAGATAGAAAGATTCTTCCAACATGTCTTGTGTCAGTTATGGTAGCTGAGAGGCTGATGAGACAAGGATGCCTTGCATTCTTAGCCCATGTGGTTGATACCACAATGGAGAGTCCTCATCCTTCTAAAGTTTTGATAGCCAGGGAATTTGAAGATGTATTTCCTGAAGAACTTCCATGTGTACCTCTGCCCCAAGAGGTTGATTTTGAAATTAATCTAATCTTGGGCACACAACCAATAGCACAAACGCCGTATAGAATGGCACCTGTTGAAATGGCAAAACTCAAGAAACAACTGTAAGAGTTGCTTGAGAAGGGTTTTATCTGACCAAGCACTTCACCATGGGGTGCTCTAGTCCTTTTTGTTAAGAAAAAGGATGGGTCTGTGCGATTGTGCATCGACTATAGACAGTTAAACAAGGTAACTATAAAGAACAAGTATCCTCTACCAAGGATTGATGACTTGTTTGACCAATTGCGTGGTGCGACTGTATTTTCTAAAATAGATATGAGGTTGGGATACCATCAGTTGCGTATCAAGGAGAGTGACATATCAAAGTCTGCCTTTAGGACAAGGTATGGTCACTATGAGTTCATAGTTATGTCCTTTGGACTAACTAATGCACCAGCTGCATTTATGGAACTCGTGAATAGAATCTTTCGACCTTTTCTTGATCCGTGGGTTGTTGTCTTTATAGATGACATCTTGATCTACAGTAGAGATGCTCAACATCATGAACATCATCTTCGCCAAGCTCTGACCTTGCTGAGGGAGCATAAGTTATATGCTAAGTTTAGCAAATGTGAATTCTGGTTACCAGAAGTTTCTTTCCTTGGACACATAATATCTGTCGCAGGTATTCGTGATGACCCTAAGAAAGTAGAATCTGTCCTGCAATGGGAACAACTAAAGACACCGACAAAGATAAGAAGTTTCCTAGGACTAGCAGGCTATTATAGGAGATTCATTAAGAACTTCAGTTCAATAGCTTTACCCCTGACTAAGTTGACCAGGAAGGAGATTCCTTTTGTCTGGAATGACAAGTGTCAACAATCTTTCCAGTTGCTGAAGGAAAGGTTAACTAGTGCACATGTGTTATTACTACCTGAGCAGGGAAAGGGGTACATAGTCTTCTGTGATGCATCTAAGAATGGCTTAGGATGTCTGTTAATGCAAGATAAGCAAGTGATTTCTTTTGCTTCTTGACAGCTTAAGAAACAAGAGGAGAATTATCCAACACACGATATAGAGCTAGTTGATGTGATCCATGCCTTGAAAATCAGGAGACATTATCTCTATGGAGAAACATTCCAGATTTTCACAGACCATAAAAACCTTAAGTATATCTTTTCTTAGCATGAGCTAAATATGAGGCAACGCCGCTGGATGGAGTTAATCAAGGACTATGACTGTATAATTGATTATCATCCAGGGAAGGCCAATGTGGTTGCTGATGCATTAAGTAGAAAATAAGCAACACCAGCCCTAGATAAAGCACAGTTGAATTCTTTGGTGTGCTCTAGGAGGGATATGTTTATATCCTTGAGGCAAGACAATGTACAACTTAAAGTGTCATTGTTAGTCGGGTTGCTAGCTGAGATGCACATAAAACCAACTTTGAGACAACAGATTAGAGAAGCACAATAGACTAATTCTATGATTCAGCGGATCAGGTCAAAATATGGTAGTGAGAAACGGGATGGTTTCCATGATTCAGATGATCAGGTAGTCTGTTACCATGGTAGGATGGTAGTACCTGATGTTGGCAACTTAAGAAAGTTAGTCCTGGAGGAAGCTCATTCTTCTATGTATGCTATGCATCCAGGGAGTACCAAGATGTATCATAACTTAAAAGATATGTATTGGTGGCCTGGTTTGAAGAAGGATGTTGATGAGTTTGTTATGCGATGTCTGGTGTGTCAGCAGGTTAAAGCTGAACATCAGAAGCCCATAGGAACAATGAAATCCCTACCTATACCACAATGGAAATGGGATCATGTAACTATGGACTTTGTGGTTGGTTTGCCTAGAACACCCAAAAGTCATGATTCCATTTGGGTGATAGTTGATAGGTTGACTATGACAACACATTTCATTCCTGTCAAAACAACCTACACTGCTGAGAAGCTTGCACAGATATATATAGATGAAATAGTGCGGTTGCATGGGGTTACAGCTACTATCGTATCTGATAGAGGTCCCCAGTTTACGAGCCATTTTTGGGAACAACTGCATAAAGCTTTGGGTACACAATTAAGGTTTAGTACAACCTTTCACCCACAAACAAACGGACAGTCTGAAATAACCATACAAACTTTAGCGGACTTTCTTAGAGCATGTTGTTGGTATGTATGCCCTGAGAGCCAATCATGGGATGATTGGTGGGATACATTAAGATTGATTTGATAAACATCAAAGACAAGCTTCCAGTTCATTCTGGTTCAGTCATATGAGATAGTGATAGAACAGATTGAATGTCTAGAGAATGACAGTACTCAATGACGTATGCCTTCAGGTTCAGGACCTGAACGATGAGATCATACGGATGCTAAGAGTTTGTACATTCTTGTTGTGTCCCTAGTCGGATGTCATTGTGGAAGGTAGATAGACAACAATGACACACAAGACTAGATTGTGGTGTTGGTTGATGACAGAATCTCATTAGTCATGATATAGAGATATCAAACCAAACACATAGGTACTTGTTAGAGAACAAGGTACCGGACAGACCCACCGTGAGTTTGACACATGGAACCATGAGATGGTAGTCACAGTCAGTACTCACAGTGATGGTGGTGAGTGTGATTCTTAGACCTGAAATCACTGCACTCAACACATGTCGTTGGGCACACTTTGACATCATCAAACACAGTCCTGAAACATTGGTTGTTATAAAGGTGATGATTGGGTGGCTTTGACACATGGGGCTTTTGAGGGGCGAGTGATAGATATGGGATTTGTCCCTCCTGAGGGAGTTTGATATCCATGGCCACTTGATGAGTAGGATTGAGAAAGGCGTGCACGCATGTGTGAGTCAGTATGTGATACTGATGTCATACATATCTCTTCCAGTCTACTCTGAGATCAAGAAAGTAAATGAACGTTGACAGGATGACGGATCCATGCCTCGAGTTCATTCGGGATATCAGTGACAAAGGAATTATACACTCGCTGTAACACCATTCACGGATTGTAGGATGAAAGTTGTTCTCCAACTTTCTACTTTCACTTGGGTAGCACTAATGTGTGACTAGGCACCGCTCTGTGCTTGTGAAGTCATAAGTGTTATGGACTTTCATTGCCAACGTGAAATAGACCTGCAGGGTCACACACATAGGATTTAACCTGGAAGAGGAGTTTTTCCACAAGCAATGTTTAGATTGATTACTAAAGGAGTTTAGTAGTTCAATTAAACACTCAATCAGTCGATGGCTCAAAATCGTATGGTTCAAGGTGTTGGACGCATTGATTGGAGTATCGGATTGATTGAAATCGCATTTGACTGATTCTGCACAATCTACACTCCCAACCGGTCGGTTCATGTGATGAACCGGTCGGCTGAAGTTGCTGAACCGGTCGGCTCAAGGGTTGATTCGATCAGCTCATGCACAGAGTGAAACGATTGGTTCAAGTATTGAACCGATCGGTTCAACTGGTGCAATCGAGCAACTTGGGAAAGTAGGATTGGTGCGAAATTTCCTTTCGTTTTGATTTCTAATTTGATTGGAAATAGGATTTCCAATTTGATTGGAAATAGTATTGGTATTTCGATGCCAATTGGGAAAGAAACAAGGAAAGTCAATTTGAGCCGGATTAGGACCATGAACCGATCGGTTCAGGGCACCAACCGATCGGTTGGAGTGCCCCAAACGATCGGCTCATGTCCAACCGACCGGTTCAGTGGCTGAACCGACCTTCAGGTTGCGAGATGGTTGCTTTTTGTGGAAAATCCCGAACCCTTCTACTCCTGCTTTTAGTCCCACATTGACCGGGATGGAGAACCCTGTCCCATGACTCTCCTATATATATAGGGGTACTTGGGGGATTCTCATAGTACAGCTCAGTGCAACCAGTTGCTCTGCGAGTTGTCGTTCTCTCTGGTTTTGGTAACCGTGAGAGAGCCCGAGCAAGTGCTTCCCGCAAAAGGGAGGTGCAGCAAGGGAAAGACAACTGCAGTTGCAACTACAGGCAAGAGAGCGTGTAGGCGACTAGTACGTCTACAGGAGGGTGCGACTCCTTCCACTTCCTTGTGGGACAAGGAGTGTGGAGTTCCAGGTGGTCCGTGTGGACTACTACGGAGGCGGGAGGACACTGCCGCTTTGGAGGACAACTGTCATCCGACAGTCCAGTTCGAGTAGGAGTTGTGAGTCCTGGTGCGACCAGGAGCTGCACAGACACCGTCGAAGTTCGGAGTTGAATACCGCGCGTTGCGCGAGGTATTGTCGCCGAGCAAGCCTCGGGACAAGGTATGATTCCACAAACCATCCTTTCCTATTTCATAGACGTTGACGCGTTTCCTCGGTATGGGTTGGGGAGAAATTTTTTTTGTTTCCGCTGCCTTCTCTGTCTCCCCTAAAACCCAACACATGTGTCCTTTAGTTTGTTGGGAGTTGGGATCTACATCTGAGCTTGATAGAATTTGCTTATAATAATAGCTATCAGCACAGTATTGAAATGTCACCATATGAAGCATTATATGGTAGACGTTGTAGATTGCCTTTATGTTGGTATGAAACAGGAGAGTATCAACTTCTGGGTCCCGAACTAGTACAACAAACAACTGAGAAGATTAAAGTAATTCAACAACAGTTGAAAGTTGCCCAGGATAGGCAGAAATCTTATGCTGACAAGCATCATAGACCTTTCGAATTCCAGGTTGGAGACAGAGTGTATCTCAAGGTCTCACCTTGGAAAGGTATCCTGAGATTTGGAAATAAGGGCAAGTTAGCTCCTAGATTTATGGGGCCTTATCCAATCATTGAAAGGATTGGAAAGGTAGCTTATAAACTAGAGATGCCACCTGAGTTGCATAACTTGCACCCAGTGTTCCATATCTCTATGCTGAGGAAGTGTCATCCTGACAGTGAGTCAGTGTTGCAACCTATGGAGGCTGAGCTTAATGATGATATATCTTACGTTGAAGGACCTGTGTTGGTTCTTGATCGAAGAATTAAAAAGCTGAAAAAGAAAGACATTAGTCTTGTAAAGGTTCTCTGGAATCACTGTGGCATTGAAGAAGCTACGTGGGAGCTGGAGGCTGAGATGAGAAAGAAATATCCTTCTCCTTTACCTTAATGTTTTGTTGATGATTTCGAGGACGAAATCATTGTAAGGGGTGGATAAACTTGTAACATCCCTGACCTAGGTTATGAATTAACCCTAGGTGTTTTTCATAATAAAAGTGATTATATGCATGCTCTTATCTTTTGAAAAGTAATTAAGGCTCAAGAGGAACTTATGTTGTAATTTTAGTCCTTTTTGAATATTGTTGAATCAATATTTTGCTTGTTGTGGACTAAAGTACAAATTAACCAAGTTGAGGGGTTTATTTGCAATTTGTGCATGATAATATGTTCCTAATGTGTTGAATCATCATGAGAGTGAAGATGATGCAGAGGTATGGCTTGTAATAGCCTGAATACCAAGAAAGAGCTGATAAAGTAATGTTTGTGCATGGAAACCTAGTTTTGGTGTAATGTGCAACTTACCCAAAACCTAGGGTGCACTATGTAAATTACCACTTCAATAATGTTCATAATGTTTCTTGGTATCTTGTGGAGCAAATAAAATGGGAGGGGCGCTTCATTTGAATTAAGTTGAAGGAGAGAGAATCTTGATATTAAAATAATCAAGATTTAAGCATAATGGAAACATTAATGCAAAAATAAATAAAATTATTGAAGACCTTCAACCAAAATTAAAATGGTGGAATTCAGATGTGTGTGTGGACTTCCTTGAGCTTTTCAAGGACCGAAAATATCCTAAGGAGGTGAAATTCCACTCACCTTATTATAAGGAAAAGAATTTCCACTCAAAATATATATTAATATTATATGGGATTAAGGTGCTTAATTTCTTTTCCCTTAATCCATGGATAATGGAAGGGAGCTCGGTGGGATTGAGTTGCCTTTACATTCAAGGAAACCAAGGATGGAGTGGTGGCAACATTTTTGGAATTTATTGATTTTTATAAAACATTTTCTCTTTCATCAATTTTCTTATAAAAGAGCCTTTTCCAACCCACTTAAGGATCTTTTTCGGATTCCTTTCTTCTCCTTGCTTGCAAAATCTACCAAGAGAGCTAAGAACAACAGGAAGGAAGCTCCCAACCTTTTGGTAAGTCTTTGACCTTCGTTATTCTTGATTTCATGGTGAAAATTATAAAACAATGCATGATTCCTTCATTTCTTCACTCCATCTTCAACCCTAGCCGATCGTTTCACTCCAAAAGCTTGAGAAACGACCTTGGGAGGTTGCTAGAGCTTCAACCACCATTGGAGCCGTGAATCTTGGAGCTTGGGATCAGATTTGAAGGCGGGTTATATAACTTAAACCCTTAATCTTTGTCATTGAATTCGATTTCTCCATACAATTGACTTAATTGTTATTATTGCAATAGCTTTGTTTGATTGATGGAGTTGCCATGGAAAATGGCAGTAATTCCGTGAGTTTAAAGGTTGAAGATGATAACCTATTCATAAGCACACACCTTAATCAAATAACAAGAGCAAACGGTCTTTGACCTTTGGTCCAAATGGTTTCACCAAACCGTTTGAGACCAAACGGTTTGCAAACCGTTTGGTGACATGGGCTCCAAACCGCATGAGGGGGTTGACCATTTGGTTTAGTTGACCGTTTGAGGTCTGAACTTAATTACATGTTGGATGATAATCCAATGGACTCAAATGATTGATTCAATGTGTGTACAACCCTTCAATTGGAAACCCTAATCAAGTTGATTGAAGAATCCTTGGTTTGGTCCTAACGATTTCAAGACAACTTGGGTCAAACGGTCTTGAGACCGATTGAGCCCAAACGATCTTGAAACCATTTGGGACCAAATGGTTTCAAAACCATTTGGTGGGTTAGTGGTTGATCCTTGACTCATGGATGATGATCTAATGGTATTGATTGATGAATCCTTCAACTGAATAACCAATAGTCAATTCAATGATGCAATTGGAAACCGATTGGATTGATTAATGACTTAATGAGCCCTTGCGGTTTTGGGATTGATTTGGCCCAAATGGTCTTGAAACCGTTTGGGGTCAAATGGTTTCAAAACCATTTGGTGGCAAACAGTTTTAAAACCGTTTGGTGATAAAACCTTCAAAATCGAATGAAGTTCAATGTGGTTCAATCACTTGGATATTGAAGGTAATGATAGTTCCAATAATCCAATAATGGTTAGTAATGATAATCAATGAAGGTACAAGGGTTGAAACCCTAATAGTACCTAAGTGATTAGTGCCAATTAAGGTATAAACCCTAATTTCTTATAAGATCAATGACTTGGTACACTATGTTAATCATAGTTGTATGTACTTAACTGAAGGGTTGATGTAACCTAATCAAGTTGTGATAATATGGAGTTCATACATGAGTATGATTCATGTGGTGATTAAGGGTATGATCTTTAAGTAAAGAGATCATGAAACCCTAATCATGAGCATAAACCCTAATTGACAAGGTTACTGAACCTTAACCCGAATTCAGAGCAATTATAATTGAAACCCTAATCCAGGGTATGGTGGTAACCCTAATCCAGGGTGATGATATATGTGAATCTAATTTAGGGTAATGTGATGCAAAACCTTAGTTGGGATGAATAGTAAACCCTAATTATGGGTAATGGAACATGAAACCCTAATTGGGATGACTAGTAAACCCTAATTGTGGATTATTGAATATAGATCCTTTTATAGGGTGAATTTGATGTCAAACCCTAACTAAGGATGGTTTCATGAGAAACCCTGATGTTTCATGTGCTGTGAAGCTTAAATCCAGGGTAATTCTGTATAATGCTTAATGAACCCTAATTTTGGGTAATATGGTGATAAACCATAACTATGATGTGGTAATGAGATGATTATCCTCATATGACATGAAATGGGAAACCTTGTCTCTGGTAAGGGAATAGTGGTGTTACCCATGAATAGTGAATTCATATTTGGTTGAACAAGGTTCTGATATGTAATTAATATTACTGTTATCATCTGTGCTAACCATGCAGGTATGTTGAAATGATGATCATGGCGAGGTATGAGTTGTGATGTTTAATTCACTATTATGTTTTGGGTCTTGAGTGCCATAATATACCTTGCTGCCTGGTAAGAGGTAACAAGAGAGTTAATGGACCTCAAGTACCATGTGTGATGCTTGTAATAGCAAGTATCATGTTTGCCTTGGTCAGTTGACCTAAAGGTGATAGTTACCTGGAGAAGTGGTAACAATGCTTAATGATGAATCAAGGGTTTAATTACCCAGGGCAAAATGATTATGGTGATGAAATTGTGAAGGGAGGAGAATTCCCAGTTTTGAAATAAGGGACTGAGTTCCCAATATCTGTTAAAGACAGTTAAGTATTTGATAAAAATAGTACATGTTTCTTTATAGCATTGCCATAATATGTTTTTCTTGAGAACTTGCCTGATGCTAAAAGAATATGAAAATGTACTTAATTACTCAAGTGAAATATATTGATGTAGTGCTCTGACCATAGATCCATCATCGTCAGAAGTTGGTGATGGTGAAACAGGTTTTCCTATAGAATTCCTGGAGTTCACATATTCTGAATATGTGGGGGTAAATGGGCGAAAATATCCTTACGTCCTTGTGAAGAGATTGAGGGAAGGTAAACATCAAACCTCTCAATCCTTCATGTGTCCGGATATATGTAACATAAATCTCCCAATGGTTGGGTGTTGGTTGTTTACACTAACGAGTTTCAATCCAAGTAAAGGATAGTTTACTCAACTTAACCAAACTCCGCAAGTATATGGAGGTAGTATAGTCAAGGTCGAACACAAGGAGCTTAGCTAATGTAATCGAGAACAACAGTACTAAAATTCAACAATCTAGACTGCTATTAAAGAGTAGAGAAGAAAGCATAAAATTCAGATTTTAACTACAGGAAATTCAGATTCTAACTAGCAAGCAAGAACCGCAAAAGAAGTTCGATTTTAGAAGTATAGGAAATCTTGGACATTAGGATTTCATTCACATATCATAGCAATCAAGGTAACACAATAATTTAAACAACATAAGGTCATGTTTCAAGGAAAAGTTGTGTTACATTTCCCCTCCCGATACAAATGCAACGATCATAACTCAAAACAACACTCTCATGTATGAATTTCGTTTTTTATCACAAACAATTCCTCAACTCATCCCTCTCTACTCTCGTACAAGAGTAAGAGTTGCCAAGAAGAGCACCTCCATACATTCCTACTTATCTTCTCAGACCAAGTAAGAAAGCAGAAAACATGCACATAAGGTGGCCAATAATACATGCAAGAAAAAGAGTAAACCGACACTTTCATGGTTAGGAAACAAGAAACAAATGTATTTAGTACAAAATTACTTGTTCCATACATGCTATGACATGGGAGCTACTCTCCCATGCCTAAGAGAAGGGAGTCTACTCGTCCATAATAATGTACAACAGATTTGCTACATAAATTTTAGTTCTAGACATGGTTTAGGGAGGAAAAGATAAAGAGAACTGAAGATGTAACCACAAGAATCAAGAATTCTAACTTGAGGACGAAATTCCCCTTCTTTAGCTGCTCCAAGACAAACTAGCTCCTCTCCCAAGAAGCTGCTCGGAGTTGGGGAAGCTTGGCTGCACCTTGAAGAAGATAATGGAGAAGTGGAGAAGAAGAAATGGTCTCTTTATGCAAGAAACCACTTTGGATTCCTCCAAATTCGCCTTCCTCTGCTCTCCTCTGGCTCTAGGACTAGAGAAATTCTTCAAATGACCGAACGTAACCATCCCTTGCCTTCCCTCTTTGTTTAAAAATCATATTCTGAATTTTTGAATTTTTGAAATTGCCAGGTGCACGCCGTGCATTTTGAGTGCACGCCGTGCACAGTTTGCATCAGGCTGATATGTGCACGACGTGCGCTGAGGATATGTGACGCAATTTTACTATGCACTTAAACGCAAGAGAACGCGTTGAAGTAATTAGGCCTTGTGAGGCCCGAGTCGAACATAGGGATACTCGGAATGGTTGGGGACTCCTACTAACTAGTTGCGATCAGCTAAGCCGAATAAAAGTTGAGGGTTTTGTGAAAATTAAAAAGAAAAATAAAATAAAACGAAGTGAACGATCGATTAATTTTTTTAGTTTAATCAATTCAAGAAGGTATCTTTAGGGTTGCGATTTCACCGCGAGTTTTCATTGTATTAGATTTTATATAATTCCTCAATTTTATCTCTCTATCCGGGTAATGGCCTGAAAATAGAATTGCCCACTGTCGTGGTGCAATTCACTACCTAAGTCTAGGTCGGTTCCACCGTCGTAGTAACCTATACCCTAAACTAGGTGCATTATGGACGATCTCTCAGTATCCACCATTAATTTTACACCACCTTGGTCAAGGGATTTACCGATTAATGTAGATTTCATCTCTTTTCAGCCGTTAATCCTTCTTTCAAAGTGATTAAGGGCATTAGGTTATTATTATGGTGATCAATCATAACAATACATTGAGAAAACGAAACTATACCACGGATTTAAGAGATAAAATATGATTCACTATTATAAAATTATCATATAATGAAAACCCGAGATACTCTCGGTCCTAAAGACAAAGGGGATAGCCCCGCATGTTCATCTCACACAAGTACATGGTAGAAATAGGGGAAAACATATGGAAAACGTGAAATGAGAGGGAAAACCCCTGAACGAAGAAGAACCGGTTGATCCTCGGCGTGGAATGCATGCTCGACCGCCTCTCGGTGGTGGAATCCGCCTTCTTTGGTGTCCGAATCAACAAGAATGAGCTTCTAGCCTCCGTTCTCTTCTCCCTTGCTCCTCGGTACTCGTGTAATGGCTAATCAGATCTCCCTCCGTGTCCGGGCGGCCGTCATTAGTTATATCTCGCTAATTAAGTCACTGATTAACCGTGGCCGTCCGATTGAAATCATTAGGAAGCAAATTCATATCCTACGGTGCGAGTCGATGGTATCGATCCGCTGTGGTAGCGGTCGACTGTAGCTTCTTTCTTTGTCGCGCCGACACCCTCTCGATACCATCGACGCGGGTCGATGGTATCGACTTCCTTTAGGCATAAGTTTTTGCAAGATTCTGACACTGCAGCCTCCGTGCGTCGATGGTATCGACTTGGTGTCGATACTATCGACCGCTCTTTTGCCAACAACATGATGGTAACTCGATACCATCGACATCACTATCGATAGTATCGACTTTTTCCTACTTCTAGTGGCTGGAAACCTGTGACCATGTCGATGGTATCGACTTCCGTCGATGGTATCGACGGAAGCAGATACTCGTTTGTTCTGAAATTCAAACACAAGATCACATAAATTCACACAAATAATAATATTTTGACAATTAATGCTCAAAACGATGAATGAAAGGGGATTTGACATAAAATAGCAGCAACGACCAAAGTGGATGAATTATGCAACATTAACCATAAAAATGACTAATAAAAGCATAAAACACATATGAAACAGGTCTATAAATGCGACTCAAAATCATCGCATCAAACTCCCCTAAGCTTGAACGTTGCTCGCCCTCGAGCAACTAATCCTTAGAATAGAATTGCTAATGTCAACTAGAAAACAACGCACCACAACAAACATCCAAATGACTCCCACCTAACGATCACATACCGGCCCTCTCTAACCACGGAATGGCAATTACCCTGCAGGCGACAGTAATCATCCATAAGAGAAATTGACCTCAAAACTGATGAACACTATCAAATAAGGCAGTTAACATAATAAAATTTGCCGGTTCAGACTTGGTGCATCTTGTGATCTCCTATACTACGTTGCTCGCCCTAACTACCATCTACATGGAAGCAGTTCTCTTGATATCCATTAGTGAGGAGAAATTCACGGTGGCCTACCAATCTGAGCAACGGGTGGATGAAGATGGGTGGTTCATGGAAGAAAATGGAAGTATGATACAATTTCAACATGCATAAAACAAAAATGTCCTAAATGATGCAAATGCACATGAAAAATGCCCTAATGCCTAAAACTGGGTGGAATGATGCATGCACTAACCATCCACCTCAAAACAAGATGGACGTCTAATTAAGCTACATCATGTACTCAATTATCTTAAAATACAGGTGATATTGCATTCCTTTCTCCTTCTTATTCTAATTACTTCTAAATAACTCTTTTTTTTCAACATGAAGATTTTTTTTTCAAAATTTTCTCTTTTTTTTTTCATTTTCCAAACCCTTATATCCATAATTCATAATGGATATTATATTGGGGTTATTTTTCTTCATAACTCAAAAATTTAAGCTATTTAGAAGGTATGGAACAATTTAATTCACCCTCGAAGAAAAATTGAGATACATGATATACTTTATGCATGAAAATTATGAATGCATCTACATGGCATGCACCTAAGGGTAATGTGCATGTATCACTATTCTCATCTTTTTTTTTCTATGCAAAACATATGGAAAAAGATTCAATGTAAGCCCTAACTACGTGCAATGCATTCAAAGAAGTTAAAACTAAAATCACTTCCAATTTTTATGGTGGATTTTGAAAGGCAAAGAGGTGGAAAGATCACAAGACTAGGTGACTGAACCTTAGAAAGATATTATGTGTAGTAGTTAAGAAGTTTTTCTCTCTTATTTCCAATTAAAGTCTCATTACCATTTGGTCAGTTTAGGCTCAAACAACCATTTCTGTCCACTTTCATGAATCATTAGGAGTACAGTTGTGAATTGTTGTTTTAAAGTTGACAAAATCAATCATTTTCATAGGATAATTGCATAAGGTTAAACAAGACAAGCTTTTCAGACATCCAAATTTTTTTAAAACTCCCTTGATTTTCCCATGCACACTAAAGAGATGACACAAACTTTATGACATCCACAATTACACTAGATAGCATGTGGATCCTAAACAAACTAAAATTGCAAAAACAACTAAAAAGAACAAAAACAAATAAAGTTAAAAACTAAAAAGCAATAAAAGAGATAGAGTTGTTCTAACTACCCCCCTAAGCTTGAATTCGACTATGGCCTCATAGTCAAAAACAAACATAAGGATTGGAACAGTGATACCGGTTCACTCTTGCGGTGGTGGAGGCGGGTACTGTGGAGCCGTGGGGTCCCAAGACGGGTATTGCCCCTGGAAATTCGGATCATACTGAGGCATCGAAGGAGGTTGTGGATACCCCCAAAATAATTCTGGCTCCAATAATGATCGAAGAACGGCTGCTGCTGCACCTCCATTCTGTGCAGCCGATCATGGATGTTCTGCTGATTCTCGAAAAGAAGGCACTCATTCTCAAATATCGCCTACTGGTTGACGAAGAGCCAGTTGGTGGTGTCTTGAATACTGGCATAGGCAGCTGTGTGGCTATGCTGGGTCTGCTGGATGTCATGCAGCATTGCGTACATGCCATGCATAGAATAGACACCCTCGCTCGGCTGCGAGGGCTGTGGTGGTAGAGGCAGATGCAGAGAAGATGAAGATGCACCCGGATGCATCCTAGGGCGCTTCTGGGGTGCCACTCGTGATCGAAGAGGTGTGAACGCCTCCTCTTCCTCTTCCGCTGCCTCGTCGTTGTTGTTGCTGCCGTCTTCTTCATCGGAGTCGATGGCTATGATTGGCCATCGGAAATGCTGCACGCCGTCGATGTTGAAGACGGGGTCGGGAAGGGAACATTCCTGATATGCTTGATTGATGTGGCAGTGCGCAAACGCCACACCATGTCAGAAAAGTAGGAGATTGGACCGGTGTAGATGCTGCAAGTTGACCTTGCTTCTTGTAGAAAGAGGAGTCAGTTACTGCAGATTTAAGCCCAAGTACATGGCCAACCTGGTGATAAGCCCGCCAAGATGAATCGGGGCTTTTCTCGTGCTCCTCTTCACCGCCAATACTCGTTGTAGAAAGAAGGCACCCCAGTTGCATTCTTGCCGTTTCAGGAGTTTATACAGAAAGAAGAGGTCTGACTCTTGAAACTTGCTAAGGGCCAGATCACCCCGAGCAAACAAGGTGGAGATCAACATCCAGTGCAAGATCCAGACGAATGGGTGCTCGAAGTCGGCTACCGCGGCGTTGTGGTAGCTCACCGACTTGCCTTGCGGCACTGTCACCAACTCGGAGAAGATGGCGTCGTAGTCGGTGCGGTTGTCCGGCCGGTGGTAGTTGTACCGCGAGTGGTTCCAGTTGAAGATTTTGTTAAACTGCTCGAGCGTGATGGTGTAATCGTGGTTGTCGAGCTGAAAAGACACCCTACCCTTTTCCCACTCGCGGTCGCTTGATATTATCTCATTGGGCACAACACAGACGTCCAGCGAAGCCATGAATTCTGCCACCAACTCTTTGTACGTCGGCCACTCGCTGAAGAATGGCTGACCGTCTCCGTGGTACTCCAGCTCATCGTCTCCACGGCCAGTGTCGTGGGCCTGCCCCTTCAGCACGTAATCCAGATTGGCCTTGAAGCCAAGATCACAGATCATTTCCGGGTCCACGTACCAGGTGGGCTCAATCTTGCGCTTCAGGATTTCCTCGTAAATCTTCTTAACCTCCACAGATGGATGGACAAGTCGGGGACATGCGATCGATGATGGCGGAAGTGGCACGAACTCGGGGATTTCCATCAGATGAGCACGCGAGGAAGAAGCTCCGACTGTATGCACCATCTTTGCAATGAGAAAAGGGGATCAGAAAGAGAGCTCGGTGAAGATTGGAGAGTTGAATCTCCGCTCGGTGAAGATCGTCGCTCGGTGCTGCTGTTCTTTGGGCTTGGATGGCTCGGGGGAGTGCTCGGCGCAAAGGAAGGAGAGTGCTCTGAAGGTGTGACGTCAGCTGATGCAATCAATCTCCTTAAATAGACTTGGTCGCCGCCACTGTTGGCCCGTCTATACCATCAACGCGAGTCGATGGTACCGACACTTGTCGATGCTATCCGCCCCCCTCGCGAGTATCGACGGTCGTCGATGGCTGGATCTTGAAACTCGGATCGCTGACGTGTCGATACCATCGACACGGGTCGATGGTATCGACGCTGCACCTGGATCGATGACGTGGATACCGCGATTGCCATTGATTCGTTCGCGCAGATCGGTGACGTGGATAGTCGATACCATCAACACGGGTCGATGGTATCGACTTTTCTTCATTGCAACACCTCCGCTTTATATTTCAACATGTAACCATGTCGATACCATCGATGAGGCCGTCGATCATATCGAGTTGACTAAGACGAACTGGTCTGCATTTCTTCAGGGATCTCGATGGTATCGACGCCCGTGTCGATACTATCGACTTTTTCTTCACGACCACCTGTAGGTATGTCGATACCATCGACGAGGCCGTCGATGGTATCGATTCAGAATGAAATATGTAGTCGTCAACCTGTACCCTGGTCGATACCATCGAATGGTGTGTCGATGGTATCGACTCTGCCTCAGCCTGCACATCAAACAAACTGATCACGGTATCTTTTTTACACTAAAAATCAAACCAAAACAAATCAACCTACGAATGTACAAGAACTATACTAATGTATCGGTGGTTGGGTTGCCTCCCAACAAGCGCCCTTATTTAACGTCTTACGCTAGATGACATGAAGCTCATCATCTTTTCACTTTGGGGAATATGCTCAGAGGATCTTGTAGTAATTTGAATTCAACTCGATCTCGTCCAATCCCCAAGGACAGTGTACCCCTTCCTAAGGCAGTAACGACATCCGCCGTTGCTTGAAACAGTCTTCCTAGTAACATTTCACAGCTTTGGAGCTGTGGCATGTCCATGACAACAAAATCCACTGGGAATATGAACCTATCCACTTTGACAAGAACATCCTCACACACTCCATACGGTCTCACTATAGACCCATCCGCCAATTCAATTGTCGCAGCCGATTTCTTGATCTCCTTCAACCCAAGTTTTTGAAATGTCTCCAGTGGCATAAGATTGATGCTGGCGCCTGAATCACATTGCGCTTTAGGAAAATGCCGATCACCTATCGAGCATGGAATGTAGAAGCCTCCTGGGTCTTTTCTCTTCTGTGGTAAACTCCCGTGAATAATGGAGCTCACCATCTCATTCATCCGACAAATATCGTCGTCTTTTATCCGCCTCTTCTTATTGATGATTTCTTTGATAAATCTCCCGTAGGCGGGAATCTTCTCTATCATCTCCACTAATGGAATATTGATGTGGAGTTTTCTGAACATTTCCAAGAACTTTCTATAGTGCCGGTGCTCCTTCTTCGGCTTCGGATTGTCCCGACTTGACACATCTGCCGCATTGACATGCTTGTGAGGTGGCACATATGAGATTTTCGGGGCCAACTCCCCTAAGCTTGCTTCAATTACTCCCTCTAGCGTGGGCTTTGTCAGAATATCATCAACATTTATAACTTGCTGAGGTTCCTCTCTCGTAGTAGACGTATCCGCACCTTCACAGATAGCCTTCACTTGTTCTTCTTGCCTAGGTGGAGACGCAACGACCATGGGCTCTTGGCGGGATTTCCTGAAAAGAGTGTTTCCGCCCGACAACCCATAATAAGTGAGAGGATACGGTATCGCCGGTATCTCTTCCGTATAAAACCTCATTTTGCTTTGATCTTTTTCTTCTGACACCTGGGATTCCCCCTCATTGCTTACCACAGACATGTACTTCACTTGATGGTGTGTTTGGGCCACATTTGCATTCTCGGCCGGTTTCTGCTGGTTGGCGTGCTTGATGGCCGCCACTTCACTTGAAATCTGAGCCACGGTGGTTTCTAATGCCCGCATCTGTGCTCCATGGCTTTGTAGCGTCTGCTCAAATTTGGTTAGAATATCACCTTGAGATTGCAATTGTTTACCAAACATAGCCATCATCTCCTGATTCTGCTGCACCATTTGACTAAGTAATTCGATGCTCTTATCCTCAACTCTAGGTTGTGGCTTCGCCTCCAGATCCTGCAGGAAATTATTAGGGTCCTTCCAGGAGAACTTCTTGTCCTTCCTCCATGCATAATCGTTGTTTCTGTAGCCCTGTTGTTGCATGAATTTGACTTGGGCTTCCTCATCCTCAGATGCATCTTCCATAGCTAGAAGCTTCATGGCTAGAAGATCCAACTTGTCGTTCAGCTCCTTAATTACTTTAGATTCTCTTGCAACTCTGACCTACTCCACAATGCCTCTTTCACCCCATGACTATTTCCTAGCCATGTTCTTTAGTATCTCCCAACATCTGGTGTCCGTATTATTCAGAAAGAATCCTGACCCAGCTGAATCTAGGTTACTCCTATCGTGCTCAGAGAGAGAAAAATAGAAGATCTTCACCTGTGTCTCTTTATCCAGCCCGTGATGCGGGCACCGCCTCAGCATGACCTGAAATCTCTCCCAGGTCTCAGAATATGTCTCACCCGCATGTTGGGTGAAGTTATGAATCTTCCAGATCATGTCGTTGGTCTTCTCAGGAGGAAAGAACCTCTCAAAGAAAACCTCCACCATATGGTCCCAGGACTGCACAAATTCGTCATCCAAATTATGTAACCATTCTCGCGCAGCTCCTGCCAATGAACTCAGGAAAAACTTAAGATATAGTGAATCCTGTGGAAACCTATCGATTTTAACCATGTCATAGTTCTCAACAAACTGACTGATGTGCGCGACAGGGTCCTCATTCTTGAGCCCATGAAAAGCATTAGACTTCACCAGATTTATCAAAGTCGGATCAATCTTATATGTAGGTATGTTGATTGCCTGCTTCTTTATAGGCCCTTTTGAAGCTGATGCGGAAGAAGCCTTTATCTTCTCCCATATAGTCTGTGGCTCGGCCATCTGTTCTTGTTCGAGTTCAGAATCGACTTTCTCTTGCTGCTCTTGCTCGTCGTACTCCTCGTCTTCAGGTCCTGGCAACGGAACCTCGGGTGCGCGTCGCGTATAATCAGTGCTACGCGTCCGCACCATAAACAGTACATGAAATAAGAAAACTTGAGTTCAGTACAGTGCTTTGACGAGTATAAAAATTATCAAACAAATTTAAAATATTTGAAGTTGTTTCAAAATAATAAAAAAAATTGTGGCCTAGAGTGGCCGCTCGTAGCACTCAAAGTTCCAACAATTCGCCGTATCCCCGGCAACGACGCCAAAAACTTGACGCAATTTTACTATGCGCTTAAATGCAAGAGAACACGTCGAAGTAATATAGGCCTTGTGAGGCCCGAGTCAAACACAGGGATACTCGAAATTGTTGGGGACTCCTACTAACTAGTTGCGATTAGCTAAGCCGAATAAAAGTTGAGGGTTTTGTGAAAATTTAAAAGAAAAATAAAAGAAAACAAAGTGAACGATCGATTAAATTTTTGGTTTAATAAATTCAAGAAGGTATCTTTACGATTGCGGTTTCACCGCGGGTTTTCATTGTATTAGATTTTATATAATTCCTCAATTTTATCTCTCTATCCGGGTAATGACTTAAAAACAGAATTGCCCATTGTCGTGGTGCAATTCAGTACCTAAGTCTAGGTCGGTTCCACCGTCGTACTAACCTATACCCTAAACTAGGTGCATTATGGACGATCTCTCAGTATCCACCATTAATTTTACACCACCTTGGTCAAGGGATTTATCGATTAATGTAGATTTTGTCTCTTTTCAGCTGTTAATCCTTCTTTCAAAGTGATTAAGGGCATTAGGTTATTATTATGGTGATCAAGCATAACAATACATTGAGAAAACGAAACTATACCACAGATTTAAGAGATAAAATATGATTCACTATTATAAAATTGTCATACAATGAATTCCCGGGCTACTCTCGGTCCTAAAGACGAAGGGGATTAGCCCCGCATGTTCATCTCACACAAGTACATGGTAGAAATAGGGGAAAACATATGGAAAACATGAAATGAGAGGGAAAACCCATGAACGAAGAAGAACCGGTTGATCCTCGGCGTGGAATGCGTGCTCGACCGCCTCTCGGTGGTGGAATATGCTTTCTTCGGTGTCCGAATCAACAAGAATGAGCTTCTAGCCTCCGTTCTCTTCTCCCTTGCTCCTCGGTACTCGTGCAATGGCTAATCAGATCTCCCTCCGTGTCTGGGAGGCCGTCATTAGGTATATCTCGCTAATTAAGTCGCTGATTAACCGTGGCTAGGGCTGGCAATTTTCGACCCGACAGGACCCAAAAATGTGCATTTTATTTCAAACCTAATTTCTTTCATTTGTGAACATTTTTGGTTGTATGAGACCCGAATAAGCCAGACCCGACCCGAAATGACCCGAAATTAATTTTTTTGAAGATTTCATTTTAACATCAAATTTTAAGACTTTACAACATATGACCGGAAATTGACCCAAAATCGACCCGATTGCCAGCCCTAACCGTGGCCGTCCGATTGAATTCATTAGGAAGCAAATTCATATCCTACGGTGTCGATACCATCGACGCGAGTCAATGGTATCGACCCGCTGTGGTAGCGGCCGACTGTAGCTTCTTTCTTTGTCACGCCTGACACCCTCTCGATACCATCTACGCGGGTCGATGGTATCGACTTTCTTTAGGCGTCGGTTTTTGCAAGATTCTGACACTGCACCCTCCGTGCGTCGATGGTATCGACTTGGTGTCGATACTATCGACCGCTCTTTCTCTTGCAACCTGATGGTAACTCGATACCATCGACATCACTGTCGATAGTATCAACTTTTTCCTGCTTCTCGCGGCTGGCAACCTGTGACCATGTCGATGGTATCGACTTCCGTCGATGGTATCGACGGAAGCATATACTCGTTTGTCCTGAAATTCAAACTCAAGATCACATAAATTCACACAAATAATAATATTTTGACAATTAATGCTCAAAACGATGAATGAAAGGGGATTTGACATTAAATAGCAACAAAGACCAAAGTGGATGAATTATGCAACATTAACCATAAAAATGACTAATAAAAGCATAAAACACATATGAAACATGTCTATAAACGCGACTCAAAATCATCACATCAATATGCACGCCGTGTGACTTTCCAGAACATTTCTTTAGTAGTTTGCGTTCCAGGTTTCATCTTTCTGTGCACTTCTGGAAACACGCACGACGTGCGTTTTCTCCGTGCACGCCGTGCATTCTTCTGGCTGAACGAACTGATTTTTCTCTGAAATAGTGCACGCCATGCATTCTGCTATTTCAGCGAACCAGTCTTTCTCTGGAATGGTGCACGCCGTGCGTCTGAGTTGCACGCCGTGCATTCTTCTGTTTCAGCAGAAATAACATCCGAATTTAGTTCTTTTTGTGGCAAATCTGCAATGCAAGTTATGGAATAAGTAGAATAACAAAAAGGCGGCAAACTAATATGAAAAGAGTCTGAATTATATCAGAATGAACCAAATTCGAGTGTGATAACATGTGAAAAGATGATATATAATTCACACAACAAATCCCCCTAAGCTTGAACTATTGCTTGTCCTCAAGTAAAAAAGGAACATGGCAATATTTAAGTAGGAAAAATTTGTTCATGCATGAATAAAATGAAAAGAGAATATGCAATCAGCTCAGTCAACTATGTACTTTGTGCTTGTGTTCATCGTTATCATCTCAATTTTTCATCATCTTAGACAAAATATTAAGTTCAGCATAGTTGGTTTCAAATCAAGCGAAAAGTTCAACAAGACAACACTAAGTAGAGTTTGGATAAACAAACCAAACAGTCATTGCATGTGCATTACAAACTTTCATCTATTATGGATAAAAGATGATCAAACCGATGTTAACATTAGCAAAGCTTAGCTGGACTCTTTTTCATATGGATATGATGATGAGATTTTTGGGTTTCTGACATTCGGCTGCTAATTTAGGCTTATGCTCACGAGGAATGTCGGTTGGGGTGATGGTTTTACCCTCTTTTGATTTTTCATATCACCTAACCATCATTGCCAGACCGGACTCACACTAGGATAGCATAATATGTGGGCCAAATGCCATCTTTTATTGGGTGAAGATAAATTATTGATTGTGCAACACCAAAGAGTCAACTAGAATGTTAAAGTTAGCAAGATTTTGATCGTTCTTTTGAAAAATTTTCACTGAAAAGTCGGTTTGCAAATGGACTAAAAGTTTGGCAAGAATATCCTATATTCTAAAAAAAGTTGCAAGTTAATTATTCCGCAAGAATTTGAAACCATTACATGTATTGAGTAGTCTAAGATGTAAACAAAATTGATATATCAAACCACAAACACAATTCACATCAAATCACATGGGAGATTTCAATTTTCATTTCATTCAAACATGCTGAAATTTTTCTCTCTATGGCCAAAACATGTAGAGAATAGAATATTTTAGCATGCTAGAGGGGGTTCATTCTTAATAAGCTAGTCTCAAATCATATAGATATTTCCATCATGAAAAAGATCATGGAATAAAATGTAAAATGGAAAAACAACTGACACTACTGACAAAAAACAACTGACACTACTGACTCTAAAAAGGAAAATGCTGAATGACTACCACTACTGGCCGGTTGTGCCCCCCTAAGCTTGAAATCAGCAGTGTCCCCACTACTTCAATCGAACTTATGGAGTTCACAACCGGATACTGTCATGAAGAAATCAGAAAAAGGATCCCCCGCCTCCCTACTCAGGGAAGAACTACCTGATGATGTCAGGGATGTCCATCGGCGTGGCGGATGAGTCGGGTTGCTGCCCTGGGAACTGCTGTGGCGGGTGCTGCTCCTGGATATGCGGTGGCTGATGCTCTGTAAACTGTGGTGGGGGATGGGAGAACTCTGGCTGTGGGACATCGGCCTGCTGCTGTTGGTCCTGGGGCTGTTGGCCTTGTTGTGGCTGTTGCTGGGAAAAAAATGTGTTGTGGAGCTTCTGGAACTTCCATTTCTGGGCGGGGGGGGACTGGAAAGACTGTGGTGGAGGGTAGTGGCCTTGCGAGATGTGCCATGCATCCATCCTGTTGACCATGTCGTACATAGTCGAGTACTGTCCACTCAAATGGTCAAACCGGGTGTCGTACTGCACACCCATCTGGTCAAGGCGGGTGTCGAGGTGATCAAATCGCCGCTGCGCATAGCCATAAAGGTGACTCACATTCAGCATTGTCTAGTTGTACTCTGTCTGAGTACTAGTGGACAGTGGGAGAGGAGTAGGGGCTGCTGGTGTAGGCCCTGGTGTAGAGCTGCTTGCACCCCGGGTGGGTGTCTCCTTGTCAGTCTCTGGCTGTAGCTCTACCTTCCAGGTAGCCTTGTTCTTTATGTCATTCCGAGCTGCATCGGGGATGGTGATGAACTAATTTTTGGTGATAAAAACTTTGAATTTAGACGTGCTGTTGCCATGTCTGGAGATCAGACCACAAGATATGAGATAGTTGATATCAACAAGGTTCTTCCCCAGTGCAGGTTCAAGGGAAACCAAATCTAAACCCAACTGCATAGCAAGGATGCTTATTAGCCCGCCACACATAATGTCACTTGCCTCTCTTTTCTTTTGATTTTTTGTGTCAAGCAACTTATTAATAATGTAGTAGCCAGAACGTATTTGTTCATTTTTCACCAAGCACCATAAGATGAAAAGATCAGCCTTTCCCACTACACCTTGAGTTTCATTCTTGGCAAAAGGTCCTGTGCTAAGAAGACGATGAATAACTCGGAAAATTGGATTGTGGATGCTGGAAGCTTGAGCATTCCTTTCTCTATGCACTGTTTCAGATGTGATCTCAGACCAGAACAAATCTCTATTGAAAGCGGGAGAATTGTCAGTGTAACCGCCGAAATTGCATTTAAGCAAAACACAAAACCGCTCAAGATTCATAGAAAATGGTTTGTCCAAAAGGCGAAAGCTGATTTTCTGATAAGGCATGCTGCGGTGATGAGGGTCATTCTCAGCCTTGAAAGTAGTGAGGAACTCGGAGACAAGGTGGGGATAGGTCTTAGTAACTCGGGTGCATAGGTTGTGTAAGCCCAAAAATTTTAAATGATCAACTACCTCATTTTTGAAACCCAATTTGGTAAGGGCTTCATCGCACATGTAGCGCGAGGGTAAAACAGGCCGTGTGATAAGGAACTGGTAGTCGGCATCCTCTTCGGGCTTGACCCTGAACTGAGTTGATGGTACAAATGTCGCAGGTACTGGTGCGGAAGGTGCTGCTTCTGTTTCGGGAGGTGCGGAAGAAGAGGATGCTCTTCCATGGCGTCGGCCTGACTTCTGTTTGATTGGTGCCATTCAATCTGTACTGGTGTACAGTGTGTATAGATGATGCACGACATGCAGATATACTAAGAGACACAAGTATTATTTACCCAATCAGCGACACCAACTGGGTGAGCCCTATTCATGTTGTACCAAAGAAAGGGGGGATGATAGTTGTGAAAGGTGATAAAGGAGATGAAGTAGCCGTCCGGACTGTCACCGCGTGGAGAATGTGTATAGATTATCGATAGCTAAATCATGCCATAAAGAAAGATCATTACCCACTTCCCTTATCGACCAAGTCCTAGAAAGACTAGCGCATCACGAATATTTTTGCTTTTTAGACGGTTATTTCGGGTTTTACCAAGTCCCTATTCTACCAGACGACCAGGAAAAGACCACCTTCACTTGTCTTTATGGTACCTATGCTTTCTGAAGAATGCCGTTTGGATTGTGCAATGCTCCTGCAACATTCCAACGTTGCATGATCTCGATGTTATCAGATTTTTTGAAAGATATTGTGGAGGTTTTTATGGATGATTTTTCTGTATATGAAAAAGATTTTGATGGTTGTTTGAAAAACCTTGTCATTCGTCCTGCAATGCTGTGAAGAGAAGAACTTGGTTCTCAACTGGGAGAAATGTCATTTCATGGTACAAGAGGGCATAGTCTTGGGCCATAAGGTCTCAAAAAGAGGAATTGTAGTAGATGTAAGCAAGGTCGAAGCTATCTCTAGACTACCTCCACCTAAATCCCTGACTGGAGTGTGAAGTTTTCTTGGTCACGCTGGTTATTATCGAAGGTTCATAAAGGACTTTTCGAAGATTTCTAAACCCTTGTCAAATCTACTGATCAAAGACACATAATTTGATTTTACAAATGATTGTTTGAAGGCTTTTTCGACGTTGAAGGAAGCACTCATAACCCTACCTATTCTTCAAGACCCAGATTGGGAGCTACCTTTTGAGATAATGTGTGATTCTAGCTAGTGACTATGCCGTAGGGGTAAAAGAAGGACAAGAAACACCATGTCATCTGCTATGCCAGCCATACTCTTGATAAAGCACAGGTAAATTACACAACTACTGAGAAAGAAATGCTCACTATTGTTTTCGCCTTCGACAAGTTCAGATCTTACCTGATTGGGGAAAAAGTAATGGTCTACACTGACCACGGAGCAATATGACACCTAATACAGAAAAAGGACACTAAGCCTAGGTTGCTAAGGTGGGCTTTATTACTCAAGGGAGTTCGATCATGAGATCATTATTAAGAAAGGGGTAGAAAATGTAGTCGTCGACCACTTGTCAAGGATTATAGTCGATGACAAGAATGTGCCACCCGTCAATGATAACTATGCAGATGAGGCTTTGCTCATGATAGAAGTCGAAGAACAAAAATTGCCATGGTTCACATATATCTATAATTACCTTTCTTGTGAGGAGTTTCCCCTGGAGATAACTTACAATCAGAAGAAGAAACTATTTTTAGATGTAAAGAATTATTATTGGGATGATCCTATGCTCTTTAAAAGGTGCTCAGATAATTTGTATAGAAAATGTATTTCTGAGGAAGAGGTGCCATACATTCTGAGAGAATGCCACTCTTCACCTTATGGAGGGCATCACAACGGGGAAAGAACAGCCGCAAAAGTACTTAAGTCAGAATATTATTGGCCTTCACTGTTCAAGGATGCTGCTACTTATGTGAAGGCTTGCAAGGAGTGCCAATTCTGATTTTTCCAAATTAGGGCTCACTTAGGTCAGTGTAGGAAAATCTAGGGGAAGATACGTCTGATTAGGTCATGTTATGTCAAAATAGGTCTAACTTAGGCCAAATTAGGGCATATTAAGTTAAATTAGATTCAATTTTGATTATGAAAGGTCAAATTAAGGTTGAATGGGCCTAGCTTAGGTCATGAAATGTCTAATGTAGGTGAAGTTATGATTGATTAAGATTTGGGATAACCAATACAAATGTATTTAGTCATATATATATTTAAGTATAGCTAAATGTATGAGCAAAATCATTTACATATATGTAAAATATAAACAAATACGAAGAATGCTTAGAAACGCCTAGCCCACCTAGGCTTCCCTTAGGTGGGAAGGACCACCCAACCACCTAGACATGTATGATATATATAAATGCCTCGATACAATCTGAGGCATCGAGGCTGACGCCTCGCCTCACTGAGATGAAATTGCCTTGATGCGCCTCACACACATTAAAGCCTTGGCTGGATCACATGCATAATGCAATCCTGCTTTAGAATTTGCCTCGTGATCCACTTTACATATAGACCTCTTGTATGTGGTGTATTGAAAGATTTCACAACAGTTCTCTGATGGAGAATTGGTTTGTTGTGATAATATGAGTGAGCAGATGCAAGCATGTACATGGCATTCTATCGATGGTGTAGATCTCTGTGTAGTTGAGTGAAAAGTCCCATGGTGCTTTACTGTTGTTGAATGAGGTATACCGTCATGGACATTCTCCTCATAATTCATGGCGCTAATTGAGTTTTTCATCTGAAATCAAATCACAATGCAAAATTGTCTCTACAATATCTACATGAGCGCTTGAAGAAAGGTCAACAATATCTACAATATCTACAATTAGCGTATGTCTCTTCCAATCCTTTATAAGATTGTCATGAGCGCTTGAAAAACTCAATTAGCGTATGTCTCTTCCAATCCTTTATAAGATAGAAATTGTCTCTACAATATCTACAATATCTACAATCTCGTTTGACACAAAATACGCTAAAAGATAGTGAGATTGTGAGGCAATTTGGCATAAAACATCAAATCTTGGTAAACACATACTCCATCTATAATCTTCTATACGAAATGTTTATAACTTAAATCTGTTCCATATATGTGGCGTTTTATATTTATAGAAATCCCTATTGGATCACATTCTAGAATTAAAAGATATGAATTTATTTCAAAATACTTCAATTTGTAAAGAGGGTGAAAAGTGAGAGAGGTGAAATGGTATTAGGTCTACATCATATTTTACAAAACTTGTGGAAATCTATTAGAGGAATAAACTTATCATTCCTCTATAGTTAGAAACCAAGGAAATGGTCATCTCAATATCAAATGGTTTCCTACAAGTTTCTTTATGCCTTCACTATGTGTGCAAAAAATAATAACTACAAATATCATCGAGAAGATGGATGATTTTGAGCTAGCTGGGTCAATTTCATCACCAACCAGGTTGAATTCATTGACACATGTCAACAAGTAGGCAACCAATGGGGCATGTAAGTTTACCATATTTCAACATCGATAGGCATAGACATATGTAACATTGAGGATACATTGCCAGATGTCGAGGATATTTAGTGCCATAGTTTCGACAACATGGAAATAGGTGTTTACTAGTATACCGACAAAAATATCGACAGATGTAATTCTAGCTGTTTGGATGCCAAAATGAACAATTTAAATCATGAGATTTTGTAGGTGTAATCTCTACACCTAAATGCATCCTTTTATGCAACAAAATTGTGTAAGAGTATGTTGGACGGGGGGTTGTCCATCATGTGGGAGATAGGGAGCATGTCTAGTTTTCATGGGATTTTGTTGACAAAATATTAGAATTAAGATTTGGAATATTACTAGCACAATCTATAAGAAAAAATATACACTTATGCAATAATATCCGATTTATAACACATATTTAGCATAGTAACTTACTAACTCATATCAATTTTGCATATTTTCACTCACAAATGTAGGAGCCCCCACCCTATACCAACATATGATATTATTGCATAATTAGGAGTATTTATGTATGTACATGATCATGGTAAGATTTTATGACTTAATTCCTTTATTTGGTTATCAAAATCACCAAAATTTGCATCAAAATCTTGTGTCGAAATAAGCAAAAATATCGAATATTTGGTCAAATATTATGTAAATTTTGAAAACTACATTCAAATCGATATTTTAAACTAAGAGCACATAATATGAAAAAAATACAATTATGGTTTGTCTATAATTATACATCACACACCAAACAAATTGCTCTAGAGCATCGCTTTGGATTCTTTGTATATATAGATGTATATTCATGTATATATGTATGGATATAGGATATATGAATGTGTCATCTAGACATTCCTATCGATTGGTCTTACAAATAATCAATTTCATTGTATGAAATATTCATGCATCATTATCCAACAACATCATTATTCAAAAGTGAAAGCTATGATATTACCATTTGGTACTTGTGAGCAAAAAATGTCACGAGGAATTTTTTTTCCAAGAATATCTAACCTTAGGTCTGGGATCAATTAAAGGATCTTTTAGAAGTGCATACTTCTCTAGGGGGTTGATTAGGACGTGGGCATAAGGGTCTTTATGACATAGTCAATAATTTGATTCATCTTCAATTCAATCTTGCTTTAGCTTCTTTAGGAGTTAATACTTCTTTAGTGGCTCAACTAGAGTAGAGGATCCATCTAATGTAACAATATCAAATTAGTGATTTAAGTTTATGCCTTGTCATGTTAGAGATTCTGACTATTAACTTGAAGTTTCAATGTAAATTTCTAATCTCGTTGGTTGGGAAGAAGAATGCAATGCAGTTGTTGCTTTGTAATTTGTCTCGGGGTCTATTTTGCATACACACCTCCTATATGTGGTGGATTGAAAGTTTCTGTAACTTTGCTTTGCCAAGGAATTGTTTGTTTGTGATAATGTGAATGGGTAGATGCACGCCTGACATTTGGCACCCCATTGCTAATGTTGATCTTCGTGTAGTTGAGCAAAAAGTTCCATGTCAGATGCAGTATTCCATTGTAGATATTGTCTCCTCATCATGGTGTTGATTGAGTGGTTCATCTGAAATGAATTCACAATTCCAGCTCCTCTTCATAGTACTTACATGAGCACTTGAAGAAAGGTCAAAGAAGTTAGTTCTCCTCTCTCTTTGTTCCCCCCTCTCTAGTTCCTTCTAAAAAAATTCAAACCTTAGAGGCAACAATAAGAAAAGAGACGGCATGCCCTAAAAATATCATCTTGTATGATATATACAAAAAAGTGCGAGAGGTGATGGATTCTCAAACTGTGTATGACTAGGCCTTAGATCCCTCCCAAAACATGGAATTCATCTACCCATTGGTATCACAGAACCTGTGATGAGTCTTGATTCGTTCTATACTCCTTTCTAAAATGTTTGGGGTCATGATGAATGAAATGAACTGAATTCACACACACACATATGTATTTCAACAACCAAGTCTGCCTGCATGTTTGTATATGTGTGAGTGTGTATATATATGCACATAGATAATATACATAGATGACCATATTTTTTTTACCTGAGTTGGGTAACTAAGGTTTGTTATTCGTGGAACCAATTTTGTGATAAGAAGACACCAACCTATAATGAGACGACCAAATATGTAATACAAAGATTCATTTAAAAAAAACATCAATTTTGTAGTTTGGCCACTAAAAATAGTAAAATGACACTTCTTAAAAAAATCCGCTCCTTACTGTAACTAGGAGAAAAAAATTGTAACTAGAATGCTAAAGTTGTAATCCAAATGCTCAATTTGTATCCAGAGTTGCTAGGTAATTAATTTATGTTACCTAACTGGGTAACAAATACATTCCCTATATATGTGTCTATGTTTACACACACATGTGCCTGTATGAATTTTGGGTTTATCTTTGAGTTCTAAATTTGGTTTCTAATATAAAGTGTATGCAATTTTCAAAACTATGACATATTTGAACTTAACATTCTTATAGGCCATACCAATAATGCTACAAAGTATCTGTATCAGGAATATTTGAATCAAAATTTACAAATGAACTCATTTCGGGTCATTTTAAGTTACTCTCAGGTTTAACGGGTTGGGATTGGGTTATTCGTGTACCTACTATCAGTATATATACTTTACTGTGTTGTGTTGTTTCTTATTTAGTGTAGTTTGGCTTTTGTCTATTAGCCTCTTGTACTTTTATCCCATATTACCTTGCTCTACTCTATGTCTCACTCTCTTGTCTTATAAAAGAGAGAGCCACATACTTGTTTTATTCATTCAATAAGAAATATCCTTTAGTATTTTAGATGGTATCAAAGCCACTTGATCCTCCCTAAACCCCTCCCTCCTAAATTCTAACACCCATGCCCACATAACCCTAGCCGCCACCCCTCCCTTTCCCTTTTTTTCTTTGCTTCCCCCAACTACCTGTGGTGGCCTCCTCAGCCCCTGCCACCACCCTTGCCTCCTCCACCACACTAGCCCCTTACCCCTACTCTTCCTTTTCCACCCCAATAGCCTCCGCCACCATCTCCAACCCCCTCACCAGCCTGCCGCCACTTCTCCTACCCATTATGCCACTGCCACCCACCTCTCAGCCTACTGCCACCGTCCTCTCTCCCCTCCATAGCCCACCACCACCTTCTAATCCGCAACCCCTTCTCTGCCATCACCATACCCTTCATCCCTTATCCCTCTCCCATCCTATTAACTACACCATCCAACCCATATCCTTCCTGTTGGTCTTCGAACATCTTCAAAAACTTTTCAGTTCTGGTACGTTGACAATGTCAGCTCGGATTTTCTCTCTGCCTGCCTACGCCTCATGGTGAAGTAATTTTTCCTCCATGTTGATGTAGGTTTTTCTATATTACGTGCCGCACCTACATGGGTTCCTGAGATTCGATGCTTAGATTTCCCACTATTATCTTGTATGCCCAGTCTTGGTGCTCCTATATCTACCCATGTATTGGGTTTCTACTGGTGTCTGCTTTTGTTGACTACTATGTCAACCTTCTACCTACCTCCTTTTCTTGCCTACTACTATTTCCTGTGCCCTTTGTTCAAGTTGCCTCATTTTGTCATGGCATCCATAGACGTTCCCCGCAACTTGTGCGTCACCACTGTCAAACTGGATGGCTCCAACTATCACTTATAGGCAGCCTCCTGTGAGCTCTATGTCAAGGCTCAAGGATGCTTCTCACATCTGTCTACCAAAGGTCTGGTGACTCCTACTACAGATGTTGATTACAAGATGAAATAGACCTATGATCTTTGGTATATAAAAGATTATGGCGTCATGACCTAGCTAGTCAACAGTGCAGGGCCCAAAATCATCCAGTCTTTGTTCTGCCTAAAGACAACCAAGGAAATGTGGGATCAACTTTCCCACATGTACTCTCACCAGTAGAATCCAAAGAAAGTATTCAAAACCTTCAAAAACTTGGCCAAAATAGAGTACTCTAGTACTATTTCTATGGAGGACTACTATAATCAATGTTGTGCTCTCTGGGATGAGTTTGAGGTCTATCACCCCTTATCAGTAGATATTAATGAGATCCAACACCAGCACAATGAGTTATAGTTAGTCCAATTTCTTACTGGCATTCCATCATCCTTTGTGGAAGTAGTTGATTAGATCCTTTCTATTGACCCTCTTCCTACCATACATGATGTTCTGAAGTGTGTCCATCGTCTTCCTTCTGTCTCTCAAGCTCTTCCTGATACTTCTGATGCGATAGCTCTTGCTGTTAGGACAGGAGACTCCTTCCATGAACATGGCTGTGATCGAGGACGTGATTGTGGATGCTCTTCTACTAGTCTAGGAGGGGGTCTTCCTCCTCTACTGCTGGCACTGCTAAACAATGCTATTACACCTTCTACAAATGGACTAATCATAATGAAGACCGTTGCAGGATCAAACATGGAAAACCTGTATGGGCAAATCAAGTCACATCTGAACAACCTAACACTACTGCCCCCTCTTTCACTCCACTGTCTGCCGATTGGATCAGATCGAAATTTGAGAAACTACATCAAGTGTGTTTGGCCTCCTCTACTGAGACTTCCACTAATGGCAGTATTTCTCTCCTGGCCCAGTCTGGTAAAAACACATGGGTGATCAACTCTGGTGTGACCTCCCATAATATTAGAATTCCTACCTTATTTTCAAATTTACGTAAAACTACTGCTATTTCTCCTATTACTCTTGTTGATGGTTCATAAACGCTTGTCTGTGGTTTTGTAAATATCTATACCTCTAGCTGCCTACCTCTGTGCTCTACATTATATGTTCCTAAATTTCCAATTAACTTATTATCTATCAGTAGAACTATTTTAAGCCTGCGTTGTTCTATAAAGTTTGACCCGGATGGTGTTACTTTTTAGGATTTTTGCATGAGGAAAAAGATTCATTTGGGCCATGAGGGACCAGACGACTTGTACTACCTAGATGTACCAAGGATTGCTGTATTTTTGACTTCTTCAGTGATGGGAAACTAATGACACTGTCAGTTGGGACATCAATCAGGGCTAAATTGCAACACATACTACCAGCTATTTCTGATTCTATTTTTTATTGTGAAACATGCCAATTAAGCAAATAGACTAGATCTACCTTTTCAAAAAAGTTGTGTATTGGCTCAAAACAGTCTTTTGATATAGTACATGCTGATATTTGGGGCCCATGTTTTATTTCCAGTGTCTCTGGTTTTGGGTACTTTATGAGTTTTATTATTGATTTCTCTAGAACCACCTGGATATTCTTGTTAAAAGATAGTTCTAACATTCTTGATACTATTACTACCTTTTTTTCTTCTGAATTACATATCCAATTTAATAAACCTATAAAAATCTTTTGCATACATTGAAAATGTAATTTTGCATTGTTAATAGCTACTTGATGAGATTATGTTGTTAGAATATATTTGAATTTTTTTGGTTGTCATCACATACTAGTATATTCATTTATATTGATTGACAGTTTATTTGTCAGCACTTTAGGAATATCTGAAATTGAAGAATAAAGTTAATTCTTAAAGGAGGATTTAGTTAGATAGAATTCATCTGCGGGTAGAAGTCTCAGTTTCCTAAGTTTGAAAGGTATGTGAAAAGTAAATTTTTATTCCAGTTTTAAGTTTAGTCTTTTGTACAATTTATTAATTATTTTTGACTAATTGCAAAACCATTGATCCTATTTTTGGGATAACGCCTCTGACTTCTTGGTCTTCCTTAATTGGGGGTTACCGAGAAATGGGGTCGTTACAAAAGGGGAGTTCTAAAACCCTTATGCATAGGTTTGCAACAAGAAGCACCATGAAACTATATGAAACTCAGCTGTAAGAGTAAAGAAAGTAAATAACATCAAGAAAAGTATAACTCCCATGTTTTCAATAAACACATGGGGCTTTAACTTAAAGGGATGCCACAAGATAGTAAACACTGCAAATAATGTAAACAAGCACCACACTTTAACGCTAATATTGATGCATACATTGTTCAAAGGCAAATCTAGTACATTTGAGTTATTTCACATACCGTCTAACGTCTAAACATGACTTGGAACTTTGAAAGAAACTAAATTATTGGATCTTCTAGGTAGATGGCAGTCCATCAAGATAAACCTTGAACTATTCCTTAAACTGATATTCATATGGCTCTATCCTCGAAGTTTCTTTGTACCTGCAGGCATCACGCCCCCCAATCATGCATGCAATAAAAACCACATTAGAGTAAGTGACATTGAGTACTGTTATAACAACATAATAACTTGGTAATAAAAAACAACATGAAATTAATTGAGCAACAAAATTGGCTTCACATATTATGATATGAGTGGTTAATTTTAATGTCCTCTACTCTTATGCACCAACTGTTCTCATAAGGCTAGTAGCCTCAACTGATATTCCATGTGAACTCATGACTTGCACCCGAGTGCCATTATTAATGCTCTAATTGGGCTCATGATTTGCACATAAGTACCATTATGTTCCACTTGAACTCATGATTTGCAAGTAAGTGCCATTATGTTCCATTTGAACTCATAAGGCCCATGTCTCAACATTAACATGATGAGGCCAAAAATAATACAGCCCATTACATAATTTATCATTAACTTGATATAATTAACTTGAACTGATTCTACATGAACATGACATAAATTCCTAAAATAACATTTAAGCACACAAATCAATTAATAACGTTAGGGGGTATGTAGTTAAGATTTAATTTGAAGTGCATATCTATGCATATAATTCATCTTGCTCATCATAGTGGATTATATGATGATTAAAACCAGTACATAATACTCAAAGTGCATGTACACTCTTACCTCTCTCTTAGAGAAGATCCTAGTTTTTCTTATTAGTTTGATGAAACCCAATCATGTTCTTGGGTTGGCTGAACCCTAATTATCCTATTCATTCATTAATAATTATATTAACCTTAGTTTCTAGGGCTTCATGGTTCTTGTCTAAATCTAGTAAAATATGAGTCAAACCAAGTTCTGAATCCCAATCCATCATCTAGATCTCATAAAATCCTTTTTGAAACATATATACACTTATATTTCTGACCATCAGATGGATTGTTGTGAATTTATGAAGAACAGAGCAATAGGAAACTGCATAAAATTCATGCATGCCATGCTTTATCCATTAGTGCCAGCGGGCTTTGTATAGCTGGTCCAATCAACATCGACCGTTTGGACTCATTAGCCCAATAAAGACACATGACCAAAGACCAGGTAACATAATACAAAAATACTTGACTACCCTTGTCTTGCATGACTACATAAAAAATAATATAAGGGTAAAATTGGAAACCAGTACACCAAAATATTCTTTGATAAATAAAAAAATGTGGAACTGGGATGGGCTACTGAAGCTCCCAAGATCCTAGAATGGGACCCTACACACCCTCACCCAGGTGGGCCATGGAGGGTTGCTACCTTCACTAGGTCAGGGCAGACCTACGAAGCCATCAAAGAGGCTCTTTGATGTTGTGGTGTGGCATCTCATACTGCCAAGGGTAAAGGAGAAACAAGGGATATGCATAGAGACTTGACAAAGCTTGCATAGAACACTAACAAGGAACAAAACATACCACTACCTGAGTTCATAATCAACCCTCAAAATCATTTGGAGTAGAGCATGAGAAAATCAAATCTAGAACCACCGAATACATCTCTAACACAAGTCTATGCAACTGAAGCATGAAAAGAGGGAAAAAATCACCTAATGTCTTGGGGACCAAATTGAAGTCTACAAAAGCTTAGACGAATGAAGATGTTGTTCCTCCTTGCCAATTTGGCCTCTGATGTTGATTGGAAAAGGGATGGGAACAAGCTACTCAGACAGGAAGATCGAGTTGGGGGAAAGAGTCGTCAGGGCAATGAGGACCTCATAGGCCTGTTCTTCTAGATGTACTGTAGTGCTTTGGTAAGAATTGCATATATAGTTGATGGATGGTGGTGGCATAGTGTAATTAGAAGTCTGATATCTATGAGAACATGGAGTCAAATGTGGTTCGGATGTTGTGCTAAATGAATCCCTAAAAAACTAGGGATCCACCGACTCAGGGTATGACAAGGAACATGAAGACATCATCAGAACTCTGTGAAATAAGTTATCTGATGAGTAGAGAGGGAGAGAGAATCTAAGGAGAAGAGAGAAATGGGAAACTATTTGGAGTCTAGTCCATCGCAGACTCAAGGATGAAGATGTTTAGAAGAAGAAAAAAAGTGTGACAACCGTTAAATTGGATAGATTAAAGTCTGGTTGATGTTGTATGTGCATATCTAAGTATTATCCTCTTTAATCCAATTGAGATAGTTAACATTATCCAAATAAGTTGAAATTTGACACTCGTACAAGTCAGGGCCCAAAATTTCTGATTATTTATTTGTATTTTATTTTGATAGATCCAACTTCCCATTCTTCATATTTAATATAAAATTTATTTAATTAATTAGAATTACCAAAAAAAATTGAAGGCCCATAACTTGAGGATGGCAACTTACTATCACGTCAATCTTTAATATGTTTGGCTGAAACATGCACAATAATTAGGTTAGTTTCATTATCGACCATTATGTAGGACTTATTCATCTGTTAGGGCCAAATTTGATCAAAATGAGTATATTCATTTCTTACTTCACTGGAACACGGTTAATCATGATGTTAGGGTCTCATCATCACATTTGGGTTTAGTCAAAGTATCCAGCTATGAAAATCAAAATTTGGATTTCAAACTAGGGATTTCATACATTGGGATTTAAGATTTGATTTTGATTAGTGAAGGATTTTCTATTAAGATCTCAACCTTATGTTACTCTAAATTTGGGATGTTATAATTCTACTTACCTTATAAAAGTTTCATCCTCAAAATTTTCATAGTACTTCCCACCTTAGGGTTTTACTTATACTATGCATACTAGTTCTCTAATATTATCTTAAAGTCTCATTAGCACACTTGAGATGTGACCTACTAATGTTTGGCATGATTACATGATAACTTGAATAACTTGGCATGACTTCATATTAGACTGGGTTTTTTGTTGAGTTGATATAGTCGCACTCCTAAATGCAACCACAATGCTTATGAGGGCGGTTAATGGTCGCATAACATGATTGAGAGGACTATATCAACATAACATGACTTCTTAATCTTAAAATGATTTTCATAATTTTAGTAATTCATTAGCATGGTAGTGATACATGATCTTCAATTTGAACACATAATCATAAAACAGTACAAAATATTCCTTATTAGCATGTGCATGATTTTCTGACTTACTTATGTCAAGTTATCTACCCTTCTTATGTATGCTTGGTTTTTCTACGTATCTAATTAGGTTTAGGTGACTATATGTCTTAAACTTTTAATGTTGACTTTTTTTTATCTTTGTTGCCTTTAGATACATGTCAATTGATTAGATATTCAAAGGTGACATGTCTTATCACACTTATCTTAGCACCTCCCTCATGTACATGTCCCATACCACTTGCGTTGAAAGGACAAGACAAGCATGATTGTCTACATTTTTATGTTCGAATTTGGATAAATATTTGATCCAACCCAAAAAGCATAAATGTATTTTTATTAACACATTATATATAGAAAACATTGATATCACTATGAATATATATGATAAAACATCTACATTTTTATATTTATATATATATATAATATATTTACATTTTTATGTTTTTATATATAGATAATATATCTACATTTTTATGTTTTTATATATAGATAATATATATTTGATAATACATTTATGTATTTGTCAGATTTTAGACTTTTTCAGAGTGTATATAGCCATATACGAAATACTATTTGAAAATTTCGGTTATGAAATTTGATATCCTAAATCCAATTCGGATTATGCAGGTGTTGGATTTTTTTGAAAATTTTGTACTTGAATCCAAATCGAATTTGTAGATTCCAAATATCGGTTTACAGGTCTACTCATACCGCTACCATGAAAGGGAAGAGGAGAAATCGGGGATATGCAACGAGACTTTGATGTAGCTTGTACAAAACACTAAACATGAACTAAACATACTACTACTCAAGTTCAGAATCAACCCTCAAAGTCGTTTGGAGTATAGCATGAGAAAATTGACTCTAGAACCCCTAAATAAAACTCTGATGCAGTTCTATGCAACTGAAGCATGAGTTCTATGCAGTTCTATGCAACTGAAGTCTGAGTTCTATAGGAACATGAAGTCAGACATGGTTGGGATGTTGTGCTAAATGAATCCCTAACAAGCTAGGGATCCCCCTACTCGGGGTATGCCAAGGAACACAATGATGACATCAAAACTCCATGAGATGCAGTTATTTGATGAGTAGAGAGGGAAATATAATCAAAGGTGAAGAAGGGAATGCAGAACTATTTGGAGTCCAGTCCATCGTGGAAGAAGACGCTCAAATGACCATCACATCCCAATTTGCTGGAATATGTGTAAGCCAAATATGGAATGGGAGAGTGATTTAAAAAAAGTTAGGATATCTAGAAAACAAAAACTATGACAACCATCAAATTGGATAGAATAAAATCATGTTGGAATTGTATGTGCATATCTATGTATTATCTTCTTTAATCCAATTGGGATCGTAAACACTATCCAAATAAGTTGAAATTTGACACTCATACAAGTTAGGACCATAATATTCCAATTATTTAATTAGATTTTATTTTGAGAGCCCCAACTGATCATTCTTTCATATTAAAGATAAACCTTCATTAATTACATATAATTATCTGGAGAAAAATATTAGGCCCATTACTTGAGTATAGCAACTTACTATCATGTTAATCTTTAATTCGTTTGACCAAAACATGCACAATAATTAGGTCAGTTTCATTATTGACCGGTATGTAGGACTTATTCATTAATTAGGTTTAAGTTTGATCAAAGTGAGTTATGATCTTTTCTTGATTCATTGCAACATAATTTAGTCATAATACTAGGGTCTCGATAGTGGGGTTTCGTCAAAGCATCTAGTTATGAAAATTAAAATTTGGATTTTAGATTAGGGCTTTCTTGCATCAAGATCTAAGATATTTTTATTAGTGAAGGATTTTCTATTAAGATACTAACCTCACATTACTCAAAATTTGGTATGTTATAGAAAGCCAATAAAAAATCAAGAATGTTACATAATTAGAGAAAGAAACCAGACCGACGACCATATATAGATCGTCTCAACAAGAACTCCAACTCTAGCACGCATTCACAGAACCCGTGATTGTCAACCCTGATGAACCTTCATTGGTCTCTCAAAGAGCTTGTCGGTCTCCTTAAAACACAACTAATGATCAAAAAAGGAATAAAAGGAGAGAAGGAATGAAGGTATTTATAGGTGTTGTTTCAGTCCCTTCGTCAGGCAGGGATCCTATCAACCCTAGGTCTCATCATGTGCTAGAGCAAGCAACCTGCTCGTCAACCTGGACTTTTCACTCCAAAGTCGTTGGTCAAAGTTGGGTCGTCAGTCAGGAAAACTCATTAGTGTCAGTTCAAAAATCTCATTGATCGATGCTGTGACAAGCCATACACATAAAAATCATTGACTTTGAAGCTTGTTGGTCAACTAAACTCATCAACTAATGAGCTCATTGGGCACTAAAGATCCGTCAGCTTAATGACCATAAAACTCCTCCGATCACCTAGATAACAATCTCGTCAGGCATTGAAGTCCCATCGACCTCAAGGCTTGTTAGGCACTGAGTATCCGTTGACCCAATGATCCAATAAGATTTCATCGACCGGTGAAAATACAACTCTAATACTAAACAAATCAAAAATTTGCAATCTTGTGAGAAGTTCAAAAACATCCAAATGAGAAGTAAATTTGTAATATTATTAAGGTCATTATGAAGCTACTCAATCAAGTGTTAAAATTTATTTACACTCTTGAAAAGGGTATTATACACAACATCATAGGCTAGTATTACATCAAAATCTAAGATGAAATATCACACTAGGAATTCAATTAAGACAATTAATTATATTTGAAAATTAATAAAGGTTAGGAGCCTTACAAACATAAACCCATAACAAGGAATCCGCCCCAAAAATCCTAAGAAAACAAGGAATGGTACTTCCTACACATATGTTCCTCTATCTCCCATGTGGCTTCCTATACCCCCACGATAATGCCATAATACCTTAACTAAGGTCACATCCTTCTTCTAAAGCTTTTGCACACGCCTATCTAAGATCAACACTAGACTCTCAACATAGTTAAATTCCACCTCCACTAGCTTTATCATGTGTAGTATATCTGAGTGACACTTCTTCAACATCAAAACATAGAGCACATTATGCAACCTATGTAGCCCTGGTGGTAACTCCAACGTATACGCCACCTTCCTTACTTGAGCTAAGATAGGGTAAGGTCCTATAAACCTAGTAACCAACTTACCCTTCTTACGGAACTTCAAAACACCTTTCCAAGAGGAAACCTTGAGATACACATGGTATCCAACTTGGAACTCCAACGGTCTATGATGGTTTCTACATAAGACTTGTATGCATCTTGTTCTGCCTTCAACTATTGCTAAATCACCTTGATCTTATCTGTAGTCTGTTGTACTAGCTCAAGACCCAACAATTGGTATTCTCCTGACTTGTATCAACAAAGAGGTGACCTATAATGTCTACCATACAAAGCATCATGTGGTGCCATGTCTATACTCCTATGGCAACTGATGTTGTAGGAAAACTCATTCAGACTCAGGTAAATATACCAACTTCCAACAAACTAAAGAACACATGTTGTCAATAGGTCTTTCTAATATCTATATGGTCCTTTTTGACTGACCATCTATCTATGGGTGGAAAGTTGTACTTGTAACAAACCTAAACCTAGCCTTTTGACCCTGATTATATGTGTTGGAGGATAGTCAACTTGGTTCTTTGGTTTAGCGATATGCACATCAGTAGCTTAATTGAAATCCTAACATGTTAATGCATGAATAAAACACCCTAATATAACCTAATAATCTTACATTTAGTACTAGGTTATTAATGGACACATAGAATATATTACATGAGATAAATGAATATTTCATAATAAATCCATACAAAATAATCTTACATAATTCCTTTAGTGATAATATGAAAATAAAGAACATAATTGTATGAATAATTAGTTAATGGTGAAATAATATTATTATGGGCTAAAATCAATTAAAGAAGAAGTAATTGGATAATAATACCTTCAGATTCATTTTCTTTAAGTTCAAGTTTACTTGAATGATAAGTTTCACCAATTTAGGGTAATAATAATAACATCTATTTTATTTAGAAAGGAAAAAGTGATTTTCCTTCAAAATATGAAATAAAATACTTAATGACTCCAAAAGTGGAAAATAATCTTAGTAATCTACACATTAAAATGTACCTTTGGGTGAATTCTCACTCAAGTTGGAGAATGTTTGATTAAAAGATGAAATCAGGAGAGGAAAGTGTGTAGAACCTTCAAAATTACTAATAAAGGTACCAACAACTTCAACATGTGAAATTAAGAGCCAATTCATGTTCAATACACATAATGTGACTTGTGGGTGAAGTTTCATCAAATTTGGATAATCCTAATGTCATTAATGTATGAGGAAAAAAATAGTATTTAATTTATTTATCACATAAAAATTTCTCAAAATTTATATCTAATTACATATCCAGAATCTACATGCTTTAATTAGACTATGTACAAATTTTCACTTAGTTTGGAATTCGTTTGCACCCTTAAATATATATATAGAGAAAAAGGGCAATAATTTATTTCACTTAAAGATGAGCACATTTATAGAGAGGGTAATCCCTATAATTCCCTTGGAGAGAAACACCTTCATACCAAGGTGCAACCAGGTTCCCCATGATTCAAAATATAAAGAATGGTAATGGAATATCTTAGGATTAAATTCCAGGTTATAATTTGCAATGAAAGCCTCCCAATTGGGTAAATTGTATAAAGTCCAAAATGTACCTAAAATTGTATAACTTGCACAAACAACATCCAAATCGAACCAAATTTAAAACTTAGGCTCATTTAATGTTTTAAAATAACATTAAAAAGTTATATTAAGGTTTAGAGAACTTAATTAGATAATTAAGCTTTCACTGAGGTATTTGTGTATAAACCCTTATATTGGTACAATTAGTGAATAAATGTTCACTAAACCACTATAAATTCCACTAATTAAATATAAACGACATGAAGGATAGAAATGAAAGGGAAACATGGGAAAAAGGATTACATAGAGATTACATCTAAGATTTATTATGTTACAACACTCCACCCCTTTAAAAGGATTTTGTCCTCAAAATCTTAAGCAAAAAGAGAAGGGTGAGTAGGTAACATTTCATCTCTCAACTCCCAAGTGGTTTCTTCCAGACCATGATATTTCCACAAAACTTTTGCCAGCTCAATCTCTTTGTTCTTTAGCTACTTTACTCGGGAGTCAACAATCTTCATAGGTAGCTCTTCATAGGTCAGATTCTCACGTATCTCCAAAGGCTCAACAATAAGCATATGAGAAGAGTCCTTCACATACTTCTTTAGCACAGAGACATGGAACACATTATGAATCTTATCATAGGAAGGAGGTAAGGCTATGTGGTATGCATAGTCTCCAACCTTATATAAGATTTCAAATGGTCCAACATAGCGAGGACTCAACTTGACTTTAACTTTAGAACTAGCAATAGAACAGATAGGCTTGATATTTAGAAATGCATAGTCACCCACTAGGAAGTTAACATCGGACCTTTTCTTATCAGTATACATCTTCTGTCAGTCTTGAGCAGCTTTCACGCATTTATTTATCCACTGCACCTTTTCTGTCATCATTTGCATGTCATTGGTCTTCACTAGAGAACATTTACCGACATCATCCCAATGCAAAGGTGAACGACATGGTCTACCATAGAGAGCTTCAAAAGGTGGCATACAAATACTAGCTTGGTAGCTATTGTTGTAAGCAAACTCAGCTAATGGTAGATACTGATCCCATGCACCACCCCAATCCATCACACAAGCATGAAGCAAGTCCTCCAAAATCTAAAATGTTCTCTTAGATTGACCATCAGTCTGAGGGTGGTAAGCATTACTAAAATGCAAGTCAGTACCCATCTCCTCCAAAATATGACCCCATAAATGAGAAGTAAACCTTGGGTCATGATCAGAAACTATTACCTCAGGTACTCCATGCAGGTGTACGATCCACTCAACATACAAATGAGCCATATCCGCAACTTTGTAATTGGTTTTGAAAGGCAAGAAATGAGCAGATTTTGGAAGCTGATCAATAACCACCCAAATAGCATCATAACGTTTCTTAGACTTGGTGAAACCAATAACAAAGTCCATTGCGATCTTCTCCCACTTCCATTCTGGAATTTCAAGAGAGTGAAGAAGACCACCAGGTCATTGATGTTCGATCTTGGCTTGCTGACATGTCAAGCACTTCACGGCGAATAGAGCTATATTATTCTTCATGTTCTTCCACCAGATGCTTATTTGTAAGTCCTTGTACATTTTTTGTGTGCTAGGATGGATAGTGTACTTGGACCCATGTGCTTCACTTCGCTCTTTCTATCTCAGATCACCCAAGTCAGCAATCCACAACCTTTATCTGAAGCGAACAACATCATCCACTCTGATGGAGAAGTCAGATTGTGGTTTCTCGGTCAAGGCCTTCATCTTTTCCATCTCAGAGCTTTCCAACTATGCATAAATGACTTCTAAGATCCAAGTCAGTGTAATAATCAAACTAGCCATATGGACACACAGTTTGTCTTCATCCACTGAATTAACAGGTTGAGGTCACCAACTAGTCACATATTCAAAATTTTCCCACACCGAACATCTCAGAGCAACACAAATGGCATCCTACTTGTGACTGAAAGCATCAGCTACGACATTTGCTTTACTGGATGATAGGTGATGGTGAAGTCATAATCTGTGAGATATTCCATCCACCTTCACTGTTGTAGATTCAGATCCTTATGTGTCAATAGGTACCTCAAGATTTTATGGTCATAGAAAACTTCAAACTTTACACCATAGAGATAATGTTGCCAGATTTTCAGTGCATGAACGATGGCAGCAAGCTCTAAATCATGTGTAGGACAATTAGCTTCATTCAATTTCAATTAGCAGAAATTATAGGCGATCACCTTTTCATTTTGCATTAAAACACACCGCCTTATTTAGAAGCATCACTGTAGATGACATAGGGTATGCCTTCAACAAGCAAGGCAAGAACATGAGCAGAAGTCAAATACTCCTTTAGCTTTTAACAACTATTATCACATTCTGGTGTCTAAGTGAACTTGACCTCTTTTCACGTCAGCTTGGTTAAAGACAAGGCCAACTCAGAGAAGTTCTTGATAAATCTTAGATAGTAGCCTGCTAAGCCAAAAAAACTACAGATCTTTGAGGGATTCTTTGGAGCTTTCCACTTGGTCACAACTTCTACCTTTGCAGGATCAACAACTATATGTCTAGTAGAAATCACATGACCCAGAAACATCACTTCCTTTATCCAGAACTCACACTTTGAGAATTTTGCATAGAGTTGATTTTCTCATAGTGTGTTGAGTACAATTCACAGATTCTCGTGATTTTATTCTAACATCTCATAGTAAACCAAAACATCATCGATAAACACTACCACGAACTTGTCAAGGTATGGGCGGAACACTCGGTTCATCAAGTCCATGAAGGAAGCATGGGCATTTGTCAAGCCAAAAGGCATGACCATGAATTCATAATGCCCATAGCAAGTTCTGAACGTAGTCTTTAGGACATCGTCATCCTTCATGTGCATCTGGTAGTAGCCACTTTGTAGATCCATCTTGGAGAACACAATGGCTGACTGTAGTTGGTCGAACAAGTCATGGATGTGAGGCAAAGGATAACAGTTCTTCACCATCACTTGGTTAAGCATGAAATAGTCCATACACATCCACATCGAACCATCCTTCTTCTTCACGAACAAGACAGAGACCCCCCAAGGTGAAACACGAGGGCAAACGAAGCCCATGTCGAGAAGCTCTTCTAGCTGCTTCTTTAGTTTGGCAAGCTCTACAGGGGCCAAGTGGTAAGGTGGCTTTAATATTGGCAAAGTTCTGGATACAAGCTTGATGGAGAACTCCACCTCTCGAGTTGGTGGCAAACTAGGTAACTCCTCTGGAAAGATGCCCGAGAAGTCATTCACCACATCTATGTGGTTGAGAGAAGGAGGTGTAGCCTCGAGGACTATAGAGGCTAAGAAAGCTCTACACCCTTACGAGACTAGCTTTTCAGCTTTGATGGCGGAGATAACAAATTGCCAAACTTCCCGCTTCCTACCCTTGACACACAATCTTCCCTCAATAGGATGTGAAAAACTAACCTTTGATTCTTCACAAAACAAAATAGTTTTGTACCTCTTCAACCAATCCATTCCCAGGATGACATCAAAGGCAGTCATGTCGAGCAAGATGAAATCTGAGGGAAACATTATACTATATATACAGAGGTCCATGGTCAGAGTTTGGAGATACAAAGAGAAGATCTTACCACTAGGGGTTTTTACATCTAATATATGATCCATATACTCAGATTCTATTTCTAACATAGAAGCAAGCTGACGTGATATGAAGGCATTGGATGATCCAGAATCAAACAATGCCTTTATAGGATGCATAGTAAGATGAAAAGTACCTTCAATAACTTCATTATCTTCACCTAACTCCTTAGCATTGAGAGCAAACACTCTCCCATTCCACCTCTCCACTAGTAGTCACCTCGGGTTCTGGTTGTTGTCATTGTTAGTATTCTACAGAGGTAGATTCTGCCTTGGTTGCTGCAGCTACTGGGCATTATTTTGTCCCTGTTGGAAATGGGGGCAAAGTGGTCAGATATGCCCAACTTGGCCACACTCATGGTAGGTCAGAGGAGGTCGGTTGTCTCTATGAGTACGGGCATTGTTGACAGGACATCTCCCTGGAGGATGGTAGTGAGAGCATCTATTGCACCGATCATGTCCATAATTCTCATTCTGGGTAGGGTTCTTCCTCTTGTTTTTGTTGTTGTTGCCATTAATGTGTCCATAGGATTATAATATTAAGTAGGACTCGATGGCCAGGTCCTTATCCACCATTTACTGGAAGGTGAGTGGAAGATGTGGAACAAGACTTCCACCCACTTGGCAATTCAAGTCCTCTAAGAACAATGTTGCCCTTCTCTCGACTCCAAGATTTGTGGCATAGCATTCTAGAATTAGGTGTAGTCGGCCACACTCATTCTTCCCTACCTAAGTTTGTAGAACTCAGATTCTTTCTTCATCAGGAAGGCAGAACAGATGTACTTCTCCCTAAAGAGCTTCAGGAACTGGTCCCACTCCATGGTAGAGATGTCTCGAGTGCGGGTGACACCATTCCACCAGACATGTGTCGGTCTGTCCAGGACATACGTCACGAACCAACCTTTCTGGTGAGGAGGGCATGCCAAACCCTCAAAGGTCCAATCCAAAGCCAACACCCAGTCATCAGCTTTATCCACCATGTTCTGTTCACTTTCACCCTTGAAGTAGGGTGGTTGCATCTTTATGAAGTTAGTGAGGGTGAACTCCCTCTGCTTGTTGGAATTGGCAGCCACATCATGGTAGAGAGAAAATGGTGTAGCATTTCCAGCTCTTGCTCTAGTGTGAAGGAGGGGGTGCATGGAGTAGCAGGGTTGACCACACTATGGCCAGTAGAAGTCACATGAGTGTTTCCCACATTGGAGTCATTAGGGTTTGACTCTTTTCCCATGTTCCTGCTATTGAACAAGTCACCTATCCTAAAAGGTAGGGTTAACATATTAAGTTCCCAGGAGTATTTGAATCATAGATGAAAAAGAATAGAAGCATAGATGAGAAAAGAATATCTAGAATGCTATTTTTGGGCAATTCATATCAACTCAGGCCAGGCCGGTATCATATGGGAACGAGAGTCCTCATAAACCAAGCTAGTGGTGCAGAGGAAAATATTGCCAGCCCTCGAAACCCTGATCCATTCTAGACACCTTTGCTTCAACTTCATGTCCTAATAGATGCCTAAAGGCACTGATACCATGCTGTGAAGAGGTGAGATCACCTCCTTACTAAAATTTAAAGGAAGTACAAAACAACCATCTTTTTTTTTACATATCGACTAGCTACTTACTTACATATTGGTTACATCAGCATTATTTTTGACTCTATTTAATTCTTGGCTGTACAAGATTGAGATCTCCTTTGGTGGCCTTTGGTAAAAGCGGTAATGGTCTTTGTTCTTTAGCTGTAACTTAGCTAGACTATCAGCTAGCGCATTACTAGTTCTCCCCTTGAAACAGATTTCGATGTTCGGCCGAGCTTTCTTCCTGATCTTCGCAAGCCATAAAGCAAACCTAGGCCAAGTGTCGTCATCTTCCTTAATCAAATGTACTGCTTCACTACAGTCCGATTCTAGAATAACAGCAGACCAGCTGTGTAGTTCAGCCTGTTCCAGAGCTAATAGAATTCCGGCAAGCTCAGCTTCAGTTGCAACGGATGTGTCTGTCGGCATGCCCCATGCCCCAACCCATTCTCCATTGTGATTCCTGGCTATGGCAGCTATAGCTGCTCCCTATTTTGTAACAGCTGCATCCACATTAATCTTAATAGTACCACTTGGTGGTGGTATCCATACCGCTTTTCTACCATGTGTAGGTTCAGGAGTGGTGGCCGCCCAAGCCAACTTATGCAGACGGATGTCCTTTCTAATACTTGCCCATGTATGTTCCTTGCTTAAGTGGTTCCCTTCCATGATGCTACTGTTCCGTGCGTGCCACAGCCCGTGACAGATCAACCAGAACTGTTCTTCTTGGAGCCCAGCCTCCTTGACAACAACTTTGCGCCAAGCCTCGACATTTCTTATTGCAAAGAAAAGTTGCTGCTTGGTCAAGGGGATGTGTTCCTGCCACACAAATTTAGATATGCTGTAGTCCCGTAAGGCGTGGATTAGAGATTCATCTTCTACCTCACATCTAGGGCACGTACTCACCTCTGTCATATGCCTATATTCCCTCCTTACATTTGTGAGCAGCGCATCTTGTCGAGCAAGCCAAGCAAACGTCTTTATTCTGCCCGCCATTTGTAGCGTCCACGGAGATTCCCATTTCCCCGGCGTCACTACTTCCTTCTGTCTTCTGATCAGTTCGTAGGCTGAGCTTGTGGTGAACGCACCATTGCCAGTATGATTCCAGCAGCTACGATCTGCCATATCACCTGCTAGAGGTGTATGGACTTGGAGGATTTGCTGTACAATGTCGTCCTTGAACCAATCCTGCAGGAAGGCTATATCCCATCGTCCTTCCTCGATGACTAGGGAGCTTACATTCAGATCTGTAATTTCATAAGGAATTGGTTTCTTAGCTACCTCCCTAAGCTTCAGGTGTTCATTCACCCAATACTCATCCCAAACATTCACTGACTTGCCGCTCAAGGGGATCCTTTTGATGTGGTCCTTTAAGAAAGGATTCGCTACTGCACATGCTCTCCCTAGTCTCGACAGAGATCCTTCTTGCCCTGCGCTGCATCTGCTAAGTCTTTGCCGCATCTTTTTAGAAAGACAAAAGATATTGAGGGATGCATGTATAATAGTGAACATTTATATATAGAAACCCTAATTTTAGACCTTTTTAGAAAAACTTGTAATTAGAATCCTAAAACATCACCAATAAATTTATTAAGTTTTCCTGATCAAGAAAACATATTTTTATGTTAATTTTGGAGTTATGATGGTTAAGATATAATTTTCATGGATTTTATGCATTAAATTTGTTTCAAAAAAATAATTTTTCGTCAAACCATACAATAATACCTTGAAAATATTTTTATTTGATAGAGATTAATTTTCCAATTCCAAAACATATTTATTTGTCAAATTTGGATTAGCGATTTAGAAGAATTTTTCAATACTAACCAATACGAAATTGCCACATCATCAAACCGATTGAGATAATTGAAGAGAGAGGGTGAGGGAGAAAACACCATTTGACTAAATATCAGGTTGAATTTTCATTGGTAACCAAACTAGAACTTCTGAAGAAGATAAAACAACAAGAAATCAAAACCTTAGAAGAATATGGTAAAAAGAGATGGAAATCATCGATTTTAAACATAGAGGCATGTGTTTTAAGCATGTACTAAGCAATATATAAAAAGGGGGTTAACAAACTTGCCTATAGGAATGGAATAAGGTCCAAATAGAAAGGATATCAAGATTATAAGGTCTGGTTTCTCCAAGCAAAGCTCCTTTCTTGAGCAAAGATCACCTTCTCCACTTTAGAGGTGCAAACCCTAGCAAACGAGCATGGAGATGAGATGTTTTAGGGTTCTAGGTGGAGTTTTACCATGGAAGGTCATGGTTACGACCTGGAAGAAGGTGGTAGGAATAATAAAAGTGAAAAAAAGGAAGGAAAGGAGTATTCTTACTAGTTTTTGTCAAAATCATCATGGAGGAGCTTAAGAAATCCTAAATAGAGAAATTTGGAACCCTATGAGCCTTCTTCACCAAGGTAGGCACCTTTTTTACCTTGGGACAACAACTTCATGGACAAACATAGAAGAGATGATGCTCTAATATGTGGGAACAAGAAGGAGAGGATCTTTTATTGGATTGAAAGGTGGGAAGGGGTAGGCATGGCTTTATAAAGAAGGAGGGCAAGTATCAGGTGTCTATGTGACTTTCCATGTGTCCTTAGGATAAGGCTTCATGTCCATACAAGAGGACAACTCATAGACTCTTCTTGTATATCAAAGTTTGGTCCTAAGAGCCCCTAGATCCTTCTAGGCCATCCCCACCGTCCTTCAAACAAAGAAATAACCCAATTGATTGATAGCTTTTAAAGATAAGCAAATTTATAAAGAGGGTAATCCCTATAATGCCCTTCGAAAGAAACATCTTCAAACCAAGGTGCAAACAGATGCCCCATGGTTCAAAATCTAGTGAATAGTTAGGGAATATCTAAGGATTAAAATTGAGGTGATAATTTTCAAAGAAAACCTCTCAATTGGGAAAATTACATAAAAGTCCAATTTGTGCATATAATTGCATAACTTGCACAAACAACATCCAAATCGATCCAAATTTGAAACTTAAGCTCATTTTATATTTTAAAATCATATAAAAAATTTATATTAAGGTTTGAAGAACTTAATTATGGTAATTAACCTTGTTTAATATGTTAATCAAAGTTTAGGGCCTTGCACTTCTAGCACAAATTAATATACCATTGTTATACTAAAGTGGTGATTTACATTTTAGATCCTTAAATAAGATGAAACTGAGGTATTTGTGCATAAACCCTTCCATTGGTATAATTAGTGAATACTATAGATTCCAGTAAGTAAATAGAAAGGCCAATAAGGATAGAAATGAAAGGAAAAGATGGGAAAGAGGGTCAAAAGACAAAATTCCAAAATTTAGTATGTTACAATAGGAACCCTCTTTTACCTTGGGACCGCAACTTTGTGGCCAAACATAGAAGGAATGATGCTCTAAGCTTTGGGAAATAGAATGAGAGGATTGCTTCCTGGATTGAGAGGTGAGAAGGGGTAGGCATGGCTTTATAAAGAAGGGGGCATGTATGAGGTGTCTATGGGACTTTCCATGTGTCCTTAGGCTAGGGCTTCATGGCCATGCAAGAGGACAGCCCATAGACTCTCCTTGTAGACTGAAAGTCGGTTCTAAGGGCCCATGGAGGCTTCTAGACCATCCTAACCGTCCTCCAATCAAAGAAATAACCCATTGGTTGATAGCTTTTAAAGATGAGCACATTTATAAAGAGGGTAATCCCTATAATGCCCTTGGAGAGAAACACCTTCAAACCAAGGTGCAACCAGGTGGCCCATGGTTCAAAATCTCAAGAATGGTCAGGGATTATCTTAGGATTGAAATTCAGATTTTAATTTGCAAATAAAACCTCCCATTTGGGTAAATTGCATAAAAGTCCAGAATGTACCTAAAATTACATAACTTGCACAAACAACATCCAAATCGAACCAAATTTGAAACTTAAGCTCATTTTATGTTTTAAAATCATATCAAAAAGTTACATCAAGGTTTACTACACTTCATTATGGTAATTAAGCTTTCACTGAGGTATTTGTGCATAAACCCTTATATTGGTACAATTAGTGAATAAATGTTCACTAAACCACTATAAATTCCACTAATTAAACATAAATGACATAAAGGATAGAAATGAAAGGGAAATTTAGGAAAAGGTTTACATGGAGATTACATATAAGATTCATTATGTTACAGTAAGTATGATGTGAAGGTTATGTTTCTATACTTCATAACATGTTATATAACGATAAAGAGAAATATGCTTCTATGTCTCATAACATACCTCATATGATAATAGGAGTGATGATTTAAGGAAGGTTGATGATCCAACCTTGGAAACCCTAATCTGGTAAAGTGAAGCCCTAATTGTTATGATGTAAAGTTTATGATGTGAATCTATACAATGAGTTCTATGACATGATGATGTTTTGACTTCTTGTTATCAACTTCTAACTATGAAGGAGATATTGATTGATGTACATAGCCAGGTATGAGCTATGGTGGTTATGATGTGATAACATGTGGTTCTTGTGATGGACATCGGTCCTTGTGATGGACATCTGGTCCTTGTGATGGACATAGGTCCTTGTGATGGGAATGTGGTCCTTGTGATGGGCATTGGCCCTTGTGAGGGACAATGGTCCTTGTGATGGACATTCGTCCTTGTAATGGGAATGTGGTCCTTGTGATGGGCATGTGATCCTTGTGATGGACATTGGTCCTTGTGATGGACATATGGTGAATAGTAAGCATAAAGAGACATGATGTGGTGAGATCTCACTTAATGTGACTCAATATGTTCTAGTATGAGTCATGTCTTATTTATGTAGATCTTGTCTAGAGGTTATACAGTGTAACTTTATTGATGCTTAAAGATGTTTGAATTGATCTAATTAATCAAGTGAAATCTAATAGTGTAGTTTGCCATGTGCCATGGATCCATTCAGTGTCAACATTTATTGAATGGTGAAATGAGTTTAACTCCGAGAGCATATTGTTGAATATGTGGGGTGCAAGTTGAGGTATCTCCTTGTGTCCTGAATGTACATCTATCACAAGAATGACTGTAACTCATTCATGGAAATGTATCACAGGTTTGACTGTAAGTAATTCTTGGAAATGTATCATAGGATTGACAATAAGTCATACCTAGAAATGTATCACGATATTAATTATAAGTCAAATCCTGGAAGAGCAATGCTGTAAGCCGTAGCTCAATTTCACTAGCACTATAACGTATACCAAGGTGGGCTAAATCTACACAGTTGGACTAAAATGTCCCTAGAAGCAGATGACTCATGATGTCATTGCATGTTTACTCATATTAACTGAGGAAGGTGAGGTCGTGGATTCTGACTCTTCCATTAGACCTTGTATGGAACTGATTTTGACTATATATACATATAGTGGTCAGTTGGATTTGGATGGTATGATTCAAATACTCAGGGCATAATGAATACATAATCATTCATGTAGTATAATTGTATAGGATCAAATATGAAAACGTTGGTTGAGGCCTTGCTTGTTCTTTATGCAATGTTCTTGATACAAAATATACATGTTCTTCATATTCCATTTAAATTATTAATTGTTCTATTGCTAATTAGCAAGTGCATGTTACTGCTCTAGTTACTTCATCCATGAGACATATACCTTTTGGTTAATTATGTTCAATCTGCTAAGTTTGTTAATTTTTCTGCTCAGTTATCTATGATAATAATAGAGTTGGAGAAGACTTATATCTCTCACTGGGATTGTGTATCTCACCCCATTGGTTAAATAACTTTTTATGTGGTTGTGCATGCTGAGTTGAATATCACGCGGTTGAAGATGATATGAGAAGAAAACTACACCTAGACAACAAGTTATATGGATAGTGTCTAGTAATAGAGTCCTATGTGTCGTCCATGTACTCTCAAGTCCTTGGGGGTGTTATTGATAGGTGGTTTCTGGCTGGTGTGCCTCTGGTGGTATGTATATGCATGTGGAAATGTTATCTTATATTATGGGACGTTTGGAATGTGATGATGTAGCATCTTGAATATTGTTTATGAAATTCCAGTTTTGGTTCTTGTGTAACAATACTCAGTTCATGGTGCTTGTACCAAATCAGTTTTAATTTCTTGTGATTTTTGGAAATCCATTATTAATGGTTGATCGTGGTTCTAAGTTTTGAATAATATCACTTTATGTGACAATGGGTGTCACACTTGAGTATTCAGATAAATAGAATGGCTCACTCATGTCCATTCTAAAATACAAAGAATTGGCTCACTCAAGGCCATTCTTATAAAATGATTCTCTCACACATAGCCATTATTCAAGAAAGGATTGTCTCACTCATGGCCAATGTTTAAGGAAAGGATTGGATCACTCATGGCCTTCCATATCACATAATTATTGTATTGATGTAGGACAATGATTAACTATGCATCCTTACATGTTCAATAATATGTGGTTAAACTCATTTCACCATCTAGCATGTTCTAACACTGAATGGATCTATGTCCAGGGCAACCTACAATATTAGGTGTATCACAACATCTTTTAGCATAAATCAAGTTACAAATACATAGGTAAATTTTACAAAGAATAGTGTAATACATCCTTTAAGAAATTTCATAACAATTGTAACACATACTTATTACTCTATCACAATTAATTTGGGATCTCAATCCATTAAATACACTACTGAGAATATCATACCAACATCATTATCACATGTTATGGGGTTTCAATCCCTTTAGTTCATTAATATACAATGTCATCGCTCACTAGGCAACAACCATCTCTACGTCATAAGACCCATATAAACATAATACTTGTTGTACACATATTTCACATGGCTGACTCATGGCCCGTTCAATCTATGTGATGTCACATCACCATAGCCTATAGTTGGCTACGATCATTATCTCAAAACACTTGCATAGTTAAGATCTCATGATAATAGAGATATCAATTTAAATATCATCACCATGCCATAAAAAAATCCCTTAATCAAGTTACAACCCTCTCATGATTAGGGTTAGGGTTTATATTGTAGATGATTAGGGTTTCTACATTTATATTCAACCACCAAACCCTAATTTGTAACTCCTCTTATCTAGGATCTTAGTTCCTTGCTATAAGTATTAAAACATACTTGATTAATTGATTATCAACATGAATGATACAAATTCCTCTCTCATCCTAACTAGAAGACTAGTTTCAACTTAACTTGTTATATTGAATTGACCCACTTTAGGGTGTATTGACCACCACTTTTGAAACTGTATTTATCTCGTTACATCATCAAATATCAACTTGATTATACTCTTCATGTGTTGGCCTACACTCATCAAGGTGTATCGTCCTACACACTACCCCTTGTGTCGACCTAGACACATTCACTTCTGTTGGCTTAGATACTTGTATTGACCATAATACTCTTCACTTGTGTCAGCCTAAGATTGACACTTTATGTCGAGTCAGACACATGTATTTTTTAGGGCACTCTTCACTTATATTTTTAATGACACTCTTCACTTGTGTCAGCCATGACACATCAAGATGATACCAGTCTTGAGGTGCTTAGAGTGATATCAATCATAAACATCTCATGGTGTATCGTCTTCACCGTATATTGGTGTATCAGCCACACTATGATTTGGTGTATCGGCCATACTATCATCTAGGGTTTCATTCATAGCATACTCTATGGTATCAACCTCACCATTACTTCATGTGTCGGCCAAGGTGTGTTGCCCATCACACTTGTTTCGGGCTAGAGGTGTATCCGTTGTTAGGGTTAGGGCATATCGGGTGAGCCCAATAAACTTCACATCTACACTCAACTTCAAGATATCCACTTGACCTCATCGGGTTAGGGCATATCGGGTTAGCCTTAGGTGACAGGCTAGACAACTGTAAAAACAATAGTCCTTCAATTGTATAGGGTTGTAAATGGGCATAGGTAGACATGCGAACCCGCAAATCCGGACCCTTAAAATATCCATCACGGGTCTAATTTTTATACCTGCATACCCTTGGACCCGTATTGTGATGACATAGTTCCAAACCATGTGTAACATAATATGATAATCAAAGTCTTCAATAGCATCTATAATAAGGAACATAGTGTTTGTTTCCTCGACAAACATAAGAATTAAGAATAGAACATTATTGTCCACATAAGGGACTACATCCAAATGCTAATACAGATAAAAGCGTTATGCCACACAAAGGACACCTTGCCATGCTCCTAACTTTAACTCAGTACTCCACTGCGGAAGACTTCAGATGAGCATGTTCTTCTGTCCATGCAATATCCTAGAGGGATAGTAAACCACGACATGGACCAAAGATAGAATGGGTCAGCAAAAGCTGGTACTATATCCATATAATTGAACTATGTACAAAATGGGATTTAGTTTCATGATAAAAATAGGAAAGAACTGTTTGGTGGTCTAAAGGCTAACATGTAAGAATTCAAATATCACATTCAAGATGGAAAAATCTTTCACAAGATAACTACTAGGCAAGGTTCAATATTTTAACTAAGCAAAGTTTATCCATGCTAGCCACAAAGTATATCAATTCCAAGATATTAATCTGACAAGTTTTGGCACCTTTCATCATATCTTTTCTAGGGCTAAGTGCTTTGTGTTCTCACACTCTAGGAGAGAACGACACTAGAGCCTTATTAGCTTTTCCAATTAACTAGGGGACAACTAATCCTTATCCACTGCGTAGGGTTGTGGGGTGCTTGGCCCACTCAAGTGAGCCAAAGCTCTACAGGGCCAAAGTCCAAGGGATGAAAGTCCATAGGGAGTCAAAACTCCAAATAGATCAAGTCCAGTGCCAAAATATTTTATCCACAACATTTCATCAATTACAAAATTAGAGTGGTAAACTTTCAAGAACAAGTAGAGGTTTCAAAACTATATGGAATTCAAAATTATTTAAGATATGTGTGTATGTCTATCAAGAGGGAAAATAATTCAACAATTGAAATAGTAGATCTAGTACCTTGTATTCCAAGCAAAGTTCAACAATTTCCACGACTATGGTTCAACTGTTGTGAGGTTTCAAATCCTACAAAAAGGGGAAACATCCCATGTCATTTTGCAATTACTAGCTTTGAAATTATATCCTAGATTCTCATTACGTAAAATTACCATTTTACCCCTCATTAGATTTGATGGTTATATAGGATTATTATGAGGTCATTAAGTCCCTTTCGGTCATAAAGGTTTTTTCCTTGTGCACACATATTAGAGTATTCATTACTCATGTTTAATATATATAATTTATATTTCACATAATACTACTTATGTCTACATTCCTACATATAGTTTTAGAACAAAATAGTTTATATGATTGGTAGAAAACTTAGGGTAATCTGAGTTAGGGTTTTCCTCATTTGGTTTCTCCATACTTATACTTTTTAACATCCAAATCATTATACTTTTTTTTCTATGCTAGGCTGTAACCGATATGGTGTGATAAGTATACTCACTATAATGTAATCCTTGGGAATTTCATTAATCTTTTATACTTCCTCATGCTTAGTCATAATAAGTATACCTAACTATAGTTTGTATTATACCCATGGTAGGGACATGTACATATGGATTAAATAAGACAAATATAAACATGGAGGTCATCATATGTTTATATAATTTGGATTTGCATTTTTCTCATGGTAGGGTCATGCATGTATGCGTTTCTCTTACTTCATTTCATTTACATCTAGTCATGTATATTTCCTAGGACATACATACTTAATAAGGATAATTTACATGGATTTCATCATGTGCATGCATGACTATGGTTTATATTACATTAATCATCGAATCATGCATATGTATATCTTACTTTATTTCATTAACTGGTCTGGAGATCAGATCCCATGCATTCTTACCCCAACCGCTCTCGTATTAACTTATTAGTTTCTCTATTATGATCAACTAGTAGGAGTTTAGAGCAGTTACCTCCTAGGGTTCCTGTGTCTTTAGGGGTGTTCTTCTTTGATAGCTGACCTCGTTGTAGTCTTGGCTGCTATCGTCGGTGGCCACAAAATTGACGTTGGCAGCACAATCAAGCACATTGCGTTGGATCAGGTAGAGGACGACCGTCGACTTGAATTAGTCACGAGGTGGTGGCTACTTTGTCCTCCTGACAGCCGTCAGACTTGTATCTATGGTGTCGATGGCATTGAGGTGTTGTGGCACACAGATGCAGGCCTATAGGGTTGCGGCCGGAGATGGGGGACTGTGGCGTGGCTGGTGGCGTCTGGGTATTAGGGGAGACCAGGGATTACGAGGAGCAGTGGTTGTCATTCTGCGGTCCTGCCCAGACCAGAGGCACTGTAAGTGAGGGCGTCTGAGATCGGAGCAGGCGCTCACCCAGACTAGGGCGCCCCGATGTTGACGATGACAGAGGGGGATCAAGGAAAGGTCTGCCGTTGCTGGTGCCTAATGGCGGCTGGTGGTTAAGGAAGGAGGCAACGGTGCTGTGATCGATAGGTGGAGGTGTTGGTCCATCACATGGTGGGGAGGGGCTTTATAGGGATCCCAATTAGGGTTTACATCCCTGAGTAAGGAGAATGCGTTGATGCTAGCCCGAGGTGGCACCCTGTACTGGATGGGTTGATCGACCATTAAAGACTAGGGGAACAACGGAAGGAAATGGCCAACAATGTTTTTTTGTTCGTGGGGATGTCAGTGATGAAGGGCACACAGTTGTGGCTCAGATAGTCAGAAATGACTGCCTATTCGTTGTGACGGCGGGGTATCACCGTATTCAACGCTACGATCGTAACCAACAGCGGGGCGTTAGACGCGGGGGAAAGGAGACCGCAGTCCACAGGTAAAGGGAAGGTGCATGACCTATGGTTAGGGGTCGGGTCATTTAAGGTCCATTACTTAATTAACATGGAAAATAAATCCCCAAATATGTTTATTGCTTTAGTAGTTTATAGTTCTATATCCTCCCATCCACATGTCCATTTCTTTTGCAACTCTTATTATAATTCCAATGGTTATCCCTCCTCAGGGTCAAGTCTATTATTGGTGATTCCCAAGTTATCCAATGTGATTAATGTCGTGATTAATTTAAGCATTAAGCTTAATTATGATAATTTCAAAGCCAAGAATTGTAATAAGGTTTCAATTATCCAATAATGTTTCAAATGAGATGACTAGACCCAACAATGGCAATTTGCATTTCTATGATAGGATTTCAAGGTATTTCAAATGGGGTGCATAATAAATGCAGATTAAGAAAAGAAACTTTAATTTTGGAGAATTAGAAATCATAGATCAATATTTAAAATTGGCACAAGAATTCAGTATGTTACACATATACCCTTGGACCCGCATATAAGCGGGTCCAATAATGGGTATACTTAGACCCAGACCCGTGTACCCGCTATATATAAGTAACTACTTAAATAATATGTTATATATCATACTTCAATAGTCTCACTAATATAATTCTAGAGATTATATCCTACTCTAACCACAATAAGGTTGAGACTAATCATATAATTAAGAATTAACTATCTAGTTACAACAATGAACATCACATGTAAACTTAAAATCAAAATGTCTGCTAATTTACATCACTTTCTACATATGTTAAACTTTATGATTCTGACTACAAATATGTAAACAAGTAACTCAATTAGTATTAATGTATAAAATATAACATTGTCTAACATAACTATTGCATGTTAATATACTATATATTAACAATATCTTATTCTATTAAAATATATGTTACATTGTCATTTGTCTTACATAAAGAATATTATGTTTTATAGAACTGCTTACCCACATACCCGCACCGCATACCTACTATTATTGCGTGTACGAGTATGGTGTGGGTCTAAGTTTTGTATTATGCGGGTCTAGAATCGGAACCAGACTCGCTAAATTAGATGGGTATGGATATGGATATGGCTAGTCCCGCACCATTTACACACCTACACTTGTAACAAACCAGTAACAGGTTAGGATCTCATGTGTATTGATTTCCCCTCTAATAACCTTGTATCAGGTTAGGGTTTCTCAAACCAATATCAGTTTGTGAATGGGAGATTCCATCATCTTCAAGCTCCAACCCTTCATCCACTAACACTCTAATTCATAGAATACAACCCCATATATCCATTATATCTCATAGAATTATTATTCAACCAAGTAAATTTGAAATTGAAAAGGAATCATCAAGTATTGCATGATTGAAGGTCAATAATAATAGAGTTGAGTTCAAGTTATATAACCCACCTCAAGATCACCAAAAGAGATTCAAGATTCTCAGATACACATTCCCAAGGTTGAAGTTGACATATAAAAAATCCAAGACTCAGCTATAGCTTCACCTCCATCAAGAAGAAGGTATTATGGTTAGAAAGTTTAGAAGAAGAAAAGAAAGAAAGAATTATCATCTGTGATACATAATTCTCCAAGGTTGAAGATGGTCATGGAAACAAATTAGACAAGATACTTGATCTTCCTCTTGGTCCTTGAGCTCCTAGGGTCGTCCTCCAAGAAAGGGATGATATGAGGGTCGAAATGTTCACTAGTAGGTGAAAAGAGAGGCATTTATAATTGAGGCTCATGAGAGAGGCTACATGAGAGGTGTCATCACCATATGTAACTAGGTGACACATGTCCATGCTTGGTGGCTCATGCAAACAAAATTATCTCATGATAAAAAACTCTTGTGGATAATTCAAGGATGAGATATCGGCCATTGGGTAGCTTGCTTGACAAAATATCACAACCCAATTATCATTTTATATGCAAACTGGTACAACTTTTGCAAGGAACATCTAAACCGATATGCTTCACTTACTTGAGGTGATTAGCCCGATATGAATACATCAAAAAAGTTACTAAACCAATATGAGACCTCCTCTATGGATTCCAAGCCTACATGGACTTCCATATACACTTCATAACTCGACACAACCCCATCTAGGGTTCAAGACACTCAACACTCTTTGGCTCTTTTACCACCAAGAGAGATATTACTTAACCAAGACTCAAACAAGGCACCCCATCATTTCTCTCTTCTATTGATGATGCTAAGAGAGATAAGGGACACTTTAGAGATCATAATTTGTATGCTAACCCCTTACTTTGGGTAAATTACTATTTACATCAAAGTTAGTACACAAAGAACAAGCATAATCCACACATGCTCAAATTGAAGCTTAATCTCTCCACAAAGCGTCCCATAGCATAATTATCTCCTTATGATGCTAAATAAGTAAAGGAACACTCAACATATGATGTATTTCAAGGTAACCCCTTATCATGTAGAAATTTCACTCTGGTCCAAAATAAGCAAACATTGCTCAAACATTATTCAAACGGGACTAAACTTGAAAACCTGTCCAGGGTATTCAAGCAATGAGATTAGGTAGTATAATTTTTTGTTTTATATCATTTTTAAGTTCTATGACTTAGTATCTCTAGTTTTCTATATGTGTTTATTTCTCAGGTTCCCATAAGACTAATTCAAAGGAAAACTAAACAACAACTATCTTTCCTCTAATTTACAGGTAGAATTAGGAGAAAAATAAGTCAGGATGGATAAGTTCTATCTGACCTGTAACCCCTTATGGGTCATTTAGTGTTTCAGACTGACTCAACACATAGAGTCTAGCAGTTGCTTGTTGTCGCCCTCTCCTCTCCTACCTAGAGTAGATGAATCAATTTGTAATGCATGTCCATATTCATGTCCTCCTGTTCCATTGAACTGTGGTCCTTGTGAACCTTGCTGATTCTGCCTTGGTTGTTGTGTCACCTTATTGTGCCTTTGTGGACAAAATAGTCTAGTATGCCCAACCTATCCACACCTATAACATGTCTTACTCTCATAGTACGATCTTATTGGTCCCATTAAAATTTTATAAACTAAGCTTGAGGCTCCAATTGGAGGTAAACTTTATCCTCTTCCCTTACTTGGTGACCACCACGTTGATACACTAGATACTTGTTGAATTGGTGGTATTGAAAACTTTGGGCTGCTTAGAACCACCAAATTATTTCTCCTAAGATTGTATAATACTCTTCTTAATACTTGCCTCAGTCTTCCCTATCACATATCTCTCTATCCTCCTCAAAGATTCTAAAAATGTGGCAAAACTTTCCCTACTTTCCCAAGTTGTTGCTGAGGTAGAAATTTCAGAGCCAGATTCTTTCTAACTCAATAGCAGCCACTTAAGGATAAAATCCTAAAAGTTCCATAAACCTAGTCTCATATTCATTAACTGTCATGGTCCCCAGCCATATCTTCTCAAACTGTGAGATTTTTTTGTCTAAGTACATCTGAGGCCGAAATTACTTACTTACAAATTATCGATGAAATTACTCCCAACTAATCTCTTATTCATCACCTTTTACCTCTTCTAAGTACATCACAACATGCCTGACCTTGTCATCATTTAGGATGCTAAGGATGTTAAAGGATTTCTCTAGCTCAGTAAGCCATAAATCTGCATCTACTGGGTCAGCTATTCCAGCATGTTCTATAGCTCCTACGCAACATTGTCATTCAAAAGTCTTACCAGAACCTGAAGCTTTGCATTGGAGACTGGTGCCCAAGGTATCTGATCTGCTATATGCTCTATTATCGTCATCAACTACCCAAAAAGAACATGAAAAGTAGGATTCTCTATCATGAATGGATCAGGCTGCAGATTCTAAGGGGCTTGTTCTTCTCTTTCCTGATCACTTGAACCTTTTCCTGGTACAACAATATTTCTCTTAGAAACATGTTCTCATGTTCTTGATACATCTTAATGCTTTCCCCTTTCTCTACATAGGCAGAATTCACTATAAGATATACTAGAGGATGCTAGAACAGACTCAACACCTTTTTCCTATGTCCCTCTAGACTCATCGAACCTATAGCTCTGATACGAACAAATGTGACACTCATTATTATACAGATAATGAGATTACACAAAACCATGCATATATAACCATTAGAAACGGATTACTGGAAAAACTAAAATTAAAACTATTTTCCATAAAGGTCCACTACCAGAAAACTCTTTACAAGAAGGCCCAAAGTGTAACATATCGAATTCTAGAATTTTGTCTTTTGGCGCTCTTTCCCATCTTTTCCTTTCATTTCTATGCTTATTGGCCTTTCTATTTAATTAGTGGAATTTATAGTGGTGTAGTGAACATTTATTCGCTAATTATACCAATGGAAGGGTTTATGCACAAATACCTTAGTGAAAGCTTAATTACCACAATTAATTGCTCTACACTTTAATCTATCTTTTTATGTGATTTGAAAACATAAAATATGCCACATAACTCATTTTAGTGGTAATATGAAGATATGAAACTTAATTGGATGAACAATTTAGATAATGGTCAGTTAATAGGCTATATGACATATCTCATAAAAAGAAGTCTCAAAAAATGAAACAAACTTCAAATTCGAAATCTACATATATTATCCTACATGTCAAATTTCATCTAATTTGGACAACCTTGAAATATTAGGATAAGTTTAGGAGAGAGAAAATGAGTAAAAGGCATAAGTAATGAATAATGTGATTATGTAACTTCAAAATATGTAATTAATGTAAAATTCATATTCTAAATATCAAAGATAACTTGAGGATGAAGTTCGATCCAATTTGGATGTTGTTTGTGCAAGTTATGCAATTTTAGGTACATTATGGACTTTTATGCAATTTACCCAATTGGGAGGTTTTTTTTGCAAATAATCACCTGATTTTTAATCCTTAGATATTACCTTACCATTTTTGAGATTTTGAACCATGGGGCACCTAGTTGCACCTTGGTTTGAAGGTGTTTCACTCTAAGGGCATTATAGGGATTACCCTCTTTATTAATGTGCTTATCCTTAAAAGCTATCAACCAATGAGGTTATTTCTTTTCTTTAAGGATGGTGGGGATGGCCTAGAAGGATCTAGGGACTCTTAGGACCAAACTTTGGTATATGAGAAGAGTCTATGAGCTGTCCTCTTGCATGGACATGAAGCCTTAGCCTAAGGACACATGGAAAGTCACATAGACACCTCATACTTGCCCTCCTTCTTTATAAATCCATACCTACCCCTTCCCACCTCTCAATCCAAGAAGCAATCCTCTCCTTCTCGTACCCACAGATTAGAGCATCATCCCTTCTATTTTTTTCCATGAAGTTGCTGTCCCAAGGTAAAAGAGGGTGCCTACCTTGGTGAAGAAGGCTCACAGGGTTCCAAATTTCTCTATTTAGGATTTCTTAAGCTCCTCCTTGGTGATTTTGACCAAAACTAGTAAGAATCCTCCTTTCCTTTACTATTTTCATACTGTTAGTAATCCTCTCACCTTCTTTCAGGTCATAACCATGACCTTCCATGGTAAACCTCCACCTAGAACCCTAAAACATCTCATCTCCATGCTCTATTGCTAGGGTTTGCACATCTAAGTGGAGAAGGTGATCTTTGCTTAAGAAAGGAGCTTGGATTGAAGCAACCAGACCTTCTAATCTCAGAATCCTTTCTGTTTTAACCTTCTTACCTTCCTAGAGGCAATTTTTGTTAACCCCCTTCTCATATATTACTAAGTACATGCTTAAAACTCATGCTTCTATGTTTATAACCAATTATTTCCATCTCTTTTTACCGAGTTCTTCTATGGTTTTGGTTTCTTTCTATTTTACCTTCTCTAGAAGCCCTAGTTTGGTTACCTATGAAACTTCAAACTTGATCTTATTGAATGGTGTTTTCTTCCTCTCCCTCTCTCTTCAATTATCTCAATCGGTTTGATGATGTGGCAATTTCTTATTGGTCATTATTGAAAAATTTATATCTTCTAAATCACTTATCTAAATTTGAAAAATAAATATGTTTTGGAATTGGAAAATTAATATCTATAAAATAAAAATATTTCAAGGTCTAATTTCATGGTTTGATGAAGGGTGATTTTTCTAAAACGAATTTAATGCATAAAATCCATAAAAATTACATCTTAATCATCATAACTCCAAAATTAACATAAAAATATATTTTTTCATTAGGAGAACTTAATAAGTTTATTGGTGATGTTTTACAAGTCTAAGTCTGAGTTTTCCTAAAAATGTCTAAAATTATGCTTTCTATATATAAATGTGCACTATGTACTCTAATACATGTTAATACATTGAAAATAGGCAAAATGGAACTTGGACTCAATTAAAGTGGTGAAAGTTAGTAACTAATACCAGTAATAGAGGTATGTACAATCCATATTTATGTATGTGTAATCCCTATTTATGTATGTGCATTTACACCTTAAGTTGGGAATAATTGTGCCTTAACCTATTTTTCTATAATGAGGCTTTATTAAACCCTATTTCATATACTCTTGAATCTTTTGTTATACTTGCCTCATAAATCAATTTTGGAACATTATTCTTGGGTATTAGTACCCAATTGCCATTCTTATTTATTCATATGATTATTCTTGCCATGACTACTTTTTCTAGCATGTGGATTTATGTTCTATTTAAATTAAAGTAGCGATACTTATGTACAACCACCCACAGAGGGCATGTAAATAATCACCATGGGGAATGTCTTATTCTCCCCATAATATTGTAGGTAACTGGGAATGTCTTATTCTCCCCTCATCTAAGGTTAGAGGTCTGGTAGGTGCCTCAACCGTACATAGAAATTATCTTACATGCAAATCCTTCTTGATATAATTGTTAATGGCAAGTTTCTTTTGAATATAACCTCTCTTGTTATCTTCATCCTATGATGAACGTTAGCATGTTATTATTTTCTTTACTTATCTTGTTATCCTAGACTAGTTTTGTGACACATACTTTTCTTCCCTTTCCCTTTTGTTGGACGCCTTCCCAACCACCCAGGTGCTGAGCAAGGTGATGGACAAGACAAGGAAGATCTTAGCTTTTGGCTTGGACTCAGTTGATGGAGATATTGCTTGGAGACAAGATTGTATTAGTCTAGACTTCCCTCTATCTAGTTCCTGATGGTGTGTCTTGATGTAGACACTAATGGGACAATTTGATGTACTTTTGTAAACCTTTTATGAAATTGAATATAGTCAATTATTTTTTATTCCGCTGCTTTCTAATGGTTTTTTGTATACCAATGCTTAATAAATTTGGAAAATTTATGCTCATTCCATCATACCTCTGGGAGTGTTTGGAATGGATGTCAATTCTTCATATTTTTAGTAAAGGGGTGATTTCACACTCCCTTATGCAAAGCCTATCATATATATAGACCATGGTGCATTCCTATTCCATCTGACACAAGTTTACCATCACCAAAATATGTACATGAGTAAACTATAAGAAACAACATCATATTAGTCAAAAGATCAGATCAATTCATGAAACCACAATGAGGCTATACCCTCAAGGACCTGAGAGTACACAGACACATAGGACTTCTATCTACAACAAGACACAACTGACAGCGCACCACCTCAGATTTTAGATCTTCTTTCTATTGTTTTCCTATCTCTGCTTATACAATCTCTTTTACCTTGTACACACCCACATAAAATGTTGTGGAACCTATGAGGTGAGACAAAAGTCCCAACGGGAGATATGAATCTCTACCAACAATATTATTATCACAGATATACTATTATTAGAACAAAAAGTAAAGTTGCACTATATGAAACAGATCTGACCATATATTATGCACATGGTAGAATATTATCATGACTGAGCAGTTATTGCAGCCTCATTCAATGTTTTCATATTCTATTTTCAAGAGAAATATGCTACATAGATAACTGAATCTATTAACAATTAATCTTATGACTATTCTCACACTTAGGCACACAACGCTCAAGATTATGATGTACACACTCACATTCAAGTATAAGCTTATAATAATCACACACATTAGATCATGTTTTATGCCCTGACTTATGCCTTGAGGATTTGAGTCGTACCACCCAAATCCAACTTCCCCCTACAAAGGACTATCAACGGTGCCATACAAGGTCCAAGAAGAGTTAAACTTCAAGACCTCACTCACTACTCCTGAGTAGTATGAGAGACAACACATAGACATATTAGTAAACTACTGACAGTAACATATAGTCAACTATTTAATCAACTAACTGACCTTGGTACAGGTCACGGTGCTAGAGAATAGCTCACTCATAGCTATTTCGATAAATAGAATTGGCTCACTCATGGCCGTTCTAAAATATAAAGAATTGAATCACTCATGGCCATTCTTATAAAAGGATTAGCTCACACATGGCCATTATTCAAGAAAAGGATTGGATCACACATGGCCATTGTTTAACGAAAGGATTGGATCACTCATGGCCATCCATATCACATTATTATTCTATGAATGTGGGAAGATGATTAACTATGCATCCTCACGTATTCAACAATATGCGTTCTGGGTTAAACTCATTTCACCATCCAGTAAGTTCTGACATTGAATGGATATATGGCACGGGCAACCTACAATGTTAGGTGTATCACAACAACTTTTAACATCAATAATTTACAAATACACATGTAAATGCTACAAAGAATAGTGTAATACATCCTTCAAGAAATCACATAACAATTGTAACACATATTTGTTACTTTATCACAATTAACCTGGGATCTCAATCCTTTAAACACACTACTTAGAATCTCATCTCATCATCATTATCACATGCTACATCATCTTGTTACATCTCAATCCTACAATTATAAAAGTGTATTCATCTTGTTACATCATCATGTATCAACTTGATTATACTCCTCATGTGTCATCCTACACTCATCAAGGTGTGTCAGCCTATACACTAACCCTTATGTCAGCCTAGATACATTCACTTGTGTTGGATTAAATACTTGTATCGGACATAACACTCTTCACTTGTATCGGCATAAGCTCCACACTTTGTGTCAGGTTGGACACATGTATCGGCCAGGACACTTTTCACTTATGTTGGCCATGACACTCTTCACTTGTGTCGGCCATGACACATCAAAAATGATATTGGTCTTGAGGTGCTTAGAGTGATATCAACCATAAGCATGTCATGGTTTATCGTCTTCACCATATCTTGGTGTATCATCCATACTATCATCTAGGGTGTCATCCAACTCTAGGGTATCAGTGTGACGACCCAAATTTTTGTATGCTTTCCTTAATGACATTACCAGATATGTGTGCACTCATATCTAAAGATGTCAAAAGGGAAAATATAAGAGATTGTGGTAGTCATATAATTCATGAAGAGGAGTGAGATCGTTGTTCACAACCATCATTAAATAGCTAAACAAAGCAACATTCATTGAGGATAAAAGTCATATATATTGTTCAGGGAAAAGGAAGAAAATAGTTCTATGGAATGGAAGTACATAGGATATAGAGAATCATATACATCATCTAGAATCATAAACTACTATATAATTGAAAAGAAATAAGAAACAACCATCTATCTAGCTATCCTTCAATAGCTTTATTTAACATATTTAGGTACTTTGCAATGCTTTACTTATTCATTGAAACTAGAGAATATAAGAAAAAAATGATCAACATAATGTTGGTACGTGGTTGAAAAATAATATACTATAGTGGCATAATGAAAATACTTGATAAAGAAGAAGAAAAAGAAAGAATTATTAAGGCAGAAAGTCAGGTAAACCCAATTTATTAATCACATTCCAATGGACATGTATTACTATGGTGGACTTAGCACAAACGTATATTATTGGGCCCATTCCCCATGTACATTGTACTCTAGGGATGTCCCCATATACCATGCACTCTAGGGAGGTGCTATTCATCATTAATACTTTCCCTCTCCAATAGGGAGATTAATGAACCATCAGTAACAACATTCCATTATCTTTCCTTAGTGTTCATAGTGTCCAAGGAAGAATAAGGGACGATATTTATAGATACATCCAACAAAATTATTCAACTACATGCAAGCATTTACTCCTAATTAGATCATCCAGCAAAACTAGTCATATGCTTATACCCACGTACCTTGAATCTTAGATCTTGATTTCAACAAGCCTAGATTAAGAGAGTAGATCACCCTGAAGAGAAATAAAGACCTAATGTTATCATGGGTTCTCATCATCCCATATTAGGGTTTTTAGGTTATTAGGGCTTGATCTCTATTGCGGTGACATTCTTCTTACTATGATTAGATTAGGGATTGTCTTTGACTTTTATCTTGTTTTGGAGTTACACGATCAGATCTTGAAATTAAGGCCTCATCTATTTTAATGATACCTTTTATTATCCAAAAAGGAAACATCCACAGATAGGGTTTGTATTATGGTGTAGATTATTAAGGGATTCCCTTTAGGATTCACATGATCCAAGGGATCAGAGTTGGATCTAGGATTTCAGTTGGGTCATGATCATAAGGGGTCATGAAGGAAATTAGGGGTTGGCATATAATTGCATATGTAGAGAGATAAATTAGATTTTAGGGTCTTCCATAATTATTGAGTCACTACCCTATTCGGCTAGGGTTTTGAGATATGTGATTTTGAAGGTTGCCCAAATAATTAGGTTAAATTAATTAACAATCATTAATACATAATTAATTTACATAACTATAATGATTAAGACCTAAGCTAATACTTTTTGAAAAGAGTCAGATCCAGGTCTGGGGTATTTTATTTTGATATCTTGCCTTTTTTTGGTGAAAATTATATATAGGTTTACTATTTTCTGATACTCATAACATTTTCTTTGATTTTTCTAAGATAAAAGTTTTTTTGTAAATAACATGGTACAAAAAGGCTTACATGGCAACTCACGATTGGTTAACACATGCAAATATCCTTTTTTATCCACACTGACCTCAGATTTCCTTGTTGACATGGCATGTCAGGATTATCTGGAAGCTCCTCGGTTTTCTGGGTTTAGACTGGGTTCTTTTTCGTGGACCAGCGGTCGAGTTTCCTCTCCGCCTCTGGCCCTCGTGTGAGGTCAGGAACTCGTGGAGGGGAGGCTCTCCAGAGCCAAGGCACTTGGGGTAGGAGGATTCAAAGTGGGTAGGGAAAGTTCCACTCATGGTTTCCTAGACATTGTGAGGTGGGTGGAGGGTCAAATTTAGAGGAAAGGGGCGAGGGGAAGAAATGCCCAAGGTGGGCAGTGCGGCAGTGCAACAAGTCTACAACAGACCTCAGAGGATGATCAGGGGCCATAAGAGCACGAGTAGGTTTGGGAGTAAGACATTAAGGTAAAGGGAGGTGGCATCGACTCCTTGGGGTTCTTTATATCAGGGTTTGGACAGGTTTTGGGCTAGGTCGAGTCTGAGGTTCGTTGGCCGCTGCTAGAGTGAGAGTGAAGAAGATAAGGGAGTTAGTTCTCCCTGCTCCTAGGACAAGGGTGCTTGAGATAGGGTTTTTTTGAGCTCAATTTTTGTGAGAAACATTATCTAGTGGAAGAATCATCAAGATTGTGAGCGAGGTGGTGGCTCACTGAAGATTAGGTCTGATCTCACCTCCCTTCCCTTTGTAGGAGGTAGATTACAAATTTTCCATCATTGGATCCTCACTGATCTGTTATCAAGGAGATCAGACAGCTAGGATGTAGGGACAATACTAAAGGCCCATGCCCAGATCTTGGTAGGGGTGACATTCATGTGTCATATATTTGATCAAATAATCCAAAAACTTAGGTCCTAGGTTAGAAATAAATGCAATAATGTGCATAATTTCAAAAATGCAGAACTCCTAATTGGTTTATCCAACTACAACGAAATTATAGATGGATCTTCATGATATTATTATAAAACCATGGTATAACGTTGAGGGCCGAAATCAAATGTTTTTATATAAATTGACTATGTTCCCTAATACATGTATTCCATCTACTATGAGATTAGGGTTTGGGTTTTGAATGAAATTGATAATTACTTTTACTATACTAAGCATGGAATATGGTTAAGTGTATAATTGGAAATAACAAACTTATAAGAGACAAAAATATAAGTAAAAACTCACTTTGTGACAATTTTCCTCACCATTACTTGGTGTGTGAGCCAATGTGTGTTTCCCATCACACTTGTGTCGGGCTAGAGGTGTATCGATTGTTAGGGTTAGGGCATATTGGGTTAGCACTATAAACCTCACATCTTTACTCAACTTCAAGATATCATCATGCCCTCATCATTAGCCTTAGGTGACAAGATAGAGAACTATAAAAACAATGATACTTCACTTGAAACAAACTGGTAATGGGTTAGGGACCTCATGTGTATTGATTTCCCCTCTCATAACCTTATATTGAGGAAGGGTTTCTCAAACCAATATTGGTTTTAATGGTAGATTCCATTATCTTCAAGCTCCATCCCTTCATCCACTAACACTCTAGTTCATAGATAACAACCCCATATGTCCATTAGATCTCATAGAATCATCATTCAACCAAGGAAAGTCAAAATTGAAAAAAAATCATCAAATATTGCATGATTAAAGGTGAATAATAATAGAGTTGAGTTCAAGTTGTGTAACCCACCTTAAGATCACCACTAGAGCTTCAAGATTAAAAGATCCACATTAATAAGGTTGAAGATGACTTATCAAAAGTCCAAGACTCAACTATAGCTTCACCTCCATAAAGAAGAAGGTATTATAGTTAGAAAGTTGGAGAAGAAGAAAAGAAAGAAATAATTATGATATGGGATACATAATTCTCCAAGGCTGAAGATGGTCATGGCATCACCTTAGACAAGATTCTCAATATTCCTATTGATACTTTACCTCCTAGGGTATTCTTCCAAAAAAGGATGATATGAGAGTCAAAACATTTACTAGTAGGTGAAAAGAGAGGCTTATATAGTTGGGGCTTATGAGAGAGGCAATATGAGAGGTGTCATCTCCATATGTAACTAGGTGACATGTATCCATGCATGGTGGAACCATGCAAGAACAATTATATCTTCATGAAAAACACTTTTGGATAATTCAAGGATGAGATATCGACCATTGGGTACCTTTCTTGACAAGATATCACAACCTAATTATTACTTTATATGCAAACTGATACAACTTTTACAAGGAACATATAAATTGATATGCTTCACTTACTTGAAGTGCTTATCCCAATATGAATATTTCCAAAAAAGTTTAGAAACCGATATGGTACCTTTTCTATGGATTCCAATCCAACAGGAACTTCTATATACACTTCATAACTCAACACAACCCCATCTAGGGTTCAAGCCACTCTACACTCTTTGGCTCTTTCACCACTAAGAGTTCTATTATTTAACCAAGACTCAAACAAGCCCCCCCTTCCTTTATATCTCCTCTTGATTATTATATGAGAGAGAAGGGACACTCTAGAGATGTTACTTAGCATGTTAACCCCTTACTTTGGGTAAATTGCAATTTACATCAAAACTAGCACACAAAGCACACGTATCATCGACACAGGATCAACTTGAAACTTAAGCTCTCCACAAGGGTCCCCGTAGAATCAACCTCTCCTTATGATGCTAAAGAAATAAGGGCACACTCAACATGTGACATATTGCAAGATAACCCCTTATCTTGTGAAAATTGCACTCTGGTCCAAAATACGCAAATATTGCTCAAACATTATTCAAACGGGACCAAACTTGTAAGATATGTGTGTCACATGTTAGTAAAATACCTTATAGGATTATATTAAAGTTATAAACATCTTATTTAAGAAAAACAAATAGTGTTATCCTAAAACCTAGGTCAGGGGTGTTACAAGTCGTCAACCTCTAACAAGGATCTCCTCCTTGAAATCTCATGAGAATAGAAAAAGCTACTCCATCTTTTAACTCTTTTATGCAAAGAAAAATAAAGGAACCTCAAAATAGTAAACTTACTTATGACTTCAGCAAGATTCTCATATTCAACATCATCTTTTTTCAAAAAGTTGGTTTGAGATAAACTCAGATCCCATCTTAACATAGTTAGAATGTGGTAGGAATTTTTGTGTCATAATTGTTTTTTCATTATACTCTTTAGATTGTATCAAAATGACTACTTGATCAGAGTAATAAAAAAGATAGCAATCTAAGAGTCCCATACTTACCTTTCCTTCAATAATTGAAAAATTGGTTAGGGTATCCAAGCACTGAGATTAGGCAGTATGGACTTTTGTTTTATATTGTTTTTAAGTTCTAAGTCTTAGTATATGTAGTTTTCTACATGTGTTTCTTTCTCATGTTCCCATTAGAGTAATTCAAAGGAATACTCTACAACAAATATCTTTCTCATGATTAACAGGAAGAATAAGAAGAAATATAAGTTAGGATGGAAAAGTTCTATCTGGTCTGTTACCCCTTACGGGTCATTTAGTATCTCAGGCTGAATCAACACATGGAGTCTAGTCATTGCCTGTTTTGCCCTCGTCCTCTACTACCTAGAGTAGATGAACCAATTTTTGATGCCTGTCCACATCCACATCCTCCTATTGCACTGAATTATTGTCCTTGTGAACCTTGCTGATTCTACCTTGGTTGTTGTGTCACCTCATCGTGCCTTTGTGGACAAAACGGTCTGGTATGCCCAACTTTTCCACACCTATAATGTGATGACCTTGATTTTAGGATTTTCATACTTGATATAGTATTTGAAGCTCATGATTGTTCCTATTTGGCGAATCCTAAGTAAGGATGAATTATATTTTATCATGGATTATTTTGACCCACAAAATAAGATTACAATGCCATTAAAGGATTCAGATTAGCTATTAAGGCCATTAATGCATATGAAGATTATTAACACCAGTTAGTAGTCAATTTTGAGACTACATGGAGTTAGGTATCCAACAAAGTACACATGGATTCATATGATTGAACAATGGAACATAGGATGCATCCAGTACATACTAAGTAAGTTGAAATTGTGTTTATGATGTTAGATGTGAATTGATGCATACTTTAAGTTCAATATCCCTACACATATACCACTTCAAAGTATCTTGAATGAAGACCAAAATCGAATTTTGGGCATCAAAAGTGTATCCAAGGTGGAATACACTATTAGGACATTGGGAAAATTTTATTTGGGTCAAAACCCTTCTTATGGAGGTTATTAAGGTCTGAAACCAAGAAGGAGTTTAGTATATCATTATTCAAAACCTAGGTAGTAGCAACATTTAATCTATTTTGGGTATTTTCGTCAAATAGCCATTGATATGAATTGGTTGTGTGGCCTTTCCCAACCATGCAATGCAACAGATCCCCTCATTGAAAGGATTATTGGCTACGTGGATGGATCACAACCCCATTGGACGATGTAGTTGGGAATCCAATGAGACTGGTCAACATTAACCTCTTGATTATTTGGAGGCAACAAATCTGACCCAGTCTTCTGACGTCCATGTACACAATGGATCTAGGCATAAGACTAGAAGTTTAGTTGTTTCTAGTTCTTTGAGATGAACCTAGGGACCTCATCGAAAGCTTTCTGGTGGCCTATAGTGAGAGAGACCCCCAATCAAACTATGCTAGTCTTCTCCCCCTCTATGGTGGATTGGAGTTCTTTGGGGAGATTCACTATCGTAGCTAGCTTCCCTAACTACAGAAGCCCCAAGAAGGTAATGAATGCCAAAGGAGAGCAAATCTCCAAGTTGATCCCCCTTGCTCCAACTATTCACTAACGAACCTTGATGATTGGGAGAAGTGAATCTTGTAGGAGCGACAGAGGTAGTCAAAAATCTTATCACTACCCCACAAAGTTGTTGTATGCCATGGGGTGCCACGAGGTGCCTGGGATCATACACTTCTTCCACATCAAAGTCCATACTTCACAACAACACACACAAGAGCGGGAGAAGAGGGATCCACACATCCAGTCCATGCAATCAGGACACGAGAAGGAGATGCGAGGGCCAAACCTACGACAACCCATCTGTTGCTCATTCACAAACTCATTGGACCAAACCATGGTGACTGTATGGATTCAACCTGGAGTAGCAAGGGAAGCGTGGTCTCTCTCGTGTGCGTGATGCACAGATCGTGAGGAAAGTCGGGGGATGATGAACCTTTGAGTTGTGAGTGACCGAGTCTCAGAGAAAGCAGACCTGGTTGGATGGATGCCACACTAAGCAGACCTCAAGTAGGATCCAACTCACCAAGCTTAGAGAGGAGCACCCTAGACACATCCTAGCCTTAGGACAGAATATCCAAGGACTGATGATTTCTAGAAAAATGTAAATACCTCCTATAATATGCAAACCTTTATAAATTGTTTATAAATAGTTCCCCTAGCCAATAAATACACAGAACTACCCCTAGATTCAGAAAAATACCTTCTTCATTACGAAACCTATAAATAAGAATTTTAATGATTAATTTCTAAGGTTTTTGACTTAGATGCAATTATTCCTTTTAGAATACTATTAAATGGAACAAATGATATCTGAGCAATATGAGATCTCAAGAAATTACTTTCAAACCCCAAAATCACTTTAAAATCTTATGTATATCCTATTTTGAACTATGTTACCTAATATTTGATCTTTGTCTATTAAAATAAAATTAAGTCTTTCTAGCTCCTTTTTAATTGTAGAAATTATTACAAATATTAGAAAATTATGGAAATAGAACCAGACCTAAACCATGATCTAAATATCATAGCAAAAATACCAGAGACTAGATTAAGATCAATTTGACCCTAGGTTTGGCTAAACCCTAATTTGGACCTAAATATCAGTAATAATGATGAACATTGTATTAATGATCATTAATTACTATTAATCAGGTGATGACCAAAGATGTAGATGATCCAGATAATAAATAGGAATCTCTGAACGTAGGTATGTGGGTTTTATTTAAGTATATGGCTATGGTTTTCTTGCTTGCAATCATGATATGTATGTATGCTCTCTTCCATTTGAAAATATTGGATGCAATATTGCTATATAGTACTTGATGTTTTATAACTTGAAAACATAAATGATAAGTAGATGTTTTGTAGTTATTTAAGGTGTTAAGCATCCCCCTTACGAGGGAATGGATTAATGTTGACTAGTAGACCTCCCTAGAGCACACGGTGTAAGGGGAGTTTCCGTAAAGTACTCGGTACACGAGGATGGGCCCAATATATATGTTTTGGTACTAGTCCACCTTGATTATGCAACTCATCTAGAAAATGACTTAAATTGGTGTATTTTGCTTAATTAAGAAACATTTTCTATGATCTTCCTTCTTTCTTTTGGCAAATCTTTTCAAATTATAAAAACCATAAATATATGTATATTTCTAACCATGTACTTGACACCTTGTGTATTGATCTGTTGTTTCATGTATGTTTTAGGTTCAGAGCTAGCATTGGATAGAAGGACAAGATGTGAGCAAGTTGTTTAGGATGTACCTATTGTGTTTAGATCATGTTAGCATAAATTTTCATAGACTTGTAGATTCTTCATTCAATATGTAATTGCAAATTACTTTGTAATAATTCATTTTGTGATATACACATGTTGAATGTTGAGAATGTTCATGGTGTATGCATTATAGTTGTATGTTCATGTATGCGTATTGTGCTTCTGCATCGATCTTTGAAATGATTGGCTAGCATTTTTTGATTTATCCTCTCTGGCCTTCTAAGTCCCAAGACGGAAGAATCTGGGGACGTTGCAATTGGTATTAGAGCATGAACAATAGCTACACCTGATAATTGCTCATAATGAAACAAAAATAAATTTCAACTTTCATTGAAACTCGAGAAACTTAGTAAGTTGTTTTATAGGAATAAGGTTTGACTTAGCCTCTAAGTTAGAACCTAAATGTTCAAGAACTAGGTTTAGAAAAGTGTGTGAGACCCTTTCCATATAGAGATTGTATGTATTGGGTAGCTACACTAGTCTACACTTCGTTCTCACCATTTCACTAGGTGACATAACACTAGACTATCTACTGTGTGTGGACACTCAATTTTGCTGATTTGGTTTTGTTTTCCAATCTTCTCGAGCCTCGACAATTTTCTCTGACTTCCTCTTTCTTGGTGAAAAACATTATAATATTTTATTATATATATATAAATATAAAAATGTGTCCCTCAACTGGAAAGTAGTTAGTGTTCATGCAAGCTAAGTGAAAGGGGGTGACATTAGTCTATAAGAGAGAGTATATCCACAATAGATGCCTAGAGCCTTATAAGGATATGTGATAGTTAGATAGATAATAAAATGATAGATGATGTAAGCAAGGATGATCTAATATAAATCCAATCTCTGAGGTATATGTTGTTTATAAAGATCTAAGTTGTAAATGAGGTCTGAATCCAATTTTGAATAATCTAATCCAAGTATTGATGATAGAAATACATACTCTTTTTTACATAAGATGAGCTAAGTTAAGATAACGTCTAATATGCATGAGCCTCAAGCTTTTTTACATAGGAGGACCTCTAATGTTAGGACAATATATGTGGTGAACTCCAGAGAGAGTGAGAGGGTCATAGGACCTACCCTATAATATATGAAAAATATGATATATATGTGAAATGATACGTCCTAAGCTAGTAATCCTGAGTACATGAGTTAAGTTCTTATGCATGATTCAATCTATAGGTGAGAGTTGGGAAAAAAATTATGGGTAAGTGACTCATAATGAGAAAGTCACTCCTTTAAATTGAGTTAGGTCCTAACTTGAGTGACATATGTTTGTGAATCTCATCATTAGCTACAAGTGAGGTGATATATGAACTCTACATCTTGAAGTAAAATGTCGTGTTCATAAGATGCTTATAAATATATGTCGTTCCTTCTTCTATTTTTCTGTATATGATGCTAGAAACCTCACTTGAGAAAATTTGGATGCTTATGTACGATGAGTCACTCAATTACGCTTGTCCTATTACATTACCTTCCAATATCATAAATGTAATACTGAAGTTTGAAATCATTACGATCTCAACTGAAAATATTCTCTTTCCCTTCATATCGTACGTGATATATATGAGTATGAAATCATGAGCTTGAAATAAATATTTGGATCATGGGCTATATGGTCACAAAATCTTAACCTCAAATTTTCTAAATTTGTGCTTCTATTTGAAAATAAGTCTCATCCCATAGGTTGAAAAGCCTAATATGTAAGTATGAAAAATAATTCCCTCTAATGATGAAATGCCAATATGATGTTGATCCTAAACCACAATAATGATGAAAATGTGATAATTTACGTAAATAAATATATGAGATAGTGATATCACCTTAAATAGTTTAGCGAGGTGAAAGGAGAAAGGTCGAATATAACCTCATAAATTTCATGTTTGTGAACAAACCCTAATTCTTAGGTCAAACACAGATGTAAATTCTAAAATAAGAGAATTCATTATGCGATTAGACATCATAAATGATGTTTCAACCTTTTTGATATGGGTCAGTACACCCTATATATGAATCATAATGTGAAAAATTACGATATATTAAGAAAAGATGGTCTTGGCACCTAGAAATGGTGGATTGGGGTATTAGAAACTCTTGTATGTCAATCTGATTGAGAGATTAGTTGAATTTCAAGGATGAAATTCCATATAAGGTGGGGTGATTGTGATGGCCTTGATTTTAAAATTTTCATACCCAATATAGTATTGAAGCTCATGATTATTCCTAGTTGGCGAATCCCAAGTCAGGATGACTTATATTTTACTATGGATTATTTTGACCCACAAAATAAGATTGCAATGCCATTAAAGGGTTCAAAATAGCTATCAAGGCCATTTATGCTTATGGAGATGATTAACACCAATTAGTAGTCGATTTTGAGACTATATGAAGTTAGGTATCCAACAAAGTACACATGGATTCATATGACTGAACAATGGAACCTAGGATGCATCTAGTACATACTAAGTAAGTTGAAATTTGGTTTATGATGTTAGAGGTGAATTGATGCATAGTTCAATATCCCTACACATATACCACTTCAAAGTATCTTGAATGAAGAGAAAATTTTAATTTTGATTATCTAAAGTGTATCTAAGGTGGAATACACTATTAGGACATTGGGACAATTTTATTTGGGTCAAAACCCTTCGTGTGAAGGTTATTAAGGTCTGGAATCAAGAAGGAGTTTAGTAAATCATTATTCAAAACCTAGGTAGCAGTACATTTGATCTAATTTGGGTGTTTTAGTCACATAGTCATTGATATGAATTGTCTAGGTTGCCTTTCCTAACGATGTAATGCAACGAATCCCCTCATTGGAAGGATTATTGGCTATGTGGGTGGATCAAAACCCCATTGGGTGATGCAATTGGGAATCCAATGAGACTGATCGTCATTAACCACATGATTATTTGAAGTCAACAAATTTGACCCAGTCTTCTAACATCTACGTACACAATGGATCGAGGCATAAGACTAGATGTTTAGTTGTTTTCAGTTCTTTGAGATGAACCCAGGGACCTCATCAGAATCTTTCTGGTGGCCTATAGGGAGAGAGACCCCCAATCCTCCTATGCTAGTCTTCTCCCCCTCTGTGGTGGACTAGATTTCTTTGGGGAGATTCACTATTGTAGCTAGATGCCCTAAACCTAGAAGCCCCAAGAAGGTAATGAAGGCCAAAGGAGAGCAAATCTCCAAGTTGATCCCCCTTGCTCCAACTATTCACTGACAAATCTTGATGATTAGAAGAAGTGAATCTTGTAGGAGTGACAGAGGTAGTCAAAAATCTTATCGCTACCTGACAGAGTTGTTGGATGCCATGGGGTGCCACGAGGTGCCTGGGATCATACACTTCTTCCTCATCGAAGTCCATCCCTCACAACAACACACACAGGAGCTGGAGAAGAGGGATCCACACATCCAGTCCATGTTATCAGGTCACAAGAAGGAGATGCTAGGGCCAAACCTATGGCAGCCCATCTGTTGCTCATTCACAAACTCACTGGAGCAAACCATGGTGGTGGCATGGACTCAATCTGGAGTTGCAGGGGAAGTGTGGTCTCTCTCATGCGTTTGATGCGAGATCGTGAGGAAAGACAGGGGAGGATGAACTTGTGATTCACAAGTGATAGAGTCTCAGAGAAGGTAGACTCGATTGGATTGACGCCACACTAAGCGGACCTCAAGCGAGATCCAGCTTGCCAAGCATATAGAGGAGCACCATAGACACATCCTAGCCTTAGGATGGAATATCCAAGGACTGATGATTTCTAGAAAAAAGTAAATACCTCCTATAATATGTAGACCTTTATAAATTGTTTATAAATAGTTCCCCTGGCCTACATAGAAATACCCCTAGATTCAAAATAATACCCTCTTCATCATGAAACCTATAAATCATGATTTTAATGATTAATTTTAAGGTTTTTGAATTAGATGGAATGTTTTTGTTTAGATAATATTAAATGAAACAAAAGATATCTGAGCAATATGAGATCTCAGGAAATTACTTTCAAACCCCAAAATCACTTAGACACCTTATGTATATCCTATTTTGAACTATGTTACCTAATATTAGATATTTTGCTATTAAAATAAAATTAAGCCTTTCTAGACCCTTTTAAATTCTAGAAATTATTACAAACATAAAAAAATTATGGAAGTTGAACTAGACCAAAACCATGAGCTGTAGATTATAACCAAAATACCAGAGACTAGATTAAGATCAATTTGACCCTAGGTTTGGCTAAACCCTAATTTGGACCTAAATATCATTAAAAATGGTGAACATTGTATTAATGATCATTAATTACTATTAATCAGGTGATGACCAAGGATGTAGATGATCCATAATATAAATAGGAATCTATAAACTCACATATGTGGGTTTTATTTAAGTATATGACTATGGTTTTCTTGCTTGCAATCATGATATGTATGTATGCTCTCTTCTATTTGCAAATATTGGATGTAGTATTGCTATGTAGTACTCGATGTTTTATCACTTGGAAACATAAATGATGAGTAGATCTTTTGTAGTTATTTAGGGTGTTCATTATCCCCCTTACAAGGGAATGGATTAACGTTGACTAGTACACCTCCGTTGAGCACACGGTGTATGAGGAGTTTCCCTAGAGTACTCAATACATGGGGATGGGCCCAATATATATGTTTTGGTACTAGTCCACCTTGATAATGCAACACATTTAGAAAATGACTAAAATTGGTGTATTTCACTTAATTAAGAAACATTTTCTATGATCTTCCTTCTTTCTTTTTGCAAAACTTTTCAAATTATGAAAACCATAAATATATGTATCTTTCTACCCATTTACTCGACACCTTGTGTGTTGATTCATTGTTTCACGTATGTTTTAGGTTCAGAGCTAGCATTGGACAAGAGGACAAGATGTGAGGAAGTTGTTCATGATGTACCTATTGTGTTTAGATCCTATTAGCACACATTTTTATAGACTGGTAGATTTTTCATTCAATATGTAATTGTAAATTACTTTGTAATAATTCATTTTGTAATATACACATGTTGAATGTTGAGAATGTTCATGGTGTATGCATCATAGTTGTAAGTTCATGTATGCATATTGTCCTTCTTCATCACTCTCTGAAATGATTGGCTAACGTTTTTGGATTTGTCCTCTCTGGCCTTCTGAGTCCTAAGATGGCAGATTCCAGGGACGTTATATATAACATGTCTTACTCTCATACTACAGTCTTACCAGTCCCATTACTGTCTTAGAAATGGAGCCTGGGGCTCCAAATGGAGGTAAAATCCATCCTCTTCCCTTACTTGGTGACCACCATGTTGGTACACTACATACTTGCTGAATTGGTCGTATTGAAAACTTTGGATCTTAGAACCACCAAACAATTGCTCCTGAGATAGTATAGGCCTCTTCTTAATACTTTCCTCATGCTTCCATATCAAAAATCTCTCTATCCTCCTCACAGATTCCACAAATGTGAAAAAACTTTCCCTACTTTCCAAAGTAGTTGTTGAGGTAGACATCTCAGCATTCAAACCTTTCTGGAAATGTTAGATCCTTTCTAGCTCAGTAGTATCCATTTGAGGATAAAATCATAAAAGTTCCTTAAACCTAGCCTCATACTCATTGATTGTCATGGTCCCCTGCCATATCTTCTCAAACTGTGAGATCTCTTAATCTAAGTACATTTGTGGAAAGTACTTACTGATAAATTCTCAACAAAATTCCTCCCAACTAATCTCTTCTTCATTCCTTTTTACCTCTTCTATGGCCCATGAGTGTCCAACACTACCCTTCAAAAGGTACACATTATGCCTAACCTTGTCATCATTTGAGGTGCTAAGGATCTTTAAGGTTTCTTATAGATCAATAAGCCATAGATATGCATCTGCTAGGTCATTTGTTCTAGCATATTCTATAGCTCCTACACGACGTAGCCATTCAAAAGTCTTACAAGAATTTGAAGCTTCTGCATTGGGGACTGGTGCCCTAGGTACCTAATCCGTTATGTGCGCTATTGTTGTCATAATCTGCTCAAAGAGAACATGAATACTAGGGTTCTCTATCATGACTGGATCAGGCTGGGGTTTCTTATGTACTTGTTCTTATCTAGTCTGATCCCTTGCACCTTCTCATGGTGCAGAAATATTGATCTTAGCAAGATGTTCATCATGTTCTCCAGACATATTTATAATTTTCCCTTTCTTCTTCATAGATAGTAATCACTATAAGATATACTAGAGGACACTAGAACAGACCCAACACCTTTGTCCTATGTCCCTATAGACTCAGAAAACCTATATCTCTGATACCAATGAAATGTGACTCCTGTTATCACATAGACAATGAGATTACACAAAATCACATGGAAATAACCATTAGTAATGGATTATCGAAAAACACTAAAAATTAAAACCATTTTTCATAAAGCTCCACTACTAGAAAACTCTTTACAAGAAGGCTCAAAGCCTGTCATATATACAACATGGTGCATTCCTATTCCATTTGACACAAGTTTACCATCACCAAAATATGTACATGAGTAAACTATAAGAAACAACAACATATTAGTCAAAAGCTCAGATTGATTTGTGAAACCATAGTGAATCTATCCCCTCAAGGATGTGAGAGTACAGGGACGACACATAGGAATTCTATCTACAACAAGACATTGATAGCACACCACCTCAAATTTTAGATCTTCTTTGTATTGTTGTCATGTCTCCACCTACACGATCTCTACTACCTTGTGCATGTCCACCTAAAAAGTTGTGGAACCCACACGGTGAGACAAAAGTCCCAGCGGGAGATATAAATCTCGAACAACAATATGATTATCACAAATATACTGTTATTAGAACAGAAAGTAAAGTTGCACTAGACTAAACATATCTGACCATATATTATAAACATGGCAATATATTATCATAACTAAGCAGTTGATATAACTATGATTGAATGGTAGATCGGGTAATCACTAAAGAAGGAATATGAACAACTCAAATGATTATATTAAAGTTATAAACATCTTATACTTAAGCAAAACAAATAGGGTTATAATATAATAAAAATGTGTTTATTAAATAAACTATAAAAATTTAAAGCAATATACATTAATACAATATATACTTTGTTTGGAAAATTTCACATAATTTACTAACTATGATATAAAAACTAAAAAGATCTAAAAATTTCCTTAAATTGTAAATGGTGAATGATGGAGGCGACATTCCACATGATACTAGCAGATACCAAGATCCTGGACGGGGAAAATTGACATCCATGCCAAAGGAAGACATAATAGGGGTGGATCGAGGTTCATGGGGGACAAAAACAGATCAGTTTACTCCCTAGAAGTGGATGAATTTCATTTGAGAAGCAATGCAATAGTACAAGGATGTGATTTTCCTTAGCATAGACAAGATTACAGACATGGATATGGTCATGAAGTGGATACAAATGGCAACAAGAAGGGATCACTAGTCTTTGATGACACCTCTCATTACCATGACGATACTAGTGAATGAAGACTTGAACAAGGAAAGGTAGTAAAAAGCAAATATTCAATGGACACAAGTGAAAAAATAATACTCATAGAGTCTTATGTTGGGGTAGTGGTGATTCTATTCACAATCACGATTACAGAAAGGAAGACATTCTTCAATAGATCACTGAAACTGTGATGCACAATCACTCATGCTAGATACACCTGATAGATTACTATTAGAAGAGATTGACTAAAATCTCATATGGTGGTTTGTATTGTTTTGAAATGTAGGGATATGTGTATGTGACATGTTATTTATAAGCAAAAAAAAATATTGTATCCACATTCCTAAAAGAATATCTTGTCAAAAATAATATACTAGGAAGGAAGGGAATTGCGATATACAGTTGTCGTTGGAGCATCTTTGACAACAATGCTCACAAGAATATATATGGAGGAGGAAATCAATAATATCCCCCTACGTATGCACTAACATGTATACATCTCGATATTGTCCATGTAGATGAGGTAAACTCAACATGGCATTCCAAGAGCCTACAACAAAATAATAGACTTCTTGTTGGCAACATGCTAATGTTGTACAATCTCACCTTCTTGCTCTATCTTTGTGGGTAATGACGTCTAAATCAAAGGTGTAACCAAAACCTTAGTCATCATGCCTCTATTTATGGGTGAGAGAGGGAGCCAGGATTTCTAATAAACCTTGGAAACAAAAAGACACTAGTTTCCTTTTAGAAACCCACTCACAAACAATTGGTTGATCGACTGGTTGGGTTGGGCCATTTTTTAGAAACATGTCCAAACTTCTAGTCAAGAGACTGGCCAATCCATTCAAGCAACTGGCCAATCCATTTGATTGACTGGACTAGATCTAAAATTTCTAGATCGATACTCATTCAATCTAGATGATCAACTGGACCATCCAATCAACTGATTGGTTGATATTGTCCATTTGATTGAATGGGATAGAAAACTGAACTAGTTGGGTAGATCTTGGCATCATCAATCAACTGGGCCTCCATTCAATTGTTCAGTCAAGTTGGGCAAATAGACTTTTTGGTTGATCGATTAAGATTCTAGTCAGTCACTCAATTATCGAATTGATTATTTAAACCTTTTAGTAACCAATTAATCATGTGTCCATAAAGCTCCTCATCCCTATGCATCTTATGTGTGTAACCTCATAGGGTCCAAGTTACATTGTGGTGATATTTATAATCATATTATGATTTCACATATAATGATCAGTATCCAGAAAAACTACTTCATTGCCATCGAAGTACTTGAAGAAGTTGGAGAACAACTTCAACCTGGTATTGTGACTAATGATATAATGATCATATAATCTACTGTTTTTCTGATATTTATATTGAATCTATGACATGGAAATAACATCTTGTTAATGTTCAATCTTTGTTACTTGAACTAGAGTAGAATATTTGGGATACATATGACCTCAATATAAGATATTGACTCACATGAACTTGGCCATGCATTTCATGGTGTCACTCAGCAAGCATCTAAATATCACTCTATATGAGGGGAAAATTCCTTCTACATCACTCACAATAATTCACATGTGTCAAGAACCCAAGAACTACTTGTAATGCAACCCTTATATGAGGTCAAGTTGAGTAGTGATAAAGTACATCAAATCCCATGTTATTATAGTGACATCAGGTCTAAGGACCACAATAACCACTTCCACTTGACTACTATATATGGCTTCCATGTATCATTATGAAGTTGGGTCTGTCCAGTACGCCTGTTCATAACAAGTGCCCTTGTGTTTGACTTGATATCCATAACAATGACTATTGAGACGTAGTCATCTGTCAACATACCTATTAATCTTAATTTATTATTATCATCCTAATTTCCACAAGAATATCTGACTAGGGACCTAGCCAAGAGTGGACACTCTTAGCATGCACATGATCTCATGTTTAGGTCCTCCATCCAATCACTAAACCATACATTCTTAGAACATTATTATATGTATTCATTTTCTCAAACTAAAGAAAACATAGTAATTGGAATTTCCCTTATTTATAGTCAAAGTTATTACAAAGTATGCCATTACAATCATCCTATGACTGGCTTCCAGGCATGCTATCAACATGAAACACATCTAAAAATGATTCAAACATCATTACGGAGCGGCCATTCCTTGTAACAACAATGGGTAATGATTATTATCATCTTTAGAAAGAGAAACCCAATATCAATTGTGAATCTATATAATTTAATCATTCAAAGATGGTACTATTGGGAGTCCATGACGACCTTCATCTAGGTTTATCTTAGATGATCCAATCAATTAAGTAATTGAAGATGGTATTCCTAAAATTTATGTAAGAGTTTTCCAGAGATCAATATTGCACCCGAGGTAGACCAAATACTACAAAGACCTTAGAAATACACTGTTGTTGGAAAATAAGTTGGTGAAAATGTTGGTTATGATCTTGAATCATCATATAAGGCTGCTAAGAAAACCTATATGTAAGTACAAGATTGATGAATTGAATTTTAACCATTATGCTATTCAATTAGAATGTGAAGATGATATATCAAAGCCCTAATTGATGGGACATGTATAATCTTCAGTTGTGATCTAAATGTTTTTTTTTCATTTCAACTTTTCGATGGAATCCCTTAAATCATTGTTACTTGGGATTGAATCATGACACTACCCCTACTGTAACACTTTAATTTTCATATCACATGAGCGGAAGCAATTTTTTTACTAACTAGGATGCCACAATCATGATATACATAATAGTAATAATAGAAAGGAACCATTACAAAATGTATAAAAATGCATAACAATAATAATAGAAAGGAACCATTACAAAATGTGTAAAAATGCATTCCCATAAATTCTTAGGAAAGAAACTCGATTACAAATTCCTATGCAAAAAAAACTAAATATCATAATACCACTTTGTACAAATTTAATATCAAATCTAGGAAAGTGTAGATGGCTAAAATACTAGTTCCATCCTCTTTTCATGACTATCTCCTAAAGTTATGTGCCTATGAACATCTCATCCTCAACCATGCATAAAAGGGAAACCTAGGTTTGAGTAAGTGGCATTGAACTACTAATATGATAAACAAAAATATGACATAACTAAAAGTTGAACTAATATCTAAACGTTGTAAACTCATTCTGAATCGATGTGTCTTTTACTTATGTCTTTTATCTAATTTGTGGCCACTATGATATGACAAGTCCTCCTCTGTTGGCACTGAAGTGTCCTCTATGGTGCAGTGCACCCTTTGTTGGCACTATGTGCCCTCTGTTGACACTGAAGTGTCCTCTATGGTGCAATGCACCCTCTGTTGGAACTATACGCCATCTGTTGACACCAAAGTGTCCTATATGGTGTAGCACACCCTCTGTTGCCAATATGTGCCCTCTGTGACACTCGTAGTTTCTGGAAAAATGTGCCCTTTGAATCATCTTGGGACTCTCTAGGGAGGACTTGTCCTATAATGTATAATGAATGTTCTGATGTCATTTTCTGTCTCTATTCTTAATTTCTTATTTAAAATCTTAATGTCTTATCTCTAAATCTTCTCTTAGTTTCTTACCTCTGAATCATAATCTCTCATCTCTGCACAGTTTCTTAATTTCTATCTCTAAATCTGATCTACTATCTTTGTATATATATTTCTCTTCTTTAATTCTAAATTGAATCTAACTCTCGATGTAAAATATAGTAATCTTATTATCTGATAAATCTTAATATGAAGCTCCACTTTCAGATGATGGCTTAACATAATTTTAATATCAAATATTGGACATCTGAATGTATAGTCTTAATAAAATAAACTTAGGTGAGCATAAAAATTCAATAAATGTCAAATACTTGAAATCTAATTATATGTCAACATAATCTAAACTGGATGAAATCTGGCTTCCTCAAAGCATGATAGGATATGAATACTAAAATTAAAAGTAACTTAATCTCTAAGTTACTAAATAAGGATGTGTAGGTTGAATCGTAATAATAATGAAATTCTATGGACATGGCCCACTTACCTTTTGTGTTGATGATGTCCTTAAGTTAGTCTTGATTCCTTATCCCATAATGTAATCACCTGGATATCATCAAATTTCTATAAGTCCATGTGTATATCCTATTTTCATCTTTAAATTCTCAAACCCCCATAACCTAACCTTAAAACCCAAAACTAGGATTCTTATTGTGTCCAAACATAACTCTAATATAAAGTCACCATAAAATCTTGGAATAGGAATACAATTAAAACTCTTTTTATATAATTAATATAATCTTAATACTCAAATAAGACATAAGTCATCTTATGTACTCATATGAACATATACGTCATATAATGAGAGTAAAATTTAAACATTTTCACATATACTAACGTTAATAACTCAATTATGAAACCGAATTATAATACCATTAGATTAAAATATCAAACCTAGTTAGGCATATATATCACTTATTGTCTCAAGATAATTATCTATTATTCTTCATAATGGTTACTTAGGTCCAAAACTACATACTAATATAATAAAATAGGAAACTCCATCAAATCTCTAGAAAAGGTAATCATATAATGTAGGAAGGTCTTGGATAAAAATGTCAAGTCGTTTCATAATCAGATTAAGGGTGAAATACCCAAAATACCCTTATTAGGGTTAGCATCAAAACTGAAGTAAAATATCAAATAAGACAAATCAAGATTTGGAATCATACTAGGCATACCAAAATAAGATTACTGTAGAAAATTCATAAATTCCTAAAATTAGTTGCTATTTTTGATGCCAAAAATATAAAAATCGTATAATTTTTGGTACATAAAGTATATATACCCAAACATCAAATTCATCTACTAGAGACATTTTTATGATTTAGTACTTTTGATACACTTTCATAAGACATAGTCTGGGTTTAGGGTTCAGGGTTTAGGCAATCGTTTCAGAGTGTGTTGCGGAAGCAATTTGCACAACATGAACATCCAACATAACATACATCATATAATTTCTCAACATTCAACATGTATAATTACAACATGAATTGTTACAACTTACATTTGCATAATTGAAATGGAAGTTTTTCAAGTCTATGAACATGTATGCTAACAAGATCTCATCACAATAGGTAAACATGTACAACTGTTCACTTTCTATCTTTTCTCCCAAAGTATCTTTGAACCTAAAATATATGTGAAACAATGAATCAACACAATGTGATATGTACACGGGTAGAAAGATACATATATTTATGGTTTTCATAATTTTGAAATAATTTGTAGAAAGATAGAAGAAAGATCATAGAAAGTAGTTCTTTAATAAGAGAAATACACCAAATTTAGTCATTTTTCTAGATGAATTTTATTATCAAGGCGGACTAGTACCAAAACACATACATTGGGCCCATCCTCGTGTACCAAGTACCACTACAAAAAATTTGGCCTTTGTTGAAGAACATTTGTGAGGAAACATAGATTGTGAATAATGATGGCTATTTTTGAGGGCTCATCCTTCAAATATGGGACCAAATCCCTCAACCATTTTTTAACATCTTTACAAATACTAATCCCTCACAAATACATTACTCACTAATCATCCATTGAAAAATACCATGACAAATGTTTCCCTCCATCTCATATCCCTTCCCTCCATCTCATTTCCCTTCCCTCCATTCTAAAATACAACATTTGGATATCAAAATTAAAAAGGAAAAGAAAAACCCTCCCCACTCGTCCCTCTGCACAATGACGAACTAGGGAAGCACTGATCAGCCGTCACGACTAGCCACTCATCCTCGACGCTTCCTTGATTCCATCGATCACACCTTCAGTCTGTCAACCAGGCCTCCATCACTCCACGGCCAGGGTTTGCTCTAGCTTAATGCCGCCCAGCCTCAGCAACCCCACAACCCCAGTCGCTTAGCATTTCCCAAATCCCACTGGTCGCACCTAGCTGCAACCGCGCCTACCTCCCGGACGGCGCCCCAACTACCTCCTGGATGGCACCCCAACTTCTCCTGCCACCCCAACTGTAGCAGGTCGTAACTCCAATCGTCGGCCGTCTGTCCGACTTCCAATTCCACGGCCAGGAGTAGCCATATCGTGCCAGATCCCAGCGAAACCAGCGGCACCCGACTCAGGCGGCGCCCAGCAGGAGCTCTGAACCTACTTCAACCTTGGATCAAGCTACTGGTCTCTTTTCCTTGATCTGACGCCCATAAGCTGCCCAACCGCCTCTGCTCCAGTTCTTCTCTTACAACGTCCATTGTTCTTCTTCTTTAGTTTTAATCTCGTAGCTTCTATCTGTTGACCGGAAGCGTGGGAAAAGGTACTGCTACTAAAACTTCATCTTTTTTCTGTGCTACTTGTTTTATTATTCTCTTGCAACTGTTGTGCTTGCTTGTTGTTATGCTGTTTGATTCAATCATGTGTTGGTCATTTATTTTTAGGTAACGATTCCAATGTGCATCCTTCTTCATGTGTATCCCAGATTTGAGTTCACTGTAATGTACTGTTCACTGCCAATGCTTGCTTATTTCTTCATATGTGTATCCCAATAATTTACTGTAATCTATTAATTACTGCCAGTGTTTGCTTCTTTCTTCATTTGCATATCCAAATTTTGAGTTTCCTATAACGTATCTCCTCTTTACATAAAATAGCCATATAAATTAAATCTCAAACCTTATAGCCTTCATTCGGAACTCACATTATGATGTTTGATAAATGGGTAATATTACTATGGACTGAGAATGGGTTGATGTTTAAAAATAGGCATGTAGTAAGATAAGTGTAATGATTTATTAAAATTATATGGGTCAAATGGAATATGTAAGAGTCTAGTCACCACTTAATTGATATATAGAAAATTTGATCATATATAATCTAGTTGACAAAGCCACTCTCCTCTTACCCATATTCTTCACTAACATAGTGCCCAGAATCTTGACTCCACACTATCTATTTTGGCAACTAGAAATTTACGGGAAAAATTAGTTATGATTTAAACTCATCTTATTAGATTAGATCATTCTATGAATTATATGTTCTTCATCAATGGATGACCTAGTTTTCTCAGTCAATGGATGACACTAGTGTTCTTCATCATTTATGGGAAAAACAGTCACTACCTTAGATCAACTCTATAGTCAGGACTAGATTTTGTTTTTCCTGAGTATTTGTTGTTGACTTTGCATAGAATATTAGATAAATATAATTTTAATTTATTGTTCCTTCCTAACTTGATAGCTTCCGTAGTATATATTGCCTAGTGTTAGACCTCCTGACTAGGTGGTGCTGCTTGAATGAGTAGCTATGCTAAGAGATTTTAGAAACTGTTTGAGTGGAAGGATGTATGCACATAGATAAGAATTTAATAGACATGAAGATCTTGCAATTACGGGAGCATAGAAGGGTAGAACATATGGTTTATTGTGATAAATATGTTTTTCCTAATATATATTGTTAAGAGACGGTGTCCTTTGTTGGCTTCAAGTACAGGTAGCACACTTTTGTGGTGCTTGCGGATAAGTTTGGGAGGTTGAATATCTACTTTGGGACTTTGGCCCTATGGTTGTGTTCTCTATGAGCTCAAGGTTTTTTTAAGCTGTTTTTAAGCTCGGATCTGGTATTCAGGTTTCTGGTTGCCTCCTTTTCTTTGAGGGATCACCAAATCTAGCTAAGAAATGGCTACATAGAATATTAGAAAGAGTTTTACCTCCTGAACACAAAGGATCAATCCAAGTCATATTGTTACAACCTTCACCAACTCTAATTTCAAAATTATCAATATGCCTATCCCGTATAGAAAGCAGATTCCTCCAAATCCAAGAATAGATTGACTTTGGTTTACTGCTCTAGACCTATATCAGGTTACTTGATTATTTATATATATATAATCAAGGAATATAAACACCTAGATAGACTGAAAGGAATATAATCAATATACTATTTGAATTGCTCGGGGATAAAAGATTTCTTCTTACGGCTATTTATGGTCACTTGTACGAGTGCTGTTCTGTTTTCTCACTGCGTTGTTTTTGAATGTTTTGTTTTTGGTTGTAAGTATAATATAGCCTGGTGTTTTTGCATTTTGCAGAGGCACACTAAGTCATTGTCAACATCTCAGAGGTCTGCTCTGGTTGAGAAGTCTAGGCAAAAGCCTCAAGAATGAATGGGTGTTCTTAGTAATTTGGGTTCCTCCTAAAACAACATTTGGATATATTATATGTCTTTTTTCCTTTACCCCCTCCATCTAATATAATACCCTTTCTGTAACATGTGGTTGTGATGTATGACCTAAAAGCCAATAACTATGGTAATGATCCTCTGCTAAGTGCAGCTCTGTACTTAGAGATTAATTAAAGGCCGACTGCCCAGGGCTCCCATGTGACACATCCATTCCTAATATAATAGTTGGCACTTTGGAGATCTTTGGCATGGATGGAGGATGCTCAGCTGTGGTGAACTTCTCTGCATCTTCCATCCATGCCAAAGATCTCCTAAGAGCCAACTATTATATTAAGAATGGATGTGTCCCATGGGAGCCCTGGGCAGTCGGCCTTTATGTAGATGGATTTTCTACATCTCAAATAGTTGTTCCTCTACTTATTATATATTTTCCTTCATGTAGATGGATTTTGTAATAGATCGGAGTTGGATGTATATTGGGAACAGAGTGCGAAGTGATGTATTTAAGGCAGGGTTACGAAAGTTCATTGAGTTTTCTCTTATCCATCAGAGACCAACTAGATAGGGGAAATTAATATGTCCTTGCAAGGTATGTTTGAACATATACCTTAAAACAGAGGAGGAAGTATTCTCACATGTATTACAAAAAGGATTTGTGCATAGCTATGATGTTTGGACGTTTCATGGGGAGGTGATTGGTAGGAGCAATCCTAATGTGGTACCAAACATGCCTAGCACCGACAATATGCATCAGATGTTGGAGGATTTGTTTGGTATGGGTGACACAACAAATGACCACTCTACTGAAGCTACAGAGGAACCTGCAAATGTAGATGCACAAAGATTTTACAAGCTACTAAAAGAGGCAGATCAACCACTCTATAGAGGTTGCACAAATCATTCTAAGCTATCATATTTGGTTGCCTTGCTATTTCTGAAGGAGGAATCTGGACGGTCCAACGATTCTTTCACAAAGTTGTTACAGTTGATTGTTTCAGGATTTCCAGAAGAAAATTGTCTATTCCCGGAGACGTACTATGAAGCAAATGTGATCGTGAAGGATTTACGACTTGATCATTCTACTATAGACGTATGTACAAATAATTGCATGTTTTTCACAAAGATGCAACTTCAAAAGAAAATTGTGATACTTGTGGTGCTTCAAGATGGAATGAAAAGCAATACAAAACAAAGGGAAAGAAGGTAGCTGCTAAGTTCATGTATCACTTCCCTTTGATACCTCGGTTAGAGAGGCTCTATATGTCTTCATCTATTGATAAAGATATGATTTGGCCATCAGAAGTAAAAGGCAAGGATGGTCGTATTCATCATCCTTCAGACACACCAGAATGGTTGTCTATTGATGCCAGGTATCCAGACTTTGCTGCTGAACCACGCAATGTTAGATTGGCATTAGCAACAGATGGATTTACTGCATTTGGCAATATGAGTGCATCACATAGCATCTGGCCTGTGTTGGTGACACCTCTCAATCTTCAACCTTGGCTTCTTATGAAAGAACAATTTATTATGATGCCCCTCGCATATTGTGGAAAACCAAGTAGCAAACCAAGAAGAAATAGATCCTAGAAGTGTTGATAATCTAACACGTGATGCTTATTTGCAAGTTTTAAATCCTTCCAAAAAGGCTAGGATCTGAGGTATTGGAATTGGGCACAAAGAGATAGGACATAGGGGAAAAGCTGCCCGTTTAAGATATGAAATGCTTCTTGAGGAAAGCAATGCAAAGGATGTATGTTGGATTATAAATAAACTTGAACTATTAGTTACAATTAGTCTATTAGATCGATGTTTGTAATTTGTTTTCTATTTCAGGATAAACTTAAGGAACTTGAAGAAACAGTAAATGGATTGAAGAACTCCGTCTCCCAAATAATGACTTGGTACAATCAATCATAGGTAACTCAGATTCAGTTGTCTATGTCAATGTAATATATAATTTTTTTTTGACATTGTTGATGTATTTGTTATAGGATGGCGATATTAATGTTGATTGTGCAGCTAAATACCCCAATCAGAATACTACAGGTGTCTTACACATGCAAAGTGGCACATATAGGTCAGATGTGGGTTCTTTTCACATACAAGACAATACAAGTAATGGTGCAGATGTAGGCATGTTTCCCAGCCAAAATAATTCAAGCGGGGATGGCTTAGGAAGACTTTCTAGACAAAGCAATTCAAGGGAGACTGGAGTAGGCATGCTTTCCATACAAGGGAATTCAAGGGAGAATGGAGTAGGCAGACTTTCCATACAAGGCAATTCAAGGGAGAATGGAGTAGGCAGGCTTTCCATACAAGGCAATGGACATCCACGGATCTTTCAGCCACATGTAACTCATAACAGCTATAGATTATTTTCAATATTCATACACATAAGAATATTAACATGTACACTTTATTAAAGGCTGCAGTTGAAAGTTGGTCCCCTTCTTCTGGTAATAATCGACAAAGTTATCCTCAAATGCAGAACACACCAACCACATCTTCATCGGTGTCTTTCACACCAAGAAATCAGCGTTTAAATCCTGTAAGTAATTCATTTCAGCTTATCTACATTTTAGCCATATCTTGGTCAAGCATCAATTCATAATATTTCAGATACAAAGTTTATATCGACTTTTCTTTAGTTAGTGCTGAAGAAGTTGCACATGTTTAGTCTAAACTTTGAATTAAACCTCTGTTTTCTAGACTATCTAAATAACTAATAGTTGAGTAATTAATATAGAGTGGTCGTTCCAGATTTTGCTTAGGAACAGAGTGAATCTTTTGCCTACTTCTGAGTGGACCAACACTCTCTAGGTTATACCTGCTTGTGCACCAACACTCCACGAACTTTAAAGATGGCAGTAATTGTGATGATGAATATTGTTATTGCCTACTATTTCTGCTCCAGATGCCCTTGTCCCCTGCTTGTCCCCTTCTTTGGAGTCATTTTCTTAAGGGGCTGTTTATATTTATAACCTTGGGAATGGCCACTCTCTGTATGGGCTAACTCTATCTACTTTGTTTTTAACTTTTGGCTGTCCAAGCTGCTCCAAATTGTTGGGAATTGTTCAAAAACATATATTTGTTATTCTTATTATTCTGCGTTGTAATATGGGTCTGAATTGGTTTGTGGCCCTTTCCTTGTTGAGTTCAACTCTAATTATGAATTCGTTTCTGTTCATATATATATTATACATGTATGTCTGCACGTATATATCTGTATATATTGAACAGTAGGGTTTGCTTGATAGAAAATGTGCCTCCTTGCCTAGGTATATTTCTTTACGAGTATAAACGTTTATTAATAGCTACATATCATCATATTGAATGGGAAAATGAGGGAAAGGGCAATCAGGATCATAAAAAAATGGATTGCTTTGCTGAGGATGTAATTGAACAGACAATGTATTGAACTGCATAATAGCACGCATAATATTTACTGGAATTTCTTTACTGGAATATGCTCACTTATATAGATTGGAAGATTATATTCATGTATTATATGAATCAAAGTTTATGTTTATTTTGTAAAATGCTGCATCTGTTTTATCAAATAAACATTGTAATGTATTTAACTTTAGTATGTAGTATGCCTGTGTGATTGGAAATAAGAGTTGACACACCCCAACCTGTGGCGACATGCAAAAAGGGAAATTAGTATTACTAATTGTTTCCCGAAGCAAATGTCCAAAAGAATAATTCTATAAGCAGGAAGATGGGGAAAGACAAAACTTTGCCATATTGATTAATGTAGAATGACGTAATGTTACAACTTCCTTTGTTAGGTCCATAATCTTCTATAGAATGCATGTATTGCTGGATATTTGTGCAGGACTATTGCATTAGATCGGGATTTTTCACCAATGCTTTGTAATATATTGCAGACCAATGTAGGAGAAGGACTGCTTTCCAAAAAGCAATTCAATAATAAAAACTCTGCCTGGAAAAATACGTTGAGGCTGGTATTTATAGCAATCCACTAAAAACCTTGGTTGTTGCAACCTTTGTGACTAAAACTCTAGAACTTACCAACAAGCCCCTGAAATGAAATAAGTCCTTTTTGCATGTCGCCACAGGTTGTGGTTCTGTTGATCTGGAATCTATCTTTAGATTCTATTTTAACTCACGCAGCTTCATCTGTAAGGACTTTTTCCAATTAAAAATTAAGCCTTACCATTAGTGAATAGTTTATCAAAATGTTACTGCTATGTTGGTTCACTTACATTTATATCTACTTCGCACTCACTCTGATTCCTTTTTGTATTTATATTGATAGGGTAGAATTACTTTTAATGATGGATTTCGACGGTCAATTCACCTTGGAGTAGACCAAAACCAAAATATAAGGGTAAGTTGTTTATTGTACTATGATTTATGTATTAACTTTAAATTCTATTAATATAATGATTTGTCATTTTTAGGAGAAGAATATTCAAGTACCTAACCGTATGAGGCCTGGCATTGATGAAGAACACAACACCATTTGAAGGAATATGGAGACATTATAGATCTTAAGAGTTTCTAGCATGATATGTTTATTGCCATCAATCTCAAATTTTAAAACCATATGTACTCTTTATTTATATCAACGTTGAGCACGCAATGTATGGATAATATTTTGCTTCAATAACAAAAATTGGTTTGAGGTGATTTAACATTTTTATGTGTCATTTTGGTGTTGAATCTTCTTATGATGTCATTTGAATTAGTATAAAAATATTGCTTGAGGTTATGTATACAAAGTTTTCATTTAAAATTTGATATTCACTATAGTAACAATTAATTAACATTTAATAAATCATTCAATAATCAATAACCAAATCATTTACAGTAGTCCCTCATAAATATATTGATGAAGGTCCAGATTGACCATCAAAATTGCATTCATGACGACCACATAGCCCCTCAAAAATATATTCTCCAGAACCATCAAGTCCCTCAAAAATGTATTCATGAAGGCTAAATAGTCCCTCAAAAATGTATTTATGAAGGCTAAATAGTCCCTCAAAAATGTATTTATGAAGGCTAAATAGTCCCTCAAAAATGTATTTATGAAGGCTAAATAGTCCCTCAATATAACATTCTTGAGGGTCAGTTGGTCCGTGACAATTGTATTCGTGAGGGCCACTGGTATTTGTCACGTGAGTTCTCTTCACGGACCATTTGTGAGGACCAGACCCTCAACCGTCCCTATTTGTGAGGGCCTCTAGAGAGGGATTTGTGACAGGACTCACTCGTGAATAATGGCCCAATTTTTACTAGTGTACTCTAGGGAAACTCTTGGTACACCGTGTTCTCCAGGGAGGTACACTAGCCAACACTAATCTATTTCCTCATAAGGGGGATAATGAACAACTTAAATAACTACAAAACCACTACTCATCGTTTATGTTTTTAAGTGATAAAACATCGAGTACTATATAGTACTACTATATCTAATAATTGCAAACAGAAGAGAGCATACATACATATCATGATTGCAAAAAAGAAAATCACAGTCATATACTTAAATAAAAACCCATGTACTCGATTTAGATATTCCTAACTTTCTTGGACCATCTACATCACTGGTCATCGCCTGATTAATAACAAATTAATTATCATTAATACAAAATTCAATATTGCTATAGTTAATTAGGTCCAAACCTAGGTTTTGACCAAACCTAGGTTCAAGTGAGGTTAAATATATATCTGATATTTTTCTACTATTTCAGATGTCATACTAAGGTTCTGGCCTAATTTTCATTTTTTCGTGATGATTGGTTTGTTTTCTAGAATTAATATGAGGTTTAAACCATCTAATTATGCATTAATGAATAAGGACCTAATAATTGTGCATAATGCTCAGATCAGAGGCTGTATTTAGTTTCCAAATGAAATTAGGGTTCAAGAAAATTTTTCTCAAATTTTATATCCATCATTTGCTAATTATTTGCGGTTAACTGCTCTAAAATGGAGCATTATCATCTATATTAGAAACAAGCATAAATGGTTTTTGAAAGCCTAGTCTAGGAGTCCAGTATGAACTTGACATTTTTCTAAATCTAGGGATATTTTTGGTGAATTTATTGACAAAGGAATGTTACTTATATGGTTTTTGTAAGATAAAAGTTATTAACATGGATTTAACTTGAAGATACCTCTCAGAGTAAAAACTGGGCTGCTGGATCGTCCCTCTAGGCACCCTAGATGGCTGCCACCTGGTCTCTATTATTCCTTAAATCGGTTGACCCTAAGTGGACCCTGCTTGCTGAGCCAGTTGGCTAGGATTGGACCTATCGGCCCACTCTTCCTTTACTTGCTCTCGCTCCCGTGGGGGTGTCTGGTTTTATGCTACTCGCTGAAGATGCCGCCGCATGCAGCGCTCCAGTGTGAGATTGGTGAGGATCCCTGTCCCTCGACGCCTGGATATGGTGGGCTTTTCGACATTGGAAAACATAGCATGCATTCAGCCACTCCCTCGTCGTCACAGAGAGAGGGAGGGGGGCGCTGTGGAGTCGTGGGTTCTCCAGATGGGTGCCGCCATGGCCTGGGATCACGGTTCTGGTAGGTGGAATTCACCTCTGCCGTGAGGAGGAAGTAAGGCAGAAAAGGGACCTGCGATGCTTGTTCTCGAAGCTACTGCATCCAGACAATCGTAGCAAATTAGCGAATCTCTAGATTCAGCCGAGATGCCAGAAAATCTCCCTCGGACTCCTCCTTTACCTCCCACATCCACCCTCTACACTGACCATGGTGGGTCTCGACTCCTTGGTTCTGAGAAACACCAGAGGCAGTGTCGGGGTACAGGGTCCTCTAATCCATGTCCATGATGAGGCCTTGCCCACAGATCCTCCTCTCATCTCTTACTCAGTCGACCCACTGCTGTGAGAAGGGCATAGAGACGTGCTAGGAAGCGGGGCCTATTAATTTCTCCCATCCTACGTCGATTTGAATGGGGTCTGGAGTAATGGCTAGGTCTTGAATCGATTCCTCAGTCTAAACTCACGTTGATAGACCTCCTGAGGAGTCTCTCTATCTCTAGGGTTGGCTACCGTCTGGCAGCAAAGGAGAAAGGAGGAGGACGAGAAGTTGGAGGCTGCCGATTTCCCTCACCTTGCCTCCACATCCCGGAAGCCTAGGGTCATTGTGTAGAACGCACTGCTCCGAAGAAATCTAAACATTTAAGATGTTGCCTTCATTTGTGAGATCGCATTTAGTTGGCCCGAGGATCTCGCAACCTATACTGCATTCAGTTCTGAGGTAATCGGAAGTTGAAAACAAAGTTTCCACCCCCGCATGGTTTCAGATCTAGGTCATATGCAGTCGTCACTTATGGCTGTGACATGCATATAGCAACAATCTTAGGTCAAAATTCGGACCCAAACCTTATTAATTAACCCAATAATTCAAACTACATTTTATCTCACATGGATCATTCAAGTTCTATGAAACTTCTAGCATGCCTTCATATCGATTTCTCTTTCTCTATGCATATTTTGAGCCACAATTAACATTATTTGATCACTAAAATAAATTCCTCAAAAGGAATCATTTTGCTACTCTTGTGGATCACTAAATGATATATAACATAAATTCCCAATTCAACTAATGAAAGAAATTCTTTATAAATGCACTCAATTAGGTATTATAATTGTCAATTGAATCTTTAAACACACTTTTAAGTGAAAACATCCAAGGTTGAATAAAGTTTACTAATGAACCTCAAGTTTTATATTGACTGCCAAAACCAAAAAATCTGGGTCATCACATTCACCCCGTCTTATACGGAATTTCTTCCTCACAATTCAACAAACATCATAATCTAGGTGACATCAAAGGTCAAACTTCATATAGATCATCACTTCTAGATGTCAATGCTATCATAGGTGTGAATGTACCTTGAGTGTCATATTAGGATATTTAAGCATGTAGGTGTACCTAGCCCACCTTATATAAGTTGACGCATCACATTTAAAAATAAGAGAGGAACAAAAGCATCATTTAATGGATTAGTGATAACATGACATTCTATTATTCTTTGATTCACATCCCTTATTACCCTGATAATTAGGGTTTTTTTAGCTTGTATGAAGTTAAGAAGTTATAACTTAGGTTTCATCTTTCACCCCACTAACATGTGTAAGGTGATATCAAGTGTGCACCTCATTTGTTTCAGAATCATCACATTTGACATCATTAGTGTGGGTTTATGATCAACATATTACTTAGATTTGATCATCTTAGAAGGGATTACTTTACATGCTTGAATATATAGTTTCACCCTAAGGTGTGAGAGTTTTCATCAATCTAAGATCATAGATTTAGAAGCATTGAGTTTAGGCACCATACTTTATGATCATATAATATAAGATACAAGGATATCTTTGTTTCAATTTTATGATTTTGACTTATATGTTTCATGTATGATATGAAGAGATAGAGAATATATTTAATCAAGCTTATCATGACTTCAAAATTGGGCATTACATCTATGATATATGGAGGGAATAGAATAGGCCAAGCTTCTACGAGTGACTCCTCATATGTTAATCATCTATATAGCTCAAGTGAGGTTTCTAGCATCATATATTAGAAAACAGAAGTGGAAGGAACAACATTTATGAATATCTTATACACACGACATTTTACTCTCTGAACTAAAGTTTCATATATAACCTCACTTGCAGCTAATGATGAGTTTCACAAACATAAGTCACTTAAGCTAGGACCTAACTTCATAAAAGGATTGATCATCTTATCATGATTGAGTCTTCTATCCATCACATTTTTTTACCCAACTCTCACATCTAGTATTTATATCAAGAGAGGAATCATGTAAAAAGACTCAACTCGTCTATTTAGGAGTAACTTAGCTTGGGACACATCATTTCACATAAATATCATATTTTTCATATATTTAGGGTAGGTCCTATGACCCTCTCCTGGTGGGTCTCACTCTCTCTGGAGTTCACCACGTATCTTGTCCTAAAACTAGAGGTCCTCCTTTGTAAAACAGCTTGAGGCTCATGCAAATTCAACTTTATCTTAGCATAGCTCATCTTAAGTAAGAAAAGGGAATATACTTTCATCATCAAGATTTAAATTAGATCTTCAAAATTGGATCCAACTCATATACAACTTAGACCTATATAAAGGAACCTATATCATCAAAGATCGAAATTCTATAAGATCATATTTGCTTATATCATCTATCAATCTATCATCTACTCCAACTATCAAATATCTGAGAAGGCTCTAGACATCTAATCTAGATTTACTCTCTCTTCTTGAGTGATGTCACTACCTTTCATTTAAGTTGCATGAACACTGACTAATCTCTTGTGCGAGGAACACATTTTCATATTTACATATATATAATAAAATATTATATAGTTTTGTCTCTGAGAAGGCAGATGTCAGAGAAAGCTACTGAGGCTCGAGCCGATTGGAAAACAAGACCAAATCAGCAAAATGAGTGTCCCGCACATAGTAAATAGTCCAGTGCTATGTCACCTGGTGAAATGGTGAGAACAATGTGTAGACTAGTGTAGCTACCCAATACATATGAGCTCTATATGGAATGGGTTTCACACACTCATCTAAATCTAGTTCTTGAACACCTAGATTCTAATTTAGAGGTTAAGTCAAACCTAATTCCTATTGAACAACTTACTAAATTCTTAGGGTTTAAAGTGAAAGGTGAATTTTAATTTTTATATTTTATGATGAGTAATTGTTAGGTGTAGCTAATGTTCATGCTCTGATACCAACTCCACCGTTTCTGGATTCTGTTGTCTTGAGACTTAGAAGACCCGAGAAGACAAATTCAAAAATGTTAAGAAATAGTTTTAGAGTGCGTTGTGGAAGAAATTTACGCATACATGAACATTCATAACATACATCATATAATTTCTTAACATTCAACATGTATAATTACAGCATGAATTGTTACAACTTACAATTGCATGATTTAAAAGGAAGTTATACAAGTCTATGAACATGCATGCAAACATCATCTCATCATAATAGGTAAATATGTACAACTTCTCACTTTTTATCTTGTCTCCCATGCTATCTCTGAACCTAAAACATACTTGAAACAACGAATCAACACAATGTGTTGTGTACATGGGTAGAAAGATACATATATTTATGGTTTTCATAATTTTGAAAAGATTTGTAGAAAGAAAGAAGAAAGATCATAGAAAATAGTTCTTTAATAAGTGAAATATGCCAAATTTAGTCATTTTTCTATATAAATTGCAATATCAAGGTGGACTAGTACAAGAACATATCTATCGGGCCCATCCCCGTGCACTAAGTACTCTAGGGAAACTCTCCATTCATCGTGTGCTCTAGGGAAGTGTACTATTCAACGTTAATTCATTCCCTTGTAAGGGGGATAATGAACACCTTAAACAACTATAAAAGATCTACTCATCATTTATGTTTTCAAGTGATAAAATATCAAGTACTATATATTGCTACTACATCCAACATTTGCAAATACAAGAGAGCAGACATACATATCATGATTGCAACCAAGAAAATTATAGTCATACACTTCAATAAAAACCCACGTACCTGATTCTATGATTCCTAATTTTCTTGGAACATCTACATCACTAGTCATCACCTGATTAATAACTATTCGATTATCATTAATATAAGATTCAACATTACTATAGTTTGTTTCAAATTAGGGTTTGGATCAAACCTAGGTTCAAATGAGGTTAAATGCATATTAGATATTTTTCTACTGTTTAGGATGTCTTACTAAAGTTCGAGCCAAATTTTCATATTTTTGTGATGATTAGTTTATTTTGTAGAATTAATATGTAACTTAAACCATCTAATTATGCATTAATGAATAAGGACCTAACATTTTAGCATAATTCTCATATCTGAGGCTGTATTTAGTTTCCAAATGCAAGTAGGGTTCAAAAGTATTTTTCTCAAATTTTATGTCCACCATTTGCTAATTATTCGAGGTTAACTAATCCTAAAATGGAGCATTATCATCTATATTAGAAACAACCATATAATATTGTTTGAAAGCCTGATCTAGGGGTCCAGTATTGAAGTTGACATTTTTGTGAATGTAGGGATATTTTTGGTGAATTTATTGACCAAGGAATGTATTTTATATAATTTTTGTAAGATAAAAGGTATTAACATGGATTTAACTGGAAAATACCTCTCAGAGTAAAAATGGGGCCGCTAGATCATCCGTCTAGGCGCCCTAGATGGCCGCCACCTGGTCTCTGTTATTCCTTAAATTGGTTGACCCTAAGTGGGCTCTGCTTGCTGGGTCGACTGGCTGGGATTGGAATTATTCCACTCTTCCTTTACTTGCTCTCGCTCCCGCAGGGGTGTCTGCTTCTACGCTACTCGGCAAAGACGCCCGCATGCAGTGCTCCAGCGTGAGATTGGTGAGGATCACAGTCTCTCAATGCCTGGATTTGGCGGGCTCTTCCACATTGGAACACATAGCATGCCTTCAGCCACTCCCTCACAGTCGCGGAGGGGGGAGCTGTGAAGTCGTGGGTTCTCCAGATGGGCGTCTCCATGGCCTGGGATCACGGTTCCGGTAGGTGGATGGCTTCACCACCGCCGTGAGGAGGAAGCAAGCTAGATTCAGTTATTGCATCCTACGATGCTTATGCTTGAAGCTATTGCATCCAAACAATCGTAGCAAACTAGCGAACCTTTAGATTCAGCGGAGATGCCAGAATAGCTCGTCCCTCGGACTCGTGCTTTACCTCCGACATCCACCCTCTACACTGACCATGGTGAATCTCAACTCCTTGGTTCTGAGCACACCAGAGGCAGTGTCGGGGTACATGTTCCTCTAATCCATGACGAGGCCTTACCCACGAGTCCTTCTCTCTGCTCTTCCTCAGTCGACCCACTTAGACCTGTCAAACGTGTGGGTGGGTTGGGTTTGGGTTGGGTCGTTGCGGGTTTGGGTCTCGCGGGTGCGGGTAAAAAAAACCAGTTCTAAATGGGTGGAAGAAAGATAAATCCAAACCCGACCCAGTGGGTTGCGGGTTGCCCGTAGGTGCCCATATAAATTTAAAAAATTACCATGCTAATGTTTGTTTATATAAGATATGGAACAAAACAATCACATTGACATGTAAACCTTTTTCACTTGTCCAAAAATTTTCTATAAGAAGAGCATCAAACAAAAATACACCCATGGGCAGAGATGCTGCATGCTAGTAAAGAAAAACCTCCGACTGGCTGAATTAATTACCAGTATTGTATAGATGCTAGAACAACAAATATAATATAGATTTTAGAAGCTTAACTCAAAAGCATACATCTTTTAAATAGCGAGGACCACCTATACCAAACAACTAAACATTAATTGAACAACTTATATTATGGAGGCATCCAAATGAGATGGGGTATAAATCGGAGAACTGAAAAAAGACTAAAACTTTGGCATTTTCCAAACAGCAACTCCACATTCTTTTATTATGCAGTATGAAGATGACAACCAATAACTCGACATTCTTTTTAATTTTCAATATGAAGATGATACAACCAACAACTCAACACCCTTTTGATTTGTAGTATGATGATGACAAAACCTTATGTATGCCTCCCATTCTCACAAAATAATACAAAAGAATAAATTTTACAAACTATTTAATGAGTAAAAATAATTATAAACCAATCTATGTGTTTTGTTAACTTCGTTGTGGTTTAAATTTTGAGATAAGAGTACAAGACATATTTAATATTACCTATTACTAGACTTCAAATATATATATATACATATACATACATATATATATATATATATATATATATATATATATATATATATATATATATATATATATATATATATATATATATATATATATATATTACCTATTACTACCAAGTGGTAGTGGCTTGGACGCAAACACACGCAAGTGGCAAGTTTCATATATGCAACATGTGTATATTTTTTACTGATAACTAAATCTTATATAATTATTTTTATTAATAAAATCAGTGTAATAAAGCGGGTCACCCGCGGGTGCCCGCGGATTGCCCATAAAACCTGCTAGTTAAACGGGTGGGTATGGGTCTAGGTGTTTTCCAGCGGGTGGTAAATTTTAGGACCCAAACCCAACTTAAACGGGTCGACCCATGGGCACCCGCGGATTTTGACCCAGTTTGACAGGTCTAGACCCACTGCTGTGAGAAGGGAATAGAGATGTGCTGGGAAGCGGGGCTTAGTTCTCCCATCCTACGTCGATTTGAATGGGGTCTGGAGTAATGGCTAGGTCTGTGAATTGATTCCTTAGTCTAAACTCACGTTGACCAACTCCCGAGGAGTCTCACTATCTTTAGGGATGTTTACCGCCTGGCATCAAAGAGAAAGGAGGAGGAGGAGGGGAAGTTGGAGGCTTCCGCTATCCCTCAGCTTACCTCCACGTCCCGGAAGCCTAGGGTCATTGTGTACAACACACTGCTCTGAATAAATCTAAAATAAATCTAAACGGTTGGGGTGTTGACATGGTTATAGAGATGGTAGTTAGTTGGCACGAGGATCTTGCAACCTATACTGCATTCGGTTCTGAGGTAATCGGAAGTGGAAGATAAAGTCTCCAACCTCCACATAGTTTCAGATCTAGGTCACATGCAGCCGTCCCTTATGGCTGTGACATGTATATAGCAACAAACTTAGATCAAAACTCTACTCAAACCTTATTAATTAACCCAAGAATTCAAACTACATTTTATCTCACATGGATCATTCAAGTTCTATGAAACTTCCAGCCATACCTTCATATCAATTTCTCTTTCTCTGTGCATAATTTGAGCCACAATTAACATTATTTGATCAGTGAAATAAATTCCTCAAAAGGAATCATTTTTCTACTCTTGTGGATCACTAAATGATATATAATATCATAAATTCCCAATTCAACTAATGGAATAAATTCTTTATAAATGCACTCAATTAGGTATTATCATTGTCAATTGCATCTTTAAACACACTTTTAAGTGAAAACATCCAAGATTGAATGAAGTTTACTAATGAACCTCAAGTTTTATATTGCTTGTCAAAATGAAAAAATTCTGGGTCATCACCGTCACCCTTGCCTCCATGGGCTGGCTGGACATGTTAAGAGGTGTCTCTATGGAGGCTCTAGTTCAGGTGCCAAGCTGCTTAGGTGGTCATGTCCTCTCAAATATGTCATTAGCCATTCTACTCTGGCGTCTCACATTCATTGATTGGGTAGTTTCTACACGCATGAGGTCCTTCAACAACTTTAGATGTGTCTCTCTTACTAGGACAACACCAAGCCCAAAAAGCGAGGATCCTAAATGTCGGCCCTCTCACAACACCACCGCCTCTCTGTCTCCACTTCTTATTTCTCAACCTCTTCTCGAATTGTTCATGTTATAAACATAATTGGCTTTTCCCCTACCTCTCTTCCTTACGTAAGTTCTTAGAACCCCTTCCCTTTGCGGTCTCGCAACAAGATTTGATATGTCTTGGACTCTGATGAGTCCTATAGGAATAGGGAACATGATGTTACAGATTTCAGATGATCCATTGGCTTAGCCTTGAACCAAAGGTCTGGCCTCCAATTCCCTAGTTCAAGTGTTCTAGCATGATGTATTCCATATCATATCAATTAAAATTAATCACACCCTAATTTTTTGTAACTACTTGGTCTCCAATTTTGAATAAAACTCATATAAATAAATTCATGATGTGGAAAATCTTAAGATCTAAATAACAACTTAAAATACAATAGTATAGTGTGTGATTTTTGCTAGGCCTACACCTAGATTAACAAATTAAATCGTGCATTGAACTCTAAACTTCACCAAAAATGTACCACATTCAATATAAATTATCAAGGACATAACATCCCTTCTAATTTCATCACCACATGCATGTGGGATCCTAATTCACATACATCATATATAGTAAGAATTACCAAACTATCTTTAAATTAAGTGAACATGATTTTATAATCCAACTATATATATAATTAAATTGAATGACCAAGTTAACCTCAAACTACACCATACTAGAACCATGATCTTATTGTGTCTTAACAATCATACAAACATTCTCAAATTTGGATTCAATGATTCTTAAACATCAAAACTGATTCAATTGCATAAAAGATCCCTTTCAGCATGATTTTCTTTTTATGTACAAATTTTCATGAAATTTGAATTGAACCATATTGCAACCATAAATCAATCCTATATTTATCTCATTCTTAACTTAATCATGTATTCAAAAGTTGGGGTGTGCAATACTACCCACCTTTTAGGGAATTTTGTCCTTGAAATTCAGATAAACTATAGGAGGATACCCACAATAGGGTTCAACGTATCTTACTAAGTCTTGAAACTTCTCATAAAGTCTCATATGTACGTTCAGAGTCTGACATTCACATGGATAACTAACTATGTCTAACAACCTTAACAAACTAGCATGTACATTCAACATGGAAATTTGTAGGAAAATCTTAAGCATAACTGATGACTTTTTCTTTACTCTTAATTATCTCTCTTTATGTATCTTTCTATGGTAACATGTACCTTAGTACCTAGCTCTCATGACATGCACTAATTTCCTGGACCTCATGTCTCTTGAGTTGACCTGCACTAGGGTCTGGGTCTAAGCCCATTATCTAATTGCATCCCATCAAATCTTATATTATATTAATCTTAATGCATTCTGATCTCATGGTCTTAACATTAGCACAAACCTTAAATCTCAAAAAGCTTAAAGCATGAATCATAATAAAATTTTGTCTGGCAAACTTAATCATGACTTAAGACTTGTTGGTATGTATGCCTACAGAACTAATCATGTGATGATTGTAATGGCGTTACTTGTAATTTATATGATTAATAAATAAAGACAAGCTTCCAATTTATTCTATTTAATGCACTTATCAGATAATCACTAGTATTCATATCACCTTTAGCGTCAGTTAAATATAACCTTAGAAGTCAGTTCCCAAGCGACACACAAGTGGGTGACACTAAATGTAGGCGCCTTAAGTGTCGATTTCACAACCGACTCTACAAAGTTGTCCCCCGTTTGCAAAGCTCCAGTAGGGGAACAATATGTGTTGGTTATAAAGCCATAACCAACCACATGTTAGACCATAGGTGTCTGTTAGCAACAAAAAATCGATGCCATTAAAAGATAAAGACGTCGGTTAATTTTTTTTTCACCGACGAGTTAAATTTTTGTTGTCGATTTCTTTTGTTAACCGACATCTATGTTTTGATTTTTTTTCTTATCAGCTTACATGCCTATTGTTCAGCTAGTCAGCAGGATGCAGAACCTGCAGTTCAGTTCTAAACTGTAGGTTTACATCATCCAATAATTTCAGCCAACAACATGCCACAAACATGCAAAATTAACAAGGATGGACATCATTTTTAATATATGATTCACACACATGTATAATCATATTTTATTATTATGACTTCATCAAACACATGTAGAATCCTATAGTTTTCATTCCTCCATTTTATATTCACACACATGTAGCAACCTGCAGTTCCATTAATTTTATCTCTTTTCACATTCAGACACGTACATGTAGAACTAAACATTCATGTATTCATCTTCAGATAAGACAATTCAGAAAAATTCATTCAGACATGTATATATAAGTGTGTCTTTTAAAGTTTAACATGTCATCAAAAACAGAAATAATTATGACATTAGAGTTGAGAAATATCATTCTTTATCATTATCATTGTCATCATCATCATTAGTATTCCAATGATAATAAAAGATTCCCACTACTTGTAAGGCTTTTGCCCATTGTTCTCTTACATCATTTAATTCTTCCATCATATAGGGAGTATGTACATCTAATAACTTTTCACCTGTACTGAAGTTACTGGTTTTAAACACCTACAAAGAGAATGAAGTATATATAAAATTAATAATATATAATAATATTGATATATTTCATATTATCTAGTGAGACTATATATAATACCTATAGTATGGTATCAATTTTCATTGGAGCATATTTGATAATTAGGTCCATATATCGCATTACATAGTATGCACATGCCCCGCCATTGTCTTGTATAGCACACTATAAATTGAAACATATAAAATGTTAACAAAAACAAACAAGCATAGTTCACATAAATAATATATATATTACAGTCAGGAAATTACTTTTACATTCTCTGAAAGTAATGGTTTCTTTGTCTTGGCAATCTTTCTGCCAGAATTTTTAAACACTTTTAAAACCCTACATGTTAATGTTACACATTAAGTTGCATTATTAAATAATAATGTAATAATAGATGTTAACGGATATTAAAATATGAAAGATTTCTCACGTGAATAATGGCCTTTTCATTGTGTGTCCATATAATGGGTCTAATTCTGTTCCCAAAGGATCGAGATAATAAATAATTCACGTGTTGGGGACAATAACCGGTAACTCCCAATAATTAGCACTAGAGGTAAGCAAGTTAAAAATTAATAACTCAAAATCAATAATAAAAAATAATTTTCTTAAGTCCAAATTATAAGCAAACTTACCCAACATTGAATGGAGCTATTATCACTGCCTTCTTTTTTCCACCAAAACATTAAAAGTAGCAGAGCAGTATGAGGTAACTGATCTAGGGTCTTTATCTACGTGACTGATCAAAGATGGAACTAGAAATCCCACATGGGAAAATGCAAAATATTTACAGATTGTGTGTAAGTGGCTACAAAATATGTATTACATATGCATAAATATATAAGAAACCAGATCACCATATATAAAACAAGGTATATGGATATATAAACAAGATCTCATCATATCTATAGCTCTATCATAGATGTATTCAGCCAATCATAATGAAACAACTCCAAAATATCTTATGTAAATATTTTATTATCGTATGATTCGCCTGCAGCATCCACCAGAATAGAAATTTTATAGGAGAATTTGGGTCATGTTCGCCTATCCACAATGCCATACCCTTACAATTAGGACCTTATGAGTCGTATAGGTCACTTGGAAGCCAACTAGGTGCTTCAGGAAGAGGTGGAGGTGGTGGCGGATCTTTAGTGGATTTCTTCCTTTTGACTTGTATATATAATTTCAGATCAATAGCTCATATATACACGCTAACAAATTAATGTAATGTAAATTTACCATACAATATCAGTATAGATGACATCTACTTTGGACCATAATATCACTCCGCCTTCTGCTTCACCAAGCATTTCAAAATTTGTGTAGGTAATTGGTACTGGATGACTTTGCCACGGGTGGAGTATAAGTATCAGGTTCACAAGAACCGCACCAACTAGAATTGGAGTGCCATGAAAAAGCCTTGGCCTCTGCAATGAAAAATTCTTTGCATTTTAGATAGAATGGATTCAACCCGTACAAATTTACGTAAGTATATTATATACATAAAAGAGTGGCTACTATTTCATAAAAATACTTACAACGGACGTGCTAGGTGGTGGGTCTACATGATTACTCCCAACCTCTATAGTAGGAGAAGAGTGACATGCACAGGTACTGTCTGAGTGGCAGTCTGATATGCCTGCCACTTTCTCATTGTTTCATGGAGTATCTTATTAAGTGCTTCCTTGACTCTCCTATCAATTAAACCATCTACCTATACATGGATATAAGAAACACTAACTTTTGATTATTGAATTTCACTTTGCAATAACATTCTATAAAAAGAATAGGTTACCTCAGCATTTGAAAATCCCACTTTTGGGACATGTTTGTGTTGTGATGGCCAAAAGAACGCTTTTATACCCACACAGCATCTGCACCCCTAACACATCCAGGATGCTCTAGGTTACCAAGAGCAACTATCAATTCATCCCTTGTGCCCTCGGGGATGAACTTGACTTGCTTCCTCTGTTGGTATGTATGCCCTGAGAGACAATCATAGGATGATTGGTGGGATACATTAAGATTGATTTGATAAACATAAAAGGCAAGCTTCCAATTCATTCTGGTTCAGTCATATGAGATAGTGATTGAACAGATTGAATGTCTAGAGAATGAAAGTACTCAATGACGTATGCTTTCAGGTTGAGGACCTGAATGATGAGATGATACGGATGCTAAGAGTTTGTACATTCTTGATATGTCCCTAGTCGGATGTCATAGTGGAAGGTAGATAGACAGCTATGACACACAAGACTAGATTGTGGTGTTGGTTGATGACAGAATCTCATTAGTCATGATATAGAGATATCAAACCAAACACATAGGTACTTGTTAGAGAACAAGGTACCGGACAAACCCACCGTGAGTTTGACACATGGAACCATGACATGGTAGTCACAGTTAGTACTCACAGTGATGGTGGTGAGTGTGATTCTTAGACCTGAAATCACTACACTCAACAGATGTCGTTGGGCACACTTTGACATCATCAAACACAGTCCTGAAACATGAGTTGTTATAAAGGTGATGATTGGGTGGCTTTAACACATGGGGCTTTTGAGGGGTGAGTGATAGATATGGGATTTGTCCCTCCTGAGGGAGTTTGATATCCAAGGCCACTTGATGAGTAGGATTGAGATAGGCGTGCGCACGCATGTGTGAATCAGTATGTGATATTGATGTCATACATATCTCCTTCATGTTGGTGTGTATGCCCTGAGAGCCAATCATGTGATGATTGGTGGGATACATTAAGATTGATTTGATAAACATTAAAGGCAAGCTTCCAATTCTTTCTGGTTCAGTCATATGAGATAGTGATAGAACAGATTGAATGTCTAGAGAATGACAGTACTCAATGACGTATGCTTTCAGGTTGAGGACCTGAACGATGAGATCATACGGATGCTAAGAGTTTGTACATTTTTGTTATGTCCCTAGTCGGATGTCATTGTGGAAGGTAGATAGACAACAATGACACACAAGACTAGATTGTGGTGTTGGTTGATGATAGAATCTCATTAGTCATGATATAGAGATATCAAACCAAACACATAGGTACTTGTTAGAGAACAAGTGTATCGGACAGACCCACTGTGAGTTTGACACATGGAACCATGAGATGGTAGTCACAGTCAGTACTCACAGTGATGGTGGTGAGTGTGATTCTTAGACCTGAAATCACTGCACTCAACACATGTCGTTGGGCACACTTTGACATCATCAAACGCAGTCCTGAAACATGGGTTGTTATAAAGGTGATGATTGGGTAGCTTTGATACATGGGGCTTTTGAGGGGTGAGTGATAGATATGGGATTTTTCCCTCCTGAGGGAGTTTGATATCCATGGCCACTTGATGAGTAGGATTGAGAAAGGCGTGCACGCATGTGTGAATCAGTATGTGATACTGATGTCATACATATCTCTTCCAGTCTACTCTGAGATCAAGAAAGTGAATGAACGTTGACAGGATGACTGTTCCATGCCTCGAGTTCATTCAGGATATCAGTGACAAAGGAATTATACATTTGTTGTAACACCATTCACGGATTGTAGGATGAAAGTTGTTCTCCAACTTTCTACTTTCACTTGGGTAGCACTGATGTGTGACTACGCACCGCTCTATGCTTGTGAAGTCATAAGTGTTATGAACTTTCACTGCCAACGTGAAATGGACCTGCAGGGTCACACACATAGGATTTAACTTGGACGAGGAGTTTTGTCCACAAGCAATGTTTAGATTGATTACTAAAGGAGTTTAGTAGTTCAATTAAACACTCAATCAGTCGATGACTCAATATCGTATGGTTCAAGGTGTTGGACGCATTGATTGGAGTATCGGATTGATTGAAATCGCATTTGACTGATTCTGCACAATCTGCACTCCCAACCGGTCAGTTCATGTGATGAACCGGTCGGCTGAGGTTGCTGAACCGGTCAGTTCAATTGTTGAACCGATCGGCTCATGCACAAAGTCAAACGACCGGTTCAAGTGTTGAACCGATCGGTTCAACTGGTGCAATCGAGCAACTTGGGAAAGTAGGATTGGTGAGAATTTTCCTTTCGTTTCAATTTCCAATTTGATTGGAAATAGGATTTCCAATTTGATTGGAAATAGTATTGGTATTCGATACCAATTGGGAAAGAAACAAGGAAAGTCTTTTCGAGCTGGATTAGGACCATGAACCGATCGGTTCAGGGCACCAACCGATCGGTTGGAGTGCCCCAAACGGTCGGCTCAGGTCCAACCGATCGGCTCAATGGCCGAACCGACCGGTTCAGCAGTGAACCGATCAGTTCAGGTTGTGAGATGGTTGCTTTTTGTGGAAAATCTCGAACCCTTCTACTCCTGCTTTTAGTCCTGCATTGCCCGGGATGGAGAACCCTGTCCCATGACTCTCCTATATATAGGGGTATTTGGGGGCTTCTCGTAGTACAGCTGAGTGCAACCAGTTGCTCTGTAAGTTGTCGTTCTCTCTGGTTTTGGTAACCGTGAGAGAGCCCGAGCAAGTGCTTCCCGCAAAAGGGAGGTGCAGCAAGGGAAGGACAACTGCAGTTGCAACAGGAGGCAGGAGAGCGTGTTGGTGACTAGTACGTCAACAGGAGGGTGCGACTCCTTCCACTTCCTTGTGGGACAAGGAGTGTGGAGTTCCAGGTGGTCCGTGTGGACTACTACAGAGGCGGGAGGACACTGCCGCTTAGGAGGACAACTGTCATCCGACAGTCCGGTTCAAGTAGGAGTTGTCAGTCCCGGTGCGACCAGGAGCTGCACAGACACCGTCGAAGTCCAGAGTTGAAGACCGCGCATTGCGCGAGGTATTGTCTCCGAGCAAGCCTCGAGACAAGGTATGATTCCGCAAACCATCCTTTCCTATTATATAGACGTTGACGCGTTTCCTCGGTATGGGTTGGGGGAGAAATTTTTTTTTGTTTCCGCTGCCTTCTCTGTCTCCCCTAAAACCCAACAGTGGTATCAGAGCCACATCAACTGCTCTATATTTTAGGAATATCGATATGATCGATTTTGGTTTGTCGCCTTTATTTATTGCATACGATGCGAATAATATCGGCTTTATGCATGTCCAATCCTAAATCCACAAATCCCTAATTACATATATGATATGTATTATTAATGCACTCGATACGCGTCGCCCTTAAACGAGTTTTGTGGTGGATGTGTGTAGCGTGATTATGGCCTATAAACCCCTATCTGTGATTGGTTGTGTGTGGTTTCTTGCATCTCGGTCTGCGCACCGATCTTCCCTCTCTTATTCCTGATGTAACTCGAAATAATTCGAGATTCTTTCCTACCTTTGCTCCCCCCGAATGTAACTCGGGGTTTCTTTTTAAAAGCAATGTAATAAATAGGATAGAATTTTATTTCCTATTATGTCGAAGACCGGCGGACATCAAGATGATTGCTCAGACGGTCGGTTCAAGGAGTGAACCGATCGGTTGATGACCGGTTCGAGGAGCGAGATAAGCGGGTGGCGGACATGACGAGATGCACGAAGACCAGGTGAACCGATCGGTTGGAGGAGCCAACCGATCGGCTGGTGGCACCCAGACGAGAGGCTGGAGAGTACAGATCAATCATGTGATGAGTTGATCAACTCGGATGGCAAGGCACAGATGTTCATCTTGTACCGGTTGCATGTGATGTTGACCTAGATGACCATGATTCCTATTGGCTCGAGGAATCACATTAGGATGGCCATAATCATCGCTTTTTATCGTTTGTGCATGTTTTCTGTGGGATATAACATGTATATGATACGTACTATGTATTGTGGTGATTGGATATGTATATGTATATAAAACCAAATCCCTCATTAAAATATTAAGTTTTAGATGCCTTCCAAATGCAACACACGTGAAAAGCTTGATCGACCAAGTGTGGGCACGCCCTAGCGTGGTGCACCGTCTATCTCGTGGAAGCGTGAAGGATGAATGTGTGGGTCTTCCCTAGCAGGGTGCATATTCATCGTGTTTGCTTTGGGTCAGACTTAACAAGGTGACCTAGATAGGGTCTAGCGCCTTGAGGCATGGAGGTGATCATTGCAAGGAGTTGTATATGACATCTTATCAACAGTTGCATATGATGCAATTGGCAAAAGTTGCCTACCTGAGAGATCTATGTTGTGGGTGACAGCCCTAGCTGGTCCATGGCTTAGAGGATTTCAGGATCTTGCCCACTAGAAGGTTGTATGCTGCAATCTTCCGAATTGATGGTGAGGGCTATCAATTTGAAGTAAAATAGTGGGAGCGATAATTAATTAAATGCCTAATTATATCGTCAAATTTTCAAATCAATCAAATAAGTCAAAAATGAGTTTTGGACTAAAATTGCATATTTTCCTTTTTGTAGTTCAAATGGCAACAAACAACAACAACTTTTCTTTGCGATCGGTCCTTGACAAGGACAAGCTAAATGGGACAAACTTCCACGACTGGTATCGGACATTGAGAATTTTTCGCACTCAAGAGCGTAAGCTCTATGTCCTGGATACTCCAATTCCAGAGGAACCCACTCCTAATGCACCAAAGACAGAAAGGGATGCTTACAAGAAGCATTCTGATGATGCGATTGATGCAAAGTGCTTGATGCTATGTTCAATGAACCATGAGTTGCAGAGGCAACATGAGAACATGGGTGTCATAGAGATGATTCTGCATCTCAGGAACATGTATGAAGATCAGGCACGGCAAGAGAGGTACAATGATTCTAGGGCGCTGTTCAAGTGCATCATGACAGAAGGAGATCCAGTTGGTCCTCACACACTCAAGATGATTGGGTATGTGGAGAACCTGCAGAGACTGGGATTTCCACTGTGCCAATAGTTGGCTACTGACGTGATACTGCAATCGTTGCCAGAATCTTACAGTCAGTTTGTGATGAACTACAACATGAACAACTTTGATAGGCCACTGTCAGAGTTGTTGGGCATGTTGAGGACATCCGAGTTACAGATGAAGAAGGACAAGCCTAAGTCCGTGATGGTGATCACGAGCAAGAAAGGAAAATCCAAGCGCAAGGGCAAGGGCAAAGCTAAGAAAGGTTCTGAAGCTAGCCAGGAGTCCAAGCCATCTTCAGCTCTCAAGGCCAAGGGAGGCGTGACCAAGAAAGAAAATTGCCACCATTGTCAAAAGCCAGGACATTGGAAAAGGAATTGTCCTCTCTACCTGGAAGAACAAAAGAAGAAGGAGGCGACTGAAGCCTCTACTTAAAGGTGTCATGAAAGTAAACTTGTAACACTTTTGAGATATATGATATCAAGATGTAAAGTGTAAAGCATTCTTATTAAGGGCAAGTGTTGCCTTCATAGATAGGAGTACTTTAGTTTATTTTCAGCCAATAAGGCATGTAATACAGTTATGAACTGCTATTTCATATTTGCCAATAGATAGAAACACTTTATTTTTGCATATTGTATGACAATGATGGCAACTAATAAAGAGATGTTTCAATTTATAAAGATGTGATCTTTGTGGCAATGCCTTATTTATCTTGTGATATTTGATATGCATAAGATAAGACGATACCTAAAAGTTATAGATAACTCAAACAATTTAATTAGCATTAATCATGAGAAATTCATTTCTAGTTTCCATGTGATTGATAAAACTAGACTCTTTTGGTTAGAGAACCAGTAAGGGACATGAATATCTTGGATATGATTAATCAATCTTCACTAATGTAGTGGGAGAGTGATTATCCTATTAGGTATAATACATGTGATGTATTTACATACCTATTGGAACAAATGCTAATACTTCAAATGGTGTTTAGAGAAATACCAATGTGAATATCTTGAAGTGTTCAAGATTATCATAAATGAAGTACAAATTTGGTAAAGTATTAGTCCTTTATGAGATCAAGGAATAGAATACTTGGACCAAATGTTTGAGATCCTTATGAGTGTTTATGATAATGTATCATAGTGAACTCATGATTAAGGCATGGTGATGTCTGAATCAAGAAGGAATCATACTCTAAGGAGTTAGAGAATGATTATCAAACAACTGAATTCTTCTTAATAAATGAATACCCCACACTAATAAAAAGAAATTAAGAATCACAAGGGTTGTGAGTTCTTATATCTTAAACAGATACACCTCAATTATCTATGTGATTAGTTGTTCATGTGATGAGTCAACTATCAAGATGAATATGAGGAACCAAATCTTGAGTTATGGTTTATGATCGTTACATCCTAAATGACATCCATGTGAACCATAAGGTATGACCTTGATGGTAGCACTCATTGGATCATATCCATAAGTGCAAATGAGTCTTAAATGTTAAGACACATGGATAACATTTTGAGAAGGATGATGCTTGTTGATTGCAATTTAATGACTAAGACATTTGGCATATGGATACTAAAACCGCATTCCTATGAGGAATAAAACCAGGATGTGTACGTGACACAACCTATAAGGTTTATGAATCCACTAATGCAAATGAAGTCTATAAGTTACAATGGAATAATCAATGTGATTGATTGAGTACAATCAACTCAAAATTGGATCTTTATTTTGATGATATAGTCAAAGGGTTTGACTGATATGTCAAAGATAAAGAAGGCATCTGTGATTTAGTGGGAGCGTATTCACATTCCACATGTTGATGTGAAATGGAAATGTTCTAGAATGGAAATCCAAAAGTGGAAATTATCTTTAAGGAAGATAGAGATGTTTCCTATATGATAGGAATAGAGATCTATAGAGATAGTTCTCGGAAAATCTCTTGACCTGGAAAGAGAAAGCATACATTGGCAATCTGTACTGAAGTGTTCAGTATGCACAGATTCAGTGGGAGAAAACTTGTCCATGTTACATGGAGTTAGTATCCCAAGGCCAAGTGTCTAATTCTTATGAAGAATGGGAACACTAAGAATAGATATGGATCTATCATGTATGTAATCATCCCGTTGTCTTGCATGTGTGACATGGCAAGAATAAAATGCATTCATCATCTTGTATGTAGGACATGGCAATATGATGTGCTCATCCTGATAACTCGTATGTGGGACATGATGAGTGGATGTCTGTCTACTTCCAGTAAGGGTTACTAGAATACCATAAGAACTTGATAAGTACTTGGGAAGTACTAGTTCTATGGAAATAAGGAAGAGTTCGATGTAAAGAGTTACATTGATGCGAACTTCCGAAAAGACAGAAAATTAATCGCAAAATATACATAGGATATATAAAAGTGAAAGTTTGTTGATAATTGGAAGTGTTCCAATAAAGCCATTTAAAAGGGAAATGCTGAGTATCTATGTGTTAGTGAACAACAGTAGATACTATATGGATCTAGAAGTTCATGAGATGAACTTATAGATATTCCACTCATTGATGACAAGTTTGGAATCCTTGATCATGCAATGTGGCTAAAGGTTAGCAAAGGAATACTAGATTGCATATTACGGCAACTCCATCTCATACGTGTAACGTACAACGAAGAGATGTGAGACATGCAATTTGTACAGACTTTGGCAAGGTGTTGCCATTACTCACTATGTTGGTACTACAGAGTAACATGTGGGACATGTTTGAAGATCACTATGAATATGATTCATGGGTGATTGGCTCGCAGAGCAAGTGTGAGTCTGTTAGTGTGTATGCCCTGAGATCCAATCATGTGATGATTGGTGGGATACATTAAGATTGATTTGATAAACATTAAAGGCAAGCTTCCAATTCTTTATGGTTCAGTCATATGAGATAGTGATTGAACAGATTGAATGTCTAGAGAATGACAGTACTCAATGACGTATGCTTTCAGGTTGAGGACCTGAACGATGAGATCATACGGATGCTAAGAGTTTGTACATTTTTGTTATGTCCCTAGTCGGATGTCATTGTGGAAGGTAGATAGACAACAATGACACACAAGACTAGATTGTGGTGTTGGTTGATGACAAAATCTCATTAGTCATGATATAGAGATATCAAACCAAACACATAGGTACTTGTTAGAGAACAAGTGTACCGGACAGACCCACCGTGAGTTTGACACATGGAACCATGAGATGGTAGTCACAGTCAGTACTCACAGTGATGGTGGTGAGTGTGATTCTTAGACCTGAAATCACTACACTCAACACATGTCGTTGGACACACTTTGACATCATCAAACGCAGTCTTGAAACATGGGTTGTTATAAAGGTGATGATTGGGTGGCTTTGACACATGGGGCTTTTGAGGGGTGAGTGATAGATATGGGATTTGTCCCTCCTGAGGGAGTTTGATATCCATGGCCACTTGATGAGTAGGATTGAGAAAGGCGTGCACGCATGTGTGAATCAGTATGTGATACTGATGTCATACATATCTCTTCCAGTCTACTCTGAGATCAAGAAAGTGAATGAACGTTGACATGATGACTGTTCCATGCCTTGAGTTCATTCGGGATATCAGTGACAAAGGAATTATACATTCGCTGTAACACCATTCACAGTTTGTAGGATGAAAGTTGTTCTCCAACTTTCTACTTTCACTTGGGTAGAACTGATGTGTGACTAGGCACTGCTCTTTGCTTGTGAAGTCATAAGTGTTATGAACTTTCACTGCCAATGTGAAATGGACCTGCAGGGTCACACACATAGGATTTAACCTAGAAGAGGAGTTTTGTCCACAAGCAATGTTTAGATTGATTACTAAAGGAGTTTAGTAGTTCAATTAAACACTCAATCAGTCGATGACTCAATATCGTATGGTTCAAGGTGTTGGACGCATTGATTGGAGTATCGGATTGATTGAAATCGCATTTGACTGATTCTGCACAATCTGGACTCCCAACCGATTGGTTCATGTGATGAACCGGTCGGCTGAGGTTGTTGAACCGGTCGGTTCAATTGTTGAACCGATCGGCTCATGCACAGAGTGAAACGACCGGTTCAAGTGTTGAACCGATCGGTTCAACTGGTGCAATCGAGCAACTTGGGAAAGTAGGATTGGTGAGAATTTTCCTTTCGTTTCAATTTCCAATTTGATTGGAAATAGGATTTCCAATTTGATTGGAAATAGTATTGGTATTCGATACCAATTGGGAAAGAAACAACAAAAGTCTTTTCGATCCGGATTAGGACCATGAACCGATCGGTTCAAGGCACCAACCGATCAGTTGGAGTGCCCCAAACGGTCGGCTCAGGTCCAACAGATCAGCTCAATGGCCGAACCGACCGGTTCAGCAGTGAACCGATCAGTTCAGGTTGCGAGATGGTTGCTTTTTGTGGAGAATCCCGAACCTTTCTACTCCTGCTTTTAGTCCCACATTGCCCGGGATGGAGAACCCTATCCCATGACTCTCCTATATATATAGGGGTATTTGGGGGCTTCTCGTAGTACAGCTCAGTGCAACCAGTTGCTCTGTAAGTTGTCGTTCTCTCTGGTTTTGGTAACCGTGAGAGAGCCCGAGCAAGTGCTTCCCGCAAAAGGGAGGTGCAACAAGGGAAGGACAACTGCAGTTGCAACAGGAGGCAGGAGAGCGTGTTGGAGACTAGTACGTCAACAGGAGGGTGCGACTCCTTCCACTTCCTTGTGGGACAAGGAGTGTGGAGTTCCAGGTGGTCCGTGTGGACTACTACAGAGGCGGGAGGACACTGCCGCTTAGGAGGAAAACTGTCATCCGACAGTCCGGTTCGAGTAGGAGTTGTCAGTCCCGGTGCGACCATGAGCTGCACAGACACCGTCTAAGTCTGGAGTTGAAGACTGCGCATTGCGCGAGGTATTGTCGCTGAGCAAGCCTCGGGACAAGGTATGATTCCGCAAACCATCCTTTCCTATTATATAGACGTTGACGCGTTTCCTCAGTATGGGTTGGGGGAGAAATTTTTTTTGTTTACGCTGCCTTCTCTGTCTCCCCTAAAACCCAACACTTCAATCTACTCTGAGATCAAGAAAGTGAATGAACGTTGACAGGATGACTGTTCCATGCCTTGAGTTCATTCGGGATATCAGTGACAAAGGAATTATACATTCACTGTAACACCATTCACGGATTGTAGGATGAAAGTTGTTCTCCAACTTTCTACTTTCACTTGGGTAGCAATGATGTGTGACTAGGCACCGCTCATTGCTTGTGAAATCATAAATGTTATGAACTTTCACTGCCAACGTGAAATGGAAGAGGAGTTTTGTCCACAAAGTAATGTTTAGATTGATTACTAAAAGAGTTTAGTAGTTCAATTAAACACTCAATCAGTCGATGGCTCAATATCATATGGTTCAAATTGTTGGACGCATTGATTGGAGTATCAGATTGATTGAAATCGCAACTGAGTGATTTTGCCCAACCTATGCTCCCAACCGATCGGCTCAAGTGTTGAACCGGTCGGATGGGGTAGCTGAACCGGTCGGCTGGAGTGTCTAACTGATCGACTCACACCCAGGTTGAAACGACCGGTTCAAGGGTTGAACCGATCGGCTCAACTGGGGGCAACTGAGCATTTGGGAAAGTCATGTCGGCAAAGATTTTCCTTTGGTTTCGAATTGCCTAATTCGATTGGGAATTTAATTGGTATTTGATACCACTTGGGAAAGAAACAAGGAAAGTATTTTGAGCTTGAGTAGGATCTTGAACCGATCAGTTCAGGGCACCAACCGATCGGTTGGAGTGCCCCAAACGATCTGCTCAGGTCCAACCAATCGGCTCAGTGGCCGAACCGATCGGTTCAGGAGCCGAACCGGTCGTTTCAGGAGTCGGGTCAGTTGGCTTTTGTGGAAAATCTCGAACCCTTCTACTCCTGCTTTTAATCCCGCATTGACCGGGATAGAGAACCCTGTCCCATGACCCTCCTATATATATAGGGGTAGTGGGGGCTTCTCAAAGAATAACTCAATGCAACCAGTTGCTCTGCAAGTTGTCGTTCTCTCTGGTTTTGGTAACTGAGAGAGAGCCCGAGCAAGTGCTTCCCGCAAAAGGGAGGTGCAACAAGGGAAGGACAACTACGGTTGCAATTGGAACCAGGAGAGTGTGTTGGCGACTAGTACGTCAACAAGAGGGTGCGACTCCTTCCACTTCCTTGTGGGACAAGGAGAGTGGAGTTCCCGGTGGTCCGTGTGGACTACTACAGAGGCGGGAGGACACTGCCTCTTAGGAGGACAAATGTCATTTGACAGTCCAGTTCGAGTAAGAGTCATCAGTCCTGGTGTGACCAGGAGCTGCACAGACGCCGTCCAAGACCGGTGTTGAAGACCGCACAAGCCGCGAGGTATCGTCGTCGAGCAAGCCTAGGGATAAGGTATGATTCCACAAACCATCTTTTCCTAATATATAGACGTTGACGCGTTTCCTCAGTATGGGTTTGGGGAGAAAATTTTTGTTTCCGCTGCCTTCTTTGTCTCCCCTAAAACCCAACAGTGGTATCAGAGCCACGTCAACTACTCTATATTTTAGGAATATCGATATGATCGATTTTGGTTTGTCGCCTTTATTCATTGCATACGATGCGAATAATATCAGCTTTATGCATGTCCAATCCTAAATCCACAAATCCCAAATTGCATATATGATATGTATTATTAATGCACTCGATACGCGTCGCCCTTAAACGAGTTTTGTGGTGGATGTGTGTAGAGTGATTATGGCCTATAAACCCCTATCTGTGATTGGTTGTGTGTGGTTGCTTGCATCTCACTCTGCGCACCGATCTTCCCTCTCTTATTCCTGATGTAACTCGAAATAATTTGAGTTTCTTTCCTACCTTTGCACCCCCCGAATATAACTCAGGGTTTCCCTTTTTAAAGCAATGTAATAAATAGGATAGATTTTATTTCCTGTTATATCGAAGACCGGCGGACATCAAGACGACAGCTGAAACGATCGATTCAAGGCGTGAACCGATCGGTTGACGTTCCATACGGTCGATTCAAGGAGTGAACCGATCGGTTGATCACCGGGTCAAGGAGCAAGACGACCGGGTGGCAGACATGATGAGATGCACGACGACCAGGCGAACCGATCGGTTGGAGGAGCCAACCGATCGGCTGGTGGCACCCAGACGACCGACTGGAGAGTACAGATCATTCATGTGATGAATTGATCAACTCGGATGGCAAGGCACAAATTTCATCTTGTACAGGTTGCATGTGATGTAGACCTAGATGACCGTGATTCCTCTTGGCTCAAGGAATCACATTAGGATGGCCATAATCATCGCTTTTTATCATTTGTGCATGTTTTCAGTGGGATATAGCATGTATATGATACATACTATATATTGTGGCGATTGGATATGTATATGGATATAAAAACCAAATCCCTCATTAAAATATTAAGTCTTATATGCCTTCCATTAGCAGCACACATGAAAAACTCGATTAACCAAGCGTAGGTTACGCCAAAGCGTGGTGCGCCGTCTATCTTGTGGAAGTGTGAAGGGTAGACATGTAGGTTCTGCCAAAGCAGGGTGCATGTTTACCGTGTCGGCTTTTGGGTTAGACTTAACTGGTGATTCTTAGAGCGTCTAAGCCCAGAGGCAAAGGAATGTTCATGGCAAGGTGTTGTGCATGTTCATTCAACAAGAGTTACATATGATGCAATTGGCAAGAGTTGCCTACCTGAGAGATCTATGTTGTGGGTGACAACCCTAGCTGGTCCATGACTTAGAGGATTTCAGGATCTTGCCCACTAGAAGGTTGTACGCTGCAATCTTCCGAATTGATGGTGAGGGCTATCAATTTGAATTAAAATAGTGGGAGCGATAATTAATTAAAGGCCTAATTTTATCGTCAACTTTTCAAATCAATAAAATAAGTCAAAAATGAGTTTTGGACTAAAATTGTATATTTTCCTTTTTGTAGTACAAATGGAAAGAAACATCAACAACTTTTCTTTGCGATCGGTCCTTGACAAGGACAAGCTAAACGGGACGAACTTCCACGACTAGTATCGGACATTGAGAATTGTTCTCACTCAAGAGCGTAAGCTCTATGTCCTGGATACTACCATTCCAGAGGAACCCGCTTCTAATGCACCAAAGGTAGAAAGGGATGCTTACAAGAAGCATACTGATGATGCCATTGATGCTAAGTGCTTGATGCTATGTTCAATGAACCATGAGTTGCAGAGACAACATGAGAACGTGGGTGTCATAGAGATGATTCAACATCTCAGGAACATGTATGAAGATCAGGCACGACAAGAGAGATACAATGTTTCTAGGGCGCTGTTCAAGTGCGTCATGACAGAAGGAGATCCAGTTGGTCCTCACACACTCAAGATGATTGGGTATGTGGAGAACCTGCAAAGACTGGGATTTCCACTGAGCCAAGAGTTGGCTATTGACGTGATACTGCAATCGTTGCCAGAATCTTACAATCAGTTTGTGATGAACTACAACATGAACAACTTTGATAGGCCACTGTCAGAGTTGTTGGGCATGTTGAGGATATCCAAGTTACAGATGAAGAAGGACAAGCCTAAGGATGTGATGGTGATCATGAGCAAGAAAGGCAAGTCCAAGCGCAAGGGCAAGGGCAAAGCTAAGAAAGGTTCTGAAGCTAGCCAGGAGTCCAAGCCATCTTCAGCTCTCAAGGCCAAAGGAGGCGTGACCAAGAAAGGAAATTGCCACCATTGTCAAAAGCCAGGACATTGGAGAAGGAATTGTCCTCTCTATCTGGAAGAACAAAAGAAGAAGGAGGCGACTGAAGCCTCTACTTGAAGGTGTCATGTAAATAAACTTGTAACACTTTTTGAGGTATATGATACCAAAATATAAAGTGTAAAACACTCATTATTGGGGCAAGTGTTGCCGCCATAGATAGGAGTACTTTAGTTTATTTTCAGCCTACAAGGCATGTAATACACTTATGAACTGCTATTTCATATTTGCCAATAAATAGAAACACTTTATTTTTGCATATTGTATGACAATGATGGCAATTAATAAAGTTGACGTTTCAATTTATAAAGATATGATCTTTGTAGAAACGCCTTGTTTATCTTGTGGTATTTGATATGCATACGATAAAATGATACCTGAAAGTCATAGATAACTCATACAATCTAATTAGCATCAATCATGAGAGATTCATTTTTAGTTTCCATGTGATGGATAAATCTAGACTCTTTTGGTTAGAGAACCAGTAAGAGACATGAATATCTTGGACATGATTAATCAATCTTCACTAATGGTAGTGAGAGAATGATTATCCCATTAGGTATAATACATATGATTTATTTATATACCTATTGGAACAAATGCTAATACTTCAAATGGTGTTTAGAGAAATACCAATATGAATATCTTGAAGTGTTCAAGATTATCATAGATGAAGTAAAAACATGGTAAAGTATTATTTCTTGGTGAGATCAATGAATGAAATATTTGGACCAAATGTTTGAGATCCTTATGAGTAATTATGATAGTGTATCATAGTGAACTCATGATTAAGGCATGGTGATGTCTAAATCAGAAAGGAGTCATACTCTAAGGAGTTCGAGAATGATTATCAAATAACTGAATTCTTCTTAATAAAAGAATACCCCTCACTAATAAAAGGAATTAAGAATCACAAGGGTTGTGAGTTCTTATATACTTAACATATACACCTCAATTATCTATGTAATGAGTTGTTCATATGATGAGTCAACTATCTAGATGAATATGAGGAACCGAATTTTGAGTTATGGTTTATAACCATTACATCCTAAATGACATCCATGTCAACCATAAGGTATGACCTTGATGGTAGCACTCATTGGATCATATCCACAAGTGTAAATGAGTCTTAAGTGTTAAGACACATGGATAACATTTTGAGAAGGATGATGCTTGTAGATTGTAACTTAGTGACTAAGGCATTTGGCATATGGATACTAAAACCACATTCCTAATAGGAATAAAACAAGGATGTGTACGTGACACAACCTAAAAGGTTTATGAATCCACCAATGCAAATGAACTCTATAAGATACAATGGACTAATCAATGTGATTGATTGAGTACAAGCAACTCAGAATTGGATCTTTACTTTGATGATATGGTCAAAGGGTTTGACTGATATGTCAAAGATAAAGAAGGGATCTGTGATTTAGTGGGAGCGTATTCACATTTCACATGTTGATGTGAAATGGAAATGTTCTATAATGGAAATCCAAAAGTGGAAATTATCTTTAAGGAAGATAGAGATGTTTCCTATGTAATAGGAATAGAGATCTATAGAGATAGTTCTCGAAAAACCTCTTGACCTAAAGGAAGAGAAAGCATACATTGGTAGTCTGTACTGAAATGTTCAATATACACAGATTTAGTGGGAGAACACTTGTCCATGTTACATGGAGTTAGTATCCCAAGGCCAAGTGTCCAATTCTTATTAAGAATGGGAACACTAAGAATAGATATGGATCTATCATGTATGTAATCATCCCGTTATCTTGCATGTATAGACATGGCAAGAATAATATGCATTCATCATCTTGTATGTAGGACATTACAATATGATATGCTCATCCTGACAACTCGTATGTGGGACATGACGAGTGGATGTCTGTCTACTTCCAGTAAGGTTACTGGAATACCATGAGAACTTGATAAGTACTTATGAAGTACTAGTTCTATGGAGATAAGGAAGAGTTCGATGTAAAGAGTTACATTGATGCGAACTTCCGAAAGGACAGAAAATTAATCGCAAAATATATATAGGATATATAAAAGTGAAAGTTTGTTGATAATTGGAAGTGTTCCAATAAAACCATTTAAAAGGAAATGCCGAGTATCTGTGTGTTAGAGAAAAACAATGGATACTATATGGATCTGAAAGTTCATGAGATGAACTCATATTCCACTCATTGATGACAAGTCCGGAATCCTTGATCATTCAATGTGGCTAAATGTTAGCATATGGAATACTAGATCGCATATTACGGCAACTCCATCTCATACGTATGACGTACAATGAAGAGATGAGAGACATGCAATTAAAACTGAATTTGGCAAGGTGTTTCCATTACTCACTATGTTAGCACTAGAGCACAGTGACATGTGGGACATGTTTGAAGATCACTATGAATATGATTCAAGGGTGATTGGCTCGCAGTGCAAGTGGGAGTCTGTTGGTATGTATGCCCTGAGAGCCAATCATAGGATGATTGGTGGGATACATTAAGATTGATTTTATAAACATCAAAGGCAAGCTTCCAATTCATTCTGGTTCAGTCATATGAGATAGTGATAGAACAGATTGAATGTCTAGAGAATGACAGTACTCAATGATGTATGCTTTCAGGTTGAGGACCTGAACGATGAGATCATACGGATGCTAAGAGTTTGTACATTCTTGATATGTCCCTAGTCGGATGTCATAGTGGATGGTAGATAGACATCTATGACACACAAGACTAGATTGTGGTGTTGGTTGATGACATAATCTCATTAGTCATGATATAGAGATATCAAACCAAACACATAGGTACTTGTTAGAGAACAAGGTACCGGACAGACCCACCGTGAGTTTGATACATGGAACCATGACATGGTAGTCACAGCTAGTACTCACAGTGATGGTGGTGAGTGTGATTCTTAGACCTGAAATCACTACACTCAACAGATGTCGTTGGGCACACTTTGACATCATCAAACGCAGTCCTAAAACATGGGTTGTTATAAAGGTGATGATTGGGTGGCTTTGACACATGGGGCTTTTGAGGGGTGAGTGATAGATATGGGATTTGTCCCTCCTGAGGGAGTTTGATATCCAAGGCGATGAGTAGGATTGAGATAGGTGTGCGCACGCATGTGTGAATCAGTATGTGATATTGATGTCATACATATCTCCTTCAATCTACTCTGAGATCAAGAAAGTGAATGAACGTTGACATGATGACTGTTCCATGCCTTGAGTTCATTCGGGATATCAATGACAAAGGAATTATACATTCACTATAAAACCATTCACGGATTATAGAATGAAAGTTGTTCTCCAACTTTCTACTTTCACTTAAGTAGCAATGATGTGTGACTAGGCACCACTCATTGCTTGTGAAATCATAAATGTTATGAACTTTCACTGCCAACGTGAAATGGACCTGCAGGGTCACACACATAGGATTTAACCTGGAAGAGGAGTTTTGTCCACAAAGCAATGTTTAGATTGATTACTAAAAGAGTTTAGTAGTTCAATTAAACACTCAATCAGTCGATGGCTCAATAACATATGGTTCAAGGTGTTGGACACATTGATTGGAGTATCGGATTGATTGAAATCGCAACTGAGTGATTTTGCCCAACATGTGCTCCCAACCGATCGGCTCAAGTGTTGAACCAGTCGGCTGGGGTAGCTGAACCGGTCGGCTGGAGTGTCTAACCGATCGGCTCACACCCATGTTGAAATGACCAATTCAAGGGTTGAACTGATCGGCTCAACTGGGGGCAACCGAGCGTTTGGGAAAGTCATGTCGGCAAAGATTTTCCTTTGGTTTCGAATTGCCCAATTCGATTAGGAATTTAATTGGTATTTGATACCAATTGGGAAAGAAACAAGGAAAGTATTTTGAGCCTGAGTAGGACCTTGAACCGATCAGTTCAGGGCACCAACCGATCGGTTGGAGTGCCCCAAACGATCGGCTCAGGTCCAACCGATCGGCTCAGTGGCCGAATCGATCGGTTCAGGAGCCGAACTGGTCGTTTCAGATGCCAGGTCAGTTGGCTTTTGTGGAAAATCTCGAACCCTTATACTCCTGCTTTTAATCCCGCATTGACTGGGATAGAGAACCCTGTTCCATGACCCTCCTATATATATAGGGGTAGTGGGGGCTTCTCAAAGAATAGCTTAGTGCAACCAGTTGCTCTGCAAGTTGTCATTCTCTCTAGTTTTGGTAACCGAGAGAGAGCCCGAGCAAGTGCTTCCCGTAAGGGAGGTGTAGCAAGGGAAGGACAACTGCGGTTGCAACTGGTAGCAGGAGAGTGTGTTGGCGACTAGTACGTCAACAGGAGGGTGTGACTCCTTCCACTTACTTATGGGACAAGGAGAGTGGAGTTCCCGGTGGTCCGTGTGGACTACTACAGAGGCGGGAGGACACTGCCACTTAGGAGGACAAGTGTCATCCGACAGTCCAGTTCGAGTAGGAGTCATCAGTCCCGGTGTGACCAGGAGCTGCACAGATGCCGTCCAAGACCGGTGTTGAAGACCGCGCAAGCCGCGAGGTATCGTCGCCGAGCAAGCCTCGGGACAAGGTATGATTCCACAAACCATCATTTCCTAATATATAGACGTTGACGCGTTTCCTCGGTATGGGTTTGGGGAGAAAATTTTTGTTTCCACTGCCTTCTCTGTCTCCCCTAAAACCCAACATCCTCTGCTCGTGAAGCTCCTGCTAATTACCAATACAAATTGGTAAGTAAATATAATAATCAATATTGATTGCTCGGAGAGTAGAATTTTACCATTTTTGCAGCCGCCTCAACAGTTGCGGGTTTGGTTATATCTCCTTTCTTGTTTTGCCTCCCAGCTATCCACATAGTATGGTGAGGTAGAGGTGTGGGAGAAGTAGTAGAGGACTCCCCAGTCTCCTGAGTAGCAGCATACTCAGTAGCAACAACAACCTGTAGCCTTTGGTGAACGTCTGCATAGCCTTTTAGACCCATTGTGTGGTCATGCACATTCAGTACACGCCTTGCTCTTTGAGCATCGCTGATAGCCTAGTTAGTAAGTGTGGCATCCAACTTATAAAACACATGATTAACAAATGCGGAAGCGAATCATTAGCAGCGGATTACTAAAAATCACTAAAAATTAAAACTTTTTGCAAAGAGATCCAAACATAGGAAACTCTTACAACAAAACCATAGCATTACATATACATCCTTGTTTGTAGTTACACTCCATGTAACATATCTTCTCGAGGATTACATACAACAGTTGCTTTACTCTACTATACATAAGCAACATAAAACCTTGAGGCATTCAAGCCAAAATCTCAAGTCAAAGATAAAAGCACTATCTACTGACTTCGAGGACCTGAGAGTACAGAGACGACACATATGACTTTCTAAATATACAACACTTGGCAGCCAATGCCTCCATCTGAGTTATCACTGCTGTCCCTGCTGTTGCTTTCCTTTTTCCTGTAAAAGAGTCTCTGCTCTTTTGTCCACGTCCACCTAAAAATGTTGGATCCCACGGGGGTGAGACAATTGAAAATTGTCCCAGTGGGAGATATAACTCTCCGCCAAAATATTGTTATTGCATATTATCATATTAAAAATTGAACAAGAGTTCTTACATGTTGACAGCAACATTATTCATTGTATGAATAGAGAAAGATAATCTCCTTTCCTAAGGAGATCATTGTATCTACCCATGGTAGATTCATAATCCATTTATCTAATTGCAAAGAATGTAAAGAGATATGAATAACATTTATCAACTGAAATTTCATAAAAGAAGTATTACACCAGCCAATGAATTTTTGTATTCAATCCTATAGAAAACATGCTAAATAGCTGATTACATTTTACAATCACACTTATGCCCTGAGGGGATGAGGTATACCGCTCATGCTCCAACTGACCATTGCGAAGTCGAAATCGATACCAAACAAGCTCAAAGGTAGAGTCGGCTACCAAGACCTCCCATATCTCAGTCAACGCGAGATTACATGCAGGACATCTTGTGTCTCTGCTATATTATAGCTTTCCAGGGTATACTGGCAACTTCGCTATCAGAGTTACAGTGACGTGATGCACTCTCTTCAGGGTTATGGCCCGTAGCCAATACATGGTATTTTATTATGGAGTCATGGCCCAGAGCCATACTCTTATTGGGGTATGGTCCGTAACCAATCCCGTGCAAGTAATGAAGGATTGAGAGGTTTAGTGTTTACCTTTCCCTAATTCCCTCAGTCGGACGTAAGGATATTTTCTCCCATTTACCCCCACATACTCAAAAGTATGCCCTCCGGGTTTTGCCGCGGAGCACCGGTTCACCATCACCAGTTTGCTGACGATGATGGATCTATGGTCAAGGCTCTACATGATATAGTTTCACTTGATTAATTAAGTACATTGTCATGTTCTTTTAGCATCAATCAAGTTCTCAAACATATTTTATTCATACAAATGATATAAAGAATCATGTACTATTTTCACCAATCACTTTTTCAGTCCTTATAGGACATTGGGATCTCAGTCCCTTATTTCAATACTGGGATTTCTCATCCCTCAACCACATCATTATCATGCTTATCAAATCTGGGCATTTAAAACCCTTAGTTCAACACTGAACATTGTTACCAATTGATAGGTAACTATTACCTCTGGGCCCTCAGACCAAGGTATTCATGATTCTTGTTACACAAGTATCCCACATGGCTCTCAAAGCCTATTAAACGTTTTATCACCTTTCACTAGGCAACGAAAACTTATTCATGGGACTCATAAGGTCCATATACCTTTTATTGCTTTTGCAGCAACAAAAACATTAGGTACATAAGGCCATTCAACATATTTGTTATATGAATGTCATAGCTCATGTCTAGATATGTTTTTCATCTCATGATGTCTACATGATTAATAAACATGATAACAATCATACAAGTCATTGGTCACATAATGTGATACATTAGTAACACTACTATTCCTCTATCAAGATTATGGTTTACTACCCAATAGGGCTTTTCACTCCCTTTACCCAAGAATTAGGGTTAGGGTTTTCTAACATACATTATTTAGGGTTTTATTCTCATGTAGCTAGATCAACCCTAATGTATTGCTCCACACTTCTAGGAGCATTCAAAGATATCATAAGTGTATGCTTATGATCACCATTCTCATCATATATCATTAATGATCATCAATTCAAGGTATAAGTTCACTTGCCATCAACTCTAAGTCAAGTATAGAAACCACGGCCGTGTAACCAAGAACGGACATGCAAAGGGAAGCCACCACGGCCGTGCTACCTTGTACGGTCGTGCAAAGTGAAACTACCACAGTCGTGCTACCTTACACGGTCGTGGTACATGAGTTCACCCCATAAATCATATTCAAGTATAAATTCTATTCTTTCATCAGGGATTAGGGTGTCACATACCATTTCCCTTCTTTAGAATAGGGATTGCATATAACATCACCTTTGATTAGGGTTTCATATCACATTGCCCACAATTAGGGTTTACTAATCATTCCCAATTAGAGTTTCTCATGAAATCACCCTCAATTAGGGTTTCACATGGATACACCCTCAGTTAGGGTTTCACATGGATACACCCTCAACTAGGGTTTACTATTCATCCTAATTAGTGATTTCACATGTAGACAACCTCTTATTAGGGTTATACATGGAATCAGCCTCAATTTGGGTTTACATCATGTATTGGATGCATGCATTCGTTATGAATTATTGATTAGTACCATTAAGGGTATCTCCCACCTAATTACATTAGGTTTCCAAAAATGTTTGATCAATTGGACCTTCAATAACATGAGTATCCAATTGAATTAGGGTTTTCAATGTTGATTCCTTCAATCATTGAATTCATGGAACCAATCATAAATTGGACCTATACTCATACTTCAATTGAGTTTAACAGATCAACCTTCAACTGATTTTACCCTCAATTGACCCTCAATTGATCATCAATTAGGGTTTGATTCAATTGAGTTATGGTTTGGAATCGATGATCCTTCAATACTAACCAATGTAGGACTAGTTACTTTGAAACCATTGAACCATCATCCAAATTGGGTATGACCTGACCCCAAACGGTCTTGAGGTCGTTTGGATGACCTCCAAACGGTATTGAGACCGTTTTCCCATCATGTCATCATAATCCAAGTCAACCAATTAGAGTTTGGGTCATTGGATTGATCACCAAATCAACATTGCATTGTATATCAGCTTGGTAACTTTAGACCTTCAAACACCTAACAATACTCAACCCTAGACCTCCAAACGGTCTTGGGTGACCACCAAACGGTTTTGAAACCATTTGGATGAGCTCCAAACGGTTTTGAAACCGTTTGGCTCATCCAGCCTTTGGATTCTAGTGAAATTCCATCAAGGATTGGTCCATCGAGTTGATCAACACATCAACACTTAATTGCAATATGATTTGGTACTTTTGGACCTTCAATTGGTCAAATATACTTAACCCCAGACCTCCAAACGGTCTTGGGTGATCCCCAAACGGTCTTGAAACTGTTTGGGTGATCCCCAAACGGTTTTGAAACCGTTTGGGCCAATCAACCCAAAACATCATCTCAATCACTTGCAAAATCAGCATTTAGCCGATTAGGGTTCATACCACATCTTTGGATCTTCAAACACATATCCATACTTGACCCTAGACCTCAAAATGGTCTTGGGGTGACCCCCAAACGGTTTTGAAACCGTTTTTGTGATCCCCAAACGGTTTTGAAACCGTTTGGGCTAATCAACCCAAAATCTCAAATTAACTCATTGGAATTTCAGCACTAATTTCAATTAGGGTTTGCCCAATTGATTAGCCTTCAACTCACGATTCCTTGGGAATTAACCCCTCAAATTTGGTGAGTCATTAAAAAACATAATTAGGAACAGGAATACCAAACGGTCAACGATTGTTCGGCTCACTTAAATGGTTTTTAAACCGTTTTCCCAAAAAGGTCAAGTTAATCAGATTGAAAATCAGCACTTAATCCAATTAGGTTTACCTAATTGATTAGCCTTCAACTCACGATTCCTTGGGATTCAATCCCTAAAATTTGGAGGTTTATCAACCAACATCATTATGAATAGGAATCCCAAACGGTGAACGCTTGGTCAACCATCTCAAACGGTTTTGAAACCGTTTTCCCAAACAGGTCAAGTTAATCAGGTTGAAAATCAGCACTTAATTCAATTCGATTTGCCTAATTGATTAGCCTTAAACCTATGATTCCTTTGGAGTTAACCCCTCAAATGAGGTGGGTTATTAGCCTACATAATTAGGAACAATATTCCAAAACGATCAACCCTTGGTCAACTCCACCAAATGGTTTTGAAACTGTTTTCTACCAAACGGTTTGCAAACCGTTTGGTCACCAAACGGTTTGGTGAAACCGTTTGGTCCAACCAAACTTTGAAACTGTTTGCCCAAGATATTTGGGGAGGTATGTTCTTATGATGATTTCATCATCATAAACCTGCAAACTCACGAGATCCACTATGATTTCCATGGAAATTGCATCAATCAATCAAACTTAATTTTGGAAATGTAGAAACGATCACCAATTGATAAGGAATTGATTGCAATAACAAAGTTAGGGTTTCAAGTTATAAAACCCGCCTCCAATTGAGCTACAAAGATCCAAGATCACGCCATAAATGGTGAATGAAGCTCTTGCAACTCCCTTGAGGCACGTCCTCAAGCTTTTGGATGAAAAAGTTGGCTAGGGTTGAAGAGGAGATCGAAATAAGAAGGAATCCATAATTTATTTTTGATTTCCACCATGAAATCAAGGAGAACGAAGGTCAAGAATCTTACCAACAGGATGGGGCTCGTCCTCCTGTTGCTCCTAAGTCCCGTTGAGCTCATCCAAAGCAAAGGAAGAAGAAAGAGCCGAAAAAAGCCTTTCAATTGATTTGGAAAAGGCACTTTTATAAGGAAATTGATGAGAGAGAAATTGCCTTATAAAAATCCAATTAATCCCAAAATGTGGCCGCCTCTTCCCCCTCATATTACTTGGGTACGAGGCATATTACTTTGCCTTTAATTCTCCTTCATTATCCTCAATTTAAAGAAAAGCAAATTAAGCACCTTAATCATATTATATTAATATCCCATATGTGAGTGGAATTACTTTCGTTTATAATAAGGTGAGTGGAGTTTCACCTCCTTTAGATATTTTCGTTCCTTATCTTGGCAAAAGAACGTTCATACTTATTCAAAATCAACCAATAACATTTTGGTTGAAGGCCCTTTAATTAATACATTCATTGTTTCTCTAAATTGAATTAAGGTTTCAATTAGGATTAATTCTTGATTATTTTAATACCAAGATTCTCTCTCCTCCAACTTAATTCAAATGAGGCACCCCTCTCATTTTCTTTGCTCTACATGATTCCAAGAAATATTAAGGACCTTATTGAAGTGATAATTTGCATATTGAACCCTAGATTTTGGGTAAATTGCACATTACACCAAACTAGGTTTTAATGCACAAGGATTGCTTTACAAGCTTAATCTTGGTGTCCAAGCTTGTGGAAACCATACCACTACATCATATTCATTCTTATGATGTCTCAACATTAGAGGAATATCTTATCATGTGCAATTTGCAAGTTAACCCCTCAACTTGGGTAATTTGCACTTTAGTCCAAAATAAGCAAACATTGCTTCAACATTGTTCAAACAGGACCAAAATTGAAACATAAGTTTCTCATGAGCCCTAATTACTTTTCACAAGATAAGATTGAGCATATAATCATCTTTCTTAATCAAAACACCTAGGGTTAAAGCATAACCCAGGTTAGGGATGTTACAAATTATAAACCCCTAACAAGGATTTCGTCCCCAAAATCCAGATAAAGAAAGACAGATGTATTTTATTCATCATACCATCATGTTTCTTCATAACACCTCATTGTTATGGAGACATCATAGAAATTTGATCAACACAAAGTTCCTTCACACAAGATTCTCATAGAGTCAATTGAGAACTTATCTTAAAGACATATTTAGTTGTTATGTTTATGCAAAGCATATACCACTAACATATTATGTTCATATCATTTTATATAATCAGACTGATTTCATAGTTAACCACTTCCTCATATACACATACTGATCTGAATTCATATCAGATCCCTCTTTCTTGTACTTAAGGTATGATACATTTATCCATACCATATTTCCAATTTCATGATACTCATTAGATTGTATCAGAATGATTGCTTGATCAGGGCAATAAAAAGATATCAATCTAAGAGTTTCCATACTCACTTTATCATCAATAGTTGTATACCTGATCAGGGTTTACAAGTACTGAGATCAAGTATTATGCACTTACATGCTATCATATTTCTTGCTTTTCATATTATCATAACATAAGATTTAACATCCCTAGATTTTATCCAGGCATCTCTTCTATACCTCTTCCTCTTTCATAGAGGTAAGATCAATATAGAGCATTTAAAAGAATACTGATCAAATTCTAGTTCTCATCATTCCTTTCCTATATAGCAACCAATAGGGAAAATAAAATCAACAATCCTCCTTTTTATAACAAAAAGGGTTTAGTGTACTCAACATGTACATATTTATAACATACCTTGTCCTCACATCATGGTCTTATTAGTTTTATTACTGAAGTAGAAACTAAGCCATGTAATCTTACAGGTGAAAGGTTAAGACCTTTGCACTTACTTAGTGGCTACTGCCCTGGTACACTAGGCATTTATTGCACTATTAGTACCAAAACTTGGCTTTTTAGAACCATTAGGCAAATGCCTCTAAAATTATAGAGACCATTCCCTACTTCTAAGCTTATTGCCCTTCCTTGAGCACTGCCATCATAGGTTTATTATCTGACTAAACTCATGGCAGAGTCTACTTTCTTTCCATAAGTTAATCTTTTCCATATTTTCCCTTGTTCCAACATCACTAAGTCATTCAGGAACTCTTTTAAAGCTCAAGCTTTCTGTATTAAGGACTAATAATCTAGGTTGTAAGGCTAGTATCCAGTCCTTTATATGCATTATTGTTGCCCTAATCTGCCCAACAAGAGCATGATCATAGGATTCTCTATCTTGATCAGGTCTTAATGGGGATTCTCAAGCACTTGTTCTGCTCTTGCCTGATCCCATGCATCCTCTCTTGGTGCAACAACATTGCCCTTAGCAATGTGTTCCTTATGCTCTCCAGTCATTTTAAAACTTTACCCTTTTTCTGCACAAGTAGAAATAATTATAGGGTATACTGGAGGACACTAACACAAACTCTACTACCTTAGTCCTATGTCTCTGTAGACTCAGCGAACCTAGAGCTCTGATACCTACAATTGTGGCATCCAACTTATAAAACACAAGATTAACATATACGGAAGCGAATCATTAGCAGCGGATTACTGAAAATCACTAAAAATTAAAACTTTTTGCAAAGAGATCCAAACATAGGAAACTCTTACAACAAAACCATAGCATTACATATACTTGTTTCTAGTTACACTCCATGTAACATCTCTTCTCGAGGATTACATACAACAATTGCTTTACTCTACTATACATAAGCAACATAAAACCTCGATGCATTCAAGCCAAAATCTCAAGTCGAAGATAAAAGCACTATCTACTGACTCCGAGGACCTGAGAGTACAGAGACGACACATAGGACTTTCTAATTATACAACACTTGGCAGCTGGTGCCTCCACCTGAGTTATCACTGTTGTCCCTGCTATTGCTTTCCTTTTTCCTATAAAAGTCTCTGCTTCTTTGTCCACATCCACCTAAAAATGTTGGATCCCACGGGGGTGAGACAATTGAAAATTGTCCCAGCGGGAGATATAACTCTCCACCAAAACATTGTTATTGCATATTATCATATTAAAAATTGAACAAGAGTTCTTACATGTTGACAACAGCATTATTCATTGTATGAATAGAGAAATATAATCTCCTTTCCTAAGGAGATCATTGTATCTACCCATGGTAGATTCATAATCCATCTATCTAATTGCAAGGAATGTAAAGAGATATGAATAATATTTATCAACTGAAATTGCATAAAAGAAGTATTACATCAGCCAATGAATTTCCGTATTCAATCCTATAGCAAACATGCTAAACAGCTGATTACATTTTACAATCACACTTATGACCTGAGGAGATGAGGTATACCGCTCATGCTCCAACCGACCATTGCGAAGTCAAAATCGGTACCATACAAGGTCAAAGGTAGAGCCGGCTACCAAGACCTCCCATATCTCGGTCAGCGCAAGATTACATGCAGGACATCTTGTGTCTCTGCTATATTATAGCTTTCCAAGGTATACTGGCAACTTCACTATCAAAGTTACAGTGGCGTGCTGCACTCTCTTCAGGGTTATGGCCCATAGCCAATACCTGGTATTTTATTATGGAGTCATGGCCCATAACCATACTCTTATTGGGGTATGGTCCGTAACCAATCCCATACAAGTAATGAAGGATTGAGAGGTTTAGTGTTTATCTTTCCCCAATTCCCTCATTCGGACGTAAGGATATTTTCGCCCATTTACCCCCACATACTCAAAAGTATGCCCTCCGGGTTTTGCCGCGGAGCACCCGTTTCACCATCACCAGTTTGCTGACGATGATGGATCTATGGTCAGGGCTCTACATGATATAGTTTCACTTGATTAATTAAGTACATTGTCATGTTCTTTTAGCATCAATCAAGTTCTCAAACATATTTTATTCATACAAATGATATAAAGAAACTTGTACTATTTTCATTAATCACTTTCTCAGTCCTTATAGGACATTGGGATCTCAGTCCCTTATTTCAATACTGGGATTTCTCATCCCTCAACCACATCATTATCATGCTTATCGAATCTGGGTATTTAAAACCCTTAGTTCAACACTGAACATTGTTACCACTTGATAGGTAACTATTACCTCTGGGCCCTCAGACCAAGGTATTCATGATTCTTGTTACACAAGTATCCCACATGGCTCTAAAAGCCTATTAAACGTTTTATCACCTTTCACTAGGCAAAAACAACTTATTCATGGGACTCATAAGGTCCATATACCTTTTATTTCTTTTGCTAAGCAACAACAACATTAGGCACATAAGGCCATTCAACATATTTGTTATATGAATGTCATAGCTCATGTATAGCTATGCTTTTCATCTCAGGATGTCTACATGATTAATAAACACGATAACAATCATACAAGTCATTGGTCACATCATGTGATACATTAGTAACACTACTATTCCTTTATCAAGATTATGGTTTACTACCCAATAGGGCTTTTCACTCCCTTTACCCAAGAATTAGGGTTAGGGTTTTCTAACATACATTATTTAGGGTTTTATGCTCATGTAGCTAGATCAACCTTAATGTATTGCTCCACACTTCTAGGAGCATTCGAAGATATCATAAGTGTATGCTTATGATCACCATTCTCATCATATATCATTAATGATCATCAATTCAAGTATAAGTTCACTTGCCATCAACTCTAAGTCAAGTATGGAGTACAACGGCAGTGTAACCAAGAATGGCCGTGCAAAGGGAAGCCACCACGACCGTGCTACCTTGCACGGTCGTGCAAAGTGAAACTACCACGGTCGTGCTACCTTACACAGTCGTGGTACACGAGTTCACCCCATAAATCATATTCAAGTATGAATTCTATTCTTTCATTAGGGATTAGGGTGTCACATACCATTTCCTTTCTTTAGAATAGGGATTGCATATAGCATCACCTTTCATTAGGGTTTCATATCACATTGCCCACAATTAGGGTTTACTAATCATTCCCAATTAGAGTTTCTCATGAAATCACCCTCAATTAGGGTTTCACATGGATACACCCTCAGTTAGGGTTTCACATGGATACACCCTCAACTAGGATTTACTATTCATCCTAATTAGTGATTTCACATGTAGACAACCTCTTATTAGGGTTATACATGGAATCAACCTCAATTAGGGTTTACATCATGTATTGATCCATGCATTTGTTATGAATTATTGATTAGTACCATTAAGGGTATCTCCCACCTAATTACATTAGGTTTCCAAAAAGTTTTGATCAATTGGACCTTCAATAACATGAGTATCCAATTGAATTAGGGTTTTCAATGTTGATTCCTTCAATCATTGAATTCATGGAACCAATCATAAATTGGACCTATACTCATACTTCAATTGAGTTTAATAGATCAAACTTCAACTGATTTGACCCTCAATTGACCCTCAATTGGTCATCAATTAGGGTTTGAGTCTATTGAATTAGGGTTTGGAATCGATGATCCTTCAATACTAATCAATGTAGGACTAGTTACTTTGAAACCATTGAACCATCATCCAAATTGGGTATGACCTGACTCCAAACGGTCTTGAGGTCGTTTCGATGACCTCCAAACGGTCTTGAGACCGTTTTCCCATCATGTCATCATAATCCAAGTCAACCAATTAGAGTTTGGGTCATTGGATTGATCACCAAATCAGCATTGCATTGTATATCAGCTTGGTACCTTTAGACCTTTAATAACCTAACCATACTCAACCCTAGACCTCCAAACGGTCTTGGGTGACCACAAAACGGTTTTGAAACCGTTTGGATGAGCTCCAAACGGTTTTGAAACCGTTTGGCTCATCCAACCTTTGGATTCTAGTGAAATTCCATCAAGGATTGGTCTATCGAGTTGATCAACAAATCAACACTTAATTGCAATATGATTTGGTACTTTTGGACCTTCAATTGGTCAACTATACTTAACCCCAGACCTCCAAATGGTCTTGGGTAATCCCCAAACGGTCTTGAAACCATTTGTGTGATCCCCAAACGGTTTTGAAACCATTTGGGCCAATCAACCCAAAACATCATCTCAATCACTTGCAAAATCAGCATTTAGCCGATTAGGGTTCATACCACATCTTTGGATCTTCAAACACATATCCATACTTGACCCTAGACCTCCAAAAGGTCTTGGGGTGACCCCCAAACAGTTTGGAAACCGTTTTGGTGATCCCCAAACTTCATTGGAATTTTCAACACTAATTTCAATTAAGGTTTGCCCAATTGATTAGCCTTCAACTCACTATTCCTTGGAATTAACCCCTCAAATTTGGTGAGTCAGTACCCAACATAATTAGGAACATGATTCCCAAACGGTAAATGCTTGGTCAGCTCACTAAAACGGTTTTGAAACCGTTTTCCCAATAAGGTCAAGTTAATCATATTGAAAATCAACACTTAATCCAATTAGGTTTATCTAATTGATTAGCCTTCAACTCACGATTCCTTGGGAGTTAATACCTAAAATTTGGAGGGTTATCAACCAACATCATTATGAACAGGAATCCCAAACGGTCAACGCTTGGTCAACTATCTAAAACGGTTTTGAAACCGTTTGCCCAAACATGTCAAGTTAATCAGGTTGAAAATCAGCACTTAATTCAATTCGATTTGCCTATTTGTTTAGCCTTCAAGCTATGATTCCTTTGGATTTAACCCCTCAAATTTGGTGGGTTATTAGACGACATAATTAGGAACAAGATTCCCAAACGGTAGACCCTTGGTCAACTCCACCAAACGGTTTTGAAACCGTTTGCTCCCAAACGGTTTGCAAACCGTTTGGTCACCAAACGGTTTGGTGAAACCGTTTGGTCCAACCAAACTTTGAAACCGTTTGCCCAAGATATTTGAGGAGGTGTGTGCTTATGTTGATTTCATCATCATAAACCTGCAAACTCATGAGATCCACTGTGATTTCCATGGAAATTGCATCAATAAACCAAACTTAATTTCGGAAGTGTAGAAATGATCACCAATTGATAATGAATTGATTGCAATGACAAAGTTAGGGTTTCAAGTTATAAAACCCGCCTCCAATTGAGCTCCAAAGCTCCAAAGTCACGCCATCAATGGTGAATGAAGCTCTTGCAACTCCCTTGAGGCAATTCCTCAAGCTTTTGGATGAAAAAGTTGGCTAGGGTTGAAGAGGAGATCGAAATAAGAAGGAATCCATAATTTATTTTTTATTTCCAAAATGAAATCAAGGAGAACAAAGGTCAAGAAGCTTACCAACAGGTTGGGACACGTCCCATTGTTTCTCCTAAGTCCCCTTGAGCTCATCCAAAGCAAAGGAAGAATAAAGAGCCGAAAAAAGCCTTTCAATTGATTTGGAAAAGACACCTTTATAAGGAAATTGATGAGAGAGAAAATGCCTTATAAAAATCCAATTAATCCCAAAATGTGGCCGCCTCTTCCCCCTCATCTTACTTGGGTACGAGGAATATTCCTTTGCCTTTTAATTCTCCTTCATTATCCTCAATTTAAATAAAAGCAAATTAAGCACCTTAATCATATTATATTAATATCCCATATGTGAGTGGAATTACTTTCCTTTATAATAAGGTGAGTGGAGTTTCACCTCCTTTAGATATTTTCGTTCCTTATATTGGAAAAAAACGTCCATACTTATTCAAAATCAACCAATAACATTTTGGTTTAAGTCCCTTTAATTAATACATTCATTTTTGCTCTAAATTGAATTAAGGTTTCAATTAGGATTAAATCTTGATTATTTTAATATCAAGATTCTCTCTCCTCCAACTTAATTCAAATGAGGCACCCCTCTCATTTTATTTGCTCTACATGATGAAAAAAAACATTAAGGACCTTATTGAAGTGGTAATTTGCATATTAAACTCTAGATTTTGGGTAAATTGCACATTACACCAAAACTAGGTTTTAATGCACAAGGATTGCTTTACAAGCTTAATCTTGGTGTCCAAGCTTGTGGAAACCATACCACTACATCATATTCATTCTTATGATGTCTCAACATCCGATGAATATCTTATCATGTGCAATTTTCAAGTTAACTCCACAACTTGGGTAATTTGCACTTTAGTCCAAAATAAGCAAACATTGCTTCAACATTGTTCAAACAGGACCAAAATTGAAACATAAGTTTCTCATGAGCCCTAATTAATTTTCACAAGATAATATTAAGCATATAATCATCTTTCTTAATCAAAATACCTAGGGTTAACGCATAACCCAGGACAGGGATGTTATAGTAAGCACATTGATTTAGTTAATAACACTAAAGGTCAATCTTGAATAGTTGAATATATAAGAATGTATATTAATTAATTTGGGAGTGGTGCTTAATACCTTGAATTCATCAGTTTTTCTTTTGGCAACAAACTCCTCCCAGTCATTGGGGTTCAGGTAGTTCCATTGCCTAGTGGCTGACTTCTTCCTCTTCTCAACATCTCGTATGTAATCTCAAGTGAGATTTGTCCTATAGTTCCTTAGGACCCTCCCACAACATTGCATCACACATTTACGATGCTGGCTTTCATCCAATTCAAATATACTCTGCACAATTTCATATATTTAACGAATATCCTAAAAATTGGTAATCTGCAAAATAGAATTGTAAATAATAATAACTCATGCATAGTTCCTTCCATACTAAGTCTTTCTTCCCCTTAGGAACTTTATGCCAAGATTCTACATTAGAACTACAATGGCTATGAGTAAAACCCCAAGATATGAAATAAACGAGTTGCGGTTCACTCCAACTGGATTTTCTGCATGATCAAAATGCATAGCCAGTTTGGGTCCATTTCCCCTTTGTTGTAGTAACTTGTTCATCATAGTGATGCCCCTCACTTTTTTAATTTTTTTCACTGCTCATCAAGTGCCCCAAGTTCTTTAGGGGGAACATCATCAACCTAAAATTTGACAAAAAACACACTTACAGGATAAAACTGTAAATGGACATATGGATAGACATATTGGATATTGTGGGCTCCGATCTCCAGACCATGGATTAATCCCGATTTAAACACATGCGGAAGCATTCGGTAAACAGCGGAAGACGAAAATCACGGGAAAATAAAACTTTTTCGAGATTAGAGGTTGAAACCACAAACCTTTTCCATAGAAAAAGGATTTAACTGTTTACAACTCAGACCAATTACTTCTTGAGTAATTACATGCAACATGCTTACAAAACTTTCTCAAGAATGAACCACAAAACATTTCAGGACCTGAGAGTACAGAGGGCATCTAGGACTTTACTCTAACTACACCATGAAGCAGACTAGATCTCCACCTGAGATAGTTACTGCTCCTGATGCTACTGCTGCTGGGATTGTTCACCTGAGTTCTTATTCCTCCGTCTTCGACGACCACCTAAAAAAAATAGAAGTCTATGGGGTGAGACAATTATACACAATTGCCCCAGCGAGAGTTATAACTCTCCATTAGGCTTTATAAGCAAGGCAGGAATAACTAAAGCATTAAGAGCCTTCAAGATATTCACTAGCAGTTCTATGATAAGCAGAGTTCAATCAATATTAACCATATGAGAACCTCCATGCTATTCAATGATAACATCAATCAAATAACTCGTAGCTAACTTTAACAAATATGCTACGCTATTGATTACATTTTTCAAACATTATTGTTATGCCCTGTGGAGATGAGGTATACCACTCATACTCCAACTGATCACTGAGAAGTCGCATCAGTATCATACATAGGTCATTAAGAGAGCCGGATTCTTATGACCTCACCTTCCTCAGTCAGTTAGAGGATTGATTGTTTGACATCTGGCGGGATGTCTATGTAATAGCTCACCAGGGTACTCTGGTCCTTCGCTATTTTTAGAGTTACAGTGGCATTCTGTACTCTCTTCGCTATCGGAAGATTTCTTGTTTATCTTTCACCGATACGGGGTTTATGTCTTTAAGGGAGTGTAGAGATACAGCTCACCTTTAAAACTTTGGGGTGGGGTCTGATGGACTACTAGAATCTACATCATCCACTCACCCTTTCTGTTATAGTGAAGGTATGACGGACTACGAGAATCTACATCAAATACCTACACTAGGATGTCAGGTTCTACACATCCATGTACCCCACATACTCAACAGTATGTGCTCCAGGAGTTCCCTTAGGAAAACCTGTTTCACCATCATTTAGACAACTGACAATGATGGATCTATGATCAGGGCTCTACATTTCACTTGATTAGTTAGGTACATTCAGTATTCCAATCATCATACAGTAACACAACTATATATGAGAATACAAAATGTAGCAGGCCTAACTTATCACAATTATCAGATATTCATCTTCAAGTCATCTGTCAAGCATGACCTTGATAACATTTATGGCTCTTACAGCCCATAAATCACAAAGGATGTCACTTAATAGTGCATCAAGATGGTTCACTATTCATAAAGCATAAGACATGCTTTCAATGAATATAACATGGTATTCCATACCTGGGTGTGACCATCATCTCATAACAACCTGCATGGTTAATTCAACAGATAATTGTAAATAATTTAGTAAATAGGGATACATTCCCAATTAGGGTTTCACTTGGATTCACCCTCAACTAGTGTTTCACATGGAATCACCTTCCATTAGGGTTCCACTTAATAACCCTTACAATCAGGGTTTACGATTCATCTTTTCATGTCATCGCCCTAAAATTAGGGTTTACTATTCACTCCATGGTGAATTGTACTCATTACATCATCATGTAAGAGAAACATCATCATTAAGACTCTTAATTATCATTAAGATCCATTAGATATCATCATTAGGGTTTCCATGACCTCACATAGGTGGGTCATTCCCTAATCATGCACCTTCATGTGTAAAAGAAGTATCTTACTAGAGATTCCTCCTAAAAAGGGCACTTTCTCTTTCTAGGATACTTTCTCTCTCTAGAAACACTTTCTCTTTCCTCTCTCTAGTAGATGGTGGCAACACCACTCTGGATTAGGTTGAGACAAGTCTCCATTGACTGATATGAGCCAAAGCATCAACATCATGTGATTAGGGTTTGATTAGATTAGGGTTTTACCCCTTTAGACCCCTCGAGGGTATTTTGGTAATTTGCCACATGATCACCATCATGGGTTAACTCACTAATCACATAGTCCCTTAATGACCTAGGTTACCATTAGGGTTTAGATGGAGTCATCATTAAGCCATTGGCACCATCAAATGGTTAAGCATAAATCACCACAAATCTCCAAGTGGTTTCCAACTTTCAAACGATCTCAACCATCCAAACGGTCTTGAGACCGTTTGGTCTCAAACGGTCTTGAGACCGTTTGGAGGTGAGGACCGTTTGGGAAGTTTGACTTCCAAACCGTTTGGAGCCTCAAACGGTTTGAGGTCGTTTGGACCAAACGACCTTAAGGTCGTTTGAGCTCAAACGGTCTTGAGGTCGTTTGAGCCCAAACGGTCTTGAGGTCGTTTGAGCCCAAACGGTCTTGAGACCGTTTGGTCTCAAACGGTCTTGAGACCGTTTGGACCTCCAAAAGGGTTCAAAGATCACCAATATTTATAGATAAGTGTGTTGAAGCCCTCAATTGGTTAAAGCTATGCTAACCACTTATAAATTGAGTCAATTAGGGTTAGCCTTAGCCACTTAGTCATCAAATTGACCCTCAATTGCAAACCAATTAGGGTTCAATCGTTCTCAATTAGGGTTTCAAATTGATTGGTCATCAATGTTCAACAGTGTGAATCAATTCAAGGTTAAACCTATCAATTGACCTCCAATTGGGCTCAAACTTGGCCCAAACGGTCTTGAGGTCGTTTGGACATCACCCAAACGGTCTTGAGACCGTTTGCCCAAAGTTTGACCAAGATCCAAACCGTTTTGACTCAGGTTGAAGTCCAATTAGGTCAAAATCAGCACTTTTCAATCAATGCATCAATTTCCTACAATTGGACCCTCAAACCACTAGATTAACTCAACCCTAAACCTTCAACCGGTTTTAGATTGTGCCCAAACGGTCTTAAGACCGTTTGGAGGAAATCCCCAAACGGTCTTGAGACCGTTTGGGTCCTTCAACCCAAAACTCAACAAGATCTATGTGTTAAATCAGTAATTTTTCACCCGATTAGGGTTCCATGTTGAAGTGCCTTCAACTCCCAATTGGTTAAGAATTAGGCTTTGATTCTTTGCAGGGATGAAATTCAACCTGTTGGGAACAGACCTTCAAACGGTCGTCCCTTGGTCAACGCCCTCAAACGGTCTTGAGACCGTTTCAATCCAAACGGTCTTGCAAGACCGTTTGAGAGCAAACAGTTTGAAACCGTTTGAGCCCAAACGGTTTGCAACCGTTTGGACCAAAAGGATCCAAGACCGTTTGGAAAAGCAACATAGGGAATCACGCCCCTCATCTTCAACCTCTTGCAAGGTCGGTTTCTCCACTGGTTTAATTGCAATCGTGCAAAGAAGAAGGGAGATAGAAGGAGATATACTAGCAAATTTGCAAGGAACAAAGCATGATTATAAAGCACAAGTTCAGAGTTATAAAACCCGCCTCAAGTTTGATCCTAAAGCTCCAAGACTCTGTGGTCCAAGCTCTAATGGCGTCCTTGAGCTTCCACAACTCGATCAGGGATGAAAACTCCAAGGAATCGAAGCTTTGGTTGGCTAGAACAAGAAGACTAGTTAAGCTAACCATGAAACCAACCCTAGAAAGTGAAAACCACCATGAATTCGAGCTAGACATGAGGTTTCTTACCTAGAGAAAGCTACTCCGTCTCCCTATTCTCCAGAGCAAGTCCTTGGCCGTTTAAGAAAGAAAGGAAGTGAATGGAACAGGGAAGGATCGTTTGCTCGTTTGCAAAAGAAAGGCTTTTATAGTTTTAGGCTATTTTCTAACATAATGACCTTTTAAAGCCAAAATTCGCATCTAGGTCCCTCCTTGCTCAAGGGCACGTCCAAGCCCATCTAACCTTATGCAAATCTTAGAAAAACTCAAGATCTAAGGGTATAGGAATCCAACCTTCAACTAGGGTACATACATGTTAGGGTCTTGTACCCATTTTAGGTGATTTCTACCACAAAGATCATTTTTCTTATCTGATTAGTGAATGATGTAACTCTTTCATCATTTCTACTCTAAATGATGACAAGAGTCATAAAAGATGTTCTAGATGGTGAAATTACAAGTTGGACCCCTCAATTTGGGTAAATTGCAATTTATCCCAAATTAGGGTTTCTGAGCTTGGGGATTGCTTCCACAGCTGCACCTTAGTGCCCAAACTTGGGAAATCCCTCAAACCTCATCATAGACATCCCCATGATGTCTTAACATCAAAGGAACATCTTATCTTGTGAATTTTGCAAGTTCAACCCTTAAACTGGGTAATTTGCACATAGGTCCCTGCATACAACATAATGCTACAACTTTATGCAAAAGGAGCAAGATATGAAAGTGAATGTCCCTGAGGGACTTAATTACATGCCAGGGAGTGTTCACAAGTATAATAATTACATATTTAGGCAAAACTTCCAGGGTTAGGTCATAACCCAGGTCAGGGGTGTTACAGATATATTTTAAAACTTACATTGTCAGGCACTGCATTCATATCCTCACCCTCACAGTAATCATCATCACAATCATCATACTCATGCTCAGACATATGAAAGTGTCACTAAAAAATCAAACATTTAACATTTAACATAACTAGAATATAATAAAACATTATAAAGTTCACATTTAGAAAAATAAACATATACACAATAAAATCATGCCTCTAATACTGCAATCTTTTATCTATTAACATTCCTTCGGTGTGATCTCCGTGAACATATAAGTCATTGTTAGATTAAATATTTGGTGTTGGCAGCCCAACTGAGAATGGACTGGAGTCATCATACTTATCATAGTACTCTTCTTCATCTATAGGATCTTCAATGAACTGTCTTTTACCATGAAGAACAACCGACCATTTATCATTTGCAGGATCATCGATATAAAATACTTGTTTTTCCTATGATGCCAATATGAATGGTTCACTCTTTTCGCCAATCTTTTCAAAGTTCACTAATGTGAAACCCAATTCATCCACTATAACTCCTTTGGTGTTATCAACCCAATTACATCTAAAGAGAGGAATTCTAAAATCTACGTAGTCAAACTCCCATGTCTTCAATGACACTGTAATATGACATTTTAGCTTCATGTGGACTCTTATCTTTTGCACTTGCAAAAAAAAAGAAGACGCTTGAAGGGTGACCCCACTGTTTTGGACGACACTCTTATCATCTTGACACTTTGTGTAACATGAGAACCCATTTATGTCAAACCCTTCATAAGACATAACATTCAATTTTGGTTTAAAGGTGAGGCATTGCATAGTCTTAGAAAAATTATTTGGTGTTTGAGATAGTTGATGTAAGACTTTATCTTCAAACCACTTAATAAGTGTCTTGTTATGCTCTCTAGAAAGCCACATTGAATTGGCTCAAGGATATTGTTTCTTGATGAAATCGGTATGTTCCTCGATATAAACACTCACTTCATCGATTTTGTGTAAAATATACAAGTGAGCTTGTTCCAACTGCTCACGGATGATTACTTCCATTTGTGATCCCAAAATTCCTTTGCTAAAATACTCCTCAATATTCTTGTCATTAACAGGAACATCATTACCACTCAGAAAGTCATTGCAAAAATCCATAACCTCTCTCACTAGATAACCCTCAATAATACTGAATTCTATCAATAATGGTGTCGAACATCACTTTTAAAAATGATCATGTAACATTCAAAGGGATATATCCAATGCTAGAAAATTGGTCCCAACATTTTCACTTCCCTAGTCAAGTGGACAACAAAATGTACCATGATATCAAAGAACGAAGGCGGAAAATACATCTCAAGATGACATAGGGTAACAACCACTTCTCTTTGTAATTTATCTAGAGTATCATAGTCAATAACTTTGCTGCACAGACTATTTAAAAAGAAACAAAGTCTTATGATTGCAAACCTTACATGCTTTGGAAATATAGATCGAATTGCCACGGGCAATATTTGTTGCATTAGAGTGTGACAATCATGAGATTCAAGACCTATCAACTTCAGATCTTTCATTGATACCAATCTACAGATGTTGGATGAGTAACCATGTGGCACCTTAACATTTACCAAGCAATCGTAAAAAGATTTCTTCTCCTTTCTAGACAACGTGTAACAAGTAGGAGGTAAGTATGTTCTCCGATCACTACTAACTACTTCTTTTAATTTTGTCCTTATTCCCTTTTCACGTAGGTCCATTCTAGATTTTATCCCATCTTTAGTCTTACCTGGTATATTCAACAGAGTTCTAATGACGCTATCACAGATATTTTTCTCAATGTGCATGACATCAATACAATGCCTTACTACCAAAGAACTCCAATAAGGAAGATCCCAAAATATTGACTTCTCCTTGAATAAAGATTTGTCACTCCATGTGGCCATGGTACATTGTGATCTCTTACCAAATTCTTTGACAAAGTCTTTTACTCTTTCATAAACAACCTCCCTTGGTATTGGTTTAGGTGCACTCTGTTCCTCATTCCGTCCATTGAACGCTTTGCACAACCAACATTAAGGATGGAATTTTAGAAGAAACCTTCGATGAACAAGATATACAGTCTTGCTACCATGTTTTAGTCGTATTGAATTAGTGTCATCTTCACATATAGGACACACTTTAGATCCTTTGACACTATATCCAGACAAATTCCCACATGCTGGAAAGCCATTAACAGTGCAAAACAACATAGCATGCAAACGAAATGTCTCTCTTTGTGAAGCATTTCACCCCAGAGTTTCTTTAAGTCATCAATCAGAGGTTCAAGATAAACGTCAATATCATTTCCACGTTGTTTAGGCCCTGATATCAACAACGACAACATAACATACTTATTTTTCATACACAACCAGGGAGGAAGGTTATATATAACAAACATAACTGGCCAAGTGCTATGTTGGCTGCTCAATGTCTCGTATGGATTCATCCCATCTGTAGAAAGCCCAAGTCTTAAATTCCTGACTTCTTCACCAAATTTAGGGTACAATAAATCAATCTTCTTCCACTGTAGAGAATCAAACGCATGTAGTAGGATCCCATCATTATTTTTCATAGCATATGCATGCCACCTCAAATTCTTCACATCTATCAGATTGGCAAACAAGCGTTGAATCATGATATTATAGGTAGATACCACATCACCTTGGAGGGAGAACCAGTTTTAGACTTCCCCGAAGTCATCATTTTATACCTTGACGCACCAAATTTTGGACAATCTTTCAAATCGACATAGTCCTTTTGAAATAATACACAATCATTCGGGCATGCATGTATATTCTTGGCCTCCATTCCCATTGGGAACAACAATTTTTTTAACTGGTATGTTGAGATTGGCAGCTCGTTTCCTTCAGGAAGAATTTCTTTCAACAAAGACAACAATGACGTGAAGCTTTTGTCGCTCCATCTATTGTTAGCTTTCAACTTACACAATCTCAACACAGTGCTAAGATTTGTAAACTTAATACAACCTATGTATAATGGTATCTTAGCATCATGCACAATGTTTCTAAACATGGGAGGTGGATCGGTGTGCTCTACCCCACAACTATCCAGCATCGCATTAACGATGTCTACTAAAACTGGTTCGCTCCCATCTACATCATCGGAGGCAATTTCTTCTTCCACACAAGCACTGCTATCTACATCCAATGATTTCAAGTTCGAAATCACTCCATGCCAGTGCCATTATGTATAGCATTGTACAATCCCGTTGCACATGACATGACTTTTGATTTCATCACTAGTGCTGACTTTCAAGTTGTTACTGCAATGCCTACATGGACAATAGAACCTATCTTCAGGTTGTTTCCTATGTTCCTAAACAAATATAATAAACTGATCAAGACCAAAAATAAACTCTAGGGTACAGCGATTTGGAATGGACATCCATGATCTATTCATTCTATGATCAAAGAGAAAACAAGTATATATTAGGGTTGATGGTGTTATCTATGATAGATGTGTACCACCTATCCCATTCTTGATCACCTAATCTCATTAGTAAGTGTATACAGTGTATTCTATTTTAAAGATATTTCAGCAACATTTCCCCACATTTCTCCAAGTACACTGATATACAGGGGGAAATGCCCACCAACATATGTACTTAGAGAACAGATGGGGAAGTGCTGACGAAACATCATGAAAACTGAATACACATTATACACTTACATTCTAAGTGAGATTAAGTGTTCAAGAATAGTCCCAAACCGAGGACTATCCAAGATTTACTCCTAATGAGTAAATCTCAGACGAGTTTTTAGGCCAACAAAATACATGTATATATGTTGTCATTCATATACCTACAATCATAGTATCATCGTTCATATCCTAGGTTTTGTGTAACATCATTTAATTCAATTCATTATTCCATTTGGATAATTTCATTCATTCATCATTAACCCAAATCAATCATAATAAACTACACAATTTTGAAGAACAACTATATATTGAGATAAGTTAAATCAATACTTAACAAGAGAGAAAGAAAGCAATAACACTTCATTAAATTCATTCATTCATTCATCATTAAACCTAGTTAATCGTTATTAATTAATTACACAGTTTTGGAGAACAAATTATATATTGAACTAAGTTCATCCATGCCTCGTTTAACCCTTATTAATCAATATTAACCAACCCTAATTAATCAATAATAATCTTATAGAAAACGCACCGCACTGGTGGAGTAGGCTGTGGTGGTGGCGGCCAGAGGTGGAGGTGGTCGCAGCTGTGGCTGTAGAGGTGGTCGCAGCTGTGGGCAAAGGTGGAGGCAGAGATGATAGAAGCTACGGTGAAGTAGGTAGTCAGCGGTGGTAGGATGGCGGGTTGTGGTTGTGGTCGTTGGTGGAGATGACTGAGCAAACGAGCGGCAACGGTGGAGACTGAATTGGAGCGACGGCGACGGTGAATGAATTGGAGCGACGGTGGTGAGCTCCTTAGTGGTGGTTCCTCTGCATAGCGGCAGCGGCGAGCTCCTCTCCACATCAGCGGTGGTGAGCTCCTCTCCACAGTAGCAACAGCGACGACGATGGTGAGCAGCAACACAGAATCACATGACCTATCTTGAGCGGCAACATAGAATCAGGAATGAAACAGATAAGGGGAAGAGTCTGGCTCACACCGTTGCTATTCAGTTAAATATTGACGTTGATTCTCTCATAAAATCAAAGCTTAAAACCAACTACAATCATAGTTGTCAGTATGTAACCTAACACCGACGCCTGTTAGGGGGAAAAATTTTGTGGGGACAACCCACAAACACACATCATCATCGGTTCCCATTCAACATCTAACGTAGAATAGGGAATGAAATTTTGCCTCACGAGGGGAATTTAGGCATCCGTTATGATCTAAACAACCAACGCCATATGGGGGAAAAATTTCACGGGGCTTGGCGCGGAACATGAGTCGTCAGTGTGTTTACAACCGACGTTGAATTGAAAATTTTGGAGGAAAATTGTTTCCCCTGGAAAATTGTATTTTACGGCTGAATTTAGATGCCAGTTGTTGTTTTGACTAGCCGACATTAAAGAAAAAGTGATACCCGTGTATTTTGTAAAGTGGTCGGCCTTCAAATATAAGTGTTGGTGGATGCTTTTAACCAACATAGTAGTTTATTAGCGTCGGTGTTTGATTTATAACCGACGCCAGCAAATGTGACGTTATACATCATTTCTGTACTAGTGAATGATGTAACATTATAAATTTCTAGAGAATTATATTACTCATTGATGTATGTCTTCAAGTATGTGACTTGGGGAAATGAGATCATATAGATGTTAAGAGTACATATACATATTTTGATTATGTCCTTGATCAGTTGTTATTGTTGAAGGCTGATAGACAACAATAGCAAATAAGATCAGAGTGTCAATCAGTTGATGACAGAGTCTCATTAGTCATGATATGGCTATATCAAACCATGCACACAGATATATGTTAGAGAATAATGTATCAGATAGAACCACCATGAGAGTGACACATGGAAGCCACCATCATGGAAGTCATAGTTACGTCTCATAGTGATGGTGGTGGTTGTGGTTCTTAGACCTGAAATCACTACACTCATCACATGTCATTGGGTACACTTTGACATATCAAACACAGTCCTAAATATGAATTGTTATAACAGTGATGATTGGGTGACTTTGAAAAATGGGGATTCACTGTGAGTGATATATATGAGATTTGCCCCTCCTACTGGAGTGTGGTATCCTAGGACTCCTGATTAGCGAGACTGAGAAATGCATGGCCATGCACATGTGAGTTAGTATGTGATATTGAGATTGCATATATATCAAATAGTCTACTCTTGGTTCAAGAAATAGTATGGAATAACAATTAGGGTGACTGCTCCATGCCTCTAGTTAAATCTGGACATCAATGACAAAGGAACAATACAAGCAGTAAAACACCATACACAAATTGTAGGTCGAATTTGTTCCCCAACTTTCCATTTACCGGGGCAGCATTGATGTGTAGCTAAGCACCACTCATTTCTTATGATGTCATAAGTTGTTATGGACATTCACTTCCAATGTAATATGGGACCTATAGGGTCACACACATAGGTCTCAACCTAGAAGAGAAATTTCATCTCAAATGACAATTGAATTAAGTACTAAAGTGTTTAGGTATTTGATTCACGCAACATATAGACTGATTGCACTGCCCAACGAGAATCTCAAATGTTGACAAAGATGTATGGAGTGCTAAATGGAGGTCTCAAGTGTTGATACGGGTGTCTGGGGAGTCATGCCTATTATGAGTTTGAATTGGCTATGGAAGTGAAATGACCAAACTGACCAGATCGACTCGGGTAACCAGATGCCCATTTGGGTGACCGAGACAACCATCTTGCATGGGCAAGATGGTCCGGTTTGGTCAAGGGAAGGTTCTAGATATTTTCTAATTCATTTGAGTTGCACATTACTTTTTGTGAAAGGAAATGAATATGTGATTTTAATTGGAAATGAATTTCCAATTTCATGTACAACTGGGAAACATCCAAATGACCACTTGGGTTCTGCCAAACGATCGTCTGGGCTATTGTAGGTTGCAAGATTTCTAGAATTTTTGTGAAAATTTCAGATCTTTCATTCCCTTCTACCCCCGCGTCGACTGCGAACCTGGGCCTAAACCCAGCTTATAAATAGAGGGGTATTGGATGCTTACCATAGCACAACACAGACAATTGAGAGATAGTTCTTTTGATAAATGTTGTCCTCTTTGAATGTGGTAAGAACAAGAGCCTAAGCAAGTTCTACCCAATTAGGGAGGAACAACAAGAGAAAGGGCAACTGAGATCATTGTCGTGGGAGAGCAAGTTGGTGACTAGTACACCAATGGAGGGATGACTCATTCTTGATTGTTCTAGAAGGATGATAGGAGTCCTAGGCAGTTCATGTAGACTACCATAGAGGTAGGAGGTTGTTGTCTGCCGCTTGGAGGATAAATTCAACCAGCATTTCATGACAAGAGGAGTTGTTGAAGAAGATGTGGTTCGTGGCTATAGTTTGTGGTGCAGACCAACATGCATAATAGTCAGACGAGTCTCAGTGCAACTCGGATTTAGAGTTGCGCATCAACAATGATGAGGATTGTCATTGAATTTACTCCATGACCATGTATATCCTCAAAACTATCCTTCATGCATTATAGTTATTGATGTGATCCTCTAGTTATGGGAATATGGTAGATAAAAAAATTCCGCTGCCTACTTTGTAGTCATATTTCCCTACAGTGGTATCAGAGCCAACATCAATTTACTATATTATGGGATAATCGATATGATCGAATTTTGATTTTTTTTCATTCTATTATTGCATACAATGCAAATAATATATTTCAAATCCAGTACCCCGATAATCCCAAACTAATATATATATATATATATATATATATATAGAGAGAGAGAGAGAGAGAGAGAGAGGGAGAGAGAGAGAGAGAGAGAGAGTCCGGCTAGAATACACACAAGTGTATAGATCACACCGTACACCCCAATGATGTTTGCCTATCTAGACCATTTTTTGATAAAATCTAATCCATTGATATTCATGGTTACAATAATAATAGGTCTCATACAAAATTTGAACTCATTTGGATGAATGTAAGTCACTCATCCAAAGACAAAAAAATGACGCACAAAGCTAATTTGAAATACATGATTTTTGCCTCCTTTAGATGCACGACCTATTAGTGTCCAAATGAGCTAAAATTTATTATATACTATGTTCTTATGATTATTAAGAAGATCAATGGTTTATATTTTTGAAAAATTTATTGCATCCTAAAAAATGACTGAGGTGTACAGTGCCTCTGGTACACTCGAGTGTACACTATCCTGACTCTCTCTCTCTATATATATCTGTGTGTGTGTGTGCGCGCAATATACATGAGTCTCCCTAGAAGAGGTTTTGATGGTGGGTGTGTCGCATGGTTATGGCCATTAACCCTTAGATTATGTGCATGGTTTGTGGTTGGTTAATCTATTTATCTTAGTATGTGCATCAAGCCTCTATCTTATCTTCCCAATGTACAGTTAATTATTTTCTACCCTTCTTACCCTCAAATGTAATTGGAGGCTTCCCTATAATCATGTATAAGTAGGATAGTTTACTTTCCTATTATATTGAAGATGAAGATATCCAAAAGATGATCCGACTGACTAAAGGACTGTAGAGGAGATGGTGGACAACCCAGATCGATCGACTGCTGGACCTGACTGATCCGTTGGAGGATCCAACAGATTGTGGAATGATGGAACGAGATCACTGATGGACAAACTAACAATTGGAAAGGAGATGAGCGGATCAATTTAAGGGTTGAACCGATCAACCCAGATTGGCAAGAAAGGATCTCTATCAACAACATGTTTCTTCATGTGATGTAGACCTAGATGACATAATTCCTTATTACTCCAAGAGATTACATTAGGTTGGAAATAACCATCACTTTTGTTTATTGCATGTTTTGATTGTGGGATATAACAACATACTACATATGTGGTGAAAGGATAAAATATATGTATTTATACAAACTCCCTCAAATAAAATATCAAGTCTTATATGCTTTCCAAAAGTAGCACACCACCGTGAGACTGACACATGGAAGCCATCATCATGGAAGTCACATTCAGGTATCATAGTGATGGTTGTGTTTGTGGTTCTTAGACCTAAAATCATTGCACTCATGACATGTCGTTGGGTACATATTGATATCATCAAACACCATATTGAAACATGGGTTGTTATAATGGTGATGATTGTGTGACTTTGACACATGGGGATTGACTGTGATTGATAGATATGGGATTTGTCCCTCCTACTGGAGTGTGATGTCCTAGGCCTCTTGATTAGTGAGACTGACAAATGCATGGTCATGCGCATGTGAGTCAATATGTGATATTGAGCTTACATATATCTCAGACAGTCTACTCTTTATTCAAGAAACATGATTGAATAATAATGAGGGTGACTGCTCCATGTCTCTAGTTCAATATTGACATTAGTGACAAAGGACCTATACAAGCATTACAACACCAAACACAGATTGTAGGTTGAAGTTGTTCCCCAACTTTCCATTTATATGGGTAGCATTGCAACTTAGAACCACTCATTGCTTGGGATATCATAAGTTTTGATGGACATTCACTGCCAACATAATATGGGACCTATAGGGTCACACACATAGGTCTCAACCTAGAAGACGAGTTTAATATCAAATGATAATTGAATTAAGTACTAAAGTGTTTAGGTATTTGATTCACAGAACATATAGGTTAACTACACTATGAAATGCCCATCTCAAATGTTGAGACGGCCATATGGAGTACCAAACATCCATCTCAAGTGTTGAGATGGGCGTCTGGGGAGTTAGACCTATAATGAGTGCGAATTGGGTAAGGAAGTGAACCGACCCAACTGATCGACTCAACTCGGGTCACTAGACAATCTTCTGGGTGACTGAGATGGTAACAAGATGGTCCAGTTCAATCGAGGGAAGGTTGTAGATATTTCCTAATTCATTTGAGTTGCACATTACTTCTTATGCAAGGAAATTAATATGGGATATTAAATGGAAACAAATTGTCAATTTTTTGTACAACTAGGAAACAGACAAACGACCGTCTGGGTTGTGCCAAATGACCGTGTGGCATGCTAGACAAATGTCTGGGTTACCAGACGACCATATAGGCTATCACAAGTTGTGAGATTTCTAGAGTTGTGGTGAAAATTTGAGATCTTCTGATCCCTTCCACTCCCACATCGATTGGGCACCTGGATCCAAACACCACCTATAAATATAGGGGTACTGGGGGATTCCCAGAGAACCACACAGAGAATAGAGAGATAGTTTCTTTGAAAAATGTTGTCCTCTCTAGTTGTGGTAACCATGAGAGCCCTAGCAAGTTCTACCTGATTAAGGAGGAACAACAAGGGAAAGAGCAATTGAGATCATTGTCATGGGAGAGCAAGTTGGTGACTAGTACATCAATGGGAGGGACAATTCCTTCCTGGTCATTCTAGAAGGATGATCAAAGTTCTAGGTGGTTCGTGTGGACTGCCATAGAGGAAGGAGGCCATCGTCTACCGCTAGGAGGACAACGTCAACCAATTGTTTGTGATAGGAGGAGCTGTTGAAGAAGATGAGGGTTGTGGTTCCAGTATGTGGTGTAGACCAGGAGGTGCAATAGTCAGATGAGTCCCAGTACAACTAGGATTTAGAGTTGCACATCTACAATGATGAGGATTATACCTGAACTTTCTCTAGGACCAGGTTTATCCTTGAAACAATCCTTCCTGCATTATAGTTATTGATGTGATTTATTGGTTATCAGAATATGGTAGAGAATTTTTTTATTTTTGTTATCTACTTTGTATCCCTATTTCCCTAAAATACTTTCAGATCATATAATTTTAATCTGTATTTAATTTTTTAATGTTATTCATGGTAAGAAATCTCATAAACATATATCAACTTGAGTCCATAGGAACAATGATGATATAGCGATGAAAGTACATAAGTCTTATTTGCATGTCTTATCGTAATAATAATCCTAAAGACTTTTCCATCTTATCATGGTTCTCTAAGATAGGTTAACCCAAGGTACTAATAGTGACCACTTTCTCATGGAACTGTTCTTTTCTTTAGGAACAATGAATCAAACATTTTCAAGCAAATATTCTTGGATCTATCTCGTATGAAAATCATTTCAAATCAAACTTTTACAATGATCCTAGATCATTGATTCATAATACCATTCATGCATCACCATATGATTAAAGCATCCTCATGCATACCTTGAATACTCTTAGTCACCTCTAGAAATCCTCATACCTTAAGTATAAACTCATCTCATAACATCAATTCTATTATCCTCGAGCACCCTTAATGAGCCATCACGATTCAACGTGCGAATGCAATTACTCCTTGGGATGGAGGTCATAAGGACATCAATAGTTCTCTAATTATCATTAAGTATATTTTGATAAAGACCTCATTTCATCCACTCCTTATTCTCTAATTCTCATCAAGTATATTATGAAAAAGACCTCATTTTCATCCACTCCTTATTCCACTTAAAGCCAAGTCACTGATTTATTTCAAAAATCTACCGTAGTACACACTATAGGGCTTTAATAGGTATGCAATTAGGTTAGTGTGACCATCTACCTCAAACTCTTTGTGCCAAAATTTTCATTATGTCACCTTTGGATGCATGTTGACCGGTCATACATCAAAAACGGTCATGTCTTATCATATTCCTCTCATCTGGAAGTACACATGTCCCATACCATGTGTACTAGAATGAGTGAGAAAAACATAATAAGTATATATTTATGCATATAGCATACACTCTACAAAACCCCATAAGCTTGTGTCCCATACCACAAACATGTGAGAAAAAGAGAGGGCACAATATGCACGAATCTAAAGTTAACATAAAGAGTCAAAAAATCTAGACCCTAACCCTAATACATATTTTAACTTTTATTGCCTGAATAAACCTCTAACCTAGACTCTACTATCTTTCACTTCTTTTATAACTAGAGCTACTATCTTTTTAAATCTATCTAGTTTCACTTGGCTTCTAGTTGGGGAAATATAAACTAAGAAAATTGAAATCTACCTAATGGCCATTGACATTATTGTTTTGATACCATATTGTAACACCCCAATTTTCATATCACATGAGCAATAGTAAAATTCTTTTTCCTAACTGGAAGTGTCACAAGCATGATATACATAACAAAAATAATAGAAAGGAACCATTACAAATTGTGTAAAAAGGCATTCTCATAAATTCTTAGGAAAGAAACTCTATTGCAAATTCATATGCAAAACTGTAACAAAACATGAAAATTGTGCCAAAAGCATTAGTAACATTAGAGGAGGAAAAAAGAGAAAAGAATGTAGTAGTAAGAACACGGATGGAGCATAAAGAAGGGGAAAATATGAAGTAGCAGCATTGTGGAAGAAGAAAGTAAGTAAGGAAAAAAGGTAAGCCGCAGTAGCAAAGCAGAAGAAGAAAAATGAATAGAAAAAATACAGAGTTATGTTGTAGTAGGGAAGGGTGGACTTTCTACCTGAGCCACAAGAGAGGAGGTCGACCCTTAGACCCGCTGATGTTTTGGTTTTTGGATGGATAAAAGGGAAACATGCATGTGTAGATCCGACAGGGGTTTCTCCATTAGTGGGATTGAGAAGTGGGACTTTTACAACAGGACATGCTGTTCTTAAAGCTGCTTCAGCTAATGTAGCTAAGCATGAGAAAGCATGTATTGAGAATCAACATGCCTTTATCCCATTTTCTTTTGATACTTTTGGATTCTTAGCACCAGAAGTTGTCGAGCTTCTGAAGAGGGTCCAAAAAGTTATGAATAGTAATGTAATGTCTCCTAAGTGTATGGATGTAGTGTTTCAAAGAATTGGCTTTGCCATCCGGAAAGGACTAACGGTGGAGCTTGTTGCCCACTTGTCTTCTATTTTGATGTAATTCGATAATTCATTCGCATATGCAAAAGAAACTTAATACAATAATATCACTTTTTACAAATCTAATATCAAATATAGGACCGTATAGATGGTTCTCCACCAAGAAAACCTCCTAAAATAGTAGATGGATCCTCTTGTCATAACTATCTCCTGAAGTTATGCATAAGCGAACATAACATCCCCAGCCATGCACAAAAGGGAAACCTAGGTTTGAGTAAGTGGCATTGAATAAATATGACATAACTAAAAGATGAACTAATTGTTGGATCTAGGGCTCTAGAGGGGGTGGGTGAATAGAGCTTCAAAATTCTCACAAGAATAGTTAGACCTTCAAACTATATCAATTTAAACCAAATTCTTAAGAGAATTTTGAAGTCCCATTTAAGCAATCATAGCAGGAGCGAGAGAGATCGAAACATACACTTGGACAAGGTGGTTAGAGTAGTTCCAATCTCCAAACTAGGAGACTGTCAATCCACTACCTAGAGAGGTCAACCTCTATGACTTTACAACCCATGTATACTTATATTCCATCATAAGAGATAAAAGTATACCGCCATACATCCAAGGACTTACCTACTCAAGACAAGGATCTTTCACCTACACAAGGACTTACCCACTTGATCAAGATGTCTTCATCCTTCACCAAGGACTTACCCACAATTGTATCAATTCTTTGACCTTGAAGGAATTTCCCACTCTTCTAGAATATTCATCTTTCCCTTCTCCTTATCCTTGAGAAGATCTTTACACCTTCTTCAACCTTGAAGAAGAACAACAACTTCACCTTCACCCAGAGAAGCTCAATTCATCCTTTTCTCTTTGAGAAAGGGGATTGGGAAGATGGAAGGAATGAGAGATTTACAAGATAACATGGAGGTATCTCTCCTACAACATGCCTAACTTACTCATAATCATAAAATTCTTTGTAAATGAGAGAGAGAAAGGGGCTCAAAGGGTTGGAACACACTCAACTATAGCAAGGACCAGGATAGCATGAATGAGCAAACTTGGAATGAAATCTAAGGGGTCCTAATTATAGATGGGGGTGTTCCTTTGACTGTGGGATCAGTTAAGAACAAAAATAGCTATGCTACAAACTTGCAACAGATCTATATTTATTTCTAACAACTCTAAAATATTTGGAATCACTTTTTTTGCATTTTTCGTATATTACATTCCGTCGAGTTTCAATAAAGATAACTTGACTGATCCACTAACTAGAAAAGCTAATTTTCAAACTATCGATCGAGTTTGTCCTAAAAAACTTGACCGGTGAGTCAAAATTAGTTTTGGTCAGTGAGTCGGTCAGTCAAGTTTTTTGAGTGTACAACTTGACTGATTAATCCATTTCTAAAAATCCATCACTGATCGGTCGAGATTCAAACTCGACCGACAAAGCTACTGCGACAAATTTTTCAAAAATTATTTTAGAATGGCCAATCGTTGGAATTAAGTGTCCCTAATTTTTTTTTCTTATCTTAGTTACAGGTCATATCATCAATACAAGTGATTATGAACATATTCTAAGATGGTTTGGAGTGATTTCCCAAATTGCACACTTGCATTTCTTTTGACTTGAACTTGGACAAGCTAGGTCTTGTGTAATTTGATCCTTTTCATGTACCTAAAGCCCAAAATTAATCTTGAACAAACATATTAGATACATATGAATGGAATGGTTAAGTCATTATCAATATATGAACAATGTATACCTCTCAAGTCAACATTCTCCCCCTTTTTGACGATGACAAACCATTCCTCAATATATTGAAAATGATATGTAAAGTTATACCTTGGCCTTGTGAATTGCAAAGGGATTCAGAATTTTAACAATGTGAATTTCTCCCCCTCAATCTATTCTCCCTCTTATCTACATAGTTAGTCTTTCCACACAAAGCAATAGAACATATATATACTATATGGTTCTTTAGCAAGTCACATGATAAAGCATATATTGAACAAGAAGAAGATCACATAGGCAATAAAAGAAATATGGTTGAGCTTCAAAATATTGAACTTTTCTCTCTCCCTTTTGGCATCATATAAAAGTAAGGGGTTGAAGAGAACAAAAATTGGTCTTCTCCAATCACAACCAAAACATACATCCGCAACATAAAACATGCAACCTCATAGCACACATCAAACAGATACGAGATAGAGACAAGCAAGCTAAGGCATAATAAAAATATGGTAAAAATAGAACCAACTCATGAGATATAGTCAATCAAAGAGTAAGTGTACATATGATTAAGATTATAACACTGAAAGTATGTCCTCAAAAAAACTATAATAAAAAATGATAAAAACAACATGATGATAGAAATAGTACATCTCAGATAATGTGCCGAAATACTTTTAGTAAAAAATAGTCTAGAAAGATATATATGATAAGCATATATAGAATAAAAACTAAAACATCTAAACATCTAGGATATCTATGTCTGCAACATCACCATCATCCTCATAAACAATATCATACGAAGCTTCAGGCTTGTAGTCATCATCTCCATCATAAGGCGCAACTGAGATAGAAGCTTCACCATCACCAGATGCACCAGCAAAGCCATCATAAGAACCATCTGAACTATCATCCTCATAGGACTCCACATCATCAGTAGCAGCTTCCTCATCAACCTTGTCAGGCATCTCCTCATTGACAGAAGGACCAAAACCACAATTGGGCCAAATGGCATTCTGCTCAGCCCAAGACATACCAAGGTCATGCAACTCTTGGGCTTGAAGGAAAGTAGGAGCAGAGATGCCAAGTCCTACAAGAAAGGTGATTGTAGGGACTAATAGGGAGAGGTTGTACTCCAGGGGTACATCCACCAACAGTAGAGGGTATAGCATCAGAAGCAACAGGTGGAGGGTTTGGGTAAAAGTGATTGTATACATAGGATGTATAATTACCTCCTGGGTAGGGCTAGTAGGAAGGGTAAGGATGGGCACATGATAGGTTCATGGTAGAAATGATAGTACATAGATCATGATGCATATGCTCCTGAACCTGAAGGTTATATGCATGTTGATGCTTTGTGTAACCCATGAGGGTTTCATTTGATACATTAAATGAGGCACAAGTAGGTCAGGATGGATGAGGAGGTGTAGGTGCCTACATGGAGGTGGAGGCTCCATGTCTGGTAGAAGAAGGGGTAGGCATGCTCTTATGAATTGTGGTTTCACTAATGCAGACTCCTTTTCGAGTAGGTTTGTAATGAAGGTCATGAAAAAGTGACTTGCTAGTGGAAGATTGAAAAAAGACCACAAATCAGAGCTGGGTATGGTGGGTGGGTGCCACAAGTGTTATTACTAGAGTCAAAGCAGGTCAAGTGATGAAGAATATATCGAGACTACTAGACTCTAGTGTTCTTAAGGATATAAAACATAATCCACTTATTTTTTCTCAATTTCTTCTCAAATTGTTCATGTTAGAACCCTAATTGGCTTTTCACCCACCGCTCTTCCACACTTAAGGTTTTTATAACCCCTTCCCTTTGCAGTCTCACAACAAGATATGATATTTCTTGGACTCTGATGAGTCTTAGAGGAATAGGGAACATGATATTATGGCTTTCAGATGAGCCTATGTCTTGGCTATGAACCGAAGTTATGGCCTCTAATTCCTTGGTTGAAGTGTTCTGGCATGATGTATTCCTTATAATATCTATTAAATATACCCTACTTTTTTTTATAACTAATAGGTCTCCAAATTTGACCAAAACCTCATATAAATAAAATTCTTCATGTAGAAAATCTTAAGATCTAAATAACGACTTAAACTACAATAGTATAGTGTGTGATTTTCACTAGGCCTACACCTAGATTAACAAATTAAATCATACATTGAACTCTAAACTTTACCAAAAATTTACCACATACGATATATATTATGAAGGACATAACATCCCTTCTAATATTATCACTACATTCATGTGGAATCCTAATTCACATACATCATATATAGTAAGAATTGCCAAGCTATCTTTAAATTAAGTTAACATGATTGTATAATCCAACAATTTATATACAATCAAATTGAGTGACCAAGTTAACCTCAAACTTCACCATACTAGAATCATGATATTATTGTGTATTAAAAATCATAAAAACATTCTCCAATGCAGATTCAATGGTTCTGAAACATCAAAACTGACCCAATTGCACAAAAGACCCCTTTCTACTTGCTTTTCCTTTTATGTATGAATTCTCATGAAATTTGAATAGCTCTGTATTGTATCCATAAATGAATCCTATATTGATCTCATTCTTAACTTAATCATGTATTCAAAAGTTAGGGTGTGACAATACTACCCACCTTTTAGGGAATTTTGTCCTTGAAATTCAAGTAAACTGTAGGAGGCTACCCACAATAGGGTTCTGCATATCTTACTAACTCTTGAAAATTCTAATAAAGTGTCGTATGTACATTCAGAGTCTGACCTTCTCATGGATAACTAAATATCTCTAAAAACCTTATCAATCTAGCATGTACAACCAACACGGAAATCTATAGGAAAATATTAAGCATAATTGATGACTTTTTCTTTACTCTTTATTATTTCTTTTTATGTGTCTTTCTATATATACTCGTACTTTAGTACATGGGTCTTGTGACATGCACTACTTGTCTGGGCCTCATGTCTCTTGAGTTGACCCACACTAGGGTCTGGGTCTAACCCCATTATCTAATTTCATCTCATCAAATCTTATCTTAGATGAATCTTAATGCATTCTGATCACATGGTCTTAACATGAGCTCAATCCGTAAATCTTAAAATCTTAAAAGATGAATCATAATCAATTATTCTCTTGTAAACTTAATCATGATTTAATACTTTCATATTTTATAATGTTATCAAATATTTAATTCTTAAATCTTAATCATTGTGAGAAATCTTGTTAACATATATCAACTTGAGTTTTTAGGCACCATGAGGATATATCGATGAAAGTACATAAATCTTATTTGCATGTCTTATATTAATATTATTCTTAATGCCTTTTCCATCTTATTGTGGTTCTCTAAGACATGTTAATCCAAGGTAGTAATAGCGACCACTCTCTCATGAATATGTTATTGTCCTCATGAACATTGGATCAAACATTTTTGGCACTATCTCGTGTGAAAATCATTTAAAACCTAACTTTTTTAGTGATCCTAGATCATTGATTCATACAACCATATCATGTAGCACCATATGCTTAAAGAATCCTCATGTATAATGTTTAAGACTTTTGGTCAACTCTAGAAATCCACATACCTTAAGTTTAAACTCGTCTCATAACATCAGTTGTATTATCCTTGAGCAATACCATTAACAAGCCATCTTGATTCAACGTGTGACTGTAATTCCTCCTTGGGGACATCAAGAGTTCTCTAATTCTTGTCAAGTATATTATGACAATGACCTCATTTTCATCCACTCATTATTCACTTAAAGCCAAGTCACTCATTTATTTCATAATATCTACCATAGGACACATTCTAGGGTTCTAATAGGTATGTAATTGGGTTTAGTTGACCATCTACCTCAAAATTTTTGTGCCTTTTTTCTTTTTGTCGCCTCTAGATGCATGTCGGACGGTCATACATCAAAAGGTGACATGTCTTATCATGTTTATCTCACCTAGAAGTACACATGTCCCATGCCATGTGCACTAGAATGAGTGAGACAAACATAATAAGTATTTATTAATGCATATAACATCTCCTCTAAGAAAACCCATAAGCTAGTGTCCCATACCACAAACATGTAGGAAAAAGAGAGGGCATGATATGCACGAATTAAAGTTAATATAAAAAGTCTAAAGCATCTAGACCCTAACCCTAATACATACTTTAATTTCTATTGCATGACTAAATCTCTAACCTAGATTCTATTGACTTCCACTTCTTTCATAACCAGGGCTACTATCTTTTTAAATATATCTAATTTCACTTGCCTTCTGGTTGGGGCAATATAAACTACAAATATGAGAATTTTCCTGACAGTCGTCTACATTATTATTCTGATAGCATATTCTAACATCCCAATTTTCATATCACATGAGCAGAAGCAAAAAACAAATTCCTATCTGGGAATGTTACAAGCATGATATTCATAACAATAATAATAGAAAGGAACCCTTAAAGACTATGTAAAAATGCATTCTCATAAATTCTTAGGAAATAAACTCTATGACAAATTCATATGCAAAAGAAACTTAATACCATAATACCGCTTTATATAAATCTAATATAATATCAAGGACCGTGTAGATGGATCCCCACTAAGAAAACCTCCTAAAATAATAGTTTCATCCTCTTATCATGACTATCTCTTGAAGTTTTGTACCTACGAACATCTCATCCTCATCCATGCACAAAAGGGAAACCTAGGTTATAGTAAATGACATTGAACTTCTTTTTTTTGGTCGGTCCAAAAAGCGTGTTACTATTAATACCAAAACTTTGGGCACTAAGTACCCCATTACATCAACATGAGCTAAAAATCTCATCACAATCAGGATGTAAGACACCCAGAGAACAAAAGCAAAACAAAGCTCCTATTGAGCCATCTATCTGGACAAGAAAAGGGAAGGGATGGACCTGCCAGCCAGACGGAAGTCCAGAGAACACCTAACTAACCAAGACATCAATAGCATTATCCACATCCTAATAAAATTATGATGCCTTAGGTAGAAGATAATAAAAAAAATGACAACATAACTAGCAGGTCCACAACCCAACGCTATCCAGAATCCAGATCAAAAGCATCCAACTAGCAAGATCTCAGAACACCAAGATTTCAAACCCTGAAAACATGGGACCAGAGCCAAGTCCTAGAGCTGATCATCCAAGCACTTGCAATAAACCTCATACTCTGAAAGTGTGCCGAACAAACAACTGAGGAACTTCATGCTGACCCACACAAACAGGCTAATCCCCTGATGAACTGTCAGGTTGCCACCTAGAGGTCAGCCTCCATGTTGCACGAACAGTAAGGCTTCACGTCAGATCCTTGGTAAGCCTGCAAGAGAGCAAGAGACACCCACACAAGGCATGAACCCATGTTTGCACTGGGTCGAATCAACAAGCACCTAGCAGGCGACAAAATAGATCAACTACTGGTTGCCCGGAAGCAAGGCATCGAACACCAAGAGGTATCCCAATCGCAACAACAGAGAAGAATAGTAGCTGAGCCCATAGGGACACCATGCCCGTGACCATGCCCGTAGGGGTAGATCAACGACTCATAGTAGAGAAGGCTCAAAAGGAAGAGAAGAAAAACTGCCCCCCTAAACAAACCACATGACTCCTGTACACACAGAATCCCCTCATCGAGCACCTAGAGTGCATGAAACCGCAGCTACAGGGGAGCCACGCAAGGACATCCATCATAAGATTCTAGTGAGAGGGCAGAGCGAACCCTACAGAGAGTCTCTCTCTTCTCTAACACATTGAACTTCTAATATGTTAAACATAAATATGACATAACTAAATGCTAAGCTAATATCTAAATGTTGTAAACTCATTCTTAATTGATGTGTATTTTACTAATGTATTTTATCTAATTTGTGTCCACCATTGTATGATAAATCCTCCTATGTTGACACTGAAGTGTCCTCTATGGTGCAAGATACCCTACGTTGATACCGAAGTGTCCTCTATGGTGAAACATACCCTCTGTTAGCATGATGCTCCACAAAAGTGACCTCTATGGTGCAACACAACCTCTGTTGGGACTATATGCCCTCTGTGACACCTCTAGTGTCTGGAGCATTGTGCCCTTTGAATCATTTCAGGACTCTCTGGTGGGGCCTTATCCTATTATTTATAATTAATGTTATGACGTCATTTTCTATCTCTATTCACTACTACAGAAGTGCCTTTTAGTGTCGGTTGTTTAACCCCCTTTGGCGTCGGTTTCTGAACGATGCCTATGTGGGCGCCGCTAAAAGGTTGGACACTTCAGCGTCGGTTAAAAAACCGACGCCTATTTTACATAAAGGCGTCGGTTTATTATAAAACACCGACGCCAAAAGGGTTCGCGCCACAGAAAACAGCGTCATCTAGGACGCTTTCTGCGTCGGTTATATACTAAAAAACCGACGCAGAAAAGTGTCCTAGATGACTCCCATTTCCTGTAGCGCGAACACTTTTGGCGTCGGTGTTCAACAAAAAACCGACGCTGTAAGTCTGTGCTGACGGTTATCGGTAAATAACCGACGCCTATATCTATTTTTTTTTTTATAAATCTGTTTGCAGGCCTGCTGTGGCTAGTCAGCAGGATGAGAACCTGCAGTTCAGTTTTCTGAACTGTAGGTTTACGACATCCATTGATATCAGCCTACAAACAGGCCACAAACCTGCAAAATTAACATAAAAAGATTCACACAAGTAGATACATTCAGACATCAATTCAATTGTCACGTTCACACATATAGAATCATTCAAATACATGTTTTAACATTCAGAAACATTTATTTACAAAGTATCATTCATCATCACTATCAACATCCCAATTATATCTAACAGTTTATGACCCCACATGCCTTCCTCCCCAGTTCATGCCGCTAGACAACCACACAATGGATCCAAGAGGATATGCAAGCGTTTGCCAAAGACTATAGGCTGAGTTAACTATTGAGTTAACTCAGCCTATAGTCTTTGGCGAACGCCTACAATCCTCTTGGATCCATTGTGTGGTCGTCTAGCGGCACGAACTGAGGAGGAAGGCATGTGGGGTGATAAACTGTCAGGACTAGCACAACAAGTTGCGATGGAGGTGGAGACGACGACGACGGTGGTGCTTCAGGCGACGCATGCTTGGCCGGGTAGGGCTCGGCGAAAGGGTTCAACTGCGGCATGGCTTCGATGTAGTAGAGGGAAGGGAGGGGTTCAGAATCCTACGAGAAACATTTAGAGATGAGGATATTACTGCGGAGGAGGAGGAAACGGTAGACGATATCTCGAGTTGGAATGTCCTCTCCGCGCATCAAGTTGCTCCAGTGCTTCAGTGGGTACATGTGCATCATCAACCTAAAATTTGACAAAAATAAACACACTGAATTAGGCCAATATAGAAATATAGGATATATGACATAACTAGAAGATAATGCATTTTATAGAAATACAGGATATGTTTTTAGAACTTACATTGGTATCCTCGCCATGCTCGTCATGGACAACATGCTCATCATGGACTTCATGCTCATCATGAACATCATTCTCATCATGGTCAGCCATCTGAAAATGTCATAAAAAAGGCAAACATTTAGCATTTGTATCAACTAGAAAAAGGAAAACATTTAGCATTTGTATAAATTAGAAAAAGGAAAACATTTACCATTTGTATAAACATACATGTCTCTAAAATTGTGATCTTTTATCAATTAACAATCCTTCATTGTGATCTCCGCGCACATATAAGTCATCATTAGCTTCAATATTTTGTGGAGTTGGCAACCCAACTGAGAATGGACTGGAGTCATCATACTTATCATAGTACTCTTCTTCATCTATAGGATCTTCAATGAACTGTCTTTTACCATGAAGAACAACCGACCATTTATCATTTGCAGGATCATCGATATAGAATATTTGTTTTGCCTGTGATGCCAATATGAATGGTTCAGCCTTCTCGCCAATCATTTCAAAGTTCACCAAAGTGAAACCCAATTCATCCACTATAACTCCTTTGGTGTTATCAACCCAATTACATTTAAAGAGCGGAATATTGAAATCTATGTAGTCAAACTCCCAAATGTCTTCAATGACACCGTAATATGACATTTTAGCTTCACGTGGACTCTTATCCTTTGCACTTGCAAAGTACATAGTTGATGCTTGAAGAGTGACCCCACTATTTTGGACGACACTCTTATCATCTTGGCGCTTTGTGTAATATGTGAATCCATTAATGTCAAACCCTTCATAAGACATAACATTCGGTTTTGGTTTAAAGGCGAGACATTTGATAGTTTCTGTAATATCATTTGGTGTTTGAGATAGTTGATGTAAGACTTTATCTTCAAACCACTTAGTAAAAGTCTTATTATGCTCTCTAGCAAGCCACATTGAACTTGCTCGAGGATGTTGTCTCTTTATGAAATTGGTATGTTCCTCGATATAAACACTCACTTCGTCCATATTATGTAAAATATACAAGTGAGCTTGTTCCAACTGCTCACGGCTGATTACTTTCACCCGTGATCCCAAAATTCCTTTGCCCTCCTCAATATTCGTGTCATTATCAGGAGTGTCATTACCACTGAGAAAGTCATTGCAGAAATCCATAACCTCTCTCGCCACATAACCTTCAATAATACTCCCTTCAGGACGATAACGGTTTCGAACATCACCTTTAAAAATGCTCATGTATCGTTCAAAGGGATACATCCAATGCAAGAAAACCGGTCCCAAGATTTTCACTTCCCTAGTCAAGTGGACAACAAGATGTACCATGATATCAAAGAACGAAGGAGGGAAATACATCTCAAGCTGACATAGGGTAACAACCACTTCTCTTTGCAAATTATCGAGAGTATCAGGGTCAATAACTTTGCTGCATAGACTGTTGAAAAAGAAACAAAGTCTGGTAATTGCAAACCTTACATGCTTCGGCAATATAGATCGAATTGCCACAGGCAATATTTGTTGCATTAGAGTGTGACAATCATGAGATTTAAGACCTATCAACTTCAGATCTTTCATTGATACCAATCTACGGATGTTGGATGAGTAACCATGTGGCACCTTAACATTTACCAAGCATTCACAAAAAGTTTTCTTCTCCTTTCTAGACAACGTGTAACAAGCGGGAGGTAAGTATGTTCTTTTATTACCCATTTCACGTAATTCTGTTAATTCTGACCTTATTCCCATTTCACGTAGGTCCAGTCTGGATTTTATCCCATCTTTAGTCTTACCTGGTATATTTAATAGAGTACCAATGATGCTATCACAGACATTTTTCTCAACGTGCATTACATCGATACAATGCCTGACTGACAAAGAACTCCAATAAGGAAGATCCCAAAATATTGACTTCTTTTTGAATGAAGAATTGTCACTCCGTGTGGCCATACTACATTGTGATTTCTTACCAAATTCATTGACAATGTCTTTTACTCTTTCATAAACAACATCCCCTGGTATAGGTTTAGGTGCACTCCGTTCATCATTCCATCCATTGAATGCTTTGCGCTTCCTACGATACAGATGGAATTTTGAAAGAAACCTTCGATGACCAAGATATACAGTCTTGCCACCATATTTTAGTCTTATTGAATCAGTGTTTTCTTCACATATAGGACACGCTTTAGCTCCTTTGACACTATATCCAGACAAATTCCCATATGCCGGAAAGTCATTAATAGTGCAAAACAACATAGCATGCAAACGAAATGTCTCTCTTGCAGAAGCATCATAGGTCATCACACCTTCAGCCCAAAGTTTCTTTAAGTCATCAATCAAAGGTTCAAGATAAACATCGATATCATTTCCGGGTTGTTTAGGGCCTGATATCAACAATGACAACATAACGTACTTATTTTTCATACACAGCCAGGGAGGAAGATTGTATATAACAAGCATGACTGGCCAAGTGCTATGTTGGCTGCTCAATGTCCCGTACGGATTCATCCCGTCTGTACAAAGCCCAAGTCTTAGATTCCTAACTTCTTCACCAAATTCAGGGAACAATACATCAATCTTCTTCCACTGTGGGGAATCAGACGCATGTCGTAGGATCCCATCATTATTTTTCTTAACATCTGCATGCCACCTCAAATTCTTCGCATCTTTCGGATTTGCAAACAAGCGTTGAAACCGTGATGTTATAGGTAGATACCACAACACCTTGGTAGGAGAACCAGTTTTGGACTCCCCCGAAGTCGTCAATTTATATCGTGACGCACCACATTTTGGACAATCTTTCAAATCTACATAGTCCTTTTGAAATAATACACAATCATTCGGGCATGCGTGTATCTTTTTGGCCTCCATTCCCATTGGGCACAACATTTTCTTTACCTGGTATGTTGAGATTGGCAGCTCGTTTCCTTCAGGAAGAATTTCTTTCAACAAAGTCAACAATTCAGTGAAGCTTTTGTCGCTCCATCTATTGTTAGCTTTCAACTTATACAATCTCAGCACAGCGCTAAGCTTCGTAAACTTAGCACAGCCTGTGTATAACGATATCTCAGCATCATGCACAATGTTTGTAAAGATAGGAGGTGGATCGGTGTGCTCTACCCTACAACTATCCAGCATCGCATCAACAATGTCTGCTGGAACTGGTTCGTTCACATTTACGTCATCGGAGGCAATTTCTTCTTCCACCCAAGCACTGCTATTGACATCTACTGGATTCGATTTTGAAATCTCTCCATGCCAGTGCCATTCTGTATAGCCTTGTACAATCCCGTTGCACATGACATGACTTTTGATTTCCTCACCAGTGTTGAGTTTCAAGTTGTTACCGCAATGCCTACATGGACAGTAGAACCTATCTGTAGGTTTTTTCCTATGTTCCTCGGCAAATCTAATAAACTGATCAAGACCAGATATAAACTCTGGGGTGCAACGATTACGAATGGACATCCATGATCTATCCATTCTATGATCAGAGAAAGCAAGTATATATTAGGAAAGCAAGTATATATTAGGAAACAAGTATATAAGCAAGTATGTCATATTACAGTTCATCATTAAGAAAGATATAAGCAAGTATGTCGTATTAAAATAGACTAAACAATAAAAGAATTTTTTTTTGAGGCAAGACAATATGAGAAAATAGTAGTGTAATCATGTAAATGGGAACATTCATGGGCACACACACTTCAGTTATAAGCATTCATGTAGCAACTTACAGTTCCATTCATGGGAACACACACTTTAGTTATAACAATAACTAAACAAAGGGGTTGGTGTACCCCTAAACATGCGCATAATTAAAAAAACTATTACTACAGACAAGTCTAGATAGATAGACAACTAAATACTACACCAACATGGTCCCGCATGCATCAATAACTTCTTTTTGATGATGAAGCTGTGTCACGAAGCTCCTCACTGTATTTAGACGAATCTGAACTGATAGGGGCCTCAGATTCAGATTTGTCTGAGCTGATATGCGACGCCGTGCGCTCATACCGCAGAAGATGATCGGGGGTCTCGCAGTTGTTGTTGGTTATCCAAACTTTGATGGAATTATCGCCAACTGGACGGAGAAAAAGCCTATTCCAACGGACCACATGCAGCTCTCCAATCCAATCACGCCAACCGGATTTTGATACAAGATTTCCCGCCAAATCATACTCAACCTCGATTACATGTGAATAATTTCCAAAAGTTAGGGTCACTTTACCAGGCATGTAGTGTCTTCCTTTTAGAAAACGCCAATGTTTGGGTATGACCAATTGGTTTAAGGAACGATCATCTAGGATGATGTCCAATTGTTCTTCAATAGGGAACGTTAACATTGACATAGAGGCCCAATTCATAGTCATTGTTATGGGAAGACAGAGACTGCACAATATTAGTATTAACAAAGTGTAAGTACATATAACGATGTTATATATTTTCAGAAAAAGTTGTATAACATCAATTAACCTTTTAAACAAGTATATATTAGGAAACAAGTATATATTAGTCAATCTTGGACGGGTTTCTAGGCCAACAAACACATTTGATGTCAATCTTATATATAATAAATGTGTACCACCTATCCCATCCTTGAACACCTAATCTCACTTAGGATGTAAGTGTATAATGTGTATTTGGTTTTCAAGAAAATTTCGGCAGCATTTCCCCGTTGTTCTCTAAGTACATATGTACTTAGAGAACAAACGGGGAAATGCTGCCGAAATTTTCTCGAAAACCCAATACACATTATACACTTACATCCTAAGTGAGATTAGGTGTTCAAGAACAGTCCCAAACTGGGGACTATCCAAGATTTACTCCTACTGAGTAAATCTTGGACGGGTTTCTAGGCCAACAAATACATGTGTTGTCATTCTTATATAAACCCTATAATTCATGAAATCATTCTAATTCAATTTAATATGTTGGGATCACATAATTATATAATGACATCAGAATATATAGAAGAATCATAATTAACATGATTAACAACATGCTCATCAAACTAGGGTTTTCTTGAATATCATCTAATAAATCAAGAATTTCATAGTTTCAAACATGCAATAATTCACAATGCAATGTTATAAACTATAGGCAACATGGATAGATGAAATAAATAAACATCCAGCATCTATCACTTATTCAATCTTCAAGAAACCTTGACAAACATCCAACATCTATCACTTATATAATGTGCATGTATATACACCCTAAAGTGCCACAAATCATATAATAAAACTATCATGTTATGATATTAGGACCACTTAAAGCAGATTAGGCACATTAAGCAAGCAGAGTAGGGAGCCAATTTCGTGCAAGCAGATTAGGCAACAGATTAGGTCAGCACATAAAGAACCAATTTCGCACCTGGGTAGGTCTGCAGGTACCTGGGCAAGAAGAGTAGGGTGAGGTCGAGCTGGTTGAGTACGTGGGTGGCGGCCGACGAGCTCCAGAACCAGCGGCAGTGACTCCGACGAGCAGGAGCGTCAGCCGCAACAGGTAGGCAGGCGGCCAGGCGGCGGCAGGCAGGCAGCGGCCAGGCGGAGGAGAAGGAGAAGGGGGTACGGCGGCGCCGGTTCTCAGGCGTGGCAGGCAGGTGGGCACCAGGCGTTGCGGCGGCGCCGGTTGTCAGGCGTGGCGGCGGCGCAGGCGGTTGGAGCAGCAGGGCGTGCAGCAGGGGTGCCAGAGAAGAAACGCGTCGGAGAGGGGCGCCGGAGAGGGGACGCCGGAGATAGGGCACCGGAGAGAAGCGCCGGAGAAAAACTAGTACCAGCAGCAGAGAAATCGCCGGAGAAATCGCCGCAATAGGGAAATAGGGTAGCAATGAAACATAAGAAAGGGGAAGAGTCGGGCGATCGAAGGTTATGAAGTTCCCCAATAGCGTCGGTTGTTTACAACAACCGACGCCTAAACATCTTTACCGTCGGTCGTTCGCAACATCCGACGTCCATTTGGACGATATTTTCGTGAAAATGTTTGGCGGGAACCACATTCAGTGTCGGTTATTAAAGGACGAACGACGCGGAAAAGGACACTTTTCGCGCAAATTTCCATCGCACATAAGCGTCGGTGTTTTAACTACAGACTCGACGCCGAAAGTGACATTATTTTTTTCGCTCGAAAATTGGATGACATGATGCGTCGGTTTTGTATAAACAACCGACGCTGTATACAAAGCGGTACCCGTGTTTGGCTGGTCTTTGAATATAGACGTCGGTTCTTCTAAATAACCGACGCCTTTAATATAAGGCGTCCATGTTCCTTAATAACCGACGCCCAGAAAAGCGACACTGAATGCTATTTCTGTAGTAGTGATTCTTAATTTATCTTTTTAAATCTTAATCTCTTGTCTCTAAATATACTCTTAGTTTTTATCTCTGAATCTTAATCTCTTATCTCTACATATGTTCTTAATTTCTATCTCTGAATCTTATCTATTATATTTGCATATATATCTTTGTTCTTTAATTCTAAATTGAATCTAACTCTGGATGTAAAATATGATAATCTTATTATCTGATAAGTCTTAACTTGAAGCTCCACTTTAACATGAGGGCTTAACATAATACCAAAGTCATATATTGGACAGAGTGTAAAGGCTTAATAAATTTATTGAACAGAGCATAAAATGCTATAAATGTCAAATACTTGAAATCTAATGATATCTCAACATAACTTAAATTGGATGAAATCTGACTTTCTTAAAGCATGACATGATATGAATGACTAAAATCTAAAAGTAACTTCATCTCGAAGTTACTATATAGGGATATGTAGGACAGATCATTATAATAATGAAGTTCAATGGAAATGGCCCACTTACATTTTGTGCTAACGATGTCCTTAAGTTAGTCTTGATTCCTGATGTGGCTTTTTGAATGCACTAACAAATTCACTCGGAGTTTATATTCCCGAGCTTTTACCAAAACCAAGTGCAACAATACCACCCGCAAGCGGACGGATCTTATCGCAGTATAGTTGAGGATCGAACCCAAAGGACAACGTTTTTAAGAACCCTTGTCAGTTAGATCTAGCTCAAGTAAAACTAATATTTAGAACGATAGGTTGATTTGGGTTTGATTAAACTAATTGCAAGAAAGTAAATGCGGAAAAAAAGATGGGTTTAGATCAATGATATGGAATTGCTGGGATGGTACTGGGTTTGACCACTGCTACACACACAAACATACTCTCTTGCGAACAATCCAGGCACGAAATAACACTCCAAGTAGAGCTGCTGCAGAACCCCCCATACGGGTGTCAGGTCCGCGTAAGCATCACCATAGGCAGCCGATGTCTCATCGCCATCCGGATCACATGTATTACGGCTCTGAAGATGCAACATCCAACTAAGGCTGTGAACCCCCCATACGGGCGTTAGGTGCACAGAAGCGTCACCGAAGGCTAGATGGCTCGTCCCCTCGCGGATCACGCACTTACGACCTCAAGGAATCCCATCGGAAGTTCTCGTCAAGGAGTCAACCGCGTTAACCGTCGAGCAAATAAGCGATTATAGTACGTGTAAACATCGACGAAAAGCACGAAGATACAAAATCCAACTAAGGCTGTGAACCCCCCATACGGGCGTTAGGCGCACAGAAGCATCACTGAAGGCTAGATGGCTCGTCCCCTCGCGGATCACGCACTTACGACCTCAAGGAATCCCATCGGAAGTTCTCGTCAAGGAGTCTAACATGCTAAACGACATTCATACCCATGCATTGAAGTTCTCGCAACATAGGGAGCACAAAGATGAAAACACGCACATGACCAACTTACAAGCTTAACGATAAACGACAAAATGAAGAGTTATGTACATTGCCATGGAAAGTTTAACAAAAGAACATGGTTTGCATGGGCAGCGGGGCTAGTCCCCGCACCCCAGTGAAAGAGGACTACTCACTCATGATGCGAGGTACAAGAAAGATAGAAGAAGAAGATAGATCCGCCATGAGGTCGGTGCAGAGGGTGGACGCAGCCCGGTGAAGAAGATGTGCTCCTTACTCCGTCTTCTTCCTCTTCTTGGCCTCCTTGGACGCAACACCAGTGGTAGATGAAGTGGAACTTGATCGGTGTGGTGCTCTGGCAGCCTTTCGGCGTCTGGAACCGATGCCTCGAAATGAGGGCCGTGGGGTTCTATTTATAGGCTCAGCTCTGATCCCAAACGGTTTGGATAAGTTGCTGGAAATATCTTCTCCAAACGGTTTGGAGACCGTTTTGGTGCCAAACGGTCTTGAGACCGTTTAGGCACCAAACGGTTTGGAGACCGTTTAGGACACTAAACGGTTTGGAGACTGTTTGGGCACCAAACGGTTTGGAGACCGTTTGGGCACCAAATGGTTTGCTCAGATCGGTCCTGGCCTTGGCGTGGTCGCGCGGCTTTAGTTCTTCAATCGATCCTTGCGCTTGCATCGAACGGTCTTGGGACCGCGCGGGACCAAACGGTCTTGGGACCGTTTGGGACTAAACGGTCTTGGGACCGCATGGGACCAAACGGTCTTGAGACCGCATGGGACCAAACGGTCTTGAGACCGCATGGGACCAAACGGTCTTGGGACCGCATGGGACCAAATGGTCTTGAGACCGCATGCGACCAAACGGTCTTGGGACCGCATGGTACCAAACGGTCTTGGGACCGCATGGGACCAAACGGTCTTGGGACCGCATGGGGCCAAACGGTCTTGGGACCGCATGGGACCAAACGGTCTTGGGACCGCATGGGACCAAACGGTCTTGGGACCGCATGGGACCAAACGGTCTTGGGACCGCGTGGGACCAAACGGTCTTGGGACCGCATGGGACCAAACGGTCTTGAGACCGCGTGGACTTCTTGGGCAACTGGTTTCGTCTTGTTCTTCATGTATTCCAGCAAACGGTCTTGAGACCGCATGGATCCAAATGGTCTTGAGACCGTTTGCATGGAGTTGCCTGCCTCACTTGCATAAAATGAAAGTTATTTAGTTAAAAACTTGATTATTGAATCACTGAGTAGTTTTGTGCATTATGATTCATATTAGGGTGAAAAGATGTGGAATGGATATTAAATTGTTCCAAAAAGGTAATTGAAAATCATGATGAGTATGCACTCATCAAAACACCCCGAACTTAAATCGTTGCTCGTCCTCGAGTAACATAAAATTTGAAACTGTTGCCTAATGGAATACTTTCGATCCGTGTGATTTCTTCATCTTCACATCACAAATGTTTTCTTTCTGCTCAGTATGAGTGAGTACCTCAACTTCCTGGGACCACTAAACACGTCTTTCCATAGCTTCGATCCTGAGTTCGTTTCCCAATAACGCTTCCTCCCCACTTTTTCCAACACCAAGCATGTCGAAGAGTTTTGTAGGAGTTCAGAGATACCCGTAGAATCAACAAGTATGCATTTGATCTGACACTGGTGTAGTTTAGGATGGTGGGGCATGTATTGTGCCCTTAGGTAGAAAAAGGAGTGAAAGGTGGTATGGAAAGAAGAAGTAAATCTCTCCTCTATTCGACTCGAGATTTTTATTTGTTTTGCAATTTCATTTATTGCATATTTTTTGTGTGCGCTATGGCATCTTTTATTGCAGATCTCTCCTCTATTCGACTCGAGATTGCATTTCTTATTGTGTGCACTTTGGCATATTTTGCTTGCAAATCTCTCCTCTATTCGACTCGAGATTGCATTTTTTATTGTGTGCACTTTGGCATCTTTTGCTTGCAAATCTCTCCTCTATTCGACTTGAGTTTGCATTTTTGGTGGTACACCCCTATTTATTGGAAGGGGTATGGAAGAAGCGGATATGGGGGAAGTGGCGTGCCACCCCGAACTTAGGGTTTGGCACAAGATTGGCTATTTTGGTGGTATTGATGGATGGAGGGATATGAAGATGATAGAAGAAGTTGTAGAAGAGAGTTCAGATCAAAATGCACTTGATTTATAATTCAGAAATCGGGTTGTTCTCTTCGTCATACTCTGCTCAAATAATGACTTGATGCGGATCCGGTGGGGTTTCCGAGCCATTGTTCCACTAGTCAGTTAGGAAGAACGACGTGTTTGATCCCTATCAGTTTGACAGATACTTATCATTTTGTAAAAGTATTATGATGTTAGGAATCATAAGCTTCACATGATGGTTTCAGGCAAGAGGCAAGTTTCAAAAGTCAGTCCTCTTGAGGATTCACTTCGAATAAGGAGGATGTTATGATAGAAGATGCATAGCAAAAAGTTAGTTACATTTTTATCAACAAAAGTCAAAATTTCATCAGGTATCTGTTCAAAATTTTGAAAATTTTTATGATAGAGACATATTGAGTATGAAAAGAGGGTGTGTATGTGGAAGTGGAATACGTACCACCCACCCTCAACCCCGAAACTAGAGATTTGCTCGTCCTCGAGCAAATCCTAAATTCAAGATGGAGGGGAAAGGAAACACCAGGTATGACTGCCGAGAATGAATTCGTTCCGATCAGCACCAATCCGATCTCGTGTCCTGAAAGAAAAACTCTCTCATAAGGCAAATTTTATTTAAGGAAAATTTAACTATAAGGTAAGGAACAAAATTTGAAAAGGAAAAGTAAAATAGATTTATTGGTCGGGTTGCCTCCCGACAAGCGCCTTTGTTTTATGTTGCTGGCTCGACAAAGTCCTTTGTCTTCATGTGGGATCCTTTGGATCGGTAAGTTCTAGCACCGATTTGGTGCCTATGTCTGTTGTGGTGAAATATCTCTTCAGGCGGTGGCCATTGGTTATGAATTCACCCGACTCTGCACTCCATAAAGAGAAAGTGCCCTGAGGAGAGATGCTTTTGACAATGTACGGTCCGGACCAGCGTGAGCGAAGTTTTCCTGGGAATATCCTTAATCTTGAGTTAAAAACCAGAACTTGGTCTCCCACTTGAATGTCTTTTCTTTTCAGATGTCCATCGTGCCAAAGTTTTGTATGTTCCTTGTAGATTCGTGCATTTTCATAGGCCGTCATTCTTAGTTCATCTAGCTCGTTGAGTTGCAGAATCCTGGCTTGCCCTGCTTCTTTCATATCAAAATTTAATTGTTTAATTGCCCACCATGCCTTATGTTCTAATTCGACCGGCAGGTGACAAGCTTTTCCATATATCAAACGAAAAGGAGTAGTCCCAAGGGGAGTTTTATAAGCAGTGCGATAAGCCCATAAGGCGTCGTTGATTTTTGTCGCCCAATCTTTTCGATTATGTCCAACAGTTTTTTCAAGGATAGCCTTTAGTTGCCGATTAGAGACCTCTACCTGTCCACTGGTTTGTGGATGATAAGGAGAAGCTACCTTGTGCGAGACACCATATTTTCTTAAAAGAGCTTCAAAGCTTCGTTCAATGAAGTGAGAGCCTCCGTCAGATATCACGGTTCTCGGCACTCCAAACCGTGGGAAGATAATATGTTTGAATAGTTTGATGACTGGTTTAGAATTACTAGTGACGGTTGGTATAGCTTCAACCCATTTGGAGACGTAGTCCACCGCCACTAGGATGTAAGAGAATCCATTAGAAGATGGGAATGGCCCCATATAGTCCACTCCCCAGACGTCAAATATCTTGACTTCTTGCCATAGATTCAGTGGCATTTCGTCTCTCTTGGTTATATTGCCGGCTCTTTGACACTTATCACATGATATGACAAAATCATAACAGTCCTTGGATAAAGTTGGCTAGAAAAATCCACATTGCAAAACTTTTAAGGCAGTCTTTTTAGAGCTCATATGCCCACCCACGGGTCCTGAGTGGCATTGTTCCAAAATAGAATGGGCTTCTTCTTCGGCGACACAACGTCTATACAATCCATCTGCACAGAGTTTGAAAAGATATGGTTCATCCCAATAGTAATGCTTCACATCATGCATAAATTTCTTTAGAGCGTTCCCGGTGTATTGAGGATGGATGACTCCGGCGGCAAGGTAGTTTACTAAGTCTGAATACCATGGTTCGAATCCTGAGACCCTCATAAGCTGATCATCTGGTAGAGAGTCATTTATCGGAATCCCTTCAGCATCCATAGTGTGGATGCGACTCAGGTGATCTGCCACGACATTCTCCGTCCCTTTTTTATCTCTTATTTCTAGGTCAAATTCTTGTAGAAGGAGTATCCATCTGATCAGCCTTGGCTTAGCATCCTTCTTTGTCATAAGATAACGGATAGCAGCATGGTCAGTGTAAATGATTACCTTCAAACCAGTAAGGTAGGATCTGAATTTATCGAAAGCATAGATGACTGCTAAAAGTTCCTTTTCAGTAGTAGCATAATTCCTTTGAGCTTCGTCGAGGGTCTTTGATGCATAATAGATCACATAATGTTTCTTCTCTATGCATTGTCCTAAGACTGCACCTACCGCGTAATCACTGGCGTCACACATAATTTCATAGGGGTGGTCCCAATCGGGAGCTCTAATGATGGGAGTAGTTGTAAGGGCTTTCTTCAGCGTATCAAAACTTTTGACGCATTCTTCATTGAAATTGAAATCAGCATCTTTTAAAAGTAGATTAGTCATCAGCTTTGTTATCTTGGAAAAGTCACGTATAAACCTTCTATAGAATCCAGCGTGACCAAGGAATGCGCGAACTTCTTTTACATTTGTGGGGGTTGCCAATTTAGAGATGACTTCTATCTTGGCTTTATCGACTTCAATTCCTCTGTTACTAACCCTGTGTCCCAAGATGATGCCTTCCTTTACCATAAAGTGGCATTTCTCCCAATTTAGCACCAGATGTGCTTCTTCACAACGTTTTAGGACCATGGAGAGATGCTTAAGACAAGAATCAAAGGAGTCCCCATATACGGAAAAATCGTCCATGAAGACCTCCATAACTGTCTCAGTAAGTCCTGCAAAAATGGCAGTCATGCAACGTTGAAAAGTTGCAGGGGCATTACACAGACCAAAAGGCATCCTTTTAAAAGCATATGTCCCGAAGGGACAGGTGAAAGTTGTTTTTTCTTGATCATCTGGATGTATGGGGATCTGATAGAATCCAGAGTAACCGTCCAGGTAACAAAAATATTCTTGATGGGCCAATCTTTCCAAAACTTGATCGAGGAAGGGCATAGGAAAATGATCCTTCCGAGTGGCCATGTTTAATTTTATATAATCAATACACATCCTCCACCCAGTCACTGTTCGGGTGGGGATGAGCTCATTATTTTCATTTCTTACAACGGTAGTTCCTCCCTTCTTGGGTACCACATGAACTGGGCTCACCCATGGTGAGTCCAATATCGGGTAAATTATTCCAGCTGTAAGGAGTTTGATGATCTCACGACGGACCACTTCCTTCATATTCGGGTTCAACTTTCGTTGATGCTCGATAGTTGGCTTATGATCTTCTATCATGGGAATTATGTGCATGCACAGGGCTTGGCTGACTCCTGTGAGGTCACTCATTTTGTAGCCTATGGCTTTCTTGCTCTCCTTTAATACCTCCAGAAGTTGCTCTTCTTGTTTGGTCGTTAAACCAGAGTTAATAATGACAGGACAAACTTTGAGATCGTCTAAAAACATATACTTCAGCCCTTCAGGTAGGGGCTTCATTTCAGGAGGTTCTGGTTTTTCACTGATTTCTTCTGGTGTTTCGGTAACCTTTAATTCTTCATAGGTAGCAGAGTCGGAAGGTTCGGTGCAGTCCTTATCTTGTTGGTCAATATATAGGTTCATCATTAAAAAGGTCGTATAGAGAAGTTTCCAAGGGATCGCATGACTCGTGATATTCTTGAGTAAGTTGTGACATCTGCTCAACACAATCTATCAGATATACCTCCTCCTGTATACTTGGTCTTCTCATGCTTTCAAAAACTTTGAACTCTAGAGTTTCTTTTCCTAACCTGAGCAGTAATGTTCCAGCTTCAACATCGATAAGGGCTCTAGCAGTGGCGAGGAAAGGGCGACCGAAGATGAGAGGGTATTTGGTGTATTCTTTTATGTCCATGATGACAAAATCACATGGGACATATGCGTCCTTGACTACCTTGACCGGGATGTCTTCGAGAATTCCTAACGGTCTTTTTACTGAATTGTCCGCAAGTTGAATTGTCATAGCAGTTGGAAGCAATTCTTCGAACCCTAATCTCTTGCATAGACTCAGCGGCATAATAGAAATACTTGCGCCAAGATCTGCCAATCCTTTCTTGCATGATGAATCACCAATGTGACATGAGATTCCGAAGGATCCTGGATCTTTTTGTTTCTTTGGCATTTTGCTTAGTATGATATTTGATGTGGTAGCAGCCAATTTTACGGTTTCATATTCTTCAGTGATGTACTTCTTGGTGAGGAGCGATTTTAGATACTTGGTCCAGGCTGGTATCTCATTAAGAGCATCTAGGAACGGTATATCAACATGGAGTTTCTTCATAGCCTCTTTAAATTTGATGAATCTAGTGTCAAGCTTGGTTTCCCTCAGTCGGGATGGGAAAGGAACACGAGGCTTATATACAGGAATATCTGGTTCAGGTGTCTCTACTTCTTCATCGACAACTTTTTCAGAACTTCCCTTATTAGTCTTGCTTTCCTTTGATTGCACTTCTGGTGCTGTCAAGTTTTGGTCTGTCATAGGTTCACTTTCGTCAGAAATAACCACAGTTGTCTTTGTTGGGGGATCCAAATAACTTTTCCCAGATCTTGTGGCGATAACCTTCAGCTGCTCCAGATGTTTCTGATTGTTCTCAGGTTGTCCGGCGAAGACTCCAGCTTGTGGCTTAATACTAGCAGCAAGTTGAGCTAGTTGAGTTTCAATAGCCTTCTGCTGGGCTTGTTGATTGGCTATCATCGTTTGTTGTGTTTGCAATAACTTTTCAATGGTAGATAGCTTGTCATCAGAAGGGATGGATCCTGTTTGACCCTGTTGTTGGTTCAAGCTTTGATACTGAGAGTTATTCTGATAATTATTATAGTTTCTGTTCTGAAAGTTTCCCTTGAAGTTTCCTTGATTCCCAAAGTTCTGTTGCTAGTTAAACTGATACCCAGATGGGCCTCTTGGTTGATTATTCAGAACAAATTGATGCGAGTTCATAGCTCCTGAAGGATTTCCGTACTGGAAGCCTGGGTGATTCCTATTTTGATTCGGATTGTAATAGTTTTGCCCAGGGTTGGTGTTAATAGCATTAAGATTTTCCATCTGGCAATTATCTCCTTGTCCACAGGCATTGCTTAAAACAACATCATAGAGAACATTGCATGATAGTGTGGAATGGTCAGTGCCTTTGCATGCTTCACAAAACAAAGAAGTGGACTTGACTTGTTCTGGTTGCCTAGTTGGAGAATGTCCTCTTCCAATCGCAACAAGGGATGATTCTATGTGATCTTGCTTTGCAACCAAGACTTTCAAAGTTTCAGCTATAGATTTGTATTCTGGGATAGCGCCAGCCATAGCTACCTTTAAGACTCCTTTACCAACAGATCTGCCCCAGTTGGCTTGATTTTCTGCTCCCAGAGTGACTACCCTCCATGCGCTGTCGTAACTTTGCCGCATGAAGTTCCCTCCAGACGAGGAGTCAAGGAACATCTTAACATCATCTTCCACACCCCTGTAGAATATCTCTATCAGCTGGTTCTTAGGAATTCCATGGTGTGGGCATTTGCGTAGGAGCTCCTTGTACCTATCCCAAGCTTCGGAAAGAGTTTCTCCTGGGACTTGAGTGAAATTTGTGATTCGTCCTCTGATTTCATATGTAAGAGATGGGGGGTAGAACTTTTCCAGAAAGGCGTTTTGAAGCTGCTCCCAGGTGGTGATGGGCACATCACTCTGTAGTGAGTTGTACCAACTAATGGCTCTATCAGCCAGAGAGTACTTAAAGAGACGGAGTCAAATAGCATCATCAGAGACTCCGTTTTGCTTCGTCATAGCACACATGTCAATGAATCTGAGAAGATGACCTTGGCTGTCTTCAGCTTGTTTACCGTAGAAGGGGTTGTTTTGAAGCAAGGTTATCCAATGTGCTCTAATCTCAAAGTTGGCAGCTTCGATGGGAGGAGGCTGCACCGGATGATAGACATTCGCGGCCTTTGGGATAGAGAACTCTCTAAGATCTTTCTGAAGTTCCGCTGCTTGCGCTGCTGCCTGTGCTGCTAAGATCTCCTGTTGAACCACAGCTCTAGCTTCTTGCATGAACCTTTCTCTCTGCGCATTGATGGCTTGAGCCACCCTACGGGCTACTTCTTCTTCTTGCGCCATTCTGGCTTGATTCTCTCGGATCTGACGATGGAAGGTTCTATCGATTTCGGGATCAAAGCTCGCAGTCAGTCCGAGACTATCCGAACGGTGCATGCACTAATCGTCAAAGAGCACCTGAAATTTGAAAAGGTTTGAAAGTGAGGTCCTTGAAGTAGAATAAAGATCAAATAGATGAGCGATAGTTTCAAAAAGAAAACAAAATCCTAGATTAGTCTTAAAAGAACTAGATTTGACTGACTGATTCCGTTGTCCCCGGCAACGGCGCCAGAATTTGATGTGGCTTTTTGAATGCACTAACAAATTCACTCGAAGTTTATATTCCCGAGCTTTTACCAAAACCAAGTGCAACAATACCACCCGCAAGCGGACGGATCTTATCGCAGTATAGTTGAGGATCGAACCCAAAGGACAACGTTTTTAAGAACCCTTGTCAGTTAGATCTAGCTCAAGTAAAACTAATATTTAGAACGATAGGTTGATTTGGGTTTGATTAAACTAATTGCAAGAAAGTAAATGCGGAAAAAAGATGGGTTTAGATCAATGATATGGAATCGCTGGGATGGTACCGGGTTTGACCACCGCTACACACACAAACATACTCTCTTACAAACAATCCAGGCACGAAATAACACTCCAAGTAGAGCTGCTGCAGAACCCCCCATACGGGCGTCAGGTCCGCGTAAGCATCACCATAGGCAGCCGATGTCTCATCGCCATCCGGATCACATGTCTTACGGCTCTGAAGATGCAACATCCAACTAAGGCTGTGAACCCCCCATACGGGCGTTAGGCGCACAGAAGCGTCACCGAAGGCTAGATGGCTCGTCCCCTCGCGGATCACGCACTTACGACCTCAAGGAATCCCATCGGAAGTTCTCGTCAAGGAGTCAACCGCGTTAACCGTCAAGCAAATAAGCGATTATAGTACGTGTAAACATCGACGAAAAGCACGAAGATACAAAATCCAACTAAGGTTGTGAACCCCCCATACGGGCGTTAGGCGCACAGAAGCGTCACCGAAGGCTAGATGGCTCGTCCCCTCACGGATCACGCACTTACGACCTCAAGGAATCCCATCGGAAGTTCTCGTCAAGGAGTCTAACATGCTAAACGACATTCATACCCATGCATTGAAGTTCTCACAACATAGGGAGCACAAAGATGAAAACACGCACATGACCAACTTACAAGCTTAACGATAAACGACAAAATGAAGAGTTATGTACATTGCCATGGAAAGTTTAACAAAAGAACATGGTTTGCATGGGCAGCGGGGCTAGTCCCCGCACCCCAGCGAAAGAGGACTACTCGCTCATGATGCGAGGTACAAGAAAGATAGAAGAAGAAGATAGATCCGCCATGAGCTCGGTGCAGAGGGTGGACGCAGCCCGGTGAAGAAGATGCGCTCCTTGCTCCGTCTTCTTCCTCTTCTTGGCCTCCTTGGACGCAACACCAGTGGTAGATGAAGTGGAACTTGATCGGTGTGGTGCTCTGGAAGCCTTTTGGCGTCCAGAACCGATGCCTCGAAATGAGGGCCGTGGGGTTCTATTTATAGGCTCAGCTCTGATCCCAAACGGTTTGGATAAGTTGCTCGAAATATCTTCTCCAAACGGTTTGGAGACCGTTTGGGCGCCAAACGGTCTTGAGACCGTTTAGGCACCAAACGGTTTGGAGACCGTTTAGGACACCAAACGGTTTGGAGACTGTTTGGGCACCAAACGGTTTGGAGACCGTTTGGGCACCAAACGGTTTGCTCAGATCGGTCCTGGCCTTGGCGTGGTCGCGCGGCTTTAGTTATTCAATCGATCCTTGCGATTGCATCGAACGGTCTTGGGACCGCGCGGGACCAAACGGTCTTGGGACCGTTTGGAACTAAACGGTCTTGGGACCGCATGGGACCAAACGGTCTTGAGACCGCATGGGACCAAACGGTCTTGGGACCGCATGGGACCAAACGGTCTTGGGACCGCATGGGACCAAACGGTCTTGGGACCGCATGGGGCCAAACGGTCTTGGGACCGCATGGGACCAAACGGTCTTGGGACCGCATGGGACCAAACGGTCTTGGGACCGCATGGGACCAAACGGTCTTGGGACCGCATGGGACCAAACGGTCTTGGGACCGCATGGGACCAAACGGTCTTGGGACCGCGTGGGACCAAACGGTCTTGGGACCGCATGGGACCAAACGGTCTTGAGACGGCGTGGACTTCTTGGGAAACTGGTTTCGTCTTATTCTTCGTGTATTCCAACAAACGGTCTTGAGACCGCATGGATCCAAACGGTCTTGAGACCGTTTGCATGGAGTTGCCTGCCTCACCTGCATAAAATGAAAGTTATTTAGTTAAAACCTTGATTATTGAATCACTGAGTAGTTTTGTGCATTATGATTCATATTAGGGTGAAAAGATGTGGAATGGATATTAAATTGTTCCAAAAAGGTAATTGAAAATCATGATGAGTATGCACTCATCAAAACACCCCGAACTTAAATCGTTGCTCGTCCTCGAGTAACATAAAATTTGAAACTGTTGCCTAATGGAATACTTTCGATCCGTGTGATTTCTTCATCTTCACATCACAAATGTTTTCTTTCTGCTCAGTATGAGTGAGTACCTCAACTTCCTGAGAACCGACAAGAATGAGCACTCTATTTCCTCTCTAAATAGAGTACCATAGTTAAAGCTACTCTACCGACCTTAGTCAGCCATGTCGAGGTTCTCGATCATCTGGACATATACTAATCATGTTCGTGTCCTAGACTCTAGTCAGTGGCCGTAAATAATGTCCGCGCATTACTCTCCTTGAATGGTCACCCTTGCCTCCATGTGCTAGTCAGACATGTTAGGTAGTGTCTCTGCAAAGGTTGTTGTTCAGGTGCCAAGCTGCCCAGGTGGTGATGTCCTCTCAAATCCATCACCATATGTTCTACTCTGGCATCTCACATGTCATTTATTGGATTATTTCTACACACATCAGGTCCTTCAACAGCTTCAGATGTGTCTCTTTTTCTAGGACGACACCAACCCTGGGCAAGAGAGGATCCCAACTCTCGGCCCTCTCACAACACCATCCCCTCTCTGTCTCCACTTCTTGTTTTCCAACCTTTTCTCAAATTGATCATGTTAGAATCCTAATTGTCTTTTCCCTCACCTCTCTTCCACACATAATGTGACGACTCGCTATCATTAAGATAATAAGTGCACAATAAAACATGCGGAAATGATCATTAACAACGGATTATTGAAAATCACTAAAAATTAAAACCATTTGCAATGAGATCCATTCTCAGGCTAACTTTTTAAACAAGAACCAATGTATTATAACTACATACTGGTTCACATTGTATGTTTCATGTACCATTTCATCTCGTGGAATGTATATACAACATTTGTCCCATTGAAAGTACAAGTAACAAAATCCTCGAGGCATTCAAGCCAAAATCTCAGATTGATAATAAAAACATTATCCACTTACTCCTAGGACATGAGAGTACAGAGACGACACATAGGAATCTCTATACAAAACTTGATAGCCGTATCCCCACCTGGGATAATCACTGCTGTCCCGGTTGCTTCTGTTACTACTCTTCCCCTGCAATAGAGTTTCTGCCTCTTCATCTGCGTTTACCTAAAAATATTGGATCCCACGGGGGTGAGACAATTATAAAATTTCCCCAGCGAGAGATATAACTCTCCCTCGAAAACATTATTATTACAGTTTACTAGAAATAAACTGAGCAGTGGAATCATATATTCAACAACCGATAATTTAATGCCTATGCAGATTAGAGCAACATTCCTACTCAAGTATTTCAGCTATAACTTGATAAAGCAGCTTGGGTATTGAATAAGTGACATGTATACGATTTATTCATGTAGGATATGCTAATCAAGCTAACATCAACCAGTGATTCTCGTATTTCAACTTTTAAGAAAATATGCTACACGGCTAATTACATTTTACAATCATACTTAAGCTCTTAGGAGATAAGGTATACCGCTCATACTCCAACCGACCATTGCGAAATCGAAATCAGTACCATACAAAGTCAATGGAAGAGATGACTTCCATGACCTCATCCTGTCCCAGTCAGTGCGACACCACATGCAGGACATCTAGTGTCTCTGCTCAATAGATTTCTAGGGTATAGTGGCATCTTCACCATAGAGTTATAGTGGCAGCTGTACTCTCTTCGCAATTGAGAGATTTCGTGTTTATCTCCATCGATCCGACATTAACAACATCGGGAGATTTGTGATACATACATCCCGACAAATATAATGAAGGATTGAGAGGTTTAATGTTTACCTTCCATCAATTCCCCCATTAGGGTGTACAAATATTTTCGCCCATCACCCCCACATATTCAAAAATGCGATCTCCAGAAGATCCCATAGGAAAACCTATTTCACCATCACCAATTACTGATGATGATGGATCTATGGTCAGAGCACTACATGAATAGCTTTCACTTGATTAATTAAGTACATTATCATATTCTTTTAGCATCAGCCAAGTTTTCAAACATAACTTATTATGGAAAATGCCACAAAAAACATGTACTACTTTCATCAATTACTTCTTAGTCTGTATAAGGCATTGGGATCTCAGTCCCTCATTTTAATATTGGGAATAAATATCCCTCCACAATCTCAATACCATATTCATATAGATCTGGGTATTCAAACCCTTAGCTCATCACTGGGCATTGTTACCACTTTTTAGGTAACTATCACCTTCAAGTCATTTGACCAAGGTAAACATGATACTTTCTATACAAGCATCTCTCATGGCACTTAAGGCCCTATTAACTCTCTTATTACCTCTTACTAGGCAACAAAGCATATTATGGCGCACAAGGCCCAATAAACAATTTTAGTACATAAAGCATCATAGTTCATACCTGGCTATGTTCATCATCTCCTGATACCTGCATGGTTAGCACACATGATAACAGATATTTCAATTACATTTCAGTTCCATGCTATTCAAGGGTAACACCACTATTCCCTCATCAGGGTTAGGGTTTCCCATTTCATGTCAATTGGGGATACTCATTCCATTACTTAACTAGGGTTATGGTTTATCACCATATTGCCCAAGATTAGGGTTTCATGCACTCTACCCTAGAATTAGGGTTTCATATAACCTTACATTACATCACTCTGGAATAGAGTCTCACATGTCATCATTGCATCAGGGTTTCACATAACATACTCTAAATTAGGGTTCCACTTTGTATCACCCGAGATTAGGGTTTACATCCAATAACCCATAATTAGGGTTTACTATTCATCCTGATTAGGGTTTCACATTCCATTACCCATAATTAGGGTTTACTATTCTACCCACTTAGGGTTTCACACTCCATTACCCAAAATTAGGGCTTTCCATTATGTTACCCTAAATTAGGGTTTACTATTCATCCCAATTAGGGCTTTGCATTATATTACCCTAAATTAGGGTTACTCATGTCATCGCCCTTAATTAGGGTTACACTATTACCCTAGATTAGGGTTTCACTCATAATTGTCCTAATTTAGGGTTAAGGCTCATTAACCTACTCGATTAGGGTTTCATGATCTCTTTACTAAATATCATACCCTAATCATATATTCTACATGATTAACACTCATGTATGAATTCCTTTCTCTCAACCTCTCAACTTGATTAGGTTACATCAACCCCTCAATCAAGTACATACAACTATGGTTGACATAGTATACTGAGTTACTATTTTCATAAGCTTTTAGGGTTAACCATTCTAGAAAAATACTAATCATCTAGGTACTTTAGGGATTCAACATTTGTACCTATATTTGATAATCATTATGATCAACCATTGGATCAATGGATCAATCATCACCTTAAGTCTCCAAACGATTTGATCACTTTTGATCTCCATTCGGTTTTGGGCATTTTAACACCAAACGGTTTTGAAACTGTTTGATTCCAAACGGTCCTGAGACTGTTTGGTTCAAATCAGTTTGAAAATCGATTGGATCAATTGAGGTATCCTTCAATCAATTGAATAGGGATTGCTTTGTTAAATTGACCATCAATTGAGCTATTGAATGTTCATCAATTTAACACCATTGGATACTCATCCATCAATTACCAACCTTTAACCTCCAAACGATCCTGAGACCATTTGATCCCAAATGGTTTCAAGACTGTTTGGACTCAAACGGTCTCAAGACCGTTTGGTCCAACATCTTGAAACGGAAAGGATTACTAATTAAGGATTCTTCAACAAAACAAATTAGGGTTGTTAATTGGTGTATTGTCCTTTTATTGAATCAATCAATTGGATCCATTGGATCATCATCCAATATTTTCCACTCCTGGTCAACACATCCATTCGGTCAACCATGTCCAAACAGTTTGGAACTCAACCTCTAAACAGTTTGGTGAAACCGTTCGGACCAAAAGTGTTGAAACCGTTTGCAACTAAATCTTGTTGAGATGTATGATTAATATGATGTCATCATCATCAAGCTTCAACCCCTCGAATTATACTACCATTCCCATGTTTGTTTCATCAATTATTCAAAGGAAATTCAAGAAGAACAATTGAACAAAATGGATTGAGGAATTGAATTCAATAACAATGAATAAGGGTTCAAGTTATATAACCTGCCTTCAAAGAAGCTTCAAAGATCCAAGATTCACGTAAATAATGGTGGAAGAAACTCCTTCAACTATCCCAAGGCTTGTCCTCAACCTTTTGAGTGAAAGGATTGGCTAGGTTTGAAGATTGAGTGTAGAAAAGAGGAAATCAAGCATTGATTTTCGATTCCACCATGAAATCAAGGTGAAAGAAGGCCATGGAGCTTACCTACAGGTTGGGGGTCATCCTCATGTTGCTCCTAAGATCCCTTGGTCTTTTTTCAAGCAAGAAGTGAAAGTGTCTTCGAAATTACCCATTCAAGTTATGGACAACTGAGCATATATGCATTTTATTGAAAATTCATTTAAGAGAGAGAAAGTAGAGGACAAATCCTCCATTTTCATTGCCACTTGCCCCCTCCTCTTCATTGGATACGAGGCTATCTTACTTTCCTCTTATTCCTCTCAATTATCCATTAATTAAAGAAAAGAAAATTAAGCACCTTAATCATATAATAATAATATCCTAAAGTTAGTGGATAATTCTTTTCTTTTATTAATGTGAGAGGGATCTCCACTCACCTTGATATTTCCATTGCCTTTGCAAAGCACAAGGAAGTCCACATATATGAATTTCAACCAACACAAATTTTGGTTGAAGGGCAATCCAATTAATATATTTATTTTTGCATTAAATTGAATTAGGGTTTCAATTATGCTTAAATCTTGATTATTTTAATATCAAGATTATCTCTCCTTCAAAGTGATACAAATGAGATGCCCCTCTGATTTTATTTTCTCTAGATGATGCCAAGAAATATTGAGGACTCTCTATAAGTGGTAATTTTCATATTCAACCCTAGGTTTTGGGTGATTTGCACATTACACCAAAACTAGGTTTTGATGCACAAACATTGCTTTATCAGCTCTTTCTTGGTACTCAGGCTTCCACAAGCCATACCTCTGCATCATTTTCATTCTTAGAACATTTTATCATGCATCATTTTCAAATTAACCCCTCAACTTGGGTAAATTGCACTTTAGTCCAAAACAAGCAAAACATTGATTTTAACATTATTCAAAAAGGACTAAAATTGAAATATAAGTTCCTCTTGAGCCTTAATTACTTTTAAAAAGATAAGAGCAAGAATATAATTATCTTTCTTAAACAAAACATCCAGGGTTAAAGTATAACCCAGGCCAGGGATGTTACACGTAAAGTTTTCATAACCCCTTTCATATTTGTAGTCTCGCAACAAGATCCGATATGTCTTGGACTCTTATGAGACCTGGAGGAATAGGGAACGTGATACTACAACTTTCATATGAGCCATTGGCTTGGCCATGAACCAAAGGTTTGGCCTCCAATTCCTTGGTTCAAGTGTTGTACCATGATGTATTCCTTATAATATCCATTATAATCAATCATAGGCTACTTTTTTATAACTAGTTGGTCTTAAAAATTGACCAAAACATCATATAAATGAAATTCTTCATGCAGAAAATATTAAGATCTAAATAAAAACTTAAACTACAATAGTATAGTGTGTGATTTTCACTAGGACTGCACCTAGATAAACAAATTAAATCATACGTTGAACTCTAAACTTCACCAAAAATGCACCACACATAATATATATTATGAAGGACATAACATCCTTTTAATTTCATCACTACACGCATGTGGGGTCCTAATTCACATACATTATATATGTTAAGAATTACCAAACTATCTTTAACTTAAGTGAACATGATTGTATAATCCAACTATATATATAATCAAATTGAATGACCAAGCCAACCTCAAACTTCACCATCCTAGCACCATGTTCTTATTGTGTCTTCACAATCATAGAAACATTCTTAAATTTAGATTCAATGATTCTTAAACATCAAAACTGAGCCAATTGCATAAAAGACCCCATTCTACATGCTTTTACTTTTACGTACAAATTTTCATGAAATTTGAGTAGAACAATATTGTAACCATAAATCAATCCTATATTGATATCATTCTTAACTAATCATGTATTCAAAAGTTAGGGTGTGATACCTACATTTTCAACACTAACAATTTTTAAGAAGATAGGCATGGTGTATGGAATTTTGAAGGTTGATGATCATACTATTAGCATATACAAAGAACAGATTCTGGAGAAAGGTTATGAAGATTTATATTACAATGCCAGTACAACATATAGTAACTGTAAATGGTTTTGGTTACGAAGTCAATTACAATAATACCCTAAAGTATGCATGTCACTTGGAATACACTTTCAATATCATAGAAAATGTAAACATGAGACATTTATGTCAGACACACATGTTTAAGAAACAAATATTGACATATGAGTAAAGTGGCTACAAGAAGAAGATCGGTGGGGTACTTACTATGGTCGCAATATTCATCCAAGGAAATCAGTGGAGAAGGATACAAGTAGAGGAAGACAAAACCTATGACAAATAAATTGAAGTACTATAGTAAAACGATGAAGAGGAAATGGGGGTGGAGGGTTTAGAATGAAAATTGATGATGTGACACAGATGTCTGACCTGCATACCAGTGACAAAGAAATAGGAAAAGGAACAGAATAGAGAGGATCTGATATGAGAACAAATAATAAAGGACATGATAGGTCATTGATGATAGTAATATTGTAGAAATAATTGGTCAAAATGTTGGTAATTGCATTTATATAAGAGAGTCAAGCTTGTAGATCTAGAAGGCGATAAGGTCATCTTAGGAAAAGATGATAGAGGAATTGAGTCATGTGCCCATGATTGTGGATGAAAGAGTCAAAATAGTTGATGAGTTGAATAAATTAGAACAAATGGGAAACATTTTAGAATCCAATGAAACATATCCAACATATTCACTAGGGAGGTTAACTAAGAGCATAATCAGTAAGAGGAAGATTTCTCCTAGTATAAAAACATGTTAGACAAATAAAACTAGAGGATGAGGAGGCTCATGAAAATGAATACATTTGTTGAGATTAATACAATCACTTCATAGTTAGAATTTTTATGTATAATGTCACTAATAAACAAGTAGATCATAAAGATATCATTCCTGTGGTAGTTGTAGGAAAGAACATGAGGATGTTGGATGCTACTATCTTGTTAATCTGATATTAAAAGCTAATTATCTAAGTTACTTGAAGATATTTTCTATTTTAGAATTTAAGTCTACACCTAGATCACAATATAGTGTGACATATATGTAAATCAATCGAATAATTTCATATATTAACAAGGTACACATTTTTACCCCTAAAACACTTGTATTATTTTCACTCTCCATTAAGGTGGAATTTTTGATAAAGGTAATTGACCACCTTGACGAAAAACTCTAAAAAACACAACAAAATATAGTAATGAACACACATATCTATTTGATTCCAAAAATGAATTTTCTCCTAAATTTTATCACTTTTTGGTGAGACATAAAGCTCAGTTGTCATTCATCATTTGGTCTGGTCTAGTGCAGGCAAATAATCACCTAGATCGGTGTTTACATATATGCTAAGCCAATCTGGATCGATGGAATAAAAAGAAAGTAAGGAAGTAAATAACAAAGAGTTCTTTGCAAGGCCATTTAAATAAGGTTCAGATAATAGGAGATGTGATGTAGGGATACAATGTATAATCCCAAGAAAATATCATGAAATTGTCTCAAAGGGGATGGAGTTGAGGTGAGGGAGAATAGCACTAAGTATTGTCTGGATCACTCTTTTTGAATGAGATAGGATCAAAAAGTTCTGTAGGTCATTTGCTATACAAATGAAAAATCCTGAACAATAGCAAGGATCTCAACTTCAATAGTAGACAATGATATAAGGGGAAGGCCAAGACCACTAACACATAATCCACTCACATTAGCATCATGAATGTTGAGGTTGAAATGCTACATCGGTGAGAACATAGAAATTTATTGTTATGGGTCCAATGAAGACATGGGAGGGTTTGGTCGATATACTCCTGCATCTTTTGGGAGGAGTTATTAGAAATGGTGTAGATACACTCCTGAATGAATGCAACCCTAGACTCTGAATGTATCTTTTTTTCTAAAGCATGTGAGATAGTTGTAGGGTTTCCATATGTGCCAGCAAGCAAACCTACAACAGACAAGAATGTGGAAGATCACTCGAGGGAGTGATGATGATTGATATTCATCTATCTTCATCAAAGTCGGAGAATTATACATTAAGTACCAAGATATTCCATATCATATTGATTATGAAGTAGTCACTTTAGATAGAGTGTGGTGCATTGTTGCACACCAAACATGTATATCAATCTTGATGTGGCATCTCTTTGTGTCTACACGATTAAGAAGTTCCTTGTGGTGTAGGAGCCAAGAAAAGATGTGTCGTCTCACAAAATGCGTATACTATTCCAAAATGTACATGAAATTTTTTAGAGTTGCACAACCAAGCATGTACAAAGCTAGCGGTAAGATCTTCATGTTTCTCATGGGACCAATTCCAATTGTCCATACCAACAAGGGGTGCAAAAGATGAAAGATTTTGATTTGTTCTTAGGTGTTTGGAGGGAGATAAGTTGAGATAAAATCATGGTCCCATTTTCCATTGGCAAGGACATACAATCAACAGTGAGGCCATCCAAGTCAATAGGGGTATGAAAGGATGCATGTATATCTTGAATTTTCATGCCTAAAATCAACTTGTCATTCCAAACACTTACATCAAATCCAAAATTTACAACTTTTGAGATTTCATTCATAATAGGTGTCATGTCCTTCTTGATGAAGGGCCATGCTAATGAGCATGACTTGTTCCCCCAAAGCCCTTCCCTCATATACTTCTCCTTCACGACTTTCACCCATAGTAGAGTGGTCTTTTTCAAGAGACTCCAGACAACTTTTTCACATTAAGGCTTGGTTTTGGATGTGAGCATCCTTTATGAAAAGCCATTCACCTACCTTATTTGATGTGATTTTATTCCATGAGACCAGGGGTAGTTTTTTGTTTTGCAACCTTAAGACCGGATGAAGTTCTTGACATGTCTATTTATGTCATCGCATAAATCGGGGGAGAGCCTAATAATCAGCATAGAAAATGCAGGGCTATCTTGCAATGTATATTTTGCAAGACTGATGTGAGCTACCAATGAAAGTTTGTGAGAGGAACTAATATTCATGGGTTCCTATACATGAAAACTATGCTTGCATGAATATTTTTATGTAGGTGATGATGGAGGATGTGTACTCTAGGATAGCAATCGAAGTGTGTACACCTACATTTTATCTCTTTCTATTCTCTTTCTACATCAAATATATTATGTTTGTCTCTCTCCATTTGTTTTTATAATCTCCCTCATTGATTGCACCCTCCCTATATATCACCTCCTGTTAGGGCCTTTATTCCAACATGTTGCAACTCCTAGTGTCACCAACTTTAGGGATGTTCTAAGGGAGACATGGCCTGTAACCAGTGTTAGGGGTTTACAACTAATAAGGAGCTTCTTCTAGCATCATGTTCATTACTCCCATCCCTCTATACCTGTCGATTCCTATCCCAATGTTGATAGCACAAGACTTACATAGTCTTACACTAACAAAAACAATTCAGACATGCACAATTGGGGTTGATGTGTAGATCACATGCAGTTGAGTGGGTAGGAGTTTGTGGGAGAAAGGTGGTTTAGAAGGGTGATGTAGCAAGTGCATGGAAGAGTAATTTTAGGAGTGGTGGAGGGTGTGAAGTGAGTAGGGGATAGAGTGAGAATGAGTGGTAGAGCGAGAAAGAAAGGGGAGAGTGAGTACACACTCCATTTTTGGGGGAGAAAAAAATAAAAGAGGGAACGAAAGAGGAAGAGGAGGGAAATAAATCAAATAAAAGAGGAGGGAAATAAAGATGGAAGAGGACGTAAACGAGGAACAGCAAGGAGGGAAGTTTAGTGAAAAGTGGGGCAAAATGATGAGAGGAGAGAAGTGATACAACACTCGAAGTAGTTAAAAATAAGAGGAGGGAAGTAAAGAGGGAAGAGGATGGAAGTATAAGGGAAGAGGATAAAAGTGATGAGAGTAGAGAGGGAAGTAGATAGGAAGAGGAGGGAAGTGATTGGGATACATGAGGGAAGGGATTGGGATAGAGGAGGGTAATGGTGACTGAGAGAGGAGGCATGTACTTGTGAAAAAAGGAAAGTGATGAGAGGAGGATAATAAAATGGGGCTTAAAGTTATGAAAAAAGTGGTCGCAATGTGACAACTACGTGGCACAAAATGATAAGTACACACACATTGACCTGTACATTGCACAAATTGCCCTATACAAATATAGGACGTATAATGATAAAAATATGGGCACATTAACTAAAAAAGTACGTTAAAAGACTAAACATGGGCACAAATTGACCAAATGTGAGCGCCAAAAGACAAAAAATGGGTGCACGTTAACAAAAATTGGTTTTGAGTGTCACCACCAATTGACGAAAAGTGGGGACCAAATGATAAAAATATGCACAAATTGACAAAAAGTGTGTGCAAAAAGACAAAAAAAAGGTGCAACTTAACCAAAAGTGGGCACCGAATGTGGGTGCAAATTGACCAAAAAGGGCACATATTCACCATAATTAAGCGTGCATTCACCATGAATACGTGTATATTCAATATTTACAGGCGTGTATTCATCATTAGTAGGCATGAATTCAACATTAATAGGTGTGCTTTCCACATTAATAAGTTTTTATTCACAATTTAGTTGGCTCGTAATCACTGTTAATAAGAGTGTACGCTGCATTAATATATACATATTCACAATTAGGAGGTGCATATTCATAATTAGTAGACGCATATTCACAACTTATAGACACATATTCACCATTAGTATGCACGCATGCTACACTAATTGACGCATATTCACCGTTACTAGACACCTATTCACCATTAGTGGGTGCATATTTAACATTATTAGTCATGCGTTCTGCATTACTTAGTGTGTATTTAAATTTGTAGACCCTTATTCACCATGAATAGGCATGCATTCACCATTAGTAAGTACATATTTACAATTTTGTAGGCATATATTTACTACTTATGGGCGTGTATTCTACATTGATAGGCATGCATTTACAATTAATAGGCATGGGGCGCACATTCACACAAAAAAGTAAAAGAATATAACTAGCTAGATAGGAGGGGACCAGCGACAAGTGGGCATAGGTGGGGCAGGTGTTACAGATTGGGTTTGTGGGGTGGGTTATAGCTTGTGATGGAAGGTAGTTTTAATTGGTGATTTTGGTGCCAGAGCTAGCATGATGGGCAATTGAGCGTCCCGAAATGTTAACTCTTACATGGGTTACTACCTATTTTATTCTGTGAAAAATTAAAACAGATTGTGCAGCCATGAGTAGCTGACCGTGCAACGACCAAAGGTTTCGTCTTCTATTATAGTGAACTGCAATGCTTCAGCTGACCCACAGTGGCGAAGCCAGAATTGTGGGAGGGGGGCACTACATAAATTGCTAGCTCAAATCCACTAATGCAAATTTTTTATCGTAGCGTTTGACAATGTGATTGATGTGCCAAACACTATGATGCAGTGAGATGGACAACCATAAGATTTTTATCCGTTGAAAAAAGTTACATGTAAACGCTACTCAATGCTAAAAATAATACAAATTCAAAACGGTGGGTGATCTTGAGTTTGGTAACAACGGTTACTAGCAATTGCAACCTGCCCGACTTTGCTCCATCACTTCCCGGACAATCAAACCGCTTTACTAAACAGAGTATATATGATATATAAAATTAAGTAATTATACGATTACTTAAAATTCTTTGCTAAAATATGTTTTGTTTCTTATGTGAGTCTTCTTTATGGTATCATGTAAGTGTCTTCTTCATGGTATCACGTATGTGATAGAGCAATTCTCAAGTTATGCTTTTCAGCAATATTGAAATAGAGGAAATTCGTGCGCCGCTAAATAGATTTAACATGTACTCTACCGCACAATTACTATGTATTCATTGACCATAATATTTTAATTGACACTTCTTCTAATCAATTAACTACAATACTAATTACTCTTCCTTTATCTCATTTGAATCAATTAACTGTAATACGATTTACTCTTCTTTCATTTCCACCGGTTTCATCGTATTAAATGTTTAGAAATGAAAAAAAGATTTCCGAATACATACACGTTTTTAAATGCGGCTAGACTACCACAGTGAGTGCAAATCTCGATTAAATATTGTGTTTCAAACTAATACTAAATGTTGCGATTGTCTCACGCAAGTACCGACGAAACTTATGCACATTTTCATAAGAAAGGAATTAGTCAGGCGGGTTTCATTTAAACATAGAAGCTTGTTGGGCACGACTAGACATTGCCTTTATTTACAGGATGGATAGACTGATTCTTGTATAGAGACTAATCAACTTTTACGGGCAACGTGTAGAGTACATGCCCACTCGTGCCTCTATATGTGGCTCCCCACTGCTGACCCATCGGCCTTATCTTCCAACGAAGCAAGTAATATGCCGCTCCCAAGGACAGCTTCCTGAGACGCAATGATGCCCGGTCTGTTTTAGGCTGGTTCCTCTCGGCCTTGACTTCGTGGGCTGTCTTTTCTATGGTCCTAGTTAATTTGGACCTTGCCTATTTGTGGGCTTTCCTTAGCCCTAGGTTCCTTTTCGGCTTCTGTGATATGCATTTCTTGTCACTTTCGGCTCTATATGATTTTTTTAGATAAACTTCCATGATATTGATATTGATAATTTGATATTGTCACTTTCGGCTCTATATTTCTTGTCACTTTCGGCTCTACATGAAACTATGAATGAATCATTATTTTGCTTATAAATATGATTCAGCTTAACCGTGCCAAAACCTTTAGGCCTAGTTTGGCCGCTTTCAAAATTCCGGTAGTCACCAACGGATAATGTATCGTTAGGTATCGACTCTGCGTCGTCTATGCACAATTCACCGAAGCCGGAGGGCGCGCTTTGCTATCAGCCTTGCCAGCTGTTATGGAAATGGGAAGGAACGGCGGACCAGGGTGGCAGTTGCCACTCCTCCTGATTTTGGGGTGATTGACGAAGGCCACGATTTACGTTGCGTCAGTCAGCAGACGGTTGTTACAAATACCAAGTCTATACAAAATTTCTACTATTTAATATATTAACTACCATGACTCACAATTACTTCATCTAAACATAGCCTTATAGGACGACTATCAGTACGATCTATTGTTCCCTTATTCGTCATTAGTTTCCTTGTAGGTTCAAGTTTAAATGGGGTTTATTAGTTTGTCGCAGGTACGCTATTAATCTCTAAAGCAAAATGAAATAATAGAGAAAACAAAGATGTGAAACAATGTGTTATTCACTTCTCTACGACCGTGCCAAAACCTTTAGGCCTAGTTTGGCCAAACAAAGATGTGAAACAAAGATGTGAAACAATGTGTTATTCAAATGATAAAAAAAAAGTGTTATTCACTTCTCATTCAAGATAGTACCGATGTTGCTTCTCTACGACAGATCACAGTTGCCAGCCATAGCAATTTCACCCTGATATTCACTCTAAACCATCGAGAAGACATGCCAAGACCAGGCAGGTTCCTAAACGACCTCTTTCTGGCCAGCATTTTCCTCAACCCCACTGTCCTGTTGGATAGTCTTTCCATCAACGAGCTGCTACTGACAACAGTACAGGAATGATCACTCGCTGCAGAGCCCGGTCTCCAACGACCCAATTCAGACGCGAAGAAGGTTTTGGCGGCCAAGACTGGGTTCAAGCACTTGAACTGGTCGTCGGAGTCGCTGCCCCACAGAGGTATGGGCTTGATTGCGGGGGAGCCGCTGTAATCGATGAAGTGTGTGGCGAGAGACGCGTGCTCCATGTCGAAGAGCCTCCTCAGCGGCATGCCTCCTCGTCGCATCAACGCCAACAAGCTGCATCTGGGTCTTCTTTCCCTGATGGGACGGGATGGTTTTGACGATGAGAAAGGCGAGTACAACGATCTCTGGTAGCTTATGATCTTCCGAATCCGGTCGCTCATTTGGGTCTCATCCAATTCGTACAGTCTTCCACATTGGGTCCCGAAGTCGTCATCTTCCTCGACTATCTCCGGCATGCCTTAAAAGAACATTTCCGAACTCGGTGGATTCACAGGAGAACGATGAGATAAACGGTATAACCCAGTAGCAATTATTCAAAGGAAGATGCGCAGGGAGGGAAGACTCGCGACGCGGTCTGGGTGGTTTCCTGCGCGGGACCCAGCTGGCAGGGGGGTTTGGGTGGGTGGAGGTGATTTTGCAGGGTGAGGAGGCAGAAGTAGGTGACAAGGGTAGGTGAGTGGCTGATTTGATACGTATGTAGAGAGAGATTGAGACACAAATATAAAAAAAGTTTATTTTACACATAACTTTTGATCTGTAATGATTTTTTTGACGAAATAAAAACTGTTAAATTTGTTATGGAAAATGCAATCTAACAAGACCAATATTAATATATTTAAAAAAAATATTTTACACATAACTTTTGATCTGTAATGAATTTTTTGACGAAATAAAAACTGTTGAATTTGTTAGGAAATACAATCCAACAATATTAATATATTTTTGAAAAAATAATATACATGGATATTAAGAATGAGCATATTCAAACAAAATGGGCCTATGAGTGATAGTGGGCCATTCAAGTAATAATCGACACATTGAGGGATGCAATAAGTGCATTCAAGCAAAAATAGGTGCATTCAAATAAAAGTGGGCACATTCAAATAAAAGTGGGTACATTCAAACAAAAAGGGGTGCATTCAAGTAAAAGTGAGTGCATTCAAGCAAAATTGGGCGCATTCAAGTAAAAAGTGGGAGCATTTCAGCAATAGTGGGCGCATTCAAGTAAAAGTATGCACATTGAAGCAATAATGGGCGCATTGAGGGATACAATAGGAGCATTCAAGCAAAAATAGGTGCATTCAAATAAAAGTGGGAACATTCAAATAAAAGTGGGTACATTCAAACAAAAATGGGTGCATTCAAGTAAAATTGGGCGCATTCAAGCAAAATTGGGCGCATTCAAGTAAAAGGTGGACGCATTTCAGCAATAGTGGACACATTCAAGTAAAAGTATGAACATTCAAGCAATAATGGGCGCATTGAGGGATGCAATAGGCGCATTCAAGCAAAAACCGCATTGAGGGATGCAATGAGCGCATTCAAGCATAAATATGTGCATTCAAATAAAAGTGAGCGCATTCAAATAAAAGTGGGTACATTCAAACAAAAATGAGTGCATTCAAGTAAAAGTGGGCGTATTCAAGCAAAATTGGGCGCATTCAAGTAAAAAGTGAGTGCATTTCAGCAATAGTGGGCACATTCAAGTAAACGTATGCACATTCAAGCAATAATGGGCGCATTGAGGGATGCAATAGCACATTCAAGTAAAAATGGGCGCATTGAAATAATAGTGGGCGCATTCAAGCAAAATTGGGCGCATTCAAGTAAAAAGTGGGCGCATTTCAGCAATAGTGGGCGTATTCAAGTAAAAGTATGTACATTTAAGCAATAATGAGCGCATTGAGGGATGCAATAGGCGCATTCAAGTAAAAGTGGGCACATTCAAATAAAAGTGGGCACATTCAAGTAAAATTGGACGCATTCAAGTAAAAAGTGGGTGTTTTCAGCAATAGTGGGCGCATTCAAATAAAAATATGCACATTCAAGCAATAATGAGCGCATTGAGGGATGCAATAGGCACATTCAAGTAAAAATAGGCACATTCAAATAAAAGTGGGCACATTCACCCAAAATTGGCTCATTCAAGTAAAAAATTATTATTTATTCCTTTTTTACTTCCCTCTTCTCTTCTTTTGTTTCCTAAATATTTTTATATTTTTTTAATACGTCAATATTGATCTTGTTGGAATGTACCTTTTATAAGGATTGTAATGTATTTTATTTCATTAAAAATTTCTTCTGGTTTAAAAGTTATAAGCAAAATAAACAAAAAATAAAAAAAATAAAAAAATCTGGCACATTTGCAGGTGGGAGCAGGTGGGCAGGAGTTGGCAGGGGCTAGCAGGTGACTGACAGGCGTGGCAGGAGCTGGCAGGTGGCTGGCAGGCGCAGGTGGTGGCAGGCGCGTCAAAACTCGCATTTTTGCGAGTGCGCGTGAGGAAATTTTAACCCTTATTCAAATACCACGGTTTCCGGCTAGACGTGCCTTTCTCCGTGTTACATGTAGTCTAAGAAAGAACAGGACAACATGACAAACAATAAAATAAGGTAGGAACTTCGTCGAGAATTTTAACAGCTTCATAAAACATATGGATAATGGTGCAGACCTTTTAGATAGAAAAAGAAAAACATGCTGCAGATGTGACGAGAGATCGCGTCTGACATGCTAAATAAGTCTGTCTTGATGTATCCAACTCATTCATTAATAGTTAAATTTTATTGTGGTGTACACAATTAATACACAGACAACCCTTTCCACCTTATGTATACTGTTCACGGGGAATATGCTGCAGATGCAATGATATAGAAATATATGGGATGGAAGTGACATAGCCCAACAATCCCCCCCTCCAATCCAAGGAGAAGAAGGAGAAGCTGTCATTACGAAATCATCACTGGGAGCGTTTGACACTGAACCTTTTGCATAACTCCAGTTTGTCTACTTTCAGCACCTTAGTCATCGTAGAAAAATTCTTTAGCGTCAACAATTTTTTTTTATCAATCATATCACGAAACTAGTGATATCTCACCTCAATGTGTTTTGTCTGTACATGATGCATTATGTTGTTACTCAAGTCAATACCACTCTGACTATCACAGAAAATAGTCAGAGCCCAATTCATGCCAAACTCTCTCAGAAATCTAACAATCTAGAGTATTTATTTTTCAACTTCTGCTGCTATAAAGTACTATGCCTCTGTTGTAGAAAGTGCAATACACTTTTACAACTTGGACTGTCAAGATATGACTCCCCATTGTAAAAATAAAAACATACCAAAAGGTAGATTTCATGTGATCAATGTCATCTACCATGTCAGCATCAACAAAGCCTTTCAGAACTGGTTCAGAATAACCAAATATTAAAAATGTGTTTCTCACACCTCGTAGGTATTTGAAGATCCACTTCACTGCCTCCCACTAATGTTTCCCAGAGTTTGAGAGAAACCTACTTGCAACACCAACCACATGAGAAATATCAGGATGAGTACACACCATTGTGTACATCATACTCCCCATTGCAGAAGAATAAGGAATAATGGCCATCTCCTATTGGGTTATGGAGGAGGCAGAGAAGCAGCGGAAACAAAAATTTTCTCCCCATAAACCCATAGCAAAGGAATCGCGTCAACGTCTATATAATAGGAAAGATGGTTTGTGGATGCATACCTTGTCCCGAGGCTTGCTCGGCGACAGTACCTCGCACCTTGCGTGGTCTTCACCTCCGGTCTTGGACGGTGTTTGTGCAGCTCCTGGTCGCACCGGGATTGAAGACTCCTCCTCTCACCAGGACTGTGGGGTTGACAGTCGTCCTCCGAGCGGAAGAAGTCTCCCTCCTCTACAATCGTCCACACGGACCGCCTGGAACTCCACACTCCTTGTCGCACAAGGAAGTAGAAGGAGTCACACCCTCCTGTTGACGTACTAGTCTCCAACACACTCTCCTGCTACCTGTTGCAACTGCAATTGTCCTTCCCTTGCTGCACCTCCCTTTTGCGGGAAGCACTTGCTCGAAATCTCTCTTGGTTACCAAAACCAGAGAGAACGACAACTTTGCAGAGCAACCGACTTGCATTGAGTTGTACTCTGAGAAGCCCCCACTACCCCTATATATAGGCGGGTCATGGGACAGGGTTCTCAGTTCACGGCAATACGGGACTAAAAACAGGAGTAGAAGAGTTCGAGATTTTCCACAAAAGCAACCAACTCGCAACTTGAACCGGTCATTTTACACCTGAAACGGTCGTATGGACCCTCCAGCCGATCGGTTGGACACTCCAGCCGATCGTTTGGACCATTGAGTCGATCGGTTGGACACTCCAGCCGATCGGTTCGTGATCCTGGTTCAACTTAAATTGACTTTCCTTCTTTTGTTTCCAATTGGTATCAAATACCAATCCTATTTCCAATCGAATTGGACAATTGAAACGAAAGGAAAATTTTCACCGACCTGACTTTCCCAACTGCTCGGTCGGTTAAACACTTGAACCGATCGGTTCAACACTTGAATCGATCGTTTCACTCTGTGCATGAGCTGATCGGTTCAACATTTGAGCCAACCGGTTCAGCAACCTCAGCCGATCGGTTCATCACATTAGCCGATCGGTTGGGAGTGGAGGTTGTGCAGAATCAGTCAAATGTGATTTCAATCAATCCGATACTCCAATCAACACGTCCAACACCTTGAACATTATGATATCGAGCTATCGATTAGTTGAGTGTTTAATTGAACTAATAAACTCCTTTAGTAATCAATCTAAACGTTGTTTGTGGACAAAACTCCTCTTCTAGGTTAAATCCTATATGTGTGACCCTGCAGGTCCATTTCACGTTGGCAGTGAAAGTCCATAACACTTATGACTTCACAAGCAAAGAGCGGTGCCTAGTCACACATCAGTTGTAACATCCCTGACCTGGGTTATAAGTTAACCCTATGTGTTTTGCCTAAATCATGTAATTAAGATGCTTGTGATTAAATTCTGGCATGTAATTAAGTTCCTGAGGAACATACAATTTCATTTATGTCCTTTTAAAACAATGTTGTAATATTGTTTTGTTATGCAGGGACCTATGTGCAAATTACCCAACTAGAAGGGTTAACTTGTAATTGTCACATGTTATGATGTTCTTCTGATGATGAGACATCATATGAATGAATATGGTGAGGTATTATTGACTCTCCAAGCTTGGGCACCCAGATGCAGCTTGTGGAGCAGTCCTTGTGCTTAAAACACTGATTTTGGTGTAATATGCAATTTACCCAAAACATGGGGTGCAACTTGTAAAATATACCTTCTAGTGTATTTTCTTGACTCTTGACATCATTTAGAGAAAAAAAATGATGAGAGGGGCGCTTCAATTGAATAATTGAATAAGAAGGATGACCTTTGTTGTGAAAACACCTAGTATGAGTAAGGAGACCCTTCATATATGTACCTTAGTATGCATGTTGGTTTTCTCTACCCTTAGATCTTGAGTTTTGATGAACTTTGCATAGGATTATCATTCTTGGACGTGCCTTATAAATAAGGAGGGACTTAGATGAGAATTCTATGCTTTAGAGGTCCTTATCGTGAAAAACAACCTAAGGTATATAAGCCTAGCTCCTTGTAAACCAACCCAACGTTTCCTTTCACTTCCTCACTTCTCATCTATCTCAAACCGTCTAAGGAAGCTATGGAGCTCAGGGGGGACGACCAACCTGTTCTAAGGTAAGAGAACACCATCTTCTAGCTTGGATTCATGGAGGAAATCCTTGTATAAGGTTGGTTTCATGGTTAATTTACATAGGTTTCTTGTTCTAGCCGATCATCTCCATCTTTTCCTTGGAGAATCACCTTTGGTCAACCTATGGAGCTCAAGACGCCATTAAAGGCTTGAAGATTGGAAGCTTGGAGATCTAGGAACTACGTTTGATGCGGGTTTTATAACTCTAAACCTTTCACTTTGTTAAGCATACCTTCTTTCATGCATAAACTAGCTTGTTCTTCTTCTTCCCCACCTTTACTTGCACTCTTGCAAGCTTTTCCATGAAGAACGACCCTTGGTCTCAAGGTAGAATATGATGGGCGTTGATATCTATGTTGGCCCTTATACAACCTTTCCAAACGGTTTGGGGTCGGTTGGACCAAACGGTCTCAAGACCGTTTGAGGCCAAACAGTCTCAAGACCGTTTGAGGCCAAACGGTCTCAAGATCGTTTGGGGCCAAACGGTCTCAAGACCGTTTGGTAGGGTTGACCAAGGGGCGACCGTTTGGTGGTCTGCTGGCAACATGTTGAATTTAATTCCTACAAAGAATCATAAGCTAATTCCAAACCAATCTCATGTTGAAGGCACTTCAACCCCCTAAACCCTAATCGGGTTGAGTTGATGATTTCAATGATAGATTTTGGTGAACTTTGGGTTGAAGGGCCCAAACAGTCTCAAGACCATTTGGGGGTTCACTCAAACGGTCTCAAGACCATTTGGTGACATCCCAAGACCGTTTGGAGGTCTAGGGTTAAAGCAATTTGATGGTTTGAGAGTCCAATCACAAGATGTTGAGGAATTGATGAAAAGTGCTGATTTGTAACCTAATTAGGGTTCAACCCTTATCAAATCAACTTAGTTTTTGATGAAACTTTGGGCAAATGGTCTCAAGACCGTTTGGAGGATGTCCAAACAATCTCAAGACCGTTTGGGCCAAGTTTGGGCCCAATTGGAGGTCAATTGATAGGTTCAACCTTGATTCAATTCACAATGTAGAACATTGATGATTATCCGATTGAAAACCCTAATTGACATGGATTCAACCCTAATTGGCTTTCAATTGAGGATCAATTTGATGTCCAAGTGATTAAGGTTAATCCTAATTGACTCAATTTATAAGTGGTTAACATGATTTTGGCCAATTGGAGGCTTCAACATAGATAACCTTAATCGATCATAACCTTTGATGGATGTTTGAGGTCCAAACGGTCTCAAGACCGTTTGAGGCCAAACCGTCTCAAGACCGTTTGGGGCCAAACAAACGATCTCAAGGTCGTTTGGACCAAACCGATCTCAAGACTGTTTGAGATCAAACAGTTTTAAACCACATAAGCTCAAACGGTTTGGAAGTCAAACCAAGCAAACGGTCAACGCACTCAAACGGTCTCAAGACCGTTTGAGGCCAAACAGTCTCAAGACCATTTGGGGGAAAACGGTCTCAAGACCGTTTGAGACCAAACGGTCTCAAGACCGTTTGGTGGTTGAAGGTTGAAACCGTTTGGAGGTTTGCAAGGTTATTTGTACTTGATCAATTGAAGGTGTAATTGGTTCAATGGTGGTTTGATCTAAACCCTAATGGTACCCTAGGACATTAAGGGACCAAGTGACTAATAGATTGACCCATGATGGTGATCAATGGTGTAATTTACCTAAATGCCCTTGAAGGGTTACATCAAAGGATACCTTGATCTAATCAAACCCTAATCACATGATAGTGGTGATTTGGCTTATGTTAATCAATGAGGACTTGATCCAACCTAATATAGAGTGATGTAATCATCATCTAGAAGTAAGAGGAGAGAGAGGGCTCCTAATATGATTAAGAATCAAGCAACGTATCTTCAATGCATAAGATGTACATGTTTAGGGTATGATCCACCAAGGTGAGATCATGAAAACCCTAATTAAGATGATTGATGAATCTTAACCTAATTAGAGGGCATCAATGGTGATGTTTCTCATACATGATGATGCTATAAGCTCAATGACATGTAATGTGAATAGTAAATCCTAATTCTAGGGTAATGACATGTAATGTGAATAGTAAACCCTAATTCTAGGGTAATGACATGTAATATGAATAGTAAACCCTAATTCTAGGGTAATGACATGTAATGTGAATAGTAAACCCTAATTCTAGGGTAATGACCTATAATGTGAATAGTAAACCCTAATTCTAGGGTAATGACATGTAATGTGAATAGTAAACCCTAATTGATGAAAATCAGGGAACCTAACTCTTGTAAGAGTATGAGAGTACATCTTTTGAAATGAATTGTTTACTATTATTAGTTGAATTAACTATGCATGTTCTTATATGAGGATGATCATATCCAGGTAAGGATTATGATACCATATTCATTGAAAGCATGTTATTATCTTTATGAATAAAGATAACTATGTTGCTTAGATGCAAGTGATATCTTATGAGACTGATATGCCTTGAGGGCCATGAATAACATCAAGGTCATACTGATAGATGACTTGATGCTGACATGACACTTGATAGCAAGTGTTATAATGATATAAGTGTGTGAGCACCATATTCTTGAATCATAGTAATGAGATGATTAAGAATTGATATCCAGTTGATGACTAATATGAGTTATACTTGTTACATTTATTATTCATTCTGTTATAGCCATGTTTAGTACTTGAATGTTTGGAAACATGTATGATTCTAAAAGAATACTGAAATGTACCTAATAATCAAGTATAATAATACCATGTAGAGCCCTGATCATAGACCCATCATTGTCAGAGTTTAAATGATGGTGAAACAGGTTTTCCTAAGGGAACTCCTGGATCACATACTTTAGAGTATGTGGGGGAATATGGATGTGTATATCCTTACATCCTAGTGTAGGAGTTGATGTGGATGTATCTTAATCCATCAATCCTTCACTATATGTTTATACCGGGATGATGTAACACTATTCTCCCGAGGAAATCTTTTATAACCGCATTGATGAGAGATAAACAAGAAATCTTTCGATGGCGAAGAGAGTGCAAAATGCCACTGTGCCTCTAATAGCGAAGTACCAGAATACCCTGGTAAGCTATAGCAGCAGAGACACTAGATGTCCTGCATGTTGATCCTCAACCTGACGGAGGAAGTTGAAGGTCATGAGAATCTGACTCTTTCGATGACCTAGTATGATACCGATGTGACTTAACAGTGATCGGTTGGAGTATGAGCGGTATACCTCACTTCCGCAGGGCATAATGATGTTTGTAAAACACAATCAACCGCGTAGCATAACTGCTTAGGTTGAACTATGATGAACATTGACTGATATTACATTGCTTGCATTTAATATCTTGTTCAAATGTTAGTATATATGTTCTTCATATTCCTTAATGAAGATGAGTAATTGTTATCAAGCCTGCTGTAAGTAATTTAACTTACCTGCTCTTAATATTCCTTTGATTGCTTTTACAAAGTTTTTGGCGGAGAGTTATAACTCTCGCTGGGATAATTATTTAAAATTGTCTCACCCCGTAGATTTCTACCTTTAGGTGGACGTCGAGGTCGAAGGAACTGATCTGCAGGTGAACAGCAGCAGCAGCAGCAAAACCAGGAGCAACAGTGATTTCAGGTGGAAACACTGTGTTGTCTAGTCTTATAGTTAGAATAGTCTTATGTCGTCTCTGTACACTCAGGTCCTAGGAGTTTGTTGATCTGAGAATTTTGGAGTCTTGAGATTTTGTATCATGATGTATGTAATCACTCAAGAAGTGATTTACCAGAGATGTAAAAAGTTCATCTTGCTTTTATGAAAGGTGTTTCAGGTTTTTGAGATCTTGTTTTCGAAAGGTTTTAATTTCTCGTGATTTTTCGTAATCCACTTCTAATCGAATCGCTTCCGCTATGTTTATCTTGTGTTTTGGAGATCAGAGCCCACAATTAGTGGTATCAGAGCTCTAGGTTCGCTGAGTCTACAGAGACATAGGACTTAGAATGTCGAGTCTATCCTTAGTACTTCTTTCTTATCTAATAGAGTCTTCTGCTCCTCAGGAGAAGAAGATAAATAAGGATGTCTGGACCACAGGAAGAGTACGAGGCAGAAAGTAGTGTTGCTGCACCTCGAGAAGGTGCAAGGAACCTAAAAATAGAGCCACCTATGGGGCCACCTCAGTTTGACCCAGCTGACATGGGAAACCCAGCTGTTCAAACTATGTTTGGGTAGTTTATGACTTCCATGACACACATCACCGACAGGATGCCCATGCCTGCACCTAGGGCACCTGTCCAGTATGAGGGTCAAGGTATCGGTAAGACATTCGAGCGACTTCGTCGTGTCAGAGCAACCGAGTACTTTGGGACAGATGACCCTACTGATGCTGATCTATGGTTAATTGAGTTGGAAAAAGCTTTCAGAATCCTTAACATCCCTAAAGGTGAGAAGGTTCGACATGCCGTCTTTCTTCTCAAAGGAAGTGCTGGTCACTGGTGGACCATGGAAGACCAGAAGAGGCCTGGAATAGAGATCTCGTGGGAAGACTTTCATTGGGAATTTGTCCGCAAATATTTTCCAAAGACCTTCCTGGACGAGAAGATCTCTCAGTTCGAGAGATTGAGGCAGGGCTGATGAACATTAGCGAGTACGAAGCTAAGTTCATGGAGTTGTTGTGGTTCTGTCCGCACATGGCTGCCACAGAAGAAGAAAGGATTAGAAGGTTTGAGAAGGGTTTGAATGCCGACTTGACTACCCCAGTGTCTGCCCTAGAGAACCGGGAGAGGTTCGCTACCTTCGTTGAGTCAGCCCAAAGGATAGAGAGATCTGTAGTTGAGAAAAGGCAAACCCAAAAGAGATATCCATAGTTCCAGGGTTCTTCATCTAGGGACTTTAAGAAGCCTAGATTCTCTGCACCTAATCCTCCACCACCCAGATCTAGTTCTCAGACTCAGTGGTCCCCAAGTAGAGGTAGAGGACGAGGTTTACTGCCACGAGAGACTCACAGTTCAGCATCAGTGTCGGTCACAGGACCACCAAGACCACAACAACTGGAAAGAAGTTGCTACAACTGTGGGAAGATGGGACACTTGATGAAGGATTGTAGGTCTAGGCCTGTCAGTGTGACACAGCCTCAAAGGCAGAATCAACATGGATCACAGAGAAGGTAGTCTCAAGGAGCATCTAGAGGACGTGGACAAGCGTCTCAAGCTGGATCATCAACACCAGCTCAACCTCAGGCGACAACGAGGTTCTATGCTATGAACCCACCGGAAGCAGTGGTCAATCCACGAGTTGTGGCAGGTCAGATGGAACTTTTATATTCTGATATGTCTAAATCCTGTGATGTGTCTGTTTTGATTGACCCGGGTGCTACACACTCCTTTATCACTCGAAGAGTGATTCGTAGCTGCTATATGACAATTAGTCATAGGGCAGATAGCTTGTTGCTTGAGACTCCGTTGAGAGGGTCTGCTATTTTGCAGGAGGTATGTGCTCCTTGCATCCTCTTGTTTTCTGATCATCGCATTCAAGTGGATCTTATACCACTTGATATGCAAGGATTTGATATAATCCTTGGGATGGATACCTTGGAAAGGTATAGAGTTGTCTTGGATTGTGAATCCAAGCAGGCTGTGTTTGGTGATGAGAGCAACACCTGGATCTTTCAAGGAGAAAGAAAGATTCTACCCACCTGTCTTGTGTCTGCTATGGTTGTTGATAAGCTGATGAGGCAAGGATGTTATGCATTCCTAGCCCATGTGGTGGATACTACCATGAAGAGTCCCAACCCTACTGAAGTTCTTATAGTCAGGGAATTCGAAGATGTATTTCCTGAAGAACTTCCAGGTATGCCACCGCCTCGGGAAATTGATTTTGAAATCAATTTGATCCCAGATACCCAACCTATAGCACAAACCCCGTATAGGATGGCGCCTGCTGAGATGGCAGAACTCAAGAAACAACTTCAAGAGTTGCTTGAGAAAGGTTTTATCCGATCGAGTACTTCACCTCGGGGTGCTCCGATCTTGTTTGTTAAAAAGAAAGATGTATCAATGCGGTTGTGCATTGATCATAGACAACTAAATAAAGTAACAATAAAGAATAAGTACCCTCTGCCGATGATTGATGATCTTTTTGACCAGTTGTGTGGTGCAACCGTCTTCTCAAAGATAGACTTGAGGTCTGGATATCATCAACTCCGTATTAAGGATAGTGACATACCCAAGTCTGCTTTTAGGACGAGGTATGGTCACTATGAGTTCACAGTCATGTCGTTTGGACTAACTAATGCACCAGCTGCATTTATGGAGCTCATGAATAGAATCTTCCGACCTTTCCTCGATCAGTGTGTTGTTGTCTTTATAGATGACATCTTGATCTATAGTAGGGATGCTCAGCAGCATGAACAACATCTTCGTCAGGCCCTAACTTTTCTAAGAAAACATGAGTTATACGCTAAGTTTAGCAAGTGTGAGTTCTGGTTGCCGGAGGTATCTTTTCTTGGACATGTGGTATCTGCCTCAGGAATTCATGTTGACCCTAAAAAGGTAGAGTCTGTTCTACAGTGGGAACAACCGAAGACACCGACAAAGATCCGTAGTTTCTTGGGGTTGGCTGGCTACTACCGAAGGTTCATTAAGAACTTCAGTTCTATAGCCTTACCCTTGACGAAGTTAACCTGGAAGGATGTTTCTTTTGCTTGGAATGACAAATGTCAGCAGTCCTATCAGTTGTTGAAGGAGAGGTTGACAAGTGCACCTGTACTTGTGCTACCTGAGCAAGGCAAAGGACACATAGTTTTCTGTGATGCTTCCAAGAATGGACTCGGTTGTGTGCTGATGCAGGATAAGCATGTGATTTCTTTTGCTTCACGATAGCTTAAGAAACACGAGGATAATTATCTGACACACGATCTAGAGTTAGCTGTTGTGGTTCATGCTTTGAAAATCTGGAGACACTACTTATATGGAGAGACATTCCAAATTTTTACTGATCATAAGAGTCTTAAGTATATCTTCTCTCAGCATGAACTTAACATGAGGCAACGTCGCTGGATGGAGTTAATCAAAGACTATGACTGTACGATAGATTACCATCTAGGGAAGGCCAATGTAGTTGTAGATGCTCTGAGTAGGAAATCAGCAACACCATTTTCTGATAGGGCACAACTAAACTCTTTAGTATGCCCCAGGAGAGATATGCTCATCTCCTTAAGGCAAGATAATGTACAAATGAATGTGTCATGGATTGTCGGGTTGTTGGCTGAGATGCATATCAAACCCACACTAAGAGAGCAGATTAGAGAGGCACAGTTAGTTGATGCTGCGGTTCAGCAGATCAGGTCAGAGTATGGAAATGAGAAGAGAGATGGTTTCCATGACTCGGAAGACCAAGTGGCATGTTATCATGGTAGGATGATAGTGCCAGATGTGGATAACTTGAGAAAGTTAGTCCTGGAGGAAGCTCATTCTTCTATGTATGCCATGCACCCAGGGAGCACCAAGATTTATCAAAACATGAAATATATGTATTGGTAGCCTGGGATGAAGAAGGATGTTGTTGAGTTTGTTCTAAGGTGTCCGGTGTGTCAGCAAGTTAAAGCTGAACACCAGAAGCCTGCAGGAACAATTCAACCTTTACCCATACCACAGTGGAAGTGGGATCATGTAACCATGGACTTTGTTGTTGGCCTACCTAGGACAAGCAAAACACATGATTCCATTTGGGTAATTGTTGATAGGTTGACTAAGACAGCACATTTCTTACCTGTCAAAACAACCTATTCTGCTGAGAGGTTATCACAGTTGTATGTTCAAGAGATAGTGCGTTTGCACGGAGTTCCTGTCACCATAGTTTCTGACAGAGGTCCCCAATTTACAATTCGTTTTTGGGAACAACTTCATAGAGCTTTAGGCAACCAGTTAAGGTTTAGTACAACCTTTCATCCATAGACTGATGGACAGTCGGAAAGGACTATACAAACCTTGGAAGACTTGTTGAGAGCATGTGTTCTCCAGTTTACTGGGAGTTGGGATCTACATCTGAGCTTGATAGAGTTTGCCTATAACAACAGCTATCAACATAGTATTAATATGGCACCTTATGAAGCCTTGTATGGTAGACATTGTAGATCATCCTTATGCTGGTATGAGACTGGTGAACATCAGTTGTTAGGTCCCGATCTTGTGCAGATGATCACGGAAAAGATTAAAGTAATCCAACAACAGCTTAAGACTGCACAAGATAGACAATTTTTTTTGCCTTGATCATTCTTCTATGAAATATAGATTCTATTAATCATTCTATTTCAGAATGGAGTCCCCCCTGAATAAGTAAGCCCCGTTCTTTCAAGTCTTATGCTGAAAGACGTCGTAGACCCTTAGAGTTCCAGGTTGGAGACAGAGTGTACCTCAAAGTCTCACCTTGGAAAGGAGTCCTTTGTTTTGGAAGGAAAGGGAAGTTAGCTCCTAGATTTATGGGGCCTTGTCCAATCATTAAAAGAGTTGGAAAGGTAGCCTATAAACTAGATTTGCCACCAGAGTTGCAGAAGTTACACCCTATGTTTCACATTTCTATGCTGAGGAAATGTCACCCTGACACCAAGTCAGTTCTACAACCAGTGGAAGTAGAATTGAATGAAGATATAACTTATGAGAAGGGACCAGTGTCAATCCTTGATAACAGAATTAAAAAGTTAAAGAAGAAAGATATAAGTCTTGTGAAAGTCCTCTGGAATCACCGTGGTGTTGAAGAAGCCACTTGGGAACTGGAGGAAGAGATGAGGAGGAAATACCCTGCTCTTTTCTCCTAGTATGTTATATCGATTTTGGGGACGAAATCCTTTTGAGAGGGGTGGATAATTTGTAACATCCCTGACCTGGGTTATAAGTTAACCCTAGGTGTTTTTCCTAAATCATGTAATTAAGATGCTTGTGATTAACTTCTGGCAAGTAATTAAGTTCTTGAGGAACATACAATTTCATTTCTGTCATTTTAAAACAATGTTGTAATTGTTTTGTTATGCAGGGACCTATGTGCAAATTACCCAACTAGAAAGGTTAACTTGTAATTATCACATGTTATGATGTTCTTTTGATGATGAGACATCATATGAATGAATATGGTGAGGTATGATTGAATCTCCAAGCTTGGGCACCCAGATGCAGCTTGTGGAGCAATCCTTGTGCTTAAAACCCTGATTTTGGTGTAATATGCAATTTACCCAAAACATGGGGTGAAACTTGTAAAATATACCTTCTAGTATATTTTCTTGACTCTTGACATCATTTAGAGAAAAAAATGATGAGAGGGGCGCTTCAATTGAATAATTGAATAAGAAGGATGACCTTTGTTGTGAAAACACCTAGTATGAGTAAGGAGACCCTTCATATATGTACCTTAGTATGCATGTTGGTTTTCTCTACCCTTAGATCTTGAGTTTTGATGAAATTTGCATAGGATTATCATGCTTGGACGTGCCTTAGAAATAAGGAGGGACTTAGATGAGAATTCTATGCTTTAGAGGTCCTTATGGTGTAAAACAACCTAAGGTATATAAGCCTAGCTCCTTGTAAACCAACCCAACGTTTCCTTTCACTTCCTCACTTCTTATCTTTCTCAAACCGTCTAAGGAAGCTCTGGAGCTCAGGGGGGACGACCAACCTATTCTAAGGTAAGAGAACACCATATTCTAGCTTGGATTCATGGAGGAAATCCTTGTATAAGGTTGGTTTCATGGTTAATTTACATAGGTTTCTTGTTCTAGCCGATCATCTCCATCTTTTCCTTGGAGAATCACCTTTGGTCAACCTATGGAGCTCAAGATGCCATTAAAGGATTGAAGGTTGGAAGCTTGGAGCTCTAGGAACAACGTTTGAGGCGGGTTTTATAACTCTAAACCTTTCACTTTGTTAAGCATACCTTCTTTCATGCATAAACTAGCTTGTTCTTCTTCTTCCCCACCTTTAGTTGCACTCTTGCAAGCTTTTCCATGAAGAACGGCCCTTGGTATCAAGGTAGAAGATGATGGGCATTAATATCTATGTTGGCCCTTATCCAACCTTTCCAAACGGTTTGGGGTCGGTTGGACCAAACGGTCTCAAGACCGTTTGGATCCAAACGGTCTCAAGACCGTTTGAGGCCGAACGGTCTCAAGACCATTTGGTAGGGTTGACCAAGGGATGACCATTTGGTGGTATTCTGGTAACATGTTGAATTTAATTCCTACAAAGAATCATAAGCTAATTCCAAACCAATCTCATGTTGAAGGCACTTCAACCCCCTAAACCCTTATCGGGTTGAGTTGATGATTTCAATGATAGATTTTGGTGAACTTTGGGTTGAAGGGCCCAAACGGTCTCAAGACCGTTTGGGGGTTCACTAAAACGGTCTCAAGACTGTTTGGTGACATCCCAAGACCGTTTGGAGGTCTAGGGTTAAATAAATTTGATGGTTTGAGGGTCCAATCACAAGATGTTGATGAATTGATGAAAAGTGCTGATTTGTAACCTAATTAGGGTTCAACCCTTATCAAATAAAATTAGTTTTTGATGAAACTTTGGGCAAACGGTCTCAAGACTGTTTGTAGGATGTCCAAACGATCTCAAGACCGTTTGGGACAAGTTTGGGCCCAATTGGAGGTCAATTGATAGGTTCAACCTTGATTTGATTCACAATGTTGAACATTGATGATTATCCGATTGAAAACCCTAATTGAGATGGATTCAACCCTAATTGGCTTTCAATTGAGGATCAATTTGATGTCCAAGTGATTAAGTTAATCCTAATTGACTCAATTTATAAGTGGTTAACATGATTTTGGCCAATTGGAGGCTTCAACATAGATAACCATAATCGATCATAACCTTTGATGGATGTTTGAGGTCCAAACGGTTTGAGCCCATTTGGACCAAACGGTGTCTTGAGACCGTTTGGGCTCAAACGATCTCAAGGTTGTTTGGACCAAACCGATCTCAAGACCGTTTGAGATCAAACGGTTTCAAACCGCATAAGCTCAAACGGTTTGGAAGTCAAACCAAGTAAACGGTCAACACACTCAAATGGTCTCAAGACCGTTTGAGGCCAAACGGTCTCAAGAACGTTTGGGGGCAAACGGTCTCAAGACCGTTTGGTGGTTGAAGGTTGAAACCGTTTGGAGGTTTGCAAGGGTATTTGTACTTGATCAATTGAAGGTGTAATTGGTTCAATGGTGGTTAGATCTAAACCCTAATGGTACCCTAGGACATTAAGGGACCAAGTGACTAATAGATTGACCCATGATGGTGATCAATGGTGTAATTTACCTAAATGCCCTTGAAGGGTTACATCAAAGGATACCTTGATCTAATCAAACCCTAATCACATGATAGTGGTGATTTGGCTTATGTTAATCAATGAGGACTTGATCCAACCTAATATAGAGTGATGTAATCATCATCTAGAAGTAAGAGGAGAGAGAGGACTCCTAATATGATTAAGAATCAAGCAACATATCTTCAATGCATAAGATGTACATGTTTAGGGTATGATCCACCAAGGTGAGATCATGAAAACCCTAATTAAGATGATTGATGAATCTTAACCTAATTAGAGGGCATCAATGGTGATGTTTCTCATACATGATGATGCTATAAGCTCAATGACATGTAATGTGAATAGTAAATCCTAATTCTAGGGTAATGACATGTAATGTGAATAGTAAACCCTAATTCTAGGGTAATGACATGTAATGTGAATAGTAAACCCTAATTCTAGGGTAATGACATGTAATGTGAATAGTAAACCCTAATTCTAGGGTAATGACCTGTAATGTGAATAGTAAACCCTAATTCTAGGGTAATGACATGTAATGTGAATAGTAAACCCTAATTGATGAAAATCAGGGAACCTAACTCTTGTAAGAGTATGAGAGTACATCTTTTGAAATGAATTGTTTACTATTATTAGTTGAATTAACTATGTAGGTTCTTATATGAGGATGATCATATCCAGGTAAGGATTATGATACCATATTCATTGAAAGCATGTTATTAGCTTTATGAATAAAGATAATTATGTTGCATAGATGCAAGTGATATCTTATGAGACTGATATGCCTTGAGGGCCATGAATAACATCAAGGTCATACTGATAGATGACTTGATGCTGACATGACACTTGATAGCAAGTGTTATAATGATATAAGTGTGTGAGCACCATATTCTTGAATCATAGTAATGAGATGATTAAGAATTGATATCCAGATGATAACTAATATGAGTTATACTTGTTACATTTAGTATTCTTCTGTTATAGCCATGTTTAGTACTTGAACGTTTGGAAACATGTATGATTCTACAAGAATACTGAAATGTACCTAATAATCAAGTATAATCATACCATGTAGAGCCCTGATCATAGATCCATCATTGTCAGAGTTTAAATGATGGTGAAACATGTTTTCCTAAGGGAACTCCTGGATCACATACTTTAGAGTATGTGGGGGAATATGGATGTGTATATCCTTACATCCTAGTATAGGAGTTGATGTGGATGTATCTTAATCCATCAACCCTTCACTATATGTTTATACCGGGATGATGTAACACTATTCCCCCGAGGAAATATTTTATAACCGCATCGATGAGAGATAAACAAGAAATCTTTCGATGGCGAAGAGAGTGCAGAATGCCACTGTGACTCTAATAGCGAAGTACCAGAATACCCTGGTAAGCTATAGCAACAGAGACACTAGATGTCCTGCATGTTGATCCTCAACCTGACTAAGGAAGTTGAAGGTCATGAGAATCTGGCTCTTTCGATGACCTAGTATGATACCGATGTGACTTAACAGTGATCGGTTGGAGTATGAGCGGTATACCTCATTTCCGCAGGGCATAATGATGTTTGTAAAACATAATCAACCGCGTAGCATAACTGCTTAGGTTGAACTACGATGAACATTGATAGATATTACATTGCTTGCATTTAATATCCTGTTCAAATGTTAGTATATATGTTCTTCATATTCCTTAATGAAGATGAGTAATTGTTATCAAGCCTGCTGTAAGTAATTTAACTTACCTGCTCTTAATATTCCTTTGATTGCTTTTACAAAGTTTCTGGCAGACAGTTATAACTCTCGCTGGGACAATTATTTAAAATTGTCTCACCCCATAGATATCTACCTTTAGGTGGACGTCGAGGTCGAAGGAACCGATCTGCAGGTGAACAGCAGCAGCAGCAACAGCAAAATCAGGAGAAGCAGTGATTTCAGGTGGAAACACTGTGCTGTCTTGTCTTATAGTTAGAATAGTCTTATGTCGTCTCTGTACACTCAGGTCCTAGGAGTTTGTTGATCTGAGAATTTTTGAGTCTTGAGATTTTGTATCATGATGTATGTAATCACTCAAGAAGTGATTTACCAAAGATGTAAAAAGTTCATCTTGCTTTTATGAAAGGTGTTTCAGGTTTTCGAGATCTTGTTTTCAAAAGGTTTTAATTTCTCGTGATTTTTCGTAATCCGCTGCTAATCGAATCGCTTCCGCTATGTTTATCTTGTGTTTTGGAGATCAGAGCCCACATCAGTGCTACCCAAGTGAAATAGAAAGTTGGAGAACAACTTTCAGTCCTACAATCCGTGAATGGTGTTACAGTGAATGTATAATTCCTTTATCACTGATATCCTGAATGAACTCGAGGCATGGAACAGTCATCCTGTCAACATTCATTCATTTCCTTGATCTCAGAGCAGACTGGGTGAGATGTGTGTGACATCAATATCATATACTGATTCACACGTGCATGCGCATGCCTTTCTCAATCCTACTCATCAAGTGGCCATGGATATCAAACTCCCTTAGGAGGGACAAATCCCATATCTATCACTCACCCCTCAAAAGCCCCATGTGTCAAAACCACCCAATCATCACCTTTATAACAACCCATGTTTCAGGACTGCATTTGATGATGTCAAAGTGTACCCAACGACATGTGTTGAGTGCAGTGATTTCAGGTCTAAGAATCACACTCACCACCATCACTGTGAGAGCTGACTGTGACTACCAAGTCATGGTTCCATGTGTCGCTCTCACGGTGGGTCTGTCCGGTACCTTGTTCTCTAACAAGTACCTATGTGCTTGGTTTGATATCACTATATCATGACTAATGAGATTCTGTCATCAACCAACACACAATCTAGTCTTCACTGTTATTGATGTCTATGGTTATTTCCACGATAACAATCGACTAGGGATAAAACAAGAATGTATACTCTTAACTTCTGTATGATCTCACCGTTTAGGTCCTCAACCTAAAAGCATACGTCATTGAGTAACATCATTCTTTAGACATATATCATGTTACACCATCATCTCAGAAACAGTTTAAACATATAGATCAGAAATTGCCTTTATTATTATTCAAATCATTTACAAAGTATCCCATTACAATCATCACATGACTTGCTCTATGGGCATACATACCAACAAACTCCCACTTGCAATTAGAGCCAGTCACCCAGGAATCTCAAACCTTGTGACCTAGCATGACCATCATGCTTCTGCTGAGAAAGGGCCTTAGTCAGTGAATCAGCTATGTTGTCTTCAGTTGGTACTCTGCAAATCTTCACATCTCCTCACTGTACGATCTCTCGTATGAGATGGAAGCGTCGCAGTATGTGCTTGGACCGTTGATGTGATCTGGGCTCCTTAGCTTGTGCAATAGCTCCATTATTGTCACAATAAAGCTCAATTGCATCACAGCTACTGGGAACTACACCAAGTTCAGAAATGAACTTCCTGATCCACACAGCCTCCTTTGCTGCATGCGAAGCAACAATATACTCGGCCTCTGTAGTAGAATCGGCAACTGTTTCTTGCTTGGAACTCTTCCAGCTCATAACTCCATTATTAAGGCAAAACACAAATCTTGACTGCGATCTGTAATCATCTTTATCAGTTTGGAAGCTTGCATCGGTGTAACCCTTTACAACCAGCTCTTCCTCGCCGCCGTACACAAGAAACTGATCCTTAGTCCTTTGCAAGTACTTGAGGATGTTCTTCACGGCTGTCCAGTGAGCATCCCCGGGATCTGACTGGTACCTGCTCATCATACTGAGAGCATACGAGACATCTGGGTGTGTGCACAACATAGCGTACATGATGGATCTGATGGCTGATGCATATAGGATCCCATTCATATGCTCCCTCTCTTCACAAGATTGGGGACATTGAGCTCTAGAGACGGTGACTCCATGTAGCATGGGGATGTTGCCTCTCTTTGAGTTCTCCATGCAGAACTGCTTCAACACTTTGTCTATGTACGTGCTCTGACTTAGTCGGAGAAGCCTTCTAGATCTATCTCTATAGATCTTAATTCCTAGAATGTTGGATGCTTCTCCCAAGTCCTTCATTGAGAAAGTTTTCCCAAGCCAAGTCTTTACCTTCTCTAAGTCTAAGACATCATTCCCCATCAAAAGTATGTCATCCACATACGATATGAGGAATGTGGTCGAGCTCCCACTAACCTTCTTGTACACACAAGGTTCATCTTCGTTTTGAATAAAGCCAACCACTTTGACTTCCTCATCAAATCAAAGATTCCAACTCCGAGATGCTTGCTTCAATCCATAGATTGACCTTTGCAGCTTACATACTTTATTGGCATTCTTTGGATCTACAAAACCTTCAGGTTGTGTCATGTAAACATCCTCATTTATATTACCGTTAAGGAATGCAGTTTTAACATCCATCTGCCAAATCTCATAGTCATAATAAGCTGCAATAGCAAGCATGATCCTGATGGACTTAATCATGGCGACTGGAGAAAAGGTTTCGTCATAGTCAACACCTTGAACTTGTCAAAATCCCTTCACAACCAATCTGCCTTTATAAGTTTGCACATTGCCATCCATGTCGGTCTTCTTCTTGAAGACCCACTTGCACCCTATGGGTTTTACCCCTTTGGGTGGTTCCACCAAAGTCCGTACTTTGTTGGAGTACATGGATTCCATCTCGGATCTCATGGCTTCAAGCCATTTCTCAAAATCTGGTCCCTCCATAGCCTCTACGTAGGTAGTTGGATCATCATCTATGATCAACTCACCACCTTCCTGAGTCACAAGGTATCCAAACCTCTCAGGTTCAAGGCGGGTCCTACTAGATCTACGGGGTCCTTGTGTTACCTGAGGAGACTGAGATTCCACAACAACTTGTGAATCTCCATTTTCCTCTTGTACATATACCGGTTCAATGTTTTCCTATTGGGCTTGAACCTCTTCAAGCTCTATTTTCCTCCCACTGCTTCCTTTGGAAATAAATTCCTTCTCAAGGAACACAGCTGTCCTGGCAACAAACACTTTGTTGTCAGTAGGGTGGTATAAATAGTATCCCCTCGTTTCCTTGGGGTATCCAACAAAATAACATTTATCGGATTTGGGTCCAAGCTTATCAGGAAACATTTTCCTAACGTAAGCCTCAGTACCCCAAATCTTCAGAAAAGACAAATTGGGATGCTTCCCAATCCATATCTCATATGGTGTCTTTTGAACTGATTTAGATGGTACTCGGTTAAGTGTAAACGCGGCGGTTTCAAGAGCACAACCCCAGAAAGAAATTGGAATATCAGCAAAACTCATCATTGATCGCACCATATCCAACAATGTGCGATTCCTTCTTTCAGACACACCATTATGCTGTGGTGTTCCCAGCGGAGTCCACTGTGATAAAATACCACGGGCTCGCAGAAGGTCCTCAAACTCCTGGCTCAAGTATTCTCCACCTCGATCGGAACGATGTGCCTTAATACTTTTACCAAGGTGGTTCTGTACTTCATTCATGAAATCCTTGTTCTTTTCAAGGGTTTTTGACTTATGTTTCATCAGGTACACATAGCCATACCTACTGAAGTCATCAGTGAAGGTAATCAAGTACTGATACCCACCTCTGGAATTAGTTCTAAAAGGCCCACATACATCATTATGTATGAGTCCTAATAGATCACTAGCTCTCTCACCTTTACCTGAAAAGGGAGTCTTGGTCATCTTGCCCAACAAACAAGATTCACATGTCTCTATTGATTCACAATCAAAAGAGTCTAGATAACTATCTTTATGGAGTCTAGAAATGCGCTTCTCATTTATGTGCCCTAGACGACAATGCCAGAGATATGTTTTGTTTGAGTCGTTGAGTTTTTGTTTTTTGGTGTTTACGTTGTATACACTTGTCTCCAAGTCTATCAAGTATAGACCATAAGACATAGGGGCACTGCCATACAAGATCCCATCTTTAGAAATGGAACACTTTCCATTCTTAATAAGAAATTCAAATCCATCTTTGCCCAAACAAGAGACGGAAATGATATTCCTATTTATGGCAGGTACATAATAGCAGTTCTTCAACTCTATTATTAGACCACTAGGTAGAGTTAACTCATAGGTTCCTACGGCACTGGCGACAACTCTTGCCCCATTGGCAACACGTAGTTCAACCTCGCCTTTCCCTAAAGGCCTACTTCTCTTAAGATCCTTCACATTTGAACAAATGTGAGATCCGCATCTGGTATCAAGTACCCATGACGAAGAAGTAGTAAAGTTAATATCTATCACGTATACACTAGAAGTAGAGATCTCTATCTCTGACTTCTTCTTCCATTGTTCCTTCCATCCTCTCCATGTAGAAGAAATTGGTTTGGCGAGATAACACTTCTCTCCCTTACCTACATTCTTATTCACCAAAGCATTAATCATACATAGAGTGGTTTCTAGGGCTCCTGGTATATCTGGATTGTGCAGAACACTTCTCACAGTCCTCAACTAGTTATGGAATTTATTCTCAATTAATTTGCCCATTTTAAAAGATGATTCTTTTGCCATTCTACAAGAGAAAATTTGCATTTGTCAAAACCTTTTTGATTTGATTTGAATAAAATTTGATGATAGTTAATTAGGCCTTTAATTAATTACCGCTCCCACTATTTTGACTCAAATTGATAGCACTCACCATCAATTCGGAAGATTGCAGCGTACAATCTTCTAGTGGGTCAAGATCCTGAAATCCTCTGAGCCATGGACCAGCTTGGGCTGTCACCCACAACTCAGATCTTCCAGGTAGGCAACTCTTGCCAATTGCATCATATGCAACTCTTGAAAGATGTCATATGCAACCCCTTGCAATGATCATCTCCATGCCTCAAGGTGCTAGATCCTATCTAGGTCACCTTGTTAAGTCTGACCCAAAGCCAACACGATGAACATGCACCCTGCTTGGGCAGACCCACACATTCATCCTTCACGCTTCCACGAGATAGACGGTGCACCACGCTTGGGCGTGCCCACACTTGGTCGATCAAACTTTTCACATGTGTCACATTTGGATGGCATCTAAAACTTAATATTAAATGAGGGATTTGGTTTTTATATACATATACATATCCAATCACCACAATATATAGTAAGTATCATATACATGCTATATCCCACAGAAAACATGTAAAATGATAAAAAGCAATGATTATGGCCATCCTATTGTGATTCCTCAAGCCAAGAGGAATCACGGTCATCTACGTCTACATCACATGCAACCTGTATAAGATGAAATCTGTGCCTGCCTTTCTCGGTTTGATCAGCTCATCTCCATGACCGATCGGCTCGCCATCAGGTTGGTTGTTTGGGTGCCACCAGCCGATTGATTGGATCCTCCAGCCGATCGGTTCACCGGTCGTCATGCATCTCATCAGGTCGCCACCCGCTCGTCTCATTCCTCAAACCGGCCGTCTGGATCACCAACCGATCGGTTCACGCCTTGAACCAGTCATCTTCTGGTCGTCCTCCTTTCTTTGACATAACAAGAAATAAAAAATCTATCATATTTGCAATTTAATTGTGAAACCCCGAGTTACATTCGGGGGGAGCAAAGGTAGGAAAAGAATTCTCGAATTATTTCGAGTTACATCAGGAATAAGAGAAGGGAATCGGTGCGCAGACCGAGATGCAAGCAACCACATACAACCACACACAGATATAGGGGTTTATAGGCCACAATCATGCTACACATCCACCACAAAACTCGTTTAAGGGCAACACGTATCGAGTGCATTAATATGACATATCATATATGTATATTTGGGATTTGTGGATTGGACATGTATAAAGACGATATTATTCACATCGCATGCAATAAATAAAGGCGACAAACCAAAATCGATCATATCGATAATCCTAAAATATAGAATAGTTGACGTGGCTCTGATGCCACTGTTGGGTTATGGAGGAGGCAGAGAAGCAGCGGAAACAATAATTTTCTCCCCATAAACCCATAGCAAAGGAATCGCGTCAACATCTATATAATAGGAAAGATCGTTTGTGGATGCATACCTTGTCCCAAGGCTTGCTCGACGATAGTACCTCACGCCTTGCACGGTCTTAACCTCTGGTCTTAGACAGTGTCTGTGCATCTCCTGGTCGCACCGGGACTGAAGACTCCTCTCACCGGGACTGTCAGGTTAACAGTCGTCCTCCGAGCGGCAGAGGTCTCCCGCCTCTACAGTCATCCACACGGAATGCCTGGAACTCTAAACTCCTTGTCGCACAAGGAAGTGGAAGGAGTCGCACCCTCCTGTTGATGTACTAGTCGCCAACACACTCTCCTGCTACCTATTGCAACCATAATTGTCCTTCCCTTGCTGCACCTCCCTTTTGTGGGAAGCACTTGCTAGGGCTCTCTCTTGGTTACCAAAACCAGAGAAAATGACAACTTTGTAGAGCAACCGACTTGCATTGAGTTGTACTCTGAGAAGCCCCCACTACCCCTATATATAGGTGGGTCATGGGACAGGGTTCTCAGTTCCCTGCAATACGGGACTAAAAACAGGAGTAGAAGGGTTCGAGATTTTCCACAAAAGCAACCAACTCGCAACTTGAACCGGTCGTTTCACACCTAAAATGGTCGTCTGGACCCTCCAGCCGATCGGTTGGACACTCCAACTGATTGTTTGGACCATGGAGCCTATCGGTTGGACACTCTAGCCGATCAGTTTGTGATCCTGGTTCAACTCAAATTGACTTTCCTTCTTTTGTTTCCAATTGGTATCGAATACCAATCCTATTTCCAATCGAATTGGACAATTGAAACGAAAGGAATATTCTCACCGACCTGACTTTCCCAACTGCTCAGTTGCACCAGTTGAACTGATCGGTTCAACACTTGAACCGATCGTTCACTCTATGCATGAGCCGATCGGTTCAACATTTGAGCCGACCGGTTCAACAGCCTCAGCTGACCGGTTCATCACATGAGCCGATCGGTTGGGAGTGCAGGTTGTGCAGAATCAGTCAAATGTGCTTTCAATCAATCTGATACTCCAATCAACGCGTCCAACACCTTGAACATTATGATATCGAGCTATCGATTAATTGAGTGTTTAATTGAACTACTAAACTCCTTTAGTAATCAATCTAAACGTTGCTTGTGGACAAAACTCCTCTTCCAGGTTAAATCCTATGTGTGTGACCCTGCAGGTCCATTTCACGTTGGCAGCGGAAGTCCAAAACACTTATGACTTCACATGCAAAGAGCGGTGCCTAGTCACACATCAGTGCTACCCAAGTGAAATAGAAAGTTGGAGAACAACTTTCAATCCTACAATCTGTGAATGGTGTTACAGTGAATGTATAATTCATTTGTCACTGATATCCTGAATGAACTCGAGGCATGGAACAGTCATCCTGTCAACATTCACTCATTTCCTTGATTTCAGAGCAGACTGGGTGAGATGTGTGTGACATCAATATCATATACTGATTCACACGTGCATGTGCATGCCTTTCTCAATCCTACTCATCAAGTGGCCATGGATATCAAACTCCCTTACGAGGGACAAATCCCATATCTATCACTCACCCCTCAAAAGCCCCATGTGTCAAAGCCACCCAATCATCACGTTTATAACAACCCATGTTTCAGGACTGTGTTTGATGATGTCAAAGTGTACCCAACGACATGTGTTGAGTGCAGTTATTTCAGGTCTAAGAATCACACTCACCACCATCACTGTGAGAGACGACTTTGACTACCAAGTCATGGTTCCATGTGTCACTCTCACGGTGGGTCTGTCCGGTACCTTGTTCTCTAACAAGTACCTATGTTCTTGGTTTGATATCACTATATCATGACTAATGAGATTCTGTCATCAACCAACACACAATCTAGTCTTCAATGTTATTGATGTCTATGGTTATTTCCACAATAACAATCGACTAGGGACTAAACAAGAATGTATACTCTTAACATACATACGATCTCATCGTTTAGGTTCTCAACCTAAAAGGATACGTCATTGAGTAACATCATTCTTTAGACATCTATCATGTTACACCATCATCTCAGAAACAGTTTAAACATATAGTTCAGAAATTGCCTTTATTATTATTCAAATCATTTACAAAGTATCCCATTACAATCATCACATGACTTGCTCTATAGGCATACATACCAACATCTCCTCCTTCTCACCAGTAGAAGGACATTATTTCTTATTTAGCTTAAAATGACCTGATAGTGGATCATGATTTTGGAGTTGCTCATATTGAACCGCTCCAGAATCCAATCAACATAGCTCTCATGTGACAACCACAACATGTGTTGCTTCTGATCACTTGTGATCTACATCCTCAGAATCTATTGTGTTAGTCTCAAATCCTTCATCTCAAAGGGTTTAGAAAGATTTGTCTTCAATTTCTTGATCAAATTGACACCTTATCCCACTGTCAACATGTCATCCACATAGAATAGTAGAATAATAAACTTTTCATTGGGAAATCTCCTAATGTAAATGTAACGTTGGTTTCAGGAAAAATGAGATCAACGAATGCGGAAGCGGTTAACAGCAGATTATGAAAAATCACTAAAAATTTAAAACTTTTTAAGAAACGATCTTATGCCATAAAAACCTTTTTATAAGAAGCAGGATAAACAGTTTACATCATGTTTCAACATTACATCTTTGTGGAATCACCTCTTGAGTAAATGCATACATCCATATCCCTGTTAACTGTGCAAGGAAAGGTATAACAAAATCTCGAGGCTTAAAGCCAAAACCTCAAACCTACTGACTCCTAGGACCTGAGAGTACAAAAATGACATAAGACATACTATCTATAAGACTAGACAGTCAATATCTCCACTTGAGATTCACTGCTGTCCCTGGTGCTGTTGTTGCTGTTGCTCATTCTTGGATGGATTCCTTCGATCTTGGTGTCTATCTAAAAAGTAGAATCCCACGGGGGTGAGACAATTGAATAATTGTCCCAAGGAGAGTTATAAATCTCCGCCAGAAGCTTTGTTATTGCTACTATGAAATAACATTAAGCAGTATAAATATTAACATTTAACAGTAAGCTCAACATGAGATAAAGCAATTCCTTCTTAATGATCATTTCATCTCTAGCATAATTGCATATCAATACATATCTTAAATAAGGAATATGAAGAACATGTATACTAATTGTTCAACCAGAACATTTAAAACAAAAAGGCATCACTCATTGTTTTTCGTAGTTCAACCTATGCAGTTATGATACACGACTGATTATATTTCTTCTAAACATTATTATGCCCTACGGAGATGAGGTATACCGCTCATACTCCAACCGACCATTTATAAAAATCGCGTCGGTACCATACATAGGTCATCAAAAGAGACAGATTCTTATGACCTCATCTTCCTCAGTCAGTAAGAGGATTTACTTGCAGGACATCTTGTGTCTCTGCTGTAGTAGCTATCCAGGGTATTCTAGAAACTTCGCTATAGAGTTACAGTGATGTTCTGTACTCTCTTCATCATCGAAAGATTTCTTGTTTATCTCTCATCGATGCGGTATTGATGATTTTCCTCGGGAGATTAGTGGTACATCAACCCGGTATAAATATGTAATGAAGGATTGATAGGGTAAAGATACATCCTACATCAATTACTACATTAATTGTAAGGATATTTGCGTCCATTTCCCCCATATACTCAAAAGTATATGTTCCAGGAGTTCCCTTAGGAAAACCTGTTTCACCATCATTTAGTCTCTGACAATGATGGATCTATGGTCAGGGCCCTACATGATATCATTATACTTGATTACTTAAGTACATTTCAGTATTCTTTTAGCATCATGCATGTTTTCAAACATAGATCATCAAAACAATTGCTATAAAGAAAGAATACTAAATGTATCAAGCTTAACTCTCATCAATTATCATATGGAAATCAATTCTTATCCGTTTCATTACTATGATTCAAGAATAGGGTATTCAAACCCTTAAATCATCATAAGTCATCTTATCAGCATGACCTTAATGTTACTCATGGCTCTCACAACCCATCATTCTCATATGTTACCACATAAACTTAGGCAACATGGCATGTAATCACTACTCATAAAGCATATAGTATACTTTCAATGAATATGATATCATAACCTTTCCTGGCTATGATCATTTCTTTATAAGAACCTGCATGGTTAATCCAATTGACAATAGTAAACAATTCATTTCTAGATCAGCGATTTATAAAGGAGAATTAATCTTTCAATTCAAGGGATGTACCTTCATGCCTTCATTAAGGCTAGGTTCCCTTAATTACATCAATTAGGGTTATCCAATCCCTTTCATTATGATTAGGAATAATGATTCCTCATCTCATACTTTAGTCATGAAGATTCCTCATGCTTAAAAGCATAACTTAGAGTTTTAAGGATTATCCTTATTCAATTAAAGTTATTGATACTCTTTGCCTTATAAGGCATAAGAATTCCTTATATGTAATTTGTTCATAGGGTTTCATGCTTGAAAGAATAACCCAGGATTAGGGTTAACATACTTCATCCCTCAAAAGTTAGGGTCTTCTGTTCATGTTATCAGTCCAACCCTAGCATACTGTTCCAGCACTTTAGGGAGCATACAAGGACATTATAAGTGTATGATCTTGATTACCATATTCATCAGATATCTCTAATGATCATCAATTCTAAGTATTAGTTCCCTTCTCATTCATGTCATGGTATGATTACATCATACTCCTTGGTTTGGCTTATCCCATTCTCAAGGCATATTAATCAATACTTATTAAGTACATTGAGTCCATTACATCTTTAATGTAAACATTTACTCATCATGCATTCCATGTATCTCTCGTCTAAGTAAAAAGGTTTTAAAAGTTCATCAAGGTATATTACCCTGAATTATAGAATGTGATATCTATCATATCTTGATGTATCACTTTCTTCTCATTCATAAAGGTATTTGTACAAAGGTCTAGGCAAGAGCCAAGTTTTGATCCTGGGACCTATGGGTTATGGGCCCATCTAACTTTTTAAATCCTTTATCATTAACATGGTTCTTCATCCCTAGTTCTTATGTTTATGACATAGCCATTCTATCTAATTGATTTTAGCCACACCTTTCTTTAATGTAATGGCTAACAAACCATCCTTAGGGTTCTATATATCATTACTTATCATTATCCCGGATTAAGTCTTAGACCATCTCATAGTACCAAGGTTTCCACTTTTCAATTTCTTTTATAAAAAACCACGGTCGTGCTTCCTTGCACAGTCGTGCAAGAGAAAGCTACCATGGCCGTGCTCCTTAGCACGGTCGTGCTATCATCAACATACCTAGATTGATTCTAGGGTTAGGGTTTATTCACCTCAATCAGGGTCATTAAACCCCTTAGATTACAAGGAATAAAGGTTCCTCACTTTATAATTCATTCATGAGGTTCCATACTTAAAGGCATAACCTAGAATTATTCCTTCTATGACATCACCCTAAATTAGGGTTTACTATTCTCATTACATGATATTACCCTTTAATTAGGGTTTACTATTCACTTCATGGTGATTTAGGCTCATAGCATCACCATGCATGAAATCATCATCTTTGATGCCTTCAAATTAGGTTAGGATTCATCAATTATCATAATTAGGGTTTTCATGATCTCACATAAGTGGATCATACCCTATTCATGCACATTCATATACATTGAAGGTACTTTACTTGAATATTAACCATACTTGGGACCTTCTCTCTCCTATTACTAATAGGTGGTGATTGCATCACTCTATATTGAGTGAGGTCAAGTCCTCTTTGAATAACATAAGCTAAGTCACCACTATCATGTCATTAGGGTTTGCATGATCAAGGGGTGTTTCTTATTTGAACCCTTCAAGGGTATATTGGTAAAGTTCACCATTGATCATAGCATGTCTCAATCTACTAAGCACATACTCCCTTAATGTCTCTAGGTATCATTAGGGTTTAGATCAGACAACCATTGAACCATCTAAGCCTTCAAGGCATTAGGAAAATTTAACCCTAAATGTCCCCAAACAGTTTCATACTTCAAACTCCAAACGGTTTTGAAACCGTTTGGGGGCGTTGACTGTTTGGACACTTTGACCCCCAAGACCGCATGACCCTCAAGACTATTTTCCCTTAAACGGTCTTGAGACCGTTTGAGTGTGTTGACCGTTTGATCAAAGTTGACTTCCAAAGTGTTTGGACTCATGCGACCTTGAAACCGTTTGATCTTAAACGACCTTGAAACTGTTTGGTTCCAAACGGTCTTGAGACCGTTTGGTCCCAAACGGTCTTGATACCGTTTGCCCCTAAATAGTATTGAGACCGTTTGGTCCCAAACAGTCTTGAGACCATTTGAATTCAAACGGTTTTGAGACCGTTTGATCCAAATGGGTAAAGACCGCATGGAACTCAAAGGTGCATCAAAGCTTGTAATCGATTAGAATTTTCTATGTTGAGGCCCTTAATTGGCTACACACTTGTTAACCACTTATCAATTGAGCTAATTAGGATTATCCTTAACCAATTGGACACTCAATTGACCCTCAATTGATAGCCAATTAGGGTTGAAACCAATTCAATTAGGATTTGTAATCGATTAATCATCAACATTGACCATCATGAGTCTAATTGAAGTTGAACCTATCAATTGGCACTCAATTGGGCCTAAACTTGGCCCAAACGGTCTTGAGATCGTTTGGAAACCCTCCAAACGGTCTTGAGACCGTTTTCCCAAAGATTCACCAAAATCTAAGTCAATATGATAAGGGTTGAACCCTAATTAGGTTACAAATCAGCACTTTTAATCAATTCATCAACCTAATGTGATTGGACCTTCAATTGATCAAATTACCTTAACCCTAGACCTCCAAACGGTCTTGGGTTGTCACCAAACGGTCTTGAGACCGTTTGAGGGAACCCCAAAATGGTCTTGAGACCGTTTGGGCCCTTCAACCCAAAGTTCACCAAAATTGGTCATTGATTTCATCAATTGAACCCGATTAGGGTTTAGAGGGTTGAAGTGCCGTCAACTTGTGATTGGATTGCAATTAGATCATGATTCTTTGTAATTGATTAATTCAACATGTGTACATCAGACCTCTAAATGGTCTTCCCTTGGTCAGACTTTCCAAACGGTCTTGGGACCGTTTGATTCCAAACGGTCTTGCAAGACCGCATGAGATCAAACGGTCTTGAGACCGTTTGATTTCAAACGGTTTGCAAACCGTTTAGACCAAATGGTCCAAGGTCGTTTGGTAAAGTTAGATAGGACCAACATAGGTATTAACACCCATCATCTTCTACCTTGAGACCAGGGTCTGTTCTTCACGAAAAAGCTTGCAAGAGTGCAAGGAAAGATGGGGAAGAAGAAGAACTAACTATCATTTGCAAGAATAAAGGTATGCATAACAAAGCAATGGTTTAGTGTTATAAAACCCGCCTTAAGGTTGTTCCTAGAGCTCCAAGATTCCAAGATTCAAGCCTTTAATGGCGTCTTGAGCTCCACAGGTCGGCCAAGGGTGTTTCTCCAAGGAAAGGTTGGGAAAGATTGGCTAGAAAGAAAGAACTAAGTAAGATAACCATGAAACCAACCTTGTAATCCACTTTCCTCCATGAATTCGAGCAAGAAGGTGACCCAAGCTTACCTAGCTCCTCCTTGGTCGTTCTCCTCTGCTCCTAAGATCTGCCTTAGTCGGTCCAAGCAAGGTGATAAGTGATAGAAGAAAGGAAACGTTCCTTTGTTTGCAAAGGAAAGTTGTATATATATCTTTGGGTGAAACTTCAACATAAGAACATATTATTATCCATTTCTCATCTAGGTCCCTCCTTTCTTCTTTGCACGTACCTTTTCCTTATTTCTAAAGTAAAACTCCTTATAAGACCAAGAACTAAAGGCAAAGAAGGTCAACTTATCACTAAGGTACACATATATAAGGATCTTCTTACTTTTGATTATTTAAGCACAAAGGTGTTCCTTATTATATGATTATTCAAATGAAGCGCCCCTTCATAATTACTACTCTAAATGATGTCAAGGGTCATAAAAGATACTCTAGAAGGTGTATTTTACAAGTTGCACTCCATATTTTGGATAAATTGCATTTACACCAAAACTAGGGTTTTAAGCACAAGGATTGTTCCACAAGCTGCCTCTTGATGCCCAAGCTTGGGAAATCCATCATACTTCATCATATTTAATCTTATGATGTCTCAACATCAAAGGAACATCTTAACATGTGCAATTTTCAAGTTAACCCCTCTAATTGGGTAATTTGCACATAGGTCCCTGTATTACAAAACAATACTACAACATTGTTTAAAAAGGACTGTTAGCAACATATGTTCCTCAGGTGCTTTAATTACATACCAGGAGATAATCACAAACATATAATTACACAATTAAGAAAAACACCTAGGGTTAACTCATAACCCAGGTCAGGGATGTTACAATAAACACCTGAATTTTCACTTATCGTTTGGTACTTGGGACTCTACTTTAAAGAATGTACATTCTTATACCACTACCTAGAAGCATATTTCATCCCATACAAACTCTTATTCAATATGCAAACTAAGTGATCCTTTTCCTTCACCTAAAAACCTTCTAGCTTCTCTATATAGATCTCCTTAGCTAGATCACCATAAAGTGACACCGTCTTCACATCCATATGCTCAAGTTGCAGATCTAGGGTAAGAGCCAAGTGTAGAACCAATCTAATAGAAGTCATCTTCACAATAGGACAATATATCTCATCAAAATCCACCCTTGGTCTTTGACTAAATCCTTTCAAAAGTAGTCTAGATTTGTATATGATATCCTTATTGTTATCAAGTCTCTTTATCCTATAAACCCACTTGTTCTTTAGTTCTCTCTAGTCCTTGAGAAGTGCCACAAGCTCATTCTTATACGAAGAAGACATCTCCTCCTGCATCATATGATGTCACTGTGTTATGTCTGTATGAGTCTTTGCCTCCTAGAAAGTCTTTCACTCCCCCTGATTAGTAAATCAAAATATACTAAGATGTCGTATATCTGGATGAAGGATGAGAACTCTTTCATACCTCCTCAACTACTTCTTTAAGGACTCTTCCTGGTGATGATCTTGCTCCCCCTACTTAGATGTCTCTAACTGTCAGTTTGAATCACCCAACGAAGCATCTGGTAGGAACACTCAATGTGGTACCACTCTGTTGCTTAGGGTGATCATGTTGCACTTCTTCGTCATCTAAAGACTAGTTCGATAAAAGGCCGAGGTATCCTCATCCTGATCATCACTAGAACTGTCATCTGATCATGTATTCTCTACATCATCACTCAGGATGTACAACTATCTCACTCTCAAAGAATGTCACAACTCTATGTCTGCTCATGGTCTTTTTCACATGATCCCATAACCAACAATCAAATTGTTGATCTCTATAGCCAAAAAAGATATATGACACCTCCTTATCAACTAGACTTTTTCTCCTTCCTTTGAAACATGTGCATATGCATTGCATCCAAATATTTGCAGATGAGCATAGAAAACATCCTTGCCTATCCATACCTTCTCTGGTATCTCGAACCCCAAATAAACTGATGGAGTTCAATTAATCAAATAATAGTAGTACTCACTACTTAGCCCCAGAATGTCTTTGGCAACTGTTTAACATTCAACATGCATTTACATTTCTCCACAATGGTAGGGTTCATACTCTCAATTGTACGATTGTGTTGTAGTGTTTCATGCTCTATCCTTTCATGTCATATGTCATTCTGTGCAGAATATTCTTAGAACTACCTAAAGGTATACTCTCCCTCATTGTCCGTGCTGAGACACTTCAATTCAACTTTCTTTCTATCTCTTGCTCCACCATGGAATGAAATTTCTAGAAACACTAAAAGGATAATCTTTGGCTTTCAGAAAGTAGACCCACACTTTTCTAGATGCATTATTGATAAATGTGACAAAATACCTATTGCCACCTAGTGAATCCACCTCAAACAAATGATAAACAACCAAATGTACCAATTGTAGAAGTTGGGACTTCACCTTTGATCTTGTCTTGAATGAAACTCACCGATGCTTTCCTGTTTGACATGAATCACATGAACTAAGATTGGTGTCCTTCATAAGAAATCAATCCCTACATCGATTGAAACTACATGACACTTTCACTCATGTGTCCTACCCGTCTGTGCCATAGATCTTGCTAATGATCCTCAACTTCAATATATGTTCACTTCTAAGCATTTTAAGCTAGGTCTTGTACAATGTGCGACAAAATTTACCTTATTTTTTTAAAATCAACAGACACCAATAATATTAAGAAAGCCATACGACATCTACATAATAGAATACACCAAACAAAGGTAGAGACTTTGGAGAACAAGATACAATATTTCTAAGAAGGTAAGATTGGAAGTGATTGAAATTTTCAGCATGGATTCCTCCCCTTCGTGCTTGTAAAAGCAGCTTTCAAATGGAACCATTCCACAATATTTGATTGCACCTGCAAAGAATACATCTTGTACACCATCTCCAACCATCACAAGGTAAATACTATCGCAGATCCCAAGAAAAACTCAAAATATCATCGTTCATCAAAATGTGTATGTTGCTGCCCAAACCCTCATAAGAATATCAACATTGGTCATACTACCAGGGGAAATCTAGCTCCAGCCTCCTACAACAACCTCCACAAAGAGAGGACTAGAAATATTATTCAAGGACTGAACACTGGTAGAAGGCAAGATAGGAGCTTCCAAGATCCCTAAACTGGAAATAGAAACGGAAACTAAACTACCAACAACATAGAAAGAACAACACAGAAGGGAAGGCACTGACAAGGGCACTACTTCTAGATCTAGCCAAACTAAACCCCTCGGCATAGAGATTGGTCGCTAGGACCACCACCACCACCCAAACCCATCCAACCAAAGACCAAATCGCCATAGATCCACCCACCATTGCTCCATAACAAACGCTAAAGAAAATGAGGTGGAAGAGATAGATAGAATGGAAGGCGATGGAGAAAGGTTGGAAGAGCCGACACCATCTCTAGTAGTATTATACCACACCGTCTGGTAGCAATACGCCCATGGGGAGCAAGAAGGCAGGCCTCTGCCACCATGCCCTCTCCCCTGAGTGGGACTCAAAGCCGTAAAGACCCTAGGGCGACAAAATTGCCAGAGTGGAGTAGAGCAATCAGTTGATCGGAGGTATTGAGATGTGATACAATTTACCTTGCACAATAACCAAGCCCCCCTTTATGATTTTACATTTACCACCACCAGAGTCTAGATGACAACCTTCTCTATCAAAGAAAGAACAAAATATCAAGCTCAACTAAAAATTAGGAATGTAACATGCTTCCTTGATTGCGATCATGCAAATGAAACTTGTTTGAACACAAGTATCTACAATCCTGATAATTCTAGAGAAGTGGAATTTTCCATATTCACCCTTGTGAAGTATCCCTTCCTGTATGAAGTGAAGAACTCCTTATTGAGTGAATCATGATGAGAAGGTGTAGTATCCACCACTCACTCAGAATCATCATCCTCAACATACAAGCAATGCTCCTGGACAATCAATACCACATCGTCATCATCATCCGTGTCATATAAAATTGTTGTGGTGGTATTCTAGTCATCATCCTTATTGTCCTTAGCTTTGAGATCCATGTTTCTTTTTTTAAGCCCTGTAATCCTTTTTGAATGACCTGCCTTCCCTCTATGAAAGCACCATCTAGTCTTCAATTTAGATCTACCATGAGACTTCCCACGTTCTTGGGGCTCACAACGACTCTGATATCTTCCAAGGTCTCTTGCTCTATAAGCATCCCTGCTCTCTGTGAAGTTCACCTCCAATGGGAAAAATAGGAGTGGTCCATTTTTTACGAAGAGACGTGGGAAACCTAAGATGGTTGGACTAGACCTTTATTACCCAACAAAGTTCTCAAACTCATAATTTGTCTTATAGTAATGACGTCTAAAAGTAAAGTAGTATACCTTATAACATATGTACAACAAGTCTAAGAGACAAAATATGTGAAATCGCAACAGAACATTCACATGTAAAACCTCATCCTAAGCTTTGTCCTTCAACTCGATAGCATTTACCATTTCCAATGTCCCAAGTGTAACATCCCCGACCTAGGTTATGTGTTAACCCTAGATATTTTGCCTAATAAGGTTGAGTATATTCTTAATCTTATCTTGGGAAAAGTAATTAGGGTTCATGAGAAACTTATGTATCAATCTTGGTCCCGTTTGAACAATGTTGAAGTAATGTTTGCTTATTTTGGACTAAAGTGCAAGTTTCCCAAGTTTAGGGGTCAACTGGAAAATGTTGCATGATAAGATAGTCCTATGATGATGAGACATTATAAGAATGAATATGATGAAGTGGTATGGTTTTCACAAGCTTGGGCACCAAGTTTAAGCTTGTAAAGCAATGTTGTGCATTAAAACCCAGTTTTGGTGTAATGTGCAATTTACCCAAAATATAGGGTTCAATATGCAAATTAACACTTCAATAAGTTCCTTAATGTTTCTTGGCATCATTTAGAGCAAAGAAAATGAGAGGGGCATCTCATTTGAATTAAGTTGGAGGAGAGAGAATCTTGATATTAAAATAATCAAAATTAATCTTAAGTGAAACCCTAATTCAATTTAGGGCAAAAATGAATGTATTAATTAATGGGCCTTCAACCAAAATGTTATTGGTTGATTTTGAATAAGTATGGACGTTCTTTTTCCAAGATAAGGAACAAAAATATCTTAAGGAGGTGAAATTCCACTCACCTTATTATAAAGAAAAGTAATATCCACTCAAAATATGGATATTAGTATTACATGATTAAGGTGCTTAATTTGCTTTTCTTTTTTAAATTGAGGATAATGAAGGAGAATTAAAGGCAAAGGAAGATGACTCTTACCTAAGGGGTTGAGGGGTAAAAGGCGGCTCCATTCTTGGGATTAAATGCAATTTAATAAGGCATTTTCTCTCTCATCAATTTCCTTATAAAAGTGCCTTTTCTAAGCCAAAGTAAAGGCTTTTTCGGATTTCTTTCTTTCCCTTGCTTTCAAAACCGACCAAGGAGCTAGGGAGGAGCAGGAGGACGACTCACAACCTGTTGGTAAGCCCTTGATCTTCGTTCTCCTTGATTTCATGGTGGAAATCGGAAATAAATTATGGATTCCTTCTTATTTCGATCTCCTCTTCAACCCTAGCCAACTTTTACAATCAAAAGCTTGAGGACGAGCTTAGGGGGAGTTACACGAGCTTCATACACCATAATGGAGTGAGCTTGGAGCTTTGGAGCTCAATTGGAGGCGGGTTTTATAACTTGAAACCCTAACTTTGTTATTGCAATCAATTCCTTATGAATTGGTGATCATTTCTACATTTCCGAAATTAAGTTTGGTTGAGTGATGCAACTTCCATGGAATTCACAGTAGATTTCGTGAGTTTGCAGGTTTATGATGATGAAATCATCATAAGCACACACCTCCCCAAATATATTGGGCAAACGGTTTCAAAGTTTGGTTGGACCAAAAGGTTTCACCAAACCGTTTGGTGACCAAACAGTTTGCAAACCGTTTGGGAGCAAACAGTTTCAAAACCATTTTATATGGTTGACCAAGGGTTGACCGTTTGGGAATCCTGTTCATAATTATGTTGGTTGATAACCTTCCAAATTTGATGGGTTAACTCCCAAGGAATCGTGAGTTGAAGGATAATCAATTAGGGAAACGTAATTGGATTAAGTGCTGATTTTCAATCTGATTAACTTGACTTTTTGGGCAAATGGTTTCAAAACCATTTGAGTGAGTTGACCAAGAATTGACCGTTTGATATTCCTGTTACTAATTATGTTGGATAATGACTCACCAAATTTTATGGATTATTTCCCAAGGAATCGTGAGTTGAAGGCTAATCAATTAGGTAAACCTAATTGGATTAGGTGCTGATTTTCAACCTGATTAGCTTGACCTTTTTGGGCAAACGGTTTCAAAACCCTTTGAGTGCGTTGACCAAGGGTTTACCGTTTGATATTACTGTTCCTAATTATGTTGGTTAATGACTAACCAAATTTTATGGGTTAAATCCCAAGGAATCATGAGTTGAAGGCTGATCAATTAGGCAAACCCTAATTGAAATTAGTGCTGAAATTCCAATGAGTTAATTTGATATTTTGGGTTGATTAGCCCAAACGGTTTCAAAACCATTTGGGGTTCACCCACACGGTTTCAAAACCGTTTGGGGGTCACCCCAAGACCGTTTGGAGGTCTAGGGTCAAGTATGGATATGTGTTTGAAGATCCAAAGATGTGGTATGAACCCTAATCGGCTAAGTGCTGATTTTGCAAGTGATTGAGATGATGTTTTGGGTTGATTGGCCCAAACGGTTTCAAAACCGTCTGGGGATCACTCAAACGGTTTCAAGACCGTTCGGGGATCACCCAAGACCGTTTGGAGGTCTGGGATCAAGTATAGTTGACTAAGTGAATGTCCAAAGGTACCAAATCATATTGCAATTAAGTGCTGATTTGTTGATCAACACGATAGACCAATCCTTGATGAAATTTCACTAGAATCCAAAGGTTGGATGAGCCAAAAGGTTTCAAAACCGTTTGGAGCTCATCCAAACGGTTTCAAAACCGTTTGGTGGTCACCCAAGACCGTTTGGAGGTCCAGGGTTGAGAATGGTTAGGTGTTTGAAGGTCTAAAGGTACCAAGCTAATATACAATGCAATGCTGATTTGGTGACCAATCCAATGATCCAAACTTTAATTGGTTGACTTGGATTATGATGTGGACATGGGAAAACGGTCTCAAGACCGTTTGGAGGTCATCCAAATGACCTCAAGACCGTTTGGGGTCAGGTCATACCCAATTTGGATGATGGTTCAACGACTTCAAAGTAACTAGTCTTACATTGATTAGTATTGAAGGATCATCGATTCCAAATCCTAATTCAATTGATTCAAACCCTAATTGATGATCAATTGAGGGTCAATTTAGGGTCAAATCAGTTGAAGGTTGACCTATTAAACACAATTTAAGTATGAGTATAGGTCCAATTGATGATTGGTTCCATGAATTCAATGATTGAAAGAATCAACATTGAAAACCCTAATTCAATTGGATACCTCATGTCATTGAAGGTCAAATTGATCAAACCTTTTTGGAATACTAATGTAATTAGGTGAGAGATACCCTTAATGGTACTAATCAATAATTCATAAAAAATTCATGGGTCCAATACATGAAGTAAACCCTAATTGAGACTGATTCCATGTATAACCCTAATAAGAGGTTGTCTACATGTGAAATCACTAATTAGGATGAATAGTAAACCCTAACTGAGGGTGTATCCATGTGAAACCCTAACTGAGGGTGTATCCATGTGAAACCCTAATTGAGGATGATTTCATGAGAAACCCTAATTGGGAATGATTAGTAAACCCTAATTATGGGCAATGTGATATGAAACCCTAATAAAGGGTGATGCTATATGCAACCCCTATTCTAAAGAAGGGAAATGGTATGTGCAACCCTAACCCCTAATGAAAGAATAGAATTCAGACTTGAATATGATTCATGAGGTGAACTCCTGTACCACGACCGTGTAAGGTAGCACGACCGTGGTAGTTTCACTTTGCACGACCGTGGTAGTTTCACTTTGCACGACCGTGCAAGGTAGCACGGCCGTGGTGGCATCCCTTTGCACGGCCGTTCTTGGTTGCTCGACTGTGGCATACTATGCTTGACTTAGATTTTGTTTTTAAGAGGACCTATCATGGTCTTTTTGTTAATTCCTAACTTAAGGATGAATCCATAGTATTGGCAATGGCTGTACATTCCAAGTGAGTGACTAATGATCACTACTTTGCATGAAGAATGTGATGATCTAGTGCATAAGTATTAGGATGGGAAATACCCTAATACAAGCTAAGGGAATAAACTCAAGTAAGATGAAGGTGTTGAGGCAAGTGATACATTAACATATGATCAATATCATATCCAACACCCCAAATGCTGGTATACCTTGTTGTGTTATAAGTCCAATATGATTGGATGAATGATACATGAGATGTGTGATGGAAATCCTAATCCTGGTAAAGGAATAAGGATGATACCCTTGAATTAATGATATATTTGTTTCTATATGGTGTTGATAGATAATTTATGTACAATTATCATATGTGCTAACCATGCAGGTATCATGAGATGATGGGCATAGCCAGGTATGAGCTATGATATGTTATTAGTTTGAATTTGTTTATTGAGCCTTGTGTACCATAATATACCTTGTTGTCTGGTAAGAGGTAGCAAGAGAGTTAATTAGCCTCAAGTATCATACTTACCTTGGTCAGATAACCTAAAGGTGTTAGTTACCTAAGGAAGTGGTAACAATGCTCAGGCGATGAGATAAGGGTTTAAATACCCAGAATCACATGGTTATGGTATTGAAATTGTGAAAGGATGAGAAATTTCCAGTGGTGAATTGAGGGATTAAGATCCCAACACTTTATGAAAAGAGTATGGCTACGTGCCATGACTCCACAATGTTAATGCCAGGCTTTAGATATACGATCTAAGCCTGAAGAGAGTTAATGCAGTGGTAATGATTCTGTAGTTTGAATAGATGTTATATATGTTCTTCATTTTGATTAAAGGATAAGTGATATGTTGATTCTATCAAGTTATAGTTGCACTGCTTCTGATATAGAATAATGTTCTAGCCTGTTAGACATTAAAATATCTACTGTCAAATAAATATGATTCCTTAATTCATATTTATCTTCTTAAGTTGCAATAATAATGTTACTGGAGGAGATTTATATCTCTCGTTGGGGCAATTTTTATTATTGTCTCACCCCCGTGGGAACTACATTTTTAGGTGGTCGCGGACGAGGAGATAGAAACCCTTAAGTAAGGGAAGGACAACAACAACAACAACAGTATCAGCAGTAAAGTCTCAGGTGGAGATACTGGCTGTTATGCCTTGTATAGATGTTGATAGAGTCCTATGTGTCGTCTCTGTACTCTCAGGTCCTCGGAGTAGTAGTTAGTGATTTCGTGATTTTGGCCCAGTGCCTTGAGATTTTTATACTGCCTGTGTTTAGCTTGACAGGACAGTTGATGCTTGTAATTCTCAAAAAGAGATGATGCATGATATGTACCTTTGAAACAGAATGTAAATGTTATACTTTGGATCTTGAAGAAAAAGATTTCCAATGTGTGGATCTCTTTGAAAAAAGTTTTAATTTTTAGTGATTTTCGCTAATCCGCTGCTTGATGAACACTTCCGCATTAGTTAATTATATTTTTATGAGTTGTATGTCACAATTTAGTGGTATCAGAGCTCTAGGTTCACTGAGTCTACAAAGACATAGGACTAAGGTTGTAGAGTCTATTCTAAGTGTCTTCCAGTTTATTTGATAATATTTTGTGCTCACATAGGAGAAGAAGAACTTGAAATTGACTGGAAAACACGAGGAACACATCTAAGGGCAATGTTGTTGCACCAGGAGAGGGTGCATGGGACTAGGCAAGAGCAGAACAAGTGCCTGAGAATTCCCATCTTGACCTAATCATGATAGAGAATCCTATGTTATGCTCTTGAAGGGCAGGTTAGGACAACAGTGATGCATAAAGAAGACTGTATATTGGTGTTACAACCTAGGTCACCAGTCCTTAATGCAAAAGCTTTGGGATTTGAAAGGATTCCTGAATGACATAGTCATGTTGGAATAGTGGAAATGTGGGAAAGAATAATAAATGGCAAGAAAGTAGACTCTGCCATAAGTCTGGACAAACAGTATATCTGTGATGGTAGTGCCTAAGGAGGGGCCATAAGATGAGATTTAAGGTAAGGTCTCTACAATTTTAGAGACATTTGTCTGGATATTTAGAAAAAGCCAAAGTTTTTGGTGTCACCAGTGCAATAAATGCATAGTGCACTAGGACAATAGCCACTAAGTAAAGGCAAAAGCAGTAACATGAGATAACTGGACTCTATGTGTTGAAATAAACCTAATGTGGTAGATGACCTTGAGGGGTAATACTTAGATGAAATATATTCATCCTGATACTTCATCTCATGTTTCTATGTGTTAAAAATATGAAAATAGTTGTTTTTGAATTCTTTTGACTAGTCCTATAAGGACACAAGGGAGATGAGAACTTATATCTTACTTAATGTTCCTTAAAATGTTTTATAATCTCCCTTATCTATATGTCAAAAGATGAGATTTAGAAAATGATGCCTGGAGGAAATCTAGGAATGGAAAATTCTGTATGTATAATGGCATGAAAAGTGAGGAATAAAATAGTAAATAAGGTGCATACTACCTGATTTCAATACTTGTATACCCTGGCCAGGTATATGGTTATTGAGGATAAGGCAAGTATGGAACTCTTAGATTGTTATCTTTCTGATTACTCTGATCAAATAGTGATTTTGAAATAATCTAGAGAGTATAATGAAATTAAATAGGAAGAGCTAAGTAAAATATTCTCAACAAACTTAGTGAACATGCTATGTGGATATTCTCAACAAACTTAGTGAAAATGCTATGTGGATATTCTCAACAAACTTAGTGAACATGCTATGTGGATATTATCAACAAACTTAGTGAACATGCTATGTGGATATTCTCGACAAACTTAGTGAACATGCTATGTGGATATTCTCAACAAAATTAGTGAACATGCTATGTCGATATTCTCAAAAAACTTAGTGAACATGCTATGTGGATATTCTCAACAAACTTAGTGAACATGCTATGTGGATATTCTCAACAAACTTAGTGAGCATGCTATGTGGATATTCTCAACAAACTTAGTGAACATGCTATGTGGATATTCTCAACAAACTTAGTGAACATGCTATGTGGATATTCTCAACAAACTTAGTGAACTTACTCCATGGATATTCTCAACAACAAATAAAAGTGTTGAATGAATTATCTCTATTAGATATATATATGTTTCTCTTTTGGTAAATATTCTTGGATGATGATAGAAATATGTTCTTTTATGCTTCTTCCTTTCAATAATATCAACATCATATGTTAGGGGTTTATGCTCTGCATAAATAGTGATAAGGAGAAATTAAGGAAAGGAAATTTGTATGAACTACAGATCCATAGTATCTCCATAACATTAAGATGAGATGTGGATACTTGAGGGCATGATTAATGAACAATCTGTCCCTCCTTTTGTCTGGGATTTCGGGGACGAAATCCTTGTTAGGGGTTTATAATTTGTAACATCCCTGACCTAGGTTATGTGTTAACCCTATATGTTTTGCCTAATAAGGTTGAGTATATTCTTAATCTTATCTTGGGAAAAATAATTAGGGTTCATGAGAAACTTATGTTTCAATCTTGGTCCTATTTGAACAATGTTGAAGCAATGTGCAAATTACCGTGCAAATTACCCAAGTTGAGGGGTCAACTTGCAAATGTTGCATGATAAGACAGTCCTATGATGATGAGACATTATAAGAATGAATATGATGAAGTGGTATGGTTTTCACAAGCTTGGGCACCAAGTATAAACTTGTAAAGCAATGTTGTGCATTAAAACCCAATTTTGGTGTAATGTGCAATTTACCCAAAACCTATGATTCAATATGCAAATTACCACTTCAATAAGTTCCTTAATATTTCTTGGCATCATGCAGAGCAAAGAAAATGAGAGGGGCATCTCATTTGAATTAAGTTGGAGGAGAGAGAATCTTGATATTAAAATAATCAAGATTTAATCTTAAGTGAAACCCTAATTCAATTTAGGGCAAAGAAGGAATGTATTAATTAAAGGGCCTTCAACCAAAATGTTATTGGTTGATTTTGAATAAGGATGGACGTTCTTTTTCCAAGATAAGGAACGAAAATATCTTAAGGAGGTGAAATTCCACTCACCTTATTATAAAGAAAAGTAACATCCACTCAAAATATGGATATTAGTATTATATGATTAAGGTGCTTAATTTTCTTTTCTTTTAAATTGAGTAAAATGAAGGATAATTAAAGGCAAAAGAAGATGCCTCGTACCTAAGGGGTTGAGGGGGAAGAGGCGGATCCATTCTTGGGATTAAATGCAATTTAAGAAGGCATTTTCTCTCTCATCAATTTCCTTATAAAAGTGCCTTTTCTAAGCCAAAGTAAAGGATTTTTCGGATTTCTTTCTTTCCCTTGATTGAAAAACTGACCAAGGAGCTAGGGAGGAGCAGGAGGACGACTCCTAACGTGTTGGTAAGCCCTTTACCTTCGTTCTCTTGATTTCATGGTGGAAATCGAAAATAAATTATGGATTCCTTCTTATTTCGATCTCCTCTTCAACCCTAGCCAACTTTTACGATCAAAAGCTTGAGTACGAGCCTAGGGGGAGTTGCAAGAGCTTCATCCGCCATTAATGGCATGATCTTGGAGCTTTGGAGCTCAATTGGAGGCGGGTTTTATAACTTGAAACCCTAACTTTCCTATTGCAATCAATTCCTTATCAATTGGTGATCATTTCTACGTTTCCAAAATTAAGTTTGGTTGATTAATGCAATTTCCATGGAATTCACATTAGATTTTGTGAGTTTGCAAGTTGATGATGATGACATCATCATAATCACACACCTCCCCAAATATCTTGGGCAAACGGTTTCAAAGTTTGGTTGGACCAAAAGGTTTCACCAAACCGTTTGGTGACCAAACGGTTTGCAAACCGTTTGGGAGAAAACGGTTTCAAAACCGAATGAGATGGTTGACAAAGGGTTTACCGTTTGGGAATCCTGTTCATAATTATGTTGGTTGATAACCATCCAAAATTTATGGGTTAACTCCCAAAGAATCGTGATTTGAAGGCTAATCAATTAGGAAAACCTAATTGGATTAAGTGCTGATTTTTAATCTGATTAACTTGACTTTTTGGGCAAACGGTTTCAAAACCATTTGAGTGAGTTGACCAAGTGTTTAATGTTTGCGATTCCTGTTCCTAATTATGTTGGATAATGACTCACCAAATTTGATGGATTAGTTCCCAAGGAATCGTGAGTTGAATGCTAATCAATTAGGTAAACCTAATTGGATTAGGTGCTGATTTTCAACCTGATTAACTTGACCTTTTTGGGCAAACGGTTTCAAAACCGTTTGAGTGCATTGACCAAGGGTTTGCCGTTTGAGATTACTGTTCCTAATTATGTTGGTTAATTACTCACCAAATTTATGGGTTAACTCCCAAGGAATCATGAGTTGAAGGCTAATCAATTCGGCAAACCCTAATTGAAATTAGTGCTGAAATTCCAATGAGTTAATTTGAGATTTTGGGTTGATTAGCCCAAACGGTTTCAAAACCGTTTGGGGATCACCCAAACGGTTTCAAAACCGTTTGGGGGTCACCCCAAGACCGTTTGGAGGTCTAGGGTCAAGTATGGATATGCGTTTGAAGATCCAAAGATGTGGTATGAACCCTAATCGGCTAAGTGCTGATTTTGCAAGTGATTGAGATGATGTTTTGGGTTGATTGGCCCAAACTGTTTCCAAACCGTTTGGGGATCACCCAAACGGTTTCAATACCGTTTGGGGATCACCCAAGACCGTTTGGAGGTCTGGGGTCAAGTATAGTTGACCAAGTGAAGGTCCAAAGGTACCAAATCATATTGCAATTAAGTGCTGATTTGTTGATCAACTCGATAGACCAATCCTTGATGAAATTTCACTAGAATCCAAAGGTTGGATGAGCCAAACGGTTTCAAAACCGTTTGGAGATCATCCAAACGGTTTCAAAACCGTTTGGTGGTCACCCAAGACCGTTTGTAGGTATAGGGTTGAGTATGGTTAGGTGTTTGAAGGTCTAAAGGTACCAAGCTGATATACAATGCAATGCTGATTTGGTGATCAATCCAATGATCCAAACTTTAATTGGTTGACTTGGATTATGATGTGGACATGGGCAAACGGTCTCAAGACCGTTTGGAGGTCATCCAAAGGACCTCAAGACCGTTTGGGGTCAGGTCATACCCAATTTGGATGATGGTTCAACGGTTTCAAAGTAACTAGTCTTACATTGATTAGTATTGAAGGATCATCGATTCCAAACCCTAATTCAATTGATTCAAACCCTAATTGATGATAAATTGAGGGTAAATTGAGGTCAAATAAGTTGAAGGTTGACCTATTAAACTCTACTGAAGTATGAGTATAGGTCCAATTGATGATTGGTTCCATGAATTCAATGATTGAAATAATCAACATTGAAAACCCTAATTCAATTGGATACCTCATGTTATTGAAGGTCCAATTGATCAAACCTTTTTGGAATCCTAATGTAATTAGGTGAGAGATACCCTTAATGGTACTAATCAATAATGCATAACAAATGCATGGATCCAATACATGAAGTAAACCCTAATTGAGGCTGATTTCATGTATAACCCTAATAAGAGGTTGTCTACATGTGAAATTACTAATTAGGATGAATAGTAAACCCTAACTGAGGGTGTATCCATGTGAAACCCTAACTGAGGGTGTATCCGTGTGAAACCCTAATTGAGGATGATTTCATGAGAGACCCTAATTGGGAATGATTAGTAAACCCTAATTATGGGCAATGTGATATGAAACCCTAATGAAGGGTGATGCTATATGAAACCCCTATTCTAAAGAAGGGAAATGGTATGTGCAACCCTAACCCCTAATGAAAGAATAGAATTCATACTTGAATATGATTCATGAGGTGAACTCATGTACCATGACCGTGTAAGGTAGCATGACCGTGGTAGTTTCACTTTGCAAGACCGTGCAAGGTAGCACGACAGTGGTAGTTTCACTTTGCATGACCGTGCAAGGTAGAACGACCGTGGTGGCTTCCCTTTGCACGGCCGTTTTTGGTTGCACAACCTTGGTACTATATGCTTGACTTAGATTTTGTTTTGAAGAGGACCTATCATGGTCTTTTTGTTAATTCCTAACTTAAGGATGAATCCATAGTATTGGCAATGGCTATACATTCCAAGTGAGTGACTAATGATCACTACCTTGCATGAAGAATGTGATGATCTAGTGCATAAGTATTAGGATGTGAAATACCCTAATACAAGCTAAGGGAATAAACTCAAGTAAGTTGAAGGTGTTGAGGGAAGTGATACATTAAGATATGATAGATATCATATCCAACACCCCAAATGCTGGTATACCTTGTTGTGTTATAAGTCCAATATGATTGGATGAATGATACATGAGATGTGTGATGGAAATCCTATCCTGGTAAAGGAATTAGGATGATACCCTTGAATTAATGATATATTTGTTTCTATATGTTGTTGATAGATAATTGATGTACTGTTATCATATGTGCTAACCATGCAGGTATCATGAGATGATGGGTATAGCCAGGTATGAGCTGTGATATGTTATTAATTTGAATTTGTTTATTGAGCCTTGTGTACCATAATATACCTTGTTGTCTAGTAAGAGGTATCAAGAGAGTTAATGGGCCTCAAGTATCATACTTACCTTGGTCAGATGACCTAAAGGTGTTAGTTACCTAAGGAAGTGGTAACAATGCTCAGGGGATGAGCTAAGGGTTTAAATACCCAGAATCGCATGGTTATGGTATTGAAATTGTGAAAGGATGAGAAATTTTCAGTGGTGAATTGAGGGATTAAGATCCCAACACTTTATGAAAAGAGTATGGCTACAGGCCATGACTCCACAATGTTAATGCCAGGCTTTAGATATATGATCTAAGCCTAAAGAGAGTTAATGCAGTGGTAATGATTCTGTAGTTTGAATAGATGTTATATATGTTCTTCATTTTCATTAAAGGATAAGTGATATGTTGATTCTATCAAGTTATAGTTGCACTGCTTCTGATATAGAATAATGTTATAACCTGTTAAACATTAAAATATCTACTGTCAAATAAATATGATTCCTTTGTTCATATTTATCTTCTTAAGTTGCAATAATAATGTTACTGGCGGAGAGTTATATCTCTCACTGGGGCAATTTTTATAATTGTCTCACCCCCATGGGAACTACATTTTTCGGTGGTCGCAGACGAGGAGATAGAAACCCTTCAGTAAGGGAAGGACAACAACAACAACAACAATATTAGCAGTAAAGTCTCAGGTGGAGATATTGGCTGTTATGCCTTGTATAGATGTTGATAGAGTCCTATGTGCCGTCTCTGTACTCTCAGGTCCTCGGAGTAGTAGTTAGTGATTTCAAGATTTTGGCCCAGTGCCTCGAGATTTTTATATTGCCTGTGTGTAGCTTGACAGGACAGTTGATGCTTGTAATTATTAGAAAGAGATGATGCATGAAATGTAACTTTGAAACAGAATGTAAATGTTATACTTTGGCTCTTGAAGAAAAAGATTTCCAATGTTTGGATCTCTTTGCAAAAAGTTTTAATTTTTAGTGATTTTTGCTAATCCGCTGCTTGATGAACGCTTCCGCATTAGTTAATTATGTTTTTATGAGTTGTATGCCACACCAAGATTGGTCAAATGTTTCTCAAAGACATACAATACAAATAGCTTGAAGGATTCAAAGTCTCACAAAGTGGGATTCTCATAGAAATGAGGAAAATCTATAGTATCCAGAATAAAACATCCACCTTACCAATCAAAGAGTCACAACATGTATGTTTTTGCCCATTGATCAAGTTTGTAATGACTTGAGGCTTATAAACAATGTCCTCTAAGGCTTTTCATCAAATCTCTTCATTCAGTAGGCAACTCTTCACCAAATCAAGTGTTAACTTACCTTCCTATGCATAATTACTGACTGCCACAATGAGCATCTACCAACTATCAATCAATGATACTAGAAGAAGTAGTGCCTGAAGTTCATCATCAAGAACCATATACATGGATCGCAATTAATTTACAAGGCTTTGAAATTCATTCATGTGCTCAAAAATTCTTGTACAATCCAAGTAGTTTAGATTCACCAACTTCATGATCAAGAAAGCTTTATTTGTGGTAGTCTTCTGCTCATATAATTTCTTGAGTTTTTTCAACAGATCTTTGGCATCTGTCTCCTCTAAGGCATGGTGGAACATAGAAATATCGAGCCACTTTTACAATGTCCCCACAATCTTCCTATTTAGTTTGTTTTAATTCACATCAGAAACATATCCTGACTTTTATCCCTCTATCAGATAATATAAATCCTTAAAATATAGAATATCCTCCATCTTGGGTTTCCAGATCTTCTAATTTGTGCTCGTCAACTTAACCATATTTGCATCATCATCCTTCCCCATCTAGATCTGGATCTGTGCAACCAACTCTCTGATACAACTTGTAAGGTTGTTGACGGGGAATATGTTCACATGTACTATGCAACCACGACTACAACAAAAAATAAATATATGCGGAAGCATCACCAATGAATTTCTAAACTCAGGATAATAACCACAAGAATATAGAGGAGGAAACAAAATATATTTAACGTTGAATACTCTCATTGTGTTTGAGGAAAACCATGGGGCCAACAATGGAAAAATCCACTATAAGAAGTAAACATATAACTTTTCTTCTCCAATTTTGACTCAGACCTAAAATAATACACTAAGAATAAGAAAATAAGAAGATACTAATGTAAGGAGAGAACCCTACAACTTAGCAACCCAGAAATTCCTAGGAAGACACCCTTACACAATGTACATAATGATAGATAGCCCGAAGAATAACATCTGGATGCCTTGAAAGTCCTGTCATGCTCCCTTTCTTCTTCTTTTTCTTTTGCTTCCTTATTCCTCTTTGTTTTATTTATCCCCTCCCTAAACAACAATCATTTTCTTTTCTTCTACCTTTTCATTGCCTTGGTGGAAGAAAGTGCTTTTAGATCTTGTCTAAGACTTGTTACTGTCTAGCACTATTGGGTTTTATAATCCACTAGTAGCAACAACTCCTTACCCTAATGGGCCCCAACACTCAGGCCCACTTGGGATGGAAGTAACATAGCCAAACATATAGTGCCTACATGAAGCCCTACAATCAATTTTTTTTAAATGAATCAATTGGAACTTTCTAGTCTATAGACCCATACAAAATCTAATGGAGACCCAAAAATCCAACTAAATCAATTCAACATAGCATAATTGTTTAACATATGCTGAAAATATTCTCCTAACTTTTGACATTTAAATAATATTGGTATTCATAATTGTTAGGTATTAACTAATACATTTCTAAGAAACATTTGTCTCGATCTTTTTGTTATATCCTAGTTTCATTTGCAATCCTTTCTCATGGACAATTATTTTATACCCCTTAATAGAGTAATAAATTTTTTTGTCAACAATGTATTGGGTTACAATGAGCGGGAAGTATTATAAGCTAGAACCAAGGTCATTGTGACACCCTGACATGCCACAAATAGGATCACTAAAAACAAAATTGGAATTATAACTAAGTAAGTAGATTACCAGAAAACACAGGAAATTAAAACCGATTTGCAAAAAACATGGTAAGCTGAAACTTGTTACATATAAGTCCAAGAAAGGAAACCTGCATCACATAACATGTCACAAGGTGCTTACATAATTATTTTACCTTTTTGTCGTCAACTTTTTACATGAAATACCTGTTCCACATATACATACATGTACATCTACCAAAATTGTACTACAAAAGGCACACATGCCAAAATCCTCACGTTGATATCATATCTAGAAAACACATAGAGAATATCCCCAAGGACCTGAGTGTATAGGGACAACTCTAGGACTCTAACACCAAAAGACTAGAAACACATCCAACCTTATCAACTACTATTCTTATTGTTGTTCCACCTTAGATGCATAATCTCCACCTCTATGTGCACTAGACGTGGAAACCAACGGGGTGAGACCAAATGTACCAGTGAGAGATATGACTCTCCACCAACATATATTAAAGAACAGATAAACTAAAGTAGATAGTTAATCATAATCACTAACTGAGCAGATTTAGCTAAATTATATATATCCAACAGGTAAAGTAGGCTAAACAATTTAGGCAGTCAACACTGAGTAGTAGAACAATTAATATTCTAAGAAGGAATATGAAGGACATGCATATTCTCTATCACTAATCTACATAAAAGTAAGGCAAAGCGTCAACCAATGTTATTCACATTTTGTCCCTATGCAAATATACTACACTACTGAATTATTATATACTAAAGAGATGAGGTATATCACTCATGTTCCAACTGACCATTGCTAAGTCAAAATCAGTGCCATACAAGGTCAATGGAAGAGCCAAAATCCATGACCTTCCTAACACCTCTTGGTCAACACGAGAGAAAACATCTCAGAGACATATCAATCTAAATGCAAAATAACCTAGCTTGTCTTGGTATATGGGCACATCGCTAGTAAATCTGAGATAAGACCTACAGTCATGCTCCTACCAGAGTATGACCCACAACCAATCCTATGAAAGTATCATAAGTATATACTAAGTCATATCATTGAGCTACAACCCACAGTTGCAATCCTACCAGGGTATAGCCCGCAACCAATCAAGTGAGTGTGTATACTCAATAGTATTTGACTCCGATCTTCTAATAAAGGAGAACTTGTTTCTCCATCCAGCACTAAGACTGACACTAGAATGGATCTATGGCACAAGACAACTACATGATTATGGTTCGAATTGATTAGTTATGCCAATTAATTGTCATTTAGAATCAATCAAGTTACAACGTACAAATCCAGAACAAACTCTAAAGAATAAGAGCATAGTACACCTTTAGAAGATATAAAATGTATAAGGTGTGAGCTTGTCACATCATCACATAACACTGTAGCACTTCCATTCACATGGCCATTATCACTATTACCTAGCCATACAAGGCTATCACCAATGTCACACCACTACTCGATATCGATCCCTCAATCACTTCTCTAGAGGTTATCACTTCAAATCATGCACAAAGCACCTACCAGGTCATTAGGCCCAATCACATGATCCCTTCATATACAACGTCACATTATACCTGAACATTTCTCATAATCACCATCCTATATAATATAGGATTCATCATGGCATTCACATAGCTATGCCATTCAAGTTCATATCACCTATAGGGTTGGTGCTTTATAATCAGGAGAGAGAAGACATCATAACATGATGAACACTTCAAGAGAGAGAGGCAGGCACATCACTTGTCCTCAAAATAGGGTTAGAGTTCCAAGCATAGCCGATTAGGGTTTGATAGTTATATTCAATCACCAAACCCTAGATACACCATCTCCCTCTTTCTTGGAGCACATCAGGTTAAGCCTCATTACTTAGTTATGATTAGATCATTAATTCAACAACACTAAGCATTGCATCATTCATATCTATATGTGTATCCATTTCACTAAACATATTTGAGATTTGTGGATTATACAATTCGTTTCATATCATGATCTTTCTGACTCAACTCTTGCCTTTAATCTTTTAAGCGGGAAAGTGTTTGACTTACTGCTTATTGGACTCTATGCATTAACAAGCAGGAATCCTTGAGGTATTTTTGCAAATTGGGATAATCCATCAAATTGAAGTGTGACATCCCTAGATTTTTTAAAACTGAATCTAATGTGTGATGTTCAAATTGAAACCTCACCTCAGCAAGACTACAATTTAAACACCCCACACTAGACTAAGAAGAAGAAAATTAGAGGAAGTCAGAAGGTGGTATTAGAGCCATTTGATCTCATATGTTATAGTTTCATCCTTATCTTTACCCATGCAATAGGGTTCCCACATCATATTACCGTGTTCTAAAGGAGTTAACTAAAAACTATATAATATTTTATTATATATGTAAGTATTACCTCATGTGATGTCCACAGATTTTCTAAAACTTAATTTAATGTGTGACGTCCAAATTGAAACCTCACCTCAGTGAGACTACAATTTAAACACCCCACACTAGGCTAAGGAGAATAAAATCTAGGGGCGCCACATGAAGAAACTATAAAAATGAAAGAATCAAATAGCTATAAGTATATGAAAGACACACAGTCTCCTAATTTCTTGGATCACATTAGGTTAAGCATCATTACTTATTTATGATTAAATCATTATCTCAACCACACTAAGTATGGCATCATTCATATGTATACATGTAACCATCCTACTAAGTTATACCTAGATAGCAACCATGCATTATGTATATATATATCAACCATCCTTCACATGTGGTTGTCCCTACCAACCATCAGACACATGTCTCGACCAACCTCAAACATGTTGTCTCAACCACCATATGCCCACAAAAGGTCTTGACCATGACACACCATCACACTTGTCGCGACCGCAACACACCACAATAGAGCATCCTGACCACAAGCAAGACAAGCATCTCGACCTGACAATACCACCCAACAATATCTTGTCCAACATGAAACAAGTGTCACGAGTATGCACAAAGCAACATCTCGACCCAATAAAAAAATGTTATGTATCGACCTTAACATGGACATGCATCACGACCGCTACACTATATGGTCGCGACCAAAACCAAGAGTATTGCCTCGACCGCAACCAGGACCTGTGTCGACCTCCCATCACAATAGATGTTACATCCAACATAATACATGCATCTCATACAACTAAAGGCAATATCTAGACCATCAAACCAGAACAAGGGTGTCAACCAAGACAACCCATGTGTCCAAACCCAAAGACAAACTAAGGGTAGCGACCCAAAACGAAGCAAAAGGGTTACGACCACCAAAGTCAAGCCACCTAGCAACACTTAACCATTGTCAAACAGAGATGAACTTGAATCAAAGTATAAGAAAAAAACTAGACAAAATGGGAGGTGATCATCAAGGAAAACCATTATCAACTAGGGGGGAAACTCCACATAAAACGATCACCAAAACCTTAAATCATGCACCATGAAAAACACCATGGAAAACCTCATGTAAGAGAGATATAAAACGTGTTTACCATTTTCAAAATAGGACATAAACTTCATAATAAACCAAGGTACACTAGCATAATGCCTGTGGCTAAAATCCAAAATCAAAGATAAGAGGGAGTCATATATCTCATTATCATCTCAAAATCGGGTACCACAAATTAGGGTTTCAGGTTCTAAGAAACCCAAGCATGGTAACCACCATCATCCAAGTTTTAGAGTATGATATCATCTACTAGCATATTAGGATCATGATTTATAGAGAGAAACAACAAAATTAAAGAAAGTAAAAGTGAAATAATAGACAGGGTAGAGAGTTATATAACCCTCCTTAAGGAAGATCAACTCCAAGGATCTCAAGCTCCAAGAACATGATCACCAATGGATAATGGAGATCCCTAAGAGGTTCCACTATTGGCTACAAGACCACATTAAGAAGAAGAAGATACCAAGGTCAAAGATAACCCAAGAAAAGAGGGAAATAAGCTCTTGGAAGAACCAAAAGAATAAGGGATAAGGATAGAAGAAAACTTCCTCACATTTCAGTCCACCTTGTCAAAACATGGCCTATGACCCTTGTCATGAAGAGTTCCTCTCCAAATTGACCACCATGGAGGATCCATAGTCTAAGGATAAGAAAAGAGAAGGAGAAGAAGGTAGAAGATTAAAAGAAATTCCATCAATGGAAGGCAAACACTTACCAAGGTCGAAGATGAGCAAGAGTCGCCACATGCAAGGGATCTGGTCACTAAAGCTCCAAGGATCAATTCTCCTTGCTCCACCAAGCTCCAAGGACAAGAAAGAAAGGAGGGAGAAGGATAAGGGTTGCATGGATAAAAGAGAGTTTATATAGAAAAGGAGGAGGGAAGTAGGGTGAGGGGTGATGTGTCAACACTTACAGACCTTGCATTCACGAGACACCAAAGGGACACTTGTCCACCCAAGAAACTGACATGCAACCACTTAAACTTTGCATTCACGACATGTTGATACAACCTGTGTTGGGTCTCAACTTGTTGGGTCCCTAACACATGGTTTTGGTCGAGACACACCAAAGGAGGTTAAAACTAAAGCACAACACACATCTATGTCGAGACGAAAGGACAGCAAGACACCGCGGTCGAGACACCCCACAAAAGGAAAAATTGTCTCAACCAAAAACCACCTCAAACCATCACTGTCGAGACAACACAACCTAGAGAAGGTGCCTTGGTTGAGACAAACACAAATCACCCACTTGGCCACGGCATGGGTTGAGACAAACCAACAAGGTACACATGAGTTGAAACCAAGCAAACCCTAAAAACCCAAATCACCTCTAGGGGTGCCATCACTCAACCAAAGCTCAACCAAAGTTACCCAAAGCACAAAACTTTCTCTCATGAATCTAAAAGAGAGAAGGAACGCTATAGAGGTGGCAAATTGCAAGAAAACTGCCACAAATGGGTAATTTGCAATTTGACCCAAAACCAACACAGAAAGCACACACATCATCCAAACAAGCTCAAATAGGAAATTTAAGCTCACCACAAGATCTAAAAGCAACTCAGAGGAAAAGAGCAAGGTTTGAAGCACTGAATCAAGACTAAGAAACATGGTTAGCCCAAAACCTAGGTCAGGGGTCTTACAATAATGGAAATGATTGTCAAGGAATTTTAGAAGTCAATTTGATGGGATAATGTGTCATAGTATATTTTAAGACAATTTGTATTATATTACACGATTAAAAAGTCTAAACTACTTTCATACTTGAAGTTGAAGATATCTTTTTTCCTATCTTCTTATTTAATCTTATCTTGTAGTTTGGGCTTATCTTTTCATTTATCCATACATATTTAGGTCTTATCTTATTCTTTCACCTTGCCTTTTAGTTTTTGAATGTATCATTATTTTTTCTTATGTAATACTATAAGGATCTATAAATAAGAGTGTATGTCAAAAAACATGGAAGTCCTAAAGGTGATTGCCAAAGAGGAGAAGAATGAGATACTAAGTGTTGATGTCCCATTATTTTTATCACTATGTTGAAGTTATTTGAATGTTGAATAATCACAAACTATCCTTCATGTCTTATCATCCTTATCCAACAATATAAAACCTTAACTTGAGTTATATACACAATTTCCAGTCATATTTCAAGTGAATATATGAACACCATAATGATAGAGTAGATTAAAACATAAAATTAGGGCCGACTAACGTTATGAAACTTTGGTGTGATGGACAATTAATCAAACTAGTAAGTGGTAGAATACATTTTGGGTACCCAAAATTGATCTTCTTAAGGTATTACAACTACAATCAGAGTCGATTGAATGGACTTCAAATCTTTTGATGTTTGATCAATTTAATTCTATTGATTCATTTTGTGTTTATCATCCTAATTATGTTAAACTTGTGAAAGCCTAACATGGTGAATTTAATGTTAAGAACCAATTTTACCAAGAAAACCAAGTTTACTCATATTACATAATGTTAATTTAGTAGTTTTATATCACCACATTTGCTCACATATGAACCATTTAACTATGATTTTAATAATATTCTAATATTTTATGACCAGACCCATATGGATTCCTTTTTTATTATATAAGATGACATCAAAGTAATATTATTTTAGTATCAATTTTACCTCACGAGGAATCTCAATCTATAAGGACCCTAACCCACGTTTTGGGATAACCCTATTTGTTATGATTAAGCATGTTGCTTAGTTCCTTGCTCAAATCATCTAATATGTAATTGGGGCATGTTGGAGGTTTGTGCTCCTTGTTTGAGCCTTGTTTCTTGATGCTTGTGCTTTGTTGTGAAGTTTTGGTGCAACTTGAAATTTACCCATAGTAGGGTTGATATGCAAGTTTGCCACCTCTAGAGTGTCCCTTCTCTCTCTTGGCATCATCTAGAGGAGAGAGAAAATGTTGGGTGCCTTGTTTTGGCCTTGGTTGAGTTGTGACATCCTTGTTGATGTTTTGGGCACATGTTTGAGGTGTCTCTTGGTCTTTGGAGTGTTGTCTCGGGCTTGAGAGCCTTGGTGAGGCTTTGTATTGGTTGGTGTTTTCCTTGCAGAGGCTTGGTAAAGTTGAGGGTGTCTTGAGGGACATACTATCAATTTTTGGCACCTTGAGGATCACCATATAAGGTTGTGGTGACTCTAGGAGGAGTGCCATATTGGATTGCAACCTAGGGTTTTGTCCCTATCTGTTTATGGGGGAGGTGGAAGGGTGTGTCGACCTTGAACTTACTTAGTGACCAAGTTGGCGAGACTTATGTTCTATCACCTTGTTGCATGGTGTGGAATGTGTCCCTTCTTCTTGGAAAAATTTATTCTAGGGTTCTAAGGTGGTGACACCTTTCCCTTGCTCTCTCTCTCATCAACCATGTATATTTATCTGTTCCTTCTCATTCAAGTGAACCCTTTTAGAAACGCTTGCTTTCTCTCCTTTATGTATGAACTTGAACTTGAAGAACCCTCTCCCTTAGAGACTGGTGGGTGATCTAGAAGCTTGTGGTGCTCTCTTTCATCTTCTTCCTTGGTAAGCCATGGTTTTTAAACTTTGTTTCTCTTCTTCTTTCTTCTTCTCAGCCACGGACCTTGATACCTTCTTTTCTCTCTTTTACTTTCTTGACCATGTCCTATCTTCCTTCTTAGAGGTGTTGTAATAACATCCCTGACCTGGGTTATAAGTTAACCGTAGGTGTTTTGCTTAAATCATGAAATTAATATGCTTGTGATTAACTTCTGGCATGTAATTAAGTTCCTGAGGAACATACAATATCATTTCTTTCCTTTTAAAACAATGTTGTAGTATTGTTTTGTTATGCAGGGACCTATGTGCAAATTACCCAATTAGAAGGGTTAACTTGCAAATTTCACACGTTGATATGTTCTGCTGATGAAGAGACATCATTTGAGTGAATATGATGAAGTATGATGGATTCTCCAAGCTTGGGCATCAAGATGCAGCTTGTGGAGTAATCTTTGTGCTTAAAACCCTGATTTTGGTGTAAAGTGCAATTTACCCAAAATATGGGGTGCAACTTGTAAAATATATCTTCTAGTATATCTTTTATGACTCTTGAAATCATTTAGAGTAAAAATGTTGAAGAGGGCGCTTCATTTGAATAATCATATAATAAGGAACACCATGTAATGGAATTACCAAGTTGTAAGTAAGGAGACTCTTATATGTGTGCACCTTAGTCTTCATGTTGTCTTTCTTACCCTTAGATCTCGAGTTTTGGTGGTCTTTTCTTAGTTATGATAGAGTGAACGTGCTTTAGAAGGAAGGAGGGACCTAGATGAGAAACTAAGAAACTAGAGGTCCTTATGTTGCAAACTAACCCAACCTATATAAGCTTCCTTCTTTACAAACCAAGTAAATGTATTCCCTTCACTCTTTCACTTATCATCTTACTCAACCGACCAAGATAGAGCTCTAGAGCTCAAGAAGACGACCAACTTGTTCTAAGGTGAGAAGAGACCATCTTCTAGCTCGGATTCATGGAGGAATTCCTTGTATAAGGTTGGTTTTATGGTTATCTTACTTAGGTTTCTTGTTCTAGCCGACTTTCCCCAACCTTTCCTTGGAGAAACACCTTTGGCCGACCTGTGGAGCTCAAGACACCATTAAAGGCTTGAAGCTTGGAAGATTGGAGCTCTAGGAACAACGTTTAAGGTGGGTTTTATAACTTTAAACCTTTTACTTTGTTAAGCATATCTTCTTTCTTGCATATACTAGCTTGTTCTTCTTCTTCCCCACTCTTTCTTGCACTTTGCAAGCAAATCCATGAAGTAACCGACCTGTTCCAAGGTTGAAGATGATGGGTGTGAATTCCTAGGTAAGTTTACCAAATGACCTTGGACCATTTGGTCTAAACGGTTTGCAAACCGTTTGAAATCAAACGATCTCAGGACCGTTTGATCTCATGTGGTCTTGCAAGACCGTTTAGAATCAAACAGTCTCAAGACCGTTTGGTAGGTTTGACCAAGGGAAGATCGTTTAGAGGTATGTTGTACACATGTTGAATTAACCATCTACAAAGAATTGTAATCTGATTGCAAACCAATCACAAGTTGAAGGCACTTCAACCCCCTAAACCCTAATCGGGTTGAATTGCTGTTTTCAATGACCAATTTTGGTGAACTTTGGGTTGAAGGGCCCAAACGGTCACAAAACCATTTGGGGGTTCACTCAAACAGTCTCAAGACCGTTTGGTGACAACCCAAGACCGTTTGGAGGTCTAGGGTTAAGGTAATTTTATCAATTGAGGGTCCAATCACAATAGGTTGATGAATTGATTAAAAGTGCTGATTTGTAACTTAATTAGGGTTCAACCCATAACAAATCGACTTAGATTTTGGTGAATCTTTGGGCAAACGGTCTCAAGACCGTTTGGAGAGTGTCTAAACGGTCTTAATACCGTTTGGACCAAGTTTGGGCCCAATTGAGTGTCAATTGATAGGTTCAACCTCAATTAGATTCATGTTGATGGACATTGATAATTAACCGATTGCAAACCCTAAATGAATTGGTTTCAACCCTAATTGGCTTTCAATTGAGGGTCAATTTGGTGTCCAATTGATTAAGGTTAACCCTAATTAGCTCAATTGATAAGTGATTAACAAGAATGTGGCCAATTGAAGGCTTCAACATGAAAAACCCTAATCGATTATAACCTTTGAATCACCTTTGAGGTCCATGCGGTTTTGAGCCCATTTGGACCAAACGGTCTCAAGACCGTTTGAATCCAAATGATCCCAAGACCGTTTGGGGCCAAACGGTCTCAAGACCGTTTGGGCTCAAATGATCTCAAGGTCGTTTAGATCCAATCGATCTCAAGGTCGCATAGATTCATGCGGTTTCAAGGTCGCATGAATTCAAACGGTTTGGAAGTCTACCTTGATCAAACGATCAACATGATCAAATGGTCTCAAGACCATTTAAGGGAAAATGGTCTTGAGTGTCATGCAGTCTTGAAGTCAACCAAAACCAAACGGTCAACCCTTCCAAATGGTCTCAAGGCCGTTTGGAGGTTGAAAGTGTGTAATCGTTTGGAGACTTTAGGGTTGTGATTACTTAATACCTTGAAGGTTTAATTGGTCCCATGGTTGTCTAATTCAAACCCTAATGGTATCTTAAGACATTAAGGGGCTAAGTGACTAATAGATCGAACCATGATGTGAGATAATGGTGTATTTTACCAATGTGCCCTTGGAGGGTTCAAATAGATGACACCCTTGTTTAATCAAACCCTAATGACCACAGTGGTGGTGACTTAGCTTATAATAATCAAAAGTGATTTGACCTAACCTAATCTAGAGTGATGTAATCACCATATATTAGTAAGAGGAGAGAGAAGGTCCCATTTATGGTTGAAATTCAAGTAAAGTACCTTCAATGTATATGAATATGCATGATTAGTGTATGATCCACCTATGTGAGATCATGGAAACCCTAATTATGATAATTGATGAATCGTAACCTAATTTGAGGGCATCTGTTATGACCCACTCCATGATTAACTAATAAATACCTCGAATTACGTAAAACACCTCAATTAGTGTTGAGTATCAAATTAAACATCATGGATAATCAAGATAAGCTAAGATGTTAATTAATAGCTGAGACTGAATCACCTGAGGCAAGTAATGATGAATGTTAAGTTAATTGAGTTGAGTTGAGTGCTGACTAATGCAATTATTGTTTTGATCATGTGTTACTAGTTAATTAGCATGATTTTGATGCCTCTAGTTGTAGAGAATCCCTTGCTTGAAAAGTTGCAAGAAAAATTACTCGAAACTGACTTTCGAGTCAAAAGATATGGTCATTTGAGTGTTTTTGGACCTAGTTGTAATTTTCGGTTTTGCTGGGTAATTTACACTTCGGCCCCCTCCGCGAACCTGACCCTTATCTCTTTTTTTTACCGATAACTCAGTAGCCGCTTACAGAAAGCAACTCATTCTTCCCCCTTTCGTTCGCACGAGAGACAGAGAAGAGCCGGAGGCGATTTTGGGCATGATAGGTGCCGACCGAGCTCCGCCCACCCCCGTCATCCTTCCACCTCCTTCCTTCCTCCTCTATTGCGTGCCCTAGCCGCAGCCTACCGAGCAGCCAAGCTGCTAGGGCACTGCCTAGAAGAGGCCGCCCAAGCTGCAGGTGCAGCAAGCCGCCGACCAGAGAGTCCTTTGGTACGGCCAGTCCTTCCAAACTACGGAGCCGAGGTCGACCAAGGAGCCTAGCCATGGTTTAATCACTCCGTGCCTTAGCTGGATTGGACGCCGGCCGACCTGCAGCAACAGCTGCGTGGTGTACGACCAAGGAGGGACTTGCTAGGCTGATCTGATACTCCGGGAAGGTACCCCAACTCCGATTTATGGTTTTGAATCCGAATTTGTAGCGGTAAATGCGATAAGCACTAAGCGTGGTCTTTTTCATCAACCTGTTAGTGAACGCCGAAGTGCCGGCAAGCAGCAGACTGAAGCTGCGTCTAGAACCAAGTAGAACCCTCTCCTTCAACCGTTCCATTGCAACAGGTTCATTTTAGTTTCCAGTCAGAGCGTCGTTCGGCCGAGTTGGGTATGATTCAGCCGAGTTTCTTTATTAAGGATAACAAACAGCGTTTTGATCGGCCGAATTGGGTGTGATTCGGCCGAGATTTCCTTTATAGGTTATCAAGCAGGGTTCTGATCGGCCGAGTTGCAGACTGATCGGCCGAGTTGTCAGCTGATCGGCCGAGTTGCCTAGAGTGAATCGGCTGAGTTTCCGGCCAATCGGCCGAGTTCCCAGATTGGTCGGCCGAGTTTTAGTACTGTGAGTAGTAGTTCATTCAGTAATCATTATTTAACTCAATTTAAATGTTTAATTGCTTCTGTATCAGTTAGTATAACTTTCAAACAGTGTAATACATACAATAGAGAATGTTAGATTTATTGGAACCTGAAATACCTATTATGCTTAGTGAAAATGATGAAATTTCCTGTATTATAGTTGCAATGTATTTGTTGATTTTAAAATAGATGTTTAGCATCGAAACTGGATAAATGATACTGAATTATGTTTAAGGATGATAAAAGATATATATGTGCTTCATGTGTTATTCAGAATGTGAAATAAGTATGAAATGTGATTTTTCCTGTTTAACTGTTTATCTGTTAATTAATTAATAGACTTAGGTGCCCTAACACCGTAGAACCCCTAAGAGAGATCTGCTTCTTAGGGGGGGGAACTCGTGTTGCAACATCATCCGTGCTTGTGTCACAGACAAACGAGGAAAGAGAGGCAGTGTCCAACAACAATCGTGCTTGTGTCACGATGGCACTGGGGAAAAGGGGGTTATCCAACACCATTCGTGCTTGTGTCACGAAGGTAACCCTGTGAGACTCTCCGCCTGTGTGCTCAGGTTTGCCAGGAGGAGTCTGGAGCACTCGTGGTAGTGCATAGAACTCGTGGTAGTGCATTGAGGCCGAGGAGCCTGTGGTCCTGTAGCAGAACAGGGCTGGCGTCAGACTTAGCATTTCCCGGGTGTGTCGCTAAGTCTTATACGGTGAGATAGTAGCTTGCTACGGATCTTTATATGCAGAGTACACTGCATATGATTAGGGCATAATAAAATAAATATGTAATCATATAGGTTCACAGTAAATTAAAGTAATCGAACTTGTGTGCTATTTCTTTATATCTGATTATCTGTTCAAATTATGTGCTATTGCATGGAAATGTGATTATATTCTGCAAATCTGTTATGTTATTAGAACTGCCTTGCTTAGTTCTGCATTTATGTTTAATTTCAACTTATGAACCTGATGAGTTGTTTAGTGATAGCTAAGTAAAATGCTATTCACTGAGCGAGTAGGCTCATACCTCTACTCAAAACATTTTCAGGTCATCATCAGCAGCAGGAATCTGAAGGATCCTTTCATCCTAACGCTTAGTTTGTAGAAGGTATATGTAGTTAGTAGTTAGAGGTCTCTTAGTCCTTTCCCCTCGATCTTTGGGACAAGGTGTGAGTGAGAGAGAGAATGTGTATAAAGATGTAAATTAACTGTTATGCTTTATTTTATGTCGAACAATGTAATATGCTGTAGACTCTGTTTATATTGCTAGTCAGTTAATAAAGATGCTTCCGCAGTTTTGTTTAGTTTCATTTTACAGCATAAATCAGATTTCCCTAATAATGTCTTTAAAATGTTTTAAAAAGTGAAGAGTGGTTGGCTTATGTGTAAATCCCATCCTGTCGCGTCCTAATCTCGTGGTTTGTGGTTAATGTGAGATCAGGGCGTGACAATTTTGGTATCAGAGCTTTGGTTTGAGTACATAGTTACTCAAGGTCAGGGGACGATAAGAGACCAATAGGATTAAGGTTTAGGTATCTTTCTTCTGTCTGTAATTTTCTAACAGGAAGTGTTCTGTTATACTATTGCAGATAGCAGGAAGAGGATGTGGTCACGAGAATCAAGTAATGAGCTTAAGTTGAGTCGATAAGAATCATTAAGGTCAAAAGATAAAGTTATAAGTAAGGCGAATAATTAATGATGTGTTTTAGCTCTGGAAGGTCTGAGTGTTTAGATACCCTGGCCAGGTGTCTGAATATTTAGATTGACCAGTATCAAGCTACTCTGTCTGTTCTTCTCTGGATGCCCTGGCCAGGTATGCAGAGGGAGGATAGGCTAGAGAGAAACCCTAGAAATCTTAGGGTTAAGAAATCAGAAATTAATGTAGGAGTAAGAGATTAAATAAAGAATGTGGTATAACTCCTACTTTATATTGCTTATTTGATTAAAGATCATTAGAAACGCTCTTATATGCATGAATTTAGACTTTTAGTTTGTACAATAAGTATGATTCTTTTATATTGTTGTGACATGAAGTGAATTGTTTAATGTTTGTTTTCTTTGTATTAAAGTAGACCCGAAATTATGTTTAATTGAGTTTGCCCTAAGTGGATATTCTTTCCACATGTTTAAGATTAATATGGGTTGATTAATCTCGAGTAGCTCTTGGCTTCAGGACTACAGGTTCGGCCTGGTCCGGCTGGCAGGATGCGTTACTGGGATCTAATGACTCCTATTAACAGTAAAATAAGAATAGACTCTGGATGATTTAGACCCGTAACATAGTGAGGATGTATATATACTAGGATGTTTTAACTATGATAAGAAGTCTAAATGTTCTTTTGTCTTGAGATTTAGGGTTTGAGAAGCATAGACCCTAATCGGCCCAAAATAGGGTTTTGATGATACATAAACACAAATTTGATAAATAGAACGTCTCACTAAATGATTTTTAGTATTTTATGTGTAACTCTGATTTGGCTAAAATTTGGGATATGATTTGGATATATAAAATTTTAACAACATTGGAAAATATCAGAATTTTGGAAGAATGTTCTGACCTGTTCATCGGCTGAGTCTCAAACTCGGCCGATCACTTTTTCTGAATGATATAGCAGTGTGGTAATTGAATTTTATCTTTTTATTGGTATATCCAATTGATCTCAAATTTTAACTGTTCTTGAAAATCACAATTTTAGACACTCTGTAAAATTGGAGTAATTTTTGGATGACTTTTGACCTCTACAGAGAGGGTGTCGGTCGAGTTTGTAACTCGGCCGAATCTGCTGTAAACTGCAATACAGCAGTGCACTGTTCGATTTTTAATTAATTATTGGTAACTTTAAATAATCTGAAATTTTTACTGGAGGTCTGAAACTTCATTAGGTATAACATATAAAATTTCCAGAATTTTTGGAGCTTCTGTTATCCATTTAATAAACGAATTACAGAAACTATTGTGAAAACTGAATTTTCAGCTAATGTAATTAAAGTTGAGTGTTGGGTTAATATGCTATTGACCCAAGGAACTTAAATTGATCTATATGATCGACCACACATACACACAATAATGCTATATTACTGATATAGACCAAAACCCTAGAATGATTAAAGTTGTAGTAGTTTAAAGGATATCATTAGTGATGTAACCTTGAATACTAGTAACTTTGTAAAATAAGACCTTGAGATTTGTTCTATGTAAAGTAATCTGGTAATGATAGTGATCTAGGGTTTTAAGGTAGTTAATCTGAACAGTACATGAACGACATGAAATGAATTACAGAAAAGAGCAAAACATAAACCTAAAATGTAACAATAAGAGAGTAGCATAGAAAGCGGAGTATTATCTGATATATGATCTGCAGATAGCTGATGTAGTTCATGTTTTTAAGACATGGTGTCACTATCTTTATGATGTGACAATAGATTATCACCCTGGTAAAGAGAATGTGGTGGCTGATGTTTTCAGCAGAAAGTCAAGTTCAACAACTAATGCATTCTCTATGGCAGGTTTCAATAGAGACCTGTTAGTAGAAATGTGGGAGTTGAACCTAGACTTAGGGGTGACAACACAGAGTGATTCGATTGTACAGATGTAAGTTAAGATTACTTCTTATGATCAGATCAAGGAACTACAATAGGGTGATAGTGAGTTAAACCAGACTATGCATGACATGATAGGAGGAAAAGAGACTAGAGTTAAGTTTTTAGATGATAAGGTGTTGTATTAGCATGACATGTTGTGTATACCTCGAGATAGTGAGTTGAAAGAAAAGATTCGTATGGAAGTGTATGTATTGATGTATGCTATGCTTTCAGCAAACACTAAGATGTATATGAATCTCAAGTAGTTGAAACAAGTGGTCAGACATGCAGAAGAATGTAGCTAAGTATGTGGTTAAAAGTAGTGTATACGAGTAGGTTAAGGCTGAACCCTAGAAATCTATAGCTACCTTGTAATTTTTTTTTTCTATGCCTGAATGGGAATGGGAATTTATCACAATAGATTTTGTGGTAAGATTACCCAGGACACCTAGAGGTTGTGATTTGATATGAATAATTGTGGATAGACTAATTTAGTCTGCTCACTTTCTTCATATTAAGTCGACCTTTGATGTCTCGAGACTTGACTAAGATATACATGGATAAAATAATTAGGTTGCCTGGTAATCCAGTTTCAATCATATTATATTGAGTTTAGAAATACACAACTGATAATGGTACGGTTTGAGTATGAACCCAGAAAAACACAGATTTGGTAAATCAACAGGTGCATGATTTCAAAAAAAGTACGATAACATTAAAATATGCAAATAAATCTAGTTGCGTGTTTTCTGTTATGTTAATGTGTGTGACTTAACATTTACATGAATTCAGTATGTATGTGCCAAAATTGATTTGAGTTTGGAATATTTATGAATTTTAAATATGCCTGCATGCATGATATAAAGATTACTCAGTAATTACAATGATTTTGAATATACTGCTCTGTCAGTTCTAGAATGATACCGTATTGTGATTTGAACTGCAATCAAACAGATGAGATAATGGAAACCCTAAGAGTAGGGTGTTGCCATGTGACTAGTGAATGAGATAACCCTAAGAGTAGGGTGTTGGCATGTGATGAATGAATAAGACAAATGAAACCCTAAGGATAGGGTGTACGATGAATCAAGTATTTTGATATCAATTTTCATTATGAGACGTGATGATGTTTAACAGTTAAATTGCATGATTTTATTTTAGTACCAAATTGGCATGCATTCTGTTTATTTAAGAATTTTAGTTTGTCTGCATGTATAGTATAATAATTTCTTGGTAATTACCATAAATTGAGATACTGTTATAACAGTTCTGGAAAGACAATGTTTTGTGGGTTGATCTGGAATCAGATCAGATATGTCCTAGTTTGAGGGACCTATGCAGATGGTTGATCAGAGGATTAAGAAACTCACGAGTTGTGAGATACCATTAGTGATAGTATTGTGGAGAAATCTTAACCTAGAGGAAGCTACGTGGGAACATTAGTCAGAGATGAGTAACAAGTTTCCTTTCTCTTTTAGGAATTTCGGGACGAAATTCTTTTAAGGGGAAAAGGTTGTTATGACCCACTCCATGATTAACTAATAAATACCTCGAATTACGTAAAACACCTCAATTAGTGTTGAGTATCAAATTAAACATCATGGATAATCAAGATAAGCTAAGATGTGAATTAATAGCTGAGACTGAATCACCTGAGGCAAGTAATGATGAATGTTAAGTTAATTGAGTTGAGTTGAGTGCTGACTAATGCAATTATTGTTTTGATCATGTGTTACTAGTTAATTAGCATGATTTTGATGCCTCTAGTTGTAGAGAATCCCTTGCTTGAAAAGTTGCAAGAAAAATTACTCGAAACTGACTTTCGAGTCAAAAGATATGGTCATTTGAGTGTTTTTGGACCTAGTTGTAATTTTTAGTTTTGCTGGGTAATTTACACTTCGGCCCCCTCCGCGAACCTGACCCTTATCTCTTTTTTTTACCGATAACTCAGTAGCCACTTACGGAAAGCAACTCATTCTTCCCCCTTTCGTTCGCGCGAGAGACAGAGAAGAGCCGGAGGCGATTTTGGGCATGATAGGTGCCGACCGAGCTCCGCCCACCCCCGTCATCCTTCCACCTCCTTCCTTCCTCCTCTATTGTGTGCCCTAGCCGCAGCCTACCGAGCAGCCAAGCTGCTAGGGCGCCGCCTAGAAGAGGCCGCCCAAGCTGCAGGTGCAGCAAGCCGTCGACCAGAGAGTCCTTTGGTGCGGCCAGCCCTTCCAAACTACGGCGCCGAGGTCGACCAAGGAGCCTAGCCATGGTTTAATCACTCCGTGCCTTAGCTGGATTGGACGCCGGCCGACCTGCAGCAATAGCTGCGCGGCGTACGACCAAGGAGGGACTTGCTAGGCTGATCTGATACTCCGGGAAGGTACCCCAACTCCGATTTATGGTTTTGAATCCGAATTTGTAGCGGTAAATGCGATAAGCACTAAGCGTGGTCTTTTTCATCAACCTGTTAGTGAACGCCGAAGTGCTGGCAAGCAGCAGACTGAAGCTGCGTCTAGAACCAAGTAGAACCCTCTCCTTCAACCGTTCCATTGCAACAGGTTCGTTTTAGTTTCCAGTCAGAGCGTCGTTCGGCCGAGTTGCGTATGATTCAGCCGAGTTTCTTTATTAAGGATAACGAACAACGTTTTGATCGGCCGAATTGGGTGTGATTCGGCCGAGTTTCCCTTTATAGGTTATCGAGCAGGGTTCTGATCGGCCGAGTTGCAGACTGATCGGACGAGTTGTCAGCCGATCGGCCGAGTTGCCTAGAGTGAATCGGCCGAGTTCCCAGATTGGTCGGCCGAGTTTCAGTAGTGTGAGTAGTAGTTCATTCAGTAATCATTATTTAACTCAATTTAAATGTTTAATTGCTTCTGTATCAGTTAGTATAACTTTCAAACAGTGTAATACATACAATAGAGAATGTTAGATTCATTGGAACCTGAAATACCTATTATGCTTAGTGAAAATGATGAAATTTCATGTATTATAGTTGCAATGTATTTGTTGATTTTAAAATAGATGTTTAGCATCGAAACTGGATAAATGATACTGAATTATGTTTAAGGATGATAAAAGATATATATGTGCTTCATGTGTTATTCAGAATGTGAAATAAGTATGAAATGTGATTTTTCCTGTTTAACTGTTTATCTGTTAATTAATTAATAGACTTAGGTGCCCTAACACCGTAGAACCCCTAAGAGAGATCTGCTTCTTAGGGGGGAAACTCGTGTTGCAACATCATCCGTGCTTGTGTCACGGACAAACGAGGAAAGAGAGGCAGTGTCCAACAACAATCGTGCTTGTGTCACGATGGCACTGGGGAAAAGGGGGTTATCCAACACCATTCGTGCTTGTGTCATGAAGGTAACCCTGTGAGACTCTCCGCCTGTGTGCTCAGGTTTGCCAGGAGGAGTCTGGAGCACTCGTGGTAGTGCATTGAGGCCGAGGAGCCTGTGGTCCTGTAGCAGAACAGGGCTGGCGTCAGACTTAGCATTTCCCGGGTGTGTCGCTAAGTCTTATACGGTGAGATAGTAGCTTGCTACGGATCTTTATATGCAAAGTACACTGCATATGATTAGGGCATAATACAATAAATATGTAATCATATAGGTTCACAGTAAATTAAAGTAATCGAACTTGTGTGCTATTTCTTTATATCTGATTATCTGTTCAAATTATGTGCTATTGCATGGAAATGTGATTATATTATGCAAATCTGTTATGTTATTAGAACTGCCTTGCTTAGTTCTGCATTTATGTTTAATTTCAACTTATGAACCTGATGAGTTGTTTAGTGATAGCTAAGTGAAATGCTATTCACTGAGCGAGTAGGCTCATACCTCTACTCAAAACATTTTCAGGTCATCATCAGCAGCAGGAATCTGAAGGATCCTTTCATCCTAACGCTTAGTTTGTAGAAGGTATATGTAGTTAGTAGTTAGAGGTCTCTTAGTCCTTTCCCCTTGATCTTTGGGACAAGGTATGAGTGAGAGAGAGAATGTGTATAAAGATGTAAATTAACTGTTATGCTTTATTTTATGTCGAACAATGTAATATGTTGTAGACTCTATTTATATTGCTAGTCAGTTAATAAAGATGCTTCCGCAGTTTTGTTTAGTTTCATTTTACAGCATAAATCATATTTCCCTAATAATGTCTTTAAAATGTTTTAAAAAGTGAAGAGTGGTTGGCTTATGTGTAAATCCCATCCTGTCGCGTCCTAATCTCGTGGTTTGTGGTTAATGTGAGATCGGGGCGTGACAGCATCAATGATGATAATTCCATACATGATGATGCTATGAGCTCAATTCACTATAAAGTGAATAGTAAACCCTAATTTCAGGGCAATAACATGTAATGTGAATAGTAAACCCTAATTGAGGGTGATGTGATGAAATGCATACTAAACCCTAATTTTAGGTTATACTTAAGCATGAACCTTCAAGATTAAAATATGAAAAGAGGAAGCATTATTCCTAATCATAATGAAAGAAACTGAATAACCCTAATTGATGTTAATAAGGGAACCTAGCCTTAAGTAAAGGCATGAAGGTACAACCCTTGATTTTAAAAGGTTATTCTTGCTTTATAAATTGCTGATCTGGAAATGAATTGTTTATTATTATCAGTTGAATTGATCATGCAGGTTCTTATGAGAGAATAATCATAACTAGGTAAGGGTTATGATATCATATTCATTGAAAGCATGTTATTAGCTTTATGAATAGAGATAACTATGTTGCCTATATTCAAGTGGCATCATATGAGACTGATAGACCTTAAGGGCCATGAATAACATCAAGGTCATGTTATTAGATGACTTGATACTGATATGTCACTTGATAGCAAGTGTTATGATGTTATAAGGGTGTGAGCACCCATGTTCTTGAATCATAGTGATAAGATGATTAAGAATTGATATCCATCTGATAACTGATATGAGTTAAACTTGTTACATTTAGTATTCTTCTGATATAGCCATGTTTAATACTTAAATGCTTGGAAACATGTATGATGCTAAAAGAATACTGAAATGTACCTAATTAATCAAGTGTAACCATACCATGTAGAGCCCTGATCATAGATCCATCATTGTCAGTAGTTAAATGATGGTGAAACAGGTTTTCCCAAGGGAACTCCTCGATCACATACTTTTGAGTATGTGGGGGAAAATGGACGCAAATATCCTTACGTCCTAGTATAGGAATTGATGTAGATGTATCTTAGTCTATCAATCCTTCACTATATCTTTATGCCGGGATGATGTATCACTAATCACCCGAGGAAAATATTTAATGCCGCATCGATGAGAGATAAACAAGAGATCTTTCAATGACGAAGAGAGTACAGAATGCCACTGTAACTCTAATAGCAAAGTACCAGAGTACCCTGGTAAGCTAATATAGCAGAGACACAAGATGTCCTGCATGTTGATCCTCATGCTGACTGAGGAAGATGAGGTCATAAGAATCCAGCTCTTTTGATGACCTAATATGATACCGATGTGACTTAGTAGTGATCGGTTGGAGTATGAGCGGTATACCTCATCTCCGCAGGGCATAATAATGTTTGTAAAACATAATCAACCGCGTAGAATATCTTCTTAGGTTGAACTACGAGGAACATTGATTGATGTTACATTATTTTTATTAACATTATGTTCAAATATTAGTATACATGTTCTTCATATTCCTTAATAAAGTTGAATTACTTATTATCAAACATGCTGTGAATGATTTAAGTTACCCTGCTCATAATATTCCTTTGATTGCTTTAACAAAGCTTATGGCAGAGAGTTATAACTCTCACTGGGACAATTATTTAAAATTGACTCACCCCGTAGATTTCTACTTTTAAGTGGACGTCGAGGTCGAAGGAACCACTCTGCAGGTGAACAGTTTCAACATCATCAACACCAGGGACAACAGTGAATCTCAGGTGGAGACACTGTGCTATCAAGTAGTGTAGATAGTATGTCATGTGTCGTCTCTGTACTCTCAGGTCCTAGGAGTCTGCGTATATGAGATTTTGGCATGATGCCTCGAGATTTTGTATCTCACCTTGTATAGTTATAAAGGTGATTGATGTTGTAATGATCGAGATGTGTTTGTTACAGAGATGTAACTATGGATCAGATGTATATGACTTATCATGTTTGTTTATGAAAGAGTTTTTATTGTTCAAGGATCTCTTCATTAAAAGTTTTAATTTTTAGTGATTTTCGATAATTTCGCTTCTAATCGCTTCCGCATTCATTGATCTTGTTTTCGTCATACAGTCGTCTCAATTTAGTGGTATCAGAGCTCTAGGTTCGCTGAGTCTATAGAGACATAGGACTTAGAATGTCAAGTCTATCCTTAGTGTTTCTTTCTTATCTAATAGAGTCTTCTACTCCTCAGGAGAAGATAAGTAATGATGTCTGGACCACACGAGGAGTACGAGGTAGAGAGTAGTGTTGCTGCACCTCGAGAAGGTGCAAGGAACCCAGAAATAGAACAACTTGTACCTGAGCCACCTATGGAGCCACCTCAGTTTGACTGAGATGACATAGGAAACCCAACTGTTTAAACTACGTTCGGGCAGTTTATGACTGCCATGACACACATCACAGATAGGATGCCCATGCCTGCACCTAGGGCACCTGCCCATCGTGAAGGACAAGGTATTGGTAACACGTTCGATCGACTACGCCGAGTCGGAGCAACTGAATACTTTGGAATAACTGATCCTGCAGATGCCGATCTGTGGTTGACTGGGCTTGAGAAATCCTTTAGAATCCTGAACATCCCTGAAGCTGAGAAGGTTAGACATGCTTTCTATCTTCTCAAAGGAAGTGCTGGTCACTGGTGGACCATGGAAGAGCAGAAGAGGCCAGGTGTGGAGGTTACATGGGAAGTCTTTCGTTGGGAATTTGTTAATAGATATTTACCAAAGACATTCCTGGATGAGAAAATCTCTCAATTCGAGAGATTAAGGCAAGACATGATGAAAATTAGCGAGTACGAGGCTAAGTTCATGGAGTTGCTGCGGTTTTGTCCGCATATGGCTGCTACAGATGAAGAAAGGATTAGGAGGTTCGAGAAGGGGATGAACACCGAGTTGACTACTCCCGTGTCTGTCCTAGAGAATCGGGAAAGGTTTGCTACCTTCGTTGAGTCAGTCCGAAGGGTAGAGAGGTCTGTAGCCGAGAAGAGGCAAACCCATAAAAGATATCCTCAGTTTCAGGGATCTTCATCTAGAGACTTTAAGAAGCCTAGATTCTCTACACCTACACCACCACCACCTCATCCTAGAGCTCATACACAGTCGACACTGAGTAGAGGTAGGGGATGAAGCCTACCACCACAAGAGACTCGCAATTCTGCATCGATTTCAGTCACAGGACCACCAAGACCACAATAACTAGAAAGAAGTTGCTACATCTATGGGAAGGTGGGACATCTGATGAAGGACTGCAGAGCTAGGCCTGTCAGTGTGACACAGCCTCAGAGATAGAGTCAGTAGGGATCCCAGAGAAGGCAGTTTCAAGGAGCAGCTAGAGGACGTGGAGAAGCGTCCCAAGCTGGATTATCAGCACCAACTCAACCTCAGGCGACAACAAGGTTCTATGCGATGAATCCACCTGATGTAGTGATCAACCCTCACGTTGTGGCAGGTCAGATGGAGTTTTTATATTCTGATATGTTTAAATCCTATGTTGTATCTGTTTTGATTGACCCGGGTGCTACACACTCCTTTATCACTCAAAGAGTGATTCGTAACTGCAATATGACAGTTAGTCATAGGGCATATAGCTTGTTGCTTGAGACTCCGTTGAGAGGGTCTGCCGTGTTGCAGGAGGTATGCACTCCTTGCATCCTCTTCTTTTCTGGACATCACATTCAAGTGGATCTTATACCACTTGAGATGCAAGGATTTGATATAATCCTAGGGATGGATACCTTGGAGAGGTATAGAGTTGTCTTGGGTTGTGAATCCAAGCAGGCTGTGTTTGCTGATGAAAGTGACACATGGATCTTTCAAGGAGAGAGAAAGATTCTACCCACCTGTCTTTTGTCAGCTATGGTTGCTGAGAAGCTGATGAGGCAAGGATGTTATGCATTCTTGGCCCATGTAGTAGATACTACCATGAAGAGTCCTAACCCTACTGAAGTTCCTGTAGTTAAGGAATTTGAAGATGTATTTCCTAAAGAACTTCCAGGTATACCACCGCCTCGGGAAATTGATTTTGAAATCAATTTGATCCCAGATACCCAACCTATAGCACAAACATCATATAGGATGGCGCCTGCTGAGATGGCAGAACTCAAGAAACAACTTCAAGAGTTGCTTGAGAAGGGTTTCATCCGACCGAGTACTTCACCGCGGGGTGCTCCGGTTCTTTTTGTTAAAAAGAAAGACGGATCAATGAGGTTGTGCATTGATTATAGACAACTCAATAAAGTAACAATAAAGAATAATTACCCTCTGTCGAGGATTGATGATCTTTTTGACCAGTTGTGTGGTGCAACCGTCTTCTCGAAGATAGATTTGAGGTCAAGATACCATCAACTCCGCATTAAGGACAGTGACATACCCAAGTCTGCCTTTAGGATGAGGTATGGTCACTATGAGTTCACAGTTATGTCGTCTGGACTAACTAATGCACCAGCTGCATTTATGGAACTCATGAATAGAATCTTCCGACCCTTCCTCAATCAGTGTGTTGTTGTCTTTATAGATGACATCCTGATCTATAGTAGGGATGCTCAACAGCATGAACATCATCTTCGTCAGGATCTAACCTTACTAAGAGAACATGAGCTATATGCTAAGTTTAGCAAGTGTGAGTTCTGGTTGCCTGAAGTATCTTTTCTTGGACATGTGGTATCTTCCTCAGGAATTCGTGTTGATCCTAAAAAGGTAGAGTCTGTTCTACAGTGGGAACAACCGAAGACACCGACAGAGATCCTTAGTTTCTTAGGGTTGGCTGGCTATTACCGATGGTTCATTAAGAACTTCAGTTCTATAGCCTTACCCTTGATAAAGTTGACCCGGAAAGATGTTTCTTTTGCTTGGAGTGACAAGTGTCAACAATCCTTTCAGTTGTTGAAGGAGAGGTTGACAAGTGCACCTGTACTTGTGTTACATGAGCAAGACAAAGGATACATAGTTTTCTGTGATGCCTCCAAGAATGGACTTGGATGTGTGTTGATGCAGGATAAGCAAGTGATTTCTTTTGCTTCTCGGCAGCTTAAGAAACATGAGGAGAATTATCCGACACACGATTTAGAGTTAGCTGTTGTGGTTCATGCTTTGAAAAACTAGAGACACTACCTCTACGGAGAGACATTCCAGATTTTCACTGATCATAAGAACCTTAAGTATATCTTCTCTCAGCATGAACTTAACATGAGGCAACGTCGCTGGATGGAGTTAATCAAAGACTACGACTGTACAATTGATTACCAACCAGGGAAGGCCAATGTGGTTGCAGATGCTTTGAGTAGGAAATCAGAAACACCAGCCCTAGATAGAGCACAACTAAACTCTTTAGTATGCTTTAGGAGAGATGCTCATCTCCTTAATACAAGACAATGTACAGTTGAAGGTATCATTGTTAGCTGGGTTGTTAGTTGAGATGCATATAAAACCTACCCTAAGAGAGTAGATTAAGGAGGCACAACGAGTTGATGCTGCAGTTCAGCAGATTAGATCGGAGCATGGTGATGAGAAACGAGATGGTTTCCATGACTCAGATGACCAAGTAGCCTGTTATCGTGGGAGGATGATAGTGCCTGATGTGGATAACTTGAGAAAGTTAGTCCTGGAAGAAGCTCATTCTTCGATGTATGCTATGCATCCAGGGAGCACCAAGATGTATCGAAACTTGAAAGATGTGTATTGGTGGCCTGGAATGAAGAAGGATGTTGTTGAGTTTGTTCTGAGGTGTCCTATGTGTCAGCAGGTTAAAGCTGAACACCAGAGACCTGCAGGAACAATGCAACCTTTACCCATACCACAGTGGAAGTGGGATCATGTAACCATGGACTTTGTTGTTGGACTACCTAGGACAAGCAAAGGACATGATTCCATTTGGGTAATAGTTGATAGGTTGACAAAGACATCACATTTCTTACCCATCAAAACAACCTATTCTTCTAAAAGGTTATCACAATTTTATGTTCATGAGATAGTACGACTGCATGGAGTTCTTGTCACTATAGTTTTAGACATAGGCCCCCAGTTTACAAGTCATTTTTGGGAACAACTACACAGAGCTTTAGGCACCCTGTTAAGGTTTAGTACAACCTTTCATCCACAAACTAATGGACAGTTGGAAAGGACTATACAGACCTTGGAAGACTTGTTGAGAGCATGTGTTCTCCAATTTACAGGAAGTTGGGATCTGCACCTAAGCTTGATAGAGTTTGCCTATAACAATAGCTCTCAACATACCATTGACATGGCACCTTATGAAGCTTTGTATGGTAGACATTGTAGATCACCCCTATGTTGGTATGCAACAGGTGAACATCAACTATTAGGTCCTGATCTTGTACAGCAAACCACAAAGAAGATTAAAGTAATTCAACAACAGATTAAGACTGTACAGGATAGGCAGAAGTCATATGCTGATAGACGTCATAGATGCTTAGAGTTCCAGGTTGGAGACAAAGTGTACCTCAAAGTCTCACCTTAGAAAGGAGTTCTTCATTTTGGAAGGAAAGGGAAGTTAGCTCCTAGATTTATGGGGCCTTATCCAATCATTGAACGTGTTGGGAAGGTATCCTACAAACTAGAGTTACCACCAGAGTTACAAAAGTTACACCCTATGTTTCACATTTCTATGTTGAGGAAATGTCACCCTAGTACTGAGTCAGTTCTACTACCTATGGAGGTAGAATTGAATAATGATATAACTTATGAGTAAGGACCAGTGTCAGTCCTTGGTAACATAATTAAAAAGCTAAAGAAGAAAGATATAAGTCTTGTGAAAGTCCTCTGGAATCATCGTGGTGTCAAAGAAGCCACTTGGGAACTAGAGTAAGAGATGAGAAGGAAATACCCTGCTCTTTTCTCTTAATATGTTTTGTTGATTTCGGGGACGAAATCCTTATAAGGGATGGATAATTTGTAACATCCCTGACCTGGGTTATAAGTTAACCCCAGGTGTTTTGCTTAAATCATGAAATTAAGATGCTTGTGATTAACTTCTGGCATGTAATTAAGTTCTTGAGGAACATACAGTATCATTTCTTTCCTTTTAAAACAATGCTGTAGTATTGTTTTGTTATGCTGTGACCTATGTGCAAATTACCCAATTAGAAGGGTTAACTTGCAAATTTCACATGTTGATATGTTCCTTTGATTAAGAGACATCATATGAGTGAATATGATGAAGTATGATGGATTCTCCAAGCTTGGGCATCAAGATGCAGCTTGTGGAGTAATCTTTGTGCTTAAAACCCTGATTTTGGTGTAAAGTGAAATTTACCCAAAATATGGGGTGCAACTTGTAAAATATATCTTTTAGTATATCTTTTATGACTCTTGACATCATTTAGAGTAAAAATGATGAAGAGGGCGCTTCATTTGAATAATCATATAATAAGGAACACCTTGTAATGGAATTACCAAGTTGTAAGTAAGGAGACTCTTATATATGTGCACCTTAGTCTTGATGTTGGCTTTCTTACCCTTAGATGTTGAGTTTTGGTGGTCTTTGCTTAGTTATGATAGATTGAACGTGCCTTAGAAGGAAGGAGGGACCTAGATGAGAAACTAAGAAACTAGAGGTCCTTATGTTGAAAACTAACCCAAGCTATATAAGCTTCCTTCTTTGCAAACCAAGTAAACGTATTCCCTTCACTCTTTCACTTATCATCTTGCTCAACTGACCAAGACAGAGCTCTAGAGCTCAGGAAGATGACCAATTTGTTCTAAGGTGAGAAGAGACCATCTTCTAGCTCGGATTCATGGAGGAATTCCTTGTATAAGGTTGGTTTTATGGTTATCTTACTTAGGTTTCTTGTTCTAGCCAACTTTCCCCAACCTTTCCATGGAGAAACACCTTTGTCCGACCTGTGGAGCTCAAGACACCATTAAAGGCTTGAATCTTGGAAGCTTGGAGCTATAGAAACAACGTTTAAGGAGGGTTTTATAGCTCTAAATCTTTTACTTTGTTTAGCATATCTTCTTTCTTGCATATACTAGCTTGTTCTTCTTCTTCCCCACTCTTTCTTGCACTTTGCAAGAAGATCCACGAAGTAACGGACCTGTTCCAAGGTTGAAGATGATGGGAGTGAATTCCTAGGTAACTTTACCAAACAAGCTTGGACCATTTGGTCTAAACGGTTTGCAAACCGTTTGAAATCAAACGATCTCAGGACCGTTTGATCTCATGTGGTCTTGCAAAACCGTTTAGAATCAAACGGTCTCAAGACCGTTTGGTAGATTTGACCAAGGGAAGACCATTTAGAGGTCTGTTGTACACATGTTGAATTAACCATCTACAAAGAATTGTAATCTAATTGCAAACCACTCACAAGTTGAAGGCACTTCAACCCCTAAACCCTAATCGGGTTGATTTGCTGTTTTCAATGACCAATTTTGGTGAACTTTGGGTTGAAGGGCCCAAACGGTCTAACTCAAACGGTCTCAAGACCGTTTGGTGACAACCCAAGACCGTTTGGAGGTCTAGGGTTAAGGTAATTTGATCAATTGAGGGTCCAATCACAATAGGTTGATGAATTGATTAAAAGTGCTGATTTGTAACTTAATTAGGGTTCAACCCATAACAAATCGACTTAGATTTTGGTGAATCTTTGGGCAAACAGTCTCAAGACCGTTTGGAGAGTGTCTAAACGGTCTCAAGACCGTTTGGACCAAGTTTGGGCCCAATTGAGTGTCAATGGATAGGTTCAACCTCAATTAGATTCATGTTGATGGACATTGATGGTTAACCGATTGCAGACCCTAAATGAATTGGTTTCAACCCTAATTGGATTTCAATTGAGGGTCAATTTGGTGTCCAATTGATTAAGGTTAACCCTAATTAGATCAATTGATAAGTGATTAACAAGGATGTGGCCAATTAAAGGTCAACATGGAAAACCCTAATCGATTATAACCTTTGAATCACCTTTGAGGTCCATGCGGTTTTGAGCCCATTTGGACCAAACAGTCTCAAGACCGTTTGAATCCAAATGGTATCAAGACCGTTTGGGGCCAAATGGTCTCAAGACCGTTTGGGGACAAATGGTCTCAAGACCATTTGGTCTCAAATGATCTCAAGGTCATTTAGATCCAATCAATCTCAAGGTCGCATAGATTCATGCGGTTTCAAGGTCGCATGAATTCAAACGGTTTGGAAGTCTACCTTGATCAAACGGTCAACATGATCAAACGGTCGCAAGACCGTTTAAGGGCAAACGGTCTTGAGTGTCATGCGGTCTTGAAGTCAACCAAAACCAAACGGTCAACCCTTCCAAACGGTCTTAAGACCGTTTGGAGGTTGAAAGTGTGTAATCGTTTAGAGACTTTAGGGTTGTGATTACTTAATACCTTGGAGGTTTAATTGGTCCAATGGTTGTGTAATTCAAACCCTAATGGTATCTTAAGACATTAAGGGGCTAAGTGAGTAATAGATTGAACCATGATGTGAGACAACAGTGTATATTACCAATGTGCCCTTGGAGGGTTCAAACAGATACACCCTTGTTTAATCAAACCCTAATGACCACAATGGTGGTGACTTAGCTTATAATAATCAAAAGTGATTTGACCTAACCTAATATAGAGTGATGTAATCACCATATATTAGTAAGATGAGAGAGAAGGTCCCATTTATGGTTGAAATTCAAGTAAAGTACCTTCAATGTATATGAATATGCATGATTAGTGTATGATCCACCTATGTGAGATCATGGAAACCCTAATTATGATAATTGATGAATCTTAACCTAATTTGAGGGCATCAATGATGATAATTCCATACATGATGATGCTATGAGTTCACTTCACTATGAAGTGAATAGTAAACCCTAATTTCAGGTCAATAACATGTAATGTGAATAGTAAACCCTAATTGAGGGTGATGTGATGAAATGTATACTAAACCCTAATTTCAGGTTATACTTAAGCATGAACCTTCATGATTACAATATGAAAAGAGGAAGCATTATTCCTAATCACAATGAAAGAAACTGAATAACCCTAATTGATGTTAATAAGGGAACCTAGCCTTAAGTAAAGGCATGAAGGTACAACCCTTGATTTGAAAAGGTTATTCTTGCTTTATAAATTGCTGATCTGGAAATGAATCGTTTATTATTATCAGTGGAATTGATCATGCATGTTCTTATGAGAGAATAATCATAACCAGGTAAGGGTTATGATGTCATATTCATTGAAAGCATGTTATTAGCTTTATGAATAGAGATAACTATGTTGCCTAGATTCAAGTGGCATCATATGAGACTGATAGACCTTAAGGGCCATGAATAACATCAAGTTCATGTTATTAGATGACTTGATACTGATATTGTGGCAACACATCCCATTATCATGAAGATAACGAGGTGTTGCCTGAAAACGTGCAGAAATCACCATAACCACAGATTTTGAAAATACGGGTTAATTAAAACCGATTGCGGAAAACTGATAAACTTTAAAACTATTACTTTCTAGTCCACATCCTGCACAGAAACATGTCATATATACATACACGAGATCTGATACGTGTCTACAGCTTACATAAACAACTGTTCATCCATCACATGAGTTCACCACCTGATCACATATAGAAAGGCCCGCATCTGGCCAACAACAGGATATACAAAACACTATCGACCGTTCATCGTGAAACAACGTCAAAACACTGCCAAGGACCTGAGAGTACAGGGATGACTCTAGACTCTACTACAAAACATCCAAAACAGCAACATGTCCAACGCTTGCCTTCTACTGCTCCTCAAGATGCTTGGCCGCAACACCATGACCACGACCCCGTCTACCTCGACCACCTAAAAAGGGGTTAAACCAGCGGGGTGAGACAATTGAACAATTGTCCCAGCGGGAAACATAACTTCCTCACCTCAGTTCCAGAGCCTCAGAAAGATAAAGCTATGACAATAGATAATTAATAACAGGTATAATAAGAGCAGTCTATATGAAGCAAAGCTATCCTTAACGACATACTTACCAACTGTACTAAAAGCATATAACCAAATATCTCTCAATGGAACATGATTGACAAGATAAGATTTATCACTATGTAACATGATTATCAGAACAAGATATATTGTCACATAAACTGAGGATTAAGATATAACAGATTAACCACATAAATGAGGACTTAACCAATGTTCTATATTTTGCCTTAATAATTACTATATGACGGCATGAACGCATTCATGCTCCTTATCTCACATATCCTGAGCCATGGGCCTGTTCACCATGCTTAACACATCACGTATCCTGAGCCATGGGCCTGTTCACAATGCTCATCACATCACGTATCCTGAGCCATGGGCCGGTTCACCATGCTCATCACATAGCGGTGTTACAACCTAATTCCACACCCTAGAGTCTACAACTGTAAATGTACTCTTACCATATCCCTTTTTAAGCTAGAAACACCCTCGCCTATTCAACGATATGCTTTCTGGGTTAATTCTTAGGCAAACCCGTTTACTATTATCAGCTACCGACTATGATGATTCTATAAACAAGGCGACTACATGATATGATTCCACTATGATTAGTTAGTATCTATGCAAGATATATTAGAAGGTAAACATATATAAACTTAATCATTATGCTATCATTGTAATCGCATCTACCTGATCCCTCTCAAGGATCCAACATCACCTGTTGTCACTTGGCCTCTTGCCAACCATCCAGATCCATCTCGAGGATCATCACATACCCTGGGATCTCAATCCCTCATCAGGTATTGTCACTGCTATTCAGAACTTACATCTATATTATGGGACGAACACATTATACATGTAACCTATTCAACAAGAGTAATTATCAGTGTGATGTATTCATCACATATGTCTCATAGCCTTTTCATGGCTAAGCACCACCTGCATGGTTAGTGTATTCAACAATCGTAGTTCATCATAAGGATTATGCTTACTAACATGAGATGTCATTCAAGATGTTATACTTGTCAATCTTACTCTATCTGATGATCAAATATACAAAGCACATTATAAAGCAACTATTTATGTATTTATCCTTGTCTCTGCATTACACCTATATTCATGGAAATTACTACATTCATATAGTCATGTTCAGATATCAAAGGTCAAACATTCATTAGGTAACCCACTCACCTTCATTACTACTATTACTATCACCATTTGTTGATTAAGTGCTTTATCACACCAAGTCACATTATCGACTCTATGCTTCAACTTATGACCTCATGCATAAGACACATCATCACACAGTTATATCCAGACTTGTCCTCATCTTAATTTTGTATAATTAATCAAGGTGTTCACTTAATGCATGTAATCATACTAGATATACAGAATGAGCATTATCATTACTATCATCATTATTATTAAGCAAGACACTAGTGTAACTACCATTATTTCTTTTATCAATAACCGATAAACATGATGATCTCTTTATGCATATAACCATGATACTATCATTACCATTCTTGACATAGATAGATAATCATAATAACTGAGAAATGCATATTCTCAACACAGGGTGACGTTTAGGTTTAAATGCATTATTCACACAAAGTGACAGTAGAGATTATATCCTTTTCCTTAATCATGTCTCATAACGCTCTACATTACATGCTCATTATTATTCAGGGGTATTACATCGATAATTATGATGGTTAGGATAAAAAGGAACTGATATTGCAATTACCATTATTAAGCATAGCATAGACCATCATCATTTGTTATCATCCATTATCATCATTATTAACATTGTCGTTAACAAATAATCATAAGGCTCACATTATGCATATCATTACTACCATCATTACCGTCACTACTATTATCAGCATTACTACTATCATCATCCACTATTATCGGTATTGTTATATCATTAAGCAAGCTATTAGTGTAACTATCACTTAGCATCATCATTAACTGATAAGCATAAAGATCATATCGTTACCACTACCTTCCTTATTATCATCATCCACTATTATCATTATTATCTTTATCATTAAGCAACCATTAGTGTAACTATCAATTAACATTGCCATTAACAAATAAGCATAAGGATTACTTCATGTATCTCATTACTATCATTAACGTTATTACTATCATTAACATTGTTGTTATTACTTAGCAAGGCATCATTATCGTTTGGAAACAAAGATATGTGCACACAACCAAACAAGTCCATGGCATAAAGGACTGTCACTGAAAGATCACAAAGCCCTTACTACTACTCACCATAACCCTCACTAAAAGAAAGGGATAACAACTAACTATCCTCACCCAAACACAACAGCAACGGCTGGTGCAACAACGTTGCGCGTGACACATCGTCACAGGAGTAACACACGTCAGAGAGGGTGTCAGGCATCCCATGTGTATCGGGCAACGCCCGTTGCACCTCCTGTCGGCTGACACACATGGGGGTGTGACGCCCGTCACACTCCCAACCACAACACCGTCACAAGCTATCTAAAACGCCCAATACCAGGGCTTATCTAAACGGCCAGGTCACCTCCAAGATCTAACAAACAAGAGAGAGAGAGCACTCCCACAAAACGTGCCACAAACTAACCAAAGCCAAACGACCGACACACTCCAAAGAGAGGGGCGTAACGCCCGTCACGAGCCCAGCCTATCGGCCGTCATAGCCCAAGATGGTATCGTCCGATATCAACCCTTCATGCCCAACACAACTATAACGGCCAACACTCACACTAGCCTATTGTTCAACCCAAACCAGCTTGCCATACATGATCCTATCATCCAACTCAAGTCATCCTTCATGCCACACATGGTCTAACGTTCATGATAAGAACAAGGGTGTTGCTCAACACAAGAAGAACCCTATCTCCCAACATGGTCACCACCATATCGGCCAACTCACCAAACAAGGAAGGGATATCACCCATCACAAGAACACCACTGTCGTCCATCACAAGGTACTCATATCGTCCAACTCACCAAACAAGGAAGGGGTATCGCCCATCATAGGAACACCTTCAACCTCCAACTAAAGGGAGCACAAACCCTAGATCACAAGATATACTAGGTTATAAGGAACCCTAAACCCTAAGGGGGATCGACCACCAAAGGTACAAAAGCAAGGTACAAATCTAAGCTACTAACTACTAGCATATGAACAAGAACAAGAACAAGAACAAGTACAACAGGTAATGGAGTTAGGGTTAGAAATTATGCAACCCGCCTTAAGCTCCAAGCTCCAAGGAAGAAGAAGCACTCCAAGGTCCAAGGGATATCGTCCACCAAAGATCCTCCAAGAGGGTGTATCGACCACCACTGCTACTCCAGGAGGGTGTATCAGCCAACACAAGAAAAGAAGGAGTGGAGTGTCGTGCACTCAAGGTGGAGGAGAGACCAAAAGATCAAAGGAGACTAAGGCAAGGCAAAGAGCCACCTATATAGAAAGAAGGGGAGGAGAAACCAAGGTAGATCTATGGTATGTGTCATCCACCCGAGGGACACTTGTCCTAGGGTTCCAGCCAATACTCTAGCACACCATGAGACACTTGTCCAAGATATGCACCAAGTGTCCTCCAAACAAGACCAAACCTCATGGGAGACACAAGAAGCAACTCTGCTGGGCGAAACACTAAGGAACCTGGGCGACAAACAACCTCTTTGGGCGACAGAAGCCACACTAGGTCAACACACTACTCACCATAGACGACACAAACAAGCTTTGGCCGACACAAGGCTCAAGCAAGCCTAAACATGGCACCCCAAAGCCCAAACAAGCTCGACTGAGGCCCAAAGAACTCATGCAACCAGCCCAAGCCTTCCTCTCAACCCTAGAGGAAGCAAAAGAGAGGGAAACATCTCACAAGATGGCAAACTTGTACACAAAAACCTAAACTTGGGTTATTTGCAAGTAGCCCCTCCAACTCTCAGCAAGGCACAACAAAACCCTAATCACCACTAAAGGTGATTAGCAAGCACCAAAGCTCCAAGATTAAGCAAAACAAACAGGGTAAACCCTAAACGCAGGTCAGGGTCCTTACAAGCTAACCCCCTTTAAGGGATTTCATCCCCGAAATCCGAAGAGAAAAGCGAGGGGTACTTCCTTTTCCTCAAGCTCCCACGTGACTTCCACAACGTCACGATATCGTCAAAGAACTTTCACAAGAACCAGGTCCTTCCTCGTAGGTCATATCTTCATCAAGCTCATCCTCAACTAGCTACATCACAGTACCTGAATCCGGATGACTTCCCTTCCGCATACTATCATGGATTATTGGATGCAACCTGTGCAACTCTGGAGGCAACTCTAACTCATAAGCTATGATGCCAACACGTGTTATGACTGAGTAGGGCCCCATATATCTGGGAGCTATCTTACCCTTCCGACCAGACCTTTAGCACACCTTTCCACGGCGAGACTTTAAGATACACTTGTCTCCTACATGGAACTCCAAAGGTCGTTGGCGATTGTCCGCATAAAACTTCTGCCTGTACTGTGCTACTTTCAATTGTCGCTGTATCACCTTTGGTCTTATCGGTCGTTAGCTGAACTAACTCAGGACCTAACGTCTGACACTCACCGGACTCACGCCAACACCAAGATGGTCTGCCCTTCCTTCCATTCAAATCCTCACAAGGAGTCATGCCGATGCTCCACCAAAAACTGTTGTCGTAGGCCAACTCTATCAAACTAAGATGTATATTCCAGAAACGAATCGTGATCTGAGGACCTCTATCAGAAACTATTATTGCGAACGTATCCTCTCATCCATATATACTCTAACAAGCTTCTCAACTGTATATGTAATCTTCATAGGTAGGGAGTGGGCAGACTTTGTCAATTTGTCCACTATCACCCAGATGGAATCATGTTCTCTAGTTGTCTTGGGTAGACCAACTACAAAACCCATGGTCATATGATCCCATTTCCACAACGGCATTGAAAAAGCCTGCAACGTACCTGCCGACTTCTAAAGTCCAGCCTTCACTTACTGACAAACCCCACTTGTTCAACCTATCAACATTCGGTACAACTATCCTATTCCGATAACAGACTAGCCCATCCTCGGGCTCATGGAACCCATCACGCTCTTCGTTGCCGAACTCTGATCAACTGTATTGCATAATCTGTCTACTATGCATCTTTTATTTGTCTGGGAAGGTTCACTCAGCTAAACTATATTTAGTTTGGAATGCTCACTTAGCTTTTCCTCTATATTGGGAATGTTTACGCATCTATTCCCGAGTAGGATTGTTCACTTAGCTCTTTCCTATTGAGAGTGTTCACTTAGCTATTTTCTGTAATTGGGAATGTTCACTTAGCCCTTCTTGTTTAATCGAGAACATTCACTTAGCTTTTCTCTTTAATGGGGAATTCTCACTTAGCTTTTCTTATATATTTGAGAATGTTCACTTAGATTTTCCCATTTAATTGTGAATGCTCACTTAGCTTTTCTCTTTAATGGGGAATGCTCACTTAGCTTTTCCCGCTTAAGAATGTTCACTTAGCTTTTCTTATATATTTGAGAATGTTCACTTAGCTTTTCTCATTTAATTGGGAATGCTCACTTAGCTTTTCCCATTTAATTGTATTATACTCTCTAGATTGTTTCAAAATGATTACATGATCAGTGTAATCAGAGAGATAACAATCTAAGAGTTCCATACTTGCCTTATCTACAATAATCATATACCTGGCCAGGGTATACAAGTACTGAGATTAGGTAGTATGCACCTTATTTCCATCCTACCCCACACTTTTCATATCAGTATTCACACAGAGATTTTCATTCTTAGATTTTCTTTCAGGCATCACTTCTATATCTCATCTTTTATCACACAGATAAGAGAGATTACATAGAATTTTAAGGAATATTTAGAAAAATGTGAATTTTCTTCTTACTTGTGCCCTTATAGGAATGGCTAAAGGAAGTTCAAAAACATCTACTTTCTTATTTTTATCACACAGAATCAGAAAATGGAACATCAGAATGAATATATTTTGTCTGACCTGTATGGGACGTACGTACATGCCCTCGATCATTACTAGGAAACTGCCTCCTTTGAGAGCCCTCCTGACTCTGCCCCTGGGGTTGTGTCGCCATCATATTCCCATCTGGACAATCTTTTACTAGATGTCCCGGTTGTCTACATTGATAATAGATTCTGGGTGCAAGATAGGGTCTGTGAGATCCAGTTACCGATGTCGATGCTATGTCGAGGGCTCCACTTGGAAGGTTACTACGATCCCTACCCACACTCATTGTCCTTTGTGTCTGGTTATGGAATTTTGATGATACTGACGATGTAGAAAATCTCAATTTCTTGAAGCTTCCAGACCTCTGTCCTTGAGACTGACTAGGTCTTTGGTGCGACATGGATTTTTGTTTCTCCCTTACTGACCCCTCAATCCTTCGAACAGATTCGAACCGCTACTGGTTTTCCAACATAGAAACATGCATTTTCAACTCAGCACTCAGACCTTTCTCAAAGCGTCTGATCCGTTCCTCATCTGTTGCTGCCATATGGGGATAAAACCTCAACAGATCCATGAACTTGGCTTCATACTCAGTGATGTTCATCGTTCCTTATCTCAGGTTCTCGAACTGACAAACCTTCTCATCCAGATACATCTTCGGAAAGTATCTGGTGACGAACTCATGTCGAAACACTTCCCAACAGATCACCTCACCAGGATGCTTCTCTTCTTCGATGGTCCACCAGTGACCAGCACTACCTTTCAGGAGGTAGACCGCATGTTTTACCTTGTCTGCTTCGGGGATGTAAAGAATCTGAAAAGCCTTCTCAAGACTCATCAACCACAGATCTGCATTCGCTGGATCAGCCGTACCTGCATAATCCAAAGCTCCAACTCGGCAAAGACGCTCGAAGGTCTTCCCAATACCCGCTGTTTGTTCATGGGGAACCTGTGCTCACGGAGGAGGCACTGGTAATCGCTCAACCATGAGATTCATCATAGCCATTAGCTGCCCCATAAGCTGTTGGTAAGCAGGATGTTCAAGTATGGCTGGGTTAAATTGGGGAACCTCAGGCACCCGATCTTCATGTGCCTGTCCTTCTGCTCCATCAACTGATGCAACATCACTAAGCTCAGGAGCATATTCTTCATGGTTTCCAGACATCTTGTCCTTTCTTCTACTGAGGGCAGAAGATTTTGTAAGAAGACCTGGAAAACTCATAAGAACAAACTCAATCTAGTCCTAAATCCCTGTAGACTCAGCGAACCTGGAGCTCTGATACCAAACTTGTGGCAACACATCCCATTATCATATAGATAAAGAGGTGTTACGCGAAAACGTGCGGAAATCACCATAACCACAAATTATGAAAATATGGGTTAATTAAAACTGATTGCGGAAAACTGATAAACTTTAAAACTATTACTTTCCAGTCCGCATCCTGCATAGAAACATGTCATATATACATACACGAGAGCTGATACGTGTCTACAGCTGACAGAAATAGCTGTTCATCCATCACATGAGTTCAATACCTGATCACATACAGAAAGGCCCGCATCTGGCCAACAACAAGATATACAAAACACTATCGACCGTTCATCGTCAAACAATGTCAAAACACTGCCAAGGACCTGAGAGTACAAGGATGACTCTAGACTCTACTACAAAACATCCAAAACAGCAACATGTCCAACACTTGCCTTCTACTACTCCTCAAGCTGCTCGACCGCAACACCACGACCACGACCAAGTCTACCTCGACCACCTAAAAAGGGGTTAAACCAGCGGGGTGAGACAATTGAACAATTGTCCCAGCGGGAAACATAACTTCCTCACCTCAGTTCCAGAGCCTCAGAAAGATAAAGCTATGACAACAGATAATTAATAACAGGTATAATAAGAGTAGTCTATATGAAGAAAAGCTATCCTTACCGACATACTTACCAGATGTATTAAAAGCATATAACCAAATATCTCTAATGGAACATGATTGACAAGATAAGATTTATCACTATGTAACATGATTATCAGAACAAGATATATTGTCACATAAACTGAGGATTAAGATATAACACATTAACCACATAAACGAGGCCTTAACCAATGTTCTGTATTTTGCCTTAATAATTACTATATGACGGCATGAACGCATTCATGCTCCTTATCTCACATATCGTGAGCCATGGGCCTGTTCACCATGCTCAACACATCACGTATCCTGAGCCATGGGCCTGTTCACGATGCTCATCACATCATGTATCCTGAGCCATGGGTCTGTTCACCATGCTCATCACATCACGTATCTTGAGCCATGGGCCTATTCACCATGCTCATCATATAGCGGTGTTACAACCTAATTCCACACCCTAGAGTCTACAACTGTAAATGTACTCTTACCATCTCCCTTTTTAAGCTAGAAACACCCTCGCCTATTCAACGATATGCTTTCCGGGTTAATTCTTAGGCAAACCCGTTTACTATTATCAACTAATGACTATGATGAATCTATAATCAAGGCAACTACATGATATGATTCCACTGTGATTAGTTAGTATCTATGCAAGATATATCAGAAGGTAAATAGATATAAACTTAATCATTATGCTATCATTGTAATCACATCTACCTGATCCCTCTCAAGGATCCAACATCACCTGTTGTCACTTGGCCTCTTGCCAACCATCCAGATCCATCTCGAGGATCATCACATACCCTGGGATCTCAATCCCTCATCAGGTATTGCCACTGCTATTCAAAACTTACATCTATATTATGGGACGAACACATTATACATGTAACCTATTCAACAAGAGTAATTATCAGTGTGATGTATTCATCACATATGTCTCATAGCCTTTTCATGGCTAAGCACCACCTGCATGGTTAGTGTATTCAACAATCGTAGTTCATCATAAGGATTATGCTTACTAACATGGGATGTCATTCAAGATGTTGTACTTGTCAATCTTACTCTATCTGATGATCAGATATACAAAGCACATTATAAAGCAACTATTTATGTATTTATCCTTGTCTCTGCATTACACAGATATTCATGGAAATTACTACATTCATATAATCATGTTCAGATATCAAAGGTCAAACATTATTACTACCACTTCCATTCATTAGGTAACCCACTCACCTTCATTACTACTATTACTATCACCATTTGATGATTAAGTGCTTTATCACACCAAGTCACATTATCGACTCTATGCTTCAACTTATGACATCATGCATAAGACACATCATCACACAGTTATATCCAGACTTGTCCTTATCTTAATTTTGTATAATTAATCAAGGTGTTCACTTCATGCAGGTAATCATACTAGATATACAGAATGAGCATTATCATTACTATCATCATTATTATTAAGCAAGACACTAGTGTAACTACCATTATTTCTTTTATCAATAACCGATAAACATGATGATCTCTTTATGCATATAACCATGCTACTATCATTACCATTCTTGACATAGAGAGATAATCATAATAACTGAGAAATACATATTCTCAACACAGGGTGACGTTTAGGTTTAAATGCATTATTCACACAAAGTGACAGTAGAGATTATATCCTTTTCCTTAATCATGTCTCATAACGCTCAGCATTACAAGCTCATTATTATTCAGGGGTATTACACCGATAATTATGATGGTTAGGATAAAAAGGAACTGATATTGCCATTACCATTATTAAGCATAGCATAGACCATCATCATTTGTTATCATCCATTATCATTATTATTAACATTGTCGTTAACAAATAATCATAAGGCTCACATCATGCATATCATTACTACCATCATTACCATCACTACTATTATCAGCATTACTACTATCATCATCCACTATTATCGTTATTGTTATATCATTAAGCAAGCTATTAGTGTAACTGTCACTTAGCATCATCATTAACTGATAAGCATAAAGATCATATCGTTACCACTACCTTCCTTATTATCATCATCCACTATTATCGTTATTATCTTTATCATTAAGCAACCATTAGTGTAACTACGAATTAACATTGCCATTAACAAAAAAGCATAAGGATTATTTCATGTATCTCATTACTATCATTAATGTTATTACTATCATTAACATTGTTGTTATTACTTAGCAAGGCATCATTATCGTTTGGAAACAAAGATATGTGCACACAACCGAACAAGTCCATGGAATAAAGGACCGTCACTGAAAGATCACAAAGCCCTTACTACTACTCACCATAACCCTCACTAAAAGGAAGGGATAACAACTACCTATCCTCACTCAAACACAACAGCAACGGCTGGTGCAGCAACGCAGCGCGTGACGCAGCGTCACAGGAGTAACGCGCATCACAGAGGGTGTCGGGAATCCCATGTGTATCGGGCAACACTCGTTGCACCTCGTGTCGGCCGACACACATGGGGGTGTGACGCCCGTCACACTCCCAACCAAAACGGCGTCACAAGCTATCTAAAACGCCCAATACCAGGGCTTATCTAAATGGCCAGGTCACCTCCAAGATCTAACAAACAAGAGAGAGAGAGAGAGCACTCCCACAAAACGTGCCACAAACTAACCAAAGCCTAACGACCGATACACTCCAAAGAGAGGGGCGTAACGCCCGTCACGAGCCCAGCCTATCGGCCGTCACAGCCCAAGATGGTATTGTCCGATATCAACCCTTCATGCCCAACACAACTATAAAGGTCAACACCCACACTAGCCTATCGTTCAACCTAAACCAGCTTGCCATACATGATCCTATCATCCAACTCAAGTCATCCTTCATGCCACACATGGTCTAACGTTCATGATAAGAACAAGGGTGTTGCTCAACACAAGAAGAACCCTATCTCCGAACATGTTCACCACCATATCGACCAACTCACCAAACAAGGAAGGGGTATCGCCTATCACAGGAACACCACTGTCGTCCATCACAAGGTACTCATATCGTCCCACTCACCAAACAAGGAAGGGGTATTGCCCATCTCAGGAACACCTTCAACCTCCAACTCAAGGGAGCACAAACCCTAGATCACAAGATATACTAGGTTACAAGGAACCCTAAACCCTAAGGGGGATCGACCACCAAAGGTACAAAACCAAGTTACAAATCTAAGCTACTAACTACTAGCATATGAACAAGAACAAGAACAAGAACAAGAGGTAATGGAGTTAGGGTTAGAAATTATGCAACCCGCCTTAAGCTCCAAGCTCCAAGGAAGAAGAAGAACTTCAAGGTCTAAGGGATATCGTCCACCAAAGATCCTCCAAGAGGGTGTATCGGCCACCACTGCTACTCTAGGAGCGTGTATCGGCCAACACAAGCAAAGAAGGAGTGGAGTGTCGTGCACTCAAGGTGGAGGAGAGACCAAAAGATCAAAGGAGACTAAGGCAAGGGAAAGAGCCACCTATATAGAAAGAAGGGGAGGAGAAACCAAGGTAGATCTATGCTATGTGTCATCCACCCAAGGGACACTTGTCCTAGGGTTCAAGCCAATACTTTAGCACACCATGAGACACTTGTCCAAGATATGCACCAAGTGTCCTCCAAACAAGACCAAACCTCATGGGCGACACAAGCAGCAGCTCTGCTGGGCGACACACTAAGGCACTTGGGCGACACACAACCTCTTTGGGCGACACAAGCCACGCTAGGTTGACACACTACTCACCATAGACGACACAAACAAGCTTTGGCCGACACAAGGCTCAAGCAAGCCCAAACAAGCTCAACTAAGGCCGAAAGAACTCAAGCAACCAGCCCAAGCCTTCCTCTCAACCCTAGAGGAAGCAAAGAGAGGGAAACATCTCACAAGATGGCAAACTTGTACACAAAACCCCAAACTTGGGTTATTTCCAAGTAGCCCCTCCAACTCTCAGCAAGGCACAACCAAGCCATAATCACCACTAAAGGTGATTAGCAAGCACCAAAGCACCAAGATTAAGAAAAACAAACAGGGTAAACCCTAAATGCAGGTCAGGGTCCTTAGAGATATGTCAGTTGATAGAAAGTGTTATGATGATATAAGGGTGTGAGAACCCATGTTCTTGAATCATAGTGATAATATGATTAAGAATTGATATCCATCTGATAACTGATATGAGTTAAACTTGTTACATTTAGTATTCTTCTGATATAGCCATGTTTTATACCTAAATGCTTGGAAACATGTATGATGCTAAAAGAATACTGAAATGTACCTAATTAATCAAGTGTAACCATACAATGTAGAGCCCTGATCATAGATCCATCACTGTCAGTAGTTAAATAATGGTGAAACAAGTTTTCCTAAGGGAACTCCTGGATCACATACTTTTGAGTATGTTGGGGGAAAATGGACGCAAATATCCTTACGTCCTAGTATAGGAATTGATGTAGATGTATCTTAGTCTATCAATCCTTCACTATATCTTTATGCTGGGATGATGTATCACTAATCACCCGAGGAAAATCTTTAATGCCCCATCGATGAGAGATAAACAAGAGATCTTTCGATGATGAAGAGAGTACAAAATGCCACTATAACTCTAATAGAGAAGTACTAGAGTACCCTGGTAAGCTAATATAGCAGAGACACAAGATGTCCTGCATGTTGATCCTCATCCTGACAGAGGAAGATGAGGTCATAAGAATCCGGCTCTTTTAATGACCTAATATGATACCGATGTGACTTACTAGTGATCAGTTGGAGTATGAGCGGTATACCTCATCTCCACAGGGCATAATAATGTTTGTAAAACATAATCAACCACGTAGCATATTAGCTTAGGTTGAACTATGAGGAACATTGATTGATGTTACTTTGATTATATTAACATTATGTTCAAATATTAGTATACATGTTCTTCATATTCCTTAATAAAGTTGAATTACTTATTATCAAACCTGCTGTGAATGATTTAAGTTACCCTGCTCATAATATCCCTTTGATTGCTTTAACAAAGATTCTGGCGGAGAGTTATAACTCTCGTTGGGACAATTATTTAAAATTGTCTCACCCTGTAGATTTCCACTTTTAGGTGGACGTCGAGGTCGAAGGAACCAGTCTGCAGGTGAACAGTTTCAACATCATCAACACCAGGGGCAGCAGTGAATCTCAGGTGGAGACACTGTGCTGTCAAGTAGTGTAGATAGTATGTCCTGTGTCGTCTCTGTACTCTCAGGTCCTAGGAGTCTGCGTATCTGAGATTTTAGCATGATGCCTCGAGATTTTGTATCTCACCTTGTACACTTATCAAGGTGATTGATGTTGTAATGATCGAGATGTGTTTGTTACAGAGATGTAACTATGGATCAGATGTATATGACTTATCATGTTTGTTTATGAAAGAGTTTTTATTGTTCAAGGATCTCTTTATAAAAAGTTTTAATTTTTAGTGCTTTTCGATAATTCTGCTGCTAATCGCTTCCCCATTCGTTGATCTTGTTTTCATGATTCAGTCGTCTCAGTTGTGAAGATCGAGCTAGGAGGATCTTCTTCTACCTTGAGCTTGGGAAGCTTGGAGCTTGACCTTGGAGCTTCAAGCTTGGTGGTTGTTCTTGAGGCAGGTCATATAAATCTAACCCTACATTGTTATTATCATCTTTCTACTTGTTATCTTGCTAGTTAGCTTGTATTTTCTTGCATGTTATTAGCTTTTTTGGGTGGATTTGCTTTCTATTTTGTGAATAGAACTATGTTAGGTTCCTTCCATGAAATGTTCCTTCCTTTGCCTTGGTAGTGTCATCATCTTGAGGTAGAAGATGACTAAAATGATATGAGTTATGCATGGTAACCAAAATGAGTTGTAAACAGATCTAATGAGCTAAACCAACATGCATGCAAACTGATATGCTAGGCCGATATGTTATAGGGTAGACCGAAATGCCTCTTATGAAGGGGTTTGTAATGATCTCGTGATACCTTGGGAAGAAGAGTCTTGAGTCTCCACGTTGTTAGTTGAGTCAGGGAGCCGACATGTAAATCCTAATCAGATACATGTATAAACTGATATACCTTACAACTGATACCTCTCTAGCCTGACACATCTTGCATAGATGTGAGCAACGTCTACCTTGAAGTTCAACCGATACCACCAACCCTAATGGATGGGTTGGCTGATACCCCTGGTTAAAGAAGAGGACGATACCCTAAGGGATGGTATGCCCGATACACTTTCTTATGTACCCCTTGTCTGACATCTTTTGTTGTGCCTTGGATGATACACTCTCATTGAGGTTTTGTGCCCGACAGAAGTGATGATAAACTGACACAATTGACGATAAGTTGTTACTCATATTTGAGTTGGTAGGCCGACACCCTACCTAGGTTGTTTGCCTAATATCTAGGATTAACTGATACCATAACTTGGTGTAGTGGCTGATACACTACTTTAGCATGGTGGCCGATACACTACTTTTGTTTGGTGGCTAATACACTACTTTAGAGTGGTGGTCGATACCCTAACACTAACCAATACCCCCATGTGGTGTAGGGATGCATCTTGTTGATGCTAGGGTTTCATGGTGATGATGTGACATCCGATGGAGAAGTTGTGCATATGATGTGAGGGTTATGTTTCTGAACCACATAACATGTTAATAATGATAATGAGGAACATACTTGTATGTCTCATAATATATATACTTGATAATAATGAAGGAAGTGATGATCTAAAGATAGTTGATGATCCAACTTTGTGAACCCTAATCAGGTAAAGTGAAACCCTAATTGTCATAATGTAAAGTGTATGATGTGAATTTATGGCATGAGTCCTATGAGATGATGATGCTTTTACTCCTTGTTATCAATTTCTAACCATGCAAGTGTTACTGATTGATGTACATAGCCAGTTGAGCTATGGTGGTTATGATGTGATGAACATTGGTCCTTGTGATGGACATTGGTCCTTGTGATGGACAGTGGTCCATGTAATGGACACGTGGTCCTTGTGATGGACATTGGTCCTTGAGGTGGATACATAAGTGATAAAAAGAATAAAGTGATGATGTGATTCAATATGTTCTGGTGATGAGTCACATCCTTTGTATGTAGATCTTGTTTAAGAGGTTATACATTGTAACTTGATTGATGCTTAAAGTTGTTGAAATTGATTTAATTAATTAAGTGAAATCTACTGTGCCATAGATCCATTCAATGTCAGTATTTTCTGAATGGTCAAACGAACTCAGAACACATATTGTTGAATATGCAGGATACAAGTTGTAATACCACCTTGTATCCGAAAAGGAAATGTAACACATGATTGACTGCATGTCATAACTAGAAATGTGTCACAGGATTGACTGTATGTCATACCTAGAAATGTATCACGAGATTGACTATATGCCATACCTATAAATGTATCACATGATTGACTGTATGTTATACCTGGAAGAACACTACTATAAGTTGTAGCCCAATTTATTTAGCGCCATGACCTGTACAAAGGTGGGCTAAATATGCACAGTTAGACTAAAATGTCCCTCGAAGCAGATGACTCATGATGTCACTACATGTTTACTCATGTTGAATGAGGAAGGTGAGGTCGTGGATTCCAGATATTCCATTAGACCTTGTATGGCATTGACTCGAGTATATATTCATATAGTGGTCGGTTGGATATAGATGGTATGATTCAAATCCTCTAGGTATAATGAATATGTAAATTTTTGTGTAGTATCATTTCATAGGATCAAATATGAAAACATTGGTTGACACCATGCTTGATCTTTTGTACAATGTTGTTGATAAAGAGTTTACATGTTATTCATACTCCTTTTAAATTATTAAGATGTTTCATAATTCATCAGTAAGTGTTCTTCCTGTTATTTATACTTGGTGGAGAGTTATATCTCTCACTGGGACTGTGTGTCTCACCTCATTAGTTAATAACCTATTTTAGGTGGATGAGAACAATGAAGTAGTGCAGAGGAGGTTGAGCAGTAGTCAGAGGAGCAGTAGCTAATAAGGTTGGAAGTGTTGCTGGTTATCTTTGTTGATAGAGTCCTAGAGTCGTCCCTATACACTCAGGTCTTTGGGAGTGTTTTGTAGATGTTTTGTGAACTTGTTCTCTTTACGTGCTTGTTGTATATCAGATGTGAGGGAATCATGTATATATGTTTTGGAACGATTCCTGGTTGACATCATGTTTTGTGGATTCTTTGAGGCATGTAATTACTCATGTGTAAAGTTTCTTTTTATATGGTTGTTTTATGCAAAAAGGTTTTAATTTTTAGTATTTTATACTAATAAGTTGTTAATCTCTTTTTGCGATCTGTTTTGAGTTATCTCATTTTGTTATTGCGCAGGGTGTCACATAGCGGTGCGATAAGGGTTGGTATCAAAGCTTTAGGTTTGCTGAGTCTACAAGGACCTAGGACTAAGGTTTGTGTCTATTGTACTATTCTCCAGTCTATCTTATAGTCACTTCTGCTTATGCATAAGAGGAAGAAAAGCTTAAATATGTATGGAAAACACAAAGAACATGCTGCCAAGAGTAGTGTTGCTGCACCAAGTGGTGGTGCAAAGAACCAGACACATGAAGATCGTGTGCCTGAAGTCCCCCAGCTTGACCCAACCATGATAGAAAACCCTAACTCTCAATCACTTTTTGGGCAATTGATGGAAATGATTTCTCATATGGTGGTGCCTCATCCTAGGGAACCTGTTCCCCATGATGAATCTTTGGGTATTGGGAAGACCTTCGAGCAACTTCGTCGTGTTGGTGTGGTTGAGTATGCTAAAATAGCTGACCCCGACAGATGTAGATCTGTGGCTGACTGAGCCTGAGAAGGCCTTTAAGATCCTAAGTATCTCTAAAGAGGATAAGGTGAATAATGTAGTGTACCTCCTGAGAGGGAGTGTTGGCCATTGGTGGGCCATAGAGGAGGAGAGGAGACTTAGTGCGGTGGTTGGTTGGGAGGAGTTCTGATGAGAGTTTGTTAGTCAATACTTCCCACAGATGTATCTGGATGAGAAAATCAGTCAGTTCAAGAGGATTTGACATGAGTCCATGATGATCAACAAGTATTAGGCAAGGTTTATGAAGTTGTTGAGGTTCTGTCCTCAAATGGCTACGACAAAAGATGAGAGGATTCATCATTTTGAGAAGGGGTTGAATGCTGAGTTGTCTACCCCAGATGTTACTTTAGAGAATCAAGAGAGGTTTGTTGGATTTGTGGAGTCTGTTTGAAGGATAAAATGATATGTGAAAGAGAAGAGAGAGGTGAGTACCAAGAAGTGGTCTGCACAATTTCTAGGGTAGTATTAGGTGGCTTTAAGAAGCCAAGGTTTTCTACACCGCCATCATTGTAGAGGTTTGGTTTTTTGACACAGTGGTCACCAAGCAAGGGTAGAGACAATAGTTTTTGCCCTTAGGAACCCAGAGTGTTGCATCAACATCAGTGGTAGGTTCATCAAGGCCACAATATGGGAACTAGGAATGCCACAAGTGTGGGCAGATAGGACATCTGAGGCAAGAATGTCAGATTAGAGGTGATAAAGTGACCCAGTAAATGAAGCAGAGCCAGAAGGGCTCATAGAGACATCAAAGCAACAGTGGTGTTGGAGGATGAGGATGTGGCCAAGCATCTCAAGCTAGATCGTATGCTCAAGGAAGTAGAGGATGGGGAAACAACAGTCAATGACTAGATTCTAGACCATGAGTCAGTCAGAGGCGGTGGTTAATCCATGAGTGTTGACAAGTCAGATGGAGTTATTTCATTCTGATTTATCTTCTTCTTTCTTTATATCTATTTTGGTTGAATCGGGTGCTACACACTCTTTTATCGCACATGAAGTGCTTAGTGGTTGCTCTTTGCCTGTTAGTCATAGAAAGAATAGCTTTTTGCTAGAAACCCCATTGGTTGGTTCTGCAGTTGATAACACCCAATTTTGGGTAATTATAGCCTATATTTCATTGTCAAAACTGCACTTTTAAACTATTTTCCTCTCTATTTTGTATTGATATTGTATAAATAAAACATACTATGCTCTTAACTAGTTTTTATCATCTTTTACATTGTTTTCCCTGCTTTTTCACTCGAAAGTAGCAAGACGGCCCGTCCCGACCCACTCACAAGCAATCGGCTCTTCCTTTGGCGGCACGACACCACCATTTACCCGTCGCGGTCGCTGCCTGACATGGCAGCAACCCGACATTGGCGTATCACACAACGTGGAAACTGACGAGCAACATGCTACTCCCCGACAGAGAGCCATTATCACGCCATGACCAGTCATCCCGACACAAACATACTGCGTGACACGAGCCACTCATTGGAAATGCCTGTCCATCACAACCACCTGATACCATCGCAACCCGGCACGCGATAGCCAAGCCATGTCGGGCGGTACCTAGGATTCGTCCATCCCCGAAGCCACATAAATGGAGTAGATAAAGAATACGTGGCGCCTGAAGATCCGCAACTCCTTTCAACCGCTGCTTATAAATAGAAGCTACAGGACTCCGATGGGATGGGTCAGAATCTCGTGAAAGCTAACTTTGGAAAGCATCTGGAGCTAGTGTGTCACATCCCCCAGGCGTGTCGGGCGATACTAGGTGAGCACTTACCCAACTAGAGAGGGGCGGGAGTGGTTCACTTAGAACTCGTCCCGGTAGCCACCGCAACCCAATATCGACCAAGAAGGCCACCCGACGTGCCGAGTTCCTAGATGGGCTCTTGCCCGAGACAACTCACCCACTACACCCAATATGAGGAAACCGATAACCTAATGTCTCTATAACCCGACATGATACCAAACCCGATACGCATCACCCCTCACGACGTGTCTCCTAAGAGGGTGGCATCCCGATACGACTGTATCAGGCAGAGAGCCCTGACCGATATTCCTGTCCGTCACGACCTATCATCCGATAGGGGATGCCGCCCGACACATGCATATCATGCAGAGCTCTCGCCCGATATTGGGTTAGAGATGCCTTAGGGGTCTGCTGCTGTATGTCGACCTCCTACATCAAGGAGGCCGATACCTATCTTTCCTCTTACTGCAATTTACTTTCAATTGTTATTGTAATTGAACCCCTTACATATCTATGCTCATGGAATTGGTGGAGATTAATATCTGTTGTTCTGTGTATGGTTCCTTTTAGTTGGGTGATTTCTTTATAGAATCTAAACTCTAGCTTGCATGTTTGGATCATTTTTTGACTAGCTATCGAATCATGTTTCCCGTTCAACTCCCTCGAGAGAGGTATGTTGTAACTCTAGAGTTTAGTCCGATCAGGGAGTACAAGAGTACCCATAATCAGGGCTGTTTTGGGTTTCTTCCACTCCAACTAATGGCCAATACCCTTGAGAGAGGGTATTGACACATAGTTAGAGGTACTCTCTTTGAGAGAAGAGAGTACATGATGTTTTCCGCTGCCGCCTGTTATGCCTGAGTCTTCTCCCTTCGTGCTTTACCTTAATGATGGTTTTACCTCCCCTGATTCTATTTCACAAAACCTTTATAAAAATCTCTTAACCCAAAGCTTAAATCTTCCTTGTAACTCCAGTTGGAGATAGTCTTTTAGTTTATTTTCTTTACTACGTCTTCTTGTGACAATTTCTCTTCTTTTTCTTTTTATTTTTCTTTTTTTTTGAAGTGCTCATTTCAGAGCTATCGTTCCCTTGGGAACAATCTTTATCCTCTTTTATATCTGGAGTATTGAGTGTTGATTCTATGTTCTTAGCACTACCACCCTTGTCCTTGTGTTCGACCCCGATCGCTACATCGGACCCCGTTTATCGTTGTGGGGGCCTCAGAGTCGGGTTATCTATTTAAAAGTATGACTACTCTAATCCATTTCTATTTAGGACGCACAATTTAGGTCGGTCAACTTTTTGGCGCCGTTGCCACCCATGGCGCGATTTTGGCACGTGTTGTAGGATGTGTGCCCTTCTTGTGTTCTCTCTTTTGCGGGACACATCATTCAAATGGATCTTATACCACTTGACATGCATGGATTTGATGTGATCCTTGATATGGATACTCTGGAGAAGTATAGAGCGGTCTTGGATTGTAGTTCCAAGAAAGCAACATTTATAGACAGTAGTGAGACATAGATCTTCTAAGGAGATATGATGATTCTCTCGACATGTCTCGTATCAACTATGGCGGCAAGGAAGCTTTTGAGACAAGGTTGCGAGACATTTTTGGCACATGTGGTGGATAATGAGGTGAGGAATCTTAGTATCTAGGAGGTGTCGATGGTTAGCGAGTTTGAGGATGTGTTCCCTAAAGAATTTCTAGGTGTTCCCCTCCTCGTGAGATTAATTTTGAGATCAATCTGGTTCCTAGTACACAACCCATGGCTCAGACACCGTATATGATTGCATCGAAAAAGATGGCAGAGTTGAAGAGATAGTTGTAAAAACTACATGACAAAGATTTCATTAGGCTGAGTACGTCACCATGGGGTGCTCCAGTACTATTTGTGAAGAAGAAGGATGGATCTATGAGGTTATGCATAGATTACAGACAGTTGAACAAGGTCACAATAAAGAATAAGTATCCCTTGACAAGGATAGATGATTTGTTTGATCCGCTATGTGGTGTGAGCGTGTTCTTAAAGATAGATCTTTGGTCAGGATAACATCATTTGAGGATCAAGAAGGATGACATTCCAATGTCAGCTTTTAGGATGAGGGATGGTCACTACAAGTTTGTGATTGTGTCATTTTTCCTGACCAATGCACCATCAACGTTCATGGATTTAATGAATAGGGTGTTCTGACCATTCCTTGATCAATTTGTGGTTGTCTTCATAGATGAATTCTTGATATAGTTGGGATAATATGCAACATGAACAACATCTGCATCAGACATTGATAGTGTTGAGACAACACCATCTCTATGCTAAGTTCGGCAAGTGTGAGTTCTGGTTGAGGGAGGTAACTTTCTTGGGCCACGTTATATCTATAGAAGGAGTAAGCTTGGACCCTAATAAGTTAGAGTCTATGACAGAATGGGAGAAGTCGAAGGTGCTAATAGAAGTGTGCAGTTTCCTAGGTTTGGTAGGCTACTATAAGAGGTTCATTAAGAACTTTAGCGCTATCACCTTACCCCTAACTAAATTGACAAGGAAGGATGTTCCGTTCATTTGGGCCGAAAGATGTCAGCAAGTCTTTCAGACATTGAAGGATAAGCTGACAAGTGCACCAATTTTGGTTTTTCCCGAGCAAGGAAAAGGATACACCGTCTTTTATGATGCATCCAGGCATGGCTTGGGGTGTGTGTTGATGCATGATAATTAAGTGGTTTCTTTTTCTTCTCAATAGCTTAAGAAACATGAGGAGAATTATCCAACCCATGACTTGGAGTTAGCCAGAATAGTACATGCTTTGAAGATTTGGAGACACTACCTGTATGGGGAGAAGTGTTAGATCTTCACAGATCACAAGAACCTAAAGTATATCTTTTCATAGTAGGAGTTGAATATGAGGCAACACATTAGATGGAGTTGATCAAAGACTACAGTTACACGATTGATTATCATCCAGGAAGGACAAATGTCATGGAAGATCCTTTGAGTAGGAAATCTTCATCTGTGGATAGAAGCCAGTTGAGTTCTTTAATGTGTCACAAGTGAGACATGTTGGTCTCTTTGTATCAGATGAATGTCAAGGTGGAAGTCTCTTTCTTAGCCAATTTTTTGGTGCAATTACAAGTGACGACTATGTTGAGAGAGCAGATAAAAGAAGCTCAACATATAAATACTGTGATATAGTCGATTAGATCAGAGTTCGGTAGCGAGAAGCGTGATGGTTTTCACGAGATGATAGACAAGATAGTATGCTATCATCAAAGGATAGTAGTTCCTAATGTGGATAATCTAAGGAAGATGGTACTGGAACAAGCTCATACATCTATGTATGTTATGCACCCATGTAGTACCATAATGTACCACAATGTGAAGGATATGTATTGGTGGCCATGATTAAAGAAATATGTAGCCGAGTTTGTTACAAGATGTGTTATGTGTCAATAGGTCAAAGTTGAGCATTAAAAGCCTATAGGAATGTTGCGACCATTGACAATACCTCAGAGGAAATGGGATCATGTGACCATGGACTTTGTGGTTGGTCTTCCTATAAAAACCAAAGGTTATGATTATATTTGGGTGATCATTGACAGATTGACAAAGTCACCACATTTCCTTCATGTGAAGACAACGTTCACAACAGAGAAGCTTGCCCAGGTTTATATTGATGAGATAGTGTGTTTGCAGGGTGTTCCCACTGCTATCATGCCAGATAGAGGTCCTCAGTTTGAAAGTCACTTTTGGGAGCGACTACATACAACTTTGGGTACATAGTTGAAGTTCAACACTGCTTTTCACTTGCAAACAGATGGTCAGTCTGAAAGGACTATTTAGATCTTGGAAGATCTATTGGAGGCTTGTGTTATGTAGTTCTCAAGAAGTTGGGATATACACCTCAGTCTGATAGAGTTCTCCTACAATAACAACTATCAAAGAAGTTTTGACATGGCACCATATGAGGCGTTTTATGGGAGACGTTTTAGGTCTCCATTGTGTTGGTATGAGACATGGGAATATCATATTCTAGGTCTTGAGATTGTACAATAGACGATGGAGAAGATCAAAGTGATACAACAATAGTTTAAAACAACACAAAATAGATGGAAGACGTATGTATACAATCATCATAGACCTTTGGGGTTCCAAGTGGGAGACAAAGTTTATCTGAAAGTCTCTCCCTAGAAGGGTGTTTTGAGGTTTGCAAAGAATGGTAAGCTGTATCCCAGGTTTATGAGACCTTACCTAGTTGTGAAATGTATTGGGAAGGTGCCCTATAAGTTGGAGCTGCCACCTGAGTTGCACAGTTTGCATCCAGTGTTCCATGTTAGTATGCTACAGAAGTGAAATCCGGATACAAAGATAGTGATACAACATGTAGAAGTGGATCTTGATGAGGATGTGTCCTATGTGGAAGGTGGTTGATCCTTGATTGGAGGGTGAAGAAGTTGAAAAGGAAGGACCTTATTCTTGTGAAAGTTCTTTGGCATCATCGTGGTGTTGAGGTAGCCACGTGGGAGCTCAAAGAGGAGATGAGGAGGAAGTACCCTTCTCTTTTCTCTTAGGATCTTGGGTGAAAAATCCCAATTAGGGGTTTATGGCTTGTAAGGACCCTGACCAATGTTTTGGGCTAACTCTATTTGTTATGCTTAAGCATGTTTCTTAGTTCCTTTATCTAATAATCTAAGATGTAATTGGGGCATGTTGGAGTTTTGTGCTCCTTGTTTGAGCCTTGTTGCTTGATGCTTTTGCTTTGTGGTGAAGTTTTGGTGCAACTTGCAATTTACCCAGAGTAGGGGTTGATATGCAAGTTTGCCACCTTGAGAGTGTCCCTTCTCTCTCTTGGTATCATTTATAGGATAGATAAAGTGTTGGGCTTCTTGTTTTGGCCTTAGTTGAGTGGTGACATCCCTTTTGATGTTTTTGGCACATGTTTGAGGTGTGTCTTGTTCTTTAGAGTGCTATCTTGGGCTTGAGAGCCTTGGTGAGGTTTTGTATCGATTTTTGCATGCCTTGAAGAGGCTTGGTATCAGTTCAAGGTGTCTTGAGGGACATCCTATCAGTTTGTGGCACCTTGAGGATCATCATATCGGACTGTGGTGACTCTAGGAGGAGTGCCATATCGTCTTGTGACCTAGGGTTTCATCCCTATCGATTTCTGGAGGAGGTGGAAGGGTGTGTCGACCTTGACCTTCCTTAGTGACAAAGTTGGAGAGACTTAGGTTCTATCACCTTGTTTCTTGGCATGGCATGTGTCCCTTCTTCTTGGACAAGTGTCTTCTAGGGTTCTGAGGTGGTGATACCTTTCCATTGATCTCTCTCTCATCAATCATGTATATATGTCTCTTCCTTCTCATGCAAGTGAAGCCTTTTAGAAACCCTTACTTTCTCTCCTTGGTAGCCGACCTTATACTTGAAGAATCATCTCCCTTGGAGTTTGGTGGGAGGGCTAGAAGGTTGTGGTGCTCTCTTTCATCTTTTTCTTGGTAATCCTTGGTTTTCTAGCTTTCCTTCTCTTCTTCTTTCTTCTTCTCAGCTATGGACCTTGGTATCTTCTTTTCTCTCTTTTGCTTTCTTGACCATGGTCCTATCTTCCTTCTTGGAGGTGTTGTGAAGATCGATCTAGGAGGATCTTCTTCTACCTTGAGCTTGGGAAGCTTGGAACTTGACCTTATATCTTAAATCTTGGTGGTTATTCTTGAGGAGGGTTATATAACTCTAACCCTACTTTGTTATTATCACCTTTCTTCTTGTTATCTTGCTAGTCAACTTGTCTTTTATTGCATGCTAGTAGGTTTTCTTGGTGGGTCTATGTTATATTTTGTTAATAGGACTAAGTTAGGTTACTTCCATGAAATGTTCTGTTCTTTGACTTGGTAGTGTCGTCATCTTGAGGTGAAGATGACTAAACCGATATGATTTATGTATGCTAACTGACATGAGGTGTAAATCGATATGATGAGCTAAATCAACATGCATGCAAACCAATATGCTAAGATTATATGTTCTTAGGTAGACCAACATGCCTCTTATTATGGGGTTTTTCATGATCTCATGATACCTTGGGAAGAAGAGTGTTGAGTCTTCATGTTGTTAGTTGAGTGTGGAAGCCGACATGTAAACCCTAATCTGATACATGTGTAAACCTGATACATGTGTATACCTTTCAACCTGATACCTCTCTAGTGCGATACATCTTGCATAGATGTAAGAAACATCTTCCTTGAAGTTCAACTGATACCACCAACCCTAATGGATGGGTAGGCCGATACCCTTGGTTAGACAAGAGGCTGATACCCTAAGGGATGGTATGATCTATACACTTTCTTATGTACCCCTTGGCCGACATCCTTTGTTGTGCCTTGGATGATAAACTCTCATTGAGGTGTTTTTCCTGACACAAGTGATGATAAAGTGACACAAGTGATGATTATCCGATACTCATCTTTGAGTTGATAGGCTGACACCCTACCTAGGTTGGTTGCCCGATACCATACTTTAGTGTGGTGGTCGATACACTACTTCACTTTGGTGGCCGATACACTACTTTAGTTTGGTGGCGAATACACTACCTTAGTGTGGTGTCCAATACCCTAACCCTAACCGATACCCCCATGTGGTGTAGTGATGCATCTTGTTGATGCTAGGGTTTCGTGGCGATGATGTGACATCCTATGGAGTAGTTGTGCATATGATGTGAGGGTTATGTTCTAAACGACATAACATGTTAATTATGATAATGAGCAACATGCTTCTATGTCTCATAATATATATATACTTCATAATAATGAAGGAATTGATGATCTAAAGATAGCTGATTATCCAAACTTGTGAACCCTAATCGGGTAAAGTGAAACCCTAATTGTCATAAGTAAAGTGTATGATGTGAATGTATGGCATGGGTCCTATGATATGATGATGCATTTCTTGCTTGTTGTTAGTTTCTAATAATGCAGGTGTTACTAGTTTATGTACATAGCCAAGTATGAGTTATGGTGGTTATGAAGTGATGGACATTGGTCCTTGTGATGGACATTAGTCATTGTGACTGAAATTGGTCCTTATGATGGACATTGGTCCTTTTGATGGACATGTGGTCCTTGTGATGGACATTGGTCCTTGAGGTGGACACGCAAGTGATAATAGGCATAAAGTGATGATGTGATTCAATATGTTTTGGTGATGAGTCGTACCCTATGTATGTAGATCTTGTTTAAGAGGTGATGCATTGTAATTTGATTGATGCTTAAAGATGTTGGAATTGATTTAATTAATCAAGCAAAATCTAATAGTGCAGTTGCCCTATGCCATAGATTCATTCAGTGTCAATATTTGTTGAATTGTGAAACGAGTTTAACTCGGAACACATATTGTTGAATATGCAGGGTGCAAGTTGGAATGCAACCTTATATCCTAAAAGGAAATGTGTCACATGATTGACTGTATGTCATACCTGGAAATGTCTCACAAGATTGACTGTATGCCATACCTAGAAATATCATAGGACTGACTATAAGTCATACCTGGAAATGTATCACATGATTGACTGTATGTCATACCTGGAAGAGCAATGCTATAAGTTGTAGCTGAATTTCTCTAGAGTCGTGACCTGTACTAAGATGGGCTAAATATGCACAGTTGGGCTAAAATTTCCCTGGAAGCAAATGACTCATTATGTCACTGCATGTTTACTCGTACCAATGAAGGGGAGGTCACGGATTCTAGCTCTTCCATTAGACCTTGTATGGCACTCACTCGACTATATATTTGTATAGTTGTCGGTTGGATTTGGATGGTATGATTCAAATCCTCAGGGCATAATGAATATGTAATCAGTTGTGTAGTATCATTGTATAGGATCAAATACAAAAACATTGGTTGAGGCCTTGCTTGATCTTTATACAATGTTGTTGATAAAGAGTTTACATGTTCTTCATATTCCTTTTAAATTATTAAGATGTTACATAATTCATCACTAATTTCTTCCTATTATTTATACTGTTTCTCAGTTTATCTTATCAGTGATAATAATAAAGTTGGAAAAGATTTATATCTTATATCTCTCACTGGGACTATGTGTCTCACCCCGTTGGTTAACAACCTTTTTAGGTGGATGAGCATGAGGAAGTAGAGATCGTGCAGAGGAGGTTGAGTAGTAGTCAGAGGAGCAATAGCTGATAAGGTTGGAAGTGCTACTGGTTGCCTTTGTTGATAGATTCCTAGAGTCGTCCCTATACACTCAGGTCTTTGGGAACATTTTATAGATGTTTTGTGAATGTGTTCTCTTTACGTGCTTGTTGTATATTAGATGTGAGGGAAACATGTATATACGCTCTGGAATAATGCCTTCGTTATAGGTTGACAACCTATTTTGTGGATGCTTTGAGGCATGAAAGCACTCATGTGTAAAGGTTCTACCTTTATGGTGGTTTTATGCAAAAAGGTTTTAAGTTTTAGTATTTTTTTCTAATAAGTTGTTAATCTCGTTCCACAATCTATTTTAAGTTAGCTAGTTTTGCCATGGCACGAGGTGTCACACAGTGGGGAGACACAATTGTGTTCTATGTTAAGAATATCAATTTAATATCATTGTATTTTTGTTTGTTAGAGCCTGACTCCTCTACAAAATATAATTCTAACATAATATTTTCTCACCATACATATTTCCTCATGATAGATTTAATATTAATTTTATGTTGTTTACAATTTTCACATGCTCTAACCATCACAATCTTCAAAAATCACAGTGAAAATGTCTTAAAGAGTGATTCTTCCTGATCAAATTAGGACATGGTCAGTGAAGTATTTATTACACGACCAGGTCCTAATGAGGGACATTTTGTATAGTGGGAGTTGGAAAAGTATCTCCATGCCACCCACTCAAACTGGAGAAGGTGAGAGAAACTCCATTTTTATAATAGTAGTGTCGCTATTTCTATGAGTGATCCTCCCTCATCAAAAAATGGACTTGTCAGTCAAGGCTTAGTGGCCCATGACCTAGTTATGATGACAAGGGATTCTCTTTTTGAAGTAGTGGAAGTCTGGCAAAAATCTCCACATCGTTCATTTGCATACAAGATAGGTTCGAGAAACACTTCACGGAATATATAGGTTCCCTCATGAAAACATATGCAAAAAAAACATAGAGAGAAGTCATGAGAGAAATCCAAAACAGATCTAGAGTGTGTAGAAAAGTTCACCAGAGAACCCTCTCTTTGTATTTCACAAGTCTTCCTCGACCTCTTACCGCCAAACTCCAACCCCCAGCTATAGTATTTCTCATAAAGGAAGATCCTTAATGAAGTGTGGCACAGTAATCTTGTCAATGTGACTATAGAAAGTAGGATTACACATTCATTTTCATATTTACTTCCACTTTCTATCATCTTCATGATGAGCTCCTTATCTGCAAATTTTGTACTTAAATTTTAAACCAAATCCACTATGGAAACAACATTTTTGATGAGCGGATTGCGGTACATGCTAAAAAATGTTTCCCTTTCTATTAGTGAGCACCCCAATCTCAGATCTCAACTGATCATCCAATGCTTTTACCCATCACAAGTCAACTTAACATGTTTTCTTGGTTTCACCACATAAATTTCCATGATGACGACCCATTAAATTATTCTTTTCTCAATGTGACTCTATACAGGATTGCACTCAAGTTGCAACATGGTTTTGTATTAATCTTAGTTTCATGAATAATCTTCCTCCGTGAATGTTTTTTTGTAGACAATTGGATTCTCAAAATCAATGATTTCCTCTGTTCTAGTTCACAACCATTCACACCATAAAACTTCTCTCATGAGAATTATTTCTTTTTCTTCTCCAATGTTTTTTGCTTCATGTCTTGATTTTCTCTTTCGTTGGATTTGTTGAATATTTGAAAGAAGACATAAATTCTCCCCTCTTTCCAATATATTTAAGTGAGTATATATATACAAAGAAATCACAATGCACAAAAATTAACTTTGTTTCTCTAATTCTTGCATATTGGTAATCACAAACACCTATCTGGTCAAAATTAGATCTTTATATAAATTTTAGAATTAAAACTTATGGACTTCAAATGTGTAATGTAGATCAATCCTTTTAACCAAATGTGGTACTATTTAGTTTTCCTACTTTATTATGGTGGATTTTTTTCCTAAATTGAAGAAAATTAGTGAAATTCACATTGTGTTAAAACTATTGATGACAATTGTGTTAGTTTATTATTGTGATTGAAAATTTTATAAGGAAATTATATCATATGAGATTTGAACAAATGTTTAAACAATAGGCTTTGTATTTGTATGAGGAAATTGTTGTTGATATTGATTGAATTCCAAATTTCTCACAAATTGTGATCCACATCAATCACATTGTGAATTATATCCATTATGAATATCTTTATGATGATTTACATATCTAATGATAAGATATTGAAATATAAAGTAATCTAGTTTGGTGTCATGAATGATTTGGATATTCACTGATTTATATTCTAGGAATGGTAAATGGGTCTAAATTCATTATGGATTACATCCATGTATAGATTAACATGGATAATGTTAGATCATGAGGAGTAATATGTGTACAAATAGCAATATACATGGAATCTATCCCCCAATCTCTATTTTATTTAGTTGAGAATGATAGATTAGGGGATATATGATCCAACCCATGTTGCGACATTAAAATTATGTGAAATGTGATATGTGATAATGAAATATGATATGTGATGAAGTTTGGCACACACTTGTTACAAGACGTGGGGATAAGATGGTAATGATTCTATACACTCATTGTGGAAGATCTAAGCTAAGTTGTTAGCATATGGTGTTCAGATAAATCGTAAGGCATGGACATTGATTTGATCACAGAAGTACACCATGGCGACTTTTACTTAGTAGGTAAGAATCAATCAGTTTATGGATTCGTATATAAAATTGAAAACATAGTCATCTAATGATTACTTTATATGCTATTATTACTTATAAAACACATTTCTTCTTATGGTCAAGTATTAATGTCATAGTCAAATCATTTTTATGTATAAGGACCATTTGAAATCAAATCTTGTCTAATTGAATAGAAATGATATGAACTTGTTCTTATTTGTTTGTTATGTTTTATATGATTACATAGACATTGGCTAACCGACCAATGAACAAATTTTAGGTTGATAAACTAAGTCATTCTCTCCTCAACACGGGCTTAAACCCAATTGAATCCAAAATAGGTAAAGAATAAATGTCTATTTTTGTACTTGTTCGTGTACTAAGGGTTCCAGTACATTGAGGGCAAGTTTGTTGATGAAGAAATGAATTTTTGTAACTTTTTACATGTGTATATTCTATATAACTTGTCAAGTATATTCTAATCAAAGGTTGTAAATTACTATGTCATAACATTCAAAATATGAGATGTGAATGAATGATGTTACTAATTGCTTATGAATGTTAGTATTCTAGTATCACAAATCAAGTTTAATCATTGATATGAGGTTTAAGGTCAAAGATTCTGTAACATACTGAATTCTGGGCATTTTGCCTTTTGTTCCTATTTTCCATCTTTTCCTCTCATTTCTATCCTCTTTGGCCGTTCTATTTATTTTGTGGAGAATATAATAACCTAATGAGCATTTGTTCACCTTTTCTCTCAATATTTGGGTTTATGCACAAATACCTCAGTGAAAGATTAGCAATGGGTCTAATATGTAAAATGTCCACTTAAGTAATTAATATAATAAAATATTTCGTCCTAGAACTTTCTAGTACTTTTTAGAATATGAAAAAGAAAGAAAATCCCGAAATATAAATAAAGGAGATGATAAATGCAATAATTGGGAATAATATGGAATATTTTGGATAAAAGAAGATAATGAGGAATATATTGTTCCAAAAATCCTAAATAGAAACCCAAGAAGATAATTTGGATATCAATTTCGTTTTCTTGACTTACAAGTTACTTAATGGCCAAGTATCATCAAATTTGGATGATAAATAAATATATAATGCCATTAATACAAGATAATGGGAAATAAGCCAAGAAAGAGAGATAAAATATTTAATTCCCTCAAATTAGAAAACTAACTCCAGATTCGTAATCTAAACATAAAAATAAGACTATTGGAAAATTTTCATGTAATTTGGTGAATGTTTAATATTTATTTTATTCAAGAGAGAGAAAATGATTTAAAGACCAAAAATATTGAATATATGTTGATAAAAATTAATAAATTCAAAAACGTGTTCCTAACATTTATTATTACTTGTATACCAAGTTTCATATTTTTAGAAAGTTTCTAGATGCCTAAATAAATTCAAAGGTTAAATAAGTGATGAAATTTAAATGAATTAAATAAAATAATAAAAGTCTTCAAAAAAATAATAATACTAAATTCGTGTTATACATATGAAAATAGAGCATTGGATGAATTTTGACTCAATTTGAAAAATATTTGATGAGAAGATAAATTCAGGAGAGATAAAGTGTACAAAACTTTCAACTCATTATTTAAAATAATAAACAACTTCAACCGCTAGAAATAATGGTAAATTCGTATCCACCATACTTAATATGAGTTATGAGTGAAGTCTTGTAATTTTAAAGAGAAAATATGATTTGCTTAAATAAAATAGTAAATATTTCAAAAGGCAAATCTAACTTTATATTTAGATTCTACACGTCAAAATAAGTCAGGGTGTGAATTTTGGTTAATTTTGGAGGTCGTTTGTATCCTCAAATAAGGAAAGATAAAAGTTAAATAATTTAAATATGACTTTATTTGATTTTGTGTGGGAATGCAATTGAATAAGCTCCTTATTCCTCACCGTTAGATCCAGATCAGACGCCAGACGCATCATCTTCAACCTTGTGTCATTTATGGAAACATGCTTCTTACATGCGCTTTTCTAATAAGGATTTCTCCCTCTACAATCCATCTATTTTCGAGATTTCTTCGCCCACGAATCGCTCTCTTGATTCCACACCTAGTGATCCTAAACTTGCGCCGTTTTATCAAGAAATCGGGAAACGCCCAATCTTGGGCAATAAGGCTTCGCGACCACCTCCCTATTTCTCGACTCACACACCCACACCTATAAATAACCCCACTATTGGCTTCGCGGGATCCTTTGTAACTCAACCAAACCCCCAATTTCAGTTTTCATCCCTATTTTGAACCCCGACGAGTGGCCGAAGGCGTGTAGCTTGCAACGTCCCTCTCTCTCACATCTCTTCATCTCTGACTAAATAACAGGTACCATCAGATTCAACTTCTTCTTCTCTTTCTTTTGAGTATTTGAACGTCGATTTTCGTCAAGTATCTTAGAATCCCCCAAATCCCTCACGAACAACTGCTTCTGTTCGGCCATTGCGTAATGGCACACTCGGGTGAGGGGAAGGTGACAACTCCGCGAGTTTACTATTTTGCCCATGATCAGTTCTATTCACCCTTGTCCTGCACAGGGACACAATCGTCTTTTCAGTGGTTGACCAGCCTTTGACCTGGATTGGACCTTTGCCAGTCGGTGGGCTGGGCCACTGACTTGGCTCTCTATGATTGGGCCAAGCAGTCTGCCCGGTCCTATCTTCTCTGCTTTTCAAAACAAAAATTAAATTTTCTATTTTTCACATTGGCTAGTTTTAGAAAATTTATATCTTTTGATTTGTTGACGAAAAATAAAAGTAAGATATGTTCCTCAATCAAAAAAAGATGAGCTTTCTAATAAAAATATTTGTGAAGTATGATTCTGATGTTTTCGAATATGTGTTATTAAAGATGATTTAAATTACTTAAAAATATAGAAAATAGCCTAAAAAGTAGTATCTCAAAAATAGACAAAACTATATGTTATTTTGATCACGAGAATCTAACTAGGACATTAGTGAGGTTTTTGAGATATAAATCGATCGTTTGTGGAAAATGTTTGTAGTTTTGGGGTTTGAATCTTTAATAATGAAACATAGTATTAATACATGGATCTAATGATGATATTAGGAAAAGTGGAACATGGAATTGATTAAGTGGTGCAAGTTGATAATTGGAATCAAAATTAAAGGTATGTGCATCTACCCCCTTCAGTTGGAAAAGTTTTTATACCAATACCCATGTTCCCTAATGAGGCTTAATATGACCTAATTCATGATTCATGAAACCTAATTTATTTATGTCTCAAAATCAGTTGTAGTATTATGTTGTTTGGGTTTTATACCCCACTACCATGTTGTATAAATTCTTTTATTAATCTTGCAATAACTCTTTTACTAGGATGTAGTTATATGTTCTATTTAATTGTAAAGTAGGTACTTATGTACAACCACCCAAAGAGGGCATGTATATAATCGCCCTAGGGGAATGTTTATAATTCTCCCCATAATATTATAGGTGACTAGGAATGTCTTATTCTCCCCTCACCTAAGGTTATAGGTCTGGTAGGTGCCTAAACCCTACTTAGTTAGGTAGACATATTAATTTACATGCAAATCCTTTATTTACTTTTGTTATTGGCAAGTTTCCTTATATAAAGCCTCATACTCTTGATGTCTCATCTTTTGATGATTCCCTAGCATGTTTTACTTGTTACAATTATCTTGTCACCTTTAGTATAGTTTAGTGACACATACTTTTATTTTCCTTTCCTTCTTGCTGGGTGCCTTCCCAACCACCCAGATGTGGAGCAAGGTGATGAATAAGACTTGAAGATCTTGGCTTTGGCTTGGACTTAGCTGATGGAGTTATGCTTTGGGAGACAATGCTGTGGTAGTTAGACTTCCCTCTATCTAGATCCTATTTGTGTGATGATGTAACCCAAAAAGGGAGATATTTGATGTATTTTGTACAATCTTTCATGAAATTGAATATTGTCAAAATTTATCTTCCGCTGCTATCTAAATTGAATTTTATTTACCATTGTTATTAGTAGAGAGGTTGATTGATTTCACTTCTTTATATCATGGTATCAGAGCCAATGGTAGTCGGATCTTTGACTATTTCAGTTTGTCTCCCTATATAGAACCCTAGATTTACATACTTTCCCTTAAGTTACATGTTTTCCCTAGATTTGATCTATGTTGATAATAGGTTGATTTAGGACCCTATAGTTACCTTAGAGTCTTGATGAATAAAACTCTAATATACTCATAATTAAAATATGCATAACTTGATGTCGTTTAAGTTTGCCTTTAGGTAACTATTAGGGCATGAAGTTGAAGCAAAGGTATCTAGAAAGGATCATGGTTTCGGGGGATGGCAAAATTTTCTCTGCACCACTAGCTTGTTTTACAAGGACTCTCGTGCCCATATGATACCAGCCTGGCCTGAGCTAATACGAATTACCCAAAATAGTTTGCTTTTAGGCAATAGTAACCTTTGAGTTCTATGTTGTATATCTTTGGGTATCCTAATAGTTTGACTTAAGTTTCACATGTATGTTGGTTTCTCCTAGAACCCTAATATGATAACCTTTGACTTGTTTGAGGATATATACCCTATATAGTTCCTTATGTTCCTTAGGACTTTATGCTTGGATCAGTTTATCCGTAGAACCTAGACCTTGGAGTTTGGGTGTTTGGGAAGATATCAGAGTGTGCAGTGGAAGCATGATGGATCTTGAGAATAGTTTAGTTAGACTTACCCTTTAACCCTAGTTAGTTTGGCTTGATAGGTTGAACCCTTTAAGAGGTGGAGTATGGTTAGTTGATGATGTTTGAGTGGTTAGATTCCGTGGTCGAAATCCTCTTTAGGGGGATGGAACCCTAAAACATCTTGAAGTCTATCTAATCTATATTCAGAAAACTAATTCCATGCTTAGGAGGTTGTTGTGCTTGAATCCTTAGTGTTGTCCAAACAAGTAATAATGGTAACCCTAACATGCTTGTTCCTATATTAATGGACATATAATGATCATCTGAGGAATAATTCATATGTTCAAACCTTAATGGATAACCAATGAACATAATAAGAGTAAGTCACACATTAATGTGAAATTATGGTTTACATGATGCTAACCATGCCATAAACCCTAATGATATGATGAGTAAGATAATTATAACATAATTTGGACTTAATGCATGCTAAGGATGAAAAAGTGCAATATAATGGTCATGGTGACCTAAACCCTAAGTTGTAATAATTTAACCCTAATCAATACATACTTAATGCCTTTCATGATACATTAATGACATTAAGTGCTACAATCAGTTAACATACCTTGATACACATAAATGATATAAATATATATAATCATCTAATCACATATTAATCAAGTCATCAATATAAAATGCAAGTTACCTTGTTATCTAATACACATGTGATTAGTCACTTAATAAGAATCAATTCATTAACATGCAGGATGTCCCACCTTGATCATTCAATTAAAATACATGTAAAGGCTTCAATGTGAATATGAAGTAATTGGATTCACATAAGTGTGCAAAATCAATAATATAAAGGAATGAATATGAGAAATGATTAATGATGACATTAATGTGAGAAATAAATATAATGTGACAATGTGAAAATGATTAATATGAGCATAAGTAACTAGTGTGACATTAATTGGAATAATTGTATGTTTAACCACAAATTTAATAGAATGCGTTATTTCATGTAAAATAATTTTTTATAAATAATAAAGTGGTAATATGAGGATGAGGAAGTATAAATCCGAATTATTAAGGACAATGATCAAATATAATAATGAATGATGAGATATTTGAGTAACACCTAATTGTGATAAAATCCTTAATAAGATAAATGAGAAATACATATAAATAGTTTAATGCATGATGATGAAATGTAACCCCTTTTGGCAATAAAGTGTATATGGCATGACATAATTAATATAATGATGATAATTTGATATCCTAAAGTGATATAATGTTAATAAGCCATAAATGTAAATAAAGTTAAGTATCTTAAAAAGAATATCTTAATAGTGGAACCCTAGATGATCCTTGAGAACCCAACCTATGAGGAGTTGTATGTGAAGTTTCTGAACCCTCAGGTGTAGTTGAAGTATAAGTTTGGTGGAAGTTGTATGGTTGTAGGAACAACCTAATGATGTCAGGTTGCACACTCACCCTTCCCTAATTTTCTAGTGATTTCGGGGACGAAATCCTCTTTAAGGGGTGGAGTGTTGTAACATACTAAATTCTGGGCATTTTACCTTGGTCCTCTTTTCCATATTTTCCTCTCATTTCTATCCTCTTTGGCCTTTCTATTTATTTTGTGGAGAATATAATGGCCTAATGGGCATTTGTTCACCTTTTCTCTCAATATTTGGGTTTATGCACAAATACCTCAGTGAAAGCTTAGCAATGGGTCTAATATGTAAAATATCCACTTAAGTAATAAATATAATAAAATATTTTGTTCTAGAACTTTATAGTGCTTTTTAGAATATGTAAATGAAAGAAAATCCTGAAATGTAAATAAAGGAGATGATAAATGCAATAATTGGGGATAATATGGAATATTTTGGATAAAAGAAGATAATGAGGAATATATTTTTCCAAAAATCCTAAATAGAAACCCAAGAAGATAATTTGGATATCAATTTCATTTTCTTGACTTAAAAGTTACTTAATGGCCAAGTCTCATCTAATTTGGATGATAAATAAATATATAATGCCTTTAATACAAGATAATGGGAAATAAGCCAAGAAAGAGAGATAAAATATTTAATGCCCTCAAATTAGAAAAATAACTCTAGATTCGTAATCTAAACATAAAAACAAGACTTTGGGCAAATTTGCATTTAATTTGGTCAATGATTAATATTTTATTTTATTCAGGAGAGAGAAAATGACTTAAAGACCAAAAATATTAAATATATGTTGATAAAAAATAAATAATTAATCTCAAAAAGTGTTCCTAACGTTTATTATTACTTGTATACCAAGTTTCATATTTTTAGAATGTTTCTAGATGCCTCTAATAAATTAAAAAGTTAAATAAGTGATAAAATTTAAATAAATTAAATAAAATAAAAAAGTCTCCAAAAAAATAAAATAATACTAAATTCGTGTTATACATGTGATAATAGAACATTTGATGAATTTTGACTCCATTTGAAAAATATTTGATGAGAAGATAAATTCAGGAGAGATAAAGTGTATAAAACTTTCAACTCATTATTTCAAATAATAAAAAACTTCAACAACTAGAAATAATGGTAAATTATTATCCACCATACTTAATATGAGTTATGGGTGAAGTCTTGTAATTTTTGGATAATCCTAGAGTCATTAATGCATGAGAAAAGAAAAAATATGATTTGCTCAAATAAAATAGTAATATTTTCAAAAGGCAAATCTAACTTTATATTTGGATTCTACACGTTAAAATAAGTCAGGGTGTGAATTTTGGTTAATTTTGGAGGTCATTTGTACCCTCAAATAAGGAATGATAAAAGTTAAATAATTTAAATATGACTTTATTCGATTTTGTTTGAGAATGCAAATGAATAAGCTCCTTATTCCTCACCGTTAGATCCAGATCGGACGGCGGGTGCATCATCTTCAACCTTGCGTCATTTATGGAAACTTGCTTTTTACATGCGATTTACTAATTAGGATTTCTCCCTCTACAATCCATCTATTTCTGAGATTTCTTCGCCCAAAAATCGCTCTCTTGATTCCACACCTAGTGATCCTAAACTTGCGTCGTTTTATCAAGAAATCAGGGAACGCCCAATCTTTGGCAATAAGGCTTTGCGGCCACCTCCCTATTTCTTGACTCACACACCCAAACCTATAAATAACCCCACCATTGGCTTCGTAGGATCCTTTATAGCTCAACCAAATCCCCAATTTCAGTTTTCATCCCTATTTTGAACTCCGGTGGGAGGCCGAAGGCGTGCAACTTGCAGCGCCCCTCTCTCTCACATCTCTTCGTGTCCGACTAAATAACAGGTACTATCAGATCCGGCTTCTTCTTCTCTTTATTTTGAGTATCTGAACATCGATTTTCATCAAGTATCTTAGAATCCCCCAAATTCCTCACGAACAGCTGCTTCTGTTCGGCCATTGCGTAAAAGCGCTCTCGGGTGAGGGGAAGATGACAACTCCGTGAGTTTACTATTTTGCCCATGATCAGTTCTATTCGCCCTCGTCCTACACAGAGAAACGATCGTCTTTTCAGTGGTTGACCGACCTTTGACCTGGCTTGGACCTTTTCCAGCCGGTGTGGCGGGCCACTGACTTGGCTCGCTATGATTGGGCCAAGCAGTGGGCCCGGTCCCACCTTCTCTGCTTTTCAAAACAAAAATCAAATTTTCTATTTTTCTCATTGGATAGTTTTAGAAAATTCATATCTTTGCATTTGTTGGTCAAAAAATAAAAGTAAGATATGTTCTAGAATCAGAAAAAGATGATCTAATAAAAATATTTGCGAAGTCTGATTCTGATGTTTTCGAATATGTGTTTTTAAAGATGATTTAAATTACTTAAAAATATAGAAAATAGCCTAAAAAGTCAGTATCTCAAAAATATAGAAACCTGTATGTTATTTTGATCAGGAGAATCTAACTAGAACATTAGTGAGGTTTTTGAGATCTAAATCGATCGTTGGTGGAAAAAGTTTGTAGTTTTGGGGTTTGAATCTTTAATAATTAAACATATTATTAATACATGGATCTAATGATGATATTAGGAAAAGTGGAACATGGAATCGATTAAGTGATGCAAGTTGATAATTGGAATCAAAATTAAAGGTATGTGCATCTACCCCCTTCTATTGGGAAAGTTTTTATACCAATACCTATGTTCCCTAATGAGGCTTAATATGACCTAATTCATGATTCTTAAAACTTAATTTATATATGCCTCAAAATCAGTCGTAGTATTATCTTGTTTGGGTTTTAAACTCCACTTCCATGTTGTATAAATCCTTTGATTAATCTTGCCATAACTCTTTTTCTAGCATGTAGTTATATGTTCTAGTTAATTGTAAAGTAGGTACTTATGTACAAGAACCCACAGAGGGGATGCATATAATCACCCTAGAGGAATGTTTATAATTCTCCCCATAATATTATAGGTGACTGGGAATTTCTTATTCTCCCCTCACCTTAGGTTAGAGGTCTGGTAGGTGCCTCAATCCTACTTAGTTAAGTAGACATTAATTTACATGCAAATCCTTTATTTACTTTTGTTATTGGCAAGTTTCCTTATATAAAACCTCATACTCTTGATGTCTCATCTTTTGATGATTCCATATCCTATTTTACTTGTTAAAATTATCTTGTCACCTTTAGTATAGTTTAGTGACACATACTTTTATTTTCCTTTCCCACTTGCTGGGTGCCTTCCCAACCACCCAGATGTGGAGCAAGGTGATGAATAGGACTTGAAGATCTTGGCTTTGGCTTGGACTTAGCTGATGGAGTTATGCTTTGGGAGACTAGGCTGTGGTAGTTAGACTTCCCTCTATCTAGATCCTAGTTGTATGATGGTGTAACCCAAAAAGGGAGATATTTGATGTATTTTGTACAATCTTTCATGAAATTGAATATAGTCAAATTTTATCTTCCGCTGCTATCCAAATTGGATTTTGTTTACCATTGTTATTAGTAGAGAGGTGGATTGATTTCACTTCTTCACATATTCTTAGACCATGGGATCTCCACGAATAATCAATTTTAGTTTTATTAGTTGGAGTGGAAATTGATGTGAGCTTTTCTTCATAAACTAATGGAATGAATTATTCATAAATTCTTGCTTTATAGCCATCTCTCTTAGTGAATTTGTAGTCTCCTTTAGCTTTGAGTTGTTCCTTTTTTTCCAACCATGGAGATCTTAAGCTCACCTCCTTGTCTCCCATTCCTCCAATTTGTCTTGTTATCATCCATTTGTCCTGCCACCTTCCAGGATTCTTCAAAGGGTTGGCCCATCAAAGTAAAACCCAGTAACGTGTGTAAAATGTTTTTTATATAACCAATATCAATGATTTGAAACCAAGATGGAGGCACCTCAAAATTAGATCATTAAACCATTATCATGCTTAAAATGTGTCACATGTTTAGATCATTTATCTGCCCCTTAATCTAGTATGGGAGTGAGGTTACGTAGAACTTCTCCAAGAATTGACTCTATCTCATTCTTGTGAATGTATTAATTACTAGCTTTATCTTTGAAGAAGTAATAATAAAGATATATGTACTTCCTCCAAATGGATACCAACTAACTTTGTGTTGTTAAAAAATATGTAAATCTCAATTGATTCTCATATGAGATTAATGAAATTTTTTCTTAATTCTAGATACATAAATTTTACTAACCATGATGAAGAACTCATCAATAGATCTAAAAAGATGTGAATAACATAAACTTATACAAATTTAAGACAATCTGTAACACCCTCCCTAAGCACACACATGCACATAGTAGAAGTAACATAGAGTTTTCCATAACTCGTGCACTCAAGGGGGTATTACATAAAATTGGCATTCATAACAACAATATAATCAATCACATAAATTGAAAATAAGAAACATTCTCATAATTGTTCTTACAAAAGGAACATAATGGATATCACATGGAAAACAAACTCAACATCTCGAAACATAGTCTAAACTCTAAAGTTCTAAACATTAAAACATATAGCTGATTATATAAACCTGAGGATCATTTTATAGTTAGCACCCCACCAGATCGAGTCATGTCTCTATCCTTGTACTTGATTCTCTGGAATCTACTTCGCTCATACTTCTCACCTGCGGACATCTCGTCCCCAGCCATGCATTGAAAAAAATAATTGTTAACGTAAGTGGCATGAGCATTCTAACATATGCATTGCTTGATGAAATAAGATACTAGAAAATATTCTTAAACATTGTAGACTGAGAATTAACATTAAAATCATTACAAAATATGAAACATAAATATCTCTTCTTACTTTAACCTAGTTCTTATCTGTTTACTTTATCTTATCTTTCTCTGGAGACCTGTACTCTGGTACATGGGTCTCATGACCTACAATAAGGTGCCTGAGTCACATAACCTGCACTCTGGGCCTGGGTTATGTCTCTGAATTGGCATGCACTCTGGTGCCTGGGCCACATGACTTGTACAAAGGGCACGAGTCATGTTTCTTTTATCTTAATCTCTTTTACAAAACTATAGATGAGATTATGTACATTATCTTACTAAGACATCTTTTATTTATGACTTTTAACTGATTGTGGCCACCATTATACAATAAGTCCTCCTCTGTTGACACCGAAGTGTCCTCTATGGTGGAACACACCCTCTATTGGCACAACGTGCCCTCTGTTGACACCAAAGTGTCCTCTATGGTACGCACCCTCTGTTGGCACAACGTTCTCTCTGTTGACACCAAAGTGTCCTCTATAGTGTAACACACCCTCTAATGGCACAACGTGCCCCCTGAAATGGAGTAAACACTCATCTGAATTGGCAACAGATGACTCTGAATCGTCCCGGGACTCTCTGAATGAGGACTTATCATATAATGTATTATGTGAAGGTTCTCAATTATTTATCTTAATTCTAAGCTTACTAAATTTTGAATCTGAACTTCTCTGAAACTTAGTACTAAACATTTACTGAATTCTGAATCTGAATCTTTGCTCTAAAATTATGAACTAAATCTTTTACTAAATGTGAATATAGACCTCAATTACTTCATAATTGAGATTGAGTCTAAAACCGTTATCATGTAACTTTTCAAATATACGGCTACCCACATCTTGAGTTGTCTAAATCTAAATTGAAATTTGAATGTTATCCTGAAATCTAAAGCATACATATTAATGCACTTGCATCATAAATCTTAAAGCATTATGTTCTCATATCCTTATCATGACTCAAATCATGAATTTTAATAAAATCTAATCTTGGAACTTTATCATGACATAGCACATCATAATCGTATAACATTAACATGAAATGAATTCTCAATACATCCTGATCTTAATATAGTGTTTATCTTGAAAACTTGATCATGTCTTAATATGTTCAAAAAAACTTATATTCCTATACCGTGCTTAACTCTAAAATCTGAATCATTCTAAGAAATCTAAATAACTTCTTAGCTATCATATCTCTATCTATATAAGAAATCTTAATATCATATTTTAACTTGAAAGCTTACTTACATGGCTATATCACATAACCATGAAAGTATAACAATCTTAGTTGCATGTGTTACCTTGTAGTCTTATTCATAAATATGATTCTTTACTAAGAATCTTATTGGAATATGATACTTTAATTTCCTCATGAACCTAGTTCATGAATCTCAATCATTCTAAGAAATCTGAATAACATATCTCTACTTGAGATATTGGGTATATCAGAGAACATCATTATGGAGGCGTGAAAACTTTGATTTCACTTCTTACTCAAAATCTTGGAATAGTAGAACACATAAATCACAATGTCTTATCTAAGAAACATGTAAATATTTTGAGCTTAATAAATACGAATACTCATGGGCATGAACCACTTACCTTTCTTGTAGAAACCTATGTTTAGTCCTTGAACCTTTAAATCAAGATCCTATTTCCTGAAAACATCATGAACAATTCATGAATAGCCATTAAACCCAAAACCCATTATTATTAGGTCTAATTAGTGTTCCCATACCATCTTAGATGTGTAGGATAATTTACCAAAAGTCACTTCACTTATACATAGTTACTGATCTAATAGATTATACACATGTCTCATATGTTCAACTAATTTCATGGTGATATTTGGGACATATACAAATCATCATTTCATTTTCTTAAACTAGATTAGGGTTGCCACTCCTAATCAAGCCTTCAAGCACAACAATATGAAGTCTTACATCATTCATTATGATCAGATGTATTATATCTTCTCTAGACATCATTAGCAATCTAAAATCTTTTTCTCAGATTTCATGACCCATTAAAACTATTTATTACTAACAATCCATGATTATATGAATGCAACACTTCTATAAAATCCATGACTATATCATTAATCAACCTATAAATCTAACATTTTTATAAAATTGTAGACCTTGAGGGCTTTCATTCGGTAGCTTATACGAACAAAACAGACTCAGTGATCACAAGATATGATTTAAACAAACTTTTACCTTATTGGGGGTGATCACGGACGCCCATACATAATCAAATGGTCGAGCAGGACATTGACCCTTGATAGAAGGACCCACATAGCTAATGAGATCCAGTGCGGGATCCGCGGAGGATCTGGATAGACCAAACTCGAGACGGGATGTATGTCATCCTCCTCGCGCAACCCCTGTTTACTCTGTAAAATAGAGTACTACCTCACAGGGATCGGGAAGCTAGTGATGGCCTTGGCTTGGTATCTGGCGCTAGGATCGGGCCACAGAAACGTGTGCCTTTCTAGGGCACTGACACTCCCATCCGTCTATACTTTCTCATCCTCGTCAGGGGCTTCATTCTCCTCTGCGACTCTTGTATACCGCACAGACCTGTTGGCACAGGAACATGTCTTCACCACTCAAGAAGGAGGGAAGAGATTGAAGAAGCATGTACTAGAATTGTCGATGCACGCTAGTTAAAGACCTTACCCCTTTCCTTGACCCTCTTTAAAAATCCCCTCTCCAATTTAAAGACCCCAAACACCATTACGGCTGAAGGTCTCCTACTTTGCTCCAGTGTACGGCAGTCTCTAGACGATATCTTTATTCTCGTTTCTACTTTAATCTCGCCGCCGTGCAAGACTGTGAGTGGAAAACCCTCCCCAAAGCCTCAGCACAGTGTTGGTCTTATATAATAATAGCCTTAACAGCCCCACCAACCAAACCTATTCATACTTGTTTTCCAATTAGTACTGGAATAATTCCAAGAAGTACAGTTCTGATTAGAAACCTAATAAAATACTACCGTCTCTTTCATTGTCAACCAACTATTGACAATTTTCCATTCACAGTTAAGCTCCAACTCACATCCTACGAATACTTGAATTAGATAGTGTAAATAACCACTTGCACTTGGCTTGGGATCAAAGTATATTTGTGAATTTACTATTTGGAATTGTAATATATTCGTACAAAGTTCTCATCATGGTTTTGATTATGATTATGTCACTGCATGCTAATATTGCATAAAAGACACTTACAATCACAAATTTTTATGAAGGAGGATATTTGAACCAAGTTTGGATTGATGCTCGTTCTCATTATGTAGTATTTCTAGGAATATATATATAATTTATTTTAAATGTTCATGAGGGTTCCATTTTCTTTTATTTTTAATGCACATGGATCACTTAAACAGGAAGCTGGACCCACTACTTAGCGTCTTATGCCAAATAAGTTCATAAGATAATTAATATATTTCTAATTAAAATGAAACATCCTGATATACCTTGGGTAGAATTTTGGATTGTTACAATTCTAGCCACTTTATGAAAATTTTGTCATCAAATTTGACTGAGTAGATCAATAGATTCCTTATTTGGATGCTAGAAATGATTATACTAATTACTAACTCTAAGCTTCTATAGTTCCTAATAATTCACAAGATAATCAATTATTTGTAAAAAAATTAATAATAATAATAACTTTTCATTATACGTAAACTTTCTGAGTTTGAGATTAATCATGCTTCTATATTTTGAAATATCATCCAAAAAAATATTAACAAATTATGCTCAATATTCAAAATTATCTCTAATCATGTTTAATAAAATTTTAAATCTTTGGAAAATTGAGGCTCTGCCTCATCATATCATAAGAAGTAAAAAACGTCTCTTGAATTCATGCTTTAGGGAAATGAATCATATATTTTGAAGATTTTCACATAATAGACCCTTAATTTACTTATACTTAGAGAAATTCACATTGAAGGTTAAACTAGATATTGAAATTTGGGATGTTACACAATCATCCTATCAAAGAAATAAATTACAATTGTAACTTATTATAGTGCATGACTATTAATATGATCATACCCAATATTGATATGATTGTCTTGTCATAATTTGCTTCAATGATGGTAGTAATTGGAACTGTAGTAGCAGATGTTACAAATTTATTACTTTATTTTTAAAGGAGTAGTAAGAGATATGTAGTCTACTCTATAGGGACACCAATTGGCTTTCTCAGGTTGCACAATTCATAAAGATCTTAGTAGATGCTCATGTGTTAGTGCTGACTCTACCTACAAAGTTTTTATCCATACTAAATGAATATTTTTTTTTTGATTTCAAATTTTGAGAATGAAATTTGTACCTCATGCTTAACATTTTCAAGATAACATTGGTACCTCATGCCTATAGAATAACTATTATTTATGTGATATAAATACTATAATCACCCTATTTGTAACTTGGGATCACCCCTTTTATATGATTGATGACTTTCATGTTGCCAAATCTTGAAAACTTGAAATAATGACTATGTTGACCACTCTATTTATGACTTAGGGAACAAGACTCATGTTGATTAGGGTGGGGTCTTCCATTGATGTTGAAATTATAACCATGACGGTTAAACATAATGTTTGTCTTGTATAGTTGAAATATGAAATATCAATAATGGATGTATTACCCTACCTAGGACAATGCATAAGTGTGATGAAGTGGACTTTTAGAATCCTGAAATCTACAATAACATATTAGAATTCATATGTTGAGTTATTTTGAGAGTTACAAGCGCTTTGGTAAGGTTTGGATGGTGATGGATATTGATATCATGATTAAGATCCTTCAATTTATACCTTTGTGAATATTTAATTGAATGGTCAAATAGTTGAGTTTTAGCACCAAAATTAAAAGGATTATGCCTTGAGGTATGATAAAGCTATAGTTAAATTTTGGTGTCAATTGGAGGATTCTAGAGGAAGTTATTCAAGTTTGAATTTGATGAAATAATGCATATTTTGATGTATATATGAACAAGGTATATAAGCCTTACCGTAAATTTTTGATTAATAAGCTATTGTCATGCACCCTTGAACTCTGTATAAGTAGCATGGCCTACATCTAACTATAGAGACTTGATCCAGTGGCCATGGCCTTGCCACAAATTAGTGTAAGTAGCGTTTATCTGCATCCCTTGGATGTCCAGATCTGATGGCTAACAAGTTATCACCCACCTCTTCTGACCATAGTGTTGGAGGTAGTTTAGCTCAGTTGGGATCAAGCCATCATGATCATAGTTTGTGGGTGGAGATGTGTGGTTGGTCGTGGAGATAATTTCATCATGTTGCGAGGAGTTATAAGAACCCTCATTTGAGGAGAATGAACAAGAGATGCGGAATTTTATCACTTCCATTCCTACTACTCTCTGCAAAGCTTTCTATAGATCATGAGTGGGAGTAGACACTGGAGTTAGAAAAAAGTTTCTAGGAGGATGAAGATAGAAGGCATAATGGAGAGATATGAATTATAGAGAAGAAAGCCTAAAGTGAATGGAGTCCATATCAGGAAGTCTGGCACCACCCACAAATACTATAATGGCTGACAAATTGACGATGAAGGCTGAGTTGGGAGCATATTGATGGGCCTCACAGAGTAGACAGAGGTGTTGTGAAGCTTCGTGATGCTTTAGACTAGTATGAGGATGAGCAGAGGCAAATTGCCACTTTGCTCCACCGCAACCAAAACCAGGTGACGATGACTTACAAACCATATGGTTTTGGAGTGTAACCAGGAGATCAGATTAGCCGAGTAGGTCTATTTTGCCTTGCTGCAGCTTAAGGAGGCAATTTCAAATGTCTAGGACAATGATAACTCTACCTATTCCTCATCGGAGCTCATCCTATGTGGTGGCAGCCTTACAGAATTGAGAGGATGGGTGGCTCTTCATTGGGAGAAAGGAAGAAGTGTCTGACATGGACATGAGAGAGGTTGTATCTCAATAGAGATCAACTCTTTCGTGAGGATCACTAGAGGATGACCAATTCCTCATAAGACTCACCCATCGCAGTGAAGACAACATCTACTTCATGGAAGAATAGATTGTGTGAGAAAGAAAGGAGTGAATGGGATGACCTGGATCAACATTGTGAAACCGGCCAAACTAGGAGAACTAACACAGACTGAGCGGCTCAAAGCTAAACTAGGTGCATCCCAAAGTGGACACGTAGTTGAAGAAGATTGGCCCAGAAAGGTAAATAGTTTACTAATTTCATAGATCTAAGATAAATAAGAGAAATCTCATTATTAGAAAATTACAAATAAGGTACCAAAATGTTTAGAAAATGAGTAGAACAATATGGAACCAAATTATCATGCTTTTGATGCACTAATATTAGTGATATCATGTAAGTAGTGAAATGCTTATTTTTAGGGATAATAAATAACAAATAGTGACCTAAAAATATGAGAATGCATCGGTAACTCTAAAATATGATACATAATCCAAGTTATATCATTGATTGTAATGTTGATGCATGAAATCATGTAATTTTCTCAATTAGGCTATCTAGGGATAATCACCCTAAATAAAATGTTGAAAATACATTAATGATCAATAAATGATGGAATTCACAACATACCCTCATATCAGTAACTGGAATCTAATGTGCAACTCTAATATCAATTAGATGCATATAATCCATGTTATATGAAGTTGATCCTTAATACATGGTTTGAAACCCTAATTTAGGTTAATGCATGTAACCTAAGGTTATTCCGTTCTCATAATAATGTGAAACACAATTATCAGTAAATAAACTATAATACAAAATATGATATAAAAAAGATAACTCCAAAATGAGAATACAAGTAATGATGGGAATATCCAAATGAGCTAAGCTAAACCCTAAAATGGACATACAAGGGTTAAGACAATGAGAACATGATGGCATATGTGGTCTTGTCTTTATCAAGGTTTGACCAAGAGGATATAGATGACCTCATGGATATGTTGATTAGGTTTTTCATTCTGCAAGGTACATAATTACCTCTTACTTGGCTTATTATACAACATGCTTGTAATATATGCATAGTAAAATACTTGGCATATGATATTGGATGAAATGATTATTCTTGTATTATATGTTTCTTGATTTACCATAGTTAGTGTTATGAACACATGAAACGTAATAGATCTCTTCCATTATATTAAAGCACTATATCTCTTTGGTAAGCATAGTTCTAGTGAGTGATCTATCTCTCTGGTAAGAAGATCACATGTATAATGATATATCTATTTGGTAAGTAGATCATAAGGCCTTAATGCATCTATCCCATTGGTAGGTAGAAGCACAGGCATATAATGGAAAATGTGCCTAAAATATATGTTAGCTTTTGGTAACAAATATCTTTGTGCAAGTATATGCTTTTCTTATATTTGTTAATTCCTGTCAAATAATAGTTTTATCTTATTGCCAAGTCTTAGTAATGAGAGGTATACAAAAGATATGTAGGCATACTCAGTACAATATTCTTGAATTTTGTGCTGATGTGTACCATATGCAATATGTCGTTTAGGTGTTGTGGACATACGCTCTTGAAGATCGCAGATAGTTGAGTGTTGTATGGTGAGCAGATTTTATAGGTGGACCTATTTTCTTAAGATCATGTTGTTTAGTAGTAGTACACGTGTATGTAGAAGTTTGTTGTTCAATATGTAATATCAAATGTTGTAACAATTCATTATGTAATTATATGTTGAATGGTGAACATGTGTTGTATGGTTTTATTATTATTCATATGCATGTGCTACTATTGTTTCCTTCTGACTTCCTCTGATTTTCTTCTTCTTAGCCTAGTATGGGGTGTTTAAATTGTAGTCTTATTGAGGTGAGGTTTCAATTTGGACGTCACACATCAGATTAAGTTTTAGAAAATTTGGGGATGTCATAGGTGGTATCAGAGAATGAACAATAGAAAAACCTGACATCTGCTCATTATGAAACTCAAACTAAAGAAAACCTTGAATTGAACATCTTTAGGGTTAGATTAGTCATCTTTCGGAGACTAGATCTGACCATGCCTCTAGGTTAGCACCTATATTTCTAAGAACAAGGTCTAGACTGGTTCTTGTTGTATAGCAGGTCCTTAGATGTCGCTCCTTCCTTTTAGTGCAGTGGTATGGGACGTTGCATTATTTGGAAATGATGTACATCACGGGAAGAGAAACCTTTAACATATGATGCATCTATTTTTTAGGTAGTTGGACTAGTCTACACCATTTTATCACCCTTTTTACTAGGTGACATGGCACTAGACTGTCTACGATGTGTGGGACACACATTTTGTGGACTTGATTTTTGATTCCAATTGGATCAAACCCCGATAGTTTTCTCTGACATTTGTAATATAGGAGAAAAACTATATAATATTTTATTATATATGTAAGTATTACAAAAATGTGTCCCCACACTGTACGAGTATGAGGTGGTCATGAAACCTAAGTGAAAGTGAATGACATCAGTCTAGAAGAGATAGTAGTTCTAGATTAGATGTCTAGAGCCTTGTTAGAATATATGATAGATCGAATAGATGAAATAAATTTTGATGAAATGATGTAGGTATTATATAGATTGTATAAGATGGTTTATGATGATCAATGTTGTCTTTGAGGGCCTAAGTTTAGATTGGAGGATTTGAGATAAGTTTTAATGATGCAAGTATGTGTGCTTTTTTAAGATAAGATAGGATAAGTTAAGACAAGGATGTGAATCAACAAGATCCTCAATCTCTTTTACAAAGGAGGACCTCTAGTGTTAGGAATAGTTTTAGGGTTAACTCCAGAGAGGGTGAGACTCATTGAGAGAAGGTCAGAGTACCTAAACTCCAAGATATGAGGATGATGAGAAATATGTGATATGATATGTCCTAAAGTAGAATACTCTTAAGTGAATGAGTTGAGTTGCTTTATGCATGATTGCTATAGCATGTTAAACCATAGATGTCCTTGGAAGGACCTAACCCAAGAGTCATAGAGAGGATGGTTATATGTGAACATATGAATATGATTATGAGTACCTACTATCTAGGTGAGGGAGAGAGAGTCCCAAGACCCTGGAGGAGGTAAATGTGTTAGTTTCTATAAGGCCTCAATCTTGGGTTGACGGTTACTTGTAGCAATCTAGTGCATGTGTTTATGAGAGAGAGTTATGAAATAGTATTTCATAGGTATAGAACCTATGGAGAGTATGCCATATCATGTTTTGGTTTGTGGTTATGTGGCTAGAGCTTGTAAAAATATCACCAGTTCCAATGAGGTAATCTATGAACCCTAGACTACGAGAGGAAGGATAAAGTATTAGCATATGAGATACTCATAGAGTTGAGTGAGCTCAGAGAGACTGATCATGACACTACCCTCATGATATGGGTCAGGAGAACCTCAATTGGACTAGTTTTGATTTATGTTTGATTAGATACTCACATAATTTTCTTTAGCACAACCATGATATAATATATGTAAGGATGTGATCTAATCTTGAGATGTGATACATGAAGGTAACATGATGAAAAACCTAAAGATGGTTTAATAGATATCAATGCATAAATTGTTAACCATATACATGAATAATTATGATAATGTGATAATGTTGGTTAATCTTGTAATGAAATCACTAGTAAATGTTGGAATTTATAATGAGCAATGAAATAAGATCATATGAATGAAACATGTTACTTGAGGTGTTAATCTTAGTGATTAATAAAGATGAAAAGTATAATTGACAGTTAGAACAACATAATGATTATAACACCTTGATATGATCTATATGGATAAAGTGGGTTAACGTTAGTTAACTCCCTCCAAAAAGGCATATGTTAATGTTGAACACGTTCTAACAATTATCTCAAAAAAATGTTGATGACACCTTGATATAATGGTCTAACTTTAGTTAACTCCTTTAGAACATGGTAATATGATGTGGGAACCCTAATGCATGGGTAAAGATAAGGATGCAACCCTAACATATGAGATATGTCATGACATAACATGAGTTTTTAAACCTTTTTGAGCGGGTAGTTCACCCTAGATTCTCTAGAAATACTCTTAGTAGTGGTTTGGATATAGTTCTAGAGCTTTTGTCTGTTAATATGTTGCCCTTACAGTGGTGTCCTACATGTGGATGAAGACATTTTGGTTTTTCCATGGAGTAAGGAATGGTTTAATTTCAAGGATGAAATTTCTTTTAAGGGGTGTAGGATGTGATGAAGTGGACTTTTGGAATCCTTAAATCTCCAATAACATATTGGAATTCATATGTTGAGTTATCTTGAGAGTTATAAGTGCTCTGGTAAGGTTTGGATGGTGATGGATATTGATATCATGAGTAATATCCTTCAATTTATACCTTTGTGAAGTATTTATATGAATGGGAAAACAATTGAGTTTTAGCATAAAAATTGAATGGATTTTGCCTTGAGGTATGACAAAGCTATAGTTAAATTTTTTTGGCAATTGGAGGATCCTAGAGGAAGTTATTCAAGTTTGTATATGATAAAATTTTGCATATTTTGATGTATAGATGAACAAGGTATATAAGCCTTAGCGTACGTTTTTTATTCATAAGCTATTTTCACACACCCTTGAACCCTGGCTAAGAAGTGTGGCCTACATATAAGTATAGAGTCTTGATCTAGTGGCCACAACCTTAGAAGGGAGAGGCCATAAATCAATGTAAGTGGCATTTATCTCAATCCCTTGGATGTCGGATCTGATGGCTAACAAGTTGTCTCCTACATCCGCTGACCAATAGTGTTGGATGTATTTTAGATCTGTTGGGATCAAGCAACCATGATCATAGTTCATGGGTGAAGATGTATGGATGGTCCTGGCAATAATTTAGTCATGTTGCGAGGAGTTAGAAGAACCCTCATTTGAGGAGAATTAACTAGAGATGAGGAGTTTCATCGCTTCCGTTCCTACAGATCTCTCCAAAGCTTTTTGTTGGTCATGAGTGGGAGTAGACACTGGAGTTAGAAGGAAGTTTCTAGGAGGATGAAGATAGAAGGCATAATGGAGGCATATGAATGGTAGAGAAGAAATCCTGAAGTGAATGGAGTCCAAATCTGGAAGTCTGGCGCCACTCACAGATGCTACAATGGCCGACAAACTATCGATGAAGGCTGAGTTGGGAGAGGATTGATGGACCTCCCAAGTGTGGTTAGAGGGCCTCACAGAGTAGATAGAGGTGATGTGAAGCTTGCTAAAGTTTTGGACTTGTACAAGGATGGGCAGAGGAAAATTGCCACTGTGTTCCACCTTAGTCGGAACCAGGTGACGCGGACTTACAAAGGACAAGGTTTTAGTGTGGGACCAGGAGATCGGATTAGCCGAGTAGGTCTATTTTTCCTTGCCGTTGCTAGAGGAGTCACTTTCAGATGTCAAGGACAATGATAACTCTACCTATTCCTCACCAGATCTCAGCCTGTTCAGCAACACCCTTGTAGAATAGAGACAACGGGTGGCTCTGCGATCAGGAGAAAGGAAGCAACATTGGGCGTGGATGTAAGAGAGGCTGAATCTCAATAGAAATGAACCCTTTCATGAGGAGCACTAAAGGATGACCAATTCCTCATAGGATTCACCCATCATGGCGATGGCGACATCTACTTCACGAAAGAACAAATTACGTGAGAAAGAAAAGAGCGGATGAGCTAACCTGGTTCAGCATAGCCAAACCAACTAAACCAGGAGAACCTACCCAGACCGGTCGGCTCGAAGATGAATGAGGCGTATCCCAAAGTGGACACATGGACGAAGAAAATTGGCCCAGAAAGGTAAATAGTTTAGTAATTGCATTGATCTTAGATAAATCATAGAAAATAGTTTGATTATCAGAAATTTACAAATAAGATACCAAAATATTCAAAAAAATAAGTAGAACAATATGAAACCATAATATCAAGCTTTTGATGCACTAATCTTAGTGATATCATGTAAGTAGTGAAATTCTTATTTTAGGGATAATAAATATCAAATAGTAACATAAAATTATGAGAATGCATCAGTAACTCTAAAATATTATATATAATCCATTTGATATTAGAGATTGTAATGTTGATGCATGAAATGATGTAACATGCTCGATTTGGCTATCTAGGGATAATAACCCAAAATGAAATGTAGAAAATACATTAATGATTCAATAAATGATGGAATTCACAACACACTCTCATCTTAGTAACTGGAAGCTAATGTGGAATTCTGATATGAGTGAGATGCATATAATCCATGTTATATGAAGTTGACCCTTAATACATGGTTTGAAACCCTAATTTAGGTTAATTCATGTAAGCAAAGGTTAATCTGTTCACATAGTAATGTGAAACATGAGTATCAGTAGATGAACTATAATATAGAATATGATATTAGAAAGACAACTCCAAGATGAGAATATAAGTAATGATGGGAATATCCTAATGAGCTAAGCTAAACCCAAAAATGGACATACTAGGGTTAAGATAATAAGAACTTGATGGCATATATGGTCTTGTGTTTATCAGGGTTTGACCAAGAGGATATAGATGACCTCATGGATATGTTGATTAGGCTTGTCATTCTTCAAGGTACACCATTACCTCTTACTAGGATTATTATACAGTATGCTTGTAATATATGCATAGTATAATACATGGCTTATGATATTGGATGAATTGATTGTTCTTCTATGATATGTTGCTTGATTTACCATACTTATTATTATGAACACATGAAACATAATATATCTGTTCCATTATTTGAAATCACTATATCTCTTTGGTAAGCATAGTGCTTGTGAGTGATCTATATCTTTGGTAAGAAGATCACATGTACAATGGACTATCTCATTGGTAAGAATATCATAAGGCCTTAATGCATCAATCCCATTGGCAGGCAGATGCATGAGCATATAATGGAAAATGTGCCTAAATATATGTTCTCTTTTGGTAATAATATCTTTGTTCAAGCATATGCTTTTCTTATAATTATTAATTCCTACCATGTAATAGTTTTATCTTATTACCAAGTCTTAGTAATGAGAGGTATATAAAAGACATGTAGGTGTACTTAGTACAATATTCTTGAATATTGTGCTGATGTGCACCACATGTAATATGTTGTTTAGGTGTTGTGGACATATGCCCTTCAAGATCGAGGAAAGTTGAGAGTTGCATGGCGAGAAGATGTATAGGTGGACCTAATGTCTTAAGATCATGTTGTTTAGTAGTATTACATGTGTGTGTAGAAGTTTGTTGTTCAATATGTAATATCAAATGTTGTAACAATTCATTATGTAATTATATGTTGAATGGTGAACATGTGTTGTATGGTTTAATTATTTTTCATGTGCATGTGCTACTATTGTTTTCTTTTGACTTCCCATTCCAAACCACCTCCTCACAGAGGAGTCTCTAGAGTGGGGAGATTGAACAAGAACACTCCTCCCAGACCCGAGGAAAATAAACAGAAGGAGGCATCTGATGCCATCAACATTGATGATGAGGAAATCCAAGAGACAGCAGCCGTGGTGACCATCACAAACGAGGAGGTTGCGATGACCAGTACTATGGAGGGGGTTGCGGTACCTATCACCACAGGAAGTACCAACCCTTTCTCTATATTGGAGCAACTTGAGGAAGGAGAAATGCCTGCAAGTTCATAAGGGGGAAGAAGTAGAAGCGCGAGAGATGCTAGAAGCTCCACAACAAAGCCAAAGAACAGACCCAAATCTGAAGGTGGAGGAGGGTCAAAAGAGAAAGGTAAATGACTTTCCTCACATGGAATGTGCGAGGGGCTTCCTTCCCTAAGACTCAATCTAGGTTAAGGAAGATTCTTAGGAGGATACAAGCTGATGTGGCTTGTTGTTTTGAGACAAGGATAAAGAGGGATGTCTCAGAGAGAGTTATGACCTTATCTCCTCCAAATTGGGTTTCCCTTTCCATCCTTCAGGTTGTGGAGGGGGGCAGGATTGTGCTAGGGTGGAACTCGGATAAGTGGACCATTGAACCAATAGAAATACATGATCAAATCATTACTGTCAGTTGCTTCAATACTGGGGGTTTCTCATGCATTCTTTCTGCTGTTTATGGTGAAAACTTAGAGAGTGACAGGGAGAGGCTGTGGTTTGCGCTGAAGGAAACTGCCCAAAATCAAATCCCATGGATTGTCCTTGGGGATTTCAACAACATTAGGAGTGCCAATCAGAAGAAAGGAGGGAGGAGAGTTCCCGAGAGGATTCTGAACAAGTTCAATAACTGCTTGGATGCTGTTGATCTCCATGAAGTTAATACGGTAGGTGGGCACACTAACTGGTCTAACAAACAAAATAGGTGGATAGCTACTCGCCTTGACAAATGCTTGGTTAATAACGCGTGGCTGGAGATTTTACCCAGAGTGGTTGCTAAAACCGGATCACATCACTTTAGTGATCATGCATGGTTGGAGGTGAACCTCATCAACAAACCGCAAAAAGCGAAACCGTTCAGGTACCTGAACTTCTGGAGAAAATGGGAGGGCTTTATGCAAATCATTGAAGAAACATGGAGGCCAAATGTGGAAAGGAACCCCTTGTTCAACTTTCTCAAAAAACTCCAAAGAATCAAATCCAATTTGAAAGTGTGGACGAAAGAAAAGATCAATATACCAAATCTCCTAAATGAATCCAGAGAGAAATACAAAACTATTTCTCCAAGGCTGAGAGATGATCCACTCAACGATCTCCTTATAAAAGAACAAAACCTTAGTGAAGAGAGAGTTAGAAATCTAGAGAAAGCTGAGGAACAATATGAATGGCAGATTAGTAGGATGCAATGGATAAACGATGGTGATCGAAACACCAAGATTTATCATGCGGCTACTAAGAAAAAAATCATGAGGGATAACATAAATGAACTGATTGATGAGAAGGGGAGGATTGCAGACAGCCATGAGGAAATAGCGTCCCAAGATATTGATTTTTTCAACAAGTTATACAACAACAACAACTATGAGGGTGAACTTAATTTGCCAAGCAATAGAGTCAATGACAACATGAACACAGATATCTGTCGTGATATTGATGAAGAAGAAGTCAAAGCTCCCCTCTTATCCATTAACTCCTCCAAAGCACCAGGACCTGACGGGTTCAATATTCATTTCTTTAAGACTACCTGGCATATCATTAAAGACGACCTATGTGATGCTATCAGATGGTTCATTAATGGGGGAAACATGGTCCTTGTTGTAAACCATTCTTTCATCAAGATCATTCCCAATTCCAAAGATGCAAGAGCTATGACTGACTACCGCCCAATAGCCTGCTACAACATTCTATACAAAACGATTGCAAAACTACTTGCAAAAAGACTTAAAGAGGTTTTGCCACACATCATATCTGATGATCAAAATGCTTTTATCAAAGATAGGAAGATGGAAGATTGTTCTCTCTTGGCGTCTGAGTTCCTTATTGATTTCAATAGAGGTAAATCTAACGCTAAATCTGTTATGAAGATTGACATAAGTAAAGCCTACGACCATGTCAGCTGGTCCTTTCTTCACAACATGATGAAATCCTTGGGGTTCAATCAAAAGTGGATTCACCTAATGCAACAGTGCTATGAAACCTGCTCCTTTTCTGTGCTTATTAATGGCACCCCTGAAGGGTTATTTAGATCCTCCAACGGTTTATGTCAGAGGGACCCTTTATCTCCTCTGCTGTTCACCCTGATCATGGAGGGCCTCAGCCACCTCATCAAAGAAGTGGAAAACAACAATTTGGTGAAGACTTTTAAGGTGAAAGGTATCAAAGTTAAACCGGCTCTCATTTTTGCAGATGACATCCTCCTCTTTTCTGTGGAACATGAAAGAAGACTTAAAGAAATGACCAAAGTTCTAAACACTTTCGGGAAGATGACATCCTTGTACATTAGTGACATTAAGTCAAGGGTGTACTTCTCTAAATCATGTGATAACAGAAGAGGGAGATCAAAGGCTGCTGCTGGTATGGAGATAGGTTCTTTACCTACTAGATATCTTGGCATTCCTTTGGCTTTGGGGAGAGTTAAAACCAATGACTACAACCAGCTCATGAATAGCCTTCACCAAAGGTTTGAAGAGTGGAGTGGTATGAAATTATCAATGGTTGGCCAATTAATTTTGATCAGAATAGTTGTCCAAGCTATTGTCAGATTTTGGGCTCGTATGGGGGACATCCCAAACCCTATCCTTGGCAATATCCGATCCCTCACTGCCAATGTTCTATGGGCGGGCAAGGCTCATGGTATTGCTTGGGAAAAGATAACTAAACCTTTCTCACAAGGGGGGTTACCGATTTCTGATCCGATGACTATTATGTAGACAAATACAAAAAAGTGAGTTGATAGATTACTATCTCTTTCATAAAGCTATTGGGGGACATGGATAAATCAAAGGTACAACTTTTGGAGATCTCCTGCTGCCGACAGCAACCCTTCGAAGACCTGGAGAGCTATGTGTACCTTTGAAACAAAAAACCCCAACCTATATAGTGTGGATGCAAATGGTGGATGGGTTGCCTTAACCCCTCCACCATTAATCAACACCAATATAGTGTTGACTGTTGGGGAGGTGCACGTAGAACTTCTTTGGGGCCATTTCCATAGTCCCAAATGGAGAACCCTTGCTTACCGCGTTTTATTTAATAAATTACCCACTGCTGACAGATTACTAAGGTGGGGTTTACATGTGGATCCCACTTGCTGTTTGTGCAAGGAGGCTGAGGAGACGAGAGATCACATTTTCTTTGATTGTAAATATTCCAAATAGATGCTTACCATCACTTGCCTCAAGAATGGATGGCCTTATATTGGTCCATCTAAAGCGCATGACATTTTGAGATGGGTCAAGGCATATATAGTAACAATAGAACCATATGCAGTTTTGCTAACCTCTGCATGACGGGGCTGATGTTTGGGATATGGAGCGAAAGAAATAGGAGGATACACAACAAGGGGGAGATGGATGAGCTGAACCACATCAAAGTTTTCTCCGCTAACTTAACCTGGCATGTAAAGAATAGGCAGAAACTCTTAGATAGTTTGAGTTTGACGACAAGTACATACTGGGGCTTTTTGTATACAACCCCTGTATAGTTTGCCTCTTTGTCGGATTTTGGGGTCTCTTTTCGAGATGCCCTACACCGTTTGTATAGCTTAGCTATACCCCTCTTTTGGCAATATCTTTACCTTATTCCAAATAAAAAGATACTCCAATCTTGATTTATCTTTTCAAATATGTGCTTGATACTTGAAACACTTAGATAACATGTTAAATACACAAATAAGAAATGTTTGTCATCATAAAAATATAATATTAAATGCCAAATTTAGCCAACAATCTCCCCCTTTCTGAAGATGACCAAAATTCATATAAGCAATACTTAAAATGAAATTATCATACCTTGGTGATATATTTCTTGAGTGTCTCAAAAAGTATATGAACAATTATATTAGAGAGATATGGAATATATCATCCAACTGTCAAAGTAATATCCACCAATTTATTTATGCTAATTTGCCTCTCAACTCAAAAACTCAATCAAAATATTAAAGAAAACTCAATAAATTAACTTTTTCTTTTAAGTTATTTCTCCCCTTTGTCATTTAAAAAGTAAAAGAATACTCGCCCTTAATTTGAATAATTAAAGAGAAATGTCAAATTTAGCCACAATTTTCATGAAGAAGTACCCAAACAAGCTCAATCCATTGATAAAGTAAACATTACATAACTCTATTGCTTGAAGAAAATACATTAGGATAGGCAGAAGATTACAAAAAGATGTCACTTGAATGAATTAAGGATCACATCCACCTCCAAAATTTTCCCATAGACAGGTGAAACACCATAGTCTTTCACAAGAGTTTCCCAGTCAAGAGAACCAGTATTGGTAAGAGCATAAGCTTCAACAAAAGATGGGTGCTCTGTCAAAATGGAAATGTGCATCTATATGTTGGAGTTGCATGGTTGAGAATTGGGTATGGGTAAGTTAGGTGGATGGTGGAGGTGGGACTTGAATGTAGTTGATGTATGGGATGCACAGATAGATACTCCTGGGGTATGAAGCATAGGTATAGTTATCAGGAGTATTTGGAGTCAAAGATTACATTTTTTGGTTAAGATAGATCATTGAATTATGATTGTAGTCAAAATGTCTCCCAATTTGATAGGCTACACCTTTAAGACAAGAGGCATAAATTGCAAGGATTTTCATAGAGTAGCAAGGGGAAGGAGAAGAAGGTAGAGAAATGACTTCATGTGATGTGCCTTCTTCAGTTCTAGCCCTTTTGTGTCTAAGTATATAGCCCTTTCGTCAGTAGTGTTCTGAGTTATCCTTTGGGGACGTTGATCAAGGTGATATACTAATTCAACTAAGCATGTGCCAATTTAGTTTTGAATGATTTGGCAAATAAAATTGGCAAATGGTCGATTTCCAGAGAAATCAAGCACATTGGAGAGAATTATGTGACTAAAATTGACATGGATGCATTCAAGAATTTCATATATGAGAAGCATCATAAATTGAAGGATTTTAGTCTTGTTAGCTCTAGGATAGATGTTGTGGCTAATGATGAGGTTCACTATCCTAGCTTCAGGTGTTAGAGATCTGACATAGTTGTTGGTATGTATGCCCTAAGAGCCAATCATGGGATGATTGATGGTATACATTAAGATTGATTTGATAAAAATCAAAGGCAAGCTTCCAATTCTTTCCAGTTCAGTCATATGAGATAGTGATAGAACAGATTGAATGTCTAGAGAATGATAGTACTCAATGACGTATGCCTTCAGGTTGAGGACCTGAACGATGAGATCATACAGATGCTAAGAGTCTGTACATTCTTGTTATGTCCCTAGTCGGATATCATTGTGGAACGTAGATAGACAACAATGACACACAAGACTAGATTGTGGTGCTGGTTGATGACAGAATCTCATTAGTCATGATATAGAGATATCAAACCAAACGCATAGGTACTTGTTAGAGAACAAGTGTGCTGGACATACCCACTGTGAGTTTGACACATGGAACCATGACATGGTAGTCACAGTCAGTACTCACAGTGATGGTGGTGAATGTGATTCTTTGACCTGAAATCACTACAGTCAACACATGTCATTGGGTATACTTTGACATCATCAAACGCAGTCCTGAAACATGGGTTGTTATAAAGGTGATGATTGGGTGGCTTTGACACATGGGGCTTTTGAGGGGTGAGTGATAGATATGGGATTTGTCCCTATAGAGGGAGTTTGATATCCATGGCCACTTGATGAGTATGATTGAGAAAGGCGTGCACGCATGTGTGAGTCAGTATGCGATACTGATGTCATAACATATCTCTTTCAATCTACTCTGAGATCAAGAAAGTGAATGAACGTTGATAGGATGACTATTCCATGCCTCGAGTTCATTCAGGATATCAGTGACAAAGGAATTATACATTCACTGTAACACCATACACAGATTGTAGGATTGAATGTTGTTCTCTAACTTTCTATTTCACTTGGGTAGCACTAATGTGTGACTAGGCACTGCTCCTTGCTTGTGAAGTCATAAGTGTTATGGACTTTCACTGCCAACGTGAAAAGGACCTGCAGGGTCACACACATAGGATTTAACCTGGAAGAGGAGTTTTGTCCACAAACTATGTTTAGATTGATTGCTAAAGGAGTTTAGTAGTTCAATTAAACACTTAATTAATTGATAGCTCAAAATCATAGTATTGAAGGTGTTGGATCGATTGATTAGAGTATCAGATTGATTGGAACTACAATTGACTATTTCTGCAAAATTTGCACTCCCAACCGATTGGCTCATGTGATGAACCAATCGACTGAGCTGGGTGAACCGATCAACTCAGGTTGTGAGTCGATCGGCTCATGCAAAGTGTGAAACGATCGGTTCAAGTGTTGAAACGATCGGTTCAACTGGCACAACCGAGCAAGTTGGGAAAATAAGATTGGTGAGAAAATTCTTTTTTGTTTTACTTGTCCAATACGATTGGAATAAGGATTGGTATTTGATACCAATTAGAAACAAAAGATGGAAAGTCAATTTGAGTTGGATCAGGACCGTGAACCGATCAGTTAGGGTACCAACCGATCGGTTGGGATCCCCAAACAATCGGCTCAGGTCTAGCCGATCGACTCAGGTGGCCGAAACGATCAGTTCAGTTGTGAAACGATCGGTTCGGGTCACGCAGTTGGCTATTTTTGTGGAAAATTCTCGAACCATTCTACTCCTGCTTTAGTCCCACATTGCCCGGGATAGAGAACCCTGTCCCATGACCCTCCTATATATATATGGGTATTGGGGGCTTCTCTGAACACACAACTCAGTGCAACCAGTTGCTCTGTAAAGTTGTCGTTCTCTCTGGTTTTGGTAACCGAGAGAGCCTGAGCAAGTGCTACCCGATAAGGGAGGCACACCAAGGGAAAGACAACTGTAGAAAGTGACTGGTAGCAGGAGAGTGTGTTGGCGACTAGTACGCCAACAGGAGGGTTTGACTCCTTCCAATTCCTTGTGGGACAAGGAGATTGGAGTTCCAGGTGGTCCGTGTGGACTACTTCAGAGGCGGGAGGTTTCTGCCACTCAGGAGGACAACTGTCAATCCCGACAGTCCCGGTGCGACTAGGAGTCATCAATCCTGATGCGACCAGGAGCTGCACAGACACCGTCCAAGATCGGAGGTGAAGACCACGCAAGGCGCAAGGTATTGTCGCCGAGCAAGCCTCGGGACAAGGTATAATTCCACAAACCTTCCCTTCCTATTGTATAGACGTTGACGTGTTTCCTCATTTTGGGTTCGGGGAGGAGAAATTTTTTTTGTTTCTGCTGCCTTCTCTGCCTCCCCTAAAACCCAACAGTGGTATCAGAGTGAGGTTAACTACTCTATACTTTAGGATTATCGATATGATCAATTTTGATTTGTCGCCTTTATTTATTGCATGCAATGCGAATAATATTGGATTTATGCATGTCCAATCTTAAATCCACAAATCCCAATATTATATATATGATATGTAATATTAATGCACTCGATACGTGTCGCCGTTAAATGATTTTTGTGGTGGATGTATAGCGTGGTTATGGCCAATAAACCCTAACTGTGTATGGTTGTATGTGGTTTCTTGCATCTCAGTCTGCGCACCGATTCCTTCTCCTATTCCTGATGTAACTCGAAATAATTTGAAATTTCTTTCCTACCTTTGCTCCCCTAGAATGTAACTCGAGGTTTCTCCTTTTAAAATGTAAAATAGGATAGATTTTATTTCCTGTTATGTTGAAGAACGGCGGACATCCAGACAACAGCTGAGACGATCGGTTCAAGGTGTGAACCGATCGGTTGACGTTCCAGACGATCGGTTCAAGGAGTGAACCGATCGGTTGATGCCCTGTTCGAGGAGTGAGACGAGCGGGTGGCGGCCAGGAGGAGATGCACGACGACCAGGCGAACCGATCGGTTGGAGGAGCCAACCGATCGGCTGGTGGCATCCAGTCGACCAGTCTGATGGCGAGCCGATCGTTTCATATATGAATTGATCAAACCCAAAAGGCAAAGCACAAAGTTCATCTTGTACATGTTGCATGTGATGTAGACCTAGATGACCTTGATTCCTCTTGGCTCGAGGAATCACATTAGGATGTCCATAATCATTGCTTTTATCGTTTTCGCATGTTTTCTGTGGGATATAACATGTATATGATATGTACTATGTATTGTGGTGATTGGATATGTATATGTATATAAACCAAATCCCTCATTAAATATTAAGTTTTAGATGCCTTCCAAATGCGACACATGTGAAAAACTTGATCGACCAAGTGTGGGCACGCCCAAGCGTGGTGCACCGTCTATCTCGTGGAAGCGTGAAGGATGAATGTGTGGGTCTTCCCAAGCAGGGTGCATATTCATCGTGTTTGCTTTGGGTCAGACTTAACATGGTGACCTAGATAGGATCTTGTGCCTTGAGGCATAGAGATGATCATGGCAAGGAGTTGCATATGACATCTTATCAAGAGTTGCATATGATGCAATTGGCAAGAGTTGCCTACCTGAGAGATCTATGTTGTGGGTGACAACCCTAGCTGGTCCATGACTTAGAGGATTTCAGGATCTTGCCCACTAGAAGGTTGTACACTGCAATCTTCCGAATTGATGGTGAGGGCTATCAATTGGCAAGAGTTGCCTACCTGAGAGATCTATGTTGTGGGTGACAACCCTAGCTGGTCCATGACTTAGAGGATTTCAGGATCTATGAACCACGAGTTGTAGAGACAACATGAGAACATGGGTGTGATTGAGATGGTTCAACATCTTAGGAACATGTATGAAGATCAAGCATGACAAGAGAGATACGATGTCTCAAGGGCATTGTTCAAGTGTGTCATGACATAAGGAGATCCAGTTGGTCCTCACACACTCAAGATGATTGGGTATGTGGAGAACCTACAAAGACTGGGATTTCCACTGAGCCAAGAGTTGGCTACTGACGTGATACTAAAATCGTTGCCAGAATCATACAGTCAGTTTGTGATGAACTACAACATGAACAACTTTGATAGGCCACTGTCAGAGTTGTTGGGCATGTTGAGGACAGCCGAGACACAGATGAAGAAGGACAAGCCTAAGTCTGTGATGGTGATCACGGGCAAGAAAGGCAAGTCCAAGCGCAAGGGAAAGGGCAAGGGCAAAGCTAAGAAAGGTTCTGATGCTAGCCAGGAGTCCAAGTCATCTTCAGCTCTCAAGGACAAGGGAGGAGTGACCAAGAAAGGCAATTGCCACCATTGTCAAAAGCCAGGACATTGGAAAAGGAATTGTCCTCTCTATCAAGAAGAACAAAAGAAGAAGGAGGAAACTGTCGTCTCCACATAATGGTGTCATGGAAATAAACTTGTAACACTTTTTGAGATATATGATACCAAGATGTAAAGTGTAAAACACTCAATAAATGGGGCAAGTGTTGCCGCCATAGATAGGAGTACTTTAGTTTTTTTTTTCAGCCATAAAGGCATGTAATACAGTTATGAACTACTATTTCATATTTGCCAATAGATAGAAACACTTTATTTTTGCATATTGTATGACAATGATGGCAATCAATAAAGTTGATGTTTCATTCTTTAAAAGATATGATCTTTGTGGCAATGCCTTAATTTATCTTGTGGCATTTGATATGCATAAGATAAAATGATACCTAAAAGTTATTGATAACTCAAACAATCTAATTAGCATCAATTATGAGAAATTCATTTCTAGTTTCCATATGATGGATAGATCTAGACTCTTTTGGTTAGAGAACCAGTAAGAGACATGAATATCTTGGACATGATTAATCAATCTTCACTTATGGTAGTGGGAGAATGATTATCCTATTAGGTGTAATGCATGTGATGTATTTACATACCTATTGGAGTGAATGCTATTACTTCAAATGGTGTTTAGAGAAATACCAATATGAATATCTTGAAATGTTCAAGAATATCATAGATGAAGTATGAGTTTGTTAAAGTATTAATTCTTGATGAGATCAATGAATGAAATACTTGAACCAAATGTTTGAGAACCTTGTGAATGATTATGATAGTGTATCATAGTGATCTCATGATTAAGGCACGGTGATGTCTAAATCAAGAAGGAATCATACTCTAAGGAGTTAGAGAATGATTATCAAATAAATAAATTCTTCTTATATAAAAGAATACCCCACACTAATAAAGGAAATTAAGAATCACAAGGAGTTGTGAGTTCTTATATCCTTGACAGATACACCTCAATTATCTATATGATGAGTTGGTCATGTGATGAGTCAACTATCTAGATGAATATGAGGAACCAGATTTTGAGTTATGGTTTATGACCATTATATCCTAAATGACTTCCATGTGAACCATAAGGTATGACCTTGATGGTAGCACCCATTGGATGGAAATCCATAAGTGCAAATAATTCTTAAGCGTTAAGACACATGGATGACATCTTTAGAAGGATGATGCTTGTTAATTGCAACTTAATGACTAATATATTTGGCATATTGATACTAAAACCACATTCCTATGAGGAATAAAACAAGGATGTGTATGTGACATGACCTATAAGGTTTATGAATCCACTAATGCAAATGGAGTCTATAAGTTACAATGAACTAATCAAAGTGATTGATTGAGTACAAGCAACTCAGAATTGGATCTTTACTTTGATGATATAGTCAAAGAGTTTGACTGATATGTCAAAGATAAAGAAGGGATCTGTGATTTAGTGGGAGCGTATAGACATTCCACATGCTGATGTGAAATGGAAATGTTCTAGAAAGGAAATCCAAAGTGGAAATTATCTTTAGGGAAGATAGAGACGTTTCCTATGTGATAGGAATAGAGATCTATGAGATAGTTCTCAAAAACCTATTGACCTGAAAAGAGAGAGCACATATTGGCAATCTGTACTGAAGGGTTCAGTGTGCACAGATTAAGTGGGAGAAAACTTGTCCATGTTACATGGAGTTAGTATCCCAAGGCCAAGTGTCCAATTCTTATGAAGAATGGGAACACTAAGAATAGATATGGATCTATCATTTATGTGATCATCCCATTACCTTGCATGTATGGACATGTCAAGAAAAAAATGCATTCATCATCTTGTATGTAGGACATGACAAAATGATACACTCATCTTGATAACTCGTATGTGGGACATGACAAGTGGATGTCTGTCTGCTTTTAGTAAGGGTTACTGGAAACCATAAGAACTTGATAAGTACTTGGGAAGTACTAGTTCTATGGAGATAAGGAAGAGTTCGATGTAAAGAGTTACATTGATGCAAACTTCCAGAAAAGGACAGAAAATTAATCGCAAAATATATATAGGATATATAAAAGTGAAAGTTTGTTGATTATTGGAAACGTTCCAATAAAGCCATTTAAAAGGAAATGTCGAGTATCCGTGTGTTAAAGAACAGTAGTGGATACTGTATGGATCTGGAAGTTCATGAGATGAACTTATAGATTAACCGATCATTGATGACAAGTATGGAATCCTTGATCATGCAATGTGGCTAAAAGTTAGCAAAGGAATACTAGATCACATATTACGGCAACTCAATCTCATACGTATGACGTACATAGAAGAGATGTGAGACATGCAACTAATACTGACTTTGGCAAGGTGTTGCCATAACTCACCATGTAAGCACTAGAGAATAGTAACATGTAGGACATGTTTGAAGATCACTATGAATATGATTCAAGGGTGATTGGCTCGCAGTGCAAGTGGGAGTCTGTTGTTATGTATGCCCTGAGAGCCAATCATGGGATGATTGATGGGATACATTAAGATTTACTTGATAAACATCAAAGGCAAGCTTCCAATTCTTTCTAGTTCAGTCATATGAGATAGTGATAGAACAGATTGAATGTCTAGAGAATGACATTACTCAATGAAGTATGCCTTCAGGTTGAGGACCTGAACGATGAGATCATACGGATGCTAAGAGTCTGTACATTCTTGTTATGTCCCTAGTTGGATGTCATTGTGGAAGGTAGATAGACAACAACGACACACAAGACTAGATTGTGGTGTTGGTTGATGACAAAATCTCATTAGTCATGATATAGAGATATCAAACCAAACACATAGGTACTTGTTAGAGAACAAGTGTATCGGACAGACCCACCGTGAGTTTGACACATTGAACCATGACATGGTAGTCACAGTCAGTACTCACAGTGATGGTGGTGAATGTGCTTCATTGACCTGAAATCACTACACTCAACACATGTCGTTGGGTACACTTTGACATCATCAAACGCAGTCTTGAAACATGGGTTGTTATAAAGGTGATGATTGGGTGGCTTTGACACATGGGGCTTTTGAGGGGTGAGTGATAGATACGGGATTTGTCCCTCCTGAGGGAGTTTGATATCCATGGCCACTTGATGAGTAGAATTGAGAAAGGCGTGCACGCATGTGTGAGTCAGTATGTGATACTGATGTCATAACATATCTCTTTCAATCTACTCTGAGATCAAGAAAGTGAATGAACGTTGACAGGATGATTGTTCTATGTCTCGATTCATTCAGGATATCAGTGACAGAGGAATTATACATTCACTGTAACACCATATACGGATTGTAGTATTGAAAGTTGTTCTCCAACTTTCTATTTCACTTGGGTAGCACTGATGTGTGACTAGGCACCGCTCTTTTCTTGTGAAGTCATAAGTGTTATGGACTTTCACTTCCAATGTGAAAAGCACCTGCAGGGTCACACACATAGGATTTAACCTGGAAGAGGAGTTTTTTCCACAAACTATGTTTAGATTGATTGCTAAAGGAGTTTAGTAGTTCAATTAAACACTCATTTAATTGATAGCTCAAAATCATAGTATTCAAGGTGTTGGATCGATTGATTAGAGTATCGGATTGATTGGAACTGCAATTGACTATTTCTGCACAATCTGCACTCCCAACCGATCGGCTCATGTGATGAACCGATCGACTGAGTTGGGTGAACTGATCGGCTCACGTTGTGAGTCGATTGGCTTATGCAAAGTGTGAAATTATCGGTTCAAGTGTTGAAACGATCGGTTCAGCTGGCGCAACCGAGCGAGTTGGGAAAATAAGATTGGTGACAAAATTCTTATTTTGTTTTACTTATCCAATACGATTGGAATAAGGATTGGTATTTGATACCAATTAGAAACAAAAGATGGAAAGTCAATTTGAGTTGCATCAGGACCGTGAACCGATCGGTTCAGGGTACCAACTGATCGATTGGGATCCCCAGATGATCGGCTCAGGTCCAGCCGATCGGCTCAGGTGGCCAAAATGATCAATTCAGTTGTGAAATGATCGGTTCAAGTCACGCAGTTGGTTGTTTTTGTGGAAAATTCTCGAACCCTTCTACTCCTTCTTTAGTACCACATTTCCCGGGATAGAGAACCCTGTCCCATGACCCTCCTATATATATATAGGGGTATTGGGGGCTTCTCTGAACACACAACTCAGTGCAACCAGTTGCTCTGTAAAGTTGTCATTCTCTCTGGTTTTGGTAATCGAGAGAGCCCGAGCAAGTGCTACCCAATAAGGGAGGCACAACAAGGGAAAGTCAACTACAGAAAGCGACTGGTAGCAGGAGAGTGTGTTGGCGACTAGTACGCCAACAAGAGGGTTTGACTCCTTCCAATTCCTTGTGGGACAAGGATATTGGAGTTCCAGGTGGTCCGTGTGGACTACTTCAGAGGCGGGAGGTTTCTTCCGCTCAGGAGGACAACTGTCAATCCTGACAGTCCCAGTGCAACTAGGAGTCGTCAGTCCCGGTGCGACCAGGAGATGCACAGACACTGTCCAAGACTGGAGGTGAAGACCACGCAAGGCGCGAGGTATTATCGCCGAGAAAGCCTCGGGACAAGGTATGATTCCACAAACCTTCCCTTCCTATTGTATAGACGTTGACACGTTTCCTCATTTTGGGTTTAGGGAGGAGAAATGTTTTTGTTTCTGCTGCCTTCTATGCCTCCCCTAAAACCCAACAATAGTAAGTACCCCATTATTCTTGAGGAGATGTATTTGGGACAAAAATAGTTCTTTTGATGTCACTAAGGATGATTTCATCTTGTTGATTGGTGGATAGCTTCTTGAGATGATTTTCGATTGTGAGATCTACATATTCAACATATTTGGAAATATCTATGTCTAACATTTCTAGTACATATGTTGTTGGAAAGCCAAAAGATAACCCATTGACCATGGAGGTGAAGGAGTAATGGTCATTGGTGTCCCTAACAAGGTTAGTGTAAAACTCATGGACAACCTTTGTAGACCAGAAGCCAAATGAAGGGGTAAGAAATTCCTATTTTTTTGGACTTTGAAGAGGTGAGGAAGTTTTAGGAGCTCAGAGAAGTCATTTGTTTCCACCAGAAGTGAGGAAGAGGCATCTTGGAGGTGAGACACCGATACTTCTCTCCGTCAACAATGTTCTTGAAGGTTATCATGTAGATGATCATTAGAGCTGGAGTCACTGAGGTTGAATGCCCCTTCTTAGATGTGACTTGCTTCTTGCCACTGCTAGATAAATATGACACCATGATGAAATAGTATAGAAAGAATTTGGTGTTAGATGATGTAGTGAAGATATGAGAATGAAAGTATATGAAAGAATGCAAGGAATGATCAAAGGATGCTAGAGAAGTTTACTCAATGAGTTGTGAAGAGAATGATTGGATTGGTTGCTATTCATAACAAAATAGACTCCTTCTCGGATGAAAAACTTATCGACTGAGCTTCCAATTGTTATATTCTAATGGTAACAAATGGCTAGTTTGGTTGATGTTTGTTTAAAAATATTTTCAATAGTCATATGCTCAGTCGAGAAAATTGTCAATCGGGATTCTTTTAGTGGAGATTTTATTCAGTCGAGAAGATTCTAGAATATCGAGAAGACTATAGACTGAGGGTCCCACCCATATTTCTTCAGTTGAGAAGTTTATCGACTAGAAATTTTCTTGATCTAGAATCTTATAGATCAATAGTAATATTTTGAACAATATTGTGTTGTGAGTTTTAAGTGAACTTGACTTAAGTAATTTTTTTAATGACAAAAGAACTTTGGGTTACTAAATGTGTATAAAATCATTGAGCAGATATATCAAAATAAACATATTTAAGGGGGAGAATTCTTACTTTTTTTTAATTACTCTAAATTGTTTTAAAGCAAGGGGTTTTGTGAAAATGACATCTAATGTATTTTCAATATCAACATGATGAAGACATATATTATTTTTAACAATATGATAATGAAGAAAATGATGTCTCACTTCAATATCTTTAGAATGACTACGTAAAATAGAATTATGAGCCAAATTGATTGCACTTGTGTTATCACAAAAACTTAGAGTTAAAGATAATGAAAATCTAGAATCATTTAGAACTAATTGCATCCATTAAACATGTGCGCAACATGAGACATTGCCTTATATTCTGCTTCAGTGGTAGATAAAGAAACAATTATTTGTTTCTTACTAAACCAAGATACAAGCAATTTTTAGAGAAAGAAACATCCACCATATGTAATTTTACAATCAATTAAAAAACCAAAGTGCTGGCATCAGTATAAGCCTTAAGGTTGAATGGTTGATCTTGTGAGTACCAAATTCCATAGTTGATTGTATATTGTAAGATTCTTTGGACAATGACTAGATGGGAATTCGTAGGATCTCAATTAAAATCGTTCTTATAAACCAACCACAAACATAATATTCGATCAAGATGTAGTTAAGTATAATAAGCTACCAATCATACCTCAATATAAGGAGTTGTCAATAGGTTCACCTTCTCATCTTTGTCAATTTTTGTGGAGGTAACCATTGTAATAGAGGCATGCTTACAATTTTCCATATTAAATCATTTCAATAGTTATTTTGTTTATATTTTTTGATTGAGGAAAATATCATGAGGAGTTTGTTTATTTGAAAACCCAATAAAAATTTCAACTCACCCTATAAGACTTATTTTAAATTATTTTTGCATAATATCACTAAATTGTGTGCGAACTCAATCATTTAAGGAACCAAAAGTAATATCATCAACATATATTTGAGTTATGAGAAAATACAATACATATTTTTGATAAATAATGTAGAATCTATTTTTCCCATAGAGAAATCATTTTAAAAAACAACAATTCTTGAGATGTTCACACCAGTATTTAAGAGCTTGTTTTAAACCGTATAGTTCTTTCTTTAATTTTTAAGCATAATCAGGATGTTCTAGATATTCAAAACTAGGAGGTTGACCAACATAAACTTCTTCTTGAATTATTCCATTTAAGAATGCACTTTTGACATCCATTTGAAATAATTTGATGCTTTTATGTACAACTAGAGCTAATAACATACAAATTGATTCAAGTGTAGCTACTGGACCATAGGTTTCATCAAAGTCAATTTCTTCTTGTTTACTATACCCTTGTGCAACCAGTCTATCTTTATTTCTAAAAACTTCCCCATCTTCATTTAATTTGTTTTGAAATACCCATTTAGTTTGATAATGGTTTTATCTTCAAGTCTAGGAATCAAATTCCATACATCTTTTTTAATGAATTGATTTGAATCATATTGCATAGAGATTATTCGATAATAATATTTAAGATCTTCACCAACCTTTTTAGCTTCAATTATGGATACAAAGGTGACATTAGATATGTCTATAAAGGAAGATTTGGGTTTTTACTTTATCAAAAGAATCATCGATTATTGAATTTTTTGGATGGTATTTTATTACTCTTGGAATGGTTTGATGTGATTCTTCATTTTGATTTTCACTTTGTTTATTTTCAGAATTGTATCTTCTTTAGGGGATATGGTTAAATCTTCAATTTGTTATGAAAGATCAATATCAATTTCATTGTTTGTTTGACTTTCATGAAATGTTACATGAATTGATTCTTCTACTTTCTTAGTGATATTATTAAAGATTATATAGGACTTATTTGAGGTTGAATAACCTAAGAATATTAATTTTGTGATTTAGGATCGAATTTATCTCTATCGTCTTTTGTGTTTAAAAATGGATGGATGTTCAAATATGTGAAAATAATCCACTCTTGGTTTATTAGAAAATAGTATTCATAAGGAGTATTTTTTAAGTTGTAGATGAACCGTGATTCTATTTTAAACATGACATGTTGTATTAGCAGCTTCATCCCAAAAATTTTTAGGTTTTTATGTTCTAATATCATGGTTTTAGAAATTTCTTACAAAGATAAAATTTTCCTTTCAACTAAGCCATTTTATTGTGGAGTGCGAGGAGAAGAAAAATTGTGAATATATCCTTTAGATGAGAAAAACATCTTCAAAAACATAGTTTTTGAATGCTCCCCCATGATCACTCCTAATGGTGCAAAATTTAATTTGAAGTTGATTTTCAGTTTTTGAAGAAAGTTGAATAAATATTCCAATACTATCATTTTTTCCAGAAAGAAAGTGGACCCGAATACATCTACCATAGTCATCAAAAATTCCAAGACAATATTTCATTCAACCTACAGATAGTTCTTTCATAGGTCCCAATATGTATATGTGTTCAAGAGGTCAAGATGTACTAAGAAATTGTTTTTCTTTGGAAGAAGTTTTAATTTGTTTTCCTACGGTACAAGGTTCAAAATTTTCAAGGTTATCAAAAGAAACTTGTGGGTAAACTACATATCAGATAATATTTGATTAACTTTTTAATAGCACAAGTATTTTAATGTCCTAGTCTTCTATGTCATAGATTTTGAGTATTATTATTTGAGATAAGACATTTACCACCAATTAATTTCATAAAGTTAGGCCTATGTATGGAAAAAATGGAAACAAAGCACACAACTAAAATAATTTTTTTATCTATCATATTTCCCATAATCGGAGGACCGTGTCAATAACTATAATATGGAAAGGATAGTTTCGAGGATATACATGCTCTTGGAGCAAGTCCAAGGACAATCCTTGTCATTATAGTTGTGCAACTCTAACTGCAGGTTGAACTATGACTCATCTGCCTGCTCCTCCACAGATAGGACACTCGAACATTGTCTTTAGCGACAACTCCTCTCTTCATGGACTACTTCTTAATGATGCCCTCCCTAGTGGTGGACAATGACCTCCAACCTCTAGATAAGTCCACACGGACCGCCTAGAACTCCTGTCATCCTACCAAAATGGATAGGTAGGAGTCAACCCTCCAGTTGGTGTACTAGTTGCCAACTGGCTATCCCATAACAATGATCTCAATTGTCCTCTCCCTTGTTGTCCCTCCGTAGTTGGGTATGACATGCTTGGGCTCTCGTGGTTACCACAACTAGAGAGGGCAAAGATTGTCTGAGTAAATGAATATCAATTTTCTATGTTGTGTTATGGGAAGCCTCCAATAACCCTCAATTTACAGGCAGGGTTTGGTTCAGGGTTCCCACTCGATGTGAGAGTGGAAGAGACCAAAAGATCTTGAATTTTCACAACTCGCGACAACCAAAATGGAACTCTGGAACACCATATGGTCATTTGGCATGAAATATGGTTTTCTCATACTATAAGATGTCCATTTTGTAGTTTCCTAATCACATACAAAATGGGCAATTTGACTCCAATTTAAATTATATATTAATTCCATCCACAAAAAATAATGTGTAATAAAAAAGGATACATAAAGTATCTAGAACCTTCCTTTGACTGATTTGACCGATCTCACCCATGCGAGGCGGCAGTCTCGGTCACCTAGATAGTCATATGGTGTCCCAAGCCGAGCCGGTTGGTTCGGTCAGTTTGTACCTTATCTAGTTCCAACCTGATTTAGTTTGATACTCCAAACACCCATTTCAACCCTTAAGATGATCGTTTGGCTCACTAGACGGCCATCTCATGCCATGAAACAAGAATTTGATAGTGCAATCAGGCTGCTTGTTGTGTGAATCAATTACCTAAACACTTTAGTTATTAACTCAATTGTCATTCATGACCCTATAGGTTCCATATCACGTTGGAAGTGAATGTCCATAACAACTTATCACATCACAAGCAATTAGAGGTGCCTAGCCACACATGAATGCTACCCACATAAATGGAAAATTGGATAACAACTTCAACCTACAATTTGTGTATGGTGTTGTAGTGATTATATAGTTCCTTTGTCATTAATGTCCAGATTGAACTTGAGGCATGAAGAAGTCATCTTGTTCATCATTCATTCTAGTTTTTTGAACTAGAGTAGACAGTTTGAGATATATGTAAGCTCAATTTCTCATAATGACTCACATGTGCATGGCCATGTATTTCTTAGTCTCTCTAATCAAGAGGCCTAGAACATAAAACTCCAATAGGAGGGACAAATCCCATTTCTATCACTCACATTCAATCCCCATGTGTCAAAGTCACCCAATCCTCGCCTTTATAACAACCCAAGTTTTAGGAATGTGTTTGATGATGTCAAAGCATACCCAATGACATGTGATGAGTATAGTGATATCAGGTTTAAGAACCACAACCACCACCATAAATGTGAGAGCTGACTATGAGTTCGATGATGACGTCTTCCATGTGTCAGTCTCACAGTGGGTCTGTCAGATACACTATTCTCTAACACCTATCTGTGTGCTTGGTTTGATATAGTAGTATCCTGAACAATGAGATTCTGTCATCAACCAACCCACACTAGGATCTTTTATTTTATTGTTGTCTATCAACCTTCCATAATAACAATCAATCAGGGACATAATGAGAATACTTGTATGTACTCTTAACATATGTATCATCTCATTTCCCCAAGACTAATACTTGAAGACATACATCATTGAGTATTATTATTCTCAAGATATTTATAATGTTATATCATTATCTCATAACTAAATTAAACAGAATAGATTGGAAGCTTGCCATTATTTATTTATCAAATCAATTACAAGTTATGTCATTACAATCATCATATGATTGGCTCTCTGGGCATACATACCAATAAACTCCCACTTGCACTTAAAGTAAATCACCCAAAAATTGTATTCCAATTGATCTAACATGTCCATCATGCTTCTTCTATGAAAGTGCCTTCTCAAGGGGTCAACAATATTATTCTCAATTGGTACTCTGCAAATCCTTACATCTTCTCATTGTACAATCTCTCGTATGAGATGGAACCACCTTTGTATATGATTTGAGTGGTGATGTGATTTGGGTTCCTTAGCTTGTACAATAGCTTTGTTGTTGTCATAATATAGCTCAATTGTGTCATTGATGCTTGGAACGACCCCAAGTTCAGTAATGAACTTCTTGATCCATACAACTTCCTTTGATACACTCGATGTAGAAACATACTCGACCTCTGTTGTAGAATTAGCAACTATCTCTTGCTTGGAACTCTTGCATATTACAAATCCATTGTTGAGTAAAAACACAAATATTGATTGCAATTTATAATCATCTTTGTCAGTCTAGAAGCTTTCATCGGTGTAACATTTTACCACCAACTCTTCCTCTCTGTCATAGACCTAGAACAAATCCTTAGTCCTTCTCAAGTACTTGATGATGTTGTACATGGTTGTCCATAGCGAGTAAGCTGGATCTAACTAATATATGATCATCATTCTCAAGGCATAAAAGACGTCTGAATAGGTACATAACATTTCATACATGATTGATCCAATTGTTGAGGCATATGGAATCATACTCGTGTGTTCCCTTTTTCACAAGAACTGGAACACTAACTCTTAGAGATGGTCCCTCCATGCAATGTTGGAAAGTTTCCTCTCTTTGACTTAGTCCAATAAGCCTTCTGCATCTATCTCTATAGATCTTTATCCCCATGATGTAGTATGATTCTCCTAAGTCTTTCATAGCGAACATATTTCCTAGCCATGTCTATACCTTTTATACAGTAGGATGTGATTCCCTATCAATAGCATATCATCTACATAGAATATGAGGAATGTCACTATGATCCCACTAACCTTCTTGTTCACATAAGGTTCATATTCATTTTTGATAAAGCCAAACCCTTTGATTGTTTCATCAAAATAAAGATTCCACCTTTGAGATTCCTACTTCAATCCATAGCTTGACCTGTGTAGCTTACATACTTCATTTACATCTTTTGGATTTACAAAACTCTTAGATTGTGTCATGTACACATACTCAAGTAGATTCCCATTAAGGAATGTAGTTTTAACATCCATCTACCAAATTTCATAGTCATGATAAGCTACAATAGCAAGCATGATCCTGATGGATTTAACCATGGCCACTGGAAAAAAAGTTTTGTTATAGTCAACACCTTGAACTTGTTTGAAACCCTTTGCAACCAATCTGCCCTTATTGGTTTGAAGTTTCCCATCCATGTCGGTCTTCTTCTTGAAGATTCACTTGCAATATATGGGTTTTACTCCTTCAGGTGGATCCACCAAAGTCACACTTTATTGGCAAACATAAATTCCATCTCGGATCTCATTGCTTCAAGCCATTTCTCAGACTTTGGTCCCTCAATAGAATCTTGATAGGTTATTGGCTCATCATCTATGATAAATTGACTACTTTCCTGAGTTACAAGGTATCCATATCTTTTAGTCTCAAGGCATGTCCTATTAGATATACAAGTTTCCTATGTAACATGAGGAGAGGAATTTGAGATTCCAAAACACTTTGTTATTATATTTGTTCCTCATGTTCATCTATCAGTTCGATGTTGTCTTGCTGGCCTTGAACCTCTTCAAGTTCTACTTCCCTCCCACTGATTCCTTTGAAAATGAAATCCATCTCAAGGAATGTAGCATCCCTGGAAACAAACACTTTGTTGCCAGATTGGGGATAAAAGTAATTTCCTCTTATTACTTTTAGAATTCCAATAATGTAACATTTATCAGATTTAGGACCAATCTTATCAGAAAATATTCTTTTAACATAATATTCACATCCCCAATTTCTCATAAAATACATATTGGAATGCTTCCCATTCCATATCTCACATGGTGTCTTTTGAACAGATTTAGATGGTACTTGATTTAGTGTATACATTGCGGTATGTAGATCATACCCCATAAGGTAGTCGAAAGCTTAGCTAAACTCATCATCGATCACACCATACCTAAAAATATGCGATCCCTTCTTTCTGACACACCATTATGCTGTGGTGTTCCATGTGGAGTCCATTGAGATAAAATCCCATGGGCTTTAAGAAGGTTCTCAAACTCTTGGTATAAGTACTCTCCACCTTGATTGCAATGAAGTGCCTTAGTAATTTTACCAAGTTGGTTCTGTACTTAATTCATAAACTCTTTGAACGTTTCAAGAGTTTCTGACTTATTTTCATTAAATAAACATAGCCATACCAATTGATTCATGACTGAAGGTTATGAAGTATTGAAATCCACCTCTAGTAGTTGTTGTAAAAGGTCCACACACATTCGTATGTATGAGTCCTAAAAGATCACTAACCCTATTTTATTACTAGTGAAAGAGGTCTTATCCATCTTTCCCAATAAACAATATTCACATGTCTATATTGATTCTAGATCAAAAGAGTCTAGAAAACCATCTTTATTGAGTCTAGATATGTGATTCTCATTTATGTTCCCTAGACAAAAATGCTAAAGGTATGTTCTATTTGAGTTCTTGAGTTTTATTCTTTTGGCATTAATGTTATATACATCTGTCTTTTGGTCTAACAAATAAAAATCATAAGACAATGGGGAACTACCATAAAAGATCCCATCTTTTGAAACAAAACATCGACCATTTTTTATATGGAAATCAAATGCATCCTTGTCCATACTAGATACATAAATGATGTTTCTATTTATACCAAGTACATAATAGTAGTTCTTTAACTCTATTACAATCCATGTGGTAAGAGATGTACTATAGGTCACAATTGCACCAGTCCCAACTCTTGTGCCATTAGCAACACACAGTTCTACCACACCTTCTCCCAAAGGCCTACTTCCTTTCAGATCATGCATATGAAAATATATGTGAGATCCAAATATGATATCTATTACCCATAATGATGAAGTAGATATATTTACCTCTCTAAAATATATACCTAAAGTGGAGATCACCATCCCCATCCTCTTCTTCTTATATGCCTTCAAGTACAAAGGATGAGTTCCTCTTGTACTTTTCTTTTTCCTTATCTTAAGCGTTGAATACTTGGATTTGAGTTTGACCTCATAACTCTTCTTGATCTTGCTTTGATCCTTGGACTCAGATCTACTGATCACCATCATGATCTTGTTCTTCTTCAATTTTGCTTCAACATGAATCAACATGGCAAGCAAGTCTAACATCTGTCCAACCATATTATTCACATGATAACATGAATTAAAATGTATATATGATTCTAGAAATCTTAGATAGAGATGAATCTCAGTTCTTCAAGATGATACACAAGTACAATCATATTGAGCACATTTTCTTCTATTGAGGTTCCCTCTATAAACTTAGAATCAGGTAGCACCTTCATGTTATTGTCCCTTTCTTTCTTTGTAAGACCAAGTGCCACCTTCCTAAGAGGTGTTACCATCTCAAGATAACTCACGTCTTCACATTGCTCATGCAACTTATAGTTCATGCAGCTAAGCATCATTGGCATGCTTCCACTAAGAATCCACTTGTTCCCTAGGTACATTAGGAGAAGTATTTCTATCATTGGTTTATCAAGGATGTAGAGCTTGCACTCTTCTTTGAGAACCCTTGTCAAAGTCAAAAACCAGTCGTGGAAAGTTGTCCCATCAAGTTTGTCCTTCTTGAGGACCAATCACTATCCATATTTGATCATCATTTGATTCTACAAGAAAAAAATTGCATTTGTCAAAAACCTTTTAATTTGATTTGAAAATTTTGATGCTATTAATTAGGTCTTTAATTATTACCACTCCAACTATTTTATTTTGATATCCCTCACATATCAATTTAGAATATTGCAATGTACAATATTCTACTGGGCCAGATCCAAGATAATTTGACTGTGGCCCGATTAACACCAAAACACAGTCAATCATCAAGGTAGACAACTCTTACCAATTGCATCATATGCAATTTTGGATATATGATATGCGCAACCCCTTTCTATAAACATCTTCATGCTTCTGGGTCTAGACGCTCTGAGAATCACCAGTCAAGCCTGACCCAAAATCCAACATGATAATACTCCACCCGAGGGAGGTGAAGCCTATATTATTACCATCACACTTCTATGAGGTAGACGACGCACCACATGAGGTGTAACCCAAGCTTAGTCAATCAAGCTTTTCATGTGTGCCACTTTTCAAAAACATCTAAGACTTTGATATTTTATTTGAGGGAGTTTGTCTTTATAAATACATATGATTTATCCAATAACCACATATATAGCGTGTATTATATACATGGTATATCCCACAATGAAAACTTACAATAAATGAAAGTGATAGTTATGACCATCGCAATGTAATTCCTTGGAGCCACAAGGAATTATGTCATCTATGTCTACATCACATGTAGGAACTATTAATGATGAAGATACGTGCTTTCCAATCCAGATTGATCTGTTAAATCCTTGAACTGACTGACTCGTCTCCTGGCTAGTCATTTGGTTGTCTAACTAGTAGTCTGGTTCTTCAGTCCACCATCTGTTGGCTCCTCCAGCTGATCAGTCGGGTCCACCAGACAGTTGGTTCAGCTCGTCCTCTTGGTCCTCCATTAACCTTCAATCAGTTTACTTGTCTTCGAGGCATCTTCTTCTTCATCATAATTGGAAAGTAAATTATCCTACTTTTACATGATTATAGAGAAACCTTGAGTTACATTTTATGATAGAAAAGGTAGGAAAAAATTAACTTTACATTGAGAAGATAAGATAAAAGCTTAGTTTGCAGACTGAGATAAAAAGATAAACCAACCATACAACCATGCACAGACAATAGGGGATATTGGCCATAACCATGATATACATCCACCATCAAAATCACTATTAGGGTGACACATGTAGATTGCATATATATGTATGTATGTATGTATGTATGTATGTATGTATGTATATGTGTGTGTATATTAGTTTGGGATTATTGTGATATTTGATTTGATAATATATTATTTGCATCACATGTAATAATAGAAAGATAAAAACAAAATATGATCATATCAAATATTCCATAATACGGCAAATTGATGTTGTCTCTGATACCATTATTGGGAAATATGGCATTAGAGCAGGCAACAAAACAAAATTTTTATTTATCATATTCCCCATAACCAGTGGATCGCATCAATAACTATAAAATGGAAAATGATGGTTTCTAGGATAAACCTAGTCCTGGAGCAAGTCCAGCGATGATCATCGTCATTGTAGTTGTGTAACTCTGACTCCTAGTTGCACTGGGACTCATCTGACTTCTCATCCATGGACAGTACACTCAAACATCATCTTCAACATCAGCTCCTCGCATCACAAACTACCAGTTGACAATGCCCTCCCGATGGAAAACAAAATCCTCCTGCCTTAAGAGAAGTCCACATAGATCATATAAAACTCATTTCATCCTACCAGAATAGACAAGAAGGAGTCATCCCTCCTGTTGGCATACTAGTCGCCAATTACCTCTCCCACAACAATGAACTCAATTGTTCTCTCCCTTGTTGCCCTTCCCTAGTAAGGTAGCACTTTCTTGGGCTCTTATGATTACCACAACTAGAGAGGAAATGATTGTCAGAGCAACTTATTCTCAATTATTTATGTTGTAGTCTGGGAAGCCCCCAGTAACCCTCTATTTATAGGCGTGGTTTGGGTTAGGGTTCCTAGTTGATGTAGGAGTGGAAGGGATCGAAAGATCTAAAATTTTCACAACCTATGACCATTGAAATGGCTATCTGGCACACTAGATGATCATTTGGTATGTGAGACGGCTATTTCATGCTGCTAAACAGACATTTCGTAGATTCCCAATCACATATGAAATTGGCAATTCCTTTCCATTTAATATTACATATTAATTTCTTGTACAACAAGTAATGTGCAATTGAAACAAATAGGAAAAGTATCTAGAACCTTCGTTTGGTTGTCCTGACAGATCTTGCCCATCCAAAACGGCCCTCTCAGTCACCCAGATTGTCGTCTGGTGACCCAAGCTGAGTCGTTTAGTTCGTACCTCATCCAATTCCAACTGGAATCAGTCTGACACTCCAAACAACCATCTCAACCCTTGAGCCAACTATTTGGCACTTTAAAAAGTCGTCCCATGCCAAGAGATGGGCGTTTAGAAGTGTAGTCAGGCTGCTTGTTGTGGATCAATTGCCTAAACACTTTAGTAATTAATTCAATTGTAATTCAATATTCAACTCCTCTTCTAGTTTGAGACCTATGTGTGTGACGCAATATGTTCCTTATTATGTTGGTAGTGAATGTTCATAATAGATTATGACATCACAAGTAATGAGAAGTTCCGAGTAGCACATAAATGATACCCAAGTAAATTTAAAGTTGGAGAAAAACTTCAACCTACAATTTGTGTATGGTTTTGCAGTGACTGTATAATTCCTTTCTCAATAATGTCTAGATTGAACTCGAGGCATGGAGTAGTCACCCTCTTCATCATTCAATGTAGTTTCTTGAACTAGAGCAGACTGCCTTATATATGTAATCTCAATATCACATATTGACTCACATGTGCATGGCCATGCATTTCTTAGTTTTGCTCATCAAGAGGCCTAGGACATCAAACTCCGATAGTAGAGAAAATACCATCTCTATCACTCATAGTGAATCCCCATCTGTCAAATTCACCCAATCATCACCTTTATAACAACCCATGTTTTAGGAAAATGTTTGATGATGTCAAAGTGTACCCAATGACATATGATGTGTGCAGTGATATCAAGTCTAAGAACCACAACCATCACCATCACTATGATAGTTGACTATGACTTCCATGATGATAGCTTCTATGTGTCAGTCTCACGGTGGGTCTATCCAATACACTGTTCTCTAAAACATATATGTCTGCTTGGTTTGTTATAGATATATCATGAGAAATGAGATTCTGTCATCTACCAACCCACACTTTGACCTGGTGTGTTATTATTTACAATCAACCTTCCACAATAACAATCGATCAGGGACATAAAGAGAATATGTATATGTACTCTTAACATCTGTATAATCTCGTTTCCCCAAGGCTAATACTTGAAGACATACATCATCAAGTAATATTATTATCTAGACATTTATAATGTCATGTCATTATCTGATAACTGAAATAAACATAATAAGTTGGAAGCTTGCCTTTATTTATTCATCAAATCAATTACAAGTTATGCCATTACAATCATCATATGATTGGCTCTCTGGACCTACATACCAATACTACGAACATATAGATTTCCTACTCTTTTACCTTCATATACTATATTATTTGTATCTTCTTTAAGCAATTTGCATCATGTTTTATTAGAAATTACATCATAACCATTGTCACATAATTGACTAACGCTTAGCAAGTTGTCGTGTAAGCCATCTACTAACAACATTTTATTAATAGTGATCAATTCCAATATGAACTATTCCCATGATGTTGCCTTTTTCATTGTCTATAAACAAGATTGAACCTCCATTTTTATTTTCAAGTGTTTTAATGCATTTTTATCTCCAATCATATGCTTGGAGCATCCTCTATCTACCACCAATCTTGCAAATTTGAGAAAGTTTTTGGAACAGAGTCCATGTTGGTTATGTATGAACCATATACTATTAAGACAAAAACATTTCTATAGATAAGATATAAAATATCAAATGTTGGAGTTTGGAAAAGTGCTTAGTGAATTAGTTTTTAGCCAACAGGTTTCTCGATAGAAATATTTGTCAATCAAGATTTGTTCCATACTTTTTTGTTCTTTTACAAATGGATCTTTGTTTTAAATGGATGAAATGCAAATGAATATTTGTTTTAAATAAAGCATATGCAAATGAATATCATCTATGGTTGAGATAAGACATAAATACATCTATCAAGATTAAATGTAAGTCAAATTTCAATAGGTTCCCATGTTTATTTTATGTTGGTATTTTGGGAACGCAAACCATGTTAAGGGTTCCTTTCTTTTGATATTCACATAAAAATGAATAGTTTCCAAGACGTTGATAGTAATGACATCTAATAGAATATATGTCAATTTTTTTGAACATTTTGAGAATATAAATTTAGTTTTGGTTACATATATAGTTTTAGTTTTAGGAACATGTGTCTATTTAGGTTGATTTTTAGGTATATAGCCTAGACCTCTTCTTTTGAGTTATTTAAAAGCATTATATAGGATATTGCTGAGATTCTTATTTCCTTGCATTAGTCTAGAAATATGTTATTTAACATTATCAGCATGATTTTTAGTTATATCTATTTTCGATTGACTAAGTTGGGAAAGTAGTGCATCCTTTTCTTTTATTAAAGCATCATAGTTTATATGGTTGCATAATATTGGTTGAGTTTGATAATATTTTAACTTTGCAAGCATATCATCTTTTTCCCAATTTAGTAGATTTTTGTTACTTTCAAGAGTTTGTATATTATCTTTGTAGCTTTTAATGGATTGTTTTAGTAAATTATTTGAGTTCTTGAAGGCATCACTTTCTAAAATTACACCATTTAGATCTATATGGAGTTCATCGACCATTTTAGTAAGTTCATTTTTTACTTGCATTGAATGTATTTAGCATGAGTTTCTTCTAAACTACTAACAAATTCTTTTTTTAGAGAGTTAAAAAAGATCTACCTCATTGCTTTCTTCTTCATCTTCTTTGGTCATGAGACATTCAACTTCTTCTTCACTACTTCTGCTATCATCACTAGACTGGTCCCAACTGCCTTGCAAGCTTTTTCTCCCTTGTCCTTTCTCTTTGAAGATGACTTATTTCGTATTAGCTTTGGGTACTCATTTTTCAAGTGGCCTTTCTTTCTGTACTCGAAGCACCTAGAAGAACAAAAACATTTGTACTTCTTACTATTTACTATTAAGGCATTCTTTTCATTATTGTTGTTTGAATTGCTTCTTTCATGGAGGTTCTCCTTCGATGAAGAAGTTCTTGAGGTGACTTTGAGTGCAAGATCCTTCTATCACCCCATTTGTGAATCATCTTCCATTCTCTCCTCTTCCTCAAGTGTGACATTGCACATTTTTAGATTTCCTATTAGTTTTCCATCTATAGCTTTGTGAGGTCATTCACTTCTTCTATGGAAGTGACTTTAGATTTATATTTTGGAGACATAAATAAATGAATCTTTGATACTTGGTCATCTTTACTTATATGTTTACCCAAGGAAAATAGACTATTAATAATGTTAGAGAATCTAGTATACATTTCAGCAATAGTTTCATTTTATTCCATGCAGAATAACTCAAATTTATGTTTTAACATGCCAATTTTAGTGTTTTTAACTTGAGTTGTTCCTTAATGAATTATAGACAATTTTTTTCAATTTTTATGGGTTGTTTCACATGCAAATATTCTATTAAATTTACTATGGAATGAAAAAATACAGAGATAATTTTTTTTTTCACATTCAGAGTTTCTTGTCTTAACATAGAGACATCCAATTCTTCAATTTCTTTCTCCAGAAGTGTGTATGGTCTGACATCATCTTTCAAAGATCAAAAGTGATCCCTTGAAAGAAATATTGCATTCTTCTCTTTAGTATGTGTAGTTTGATCCATCAAAATTGGTGGTCTACTCACCGGAGTCCCTTATAGGTTGAGGTGTCATCTCTCATTCTTCAAGACCAGTTGTAGATCCCTTAAGTACCACTCTAATAAAAAACTTAAAAGGATTTAGAGGGGGTGAATAGAGCCTTACTAACATTTAAAGAAGAAATGGAACAAAAAGGGTAAGCATCCAATTGGAGACATGATTTAAAGTGGTTCCATCTAAGACATCATTCCATTACATAGTTGCTTCCAACTAGGATTTTGCAACAAATAATTTTATTAACTTATATGTTAAAATAAATTACAAAATAATTGTTGCATCCAAGTCTTCACACCATGCAAACTTCTTCTTTGACGGATGATAGAAATGCACCATACCAACCTCTTCTTTAACAAATGATGGAAGATCACTGATCTCTTATTCTTTGACGGCCACAAAAGAGCACATGTGTGATGACTCCTAGTTCACCAGTGAGATCGTAGACAACCTTCTCTCCTTGAAGTAGTCCCACTACAATTCATGAATAGATAATCAATATTGGAGTAGAGAAAACACCAATGTGGATAAACACTATCCTATATCAATCTTATGGACCAATACCAATATAGATTATCCAATGATAGGTGTTGGTGTTGGGAAGCTATGAATAAGACACGAATATGGCATACGTAGAAGATTGCAAACAGAGCTATAACTCAAAAATTTCTTAACAATTGCTCAACTATTGTATCAAAAGTGTGCAAGTTATGTTTCGAGTGTTCCAAGACCATTACAATTTATAGGAATGGAGAAGTGTCAATGGAAATTTAGTGAAGTGTATAGAAGGTTCTTGGACAAGAAATAGTTCTTACAGTTAAGTCAAATTAGGTGGAACATCTAATTTTGTCATTTCTAGAAATATCATTCTAGATCCCAAATCGGTCGACAAATTTTTTGACCGAAAGTGTCCCAGTCAAGAGCATAATTGAACGACTTGGTTTGAATGCTCTAGTTTGTTTCTAATAGCTAGTTTCATTTGGACTTCTTAGTCGACCATAAGAGGCTTGGTCGACCAACTATTCGATCGAGAATGAGTTAAAAAATGTAATATAGACATTCTTCTGGTGTAATGAGTCCTTGACCAAGGGGAGTCTCGATCAAAAATTTTCTCGACCGAAAATTATATATATACAGTAGTAGTCGCATGTTCTTTGCACCTACTCCAGTTGAAAATATAAGTAACTTTACACATTTTTCCTTTTAGTGGAAATAATTTTTGACTTATTTTTTTAATACTAATGCTTTCAATGGTTGCAACATAGCCAAATAGTACCTAAATATCATACATTTTAATAAATAAATACATATTGTAAAGAAAAATATCAAAACTACCATGTTATTAATAAATTGATGTCAAATATTTCTTAAAACAATTTATTATGGAAAAAACCTTCTCTCTTGATATAAAATGTAAAGGAAAAATTAATATCATTTATTAACAATACTTGATCTTCTTTAGTTTGTTTACAAAATCTTTAAACCTAATTACAAAAGGTTTTGTAGGAACCAAATATTTCCCCGTCATTATGTACTTTTTTGGTCATTACAAATATACAATTCCTTACTGATTCTATTTATATTTTTTGTAATCTAAATTTCAATAATACATATACCAACACAATACAATGTTGTTGTAATGACCCCACCCCTCGGTAATACCCAGTTAAGGGAGACCAAGAGGTCAGAGGCATTATCCAAAAATAGGATCAGTGGTTTTGCAAATAATCAACAATAATTAATAAATTCTACAATAACTAAACTTTTATTGGAATATTTTTTTTTCTATTCATACCTTACGAAATATAGGAAGTGGAATTCTTTACCCAAGAAAGAACTTATCTAATACAACCCTCCAATTCTTTATTAACCTTTATTCCATCAATGAACAAAATGGTGGTCAGTATAATGAATTATACTGGTATGTGGGGGAAACAATAATCTTGCATTTAATTATAACAACATATTGTAAGAAATTATGGTTTAACAAGAAAACTTTACATTTGCAACATGACTACTCAATCCTTACATACCCTGGCCTCTGTGTTATCCCTATTGTGGATATGGATACTACCTATCATATGTTAGATCTCAACTAAGCCCCATGATCCCACCTTACAGGTAGGTCAATACATAAGGTCGTGGAGTCTTATGGTCCTACCCAAGGTTAGACCAACACATCAACTCATGATAACCTGATGATCCTACCTCACGGGTAGACCATGTACTAGGTCATCTATCTTATCAACATCAGAGCTACAAAGGATGACCAAGATCTGAGCTAGTTATGCACATATATTTATGGTGATAGTCATAGTCACTTTATAATTGCATGAAATAAAAGGCAATCAAGCAGTTATTCCAAGAAATTGATAAAACTTCGGGAATCATCGGGAAACTAAAGCGATTTAATCATAAGTGTAACCACATACTTGTTCTTGACCAATAGAATCAAAATTCAACAAAATATCCAAGCAAGCAGCTTAACACAGACAACACTTAATTCCCGAAACACATAGATTTCCTAATCTCAAAACACCTTCCTAATGACATGAGGATACTCTCTAAGACTTCCAAGCCCCTTAGGATACATTAGGGTTTCTTGGGTTTCTTTATCCAATTTTTATATCCTTTTTAGGCTAACAACTCTAAAACAAATTTCTTATTTCTCAAAAACCCTAATTATCCCAATTATCCTCATTAAGGGTTCTTTAATCTTAAAACAAGTTTCAGATCACCAAATCTTTGTTATATAATTACATTTTCAGATTTAAACCATTATAACCCATATTTTCCAAAATTAGGGTTTTGAAATATAATCATGTGCATAAAACCCTAAAACAAGCATAAAATTACCTTTTTCAAATTTGACTCCCCCTTTTATTCTCAACATGTTAATATTACTCAGAATAACCCAAAAGAGCCATTAAATCCGAGTTCCATATGAAATTAGGGTTTTACCATAATTTAATATATTAAAAGTGGTAACCTTGTGTACTTTTTAAATTGCACGCAATATCAGGCTCCAATTCCATTTTTATCAGATTCTATGTATTTTTTTGATCAAAAAGAATTATTTACTTGTATTTTTTGGCCAAAGAATCTATTTTTAGTGAATTATGCAAGATTCATCAATTTTCTTGTATTTCAACTAGAGAGGTGACTTACTTTTGGTTTTTTTAGAAAAATGATGATCGTTGGATCGTGGGTCGTCATTGATTGAGAAGGATCAAGTGGCTATTGGGATGTGTTCAACATCATTCAGAACCGCGGAGCACTCCTGGCCGTTGATCCTCCACTCGCTCCACCATGGATTCCAATTGAACGACAAATGCTCTTCCGCCTCACCTGATCCAGTAGATTTACTCACGACTGTGTCGTGGCTTGGAGCTCATCGGAGCAACTCCAAAATGATGATCTAGGGCACGAGAATAGAAGGAAAGTTGTCGACTAAGTTCGTGAGGTCGTTAGAAATTGAGAGGGGGTTCCTATTTATAGGATTGGGGGCTGGTTCTAGGGTTCCCCACCCTAGCCATCACTCCATGTTTTAGAAATTTAGACATTTCTTCAAGATGTCTCTACAGTATGAAGAACCAAGGTCTAGTGTGTTCAGATTCCTCTCTCGAATCCAACCATGACCTTTATTTGTTTGCACATGCAATGACTTGCGAGGAAATCAAATGGAAAGATCGCCCTTGTCGGCATGTTGTTCCTAGTTCAGATTGAACTAGATGATGAGCGGCCTCTGTTGGATCAAGATCCAATGATCTGTGTCACTCGCGCCCAAACAAAAGGAATTTCATTTTCATTTCAGGAAAATCCTCTCACTTCAGGAAACTTTGGAAAAATCATAACTCTCAAACCATGGCTTCATTTAATCTCAAATTTTGAGAGAAACTTAATAATGACTTAATCTATTATCATGACAAGTTTGAGGACATTATTCAAAAGAAAACGAACCTTTTCTTTATGTGCAAGTTATTGCTTAAATATATATATATTATTCATATTTCCTCTATCACACTTTATTATTTTCCTTTATTTCAATTTCTTGTATCTAAAGGATCCATGCGGGGTTCAAAACACCATCCATTATGATCAATCCCACACTTATCTATTTATTTCTTATATTTTCACCTTTATCCCAATTTTCATTATTATTTATGAAATTCTTATTCCCTTTTAACTTATCTTCCTTTTTTGTTATCTTGGACCCATTATTACCAAACGAAAAACCATGCGCAAGGAAGAGTTGTAAAATAAATCCATATATTTATCATAAGTCATGCAAATTACAACCAAGTACATCTCTTTTGAAACAATTGCAATTATAGTCATATAAGCAAAACTGAGGTTGTAACAGTTGTAATTTTATACTAAGAACTTTAAAATTTTTTCGATGTCACAAATGGTATTTGGGTTTAGTCACAATAGTGGGTCTTCATAGTTTAATCCTAACAAATTATAATTATGATATATAAATTCTATTACATTCTAAAATACAAACTTGTACATAAGAGCCATTTTTTGTTTAATGTTTCATAAATGTTATTTATATAAAAATAGAGGCCTAACATATATTTATGAATTCACTTTCAATCCACAACAATTTTATATTTGATTGTAATGATGCTTATATTTATGAGTAACAATTTATTATTTTGATAAGAATGATGAAAACTCTTGGATCATGTTGTACATATGTACTTTTATATGAGACAATTTATTTTCCTTTCTATCATTATGGACATCTGATGCAATACATTAGAAAATTGTTCTTGGCTATACACTTTTTGGACAAAAAGAAAACACAAAATACTTTATATTTGAAACCTTAATTAAACTCTCTTTGTATTAATACTATAAAGAAATATGCA